>CM077674.1:391587249-392817249 GCA_039707655.1 Elymus sibiricus
TCCTTAGGTTTCCGAAATAGTGTAATGGAAATAGAAGTGCTTCGAATCATTGCTATTTGACTCGGACCTGTTCTGAAAAAGTCGAGGTATTTCGAATTGTTTGTTGACACGGACAAAGTAAGGAAAACCTCTGAAAGAATTTCCATATTGACCTTGGACATATAAGAGTTCTGAATCGAATCTCTTTAGAAAGAAGATCTTTTGTCTCATGGTAGTCTGCTCTAGTCCCTTTACGAAACTTTCGTTATTGGGTCCTTCTCCTGTAGCTTGATTCACATGGCATCATCAAATGATACAAGTCTTGGATAAGAATCTACAACGCACTAGAACGCCCTTGTTGATGATTCTTTACTGCGACTGCATCCAGCTCGAATAATGCGATATCTCACACCGAGTTCAAAGATACTTAACCCTTCCTCCTCTTACTAATACTACAGAATGTTCTTGTATGCCCAATACCTGGTATAAGCATTGATTTCAAATCCAGAAGTGAATCGTACTAATTTCCTTTACGTAAGGCAGAGTTGGGTTTTTGGGGTTGATAGTGGAAAAGTCGACAGAGAAGGATCAACATATCCTTGTTTAAATAGGTCCACTAGACCTTAGCTACTTAATTTCATGGTATTTAGCACGGACGATAGAAGATTGGAATGATGGTATCAATGTGCCGCATTGAAATGAGAGTGGCTATATCGCTATCAATCAAGGTGGGACAGATCAGCCATCTCCACAGATTGCTAGTTTGCTGAAAACAATCCAGCTTTTGCCAAAAGAAAGCCAAACTCTCATCCAGATGCATCTCGATTCACATTTCTATATGATAATATGCACGACCTATTCTTGTATCTGCTGATACAAGAGATTCTTTCAAAAGATAACCCTACCCCCTGGGTGGGCGAAAGATGGAGACAATACTGCCGTTGAAGCGCAAGAGTGAGCAGCAGTCCGGTCAGCCCTTGCTTTCTCAACTTGAGCAGGAAACTTCCAACCAAATAGGAGGGAGGGGCACTCTCAAATAGGAATGCAAACATAAAACGCGTGCTCTTGAGTGTCAATTCCTCTTCTGACCGAAGTGAATAACAAACATCCCTTCCATCTGGACACTGAATAATGAGAGAATCGTAGAAGTTATCGGAATCTGGGGCTAGAGTCTTTGGCTGAACATCCACAGATGATCGATTCCCTGTGCTAGCAAGTATTGGATTGGAGTGGGGGTTAGTTGGCTCACCATATGGTATAGATCGATAGATATATTTGATACGTCCTATAACATGGAGATGGAGATAGCCAAGCCCCTTTCTCGAAAGGCAAACCCTCTTTATCATCCAACACAGGATCTCCCTATGGAATACCACCATTGTCTTTCTCCATCTCACTCAATAGTATATATCGGTATAAATAGCTCAGCTCATGAAATAGAGCGAGCAAGAGCTCGAACTTGGTAGGAAAGTTCGGATAAGTCGACTCGACTCCTTAGTGCAGCGTACACTTGCTTCGGCAAAACGAGGCTCATCCATTTGTTTTGATCCGAATCACACTCTAGACCAGCTCTTCTTATAGAGAAGGAACTCCACTTTGACAGTCATACGAGAGGGAAGAGACTCAAAGTTGATGAGAATAGTCGATTTGACCGGTATCACGAATAGCAGTTTTAGTAGAAAAGGGCGTTGATGATTGAAAGGATTTCTCCTCGAACCACTAGTAACTATGTCAGCTTTTGTCATTCTGATGATACTGAATCGGATCAATATTTGGAATAACAATATCTGATCTATCAAATCGATTCATCATCGAGAATGGAATAGTATAACATAGGAATTTGATCCAAACAAACTCCGATCGGTTGGTCCAATGCAAATCTGATCAGTTGACAAAATTAAAGAATTTAAGAGTACAACACGAAATCAACTGATCAACACGTCCATGTCCAACACGTCCTTCTCCGACGAGGAAACTAACCAACATCCATATATGTCTATCTATATATATAACCCGCGAGAGAGATCGAGAAATCGACATACACAATCGATTTCGGGACGGCGGCCGGAAATCGACCGGCAAGACGACGATGGGCGGCACCCACCGGTACTCCGCCCTCCAGCCGGACGAGGAAGAGGAGCCATCACTGGCAGAAAAAATCTGCTTCTGCATGGTGGTGTGCATCGTGGTGTCCACGGTGGTAATCTTGGTCGTCGCCTGTATCGGCGGCTCGATCTTCTACATGGACCAGGCCTGGGGCCAGGGGCCCACTACTACGTCTCCATCGACTCTGTCACTGGCCTCGACCCAGCGACGGACCTCGGACAGAATCCGACGCTGCACCCAAAGTTTAATCTCACCAACCGCGTAGCCTCCTGGGGATACTGGGTCGAGGAGTGCTTCATGCCTGGCATGTACGCCACGGTGTCTTACCGTGGCGTCCCGCTCGCCGCCACCTCCACGCTGATGGAGCGGCAGATCTGCGCCGAGTCGGGAAAGGGGACCATCGCCTCGTCACGGGGGGTGTCGGGGTCGTCGTGCCGGGGTCCGTGCTGGACGGCCTCGTGATGGACATGCACGGTGGGACGCTGATTCTCGATGTCGAGCTTCACTAGTAGAAAACAAGGCATTGGTTTTTGCCACATCAGAGCAACAGTCCCGGTCGACTTACGAACCGGGACCATCAGTCCCGGTTCGAGCGGCCAGGACGCCGGCCGGGCCTCGGCAGGCACCAGTCCCGGTTCGGCTGGGACCTTTAGTCCCGGTTCCAGTCACCAACCGGGACTAAAGGGCCTCGCTCCTGGCGCAACCCGGACTAAAGGTCAGTCTTCAGTCCCGATTCTAGACACCAACCGGGACAAAAAAGATGCCTATATATATGCTCGCCCCTGCGCGCTCACTCCTTTGTTTTTTGGCCGGCCGGCGTGTGGGAGGTGTGTGCTACTCTGTTCTCACCTCCTATGCACATGAGGTGTTTGATGAAATGCCCGAGCCACACTTAAGCTTTCTCCTCTCTAAGCTCGACCTCCAAGCTCCATTTTCCCCAAGATTTGTCTAGGTTTGGCGGTGCACCAACTATCCAAGTGTTCTAAAAAGGTTAGCAACTTCATCCTTTCATCTCTCACTGCTAGTTTAGCTCATTTCAAATGCTCTAAAAGTAGTGTGGTTTGCGGGTTTTAGTGGAGGAGTGTATGTGTGAGTTTATTTGATTTAGATGCACAATTTGAGCTCAAATTAACTTCTTAATTTGCACATGTGTAGAGTGCCGTCCTGTCCCCGTCCCCGTCCCCGTCCTCACCGCCGTCGATCGCCCGCGCCGATCTCGTCGCCGGCACCACCGTGGTGAGCCTCGTGTTCTTATCTTTTTTTTAAAGAAAAAATTCTTACTTGTATGATTTATATAGCTACTTGTATAATTTTCTTACTTGTATTATTGTTTGTTATTATATAGTGCCATGGTTTTGGTATCCGCCCCCGTCGGCTCTCGTCCGGTCTATGATTCGGATGTGGTATATTATCTTTTATAGCTATTTGTTTCATTTAGTGTTTATGACAATTATGCCGAACAACTTGACATAGATGTCTTTATCTAGGAGGTATGTGAACCGGAAATTCCAACTGACCCTCTTGTCGAGAGGTTAAATTTAGTTGAAAAAGAAAACAATTATTTGAAAGAAAAATTGAAAAGAGTTGAAAAAGAGAAGATGAAATTGGAGTTGCATGTTGCCGATGTTGTCGATCTACACAAGATCCAGATGGATGCAATGCGCTTGAAGATTAGAAAGATTAGAAAATATGCATTTGATAATGAGGCTTGGTATCATTATGTTGTTGGATCAATTTTTACCTTAGTTGCGATTTTGATCGCATTTGTTGTTGCATTTAAATGTTTTACATAGTTGTATGTTAGTTTCAATGTATGTTTTAATTAGATGCTCTAAAGAGCTGTATGTTGTTCTATGAGAACTATGTATGAACTTTATGTATTTATTTTTTCAGTAATAACATTTGATCACTACTGTACTTTGGTTTTAATGTGATGATGAACTTGTATTAATTTGGTCATTTTTCTATTCATGATGTTCTGTAATGGTTTTTGATATACTTAATTATATAATGCACGCAGATGAACCGGCAATGGATGTACGGTGACCAACGCACCTCCGAGTACATTACGGGCCTGCATAATTTTCTCGATGTGGCTGAGGCAAACAAGCAGAATGGTTTTATGTATTGTCCATGTACTGTCTGTGAGAATACGAAGGATTACTCTGACTCGAAAACCCTTCACTTCCACCTACTTAAGAAGGGTTTCATGCCACACTATAATGTTTGGACCAAGCACGGAGAAAGAGGGGTTATGATGGAAGACAACAAAGAAGAAGAGGATGATGACAACTATCCTATGTTCCCTGAATACGGTGATACTGCAATGGGGGAAGCTAAATATCAAGAGGCACCAGATGTGCCCGATGATGATCTTCACCGGGTCATTGTTGATGCACAGAGAGGATGCGAAAGTGAAAGGGAAAAGTTGAAGTTCGATCGCATGTTAGAGGATCACAAAAAAGGGTTGTATCCAAATTGTGAAGATGGCAACACAAAGCTCGGTACCGCACTGGAATTGCTGCAATGGAAGGCAGAGAATAGTGTATCTGACAAGGGATTTGGGAAGCTACTGAAAATAATGAAGAAGAAGCTTCCAAAGGATAACGAATTGCCTGACAGTACGTACGAAGCAAAGAAGGTTCTCTGCCCTCTAGGATTAGAGGTGCAGAAGATACATGCATGCCCTAATGAATGCATCCTCTACCGCGGTGAGGAGTCACTAGTAGAAAATAGGGCATCTGTCCCGGTTCCAGAGGGCCTTTAGTCCCGGTTCTGGAACCGGGACAAAACGATCGGGACTAATGCCCATCACTTTTAGTCCTGGTTGGCTTACGAACCGGGACTATAGGTGCTCCACATGGATGCTGTGGGGCGCCCAGGCAGGAGGACCTTTAGTCCCAGTTGGTAACACCAATCAGGACTAAAAGGTAGCCACGCGTCAACAGCTCCCAGGCGCTGGGGTTTTTTTTTGAAAGGGGGGGTTTAGGGGTTTTGGAGGGTTTAGGGGTTACATATTGTGTTAGCTAGCTACTACATATAGAGAGAAGTGACCTCTCTTTCTCCGTGCTTGGTCGATGCTAGCTACTACATATAGAGAGAACTCGACACTAGCTAGTAAGCAATGAAGGAACCATTAATTACACAACATCGTCATGCATGATCAATATATAGAGAGAAGTGACCTCTCTTTCTCCATGCTTGTTGGTCGAACAACAAGTTTTCGTATATCTATTCGACACTACTACAGATAGTACACGTTGATGCATATATATATACAATATAACATCTGTTATGATCCCTAACATCATCGACGACCAAAATCGGTTTGCAATTCCCGATGGCATTTTCCGTCTTTAGGAATGACGTGGTCAACAAAGAATCCCGCCAACTCCTCTTGAATTGCGCGTAGGCGATCAGTTGGTAGGAGTACGTCCCACTTCTGCCAGGTCTAATTTAAAGAAGGGGGGTCAATATATATATATGAATGAAATCAACACAATTGATGGTGACAAAATAAAATTATGAATATTGTTTACGTACTTCAAATTGTTGTTTAGTCAAGCCCCTCTCAGTGGTCTTTTGGTGAATGAACTCGCAAACGTAGTATCCACAGAAATCATTTCCGGGTTGCTGCCACATGCACTTTACGAGAATAGAGTTCAATCAAAATGATAATCAACCATGATAATGGTATTGAAACTAGAATCAATGAGAGATGCGCGGAACTAGCTAGTACTACTTACTCTGGGTTGTGTAAATCGCAGCTCCGGTCTCCATTCACCCTTAACCCGCGTGATGAACTTTTTCCAAACCCTGCCCGGCAAAGAAAATGATTACTTGATATCAGGAAATGAACGAAAGTTGCCGATATAGTGCGATAATGATTAAACTTACTTCTGGAGCATTTCAATCATGTCCGCATACTCCGTAGCCTCTTTACGTCTCGAGTCCAAGATAGTTACTGCTCCCTCGTCAAGCTGAATGGCTAGCAGAATAAAGTGGAACCTGCGCGCGCATAACTCATCAATTACACTTAACCTCGAGTCAGCGAAACAGAATATGCAGAAGACAGTAACACTCACTTGAAGTTGTAAGGAAAGAGTATTTCCCTTTGTTTTTGGTGTCGAAGCAACGCCATTAGCAAGATTTTCTCAGTCTCCTTGGGGATGTTCTGTACCGACCATTCATTTACGATATTTGGGTTAATGATCCCAATGTCATAGATTTGTCCTCTTTTAAATTCGACGATCTTCAATCTGCATAATATAGTGAGGATAATTATATACATGCAATGAATGAGCTGAGCTAGAGACTTAATTACAGAAATAATACTTACAGACAATAACAACCCACGAGACTTTTGTCGAGGGCGGCTTGATTGTATAACTGAAAGAGTTCGTCAAATTCAACGTAGATCGAGCCGACTCCAACGAAGTCGTGCTCATCCTTAATTCCCACCAAGATACTGCCCGTCCCATCCTTGCTGGTTTCCAAGTACCATTTATGTAATCTTCGCATCATCGTTGGTAGATCTCGTTCCAGATCATCACTTCTGACGAGACGCTTCCCGTGTTGGTATTTAAAGGTGTCTACCTTAGCGATTTCAAAATGTACATCATCGCCTAGGTAATCACCAGGATTGAAACTAGGAGCAACGGCCGCTACCCCCGGGGTATCGGTAAACACCTTGAGCGGGGGGCACGATTGCTTTTCCTGTTCGCCGAGCTGGGGAATTGTTTTTCCACTTCTTGCACCAGTACTGCTACTTCTCGACCGACTCATAGCTTCGTCATATGTCTTTGCAATAATGCGGTCATAGTTTGATAGCAGCGGAGGCGGAGGTGGTCGCGTAAGGGCATCCAGAGTGCGATTCGCCTATACCGGATCTATTTTTTCCTTTGGAGGTGGAACTTTCCGTCGTCGAGGACTCCTCCCCCCTCATGGTCGTCGACGATACTTTGCGGACCCCACCCCTCATGTCGAAGTTATCGGGGATATGTTGAATTCTCGAGAGAGTTAGGGCTGTTCTAACGCGGCACTACACGATATAGTTGAAGGGGGATAACATCCGGGAATGTTTTCCCAAAGTCTGCATTTTCGGACAGATGAACCGGAGGGGGACGGTTCCAGGTTCGCTATGCTTTACAAACAGGTAGACCCGCAGTACGGAATGACAACAGTGGATCTCAACAATCTTGGGTACACAGACGAACCATTCGTCCTAGCCAATGATGTGGCGCAGGTTTTCTATGTGAAGGACATGTCTACCAAACCGAGAAAAAGAAAAGATAAGGAAGCGAATACATCATACGATAAGCCAAAGCGCCACATACTTCTTTCAGGGAAAAGAAACATCGTGGGAGTGGAGGACAAGACAGACATGTCAGAAGATTATGAAAAGTTTCATGAAATTTCTACCTTCAGAGTGAAGACTGGCCCAAGCATCCTGTTAAATGACGAAGATTATCCATGGTTACGGCGCAATAAGCAAGGGACACACACGCGAAGAAATAGTTTTATACCCCAAGATCCCACTCTGGGATGTGACCGGCTTCACCGCCATCACTTTCTCTCTAGTGTGAGTTTCCGGACTTATAGCTGGAAAGTGCCACTTCGGACAAACCGGAGGGAATCTTTGTAAGAGCTAGCTAGGGCATTTTGGCATTTGAAACATGATTTTATAATAATTATTTATTAAGTTATGAAATTTCAATTATTCATATCCTTTCAGTCACATGTTTTGCAAGGTTGATCATACGCGGTTAGTCTCGGTTGGTGGCTCCATATATAATAACAAGGTTAATATAGACATGAAAGAATATTAAAATTGACATAACATATGCAAAAAATAACATAAAAAATAAAAAAACATAACATATGAAAAAAATTAAAATTGCCATAACATAAAAAATAAAAAGACATAAGATGTGCCATATATTTTATAGTGGTTATGAAATAATATTAAAATTGACATAACATATGCAAAAAATAACATAAAAATAAAAAAAACATAACATATGCAAAAAATAACATAAAAAATAAAAAAATACCCGCCTACTAGCAGACACCACGGCCTGCATACGACTAGAAACCCAACTATATATGGGCCAGGATGCAGGCCCGCGGGGCTAGTAGGCCCAACAGGGCGGAGGTTAGGCAATTAACTGCCCGCTTTAGAGAGGATCTTGGGAGAGAGATCGCAGCCGCGTATATAAACCGGCGCGATCTCCTCTCGCTTGGCAAGGTGGGACTAAACTTTCACCACCCCACGGCTGTGCCACCCTTTAGTCCCGGTTGGTGGCTCCAACCGGGACTAAAGTCCCCCCTTTAGTCCCGGTCCGAGCCACCAACCGGGACTAAAGGGTTGGGTTTCGCGCCCTTTGGGCTGGTGAAATTCACCTTTAGTCCCGGTTGGTGACTCGGACCGGGACTAAAGGGGGGCCTTTAGTCCCGGTTGGTGCCACCAACCGGGACTAAAACTCTGTGTATATAAGCAGCACTTAGGAAATTTTCCAAAAGCCATCGGCAGTTTTCGATCTCCCTCTCCCCCGACGGCGCCGAAGACCACCTCGACGCCGCCAGGCTGCCAGACCTCGCCGTCGCCTCCCCGAGCCCGCTTCTCGTCGCCGCCCCCGACGCCGTCCCCGAGCCCTGCCCCGACGCCGTCCCCGAGCCCGCTCGCTCCTCGTCGCCGGCTGGACCTCCCCGAGCATCGCCACCCCTGACCCACTCCTCGTCGCCGGACCTCCTCACCATCGCCGCCACCGAGCCCGCTCCCCTCGTCGCCGGCCCTCCAGCTCCATCGCGCGCCGCCCCCAGTGAGCTCCCCACTTCCCCTGCTGCCACTGCTTCGCTGCGTGCTCTGCTTGCCGCCGCAGCCACCGCTGCATTGCTGTTGTTAGATGGATGGATGTTAGATGGATGTTAGATGATGATCTTGCTAAAACAAATTGAAGAACAAATTTTTTTCTGAATTTTTTGACAGTGCACATCAAGTGTACGATGAAATGCCAGAGGGCTCTAGGAATTTTAGGAATTTTTGAGAATTTTTGTGGTGAGGTGTTGATGCACAAAAGAGAGTCTGGCAAAGTTTCAGAATTTTTGGAGCAATTTAAATTGGGCTTTGACCATGGAGTTTGAATCTGGTCCAAATTTGAACTGAATGAAATTTGAAAAATTTGAACTATGGAACCAAATGTTTTTGGTGGAATGGGTTGTGGGTACTGTCAAATAGATGGAGTAATTTTTGTGGGTGCAAAAGAATTGGGGAGAATATAGCACCTTTGCAAATCAAAGAACAAATTTTTTGCATTAGAGTTCATTTTGTCTTTTTTGTATCTTTTAATGCAAGCATCTTTTGGGCAATCTTTGAACATGAAGTAGGAGCATTTTGATGTCATCTTGCTGGTAGATTTTAGTTCATGCCATGTTAGGACCTGTAGTGAGTGTTACAAGCTTGTAAACTTGCTATCTATTCATTTCTGCCATGCCATGCTATTTTTTTCTAAGTCTGAAACTGGCAGTATTAATACTTTGCATTTTGCCTTGAGGTTTGCAACAAATCTGTGCATCTTTGGATCATGATTAGTAAGGGTGTTTTGTTGAGGGTAATTAGTACATGCTTGCCATGCTTTTTGTTGCCATGAAAAACTGTTGTAGCATATATTTTACTTGCCTAAAAGGTTGCATCATGAATCTGTTTTCTGCCACTATGCAAATATCACTAAGTCTGAAAATCTAGGGGTCATTTGAATTAGTTCAGTAATTAAGCATGTTTTGCCATGTGTTACATCTCCATGGAATTACAGGTTGTGGTGTTGCATCTCAGTGGAGTTGGTCCCTGATCGTCCCTCCGCTGTTCGACAAAAGGTGTCCATTTGTTGTATGTTGAGTTCTGTTCATAGGAGGATAGTTGGTTCATTTGTTGAGTTGTGTATTTATCTTGTGTATAAATCTTGTATTCATCTTGTATTCATTTTGTATTGATCTTGTGTATAAATCTTGTATTCATCTTATACAAATATCGTCGTAACTTCAACATGAGGGGGGGGGTCGTTAAAACATAACCCCGATACCTTTATTTTGAGGCATATGAAAACCTCATTTGCACGTCGGACAGGCATGAGAGTATCCTCTCCCGAAAGATAGGACGACTCATCAGATATGATTCTAGATAATGTGCAATGCCTCATATCCCGAACATAGTTATATTGGATAATTGATCTTCATATAAATGAAGCATAAAAGTTTAGCAATCACTTACAAATTTTCATGTTGTTCATTGACTTCGACATGAGGGGGGGGGTCGTTAAAACGTAACCCCGATAATTTCGGTATAACTTCGACATGAGGGGGGAGGGGGTCGTTAAAACATAACCCCGATAATCCACTAATCCATTGCTCATATGCATATGATTCCTTGTTGTGATTAGGTCTATGTTTGCCACTAATCCATCTTTCATGGTTGTATATCCATGTTGTAATATTTGCAGAAACTATGGAACACGATAGAGACTTAGAACAAGAAGAGGCGTTGGAGGAAATAATCCGCGACGGAGATGATGATATCATCACCTCACAGTTTCTCAACGACTCCGATGGTGAGGGAAGAGAAGATGACGGCTCTGCCAGTGTTGGAGCCTTAACTGTTGCAAAGTCCGGCGAGGTATATATATTAATTAAGCCTCTGCTGACTAGATGCATTAATTGTTTTGTATGTACATATATTAACACTTCTTTTTTCTTTTAGCCCTCCGGATCGAGCCAAACTTCTATAAGGAGACGAGGCCCGATGAAAAGGTTGGGCGAGAATGAAAGGTTCACGATCGAAGAAGTCAATCCAGATGGCAAACCGACTTTTACCAAGCGGACCCAAGACCGATTTATACATCAGTGCGGAGTTGTTGTTAGGGACAGCGTCCCGATCAGCATCCAAGAATGGAATAAGAAGAAGGACGATGGAATTTCTTATGTCGACGATAGATGCAAAGATCAGCTTTGGAACTCGCTCATGATAAATTTCAGCCTACCGCCAGAGGAGGATCCAAATAACCCAGTTATACAGCGAAAAGTCAAAAAATGGGCTCTTAAGAAGATGGCAGAACAATTCCAGAACTGGAAGAAAAGATTGAACGAACAGTTTGTCGAGAAAGATGAGACTCCAGAATTCACCGGTCAATATGCGAAGATAAAAGATCACTGGCCCGCATTTGTGGCGTACAAGAAATCGGAGAAAGCTAAGAATAGGTCACAGACAAATAAGCTAAATGCTGCAAAGAAGCCGTATCACCATGTTACGGGGTCAGGTGGCTACAAGGTTGCCCGGCCTACGTGGGACAAAGCTGAGAACGACCTGCTTGCTAAAGGGATCCAACCAGCGACATTGAACTGGCCCGAACGGGCAAGGACTTGGTTCTTCGGGCATGGGGGAACTTTGGACCCAGAAACAGGGAAGTGTGTTTACATGAAAGAACAACTTGAAACACCCGTCACAAGCACTACAGGAATCAGCTGATTTGTCGTCTGCCATGGCAGACGGCAAAGGACCAGAAAGCTGACGGCAAAGGTCTTTGCCGTCAGCCGCAGACGGCAAACATGGCCCGCACTGTAAGTTACGATAAAGAGCTTCTTTGCCGTCTGTTTTCAAACAGCGGACGGCAAAGACATTTGCCGTCAGTTTTCCTGGGCACGCAGACGGCAAAGAAAGATGACGGAAAAGGATAGACGTTAGCCACGTTAGGTGTCTAACGGGAGGCTTTGCCGTCTGCTGGCTAACGGCAAATGTGCCCTCCACTTTGCCGTCTGCTTCATGACATCATCAGACCCGTCACCCTCCCCGCTCTTTGCCGTCTGCCGCTGCCACCTCTTTGCCGTCTGCCACAGACGGCAAACCACGCCATCCTTTGCCGTCTGCCACAGACGGCAAAGTGACCAAATGGGTCAGCCCCAGTGCTCACAGGTTGCACAGGTTGCTGCCACGTGGCCACTTTGCCGTCTGCGGCAGACGGCAAAGAGCCCTTTGCCGTCGGTGGCAGACGGCAAAGAGACTGCATTGCCTCTTTTTATTCTGTTTTTTCTTATATCCAAGCATTTTCACAGCAAATATATGATATATATATATATATTTCACAGGGCAAGTTTCACAGCAAACATATGAGATATCCAACACATAAGTTTCATCCATACATACATAGCAAGTTCCACATACATAGTTCCATCCATACATATTACAATAGTTTCATCCATATAGCAAGTTCCACATTGTTCAAAGGTACAAAATCAAAACAGAAAGTAAAAAAGAAGCACTCCATCAATGCAAGCTTCCGTGAAGTGAATGAAATCTGCAAAATGGGAAATAAGAAAGTTAGAAGAAGAAGACTAGAAGAAGAAGAAGAAGACTAGAAGAAGAAGAAGAAGAATAAGAAAGTAAAAAGAATCACTCCATCAATGCGAGCTTACCAAGGTTATCATGCCATTTATGAGCTAAGTAAGCTAAGTATGACATTTATGAGCTTACCAAGGTTATCATGCCATTTTTGACCTAAGTAAGCAAAGTATATGACATTTATGAGCTTAGCAAGGTTATCATGTCATTTATGAGCTAAGTAAGCTAAGTATATGACATTTATGAGCTTAGCAAGGTTATCATGCCATTTATGAGCTAAGTAAGCTACTTATGTCATAAATGAACTAAATAAGCTAAGTATAGGTCATTATTGAGCCAACCTAGGTAATTATGCCATTTTTGAGTTAACTAAGCATATTATGCCATTTTTGACATAAGTAAGCTAAGTATAGGTCATTATTGAGCTAACCTAGGTAACTAAGCATATTAGAGCTAACTTAGAGATAACTTAGGTCATTTTGGAGCTAACTTAGGTAAAATGGATCATTTTGGAGCTAAGTAAGCTTATTATGTCATTTTTGACGAAAATAAGCTAAGTATATGTCATTATTGAGCAAACCTAGGTAACTAAGCATATTAGAGCTAACTTAGCATATTACAGCTAACTTAGGTCATTTTAGAGCTAACTTAGGTAAAATGGATCATTTTGGAGCTAAGTAAGCTTATTATGTCATTTTGGAGGAAAATAAGCTAAGTCTAGGTCATTATGGTAAGCATATTGGAGGAAATAAAGTTAAGTCTAGGTCATTATGCATTTGTTAAGCAAAACACTAGAGAAAACTTACCGTCATCACGGAGTTGAAGCACCGGGGGTGCTCATGCCGGTAGCACCTGGAGAAGGATCGTGCGATGCTTGTCTGGAGTTACGCTGCACCAAAGATCATTTGCAATGTCTCGTTAGCATGATGACACTCAAATGTTAAGACTAGTAACTAATGACCATTCAAATGAAACTCACCGTCGTCCCCGGAGCAATGACTGGCATCGGCGGAGGGGTCTGACCGGTCTTCTCGCACACAGACTGCACATTTGGTTTTGACGAGTCAGTCATATTAGTTAGTAATGAAACAAACATTAAGTGCATGATTTGGCTAATATGCAGAAGAAATTTACCACGAGGAGCTCGTACATGGCCCGGTTCACCATGTCATTCCGTGCCCTCTCCTCCTCCAACATCCTAGCCGTCCTCTCCTCCAACTCCCGCTCCTTCTCCGCCGCCTGCCGGTCCCTCTCCTGCAGAAGCGCCTGGGTTTTCTCTCTCTCTTTCTGAATAGCAGCCTGCAACACCACTCCTCGTTAGCATTGTAATCATCGAGCAGACGCACACACAATGTAATGGAGAGGAAAGAAATCTGAGTCCGTATAACTAACCTTGATGGCGAGCTCCATTGGCCGTGGAAGAGGCCTTATCTCAGGGGCGGAGCTCGTTTGGCGCGCCTTGATCTCCGGGAGAGTGCTAGGACAACGTATAAGTCCATCTCCAATGGCTATCGAGCCATGGGACCTCCCACCACCAGATATCATCACCAGCTCTGGATCAATGGGACCCTGGCTCGGGTTAAAGTTCTCCCCTTTCCTCGCCTTCCCCTCATCTCTGTACCTCACGAGCTTGTTGTGCGAGGAGATGTTGGTGAAGCTCTCTGGATGATCGAGGTCAGACGCAGAGAATGCCTTGACCTTCTTGTACGAGGCAGTATGGGCCATGGCATAGAGGTCGTACACCTCTGGCACCTCCGCCATATTGTATCGCCCCTAAAAGAGAGGAACAGAGTAAATTAGTAATTAAAGGGCTCAAGCTAGCATGAAGAATGAATTGCATGAATCATGAAGCAAACCACATACCCAGTTCCGCCCGAACTGATATAAGTTGGCGCTGCCTTGATGGTGTGGCACACCTTCCATTTGGGCACGCTGGTCCTTGGCATTGTTGTGGAGGGCTAGCCATTGGTCTGAGCACCACTCATCCACCTACACCTCCCAACAATCCATTTGATCCACACACCATCTCGGGGGCACCTAAGTTAGTAAAGAGAAACTTGAGATCTACGCCTACGAATCAAATCAAGGAAACTAAGTACAAGGCCTTAAGAATAGGTAATTACCGTCATGTACTGCTCCTTCTTCAGAAACTTTTCACGGCACGCCTGCTTGGTCTTCTTAATACAACGCGAGGCGTAGTAGTCTCGAACAGCCTGCACTCGAGCCTCGTGCCGTAAGTTTTGTAGTAGGCACTTGCACGCGGCATCGATAACCTGTGCCGCGGCCTCCTCGTATCCCTCCTCACACCTGTAGAAGGTCTGCAATCAAACGAGACAACATTGATTAGTACAATAACTAGCTATTTGAAGATTTTTAATTGTGTAAAGGAGAAATTACCCAAAACTTTCTGATCACCATCTCTTCCCTCGTGTGGCACAAGACACCGTCGATCATCTCCTCCGGCGGAGCCGGGGCAGCCAAGTAGTGCTCCCAGCTCAATCCTAGCCGTGGAACCTGACCCTCACCGGGCAACGTGACAAACCCCGGGAAGTTTTGTCGGCAAAGCACACCAAGGACGGTGTTGGGCCTGCGGACATCCGGAGCGTGGTCCCAACCCCTGCAGTATGACAAGGCCAACGCATTAGATATTTGAAAAAACGTGAAGGCAAAAGGTACAAAAAGAGTAAATGCACTTACCTCTCCCCATCAGGGAAAATCAACCACCTCTGCTCGCGGGTCGCCGGCACGGTCGGAAGCCGTGTACAACCACGCTGGTAGACGGTGGCCCCCTCAACCACCTCGCCCTCGCTATCAGCCGAATCCCCGCCACCATCAGCATGGCCACTCGGCCCCGCAGGCGGATCCAGCCAGGTACCCCATCCGGACGTCTCCTGGGACGTAGCCTGGTCCGGAGTCTCGTCGGTCGAAGTCTCGTCGGCCGAAGGCCCGTCGACCCGAGGCTCGTGGACCGGAGTCCGCGTAGCCTCCTCCTCGGACGGGTCCACCCTAGCAGTCACGTGCTCGGGTGAATCAGCTGGGGGTGGCGGCGAGGAAGGCGTAAGAGCCTGCCTACCTCCTCTCCCGCGGCCACGTCCTGATCTACCTCCTCTCTTCTTCCCTCCCCGACCTCGTCCCCCGGTGGGCACCGACGCCGACGAAGAAGGGCCGGGCGGTGTCCCCATACTGTCCAACAACGCTCGGCGGAGAGGTACGGGTGGAATGGAACCCCTCCCACCACGCGCCGACGAAGAAGGAGCCTCAGAGCGCTGCAAATCCGCGCCCACCATCTTTCAACACCAGCCATGACAAAGAGTAAACGAAATTAGTACAACATAAAAAAATTTAATACCGACATGAATAATAAAAAGCACCAGCACGACCAACATAAGCTCCTGGAGGTGACAATATGACTACCATATGTGATATTGGGCTGGTGGTGAAATGGCAACATATATGGATCGCTACGAGCGTGCGAGGATTTATTTCTCTGGTTATAGGTTGTAATTTATAATGGTGAAATGACAAGGTTTTTTTCTGTCAGAGACACGGGCATTGTCCTAGTCTATCTACTAATAAAGCAATCAAGGTGATATTCTTGGTTTCGTCCCGCTCAATTGATTTTATTATTTGGACTTTTTTATTTTCCTCTTCTCCTCTTTTTCTTTTTCTTCTTCTTCTTCTTCTTCTTCTTCTTATTTTCTTCTCCTCCTCCTCCATCTATCCTATATATCCTATCCAGTGGCGGAGGAAGGACAAAAAATAAGGTGGGGCGGACTTAAATTATAAACAAAAGTACCATACAAAATCTACACGGCACCCGGACGTTTGAGGGGGGTTTGGGACGCTCGGCTGTAGATGTTCTAAGGCCATTGATTAAAATTGTCGGAGAAACAAGTTAGCAGCAGCCAAATCTATAGCAAAATTTAAGCCTAAATCAGCGTGATCTTCGGCGGTCTCCCTGATTTTGTAATGCTGGCAAATCATGGGACAGTTTCCGGCTGTGATTAGCACTCGATCACGGCCAAATCGTCCCTGATTTAAAATCATTACTGAGGCCTCATTTGAAACGCGGGATAGAAGAAGAAATATAAGAACAAGAAAAACATGGGAATGTTATAGGAATTCATGTGGAAAACAAAGAAATGTAAACCACATGAATAGCAATAATAAGGTCAAACTATGCCAAAATCAGGTTCCATTAAATCCCAATCCCACCTGTCAATGAATCAAGCTCTATCTACACCTTATTTTTTATCTACATAAAAATTTGCTTCATACAGTTAGGCGTATATCTAGCCAAGTAACTACTCAAATCACTTCACCACAAGTTTCTTATCCACTCACGTCCTTATCACTACCATTCTACCACCGCATGGATATTCTTCTTCTCTCTGTCAGTTCTTCCTTAGCCCGCCAAGCTCTACCAGCGAGTACCACCAACCTGTTACCCTCATCAACAGTGGCGGAGGACGAAATTTTTCTGAGGTGGGCCGAACTTTAAAGCATAAAAAATCGAAAGACAATGGTAGTGCAGACAAAAACTTTTATCTGAAAATGCCACTAAAGTTCAAAAAATTACACACCTCCCTTTACCGTTGCTAGCCCATTCCCCTTCAGCCCTTCCTATCCATCTTCATTTCCCTTCACCAGCAAAGTCGGCAACGCCGCTGTGCCACCCGCACACACTGTTTTTAATCAGCAATTGCCAATTTGTCATCAATATTCAGACAAATTTCTATCATGCACAGATCATAAAGCACATACAAAAATGACTCTAAAGCACTGAGTAATTACTATCACATATCACACATTCTCACTGTTTTTAGTTAGAAATTATCATCAATATGTTATGAATCTCCAGCCACTAGTGTACACACGACTACAAAAAATAGAAAACAGAACATGGATGGAAAAAGAACACGGTGTCGATGAGGGGGCCGCAGGCGGGGTGTGGGCGCTGGTCGCCGGCCTCACTGCGGGGCAGGGGATGGTGTTGCCGGTCCTGATGGCCGCCTGCTCCTATCCATCTATCTATCCTATCTATGAAAAAAAACAAAACAAAAAATAGCATGGTCGTGGCAGGGGGCTCACCAGAGGGGCGTCGGGGCGGCGGCGCGGTGCTCGTCGGGGCGGTGGGGCGGCGCGCGTCGGGGCGGCCGGCGGCTGGGCAGGGGGGCGGGGGGCGGCTGGGCAGGGGGGGCGGGGCGGCTGCGCAGGGGGGGGCGGCGGGGCGGGGTGCAGCGGGTCGGCGGCGGCGGCTCGTCGCTGAGAGAGAGAGAGAGAGAGAGAGAGAGAGAGAGAGATGCACGGGGGTTGGGGGAAGAGTAGTGGGGGGTTCGGGTGTTGCGCGGGCCGTTAAGGGGAAATACCCTCTTTGCCGTCTGCTAGCAGACGGCAAAGAGGGTCTCCGTTAGGGTTAGCCAACGCCGTGCTAAGGTGGGGCCCACACCACTTTTTTGCCGTCTGCTTTTTTATTCTTTGTCGTCCGCTAGCTGACGGCAAAGATGTAGCAGAAGGCAAAGAGCTGACCTAGCCAATGCAGCTCTCTGGTAGGGCCAGCATGACTCTTTGCTGTCTGCCGTTTTCCTCTTTGCCGTCTGCTAGCAGACGGCAAAGAATGAACTGCTCTTTGCCATCTGCCGTTTTCATTCTTTGCCGTCTGCTAGCAGACGGCAAAGAATGAACTGACGGCAAAAATAATCTTTGCCATGAGTCCATTCTTTCCCGTCTGCTTCAGCTAAGCTGACGGCAAAGACAGTCTTTGCCGTCCGCTGGCAGACGGTAAAGAGCCAGCAGATGGCAAATTCTCTGTTTCCAGTAGTGAAAGATTCAGGAAGCAATCAAGGACGTGCAGGAAGGGAGGTTCCATCCCGACAGAGAGAAGGACGTGCCGTCACACGCCCTCGGGAATCCTGAACACCCTTGACGAACACGAGGCACAGCAGGCTCGGTTCCGTGGGTGCATGGGTTTCCCGACAGCACTGGTTATAGAAGCCGAGGGAAAAAGAAGAAAGAGGAAGTAGACCGGATGCAGAATGTAGAACAAAGATTAGCGTTGCAGGAGAAGAAACTAGAGGCACTTACCAGTCAGCGAGCTACAGACCCACCATCTCAACAGCACGAAGATCCTTCATTCGATACTGCCCACGAAGCTACCCCACCATCTCAGCGGAAAAGCAGTGTGGCTTCCACGGAGCTCGTTCGGCCTGATATCACGGCTCCTCGCTATCCCGTGGATTATATCACGGAGAGGGAACATTGTGAGTTAATGGCGAAATGCATCAACCTAACCTTGAAGGTGGCGGTCGGCTATGTCTTACCTCCTAGACCTGATGGAACTTTCCATTGCAATCCGATTCCAGATGGCTTTGCTATTGTCGGGGTGGATGAAGTTACCAACGGATTCGAGGGGCTGGAGCTTGAGTACCCTACAGGTGAAGGGGAGACTCATCTGGTAGATGCCGTAAGGACTACCATTCTATGGAGAAAGGAAAACATCGTGCTTCCATAATGGACGTCGCGTCAGCAGACTCAGCCGGAGGAGGCCCCTCAGCAGACTCGTCACAGTCCAGCTCTACCTCCGCTACCTCAGTCATCTCCGCCGTGTTAGCACACTCCGCCGCCTCAGCTGTCTCCGCCGCCTCAGCGGACTCCGCCGGAGGAGGCCCCTCAGCAGAATCCTCCGCCGCCTCAGCTGTCTCCGCCGCGTCAGCGGACTCCGCCGGAGGAGGCCCCTCAGCAGAATCCTCCGCCGGCTCAGCTGTCTCCGCCACATCAGCGGACTCCGCCTCCTCCGCCGCGTCAGCTGACTCCGCCTCCTCCGCCGCCTCAGCAACGACGGAAGAGACCCACCGCCGCTCCGGCGGCTAGCAGTATAACAACGACGAAATCCAGAGCAGGTCCAAGCGTCAAGAAGGCTCCTCCCAAGTTACCATATGACATGACTGAGGAGGAAACAACGAGATCGTGGCTGCCGATGTGAAACGCCTTGCACCAAAACGTCCAAATCCAAAGGAGAAAATAGATCCGGTAAAAGCGAAGCGCTGTCTGGATGCCCTTCAGCGACCACCATCTCCTCCGCCGCTCTCACACTATGACCGTTGTATTGTAAAGACATTTCATGAAGCGAAAAGGTCGGGAAGTACTAGCAGTGCTGCAAGAAGTGGGAAAACAATTCCCTAGCTCGGCGAACAGGAAAAACAATCGTGCCCCCCACTCAAGGTGTTTCCCGATATCGCTAATGATCCGGGGGTAGCGGCCGCTCATCCTGGTTACACTGTTTGTGATTACTTAGGCGATGAGGTACAGTTCGAAATGGCTGAGGTAGCCTTTAGATACGAGCACGGGAAGCCTCTCGTCAGACCTGAGCAGCTCCCGCGTCTATCAACGATGATGCGAACATTGCATAACTGGTACTTGAAAGCCTGCAAGGAAGGACCGACAGTATCTTAGTGGGAATTAAAGATGAGCACTACTTCAATGGAGTCGAGGCGTTGTACACTGAATTTGAAGAATTATTTCAGTTATACAATCAAGACGCCCTCGACAAAACTATCGTCAGTTGCTATTGTCTGTAAGTATTTTTTTCTGTAATTAAGTCTCTAGCTCAGCTCGTTCATTGCATGTATAATTATCCTCACACTATATTATGCAGATTGAAGATCCGCGAATGCAGAAGAAAAATCTATGACATTGGGTTCATTAACCCAAATACCGTAAATGAATATAAGGTACAAAAAAACCCCGATGATATAGATAATTACTTTCTAAAGGCGTTACTTGGACAACAAAACAAAAGGGAAATACTATTTCCTTACAACTTCAAGTGAGTGTTACTGTCTTGTGCACATTCTGTTTCGCTTACTCGAGGTTAAGTGTAATTGATGAGTTATGCGTGCGCAGGTTCCACTTTATTCTGCTAGCCATTCAGCTTGACGCGGGACTAGTAGTTGTCTTGGACTCGAGACGTAAAGAGGCTAAGGAGTGGGCGGACATGAGTCAAATGCTCCAGAAGTAAGTTCAATCATTATCGCAACATATCGGCAACTTTCGTTTATTTCCTTATATCAAGTAATCATTTTCTTTGCCGGGCAGAGTTTGGAAAAAGTTCACCAACCAGGTTAGGGGTGAATGGAAAAAAGAGCTGCGATTTTCACACCCCAAAGTAAGTACTACTAGCTAGTTTCGCGCATCTCTCATTGATTCTAGTTTCAATACCATTATCATGCTTGATTATCATTTTGATTGAACTCTATTCTCGTAAAGTTCTTGTGGCAGGAATCCGGGAATAATTTATGTGGATACTACGTTTGCGAGTACATTCGCCACAAGACCTCTGAGCGGGGCAGATCTGAAGAACAATTTGAATTATGTAAACAATATTCACATTTTTATTTTATTACCATCAATTGTGTTGAGTTTCATTCATATATATATATATATATATATATATATATATATATATATATATATATATATATATATATATATATATATATATATATATATATTGACCCCCTTCTTTAAATTAGATCTCGCGGAAGCGGGACGAACTCCTACCAACTGATCGCATACGAGCAATTCAAGAGGAATTGGCGGGATTCTTTGTTGACCATGTCATACCTACAGACGGAGAATACCATCGGGAGTGGCAATGCGATTTTGGTAATTAGATATTAGGGATCGTAAGAGATGTTATATTGTATATATGCATGAACGTGTACTATATGTAGTAGCGTCGAATAGATATACGAAAACTTGTTGTTCGACCAAGCACGGAGAAAGAGAGGTCACTTCTCTCTATATATTGATCATGACGATGTTGTGTAATGGTTCCTTCATTGCTATATGTAGTAGCCAGGCCCGGCCCTGAGGGGGGGCGAGCGGGGCGGCCGCCCCGGGCCCCCGACGCAGAAGGGGCCCCCGTCCAGGGCTCCAGGCATGTGAGCGTGAAGCAAGCTTTTCTCAACCGTCAGTCCGCCATTAGAGTCTCAGTTCGTTTTTCTGTTCTCTGCGTCTCCTGACTCGGGAAGGAGAAAGCTAACTCGTTTTCCCTATAGCGAACTGGGCTTTGGGCCTTTGTTTTTCCTACAACGGAATGCTGCTGGTTGTTAAGTGGTGGTGGTGGTGGGCCTGAGTAATTTGGGGTTGGGAGCGCATGGTTCAATATGAATTATAGCGTATAGTTAAAAGTGATAGGAATTCCCCTAAAAAGACAGGAATTTCCCTTTCAATAAAAATGGAACATGAATTACCGTTTTTCTTTCGGAGCCGGTACTCTTGTCTTTACATATTTTTGAAAGTTTGACTTACACATATTTTCAATTGATAGCCGATTGTTCTGTCAAACTTATTTATGTACATTTTTCATATCATATTTTGGTCTTAATATGTTCGTATAGGTTGATTGTAGTTGTTATTTCTAGTTGATTATAAATTGTGTCACTAGATTTATCTTTTGCGCTATCGGTTTTGTCATAGAAAAATTTTGCTTGTCCATTCCACGCCCTTGATCTCCTATGCGCGTGATCGTAATTGTCCCAAAAGCAACTTAGATTGATGTCATGTGCTACCGCCCCTTGCTCGACTACATGCGACCGACCCTTGATGTCCTATGCCGCCTAGCTAAAGACATTACCATCGGCCCCACGCAGTGTCGGAAAGTGAGTCGCCGAGAGAACACGACACCGCACCCACCGTCTAGAAGATATACTTTCACAATTTCGAACAATATATGTATTTAATTCTCTTTATATATATATATATATATATATTTTTTTTTTTTTTTATTTAAGATTATAATGATTGTTAGGCCGCATAATCCAGTTTCGCCCCGGGCCCCCGAAATCTCAGGACCGGGCCTGGTAGTAGCTAGCGTCGAGTTGAATGAAAAGCATAAAATGAAAATGAAAACCCTAAATGTAAAGGAATTGAATGGTAAACACAAAAAGAAAAGGGGAAACACAATATAAAACCCCTAAACTCTCCAAAACCCCTAAACCCCTCCTTTCAAAAAAAAAAAAAAAAACCCCAGCGCCTAGCAGTGCTAACGCGTGGCTGCCTTCTAGTCCCGGTTGGTGTTACCAACCGGGACTAGAGGTCCTCCTGCCTGGGCGCCCACAGCGGCCACGTGGAGCTCCTTTAGTCCCGGTTCGTAACCCAACCGGGACTAAAAGTGGGGGCCTTTAGTCCCGATTGTTCAGTCCCGGTTGCAGAACCGGGACTAAAGGCCCTCTGAAACCGGGACTGATGCCCTGTTTTCTACTAGTGTTCGTGGTTGGGGACGGTGGTCGTGCGGGAAGAGGGCTGTCGGTGATGCCGCTGCCATCCAATTAGAGTGTTAATTTTAGGTACTATTGTTACTGCTGTCGATGATGTATTATTAGTGCTGCCTCGACCAGTGGATCGTTTTTAATTTCAAGTACTAGTAGTATTATCTATGGGCATGCAATGATCGGTACTGTTTGTTATTCTTTTGAAAAGCTAACCATTGCATGTGTATGATTTTATACTTTATTAATTATTAGTTCACTTACTATGATAACTTGATATATTAAGTAATTTTTAGTTTGTAGTATATCTGAAATATGGCTCCAAGCATGGTCCCATGTCGATATATACATCTTTGGAAAGGCGTCCCCAGGACCCAAAAATTCTCCCCTTCATGTGTAGCGTGACACTTAGACACGTAATTTTGCTACTTACTCAACCCCGAGATATTAAAAACCCCGTGCCGCACCACAAAACCAAGTTAGGTTGAGACTGTTTCGATTCACCGCTTGGTCTCTCTTTACCGTTCCCAACACCCGTAGCAGTTTCTATGTTTATGGCGGTGGTTGGCACTCTGCTATCGCCGCAACCAATGTACTCTAATCAATCCCATGCCGCAAGCTTTAAATTAGTCTGAACCCTACTATTAAGAATATTCATGTCTTGCGGCCAAAAAGGAGTATTCATATCAGTCACGTATAGAATCTAAAATTGACATTAATTTACCCTGGGCCATTGCAAGTACGGTCTCAATCTTGGCTGATTCCTACTAATAATTAGCTAATCATTACTCCCTTCATCCCATAATGTAAGACGTTTTTGACTCTAACATAGTGTCAAAAAACGTATTACATTATGAGACGGAGGGAGTAGGATATAAGTGAGGATTTAACTCAATTTGTAGAGCCCTTTGAACGACGCATGTTGAGAGGCGGGGGTGCCTCCCTCCATGTAGGGATGAAAATGGAGCGGCAGAACAAGGAGCTCGGCGGGTCGGTGGCTCGCCGTATTGGTAGGCACAGAAGCTAATGACACCTACGAGGAGCACCATCGGCAATATCACGGCCCAGAAAAAGCAGCAGAGCAACATTGGCCGGCTCGGCGCTTCCACCAGCTGGTCGGAGCGCTGGTCCGGAATCATGGCGCCCCTAGCTGCTTCTGGATCCATGTCGGGCGGCCGTTCTGCTATGGAAGGTATTGTGGGTTGCTTTAGTTGCTTGGGGTTGGGGTTTTGTAAATGGAACAGGTAGATATAGAAATGTTGGGAGAGGACGCGCGTGCAACCTGGACCGACCTCCAGTCGATTAATAAAATTTCCAACCGTGGATGCATGTTTCCTTGCTTTTAATGCGTGTTTCCTTGTTGGACGTACAATGCGTGATTTCGTAACAAGGACCCTATATCACAAGCTCGATTGCTTTCTAAATTATCAGATTTGGATTATACTAGAAGAATCAACAGATCAAGAGATGGCCCACCCGTGTATTTAGGAGACAAATTTTGGGTCGCGTCTAGACTAAAACTTATTTCGTAGACAAATTTCTATTTGGTTTTTTTATACAGATTTGCTATTTCACATCTAGATGTGAAATAGCTACCTCACATCTAAGTCCAGAGCCATTGGATGTGAAACCAGGCTGATTTGTTTTGTCAACGAGTGGGGCCAGATTAGAGAATAATGTCTAACTTAGATGTGAGGTATTATCTCACATCTAGATGTGACATAGACGTACCCTTTTGTAAATATTGAATTACCTACAAGGTGCAATGGACTTCGAATTGGGTGGTTCCAAGTGCTATGGTTTTTTCTACGACATGGAGATTAACTTTCATGTATTTTCTTTTTTGACTCCATATTCATGGGTCCTAGTGACGATCTTTAATTACTTGTCCTGCAGGGACATATTTGTAGTTACTCCAAATTTGAATGGACTTTGAAGTTTATTGATAGTTCATTGAATTTCCACTAAGTTCTTACACACATTAGGGAATACATGAACATGTGGATCTCTTGCAACTACTAGTGGGTTGGTCCAAATAAATATAAAAGTTTTCACAAAAAAGATAAGATAGTGACCTGAAAAATACAAAAATTATAGATATGTCAGACATGTATCACATGTCTCGTAGGACCAACAATACCACGGTGGACATGTTTTCCTCCCCCCCCCCCCCCCCCCCGGAAACAAGGGGAGTAGATTGTGTCACCACCTTGTCAGTGATGCTTCGGCAGCAACGACGTTGATTTGGTTACTCCCTTGACTCGGATGAACATTTAGGTGTCTTTGAACCAATCTCATGTTCTTGCCCAACCAGCCAATTTTTCGGGATCAAGGTCGTCAAAGCTTCCCCGTAGAGATCGATGGCTTCGGAGAAAAACTCTGGTGATGGCAGCATTGGCACATGCCGAATGGAGATATGGAAGACTTCCCAAGGACTGATCGTGTAGTCTTTTTCCATATTGGTAAAAGAGACTGCCCCTCAAAACTCCTTGAAGAGTTCCCATATAGAGGGGTGATTTGGGGGAGATCCCATGTAGATCTAACATATTATTTAGGGCGCTTATAGGCGCCGGTGCGCCGGCCGAACTGTTTGGGCCGGTCGAGCCCCAACCTTTCGATGCGAGCACGTGTTGCCGTCAGTTGGGCTCTGTTCGCACACGAACGCGTCACGCGTACCCTCGACGCCAGGGGTGATGCACCGCAGCTCACGTCGAAGGAGGCCTGCCGGAAGCGCGATACGCAAGACAATCCGGCGGGCGCTTTTGTAGACCCGACGCACCGCTTCTCCGGGATGGAAGCCGTCAGGAGCCACGGATGGACGATGGGCTTCCCTAAGTCGATTCGCTCGCCCCTAGGGTCTCGAGGATCGCCGCACTTCAATACGAAGAACGAACGAAGAACGAGAAGAAAGATACAAGGGAAAGGGATAAAAGTAGGGTAAAAGATGTAGATGTGTTTGTTCGATTGTCTGTTCTTCAATCGGCCGTCACCCCCAACATATATAAGAGGCGGCTGGACTTCCCATACAAGCAAAAGATTCATCTAGGCTTTCCTTACAAGAAAATTACATCAATTCACGTCCTAGAGTCCTAGTTCTGGTCCCGCTCGGATTCAGCCCGAATCTGGTCCAATCTTCTGTCTTGCTCCTTGCGTGGGCCGTGGGATCTGCACATGACCTCCGATGGATATGGTTCAAACACGAATTTTGTGCGCTTCAACGAGGCCAATAATCCGTATCTTGATCACTTTTCCAAATAAGGCCATCTTGAATACTCCACGGGGTCATCTTTAATTTCGAGTCGGACTCGGTTATGTAGCTGACTGGACCGTCCGACTCTTGTAGCATCTCTGCAGGTCGTATACTATGTCGGATGATGATGACTCCAAAAGCAAAGTTGACCGTTTCGACGTTACGAACAACTTTCATGTTGAACACTTTTTCATCCGAGGCCATCTAGATAATTATTTGAGCCCATCTTCAGCTTCTGGTCGGATTTGACAGTTTCCACCCCGGCAAGCTTTCCCCGACAAGGTGTCCATCCCGGCAAGCTTTCACACCCCGGCAAGGTTTCCACCCGGCAAGATTTCCCTGGCAAGGTTTCTATCCCGGCAAGGTTTCCATCCCGGCAAGATTTCCCCGGCAAGGTTTCCATCCCGGCAAGCTTTCTGGCTGTACCTTGCGGGTCTTTTTTTGTGGCAGTAAACGACTTCGGATGAAAATGTGCCCAAAAGCAAAGTTGAACGTTTCGACGTTACGAACAACTTTCATGTTGAACGTTTTTCGATTCGAGGCCATCTTGAATGGCTAACTGCTCACGCATTGCATCAGACACTCGCCAAGACGTGTCTGGTCTCCCGCGTCTTATTTCGCCTCTTGACATGGCTGCATTCAGATAGCTCTAACTTTTGCATACGAACTCGGATTGAGACGATTTTTATATGAAAATCGACCGATTCGACGAGACGAAGACAATTCGTGTAGAAAGTTTTCTCATATGAGATCATCTTGAGGGCGTAATCAGCCGAATAGTGTTCTGGATACAAAATCCCAGTACTTCGAACACAACTTCGGCCTTAGAGATGAGATCGGATGGCTATGGCCCAAATATCAAAGTTTCTCCTTTTGACGATACGGAGCTTTCTCACTTTGAGCACTTTTCCATTTGAGGCCTTCTTAATTACGTTTTTGTCCATGCCAGAATCTGGTGTCAACACATGCCCCCCTGTTTTTCGGCAAAGCCTGTGTGCCGAAAAATAATTCGCATAGAGCTTGCTCTAAGGACGATGTCAACACTCCATCGGCCATTTATATGTGTTAGGGCGATAATCATATATCGGCCATGTTTGTGTTTAAGATGATAAGTATATATCTTGAAGTCGATTGCCACCATCCCGAACCGGCGTAGATTCAAAATCCTCCATCTCATCTTCATCTCCCAATGTGTATATTGGACTTAAAATTTCCTCAATAAAAGGGGATGTTTCAGGTGGCGTGGACGATGTAATAAGGGCTGCATCATCCTTTTTTGGTGGCGTAGGTGCTATTGTAGCTAGTGCAGAGACATCTGCGTTTCCTTTTTGTTTAGGCATCCACACTTGTTTTGTGGGCGCCACGGGCCGAATTTTATTGAACAATTCGTCCTTTTGCTCTTCTACTTCATGTGCCGCCTTCTCGCGGCTCCTCATACGTTGTAATGTCCTTTTTTGTGTCTTGGACAGACCGGGAGGACACCACTTAGGTTGAATATACTTGGGATCCCTAGATTCTGCTTTGCTTGGAGAATTTTTTGTTGGCCGATTAGCACCATGGCTTGAACGGCCTTGTGTAGGATAATAAAGCTTTTTGTGAGCAGGCCTTCTAGGTGTTGTCCACCCCATATGAAAAGCATAAGGAGCCATTGGGGGCTGCCCGCATCCTCCATTGAAGTCTCCCATGTAATATGGCGCATAGGGGGGTGGCGACATCCATGGTGCTGGTGCCCATGACCCATATGGCCTTGCATAGTGTCGAAACTCTTGCTTCGGAGGTGATCTTGAATGTTTTGAATATGATGGCCGATTGGAGCTAGAACCGGCCGCTTGACTTGCATATTTAGATAGCAACATATCAAAAGTTGGCTTGATTCGCTTGTGCTTAGCTTCACTCCTTTTACACTTGCCAACTTCTGAATTCTTGGGCTTGATAAATTCAACATGAGTATCTTCTTGTACTTGCGGTTGCCCCTCGAGTGCAGGATTTTTTATGGTGATCTTGATTACCTCTCTACCATCGGATTGCTTTTCAAGCACGACTTGCCTCCCCAAGATCTTGTCGCCATCTTTGTTCTTCCTAGGCTCACCAATGACAATATTGTCTTTATTAGCTGATTCGGCTATGTTAGGCCGAATTAACATTTTCTTCCCCTCCAAAGTCATGGTATTCATTGGGAAGGGCTGTCTATCAACTTGCATCTCAGAAAAACTCAATCGTCCGTCATTAATGGCCGATTGTATCTGTCTCCGAAAAACATTGCAATCATTAGTATCATGAGAAAATGAATTATAATATTTGCAATAAGCACGCCGTTTCAGCTCCTCAAACGGCGGTATGGTGTGTGATATTCTAATCATCTTTTCTTGCAAGAGAGCATCAAATATTCTATCACACTTGGATATATCAAAAGTAAATTTCATCTCCTCATCACGATTCTTACGAATCGGCTTAAGAGCATAGCATGCATAGGGTTTGGCCTTTGAGGACCAAACAAATTCAGTGGTACAGACATCAACCTCATCGTCCGAATATTCATCATTATAATCAAGCATATGCATTCTAGGACGATCGGTTGTTGACCTATGAATCTCTTTACTTCGGCTTTCTTGAGCCAAAGCTTTCTGCAAGACTTGGTTAATATTTAAAAATTCATAACTTTCTAGCCTCTCCTTAATGTGAGTTTTCAAACCATTAAGGACAAGATCCGCCAAGTCTCTTTCGGTTATCACTAAGCTATAGCATCGGTTTTTTATATCTCTAAATCTTTTGACATAATCGGTGACCGATTCATCATGCTTTTGCCTAACCGATGTAAGATGCGATAACTTAAGCTCATTGTCGCCACTATAAAAATGATCAGGAAACTTTTGCTCTAGTTGCGACCATAAGAGAATTGAGCCAGGTGGCAAAGTAGCAAACCATGAAAATGCGGTGCCAGTTAAAGATAAGGGAAATAACCGCACTTTCAATTCTTCTATGGAACTTGCTTCACCCAACTGTGCTAGATACTGACTCACATGCTCCCAAGTTGTTTTTGTGCCCTCTCCACTAAATTTGACAAAATCAGGAACCTTATAACCTGGAGGGTACAAAACTGCGTCGAAGTGTTCAGGATAAGGCTTTTGATACACACGACTCTTTACTTTCGGCTCGTTTCCGAAAGTTTCTTGAAACATCTTATGCAAATCCTCCCTTAATTTGGCTAAAATTGGATCCGAGGTAGATGAAGATGCTTGTGGCAATGACATAGGAGCAACTTGGGAACTAGCTAGTGATGCAACTTGTGGAGTAGGCGCCGAAACATAGTTCGGCGGAAGACCAAACATGCTTGTATTCATAGGTGATGTGACAAAGTAATTCGGCGTAGACGCCGAATTGGGCACACTCATAATAGGATTAGGGTATGCAGGTGCGGCCACAAGTTGATTGGTTTGGCTAGGATAAAAATTCATCTGCAAATTGTAATGTTGTTGCATGGGAGGTGCCGATGAAATAGGTAAAGTTGGATTAGGTTTTTCTGGGCTAATGGATACACCAACATTACCACTAGATGACGGCGGCATATTTTTCTGAGCATTGGTATTTGCCACGAAAGAATTGTACGCCATCACATTACCCTTACTAACAAGACTTTCAATCACAGCCAGTTGCTCAGGAGAAAAAACTTTGCTCACAGTGATTTCATCTTGTTCATCAATGGGAGGAGGTAACCTGATTTCTCCAATCGGAGTGATGTTGCCTTGGCGGTCCTTCTTGAAACTTGAAAGAAACGCCTCCAAATCCTCCTCCTCGCGCTTCTTCTTGAGCGCCTCAAAAGCCTCTTCACGCTGTTTCTTGAGCGCTTCGTAGGCCTGGCGATGTTCCTCCGATAGCTCATCAAGACCGGGCTTAATGATGTTATCGGCACTAACTTCTGAGGGCTGGGGAAGATTTGACATGGTTGATGATGATTCTTGATCTTTCGTCCCCAGCGGAGTCGCCAAAAAGTGTGTTCGCACACGAACGCGTCACGCGTACCCTCGACGCCGGGGGTGATGCACCGCAGCTCACGTCGAAGGAGGCCTGCCGGAAGCGCGATACGCAAGACAATCCGGCGGGCGCTTTTGTAGACCCGACGCACCGCTTCTCCGGGATGGAACCCGTCAGGAGCCACGGATGGACGATGGGCTGCCCTAGGTCGATTCGCTCGCCCCTAGGGCCTCGAGGATCGCCGCACTTCAATACGAAGAACGAACGAAGAACGAGAAGAAAGATACAAGGGAAAGGGATAAAAGTAGGGTAAAAGATGTAGATGTGTTTGTTCGATTGTCTGTTCTTCAATCGGCCGTCACCCCCAACATATATAAGAGGCGGCTGGACTTCCCATACAAGAAAAAGATTCATCTAGGCTTTCCTTACAAGAAAATTACATCAATTCACGTCCTAGAGTCCTAGTTCTGGTCCCGCTCGGATTCAGCCCGAATCTGGTCCAATCTTCTGTCTTGCTCCTTGCGTGGGCCGTGGGATCTGCACATGACCTCCGATGGATATGGTTCAAACACGAATTTTGTGCGCTTCAACGAGGCCAATAATCCGTATCTTGATCACTTTTCCAAATAAGGCCATCTTGAATACTCCACGGGGTCATCTTTAATTTCGAGTCGGGCTCGGTTATGTAGCTGACTGGACCGTCCGACTCTTGTAGCGTCTCTGCAGGTCGTATACTATGTCGGATGATAATGATTCCAAAATCAAAGTTGACCGTTTCGACGTTACGAACAACTTTCATGTTGAACACTTTTTCATCCGAGGCCATCTAGATAATTATTTGAGCCCATCTTCAGCTTCTGGTCGGATTTGACAGTTTCCACCCCGGCAAGCTTTCCCCGACAAGGTTTCCATCCCGGCAAGCTTTCACACCACGGCAAGCTTTCCATCCCGGCAAGATTTCCCCGGCAAGGTTTCTATCCCGGCAAGGTTTCCATCCCGGCAAGATTTCCCCGGCAAGGTTTCCATCCCGGCAAGCTTTCTGGCTGTACCTTGCGGGTCTTTTTTGTGGCAGTAAACGACTTCGGATGAAAATGTGCCCAAAAGCAAAGTTGACCGTTTCGACGTTACTAACAACTTTCATGTTGAACGTTTTTCGATTCGAGGCCATCTTGAATGGCTAATTGCTCACGCATTGCATCAGACACTCGCCAAGACGTGTCTGGTCTCCCGCGTCTTATTTCGCCTCTTGACATGGCTGCATTCATATAGCTCTAACTTTTGCATACGAACTCGGATTGAGACTCTTTTTATATGAAAATCGACCGATTCGACGAGACGAAGACAATTCATGTAGAAAGTTTTCTCATATGAGATCATCTTGAGGGCGTAATCAGCCGAATAGTGTTCTGGATACAAAATCCCAGTACTTCGAACACAACTTCGGCCTTAGAGATGAGATCGGATGGCTATGGACCAAATATCAAAGTTTCTCCTTTTGACGATACGGAGCTTTCTCACTTTGAGCACTTTTCCATTTGAGGCCTTCTTAATTACGTTTTTGTCCATGCCAAAATCTGGTGTCAACAGGCTCTCGTGCAGTTCCTTTCTTCCAAAAAAAATACGAATATCACGAGCACAGCGGAAAAAAAGGAGCAGCGGGCGCCGCTGCCATGGATGAGCGAGCACGACCAACTTCAAAGCACCACCGGTCGCGGCCCCCGCCGATGGTCACCGCCGGTCGCCGCCCCCCGCCAATGGTCGCCGCCGTCGCCGATGATCGCCGCCGCTGCCGTCGCCGCCGGTGGCCAGCTCCACACATGTAACATTGGCACCCACGATTGTAGCTCCGGTGGCGACGATTGCAGCTCCGATGGCGAGGGCCATAGCTCGCCGTCGTGCTCGTCGCAGCTCACGCCTGATGCCGCAGCTCGTCGGTCACATCTCACCGTCGTAACATCTCGGTCACCTGTTCCAGCAAAAAACGAGCGCCCGTTCTAGCAAAATCGAGCAACGGTTGTAGAAAAAAATCCAGACGCTGGCTTGTGCAATGTAGCAAAAATGCAAATACACCGGTTGTAGCAAAATCGACAACGGTTGTAGCAAATTTTGACACCGGTGGTAGCAAAAACCGATGATGACCGTGGTGGCCGGCGAGCCCTGATGCTCCGCCGACGGGAGGTTGTAGCTCCCGGCGTTGCCAGTTGCAGCTCCCCATGACGAGGTTGCAGCTTCTGGTGCCAGTAGTCCCAGCATCTCGCGGCCGTGAGCTTCGCCGTTGCAGCTCTCTGCGCAGTGGCCATCGCAAATTTTGACACCGGTTGTAGCAAATTTCGACACCGGTTGTAGCAAAAATCAATGGTGGCCGTGGTGGCCGGCGAGGCCTGATGCTCCGTCGACAGGAGGTTGCAGCTCCCCACGACGAGGTTGCAGCTTCTGGCGCCGGTAGTCCCAGCTCCGCCCAGCCGTAGTCGTAGAGGAGGTGGAAGAAGCACCCCCAGCTCCGCAGCAGCACCTTGCTCGTGTTCTTCCCCTCGCCCTCACATATTTAGGGGCTGTTTTGGGGGAAAAAGGGACAGGGCTTTTCTCATCGAATTACAAAGCACCAGTGGATGAGGTTGTAGCGGATGGGTGCGCGGCCATTTCCGGTTCCTAGTAGCAGCGGAGGCCGGTGGTCAACAGGAGGAGAGATCCATGGAGGAAAAACGAGACCAGGGAGAAACAGAGAGAGAATGAGGAGAGGAGAATGACGGGAGGAAGAGGATAAGGAAGGAAGGAGAAAAATAAGGGGGAGGGACAGGCGTGGGCCACACAAAGAAAACGTGCAGACGCGGGGGAGGTAGCACGTGCCAGCGAGGACACGTGGCGACGCAGCGAACGACCGGCGCAAACTCGGCCGGTGCGCCGTTCCCAAACATTTACCTATTATTTACGCGTGCGATCCGCACCTTCGCATGCTTTTTCAAAAGCAAGATTTACTACTATTTATTGATTATGAAAAGAAAGTAAACTGGCAATTTATGTCTCTCTTTTGAAATAGAAGCTTTAAAATAGTAGGAAATGGATGCTTAGTCTGTATTGCTTCCGAGTCGAGGATGTACGGTTTTCTCCGATGTTGCTACTCAAGTCCAGTCCTTAGTAAAAGATAGTCGTTTAGTGTACGAGTCTGTTAGGAGAGTAGCAGCAAAAATAAATCATTATATAGGATAATTGTTGCAGAGATGAAACTGTTGTTAACGCTCATAAAACCCGGAAAACAAAATATGCCGAGGTCCCCAAAAGGATTGAATTTGCGAAAGTGACTGACACGATGCTATACCAGAAGTCCTGGTATGGTAGTTTTTTAAATTTGAAGAGCCTAGAATGGTCATAGAAATATTGAAAACTACCCAACAATGAGTGATCCCGAGGACATTTTGGTTCAAATAATCTTACTTTAGCCTTATTTTGTAGGCTCATGCTTTAGTTTTTCCACCACTTTTTGATGATTTTGACTTTCAACCCAATTCACTGCCTACATGCCCATTACTTCCCGTCATTCCAAAGAACACTTGTGCCTAGCTCCTCCGGTCTTACTGTAGCAGCAGGGAGCCTAACTGTAGGAATGAAGTATGTCTACCAGAGGGGGGGGTGAATGGGAGTTTTAAATTTTCTTCGGAAATATCAAAACTCTCGGAACCCAGCAGCGGAGCGAATGAAAAACAGTGTACAGTGAGTGAATACAAACTAACGAATGGAAACTAAAAGCATGCATCGAGACAAATCACATGATTGACAGTAAAGGGGAGAAGTAGAGGTGACCAGTGATGCTCGATGGCGACAAGGAATTTGGTAGACCAGTTCGCCCTTCTGCAAAAGGACTACGTCTGTTTGTAGGGGTTGTGATTTAACACAGAAGATAAACTCTCTTCGCCCTATTCTCCTCGACAATTCGTTCGTCAACCAATGCCGATCACTCGTGGTAGATGCTTGAGGCGATCTCCAAACCTTTACAGACTTCTTCTTCGAGAACCACAATTACTCTTGGTCTCTGAAGAAATTGACACCTAACCGTCTAGAGAGTTCGCAGCTCTCAAGAGTAATAGGCGGAGCGTACTAGACTTAGATTCGAGTGATGCTGAACCACTATCCAATTTTTCGGCTTTGGGGTTTTCTCTCGGTGGATTTTAAACTCAAATCACTTAGGAGAGGGGGTTGCTCAACAATCTTCTCAGAATCAAACGGAGCAGCCACCGGACAGCGCCGGTGCGGGGTGGCTATTTATAGACGCAGCCTTCCCTGGTGGGAAATGACCATTTTTGACACGCGGTCCAGCCAATGGCCAACCGACACGTTCACAACGGTCAGATTTTAAGAGCAACGGTAACATTACTTGAGGAACAAGTAATGCTAACTCCTCGGTCAGAGACAAATCTCTCGCAGCGAGGAAGATGACAGTCTCTTGCTGGCAAGTATTTGCTCGGAACACAAAGAAATTTCTCTGGCAACTTTCATAGGATTGGGTTTAGCATCAGAGAATCAAAGCTTCGAACACTACACCCCTCTTAGTAGTACGGTGGTCCTATGACTCAATAAAGAGAACAGAAACAACGAAATAAATGCTACGTCTTCACTTCGTCTTCAATCTTCTCGGCCGCAGTCACTTTCGTCGGACAAGCACCGAACCAATTGCTTTGCATCAGCAATTTTTGAGGGGTCACTCTTGTCATCATAATCTTCGGTGATAACCTTCACTGCCACGCAGGAGATTATCTTCGGAGTTTGAACCAAACTCCTCTTGACTTAGGGACCTGTTACTCTGTGTGCACTCCCAAACACATCAGTCCCTTACTGTTTATGTCAACAATCTCCAAAACATAAGGAGGCAAATTATGTTGGGGAACGTTGCATGGAAAACAAAAAAAATTCTACGCACACGCAAGATCTATCCATGGAGATGCATAGCTACGAGAGGGGGAGTGTGTCTACGTACCCTCGTAGACTGTAAGCGGAAGCGTTAGAACAACGCGGTTGATGTCGTCGAACAACTTCACGATCCAACCGACCGAGTACCGAACGTACGGCACCTCCGCGTTCAGCACACGTTCAGCTCGGTGACGTCCTCGACTTCTTGATCTAGCAAGACGGCGAGGTAGTGGATGAGTTCCGGCAGCACGACGGCGTGGTGACGGTGATGGTGATGCTATCTCCGCAGGGTTTCGCCCAAGCATTGCGAAAATATATGACCGAGGGACGGAACTGTGGAGGGGGGCGCCGCACACGGCTAAGACAATGTTGTGTCTCCTTTGGGGCGCCCCTTCTCCTCTATTTATATATGTGTAGGGGCTTGGAGTAGAAGGAATAGTGCCACGTGAACAGTAACCATGAATAGTACACACGTGGACTTGGACTCCAAAGTCCAATCCTATTCCTACTAGGACTCTCCCTTTTTCCTTCCCTAGCTGCGTGGGCTTTTGAGGACTTGGTGCGCCTGGCCCAATAAGGCCAGGGCGCCTCCTCTTTAGCCCATGCCAGCCCTTGGGACATGGTGGACCCACTTGTGGACTTCCGGACCCCTTCGGAATCCTCCGGAACCTTCTGGAAGCTTCCCGGTACAATACCGAAAAAACTGCACCTTTTTCCGGAACCCAAAATATGACTTACCATATATAAATCTTTACCTCTCGACCATTCCGAGACTCCTCGTGATGTCCGGGACCTCATCCGGGACTCCGAACAACATTCGGTTACCAATTCACATAACTCATATAACACTATATCATCAACGAACGTTAAGCGTGCGGACCCTACGGGTTCGGGAATGATGTAGACATGACCGAGACGCCTCTCCGGTCAATAATCAATAGCGGAACCTGGATGCCCATATTGGTTCCTACATATTCCACGAAGATCTTATCGGTAGAACCGCAATGACAACATATGTAATTCCCTTTGTCCATCGGTATGTTACTTGCCCGAGATTCGATCGTCGGTATCTCCATACCTAGTTCAATCTCGATACCGGCAAGTCTATTTACTCGTTCCGTAATACATCATCCCGTAACTAACTCCTTAGTCACTTTGCTTGCAAGCTTCTTATGATGTGCATTACCGAGAGGGCCCAGAGATACCTCTCCGAAACACGGAGTGACAAATCCCAGTCTCGATCCATGCCAACTCAAGAGACACCTTCGGAGATACCTGTAGAGCATCTTTATGATCACCCAGTTACGTTGTGACGTTTGATAGCACACAAGGTATTCCTCCGGTATCCGGGAGTTGCATGATCTCATGGTCGGAGGAACATGTATTTGACATTCAAGAAAGCAGTAGCAATAAACAGAACGATCATATGCTAAGCTAACAGATGGGTCTTGTCCATCACATCATTCTCCTAATGATGTGATCCCGTTATCAAATGACAACTCATGTCTATGGTTAGGAAACCTTAACCATCTTTGATCAACGAGCTAGTCTAGTAGAGGCTCACTAGGGACACGGTATTTGTTTATGTATTCACACATGTATTTAAGTTTCCGGTCAATACAATTCTAGCATGAATAATAAACCTTTATCATGAACAAGGAAATATAAAATAATAACAACTTTATTATTGCCTCTAGGGCATATTTCCATCAGTCTCCCACTTGCACTAGAGTCAATAATCTAGTTCACATCGCCATGTGATTAACACCCAAGAGTTCACTAGAGTCAATAATCTAGTTCACATCACCATGTGATTAACACTCAAAGAGTTCTAAGGTGTGATCATGTTTTGCTCGTGAGAGAGAATTTTAGTCAATGGGTCTGCAATATTCAGACCCATGTGTACTTTGCAAATCCTTATGTCATACTGTAGATGCTGCCATCACACTTTACTTGGAGCTATTCCAAATGACTGCTCCATTATACGTATCCGGTTTGCTACTCAGAGATATCCAGATTGGTGTCAAAGCTTGCATCGACGTAACCCTTTACGACGAACTCTTTATCACCTCCATAATCGAGAAACATTTCCTTAGTCCTTTAGTTACTAAGGATAATTTTGACCGCTGTCCAGTGATCCACTCCTGGATCACTCTTGTACCCCCTTTGCCAGACACGTGGCAAGGCACACATTAGGTGTGGTACACAGCATGGCATACATTATAGAACCTATGGCTGAGGCATAGGGAATGACTTTCATTCTCTCTCTATCTTCTGCCGTGGTCGAGCTTTGAGTATTACTCAACTTTACACCTTACAATACAGGCAAGAACTCCTTCTTTGACTGATCCATTTTGAACTCCTTCAAAATCTTGTCAAGGTATGTACTCATTGAAAGTCTTATCAAGCGTCTTGATCTATCTCTATAGATCTTGATGCCCAATATATAAGCAGCTTCACCGAGGTCTTTCATTCAAGTATCCTTTTGTGCCATCCAGAAATTCTATATCATTTCCAATCAACAATATGTCATCCACATATAATATTAGAAATGCTACAGAGCACCCACTCACTTTCTTGTAAATACAGGCTTCACCGTAAGTCTGTACAAAACCATATGCTTTGATCACCTCATCAAAGCGTATATTCCAACTCCGAGATGCTTGCACCAGTCCATAGATGGACCGCTGGAGCTTGCACACTTTGTTAGCACCCTGAGGATCGACAAAACCTTCTGGTTGCATCATATACAACTCTTCTTTGAGAAAACCATTACGGAATGCAGTTTTGACATCCATTTGCCAGATCATAAAATGCGGCAATTGCTAACATGATTCGGACAGACTTAAGCATCGCTACGGGTGAAAAAGTCTCATCGTAGTCAACCCCTTGAACTTGTCGAAAAACCTTTTGCGACAAGTCGAGCTTTGTAGACAGTGATATTACCATCAGCGTTTGTCTTCCTCATAAAAATCCATTTATTTTCAATGGCTTGCCGATCATCGGGCAAGTCCACCAAAGTCCATACTTTGTTCTCATACATGGATCCTATCTCAGATTTCATGGCCTCAAGCCATTTGTCGGAATCTGGGCTCATCATAGCTTCTTTATAGTTCATAGGTTCGCCGTTGTCTAACAACATGACTTCCAGAATTGGATTACCGTACCACTCTGGTGCGGAACGTACTCTGGTCGACCTACGAGGTTCAGTAGTAACTTGATCTGAAGTTTCATGATCTTTACCATTATCTTCCTCTCTTATTGGTGTAGGCATCACGGGAACGGTTTTCTCTGATGAGCTACTTTCCAATTCGAGAGAAGGTACAATTACTTCATCAAGTTCTACTTTCCTCCCACTCACTTCTTTCGAGAGAAACTCCTTCTCTAGAAAGGACCCATTCTTGGCAACAAAGACCTTGCCTTCAGATCTGTGGTAGAAGGTGTACCCAATTGTTTCTTTAGGGTATCCTATGAAGACGCACTTCTCCGCTTTGGGTTCGAGCTTATCAGGTTGAAGCTTTTTCACATAAGCATCACATCTCCAAACTTTAAAAAATGACAGCTTAGGTTTCTTGCCAAACCACAGTTCATACGGTGTCGTCTCAACGGATTTAGACGGTGCCCTATTTAACGTGAATGCAGCTGTCTCTAATGCATAATCCCAAAACGATAGTGGTAAATCGGTAAGAGACATCATAGAACGCACCATATCCAATAAAGTACGGTTACGACGTCCAGACACACCATTACGCTGTGGTGCTCCAGGTGACGTGAGTTGTGAAACAATTCCACATTTTCTTAAATGAAGGCCAAACTCGTAACTCAAATATTCACCTCCGTGATCGGATCGTAGAAAATTTATTTTCTTGTTACGATGATTCTCTACTTCACTCTGAAATTCTTTGAACTTTTCAAATGTTTCAGACTTGTGTTTCATCAAGTAGATATACCCATACCTACTCAAATCATCTGTGAAGGTTAGAAAATAACGATACCCGCCGCGTGCTTCGAAATTCATCGGACCGCATACATCGGTATCTATTATTTACAACAAATCAGTAGCTCGCTCCATTGTTCCGGAAAACGGAGTTTTAGTCATCTTGCCCATGAGGCATGGTTCGCAAGTATCAAATGATTCAGAATCAAGAGATTCCAAAAGTCCATCAGCATGGAGTTTCTTCATGCGCTTTACACCAATATGACCTAAACGGCAGTGCCACAAGTATGTTGCACTATCATTATCAACTTTGCATCTTTTGGCATCAATATTATGAATATGTGTATCACTACGATCGAGATTCAACAAGAATAAACCATTCACAAGGGTGCATGATCACGAGGGATATTATTCATATAAACAGAATAACCATTATTCTCTGACTTAAATGAATAACCGTCTTGCAATAAACAATATCAAGATATAATGTTTTATGCTCAACGCAAGCACCAAATAACCATTATTTAGGTTTAATACTAATCCCGAAGGTATTACGAGCGTGTCGATATTGATCATATCAATCTTGCAGACACTTCCAACACATATCGTCACCTCGCCCTCAGCTAGTCTCTGTTACTCTGCAGCTCCTGCTTCAAGTTACTAATATTAGCAACTGAATCGGTATCAAATACCCAGACGCTGCTACGAGCACTAGTGAGGTACATATCAATAACATGTATATCAAATATACCTTTGTTCACTTTGCCATCCTTCTTATCCGCCAAATACTTGGGGCAGTTCCGCTTCCAGTGACTAGTTCCTTTGCAGTAGAAGCACTCAGTTTCAGGCTTGGGTCCAACTTTGGGTTTCTTCGTGGGAGCGGCAGCTTGCTTGCCGTTCTTCTTGAAGTTCCCCTTCTTTCCCTTGCCCTTTTTCTTGAAACTAGTGGTTTTGTTAACCATCAACACTTGATGCTCCTTCTTGATTTCTACCTCCGCTGATTTCAGCATCGCGGAGAGCTCGGGAATTGTCTTCTCCATCCCTTGCATATTATAGTTCATCACGAAGCCTTTATAGCTTGGTGGCAGTGACTGAAGAACTCTGTCAATAACACTCTCAACCGGAAGATCAATTCCTAGCTGAGTCAAGTGGTTCTGGTACCCAGACATTCTGAGTATGTGTTCACTGACAGAACTGTTCTCCTCCATCTTACAGCTAAAGAACTTGTTGGAGACTTCATATCTCTCAACCCGGGCATTAGCTTGAAATATCAATTTCATCTCTTGGAACATCTCATATGCTCCGTGGCGTTCAAAACGCTTTTGCATTCCCGGTTCTAAGCCGTAGAGCATGGCACACTGAACTATCGAGTAGTCATCAGATCGAGCCTGCCGGGCGTTCACAATGTCTGCAGCAGCTCCTGCAGCAGGTCCATCACCTAGAGGTGCATCAAGGACATAATTCTTCTGTGCAGCAATGAGGATAATCCTCAAGTTACGGACCCAGTCCGTGTAGTTGCTACCATCATCTTTCAACTTAGCTTTCTCTAGGAACGCATTAAAATTCAACGGAATGGTAGCACGGGCCATTAATCTACAACATAGATATGCAAATAAACCATCAAGACTAAGTTCATGATAAATTAAGTTCAATTAATCAAATTACTAATGAACTCCCACTTAAATTAACATCCCTCAAGTTAACTAAGTGATACATGATCCAAATCAATTAGCCCATGTCCGATCATCACGTGAGATGGGATAGTCATCAATGGTGAACATCTCCATGTTGATCATATCTATTATATGACTCATGTTCGACCTTTCGGTCTCTAGTGTTCCGAGACCATGTCTGTACATGCTAGGCTCGTCAAGTTTAACCCAAGTATTCTGCTTGTGTAAAACTGGCTTACACCCGTTGTATGTGAACGTAGAATCTATCACACCCGATCATCACGAGGTGCTTCGAAACGACGAACTTTAGCAACGGTGCATACTCGGGGAGAACACTTTTATCTTGAAATAAGATGCATAAAGGATAAACATCACATGCAATCAAAATATGTGACATGATATGGCCATCATCTTGTGCTTTTGATCTCCATCTCCAAAGCATCGTCATGATCTCCATCGTCACCGGCTCGACACCTTGATCTCCATCGTTGCGTCGTGGTCGTCTCGCCAACTATTGCTAACGCATAGCGATAAAGTAAAGCAATTACATGGCGCTTGCATTTCATACAATAAAGAGACAACCATAAGGCTCCTGCCGGTTGCCGATAAATTACAAAACATGATCATCTCATACAATAACGTATATCACATCATGTCTTGACCATATCACATCACAGCATACCCTACAAAAACAAGTTAGGCGTCCTCTACTTTGTTGTTGCAAGTTTTACGTGGCTGCTACGGGCTTCTAGCAAGAACCGTTCTTACCTACGGCACAAAACCACAACGGTGATTTATCAAGTTTGCTGTTTTAACCTTCAACAAGGACCGGCCGCAGTCAAATTTGATTCAACTAAAGTAGGAGAAACAGACACCCGCCAGCCACCTTTACGCAAAACAAGTTGCATGTCTGTCGGTGGACCCCGTCTCATGTACGTGGACATGTAAGGTTGGTCCGGGCCGCTTCATCTTACAATACCGCCGAATCAAAATAAGACGTTGGTGGTAAGCAGTATGACGATCACCGCCCACAACTCTTTGTGTTCTACTCGTGCATATCATCTACGCATAGACCTGGCTCATGATGCCACTGTTGGGGAACGTTGCATGGAAAACAAAAAAAATTCTACGCACATGCAAGATCTATCCATGGAGATGCATAGCTATGAGAGGGGGAGTGTGTCTACGTACCCTCGTAGACCGTAAGCGGAAGCGTTAGAACAACGCGGTTGATGTCGTCGAACAACTTCACGATCCAACCGACCGAGTACCGAACGTACGGCACCTCCGCGTTCAGCACACGTTCAGCTCGGTGACGTCCTCGACTTCTTGATCCAGCAAGACGGCGAGGTAGTGGATGAGTTCCGGCAGCACGACGGCGTGGTGACGGTGATGGTGATGCTATCTCCGCAGGGCTTCTCCCAAGCACTGCGAAAATATATGACCGAGGGACGGAACTGTGGAGGGGGGCGCCGCACACGGCTAAGACAATGCTGTGTCTCCTTTGGGGCGCCCCCTCTCCTCTATTTATATATGTGTAGGGGCTTGGAATAGAAGGAATAGTGCCACATGAACAGTAACCGTGAATAGTACACACGTGGACTTGGACTCCAAAGTCCAATCCTATTCCTACTAGGACTCTCCCTTTTTCCTTCCCTAGCTGCGTGGGCTTTTGAGGACTTGGTGCGCCTGGCCCAATAAGGCCAGGGCGCCTCCCCTTTAGCCCATGCCAGCCCTTGGGACGTGGTGGACCCACTTGTGGACTTCCGGACCCCTCCGGAATCCTCCGGAACCTTCTGGAAGCTTCCCGATATAATACCGAAAAAACTACACCTTTTTCCGGAACCCAAAATATGACTTCCCATATATAAATCTTTACCTCTCGACCATTCCGAGACTCCTCGTGATGTCCGGGATCTCATCCGGGACTCCGAACAACATTCGGTTATCAATTCACATAACTCATATAACACTATATCATCAACGAACGTTAAGCGTGCGGACCGTACGGGTTCGGGAATGATGTAGACAAGACCGAGATGCCTCTCCGATCAATAATCAATAGCGGAACCTGGATGCCCATATTGGTTCCTACATATTCCATGAAGATCTTATCGGTCGAACCGCAGTGACAACATACGTAATTCCCTTTGTCCGTCGGTATGTTACTTGCCCGAGATTCGATCGTCGGTATCTCCATACCTAGTTGAATCTCGTTACCGGCATGTCTCTTTACTCGTTCTGTAATACATCATCCCGTAACTAACTCCTTAGTCACTTTGCTTGCAAGCTTCTTATGATGTGCATTACCGAGAGGGCCCAGAGATACCTCTCCGAAACACGGAGTGACAAATCCCAGTCTCGATCCATGCCAACTCAACAGACACCTTCGGAGATACCTGTAGAGCATCTTTATGATCACCCAGTTACATTGTGACGTTTGATAGCACACAAGGTATTCCTCCGGTATCCGGGAGTTGCATGATCTCATGGTCGGAGGAACATGTATTTGACATTCAAGAAAGTAGTAGCAATAAACAGAACGATCATATGCTAAGCTAACAGATGGGTCTTGTCCATCACATCATTCTCCTAATGATGTGATCCTGTTATCAAATGACAACTCATGTCTATGGTTAGGAAACCTTAACCATCTTTGATCAACGAGCTAGTCTAGTAGAGGCTCACTAGGGACATGGTATTTGTTTATGTATTCACACATGTATTTAAGTTTCCGGTCAATACAATTCTAGCATGAATAATAAACCTTTATCATGAACAAGGAAATATAAAATAATAACAACTTTATTATTGCCTCTAGGGCATATTTCCATCAAATTATTGCACCAACAATCTCCCCCTTTTTGGACGATTGTTGACAAAACAGATAATCATCGAACTGAAGATAGATAAGAATAAAGTAATTCCAACAAGAGTGAACAAGTGTTACTTTGCTCGATGATGAAATAGACTCCCCCTAAATGTATGCAGGGAAAAAGATATGAGATAAATTCTCCTGCAAGTATTGAAGTATACTGAGGAAATTTCAATCATTCGAGACAATGATTCGCACTGATGAGATATAATCCATCGAGATCGTAGTGCAATCATTCATAACTTCCGATAATAATTCCACCTGCAAAACAAGTGCTTCGAGAGAAATAGTGCAGTAGGAGGGGTTATTAACATTACAGCACAGAAGTTATTGAGTTTTACAACTTAGTATAGATAAGCTTAAACCAGAAGTTGCAAACTCGCACGAAACCAAAACCAACGAAACACAGAAAGAAAATCTATCGAGACTCGATGTAATTCTCCCCGTTTGTGTCAACTAGTGTCAAAAAGGTGACGAATAACATGAGTGCAAAAACGCAGAACTTGGTTCAATCGGTGGCATCTCCAGAAGAACTGTCCGAGGTGACTTCTTCTTCGGAAGTGACGGGATTGTCTTCATCTTTAGCAGCATCAGATTTTCCTTCAGGGATAATAACGTGGGGCTAAGCAGACGAGGGTATATGTGGAGTAGCCACAGGAGGAACACGGGATAGCACATTGCCTTCGGTAGGTTTTTCGGTCGGTGAGGTGGCTTCAGACTCGTCAAGCAGTTTGCGAAGCTTGAGATGAAGAAGATCAGTGGTTGGCTCACGAGCAAGAAGAGGAGGGATACTCCGATCTTGAAAATCTTGAACAGTGAAGCCTTTGTCAATATAATCATAGAGCTCTTGGAGATTGACATTCAGGAGTTGTTTCGCGGTGAAGAACTTGGGATGCAAAAAGGATATTGGGCAGAATCCTTCAGAATACGCAAAAACATGTCCTCAACATCGAAGATATATCTCTCAGAGATTGCATATATGGCATTCCAAAGAACATCTGAGATAGACTTATCTAGATTCATCCCGGCCATAGGGCAAATGGTGTATGAGAGCATGTGAAATAGCATCTGATTCTCGAAGGTTAAGTGCTCAGGACGAGGAGGACCAGTGTAGTCACGAATCTTTTCTTGATCGATTGTGCACCAAAAAGTTTCATCTGATATGACATCAATGTTGTGAACCCGAATTTCAGTGTCACCATGCTCAAAGCAAGGGAAATGGAAGTGCGAGACAAAATCTGTTGAAGTGCATTTGATGCGTTTTCCTTCGGTCATCCACTCCATAATCCATTTTGAGCTATCAGATTCATGGCCAGAGATATACAGTGTAGCATAGAACTGAAGAATGGTTTCTCTATTCCAGGGATGCTCGAATTCAAATACCTTGGTGAGACAAAAATCATCCAGATCTTGAAGTAGTTGATTGAAACAGCCAATGTTTCTCATTGCAGGGATGTTCAGATATTCGTGAGGAAATATCTTTCTGCTCTCATAGAGGACCCGAGAGTAATATATGGCCTATTCCTTAGTCCAGAAGCGAGGCGATTCCGAAGTGCGCGGCCCATCATACGGACTATCTTGAAAGAATTTAGGGTGCGCATTCCGATTGAAAAGAGGACCATTGGTGCCTACTCCTGACGAGAACAAATGTAGTTCTTCATGAGGGTATGGGTATTTGAGTTCTTCTTCAGGAAAGAGAAATTCATCGCCATATACAACTGAGTCAGCACGGCGAGCAGAGACAGATTTCCGTTCAGAAGGACCAGCATCTGGGATTCGTGTCGCTGTGTCGATAGTTAACTTGAGTGGAGATGGAGCTGGTGTGACAGCAGAGGGTGCTGCAGAGGCAGTAGGCAGCAGGACAGGCTCATCCACTTTAGGCACTGAGGCCGAATCATGTACTGGAGGTGGTTGAGGTTGTTCCACTGGAATCTGTTGTTTCTTGATAATAGGAGAAGATGAGACGTTTGGAGCTTCATGAGCTGGAGAAGCTTGGGGCTCGGAGCGAAGAATTTCACCTTCCTCAAAAACAGATCTTTGCGAGGGAATATTAGCTCGAGCAGGTGATGCCACAGGCACTGATTTAGTTGGCCTTGGCGAGGGAGGAGCATCCGAGTTCTTTACTGGGGGGTTCAAAAGAGTAGCTGGCTCAGGAGAGTTTTCTTTCTGAGACTAAGCAACTGGGCGAGCAGGCGATTTTTCTTTCGGAGCAGGAGGTACATTTTTCTTCGCAACTCTCTTTCGTTGCTTCTTCTTTTGCTGAGCAACTTGATCAATGTGGCCTTTGACCAGATCATTGTAGCCAATGACCTTTGCTTGATGCTCGTCACAGATCTTGCGAACAATTTTGTCTAGATCCGTGTGAAAACGCAACCTTCTGTGACGGAGAAGAGTCATGGCACGGTTGACATCCTTGTAAGAGTCTTCGAGTGCTTTAATGATAAATCTTGAAGAAGCAGTTTTCATTCGACCATCAAGGTCAATTAGTTCGGCAGAGAGAGAGTTGATCTCAACTGCATCTTCTCTCATTTCTTGAACTAGGGAAGTGGCCTGAGTAATGACTTCAGCAGGAATAGGCAGAGATGCCACTTCACCATCAAATGGATTGTCCACAAATTCATCAAGCTGTTCCATGATAAAAATATGATTGTAGTAGTGAGGAGCGTCAGACTTGGCAATAGGAGCAGTTTGCACAGGAACTTGCTCGGAAGGAGGTTTAGAAGCCAGCGGCTGAGGCAAGGTAGGCACAAACTTAGCAGCCTTCTCCGTCGGAGCAGTAGCTTGAGGAGCATTTTTCTCGGTAGTAGGTGCCTTGATTTTCTTCAAGTCAGGCTTGGGAATACTTTCGCCTGGCTTTGCAGTACTCACAGGAGTGTCAACTACCAGATCTTGCAAATTGATAGCATCTGGATGAGGAGTTGTGTTTACATGCTGTTTCATAGTGACAGTGGTAGCAGGAGTTTTTCTAGCTGTGATCTTCTTCGGTGGTGCTTCTGGAACCATATGAACCCGAAGAGAGTAGCAGCAACTTCTTCCTTGGTGAGTGGAGGATCATCATCCGAAGAATCATTCATTTCAAATTCATCAGCTAGTTCAGCCTTTTTCTTCTTTGGTGCACTCTTTCTCTTTGATGTAGCAGCGCTGGGATCATGCTTGCGTTTAGAGCGTCCTTCGGATTTTCCTTCGGCCTTTGTCTTCTCGACATCATCTTTGAGAAGGCGAAGGTTTTCTTCTTCACGAATGACGGTGTCCTGGATTAGGGGGTGCTAACCGGGCCAACCCGTCTCCTCGGTTGGCCAATGTACCCCCGTACGTGACCAAGATGGACTCCGGAGGCTGTACGAGGGAGGCGTGATCAATGTTGTCTCTGCCAAAGACTTGTAGTACACTTCAAGATTTGTCCAGCCGCCTTATTCCTAGATACCGACATTGTAACCCTAGATACCCTCCCTGGCATGTATATAAGCCATAGGGTTTAGCCCGTAAGGGGGACATCAACGCAACATTGCTTACCTAGCCTTAGAAGTTAGAATCACATTACGATCTCGAGGTAGATCAACTCTGTACTCGATACATCTTCATCAATATAACAGAAGCAGGACGTAGGGTTTTACCTCCATCAAGAGGGCCCGAACCTGTGTAAACACCGTCTCCATTGTCTCTGTTACCATCGATCCTAAATCCGCAGCTCGGGACCCCCTACCCCGAGGTCTGCCGGTTTTTACACCGACACTGGTGCTTTCATTGAGAGTTCCGCTGAGCGATCACCAGAAGGGTCGATGGCTCACCTGCGGATCAATCACACTAACGGCTGTGGGGACGTCTACGTCCCCGGACAGTTGTTCGTCTTCGGCATCTTGATTTTCTGCGCCAATTCGACGGGACACTTGACTTCCGTCGAGAACTACACGCCAGGACGGGTCATAACCTTCGGTGGCCTCGAGTACACTGCCGATTCCCGCGGCGAACTCGTCCTAACGGGATGGACGCCCGGCCTGATCGAAAGCTCGACCGGTTCTGGAGGCTCGACCCCGGAACCGAACTCTGTCATGACGTCTTTTGAGACTACCGACGCTGCCACTCCAGCTGATCTCCCCTCGACCACTAGTTCGGAGAAATATCTTGCTCCCACTCTCAAAGCGACGCCAGGGATGATTTCGAATCAAAACTCCGAATTACGTTCAGACTCCCTTCACTCCGAAGACACGCCTGGTCACATACCGGATGTGCTTCGAATCAGCCCTGCCTACGGCGCATCCATGGATCCCGAAGAGTTATCTCACCTTGATGAGATGCTTTGCCGCATCCAGAGCATGTCCATCTCGGACGGCAAGACTTCGGTTTACGATCAGATCGGACTTAAAGCCGACGATAGGGAAATTTACATCCCACCCACCACCCACCTAGTCGCCACGATCGACGATTTAACCGACGTGTTGGACTACGGTGAACCCTCAGATATGGAGGAGGACGCCGACAGCCCCATCGAGAACACCTTGCCCTCGGTCAACACGGGCAGGTGGACCGCCACATCCACCTACGATGTCTATATGGTGGACACCCCCAACTCCCCTCCCAGACGCTGGCGACGGTGCCGAAGGGGCAATAATGGGGAACCTAGTGGCAACGACGCAACAGCCAATGACGGCAATGAGGAGGACGGCGATGCCGATAACCCTGAGGAGGACATTCAAGCCTCCCTAGTAAGGAACGGCACACCAGACCGACCTCTTGTGGAATCTGATCCCGATGACCTCTTCAAAGGGGCCGACGACAATTACATGCCGGAGTCTGAGGAAGACGACAGTCTTGGTATCAAGGACTTCATCATCCCCGAGGACCCCTTCGAACAAGAACGCTTCCGGCGACACCTCGTCGCGACGGCCGGAGCTTAAAACGCAAGCAGCAGCTGCTGCAAGAAAATACCGACGCGCTAAATGAAAAGTGGGTTGAAGTGCTTTTTGCCGAGCAGGATATGGAGGACCGACGCCGTAGTGCACCGAAGTCTTACCCACGCAGGCGCCTCCTACCAGAATTCGACGAAGAGCTTGCTGACGACCTCGATCGGCCCCCTAGAGGCCGGGACAGGCCAAGACGAGAAGACCATGGTGAAAGGCCACCCCCACGCCGTCATGGTAAAGACCCCATGGACCACCTAGATCCTCACGACACTAGACGTCGTATTGAAGAAAATAGGGCTCCCCCTCGGTCCATCTATGGATCCAGGGGACGCGCCCCCGCTGGGCCCAACGGCTACGATGCCTGGATGGACAGGAACGACCATGCCCGAGATCAAGCTTACTCACGGCTCTCTCCCGAGACCCGACGAGATCCTCCTCGGTCCCAAGGTCCAGCTCACCCAATCTGTTTTACAGACACGGTGATGGACTATCAGTTCCCGGAAGGGTTTAAACCCATTAACATAGAATCATACGACGGTACCACAGACCCAGCAGTCTGGATCAAGGATTTCCTCTTACATATACATATGGCCAATGAAGATGATCTCCATGCCATCAAATATCTGCCACTCAAGTTAAAGGGGCCGGTGAGACACTGGCTTAATAGCCTCCCCCCTCACTCTATCGGCAACTAGGAGGCCCTAGAAGACGCTTTTAGGGCAAACTTCCAGGGCACGTATGTCCGACCTCCGGACGCTGATGACCTCAGCCGTGTTACCCAGCAGCCAGGCGAATCAGCCCGGAAATTCTGGAATAGGTTCCTCACCAAGAAGAACCAGATTATAGACTGTTCCAATGCCGAGGCCATCGCCGCCTTCAAAAATAATATTCGGGATGAATGGCTAGCCCGACAACTCGGCCAGGATAAGCCGAGGACTATGGCCGCCCTAACATCTCTGATGACCCGCTTTTGCGCGGGAGAGGATAGCTGGCTCGCCCGAAGTACTCATAACGGCGAGGCAGGCACCTCGGAAACCTGCGACGCCAATGGAAAACCGAAGCGCAATAAAAATAAGCGCAGGTATAAAAACGGCGGAAGCGACACTGAAGACACCGCGGTCAATGCTGGATTCGCCGAACCTAAATCCGGGCAGAAGAGAAAACCCTATAATGGGAACAAAGACGGACCTAGCCAGCTTGACAGGCTCCTGGACCGCCCATGTGGGATTCACGGTACTCAGGAAAAACCAGCAACACACACTAATAGGAATTGTTGGGTCTTCAAACAAGCTGGCAAGATAGCGGCAGAGGGTCAGAATAAAACCCAACACCGAAGCGACGACGAGGATGAACATCGGCAGCCCAATAATGGAGGGCAAAAGAAATTTCCACATAAGGTAACAGAGGTCAATATGATCTATGTCACCCACATCCCTAAACGGGAGGGAAAGCGTGTGCTTCGGGACATATATGCGTTGGAGCCAGTCACCCCGAAGTATAACCCATGGTCGGCCTACCCGATCACCTTCGACAAGCATGATCATCCGACCAGCATCAGGCATGGCGGATCTGCGGTGCTCATTCTGGACCCTATTGTTGATGGTTATCATCTAACACGCGTCCTGATGGACGGGGGAAGCAGTCTTAACCTCATCTACGTGGACACGGTTCGGAAGAGGGGCATTGAATCATCCCGGATAAAGCCGAGCTCTACCACCTTTAAAGGTGTCATTCCGGGCATCGAAGCCCGTTGTATCGGGACAGTCACCCTCAAGGTAGTCTTCGGTTCGCCCGAGAACTTCAGAAGTGAGGAGTTAATGTTCAACATCGTACCCTTCCGGAGTGGATACCATGCGCTCTTAGGACGCACGGCCTTTGCACGCTTCAACGCAGTCCCCCATTACGCCTACCTCAAGCTCAAAATGCCGGGACCCAACGGTGTCATCACAGTCAATGGTGACACCGAGCGTTCACTCCCGACAGAGGAACAGACCGCGGCTTTTGCAGCCGAGGTCCAAGCGTCCGAGGAGGTAGCTCGTAGCGATAAACGCGCCGCTCGCTCTTTGAAGCGAGCCCGGGCTACACAAGTCGACCTCGGCCAGCTACCCCCGCACCCTAAATAGGGATGCGGGCTCCTCGCATGCCCTAGATGCGGGCACTACGTCCCCAGGGTGCACAACTTTGCACTCAAAATTCCCTGGGACGCCGAGGAGCCAATACAACTACCCACGCATCACGCGCGGATTAACCACGAAAGGACAAAGCTTTGCGCCCCTGCACAGACAGGCATCTGTAAAAGAAGTAGCCGAGCGTCACTACGTCTCTGTGGCCTTAACCACAGAACGATGCCGGCAAACACCTCCCTTTGAGGAACTCAGTTAATCGAACACTTCGAGTGTATAAAGGGCCGTTCAGGCATTAGCCTTCCCAAAACAGCCATCATCAATCAAGAGCGATCTGTTCAACAGTTCGGAAACGGAGACGTGCGGCAGGCTTCGGTCCGGATCTTTTCAAATCCGTCAGTAATTATCCGACCTTTTTTCCTTTCTTCCTTACTATTCACGTTGTACTCTTTCAATTACTCTCGTCACAACTGGGCTTGTACATGCTTGACACTATGATATAAAGAAACCGTGCCCTTTAAAGGTCTTTATTGTATTTCTTTATCAGCATAGCTCCGGGACGATGAAGTATTTAAAAAATATGCAATTGTATAGGAAAGTCCGATGTATTCGGCGTCCCAGATTTTTGGCCTTATATGCATCAGTTTCGAACCTAGATTCCGGTCAATAGTTGGGTTGCCCGGCTCCTATGTGTACCCCTTACGTTCCCGATGTATTCAGCTAAGGGTGTAACGGGAGAACCACTGTGATTGCGCCGCCAGGTTAATTGGCATGGCGCCTCAGTGGAGAAAGCCGAAAACTGACTATCTGGGTAAGCGCAAAACTGGTCTGCCATCCGGAGATCGCGTCAAGCGATGTGACGATAGAGATCACCCATGTCAAACGAAGGGATTTTATTGCCTAGACCTCGGCCGCGTTGGCCGCACACTCCCTACGCCGGGGGCTGGTCCTCAGCCCCCACAGTCAAACTCCTACGACTAAATGAAAGCTGTCAAGACACTATAGTCCGATTACCTAGTTCCTTTAAGTCATTGACCACCTCCGGGTACCGAGACGTCAGCCAAGGGTCAGATATGCCTTAAGGAGCACCCTCTGTATAACCTACACTGGGGCTGAAGCCGATGACTGGCCACTCTCATTTTAAACAGTCATATTGGAGGCATAATTGAATTATAAAATAAAAACATATGGAATTTCAAGCCATCTTCATTCAAACACAGGATAAAGTCTTTACATTATACACTCCGGCATTTCGAAGCATCACCTAAAAATACAGAGTGTCCTTGGGGCACATGGCCTCGGTCGCCCGAGCTCCTGCCTCAACCTCGGCGAAGAACAGCTCGGCGGTACGCGGCTTGTCGGCAGGAGGGCCAGCGGCACACGTCTCCGCGTCAACCTTGCGGAAGTGAGTCTTCACGCAAGCGTATGCCCTCCGCGCCCCTTCGAAGCATACGTACCTCTTCCAGCGCTCAACGCAGGGCACGGCATTTTGGAGACGGGCCGTCAGGCCGAAGAGACTCTTCGGCATGGCTTCGGCAGGCCACAAAGCGACGCAGAGGTCCCGGAGTGCCAGCCTTGTCATGCGGAACAGCACGACCAGCTCCTTCACTCGATGATTCAGCAGCTGCCCAGATGGCGACCCCGGGAATTGACCCTAGAAGGCTTTCTCCGCCTCATGGCCCGCCAGTTGGCCGAAATATGCCACCGCATCCTCCGTGCTCTGCGGGAGATCCTTGAAGACCTCTGCGGAACGCCATAATTGGGTGAGCTCGACACACCCTTTGCTGCCAAACATACACTACAGCAAAAATTTCTTACCCGAGGCGATTTGCTCCACTTGTTGGAGCACCTCGCGATCCGCTCTGGCCGAGGTCTTGAGCTCGGCGTGGGCGCGCTGCAGCTTCTCGAGCTCCTCCTTCGTCCGCTGCCCCTCCTCCTGAAGTTTGTCGCGTGCTTCGAATACGCCCTTCAGGGTCTCCTCTACTTCTAGCACCCGTGCCTGGTGCTTCTCTCCGGCCGCCTTCTCGGCAGCCCGGGCCTTCTCGGCCGCGGCGGCAGCATTCTCCTACTGCCGCACCTCTTTCCGAGCTCTGTCAAGCTCGGCCTTGAGCATCTCCAGCTCCACTGTCAACACAGTTCGGCATTAGTTGTTTTCCTTCACACCTATTACACATATAGAGCAACTATGCACGGCAAGTTTCAACTTGCTTACCTTGAGACTGCTCAAGTTTCCGGTTCATCTCCGCCATCTCTTCGGAGGCGGAGTCCGGGGTCGAGGTCACAACCTAGAACAAAACGGATCCTTATTGTAAAGGGAATAATTCAGATCACTCATCGGCTCCTACTACGTCAAGCGACCCCGATGCCGGTTTCTTGAAACTGACTTCGGGCTCGGGGGCTACTCACTCATTATGCCGTTTAGAAGGCTATACTCTTATGTCCTCGGACAAAACTCACAAAAAAGAAAAGCTTAAATAAACAACGTGAATGCGCAGAAATCATACCTCGAAACCTGCTGTGAGGTTCTTAAAAACCCGTGCAGGACGGCCCCTGCGGACTGGTAGCTCTCCAGCGCCGTGCCCATCAAGGCACGGTGCTCCTCCTTGATGGAAGCACCCCTCAGGGTCTCCTCCACCTCCTCGGTCCACCCCACGCTAGCCCGTCCCTGGGCTGTAGGCTGGGGTGACGGAATGACCTCGGGTGTCTCCATCCGAGTGGCCTCCGCCTGTTGTGGTGGAGCCAAGTGTCGTGGATTTGTCACGGCAGATGTCCTAGTGTAAGGACTTAGTCGTGAGGTCCGGCGCACGTAACTGGTAGCTTGAGAGGGGTTGAGCGGGACGAGAGACGCGGAGTTTTACCCAGGTTCGGCCCCTCCGATGGAGGTAAAAGCCTACGTCCTGCTTGTGTCTTATATTGATGACGATGACGATCTCGGTTACAAGGGTGCGGAGTCGCTACCTCTAATCTCGAGACCCTCTAATCTGACTATCTTTTCTGACCTGTCTATGAGACCTGTCTATGAGACGTCTCACCTCACCCTCTGGGGGTGACCCGCCCCTCCTTATAAAGATCGAAGGGGCGGTTTACATATAGAGTCTAAGTCGGATTGATCGCTTCCCATCGCGGGCTTCTCTTCATGGGCTTCCGAGTCCTGGGCTTGTAACCCGTCCCGGGCGGCTTACACCGGGCGGGTTACAACCAGGGCTTATCTTCAGAGACTCGTCTCCGTGACTGTCTGATAACACTGTTCATCTCCTGGCACTGTAGCATCCGGGTTACCATCTTGGTACTGTAGCTGCCGGGTTACCCCTGACACTGTAGCTGCCGGGTTACACCCCTGACACTGTAGCTGCCGGGTTACACCCCTGACACTGTAGCTGCCGGGTTATACCCTGACACTGTAGCTGCCGGGTTATACCCTGACACTGTAGCTGCCGGGTTAGAATTGTAACCAGGTCTGTACTGTTTGCCGGGTCAGCATGTCTGCCGGGTCAGTACTGTTCTCCGGGTCAGTACTGTTTGCCGGGTCTGCATGTCTGCCGGGTCATATCGCGGGGTAATATCCCCGTCATTAGCCCCCAGGTTAGCTTGAATTTATTCATGGTAAGCTCCATCGTCTTGCAGGTATATGTCCTTTGAAATAAAATATTGGGATACAACACCCATATGCCGTTGAGTCGGCCTTCAATGCTCTTGGCGGGTCTCCTCTGCCGGGTTATAATCATTGATGGTGCCGGTTTATGATTGTTGGTGACGCCGGGTCAAATAACTGAACTCCCTCTGAAATTGATATCTTGAAAACTTCTCCAATTTTTTGATATATTCATATTACCTGTAGCCCCCAAGCTCCAAGTTGATCCATGATTACTTGGCGCTTTGCAACAATATCTTTGATTGTGTAGCCCCCAAGGGCCGGCTCATCAATATGTGATGCGCCGGGTCTTCAATTTGTACCTTATAATCTGTTTTGAACAACTGAATACTGTAGCCCCCAAGTGCCGGGTCGCACGCCTGCGGCGACTTGGGACTTTAGAAAAATTTGATCTGAGCGGTGTAGCCCCCAAGTGCCAGGTCAGTAAGAAGTACTGGGCTGGGACTTAGAAAAATATTGAAAGGCTGGCTCATCTCCTTGAGACAACAAGATCTGTTGACCATGTAATAATTTGAAAACCAGCTTGCATTAGCCCCCAAGTGCCGTGGTGCATGCTTGCAGCGACATGGGACTTTGCATACTTGATATAAACTTGACTTGAATAATGTAGCCCCCAAGTGCCGGGTCGTCTGCCTGTGGCGACTCGGGACTATTGTGATAATAATATGACTCATCATAATTGTTGGATGAATCCTTGACCGTGGTTGTAATATAACCCGGAATGAATATCCTGGAATAATTCCTTTGTCTTTGATATGAAATCCCTGCCCGTAGTTGCGGTGCAACCCGGCGAATATATGATAAATCCATGATGAAGATCCAGCCATGTTGGCTATTAAAGATCTATTTTGTTCTGGCGGCTTATCTTATAAGACAAGTCCTGCAAAAATAAACAAAACAGAGTATATTCTGCATTGTTGTAAGGGCGGCTTGAAAAAGCACAACCCGGAGATGTTAAAATCTCGTATAGTCTTGCTTCCTCTTTCACAATCTTGCTCTGACCCGGTTTGGCAAACCGGCATGATATGTAAATATGATGCAATGCATGATGTAATGTATGATGCAATGCAATGTATGATGTTTCTTGCTTTGCCTTTTATTCTCAAAACTTCATATGATGGTTCTTCTGGGTGGACTCGATGCTTGAACTCATACCAGTACAGGGTCTCTAACGAGAGTGGCCGTCAACTCCTTTGAACGGCTCAGGGTCTCTAGGCGAGATTAACTGATAAGAGCGCAACGAACCAGAGAGAGACACATCAGATGGGAGAGTTTACCTCGCCGCTGTAAGAGGCCCTTGCAGGGGGTAAGTTTTAGAACTCGCTGCACCCCTGACAAAGCGGCATCAACTTACAGGCAGGTATAACTCGGATTTGCGGATGTAAGGGTTTGCCTCGCCGCTGTAAGAGGCCTTTGCAGAGGGTAAGTTTTAGAACTTGCTGCACCCCTGACAAAGCACATCTACTTACAGGCAGGTATAACCCGGCCTTGCAGATCGAAAAGGAGGTAAGTTTTAGAACTCGCTGCACCCCTAGTGATCTTTGTTGACGTAGTCAACATTTGGGTCCATGACCCGCCTTACAGTGGCTGAAAAGCCTGATCGAGAGGGTTGAAGCTTAACCCGGTGGGTTGAAAGCCCCCAAACGGCCTTGTCGATGATATCCATTGGCGTGCCATCTTGTAAGCCGCCATCTTGTATGAAGAAAAATAGCAGAAGCCCCCAAGTTAAACGGTGCATCATGGCGACTCGTCTTCTTGAGTAACTTTTAATCTTTCCGCCAATAATGTAGTATCCCCCGAGATCGGGTTAACTTCCTTGCCATGATCTGTGGCTCTCGTTGAAAACGGCCAAGTGTATCGAGCCATGTCTGTAGCCCCCGAGTTCTTAAGTTGACTCGAAGAGGCGGCATGAGAATCTCCACTGAAGGTTGAGGTTGACCGTGGCGGGTTATGGATGATCCCGCATGAATTGTTTCAATCATCCGGTCGATGGTTCGTCCCGACTGGTTGTTGAAGATTTAACCACTGTAATAGTGGCGACTTGTGCGCCTGTCCGTCGGGCGGCTTGTGCAGGCGATCAGTGCACCGATATGCTGATGTAGATCGTACTGCAGCCGGCGGCTTGCGCTCGTCAATTAGGTGGCTCGTACAGGCGAGCATCGCACTGATATGCTGATGTAGATCAGACCACGGGCGGCGTCTTGCGCTCGTCCGCTGGGCGACTTGAACCGACAAGCACAGCACCAGTATGTTGATGTAGATGTAGGAATCAGCCGCGCGTTTGAAGATGGCGCAGTTGTGATAGACGGCCGCGGCATTGTAAGCCGGTATGGTCGGGAGAGGCGGCCGCGGCATTGTAAGCCGGTGCGGACGGGTGACTCGGCCGCGGGCGTTTGTAAGCCGTCGCGGACGTATGAGTCGCCCGCGAGTTGATGTAGACCGGACCACAGGTGGTTTCCGTGCGTCCGTTGGACAACTCGTACGGGCGGGTGCTGATTTGAGCTTTGTACCCGCAGTACGCCGGTCACCTTGCCAGTCCTGCATAACGACATCACAGACGAGAGTAACTGTTCTCGAAAGAATAATAAATGTTTCAATAAAAATTGAATGGACAGATTTCACCTGGTTCGTTCCGACGACCAGCTGAGTCATATGTAGCGTCCGTGGATCACCTCCCGTGATTTCAACAGCGATTGAGTCACTCTCGAGAGGTCGCAGCGGCGAAAAATATCTCAAGGCGAGACCGCGGATGTTGAGGCAGAAGATGGCTCGCGGTGAAAACGCGGCGGCTCAGAATAACGCCAATCGAGTATGGCTCACACGAGGTCGCAACCGCGATGGCGACGGCGGCGACCCGGCCACGGCGGCTCAGAGACGGTGCCAAGCCGGGGCAGTGCGACAGTGACGGCGTCGCGGCAAAGTCCAGCGAGGCGACTTAAGGCAGTGAAAGATCACGGCGTGTTGACGAGGTGGGTCTTTTTTTTTTTTTTTTTACCACCGGGTCAACTTCCCCATCTTATCTTTTTCATGGGTAGCATCTTTTCTTTTTCAGTCTAAGCTGAGAAACGGCGACAGCCTGCGAGGACCCGATGTGGGCAGAGCCGGCATAGGACAGCGGCAAGTGGGGTGCGGTCGCGTCGGGGAGGAGCAGCGGCCGGTGTCGGGGCGCTGAGCCGGCGGGCATCCGGGGCCATGGGCGCGCAGGGCCGCGTGGCGGCCGGCTTGGACGCGGCGGCTCACCCGCGGGGCGAGGCGGCGACGGCGCAGCCGGAGGAGCTCAGAGGCGCCGGGGCGCGCGGCGGCTGGAGCCGGCCACGGCGGGTCGTGGTGGCTCTGCGGCGGGAATGGTGGACGGCGGCCGCGACGAGCCGGCGAACAGGCCGAACGGGTACGGGCGCGCGTCCAGGATGGAGCGGGCAGAGGTGGCTCGCAGCGACGAAGGTGGCGCGCGGGGCGGCTCAAGGCGGCGGAGGCGGCGCGCGGGGGCGGCTCGGTGGCTTGGTGCGACGAGATGAAGTGATGCCGTGGTGGCAGGGGCGGGCCGGCCGGGTGAGCGTCAGCGGCTCACGGCGCGGCGACTCACGGCACGGCAGGGCGGCTCGAGGCGCGGTGGAGGCAGGCCGGTGAAACCCGGCACGACGGCGGAGCAAGCCGGAGGGCGGGGCAGCGGCAGGCGCGGCGGAGCGCGGCTCGCGGCCATGGCGGAGGCGCTCGAGGCGGAGCGATGTGCGCGACGGGGGTGAGCCCGCGGCGAGGGGCGAGGCCAGCTTGGCGCGGCAGGCGGGGCAACTCACAGGCGGCGACTCGGAACCGCTCCGGCGAGGGCGGGTTGGAGGCGGAGACGGCGAGTCAGTAGCAGAGGTCGGCGGCCCAACGCGATGAAGATGGAAGCGAAGACGGCGACGGCGGCGGCTGCTCTTGGCGGAGGTAGCGCCCGAGCGGCAACTCAGCGCGGCTTGGAGGCGCTCCGGTGTCGGGCAGAGCGAAGAGGCCGCGGGAGCGAGCCACGGGGGAGGTCGACGACGACGGCTCAGAGGCCGGCTCGGCCAAGGAAGGCAGTGCAACGAAGCCGGGTCAACGCTGTATCCACTTCCGGATCGTGGTTGTATCCACCTTCGGATCGTGATTGATTTGCTCTCTTTTTTTTTTTTTTAAATGTCTGGCTTTACGTGACAAACAGCGTTGCCAGCTCCTGACCCTTCCTTTTCTTTTTCCCATGATGAGATAGCTGCAACGGCGTAGCAATTAGTAGCCAAGCTGTAGCTTCATGCACGAACGGTAGTACAGAAATTGTACTAGAACCAGATCAATCTTTGACGTGACACCAGCTAACAGGCCAATTAACTTTTGCCTTCACGCGGAGATGCAACAACTTGAGCACGACGCCTGGTGGAAACACAAACACTGCCCCGGGACTTGTTCCGATATGCTTTGGTAAAAGAATAGTAGTTGGACATGGCCACTGCACAAATCGATACTGTAGCGAATTTTTTCCTTTTTAAGGCCTCAGATTGGCGACTTGCTGTAGCGCACCAAATCGACATGGCTTCGAAGTGGTAGATCGCAACGGCACATGTGGCGGCAGCACGTAACCCTAATATCTCTTGAACCCTTGCTCTATCCAAACTTGTCTCATGATGAGTTATCCTTCGCGACTGTTTCGTGTTGTTTCTTCTTCATCCAATTAACTGTGAACTTCTCGATCCCTAAGAGAATTCCCTCCAAGAACATAACTCCACCGTGCGCTCGCCCCACGGTGGGCGCCAACTGTCGTGGATTTGTCACGGCAGATGTCCTAGTGTAAGGACTTAGTCGTGAGGTCCGGCGCACGTAACTGGTAGCTTGAGAGGGGTTGAGCGGGACGAGAGACGCGGAGTTTTACCCAGGTTCGGCCCCTCCGATGGAGGTAAAAGCCTACGTCCTGCTTGTGTCTTATATTGATGACGATGACGATCTCGGTTACAAGGGTGCGGAGTCGCTACCTCTAATCTCGAGACCCTCTAATCTGACTATCTTTTCTGACCTGTCTATGAGACCTGTCTATGAGACGTCTCACCTCACCCTCTGGGGGTGACCCGCCCCTCCTTATAAAGGTCGAAGGGGCGGTTTACATATAGAGTCTAAGTCGGATTGATCGCTTCCCATCGTGGGCTTCTCTTCATGGGCTTCCGAGTCCTGGGCTTGTAACCCGTCCCGGGCGGCTTACACCGGGCGGGTTACAACCAGGGCTTATCTTCAGAGACTCGTCTCCGTGACTGTCTGATAACACTGTTCATCTCCTGGCACTGTAGCATCCGGGTTACCATCTTGGTACTGTAGCTGCCGGGTTACCCCTGACACTGTAGCTGCCGGGTTACCCCCCTGACACTGTAGCTGCCGGGTTACACCCCTGACACTGTAGCTGCCGGGTTATACCCTGACACTGTAGCTGCCGGGTTATACCCTGACACTGTAGCTGCCGGGTTAGAACTGTAACCAGGTCTGTACTGTTTGCCGGGTCAGCATGTCTGCCGGGTCAGTACTGTTCTCCGGGTCAGTACTGTTTGCCGGGTCTGCATGTCTGCCGGGTCATATCGCGGGGTAATATCCCCGTCACCAAGGTAGACTCCGGCTGGGCCAACGACTGGCCCAACAGTTCTTTGATGACCTCGGGGCGCTCCGTCCCCGGATCTTGTCGGGCTGAGGTGTCGTCCTCGACCGTGGTCACCACCTCGTCGGCCCCCGTCAAGTTGACTTCGGGGACCATGGTGGACGTCGCCTCCCCCAGACCGTCAGGCTTTGGGGGAGAAGCAGTGGGCTCTGGAGTCCCGCTGGTTGATGGCAGCCCGTCTGAAGAGCCGCTGGGGATTACCCTCGGCGGACTGCACATGAAAACTACTTGTGTAAGATTCCCCCTTGCTGAAAAAGTGACTTAAGGAAAGACGATAGAGACAAGGGCTTACCCTCGAGGTGCCGGTTTCTTCCTCCCCATTGCGAGGGGGTCTTCCTCTGAGTCACCGGAGAGCTCGGCCCTCTCCGATGACTTGTTGGCGGCCTCAAATGAGGCTCGCCTCAGCCTCTTTGAGCCTTTCGGCGGCATGACCACGTCGGCGTCTTCTATCGCCAACCTCTTCCCCTTCGGGGGGGGGGGGAATCTCCTCCTCGCCCTCCTCGACACCGCCGTCTTGAGCGGCAGAGGTGTGGGTCTCTTCTGACCGGGTGACCGAGGTCCCCCTGGTCCGAGCACTGGACCTCCCCGTCTGGGGCTTCGTCCCTTTGGAGGCCACCACATGTGGCTCCTCGGTCAGAAGCGCTGCGAGCAGGGGAGTTGGGAGCCGCTCCGGCAGTGGGGCTGGGCATCGTACCCCTTTTACCCAGGCCTTCTGTAAAACGTCAAAACACAATGATTCGAGTAAAAACTTTGATCCTCGACACAATTAACAAAGCACAGAGATTAAAGGGCAAAATTACTTACCGGGGGGCCTCATAGCCGTGCTCGAGGCCACGGTCCTCTCCCGCCTGGGGGATCTTATCCTTGGCCAGCTTCATGAGCTTCGTCCACATGGTGGCCAAGGTGGAGCGGAAGAAGGTGTTGATGGTGTCCATGTCTTCGGGCTTTTGTGCCCACATCGGTTTAGCCCGAAACTGGAGGGGAAGTATACGGCGGTTGAGCATGACAATGATGACGTCGGCCAGCTCAACCTTCCCCGTCGTGGACCACCACAGGACCCTGTTGATCAGGGTCTCCACCTCTTCTGGCTTCCCCCAAGCAACGCCCTTCTCCTTCCAGGACTTGAGTTTCTTGGGTGGCCCGGCCGAGAAGGCCGGGACTTCGGTTTGACCAGGGGCAAGAGGTTCAGTGATATAAAACCACTCCCTCTGCCATTCCTTAACCGTTTCGATGAAGGTTCCTTTGAACCAGATGGCCCCCTGGTTCTTGCTGACCATGGCTCCCCCGCACTCCGCGAGATCCTGTCCGCTGGATTTCGGTTTGATCCCGAAAAGCTTCAGCCACAGGCCGAAGTGTGGCTCGCAGCGGAGGAAAGCCTCACAAACTGTGATGAAAGCGGCGAGGTGGAGAATAGAGTTGGGGGCCATGTGGTGGAAGTCTAACCCGTAGTAGAACATTACCCCGCGCACAAAGGGGTGCAGTGGGAACCCCAGGCCTCGGATGAGGTGGGGGACGAAGACTACCCGCTCCCCGGCGTTGGGAGCGGGCACCAGTTGGTTGGCCGATGGAGCGCGGGCAGCGATGGTGGGGGCTAGGTACCCCGCGTCGCGCAGCTCGGCGATAGACGCCGCTATCACCGTGGAGCCGCCCCAGTGCCCCTTGAGGGTGTCGGCCATGGCTGGTTGAGAAGACTGAGCTCGCGAAAAGGGCGGGCGTGCTGGTTGGATCTGGGCGTTGGAGCTAGACGGCGTTGCAGTAGGGAAGGAATGGGAGCGTGCATCGTTGCTCTGTTCTCCCTTTGGTTCTTATAGACCTATAAAAGGCCAAGAGTCCCCTGCTACGCCAATAAATTCGTGGCCGCTATCAAAAATGCCGTTGAAACATGTGGGGGGAAACAAAATCTTGATGATATCCCTGAGAAAGCGGGCACGATCTCTGTTTCGAAGGGACGTGCCAGTAAACAACTTGCCTCGAACCGCGATTTGAGGATGAGGCAATAACTGCTCAACTCATCATGGAGCGAGCCTCTCCGTTAAAGTTGTCAGGCAGGATTGGATTGTTCATACCTGTACGACCAGCCTTCGAGGCTAAGATACTTACACCCCTCGGGCAGGGTACCAGCTCGGTTGGACCACGGATATTGATGTCCTGTTAAAGAGAATCCGAAATGTAAAGTGGAACTCGTCTGTCAAACCAAAGACTCCAGATCCAAAGTGATATCTGTCGACCATCGTCCTCGGCATAGAAGACCAGTTCGGGGGCTACTGACGGTGTCCTGGATTAGGGGGTGCTAACCGGGCCGACCCGTCTCCTCGGTTGGGCCGATGTACCCCCGTACGTGACCAAAATGGACTCCGGAGGCTGTACAAGGGAGGCGTGATCAATGCTGTCTCTGCCGAAGACTTGTAGTACACTTCAAGATTTGTCCAGCCGCCTTATTCCTAGATACCGACATTGTAACCCTAGATACCCTCCCTGGCATGTATATAAGCCATAGGGTTTAGCCCGTAGGGGGGACATCAACGCAACATTGCTTACCTAGCCTTAGAAGTTAGAATCACATTACGATCTCGAGGTAGATCAACTCTGTACTCGATACATCTTCATCAATATAACAGAAGCAGGACGTAGGGTTTTACCTCCATCAAGAGGGCCCGAACCTGGGTAAACACCGTCTCCATTGTCTCTGTTACCATCGATCCTAGATCCGCAGCTCGGGACCCCCTACCCCGAGGTCTGCCGGTTTTTACACCGACAACGAACCTTTAGCTTTTCAGCCTTCTTAGCTCGCTTGATGGCATTTCGCTGACGCTTAGCAAGCTCATCAGGATAAGATTCGGGTATGCGAAGGGAGGACTCATGAGCATTTGGTGGAGGAGGTGGTCTCTCTTTGGGACCATTTGGTTTTATGACAGAAATTTCCCGGCAATCACCCCATGGTGGATGAAATGCAATGTTTTGAGCAAACCGAGGATGAACAAATTCATAGTTGAACCATTTGCGCACCCAATGACATCAAATCCATTGTTGATGCGTATCTCTCTGCTGTTTGGTTTCTCCTAGAACAGTATCATAACGATCATGAGAGATATACTTAGCTGTGTTGGTATATGCCTGTCTGCCACCCTTCTTCTTCTTCGGAGCATTCTCTTCTTGCTCATTAGCATTTTGCTCGGTTCTTTTTCGCTTGTTGGTTGATGAGCCTACCGTTGGGCCCTTGGCATTCGGAGCTTTGGATTCATCAGCTGTACCCAGAACAACATCATCCCTGTCAGCCAGGCTCACTGGTTGAGCCAAATCCTCAACTGACTGCATATTCCTGTGAATAAAGATAGATGCGAGGGAAAATGGGGACCGGGTTACGAATGCACGCAGCGAAGTTTTTGAAAAGAAATCGTTTTGATGAAGAAGTAGATGCAGACTTTGAGAAATGTTTTGGATGAAGGAAATGTGTAGAACGAACTAGTAGGTTCGAAGAATATACTAGTTGACGTGCTAAGCATTCTATTCGTACGAGACACAACACAAACCCTAGATCTGAAATTTTCGGATGCGAGGGACTACTACAAACCACATCCGCACAAGTTACCTATCAGTAAAGATCTGGAAAATGCGGTAAAAATAGACAATTACTATCGCGGACGAACTCGAACAGGATGAATGGAAGAACGAGTTTGCACTACACATACCCTAACTTGGTGATGTGCAGCGACTACGGCGACACGAGGATGGAGATGATCCGCGGTGGCGAGGAATGACTCCGGCGACCTCTTTCCGGCAGCAAAGCGGCAAAGATTGATCGACGTCGTCGAGCTCGAGGTGGAGCAGTACGGTAGGGCTTCGGAAAGTGACGGTGGCGGAGATGCGAAGTGAATTGAAGGAGGTTGGCGGCACAGAATATATATGCGAGGAGGAAATAACCGCTCCCGGTATATCTGATCGGGCGGCCACAGTCAGAGGACTATTGTGATTCAACGGACCAGATAAACTGGCAGTTGATGAAGAGCACGTGGCAACCGTCACCAAAGAATGTGGTCCTGACTTGGGTGGGAAACCCCAAATTTTGGACGGCTTTCGCCAAAACAGATTAAGTTCGGACCGAAACTTTAACGTGGTCAAGGACACCAGATAAAGTTTCGTTACCAGATGAATTTTGTGCATTCATAACGGAACAGCATAGACTGGAAGAGATAGAATAGAGAGAAAAACAGGGTCCTAGGTATTTCACTCAGACGAAGAAACACAAACACTCGAGAGAAAAGCTATGAGTGAAATACATTCGGACTAACACAAAATCCTTCAACCGAAAGACAACTCAGCGAAGAGAAATTGTGGTGGCGTTACCCACCGTATAAGAACTGTATGCCCCCGAGCATCGCACAATTATCGTGGCACCTAGTTAGTCTAGTTCTTCGTTAATGTATTCACTCTCAGAAAGAAAATTTCACTTTGTCGAAATTTTTAAACTCTTCGAGTGTTGTGCACCCATTCCTTCTAAGATGTGGAAGTGATGGTACGGGTGCTGAGTCCAGCTTACTGCACGTTTGCGGAATCTAGGATATTTAGCTCACACCGTAACGCACAGAATCTTTTCTCATCGAGAGGCTTGGTGAAGATATCAGCGAGATTTTCTTCGGTATTCACGTGACTGATAACAATATCCTCTCGAGCAACATGATCGCGAAGGAAATGATGTCTGATCTCAATATGCTTGGTGCGAGAGTGCTGCACTAGATTGTGTGCAATTTTGATCGCACTTTCATTGTCGCACAATAGAGGGATCTTCTTGACCTTGATGCCATAATCCTTCAGGGTCTGCTTCATCCATAATAACTGAGTGCAACATGCGCCAACAGTAATATATTCGGCCTCAGCCGTAGAGAGCGAGACACAATTATGCTTCCTTGACGACCAACATACCAAGGATCTACCGAGGAAATGGCATGTCCCCGAAGTAGATTTCCTGTCAACCCGGTCACCTGCATAATCTGAGTCTGAATATCCAACGAGGTCAAACTGTGCTCCCTTAGGATACCATAAACCTAAGGTGGGGGTGTGAGCCAAATATCTCAGAATACGCTTGATCGCTTGGTGATGCGATTCTTTTGGTGCAGCTTGGAAACGAGCACACATACAAACACTCAACATAATGTCAGGTCTGGATGCACATAGGTAGAGTAAAGAACCAATCATCGAACGATAAGCTTTCTGATCGTAATCTTTACCGTACACATCTGCGTCCAACTGGCCATTCGTGGGCATGGGAGTTTTGTAGCCCTTCTGTTTGCAATCTTGCATTTTAAACTTCTTCAGACAGTCTATCAGATATTTCTCCTGAGATATGAAAATTCCGTTGTCCTGTTAACGGATTTGCAGTCCGAGAAAGAACTTGAGTTCACCCATCATAGACATTTGATATTTCTCGGACATCATTCGCCCGAATTCCATGCTGCATGCATTGTTAGTACAGCCGATAATAATATCATCCACATAAATTTGACACACGAATAGATCACCATCAATAGCACGAGTGAAAAGAGTGGAATCAGTGGATCCTGGCTTGAATCCTTTGTCGAGCAGAAACCTCTTCAGAGTGTCATACCAAGCTCGAGGGGCTTGCTTCAGCCCATACAGAGCCTTTTTCAACCTGAAAAATTTGTTAGGAAACTGAGGGTTTTCAAAGCTAGGTGGCTGCCTAATATATACTTCCTCATCAATTTCACCATTGAGGAAAGCACTTTTCACATCCATTTGATAAAGCAAAATATCATTGTAGTTTGCATAAGCGAGAAGAATACGAATTGCCTCAAGGCGAGCAACAGGAGCATATGTTTCACCGAAATCAATACCTTCTACCTGTGTATACCCTTGAGCGACAAGACGCGCTTTGTTTCTAACAACAATGCCATTTTCATTTTGCTTGTTTCGGAAGATCCATTTTGTGCCGATGATATTGTGCTTCTTAGGATTCGGCTTGTCAACCAATTCCCACACATCATTTAATTCGAATTGCACCAACTCTTCTTGCATGGCATTCATCCAATCGGGATCATTCATGGCTTCCTCATACTTGGTAGGTTCTGTCAATGAGACAAAGGAGAAACTGCCACAGTAGTTAGCCAAACGAGTGCGAGAGCGAGTTGTGGGTCGGTAACCTGGATTCTCGAGATCTTCATGGATTAACGCAGGGTCAACTCGATTTGCCACTCGTGGGAGAGGATTTCCTTCTTGATGATCATTTTCATTTTCCTCAGTATCAGCATCAGGATGAGCATTTGTATCGCCATTTTCATCAGGATTGCCGTTTTGATTTGCACTTGCATTTGGGTTGCCATTTTTGTTCGGAGTGGCATTTTCTTCTGCAGTAGATTGGTGTGTCCTTCTTTGAGTCATGGGGGCATATTCATCGGAAGAATCAGGTCCATTTTCTTCGACTGGCCTGATGTCCCCAATGGCCATTTGCCGAATAGCATCCGAAATCGGTGGTTCATCTATCACAATTGGCAGGTGCTCCTTTTGAGAGCCGTTAGATTCATCAAACCGCACATTTACCGTTTCCATAACTTTCCCGTGGTGAGAGTTATAGACACGATAAGTATGCGAGTTCGAGCCATAACCAAGAAGAAAACCTTCATGTGCCTTAGGTGCAAACTTGGAATTATGATTCATGTCACGAATATAGCAAGGTGCACCAAAAACACGTAAATAAGAAACATTCGGTTTCTTGCCAGTGATAAGCTCATATGAAGTTTTCTTAAGGAATTTGTGAAGATAAACAGGATTCACAACATGACAAGCAGTGTTAATAGCATCAGCCCAGAAACGAATGGGAGTTTTATACTCACTGAGCATTGTTCTTGCCATTTCGAAGAGAGTTCTATTCTTTCGCTCAACAACTCCATTCTGTTGGGGAGTGTATGCGGCCGAGAACTCATGTGTTATACCATTTTCGTCGAGAAAATCTTCGATATGAGTATTTTTTAACTCAGTACCATTGTCGCTTTTGACATGCTTAATTTGCACATCATATTCATTCTGGGCCTTCTTGGCGAATCTTTTGAGGATGTCTTGGGTGCAGGTTTTGTCTTCGAGAAAGAATACCCAAGTGTATCGAGAGAAATCATCAACAATAACCAGACCATAATGACTGCCTCCGAAACTTGCATAGTTTTGAGGTCCGAATAAATCCATATGAAGAATTTCCAGAGGTCTTGTTGTCGTCATGACAGTTTTTGATGAATGGTGCTTCTTGGCCAATTTGCCGGCCTCACACGCACCACAGAGACGATCCTTGTCGAATTTCACATCAGGAATGCCACGAAGATGATTTTTCTTCACGAGAGTCTGCAAATTTCTCATACCTGCATGACCAAGTCTTCGGTGCCATAGCCATCCTTCGGTTGCTTTTGCAAGCAAGCAAGTTTGGACTGAGGGACCCTTAGAGAAATCCACAATATATAAATCACCTTTTCTATTTCCCTCGAAGACGAAGGAATTGTCAGAGGCCATAAGGACGATGCATTTGGATATTGAAAATAAAACTAGCATGCCTAGATCACAAAGCTTGCCAACTGACATGAGATTGAATCCAAGAGACTGAACAAGTAAAACATCATCAATGTTCTTGTCCTTGGATATAGCAATTTTACCTAACCCAATTACCTTTCCTTTGTTGTTGTCGCCGAAAGTAATATACTTCTGAGATGAAGCAGTTAAGTTGGGGTCAACAAACAACGACTTGTCTCCAGTCATACGACTAGTGCATCCACTATCCATTATCCATTCGGTACACCCGGAGACATAGTCCTGCAGAGGAATCAGGCTTTCTTAACCACCCGCATCATTGTAGGTGGCTTCGAAACATATGAGCGAGCAGGATATGATTTCTTTCCATAGTCATATGAATTGTAACTCGAATAAGTATGAGCATAATCGAAAGAGTATGCATTGAAATTCTTTCCAGACGAATGAGTATAGTGGTTAGATGAGGTATGCATGTACTCATTCTGTCGAGCCTTTTCCAGGAGGTATTGATGACCCACAAGTATAAGGGATCAATCGTAGTCCTTTCGATAAGTAAGAGTGTCGAACCCAACGAGGAGCAGAAGGAAATGACAAGCGGTTTTCAGCAAGGTATTTTCTGCAAGCACTGAAATTATTGGTAACAAGTAGTTTGAGAGCAAGATAATTTGTAACAAGTGACAAATAGCAATAGTAACAAAGAGTGCAACAAGGTGGCCCAATCCTTTTTTGTAGCAAAGGACAAGCCGGAACAATCTCTTATAGTAAGTAAAGCATTCTCGAGAACACATGGGAATTTCATCTAGTCACTTTCATCATGTTGCTTTGATTCGCGTTCGCTACTTTGATAATTTGATATGTGGGTGGACCGGTGCTTGGGTACTACCCTTACTTGGACAAGCCTCCCACTTATGATTACCCCCTCTTGCAAGCATCCGCAACTACGAAAGAAGAATTAAGATAACTCTAACCATAGCATTAAACATATGGATCCAAATCAGCCCCTTACGGAATAGCGCATAAACTAGGGTTTAAGCTTCTGTCACTCTAGCAACCCATCATCTAATTACTACTCCACAATGCATTCTCTTAGGCCCAAAGATGGTGAAGTGTCATGTAGTCGACGTTCACATAACACCACTAAGAGAATCAACAACATACATATCATCAAAATATCGAACGAATACCAAATTCACATGATTACTTATGACAAGACTTCTCCCATGTCCTCAAGAACAAAAGTAACTACTCACACATCATATTCATGTCCAAGATCAGAGGGGTATTGAATAGCATAATGGATCTGAACATATAATCTTCCACCAAATAAACCAACAAGCATCAACTACAAGATGTAGTCAACACTACTAGCAACCCACATGTACCAATCTGAGGTTTTGAGACAAAGATTGAATACAAGAGATGAACTAGGGTTTGAGATGAGATGGTGCTGGTGAAGATGTTGATGAAGATTGGTCCTCCCACGATGAGAGGATCATTGATGATGTCGATGGCTTCGATTTCCCCCTCCCGGAGGGAAGTATCCCCGGCAGAATCTCTCCGCCGAAGAGCAAAATTGCTCCTGCCCAAATTCCTCCTCGAGACGGCGGCGCACCGTCCCAAAACTCTTCTCCTTATTTTTTCTAGGGCAAATGGGCTTATATACTAGAAAATGGGGGCCAGAGGCTGGCCAGGGGCCCCACGAGCCACCAGGGCGTGCCTGGGGGTGGCACGCCCTGGTGCCTCGTGGCCACCTGGGTGGCCCCCTCTGGTACTTCTTGATTCCAGTATTTTTTATATATTCCAAAATAATTCTCCGTGAAATTTCAACTCATTTGGAGATGTGCAGAATAGGTATCTCTGACATAGCTTTTTCAGGTCCAGAATTCCAGCTGCCGGCATTCTCCCTCCTTGTGTAAATCTTGCATATTAAGAGAGAAAAGGCATTAGAATCGCTCCACAAAGTATTATATTGATCAAAAACTCTATAAATAATAGTAGCAAAACATGATGCAAAATGGACGTATCAACTCCCCCAAGCTTAGACCTCGCTTGTCCTCAAGCGAAAGCCGATATCGATAATCATGTCCACATGTTTAGAGAGAGAGGTGTCAATAAAAACAAAATACGGATATAGTAGCATCATGATCATTATTATAATAGCAATATTTATTATCATAAAACTTCTAATGAGAAAGTAACAATTCATTACAACAACAAAGTATAAGGCATGAACTTTCTTGAAAACTAACAAACTATGTTCTCAGTCAACAATGCAATTACAATTCATCATACTTTCAGGAAGGGTCTCATGTAGGAGCTTTTTAGCAAGTCCACATACTCAACCATCATATAGTCTTCTATGATTGCTAACACTCACAACATATATATGGAGCAAAAAGTTTCAGCCAGACACATAGAAAGATAGGGGCTTATAATTTCGCCTCCCAACTTATTCACCTCAAGGGTGATGTCAACAATAATAACTCATGATCACTCATATCCAACTGGATATATATGCCTAGATCTTTCCCCACCACATGATGCTTGCAAAAGAGAAAAATAAAAAGGAATAGAGGAGAACACTGTTGACTCATGCATGAAAGTAAATACAGAACAGTAAAAGATAGGCCCTTCGCAGAGGGAAGGAGAGGTTGTCATGTGCTTTTTTGTTGTTGGATGCACAAGCTCTTAATGCAAAGGAACGTCACTTTATATTGCCCCTTGTGATAGCAACCTTTATTATGCAGTCCGTCGCTTTTATTTTTTACCATCACAAGTTTGTACAAAGCTTATTTTCCCTTACAATAAAAGTTCATACACATTTAGAGGCAATTTTTATTGCTTTTTGCACCGATGACAACTTACTTGAAGGATCTTATTCAATCCATAGGTAGATATAGTGGACTCTCATGACATGAAACTGGGTTTAAGGGTTTTTGATGCACAAGTAGTATCTCTACTTGGTGCGGAATTTTGGCTAGCAAAGATATTGAGCAAGCACCACATGTTGGAGGATCTATATAATATAACTTCTATGTGAATATAAGCAAACATAATTCATTACGTTGTCTTCCTTGTCCAACGTCAACGACTTGGCATAAAATACTTAATGGGGGCTCACAATCATAAAAGATGTCCAAGATAGTATATTTGCATGTGAATCTTCTCTTCCCTATTAACTTTTTCATGAATTGCATCATTGACCAATGCTATGTTTGTTAACTTCCAATAAATTTTACCACTTGTACTTTTCTTTATGTAATGTCATTACTTTCCATAAGATTAGCATATGATCTTTTTCATTATTTTCATTGCTAGGATTGAAACATGAAAGTAAAGAAGTAAAAACTCAAACTACTCTTTATTATATAACTCTCAACTCGATTACATAGATAGATAGATCACGAAACTAGCACTCGAAAATAGATCATACTAAACTTTTATTCAACTAAATCACGAAATCACTAAGGATCGAACTAAAAATAGGTAAAGATAATAAAAGTGATGGTGATACGATACCGGGGCACCTCCCCCAAGCTTGGCACAAGCCAAGGGAAGTGCCCATACCCATGTACTCAAGTTTCCTTCTTCGGTGATGGTGGTGGTGATGAAGTGGTGGGCTGGTCCTCCGGCTTCCATGGCATAGGTTCCCCATCATAAAAAGATGAACGAGTCTCCGGAGTCCTGAAACTTGCAGCTAAACTCATACCTTTAAATCTTGCCTCATACTCATAATTTTGGTTTTGAAGATCATAGATTTGGCCTTGGAGATAGTCGATTCGTTCATTGAGCATGAAGATGATGCCCCCCATCGATTGACCATCCACCTTGTGCTGACGGGTGAATTCCGTGATCATGGAGTGGTTGGCGTTGAGTCCACGTTCCACCATCCCTTGGCATTTGAAGATCTCCTGCTCCCCGCTTCAAGTCTGGACTCCACGCTCCCGGTCTTCTTGGGTCCTTGAACGTCCCGGATGTGAAGCACCCCCTCACACATCTCAATGGCTTGAGGGTGTTTCATCACCTCCGGTAGGTAGGGGTTGATGACCTTCTCGTAGAACTTGTCCTTGGAAGAGCTTCGTGGAGCCATAGCGATCTAGATCTGTCAGAAAAATAGCACGAAACAAGAACAGAAGAAATTTCTGCGATACGGTGGTCAAAACGTCTGGGAGTATATATAAAGAATTTTTATCTTGCAAAACAAGTAATCCAGAAGAAAAACGGAGTCAGGAAGGCTCATGAGGGGACCACGAGGCACCAGGGCGCGCCACCCCCCCAGGTGGGTCCCCCCTGCTGTTTCTTATTTTTGTATTTTTTTAAATATTCCAAAACTAACAGAAAATATTTTTATGGAATTTTTGGAGTCGGTTTACTTAACGTATCACATACCTCTTCCTTTTCAGGGTTCTGGAGTATTCTGGAAGGTCTCTCTTATGTATTCCTCCGGTGTAATTGTTTCAATAATATTAGTTTCAACATTAATGGGAGTACCTGAAATATAATGCTTAATTCTTTGCCCATTCACCACTCTCGGATTAGTGCCTTCGGAGTTATTTATTTTGATGGCTCCGGAGCGATAAACTTCTTCGATGATATACGGTCCTTCCCATTTTGAGAGAAGTTTTCCTGCAAAGAATCTCAAACAAGAATTGTACAAAAGAACTTGCTTGCCCACTTTGAATTCCCGTTTTTGAATTCTTCTATCATGCCACCTTTTAACTTTTTCTTTAAATAAAATTTGGCATTTTCATAAGCTTGGGTTCTCCATTCATCTAACGAGCTAATATCAAATAACCTCTTTCCACTGGCAAGTTTAAAATCATAATTGAGTTCTTTAATTGCCCAATACGCTTTATGTTGTAACTCAAGAGGCAAATGACATGCTTTTCCATAAACCATTTTGTAAGGAGACATACCCATAGGATTTTTATAAGCAGTTCTATAAGCCCATAATGCATCGTCAAGTTTCTTAGACCAATTCTTTCTAGATCTATTTACAGTTTTCTGCAAAATTAATTTTATTTCCCTATTGCTCAATTCTACTTGACCACTAGATTGAGGGGGATAGGGAGATGCAATTCTATGGTTGACATCATATTTAGCAAGCAATTTACGGAATGCGCCATGAATAAAATGTGAACCACCATCAGTCATTAAATATCTAGGGACTCCGAACCTCGGGAAAATAACTTCTTTAAGCATTTTAATAGAAGTGTTATGATCAGCACTACTAGTTGGAATAGCTTCTACCCATTTAGTAACGTAATCAACAGGAACTAAAATATGTGTATACCCATTGGATTTCGGAAAGGGTCTCATATAATCAAATCCCCAAACATCAAATAGTTCCATAACAAGTGAATAATTCATAGGCATTTCCTGACGTCTACCAACATTACCAATTCTTTGACATTCATCACAAGATAAGAGAAACTTACGAGCATCCTTGAAAAGAGTAGGCCAATAAAAACCTGATTGTAATACCTTATGTGCAGTTCTGTCTCACGCATGGTGAGGGTGTCCCGGACTAGGGGGTACTCGGGCCGCCGGCCTATCTCTCATGGGCCGGGCTGGTGGGCCGCCCTCTACTCGTCGATGGAAGACCGGACTGTGGGCGACCCCGTGTATCAAAAGGAAACCTCTGAAGACTTGACGTCTCCTCCAAGAAATAGTTGGCGTGGCTGGCCTGTTTATCCCCTGATGTAACCGACTATGTGTAACCCTAGGACCCTCTGGTGTCTATATAAACCGGAGGGTTTAGTCCGTAGAGGATCAGATCCACTGCCTAGGGTTTAAACCATACGATCTCGAGGTAGATCAACTTTGTAACCTTCATACAATCACGTCAATACAATCAAGCAGGACGTAGGGTATTACCTCTTCGAGAGGGCCCGAACCTGGGTAAATCGTTGTCTCTACGTTCCTAGTTACCATTGATTCCTAGACTCACAGTTCGGACCCCCTACCCGAGATCTGCCGGTTTTGGTACCGACATTGGTGCTTTCATTGAGAGTTCCGCCGTGAGTCATCAAGGATCAATGGCTCGCCTAATCATCAGCAACAGCGCTAGCCGCAGGGACACTTTCGTTCCCGGCCAGCTCTTCGCGTTCGGCAACATCGTGCTACACGCCGATCCAGCCGGTCACCTTGGCCGGGTCGACAACTTCACCCCCGACCAGGAGATCAGGTTCGGAAACTTGGAATTCGTCGCCGACTCCCGGGGTGATCTTATCCTCATGGGGTCCTCAGCTTCGCCCGACGGACCCACAAATCCTGAAGCACCAGCTTCGAGTACGGCCAACCCCACTACCGAGACGGCCGCCGCTGTGCATCCAGCCTTGAGCCCGGACCTAATCTCCACGCTCGGCTACCGAAGACCAGCCACGGTCGAACATAACTACGGGGCGAATTCGGATACCCCCGTCACGGCCATACTGCGGGTTGACCCTGCAAACTGCCAGAACCTGGAACCAACGGATCTCTCGTCATTAAACGAGATACTAGATCAGATCCAGGCCCTAGGAATCGCCGATGGCCAGTCCTCGGTGTACGATCAGATCGGGCTTAAAACCGACGACAGGGAAATTTACGCCCCTGCCACCACTCACTTGGTCGCCACTATCGAAGGCCCCTCAGAGGGCTCACCCGTTCCCTCAGAACCGAAAGCGCATGAGGTGCAAGTTTCCGACCAGCAGGCTTCACCTTCTAGCTCGGCAGCTGAACCCCGCTCCGGAGAGGGTTTAGAGCCAAAGTATGGTTCAACGTGCAAGTCCGGATCCACGCACCCACGCCCGGTCAATTATCCAGAGCTCGGCGCACCGGATTCCATGACAATCCACGACGCGGCCGCCAAAACTCCGGACCCACACTCCGCTGGGATCAAGTTTTTTATCCCACCCACCCCCCACATTGAGTACTGTCCAGATAACTCAGGACGGCCCGACATATGGGACCTGATGTACGTTAAGCAGCAGCCCAGAGAGACAGTCCGGCACTTCTGGGCCAGATTCCTTATCGTCAAAAATAAGATGACAGACGGCTGCGACAAGGACATTCTAGAGATCTTCCGACAGAACTGCAGAGACGAGGGCGTCTTAAACGCCCTCGCCCGCCGCCGCATCCACAATTTCTCTGACTTATCGGACCTGGTGTCCAAATAATGCGCCATGGAGTATGCTTGGCAGTCTTAGCTCGAGCAAACGGAATCAATCCGTACAGACGCACCAAACCGGGCTCGGGCAAAACGCGCATACACTCGCCGGACACCCCAATACGAGCCATCGGAGAAAAGGATGAAACCCCTGACAAGATCCAGAACGTTCCTTGACGAACTGCTGGATAAACCATGTGCCATACACTCCACAAACCCAACCCACAGCCTTCGAGCTTGCTGGGTTGTTAGGCAAGTCGCCAAGAGCGGCGAAGTCATCCTCGGAGGCCCGTACTCAAATAAAATGTAACACCCCGATTTTTGGCCCTTTCTTTTTCTTTTGGATTTCTTCGAATTTTTATTTGGAATTCTTTTTCCGTGGCTATGTGGTCTTGAAACCTGGGAAGGTCTTCTCTCCTGCCACTTCCTAGTGGCCTGTCATTCTCAAATCTATCCCTAGGCCATGACATTTTCATCTTAGCCCAACTCCAATATTTATTTCTTGGGAATATTTCTTTTTCTATTAAAGGAATAACCCTGTTTGCCCTAGGTTGTGAAGCAACCTATATTTCTGTCATTCCTAAAATTCCCACAAAATTCTCATAAATTCTTAGGATCATATCTTCCACAAATATGCCAAAACCCATCCTTGCCTAGTTCAAAAATAATTCAGGAATATTCATTTCCCATTCTGTCCAGAATGGCACTTTGTGAAGGAAGTGCTATTTATCTATTCTTTATTGCCCTCAAAACTTTTGGGCACTCTTTCACATCCAAATTATTGCCACATGCCAAAATTCAGCTTCATTTGCCTAGTAAATCTTTCTCTGCAAATTCCCAAAGTTTCTGACCAGAGGGAAGCTTTGTGAAGGAAGTACTAGCTAGGATAATCCTAATGAGTTGAAATTTTGGTAGATCATTTATATGGTCAAATAATTGCTCTCCACCAAATTTCATATCCATCCAACAATCTATAAGAGCACACCTTCAAATCTTGGTTTCTGGTCACAATTTCAGTTTGTGAAGCAACTATATTTTATATTGCTTCAAAAATTCTGAAATTAATCGAGGACCTGAATATCCCTATATCATTTGAGCATGCCAAAATTAACATCATTTTGCCAAACCATTTGCTCCACAGAATTCCCCCAAGTTTCTGTCCAGTGTGGATCATTGTGAAGGAAGTACCATTTTTATTCATCCAAATGCCATGAAATTTTTATTGTACCTTCATATGCTCAAATCATCATCCTAAACCAATTTGCAGCCCAAGCCAAGTATCCATGTGAGTGCTACTTCCTGATCTAGATTCTGGCCAATTTTTGCAGTTGTAAAGCAACTGCACTCAAACCCTGTCCAAATGACCTCAAAATTCACAAGATCATAGTCCTTCCTACCCTAAGCCCCTGAGACATTCTCGTTAGCTCTTATCCCATCTCATTTGATCACTATTTCATGCCTAAGTTTGCAACAACAAACTTTCTCTGATGAATCCCATCAGCTCAAAGTCGCTTTGTTCGATCTATCACATCAGGGAGGACCCACTTAGGAATAAAAACACTCTAGACATCCTGTTGCTGGTCAGTATGCACCGCGTTTGCCTGTGCACGCGGTGACCACGCGGTCTGGCGCGCCGAAAGCGCGCTCTGGCCGTCGGGACCCCTCTGCCGCCGCCCAAACGCCGTCCTCGCGACACCAAACCTTGTCCATCGCGTAGCCCAGCCTCTCCTACGTCCGCGTGTCCTCTCTGGACCCCTCCCCCTCTCCTCTTTCCTCTCCGGCGAGCACGCCGTCCCGAGATGCCCGCGGCCGTCGTCGCTTTGCCCTTGTCCTCTTGCTCCCCGCGGCACCTTTGCACCGAATGCACCTCCCCAAGCCCACTCTTCCCCTCCGCGCGTGCGCTCGTGCACGCGGTCGTGCCAAAGGAATCATCCGTGCGCTCCCGTCGGCATCCGATGAGAGCATCACCACTGCAGCTATTTAAGCCCACCCCGATCTCTCTCGACCTCGCCAACCTCCCCTCCTCCCTCCCAGAAGCGTCCCCAACCTCTCATTCGAGCTCGGGGAGCCCTCCTCGCCTCACACGTCCGCCACGGCCATCACCGGAGTCCGCTCAAATTCGAGCAACCCGGTGACTCCCTCCTCACCTAGCCACCACCAGCGAGACCCCCAGGACCAACTGAAGCTCCCCACTACTCCATAGCTCCCTCTCCGCAGCCGTGCCGTGCTCCTCGGAGGTGGCCGAAGCCACGTCCGGCCATGGCCGAGACCCTCCCCGGTCCTGAGCTCCTCGGTGGAGGAGGCCATCACCCACCGATGCGGCTCAGTCCCCTGAGCATTTTGGTAGGTCGGGCACCGCCGGAGACGGCCTGTAGCGCCGGCGGTCGCCGTCGGGGCCGGCCTCTGCCTCGGCCAGGCGCGCGCTGCGCGGGAGGAAGAAGAAGACCTGGCCATGCGGGCCCCACCGCCCGCGGACCCCACTCGTCATTCACCCAGCCTCGGGCCCGCGCGGGATAAGTGGAGACGGTTTTCTAAAAATATGTTTTCAGTTAACGAAAGAGTAACCGGCTTCTTCTTCGAACCAGAATACGCTTTCCCCGTTCGAAAGCGTATTTACCAAACTGCGCCTTCTATTTCCAGCAGCCGGCCGAAACCTCTAAATAGCGGACGTTCGTCCGTTAAGGCCAGAAAAGAACAGATTTTTATTCTTTTTCTGCCTAACGAACGAACGGCCGTAACTCCGCAGCCGTGACTCCGATTCAGGTGATTCCAAAGCCCACGATCTCAGTTCGTCGAGCCCGTTCTAATGGTATCATTTTCATGAGGTTGTCACACTGTGAAAATGACCATTTTTCCCTTGCCCTTAAAACAGCTCCGCCGAGAGGGAAACTTTTTCGGCAACTCTTTCCGCGAGTTCATCGCACCTCTCCCCGGTGAATCCTTCATCCCCAGGCAAGCCACAGCAGCCACTTGCATGATGGCATTGCAGTAGCCATGGTTTCCACTTGAATATTTAATAATTGTTTGCGCATTTAATTATTCTGTGAATGCTTCGAATATGCTTGTGAATCCATGCTCATTGCTTATGCCATGTTCATTTTTTTTCATCTAGTAAGTGTTATGATTAATTGCTAAGGATATTCTTATCATGTTGTATTCTTGTACTCATTCCAGATGCTAGTGATAATGATATGCTCATATGGATCATTATGGTTTGATATGAAAATACTTGTGATATTCGTGATCATCGTTATGCTATGCTCATTTGCATCCCGTAGAATAAATGAGTTATCATTTTTGATGCTATGTTGTTAAATGGTTATGTTGCCCATCCATGGTTACACTGATATCATGCTCTTATGCATTGTTATTTCATTATGTTGTTATGACTCAGCTCATCACCATTCAAGTTAAACCTGACATTAATCGAACTTGAACAAATCTGTTGGCTGAGTCATGGTGCCACCGAATCGAGCTAACCAGTGCAACCACACTTGCCTTATGGGGGGGGGCCTAATGCGGTCTATTGTCATGTCTCTCGCCGGTGCCTCATACTAGGGAAGGTTATGTGCGCGCGCTACCCTGATCAGGTAGGCAGCCATAAGCCTTGAGTACCCAGTTTTGGTTTTAAGCTCCGGTCCCCGTTTGGGACAGTTTTGGTTTGGCCATGACGGTGGCAGCCACAGAGGTGGCGGATGTCACGAGTTGGCATCGGGGTAACCCAGGACATAGCCCAAAGGGGAGTTTGTCGGAGTGGCCGGGAGAGTGTCATGCAATAGACTGTTTTTTCGGAACGTCGTTGGTCCACCCGAATGGGAGCACGAGGCCATGAGTTCCGTAGTGTGGGTACAGTGTACTAACCTCTGCAGAGTGTATAATCTATTGATAGCCGCATCCTCGGTCATGGACACAGTTCGTAGTAGGTCACACTATGGGTCAACAGAAATAATAACTTGAATAATAACAACCCCGGTTCGAGGAGAAAAGAAGTTGGTTGATCTTTATGTGATCATGAGAGGATCACGATGGTATCGTGGATACCGATGTTGATTGATTATGAGGTGATCGAGTGATGATCACGATGGTAAGGTGGTTACGAGATAACCTCCGAACAGAGTAAGTTGGTCCATGAGACCTTAAATGTCGACCCCTTGCATGCTAGTACTAGTATCATCCTGTTCCTATCATGAATTATATGTACATGCCATGCTCATGTTGTTGCCATGCTCATGTTGGTCTAGTAGTATCGTGTTCATCTTTGATGACTAACCTGTAAATGCCATGCTATTGTATGTCTTGATTGCTTTGGTTGCTGTGAGCTTGCGAGTACATTCAAAGTACTCACCTCGCGTGTCATGCCAGATTGCAGGTGATGCCGTGATTGCTTGTTTGTCGAGGACCCTGAGGTTGCGCTCTAGGATACGTCCCAGCCAGAGTCCCTGCGGAGTGGAGTTCATCACCGTCGTCGTTGTTCCGCTGCTAGAAGTTATTCCGCTACGAGTTGTTCCGTTGCTAGCATAGAGCTATCTGAGCAGGCGTAGTGTCGCCGTGCCCCTGTAACCTTTGTAATATCGGACCCTTGTACCCCGTTTATTCGTAATAAAGAGCTGATTTGTTCTATCCCAAGCAGTGCCGTATTCCAGAAGACTTGATCTCTGGGCTGGAATACAGGGTGTTCCGGTCTCTCTGAGCCGGGGTGCCACAGCGATTGGTATCAGAGCAGGTCTGGCTGTAGGACGCCCTAGTCAGCGCGAGCGTTAGAAGCCGGTAGTTCAGAGTCTAGCTTGCTTGTCGCATTTGGTTGTTGCATTTGTTTGCTGCATAGCATTCATGTAGACTTATTATCTTGTCACTAACGGTTAATCTTATTAGTGTAGGTGGCATCGGTTTCGATCCACTACCTGCACCCTCCAGCTTTGCATATTGGCTCTTTGGTGTTGGTGTCATCTCTGTCCCAGCGGAGTGATGCCAAGGTACATGGTGGTGTCGATCACTTGCAGGATTGATGCACAGGTATCACACCAATATCTTTCCGCCAGCCACCTATCGTTTCGGTGGTAGACATGTTTCTACCCCGGATCTTGCCATCTAACCCGCCGCTTTGGCAACCCTTATTGGTCTTTGTTACCAGAAAAAGGGCAATGTCAGCAGACCCTGCTTTCCACCGCTATCCTACTCTGTCACCCCCTTTCCCTGAACGAGTACGGTTCCCTTTCGTCCGCTTGATGATGATGTGGTCGTGACATCCGTGTTCCGCTACATGATCACTGAGTACTTCCTCGTCTCTAAGCCCGTCCGGATGCAACCGGTGCTGAGCCAGCGCTTGGTGTAGCTCTGTTTACACCAACCGCTCCACACACTGATCCACTTTCGTGCACACCGCCACAGCATGTTAGATCGTAGTACCGGAGTTCCCTCGAGAATTGTGTGCTTAGGTAGGCATGCATAGTGAGGTGAATAGCTGTAAAATGTGATGTTGCTTGTATGTAATCTTAATGTTGTGTGTGCTTTTGTTCAGTCATTTCTTTTGGCTTCTTTCTTTGGGCCTTCGGTGTTGCCTTACTTCCCCTTATGAAAGTTGCTCATCAACCGACACCGGACTCGAAGAATCAGTGAGGATTTTAAATATTTGAAGCTTAGTTAAACAGTCTAGAATTCTCAGCCGACTGCATTATGTTGAGAATATTCGGTTTGAATACAAATGATATTCTGGAATAACTATCAGCATCAAGACTGACTCAGTGTGCAACCATCACAATTGTAATAAACCAGCTGGAAGACAATTTGTGTGCAAGACAACAGTACATGTCCAGTCAAAGGAATATCATGGGCATATATATATATATTTATGGCATTCAGTCCGCATATCACGGAGAGAAGCTTCTGGAGAAAGCAACCCAGTCTTCCTCCGCACGCTACCAGGGAAGCTTACGACGCAAGGTTCCGCAGTCTTCCTCAGTATGATATGTGGATAGCTTCCGGCATAAGGTACTCTGTCTTCTTCTGTAAGCCACCGCAGAAAGCTTCCAGCATAAGGCACCGAATCGTCCTCAGTAAGCAACCAAGGGAGAAGCTTCTGAAGCACAGTACCCAGTCTTTTTCAGCACGCTATCCCGGCAAAAGCTTCAAGAGTAAGATATCCAGTCTTCCTCAGCACGCTACTCTCAGATAGCGTCCAACACAAGCTATCCAGCCTTTGTCAGTATGGCACTACAAACAGTCATCGACATTGGTACAAGATATTACACAGTAAGTTGGCAGCATATGGCAGTGCATCTCAAGAATCAGAACCTCAACAGTTTGGTCAGAAACACGAGCCAGTCAACACACAAGTGTCTGCCTGGAGAATCAAATGCCCAGATACACATGCTTCCATATATATGCTACCAAGGTCATGCAAGTCACTCGTACGATGAGGCAAGCACGGTGAGAATCCGACAACCACGGGAAGGGGAAGAAAGCCAGTATACCCCTCAGTGTGTTGCAAGGACTGACAAGTTATGAAGCAAGACAATGTTGGGACAATAATATCGACAGTGGATATCAAGGCCAGCTTTCTCCCAACTGACAAAGTGATATCATTGACCTCTGTCACTGTCATGTATGATTGACCACAACAGTGAGCTCGGTCCAAGTAACTGTGAACCTGGTACATGATCCTGATGAACCCTTGCTTACCTCTTTCTGGTAACGGCACCACGCCTGGGTTCTGAGCTGCTTTCGGCCGTCCAGCGTGGATGCCGATTTTATATTTCTCTTTTCAACAACTGGCCCGGGTTCTGAGCTGTTTTTCGGCTGTCTCGGGCAGCTGTTGAGTTTCTTTTTGTAGCAGTGACCCTATGCTCTGGGCTGTTCTTCAGCCGTCTTAGGGAACTACTACATTCTTCTTATCAACACCGCATCATGCTCTGAGCTGCTTTTCAGCCGTCGTGAGCCATGGTTGAGTTATTTCAGTAATGCCCCAGATCTGAGTTGTAAAGACCGTTCTGGTGGCTACTGATTTATTTGCCAATTTCATGCAAAGGTTCGGATGATCATTGCCCCACAGTTAAAGCTTGGGAGATGATAAACTTGCCAGTTGAACGTTGTTGCACGGCCATAGGATAAGGCATGCTTACCGGAATATTGCACCTGACAGCACCTATGGTCACACGAAGGATTAAGCGTATATATGGCCAAGCTCTTTTCAGCAAAAGATTCAGAAAAAGAGAACAATAATGAAGGAGCAAGACCGGCAAGACAGGTATGATAATTGTTGCATGGACAACATGGTACGGATACCCAAGACAGTCTGATTCCGTATTAATCATCATGAACACACACCCAAGGAGTCCACTCTGTTTGTAAGGACTCATATCAAGGTGACAGTGGAATCATCGGTACGGATCTGAGACAAAGAAGTTAGCAAGATTTAGAATTACCTACAAGCAGTCATATTCCGCCAAGAGAACGGTTATGATTCTCAGCATTGGTTTGAACCCGGAGGACATGCATTTACTCGAGTAACCCGATGCAAGGAATAAATGTTTCATGTCCACCGAGGAAGTTTGTTCCCGACTCCATTGATACTATCAGTGCTGGATATAAGAATGACACGTCAATGGGGAAATTCCTCCTGGACTTATGGAAATCCCGGTCATGATAATATCAGACAAGCCAGCAGACAAAAAAGAGTTGAAGTCAGAGCAAGGATGAACAGATGAAGAAAGACTTGTAAGAATGTTGGATACAGGGAAGCAAACCACCCCAGAGCAAGGCAGTCAGTCAGATGCAATTCAGTGGGAACATCATATGAAGGAAAAGGATACCCGAGTTGGAAACGGTTTCCTTAAGTCAGAATATTCATACTGGTTCCCTGAGAAACCAAATCTCGAGGACGAGATTTATCGTAAGGGGGGTAGGTTTGTAACACCCCGATTTTTGGCCCTTTCTTTTTCTTTTGGATTTCTTCGAATTTTTATTTGGAATTCTTTTTTCGTGGCTATGTGGTCTTGAAACCTGGGAAGGTCTTCTCTCCTGCCACTCCCTAGTGGCTTGTCATTCTCAAATCTATCCCTAGGCCATGACATTTTCATCTTAGCCCAACTCCAATATTTATTTCTTGGGAATATTCCTTTTTCTATTAAAGGAATAACCCTGTTTGCCCTAGGTTGTGAAGCAACCTATATTTCTATCATTCCTAAAATTCCCAAAAAATTCTTATCAATTCTTTGGATCATATCTTCCACAAATATGCCAAAACCCATCCTTGCCTAGTTCAAAAATAATTCAGGAATATTCATTTCCCATTCTGTCCAGAATGGCACTTTGTGAAGGAAGTGCTATTTATCTTTTCTTTATTGCCCTCAAAATTTTTGTGCACTCTTTCACATCTAAATTATTGCCACATGCCAAAATTCAGCTTTCATTTGCCTAGTAAATCTTCCTCTGCAAATTCCCAAAGTTTCTGACCAGAGGGAAGCTTTAAGAAGGAAGTACTAGCTAGGTTAATCCTAATGAGTTGAAATTTTTGTAGATCATTTATATGGTCAAATAATTGCTCTCCACCAAATTTCATATCCATCCAACAATATATAAGAGCACACCTTCAAATCTTGGTTTCTGGTCACAATTTCAGTTTGTGAAGCAACTATATTTTATATTGCTTCAAACATTCTGAAATTAATCCAGGACCTGAATATCCCTATATCATTTTAGCATGCAAAAATTCACATCATTTTGCCAAACCATTTGCTCCACAGAATTCCCCCAAGTTTCTGTCCAGTGTGGATCATTGTGAAGGAAGTACCATTTTTATTCATCCAAATACCATGAAATTTTTATTGTACCTTCATATGCTCAAATCATCATCCTACACCAATTTGCAGCCCAAGCCAAGTATCCATGTGAGTGCTACTTCCTGATCTAGATTCTGGCCAATTTTTGCAGTTGTAAAGCAACTCCACTCAAACCCTGTCCAAATGACCTCAAAATTCACAGGATCATAGTCCTTCCTACCCTAAGCCCCTGAGACATTCTGGTTAGCTCTTATCCCATCTCATTTGATCACTATTTCATGCCTAAGTTTGCAACAGCAAACTTTCTCTGATGAATCCCATCAGCTCAAAGTCACTTTCTTCGATCTATCACATCAGGGAGGACCCACTTAGGAATGAAAACACTCTAGACATCCTGTTGCTGGTCAGTATGCACCGCGTGCGCCTATGCACGCGGTGACCACGCGGTCTGGCGCGCCGAAAGGGCGCTCTGGCCGTAGGGACCCCTCTGCCGCCGCCCAAACGCCGCCCTCGCGACACCAAACCTTGTCCATCGCGTAGCCCAGCCTCTCATACGTCCGCGTGTCCTCTCTGGACCCCTCCCCCTCTCCTCTTTCCTCTCCGGCGAGCACGCCGTCCCGGGATGCCCGCGGCCGTCGTCGCTTTGCCCTTGTCCTCTTGCTCCCCGCGGCACCTTTGCACCGAATGCACCTCCCCTAGCCCTCTCTTCCCCTCCGCGCGTGCGCTTGTGCACGCGGTCGTGCCAAAGGAATCGTCCGTGCGCTCCCGTCGGCATCCGATGAGAGCATCACCACCGCAGCTATATAAGCCCACCCCGAGTTCTCTCGACCTCGCCAACCTCCCCTCCTCCCTCCCAGAAGCGTCCCCAACCTCTCATTCGAGCTCGGGGAGCCCTCCTCGCCTCACACGTCCGCCACGGCCATCGCCGGAGTCCGCTCAAATTCGAGCAACCCGGTGACTCCCTCCTCACCTAGCCACCACCAGCGAGACCCCCAGGACCAACTGAAGCTCCCCACTACTCCATAGCTCCCTCTCCGCAGCCGTGTCGTGCTCCTCGGAGGTGGCCGAAGCCACGTCCCTCCATGGCCGAGACCCTCCCCAGTCCTGAGCTCCTCGGCGGAGGAGGCCATCACCCACCGATGCGGCTCAGTCCCCTGAGCATTTTGGTAGGTCGGCCACCGCCGGAGACGGCCTGTAGCGCCGGCGGTCGCCGTCGGGGCCGGCCTCTGCCTCGGCCAGGTGCGCGCCGAGCGGAAGGAAGAAGAAGACCTAGCCAGGCAGGCCCCACCGCCCGCAAACCCCACTCGTCATTCACCCAGCCTCGAGCCCGCGCCGGATAAGTGGAGACGGTTTTCTGAAAATACGTTTTCAGTTAACGAAAGCGTAACCGGCTTCTTCTTCGAACCAGAATACGCTTTCCCCGTTCGAAAGCGTATTTACCAAACTGCGCCTTCTATTTCCAGCAGCCGGCCGAAACCTCTAAATAGCGGACGTTCATCCGTTAAGGCCAGAAAAGAACAGATTTTTATTCTTTTTCTGCCTAACGAACGAACGGTCGTAACTCCGCAGCCGTGACTCCGATTCAGGTGATTCCAAAGCCCACGATCTCAGTTCGTCGAGCCCGTTCCGATGGTATCATTTTCATGAGGTTGTCACACTGTGAAAATGACCATTTTTCCCTTGCCCTTAAAACAGCTCCGCCGAGAGGGAAACTTTTCCGGCAACTCTTTCCGCGAGTTCATCGCACCTCTCCCCGGTGAATCCTTCATCCCCAGGCAAGCCACAGCAGCCACTTGCATGATGGCATTGCAGTAGCCATGGTTTCCACTTGAATATTTAATAATTGTTTGCGCATTTAATTATTCTGTGAATGCTTCGAATATGCTTGTGAATCCATGCTCATTGCTTATGCCATGTTCATTTTTTTTCATCTAGTAAGTGTTATGATTAATTGCTAAGGATATTCTTATCATGTTGTATTCTTGTACTCATTCCAGATGCTAGTGATAATGATATGCTCATATGGATCATTATGGTTTGATATGAAAATACTTGTGATATTCGTGATCATCGTTATGCTATGCTCATTTGCATCCCGTAGAATAAATGAGTTATCATTTTTGATGCTATGTTGTTAAATAGTTATGTTGCCCATCCATGGTTACACTGATATCATGCTCTTATGCATTGTTATTTCATTATGTTGTTATGACTCAGCTCATCGCCATTCAAGTTAAACCTGACATTAATCGAACTTGAACAAATCTGTTGGCTGAGTCATGGTGCCACCGAATCGAGCTAACCAGTGCAACCACACTTGCCTTTTGGGGGGGGGGGGGCTAATGCGCTCTATTGTCATGCCTCTCGCCGGTGCCTCATACTAGGGAAGGTTATGTGCGCGCGCTACCCTGATCAGGTAGGCGGCCATAAGCCTTGAGTACCCAGTTTTGGTTTTGAGCTCAGGTCCCCGTTTGGGACAGTTTTGGTTTGGCCACGACGGTGGCAGCCACAGAGGTGGCGGATGTCACGAGTTGGCATCGGGGTAACCCAGGACATAGCCCAAAGGGGAGTTTGTCGGAGTGGCCGGGAGAGTGTCATGCAATAGACTGGTTTTGTCGGAACGTCGTTGATCCACCCGAATGGGAGCACGAGGCCATGAGTTCCGTAGTGTGGGTACAGTGTACTAACCTCTGGAGAGTGTATAATCTATCGATAGCCGCGTCCTCGGTCATGGACACAGTTCGTAGTAGGTCACACTATGGGTCAACAGAAATAATAACCTGAATAATAACAACCCCGGTTCAATGAGAAAAGAAGTTGGTTGATCTTTATGTGATCATGAGAGGATCACGATGGTATCGTGGATACCGATGTTGATTGATTATGAGGTGATCGAGTGATGATCACGATGGTAAGGTGGTTACGAGATAACCTCCGAACTGAGTAAGTTGGTCCATGCGACCTTAAACGTCGACCCCTTGCATGCTAGTACTAGTATCATCCTGTTCCTATCATGAATTATATGTACATGCCATGCTCATGCTGTTGCCATGCTCATGTTCTTGCCATGCTCATGTTGTTCTAGTAGTATCGTGTTCATCTTTGATGATTAACCTGTAAATGCCATGCTATTGTATGTCTTGATTGCTTTGGTTGTTGTGAGCTTGCGAGTACATTCAAAGTACTCACCTGGCGTGTCATGCCAGATTGCAGGTGATGCCGTGATTGCTTGTTTGTCGAGGACCCTGAGGTTGCGCTCTAGGATACGTCCCAGCCAGAGTCCCTGCGGAGTGGAGTTCATCACCGTCGCCGTTGTTCCGCTGCTAGAAGTTATTCCGCTATGAGTTGTTCCGCTGCTAGCATAGAGCTATCTGAGCAGGCGTAGTGTCGCCATGCCCCTGTAACCTTTGTAATATCGGACCCTTGTACCCCGTTTATTCGTAATAAAGAGCTGATTTGTTCTATGCCAAGCAGTGCCGTATTCCAGAAGACTTGATCTCTGGGCTGGAATACGGGGTGTTCCGGTCTCTCTGAGTCGGGGTGCCACATAAAAGCCCAGTAATGCCCCTTGATGACGACGCCGAAATCTTAACAATCTACGAGACTTACTCCTCGAAGAATGAGAGGAAGAGAGCCCTTCGAGAGCTCGCTCAAATTCACCACGTGGCAGAGACAGACCCATGGATAGACACACCCATCACTTTTAGTGAACAAGACCAGCCGAGGTCTTGCCATGCTCGAGCCGTTGCCGCCCTTGTCCTTGATCCCATAGTGAATGGATTCCGACTCCAAAAGGTGTTAATGGACGGCGGTAGCGGGCTAAACCTCATTTACGAGGACACCTTGGACAAAATGCAGTTTGACAAATCCCGCATCAAGCAAAGTCACACTACCTTTCGAGGGATCATCCTCGGAAAGGAGGCACGTTCTAGTGGCCGCGTGACTCTTGATGTGGTCTTCGGAACTCCCGAGAACTACCGATCCGAAGAACTGCTTTTCCACATCGTGCCCTTCCGCAGCGGCTATCATGCCTTACTAGGGCGCGATGCCTTCGCACGATTCCATGATGTACCACATTATGGGTACATGAAGCTTAAAATGCCAGGGCCAAACGGCGTGATCACAATAACAAGTGATCCGGACAGAGCTCTTCGGGCCGAGAACAAAACTGCATCCCTCGCCCTCGAAGCGTTGTCCGAAGCCCTCGCAGCTGAAGAACTGACCGCGCTCCGCTCAACGGTGGATAAGGACGACGTAATCCTCGACAAAAGGCCCAAGTCCACGTCCTTCAAACCAGCAGATGAAATCGTCAAATTCCAAGTGCACCCAACAGAACCCAATAAGACGGCGTCCATTGGAGCTCAGCTGGACCCCGCGGTCGATGAAGAGCTGCGCAACTTTTTGCGTGAAAACTGGGATATCTTCGCCTGGCACCCGTCAGACATGCCAGGGATCCCGCGTAGATTAGCCGAGCACAGCTTGAACATCATTAAGGGGTTCAAGCCAGTCAAACAGACTCTGCGTCGGTTTTCCGAACCCAAGCGTCGGGCCATGGGCAAGGAATTGGCAAAGTTGCTCAAAGCCGGATTCATCCGGGACATCAAACATCCTGAGTGGTTGGCCAACCTGGTCATGGTGCCGAAGAAGGATAAGTCCTGGCGTTTGTGTGTCGATTTCAAGGATTTGAACAAGGCCTGCCCCAAGGATCCTTTCCCCTTGCCCCGCATAGACCAGATCATAGACGCCACTGCCGGGCATGACTCACTGTGTTTCCTCGACGCTTACTCCGGATACCATCAAATTAAAATGAAGGAGTCCGACCAGGCGGCCATGGCATTCATCACTCCTTATGGATCATTCTGCTTCAACACAATGCCCTTCGGATTAAAGAACGCAGGGGCTACATACCAGCGCATGATTCAAAACTGTCTGGAAAAACAAATCGGCAAAACAGTCGAAGCTTATGTGGACGATGTGGTTATCAAAACCAAACACGTCAGCCGGCTGGTGGACGATCTCCGGCAAACCTTTGACAGTCTTCGGACTTTCGATATACGGCTTAATCCGGAGAAGTGCGTCTTCGGAGTGCCGGCCGGTAAGCTGCTCGGCTTCATCGTTTCCCATAGAGGAATAGAAGCCAACCCATCGAAAATGCGGGCACTGTCCGAGCTGGCTATCCCCACTGAGCTCAAACACGTCCAGAAACTTGCCGGCACTGTTGCAGCCCTAAGCCGCTTCATCTCACGCCTCGGCGAAAAGGCCTTGCCGCTATATAAATTGCTCAAACGGACGAAGAACTTCGAATGGACCAGCGAAGCGGCGGCGGCACTTGAAGAAATAAAAACTCTACTAGCCAGCAACCCGATCTTGACAGCACCCAGTCTGGGCGAGCCAATGCTGCTATATATCTCGGCGACGAATCAGGTGGTCAGTGCGGTTCTCGTCGTCGAACGAGAGGCAAAGGGTCACAAGCTCCAGGTGCAGAAACCGGTGTACTACGTATCCGAAGTGCTCACCCCGTGTAAAACGAAGTACCCGCATTACCAGAAGATCGCCTACGCAGTTTTTATGGCATCCCGAAAGCTCCGCCATTACTTCCAGGAGTGCTCGGTTATGGTAGCATCCGAAGTACCATTGAATGACATAATCAACAATCGCGATGCCACCGGCCGCATAGCCAAGTGGGCTATAGAACTCCTCCCCTTCGAAGTCATATATCGACCCCGCCGAGCTATTAAATCTCAGGTTTTGGCTGATTTTGTTGCGGAATGGACGGAAGCCGAACTCCCTAGGGAGTACAGTACATACTCACATTGGATGATGTACTTCGATGGCTCCAAAATGCTCGCCGGACTGGGGGCTGGAGTGGTCCTCACATCCCCCACTGGCGACAATATTCGGTACATACTCCAGATCATGTACACCGACTCCAATAACGCAGCCGAATACGAGGCTCTGTTACATGGACTTCGGATTGCGGTGTCAATGGGTATACAACGGCTCGAGGTACGGGGAGATTCTAATCTCGCCATCTCTCAAGTCAACGGCGAATTCGACGCAAAAGACCCAAAAATGACAGCATACCGCAATGCCATCCTGAAAATCTCCGCCCGTTTTGAGGGACTGGAGTTTCACCATATACCTAGAGACATGTGGCACCCCGGCTCAGAGCAACCGGTTTACCTTGCATTGCCAGCCCAGAGATCAAGTCTTCTGGCAATACACAACAACTTGGTACAGAAAACAACCGCTTTATTGATCTCTTAGCGGAAACATAGGTTTACATCTTACATGATGAGCGAGGCCAAGCGGCACACACGGTGCGGCTGCACTTATGTACATTATTTAGTAGACATGGCAGGGGCCTCGATGATAAGGGAACTACTACGCGACAGCGGAACGACGAGGTAGCGGAACTCCATTCCACAGGGACACTGCTGGGACGCGGCCTAGATCGCGACAAACTGCTCAACGTCAACTCCTTGCACGGCTTCTCCTGCATCTGGCATGATAAGCCAGGTGAGTACTTTGAATGTACTCGCAAGCTCACAGCAAATAAAACAAGTGCGACAAACAATAACAAGGCATTTAACAAATTTAATGCATGAGCATGATGCTACTCAACATGAGATGTGCGTGAAATATTGCCATGGTCCTCGGGACCAACTTACCATTTCGGGGTTACCGCGTAACCACCGTTCACAACTTACCAACGTGATCCTCACTTGATCACATTCATACCTTGCATAGTGATCCTCGATCACCATGTTTGCATGTGCCATCTTGTGAATCTTAGTGTGCAAGTTAATTATATCTGTTGACCCACGGTGTGACCTACTACGAACTGTGTCCATATCCGAGGACGCGGCTATCGATAGATTATACACTCTGCAGAGGTTAGTACACTGTACCCACACCACGGAAATCATGGCCTCGTGCTTCCATTCGGGTGGACCAACGACATTCCGACAAAACCAATCTATTGCATGACACTCTCCCGGCCACTCCGACAAACTCCCCTTTGGGCTATGTCCTGGGTGACCCTGATGTCAACATGTGACATCCGCCACCTCTGTGGCTGCCACCGTCGTGGCCAAACAATAACATTGTCCCAAACGGGGACCTCGGTACCATCAAAACTTGGGTCCTCAAGGTTGTCGGGAAGATATGAGGGATCGTATAATAATGTTGATTTGGAGGATCTGGTTTTTGAGATCAGATTTAGTGCATGGGAAGGAGGTGACGTCTCCCCAGGTGTCATCTGATTATCTTCAAAGTTACATACAATCTCTTGACCTGTCCAAGAAGTATAACACAGAGGAAATCATCAAAGGGAAAATGCCATTGGTGGAGGAAAGGCCGGTCGTGCATGAAAGGGTGGGTACTGATTCGCTACCATGGCCGAGCCCACCAGCGAACATGGTCGCTTTATCCGTTGATGGGGCCTTCTCCATGGTGGATGAATCCGCGTGTCGTCTGGTATGATCTTGAGGAGACATGATGGGAGTGTGATCTTTGCGGCCTACTTTAATTGTAACGATGCACTAGAGGCAGAGTTACACGCGCTAATGCAAGGTATGGCTCTGGCAATCCAACACACTAACTTGCCGGTCATCGTTCAATCTGATTCTTCGGAGGCACTTTCGGCTTTGACTCGAGACAACCTATCTCGATCGGCATATGGTCATTTAGTTGCTGAGATCAAGCATCTTAAGGTACAGAAGGAGTTTATTGCACTGAAGATAAACCGTGAGCAAAATAGGGTAGCAGATCGGTTGGCTTTCTATAGTCGTACGGTTGCCTCTCGGTTGTAAACCTTTTTTTTAGGGGGCCTCTCGGTTGTAACCCTATTCATTTGGAATAAAACTCTTTTACCCTCGCACAGAGAGAGAAGGCCCAGCCCAAAATGGCCCAGCCCAAAAAGGCCCAGCCCCCGCAAACAAAACCACGCCCCCGACCCTGAGGACTCGCGTGACCTCCTAGCCGCCCCCACCCCCGCCGCCACCCCACCCCACCCCACGCCGGCACCGCGGTTCGCCGCCGGTCCGCCATCGTCTCCATCTCGCCCGACGTGTTGGACCGCTGGTGAGTGCTGACTCCGCCGACGCTGGTCCTCATCCTCCCCGACGACCGACGCGACGCGACTCGACGACGACGCCCCCCGGACGCGGCTCCACTTCCCCGCCGGCCGAGACGGCGTCCTCCTCCTCGCCCGCTGCACCGCCGTCCGCCGACGCCGGCCACCAACGGCCCGACGCCAGCCACCCGACAGCCATCACCAAGCAATGTAAAGCACGCCTCTTCCTCCCTCCCTCCCTCCCTCCCTCCCTTCCTCCTCCTACCGAAATGCCACCCTGCTGTGAGTATTTGTGGCTTGCGCTGTGATAAATTACACGTGTTGATCTGTGGCGGTGTGATCAGTGATGCGTGAGCAGTGATGAATTGGATGTGCTGATGCTGTTGTAATTTTAGTTGGTGACAGTGACAAATTTGAGCTGCTCTTGTACTCCCTCGGTAAAGAAATATAAGAGCGTTTAGATCACTAAAGTAGTGATCTAAGCGCTCTTATATTTGTTTACAGAGGGAGTACAACACAACTGTCTGCTGCTACTGCTATATCCTATATTGATGAAAAATTTGAGTTGTGTACTGCTGCTGCTGTTGTAGTACTTTGTGATGGCAAATTTGAGTGATTTCAGTGAACTGTGTGATGCTGCTGTAATACTTTTGGTTTGCTATATTTGTGACTTTTGACAGTGTATTTGTGCAATGACAAATTGAGTGATTTAAGTGACAGTGGCATCTCCATATATGGATTATAGATGTATGAGCTCCTGTAGCATTTGGAGAAGGGCCACGCTATTTTTTACATAGCAGTATAGCACGCTATATTTTACCGTTCTTGGTGCATGGCCGAATAGTTGCATAAAATGGCTAGCTAACTGGAAAAACATGTCTGTTTGCAGCTGCTAATGGTTTTAGCCAGCTAATTTTGAGTCGCTGAAAACGGCATAGCCAAACAGGTTGTCTGTATGTATTATCAATACTACAAAATACTCTGTTATGTCAAGACCATGTGGTATTTCATACCTGCAGGCTGAATTGCTCTAGTTTTTTTTATACTTAGGTTTTTGGGACACTTTGCTATCAAACACAGCGTAATTAATACCATGCTTTCTTTGGTTGGTACAGCGAAAATGGTGCAACTTGAAAAAGAAGAGGACCCCTTGGCCCACGACGAATCCATGCTGGATGATGACGATACCGATGAGGACTATGTGGAGTCAGAGGATGACGATTCAGAGGAAGAATTGCAGGCTGAACCTTCAAAGAAGGCCGTGTACAACAAGGAGGGGCTCCTTGAGAAGCTCGAGGACATCGCCTGGCCAGAGAATGTGGACTGGATGCACAAGCTCACCGTCGATCATGACCAGGGGGAGAAGGTCGATGTGAACGACGATCTTACCCGTGAGCTCGCTTTCTACACCCAGGCTTTGGATGGCACGAGGCAGGCCTTTGAGAAGTTGCAGTCTAGGAAGGTCCGATTCCTCAGGCCGACAGATTACTATGCCGAGATGGTCAAGACTGACTCTCACATGCACAAGATCAAAGGGAAGCTCTTGTTTGAGAAGAAGAAGATTGAGGAGGCTGAGGAGAGGAAGAAGGCGCGAGAGTCGAAGAAGAGATCCAAGGAGGTGCAGGCAGAGAAGCTCAAGGAGAGGGCCAAGGAGAAGAAGGAGAGCATTGAGTCAGTCAAGAAGTGGAGGAAGCAGAGGCAGCAGGGGGGATTTTCCAAGGGAAAGGAGGACGGGCCAAACCTCAACTTTGAAGTTGAAGAAGGTCTCAAGCAACACAAGAAGCAGAGGCCTGGCGTTTCTCCTGGTGATAGGTCTGGTGGTCTTGCTAAGCGAGGTAAACAAGGAAAAAACCATAGGTCAAAGGATTCCAAGTTTGGGCATGGCGGTCGCAAAGGGATGAAGAAGCAAAACACTGCTGAGACGACGAACGACTTCAGAGGATTTAACAACCAGAAGGGCGAGTCGACGCTATTATATTCTTGTCTTTTATGTTATTCCGCTGCAGTACTCTATCACTAGATGCAAAAGTTAGCTTGAAGTACGGAATTTGGGGAGGCAGCTCAAACACAAGACTTTTTATCTTTAGCTGTGCTATATTCTCCATAAGATGTGGTGCCGTTTGCATTTAACCTGTGATTGCCCGTTGTGTCGTGGAATGCAGTTAAATCTTGCTATATATGCAATTATGTTAAACAGTGCATTACAGTTTACAGCTGCTGTGTGTGCCTTGCTGTTGTTTACTTAGTTCTGAAGTGTTTTATTGTATCAGTGTGCAAGCTAAAGTGACACTTGGTAATGTGACTACTAGTACAGTCAAGTCTTGGTTTCTTAAGTTATGTTGTCCTATATATATATATTGCATTAGCTACAGACCTCAGTGCATTCACGGGTCAAGTCTTGGTTTGCTTTTTACATAGCCCCAATCAGACTAAACAGATTTGGTTATGATGCATTGTTCTTTCTTATTGCTACGCATGGCCTGCCAGATGCAGTTAGTTGGGGTCATTTTCTTTTCTTGCTGATTTTGATGGTTGGAACAAGTATTGTATTAGCTACAGTAGCAATATGTGCTACACTTGTTGCGATGAATGCATATGCCTAAATTCTCCAAGTTAAGTTGCAGCTTTGCTGGTTATGTCTGTCGATGTTATCTTTCTTATGCAATTGACACATTCATTCACTGGAAATATCGGCATTGTAGCTTACAGTGCCTGTCTTTTTTTGTCTATATATATTGTGGTAATCGTCGTCTTGGTTGCTGGTACTTGTCCGCGGAGGGGAGGGGATATGATCAAGCGGCCTGATAAAGCCTAACAACAGATACTGTTTTATGCTGAAAATATTGTAAAATAACAAAAAGAAAGTAGAAAGATGGATGTTGGGCCAGAGGACATAGGATTGTTATCCCCACCATGCAATCAAGATCGATGTGGTTGTTACTTGGTATCAGGTTCTGAATAGAACCCTGCTGAACCCCTGTTAAGATTATTTGAGTTGATGCCATCCTCCACAATGAACCAATTTCCATGAGGTACTGCTGGAAGAGGTGGTGTATGATCTCTTGCGTCTTGGCCATGTTGTAACATGATAAGCCTTCTCATTGTGTCAGGATCTATCTCAGACTCGGCAACTTTGCCCTCTTCTCTAGCTGGAGAAGCTTGCAGTGGATCTGAGAGACCTGCTTGAACGACTGGTCGGCTGAAAGGAGGTGGTAGAAGCTGATTGTTTTACTCAAAGGTGACTGATGATGGAACAAAATTTTGACTAGGGGCTACTGGCGTCACAGAGTTTGCTATTGTTGGATTCAAAGCACTGCCAGTGCCAAATGCTTTCTAGAAATGGGAGAGATTGAAAGCACTGGCATAAGTAGAAATGAAGTGAAGATGAACTGCAGAGGCCCTTATGCTATGTGGTGCTACAATATATATATATATGAAGATGTCAGGGAAGCTAAAAATTTGGATTGCGTCTCCTAATGGGTAGTATATCCAACTGACACTCATGAACACACGATTTCTTATATTATAGTCCCTCCGTTCACAAATATAAGATGATCTAGCTTTTTTCTGAATCAGATGTATATAGACATCTTTTATTGTGTCTGTTCACTCATTTCAGTCCGTATGTAGTCCATATCGAAATATCCAAAACATCTTATATTTGTGAACATAGGGAGTAGATAAGAAAACTTGTTAGAAACATCAACACAGTTTCTTTATTGCTAAACTCTCTCGAAACAGGCTTTCGCCCCGCTTTATATATAAAGCAACAACTTCTTTATTGCTAAACACTGATTCCACCATGCATAGCATGTATCCTTAAAAAATCACATTTATAAAATTTTGACACGTTTAATTTGCCGAGTGATCTCATGTCGGAAACATCATAATCCACACTAGCACAGCCAGTGAACCTCTGCTAGAATATATTCTGTTCCCAGTGTATCGTAACTGTTGTCGCTCACCCGCCCAAAAAAAAAAAAAACCTGTTGTCGCTTCGATGAACTGCTGATTCCAGTTTGAGCCTGTGCATATGGTTTATGAGGAAAATATCTTGCCTGTAGTGGTAACTAGGAAGAACTTTGTGACTGGAGGACAACATAACTTAAGCAGTGACACCACACATGTGGGCATGTGGGTATATGGTTTCCAGTTTGAGCCTGTGCATATGCTTCATCACTTGTTACTTCCAGGTGGTCCATTGCGACCAAGTTGGAAAATTGGTTATGCAGTGACACCACACATGTGGGCATGTGGCTATACATCTCTGAATTTGGCTCCTCACAATTTTCGGGAGCTTAGCAAGTCAGAACAAGCTCCCAAATCAGAGTACGGTGGCAAAGGAAGGCCGTAAATTTGTCCGCGAACTACTAGCAAACAGCGGCTACAAACAAATAAGAAAGATATCGTTTAGACTTCAGAATCAGCAGAAGCTCTCCCAAGCAAAATTTTACCAAGCCAGAAGGCTTCAAGATACAAGCATCTCTTCACATGATAAGATCTTCTTAAGAAACATTATTCCAGATGGATACAAACTTGTGCCAACCCGGAAAACAACATCAACAAGGCTGCAAGCTTTGGCAGCTATAGTACCCACCCGCAAAGCTCGTCACAGCTTCTTTATTGCTAAATAAACACTGACTCCACCAAAGCATCTAAGGTTGAAAATGGTCTTGCCATTCGAATTATTCTAAATAAATTACCGAATCTTCTATCTAGAGTAGCACGGAGCAGGAGGTGTGGTGACAAAAGGAAAAACTGTGTTGGTTGCTAATCATGAGATGAGATACGAGTGTTAGATGTGTATAGTCCCTTTTCGGTTTATCCCCATTGTATACCACACATGTATATGTATTGGCCTTTGGCCCTCCTGTGAATGTAGTTGCTCATTCCTAACATGGTATCAGATGCTTAGGTTAGCCTCTCTCCCGCTCCCGCACGATGCAGCTCCGTGCGCCCGCTCGTCGCCGTCCGGCCGGCTCTGACGCTCTCTGCCCGTCGCTGGTCGGCCTCGCCTGTTGCTGACGCCCCCGACGCCCTCGTTTCTGCCCGCAGCCGGCCGCCCCCGCCTCCTCCTCGTCCGGCAGCCGCCGCCGTCGCCGCCTGCTTCGCCCGGCCGTCGCTGCCGCTGCCTGCCTCGACCGGCCGCCGCGCCTGCCCATCCAGCCGCTGCTTCCCCCTCCTCGTCTGGCAGCAACCGCCGCGGCCCGCCTCGACCGGCCGCCGCCGCCCCCGGCTGCTGCGTGGCCTCGCCCGCCTCCACCGGCCGCCGCCGCCCCCGGCAGTTGCCCTGCCTCGCCTGCTCGCCTGCTGCGTGCGAGCTGCCTCCCGCCAGAGCCCGATCCAGATCGGGTTTTACTGTTACAGTTGACCAAAAAAAAAAACAGAGAGCTCCTCATGTCCTCTTCGGGCTATGTTGCTGTTCCTCGGTGCTCGGTGATCTTCGATGGCACCAACTATGCTGAGTTTGCGGGCTTCATGCGTATCCACATGCGCGGTCTTCTCCTGTGGGGCGTTCTCTCTGGCGAGGTCCCCTGTCCGCCCTGCCCTGTTGCTCCCGTGGCCCCTACCCCGCCGGTGCCGCCTGTTCTCGCTGCTGATGCTTCCCAGGCTGATCGGGATGCAGCCAAGGCTCTCGATGATGCTGCGGTTGATGCTTATGATCAGCAGGTATCAGCCTATTCAGATGCTCTTTCTCTCTACCGAGATGATCTGTCTGCTTACACTCAGTGGTGCAATGATAATGCTCGAGCTGCTGCTGTTCTCACTGCGAGTGTCCTCCCTCAGTTTGCTTCGGAGTTCATGAGCCTCGGCACTGTTGCAGCGATGTGGTCTTACCTCTGTCAGCGCTATCAGCCCTCTGGTGATGCGCTCTACTTATCTGTGGTGCGTCAGGAGCACGCTCTTCAGCAGGGTGACTCTTCTGTTGATGAGTTCTACACACAGAGTTCTGCCATCTGGCGCCAGCTTGACTCTCTTCGGACAGTTGTTTGTGGAACTTGCCGTTGCTGCCAGACTATGAGGTCCGACTTGGAGTTTCAGCGTGTCCATGAGTTCTTATCTCGCCTCCGTTCCGAGTTTGAGCCTCGACGTGCTCACTTGCTTGCTCGTGGTCATGTTCCTATCTCGGAGGTGCTTGCTGAGCTTCGTGCTGAGGAGACCCGTCTCCGTTCTGCTGGGTTGCTTGCGGTTCCCTCTGTGTTGGCTGCTCGAGCTCCTGTGTCGTCTGCTCGTCTCACCGCTCCACCGCTTCTGCCCACACCTTCAGGGGGGATGGGTCGCCCTCCTTATGCCGAGAAGGGCCGGTCGCGCCGTGACACTTTCTGTGGCTACTGCTCCAGGCAAGGTCACCCAGAGTCTGATTGCCGTCAGAAACAGCGAGACCAGAGGCGCTCTTCTTCCAGTGGGACTCATGCGTCTCCCTCCACTCCGTCACTCACTGACCAGGATATTATGCGACTCAAGCGCATGTTGGCTTCCTCTGGGTCTTCCTCGACGGGTTCTGTTGCCGCTGTGACTGCCACCACCACTCCGCCCCCGCTGGAGCCTACTCAGTCAGGTACATCCTCGTGGGTTCTGGATTCTGGAGCTTCTTTTCATATGTCTTCTGATTCTTCTGCTTTATCTTCTCTTCGACCTCTTGATTCTCCTCTTAATGTTCTCACTGCCGATGGCACACCTCTTCCTGTTGCTAGTCGTGGCATCCTTTCTACTCCGTCTTTTTCGGTCCCTAGTGTTTCTCATGTTCCTCGTCTTACCATGAATCTCTTTTCCGTTGCCCAACTTACTGATTCTGGTTGTCGCGTCATTCTTGATGTCGACTCTTGTTCTGTTCAGGACCGTCGCACTCAGGCTCTGGTTGGCGCTGGCCCTCGGCGCCGTGAGTCTGAGGGCCTTTGGGAGGTTGACTGGCTTCGTGTTCCTTCCGCTGCTACCACATACGCCAGCTCACATGCTCTTGCTGCCTCCTCTTCTGCGTCCTTCCAGCAATGGCATCATCGCCTTGGTCACATCTGTGGCTCTCGCTTGTCCTCATTAGTACACCAAGGCGTCTTAGGGTCTGTCTCTGGTGATGTTTCGTTGCATTGTGATGGTTGTAGGCTTGGCAAACAGACTCAGTTACCTTATCCTACCAGTGAGTTTGTATCTCAGCGTCCTTTTGACTTAGTTCATTCTGATGTATGGGGTCCTGCTCCTTTCGACTCGAAAGGGGGTCATCGCTACTATGTTCTGTTTATTGATGATTTCTCTCGCTACACTTGGCTTTATTGTATGAAATCTCGCAGCGAGGTTCTCCCCATATACAAGCGATTTGCTGTCATGGTTCGCACTCAATTTTCCACGCCTGTCCGTATCTTTCGTGCTGACTCAGCTGGAGAGTATATCTCTCACATGTTGCGTGGTTTTCTTGCGGAGCAGGGTACTCTTGCCCAATTCTCTTGCCCCGGTGCCCATGCTCAGAATGGCGTTGCTGAACGCAAACATCGCCATTTGCTTGAGACGGCTCGGGCGATGATGATCGCCGCCTCTCTTCCACCCCATTTTTGGGCTGAGGCCGTTTCTGCATCCACCCACCTCATCAACATTCGGCCATCGGCTGCCTTGCAGGGTGGTATTCCTATGGAGCGTCTCTCCGGTCGCTCTCCTGACTACTCCGCTCTTCGTATGTTTGGACGCGTGTGCTATGTTCTTCTTGCTCTGCGAGAACGAACCAAGTTGACTGCTCAGTCCGTTGAGTGTGTTTTCCTTGGCTACAGTGATGAGCACAAGGGCTATCGTTGTTGGGATCATGTTGGTCGCCGGCTGCGCATTTCGCGTGATGTGACTTTTGATGAGTCCCGTTCTTACTATTCGCGTCCCTCCTCCTCGAGCTTTTCCGTGGAAGATATTTCCTTCCTTCTCCTTCCCGACACATCTCCCTCGGTGCCTCCTGTTCTTCCCTCTCCCCCGGTGAGTATCCCTCCACCTCCTACACCACCGGTACCACCATCTTCTCCCTCCTCCTCCTCTCCCTCGTCATCTCCCTCTCCACCCTCCTCTCCAGTTTTTCAACCTCACTCCCCTTTTCCTCTCCACTACACTTGTCGTCCTCATGCTGAGGATGATCCTACTGATGTGCCCTCTACTTCCGGTGCACCTCCTCTCACGCCTACACCGGTCCATAACCTCCGTGTTAGGCCTTGTCCCCCACCTGATCGCTATTCTCCTGACCGGTATGGTCTTTCTGCCATTGCTGAGCCCACCACCTATCGAGCTGCCATGACTCAGCCTGAATGGCAGCTTGCGATGGCCGAGGAGCTTGCGGCGCTTGAGCGCAATGGCACGTGGGATCTGGTTTCTCCTCCTTCTGGTGTTCGTCCCATCACATGCAAGTGGGTCTATAAGATCAAGACTCGCTCCGATGGTTCTCTTGAGCGTTACAAAGCTCGTCTTGTGGCTCGTGGCTTTCAGCAGGAACAGGGGCGCGATTATGATGAGACTTTCGCTCCTGTGGCCCACATGACCACTGTCCGCACTCTTCTTGATGTGGCTTCTGTTCGTCATTGGCCTGTGTCTCAGCTTGATGTTCAGAACGCATTTCTAAACGGTGAGTTGCGTGAGGAGGTCTATATGCAGCCCCCTCCGGGGTACTCTGTTCCTGATGGTATGGTCTGCCGCCTTTGGCGCTCCCTCTATGGCCTTAAACAAGCCCCTCGTGCATGGTTCTCGCGGTTCGCCTCTGTGGTGACTGCCGCTGGCTTCTTGCCTAGTGATCATGATCCAGCATTGTTTGTCCACACCTCTCCTCGTGGTCGGACTCTTCTCCTTCTATATGTGGATGACATGATCATCACTGGCGACGATTCTGAGTATATTGCCTTTGTTAAGGCCCGCCTCCGGGAACAGTTCCTCATGTCTGATCTTGGTCCTCTTCGCTACTTTCTTGGGATTGAGATTTCTTCGACCTCTGAAGGCTTCTTCATCTCTCAAGAAAAGTATATTCAGGATCTTCTCTCCCGGGCCGCCCTTGGTGATGATCGCACCGTTGTGACTCCTATGGAGCTCAACGTTCAGCTTCGTGCTACTGATGGTGATCCTCTAGTTGATCCCACACGGTATCGCCACCTCGTTAGGAGCCTTGTCTATCTCGTTGTCACTCGTCCTGATATATCCTATCCTGTTCACATTCTCAGTCAGTTCGTTCCAGCTCCCACCTCTGTCCACTATGGTCACCTCCTACGTGTTCTACGCTACCTTCGTGGCACGATTTCACACCGTCTTTTCTTTCCCCGCTCCAGCTCTCTCCAGCTTCAGGCCTACTCTGATGCTACATGGGCTAGTGATCCTACTGATTGCCGCTCGCTGTCTGCTTACTGTGTCTTTCTTGGCAGCTCTCTCATTGCCTGGAAGACGAAGAAACAGACAGCTGTTTCTCGCTTGAGTACGGAGGCTGAGTTGCGAGCGATGGCTATGTTGACGGCTGAGGTGATCTGGTTATGATGGTTACTCGAGGACTTTGGTGTCTCTGTTGCTGCACCGACTCCACTCCTGTCCGATAGTACAGGTGCTATCAGCATTGCGCGTGACCCGATGAAGCATGAGCTCACCAAGCACATCGGTGTGGATGCCTCCTTTGTCCGTGCGGCTGTTCAAGATCAAGTTCTTGCTCTTCACTATGTGCCTTCTGAGTCACAGTTGGCGGACTTCTTCACGAAGGCACAGACTCGAGCGCAGCACGGGTTCTTTCTCTCCAAACTCAATGTGGTTGATCCACCATGAGTTTGAGAGGGGGGGGGGGTGTTAGATGTGTATAGTCCCTTTTCGGTTTATCCCCATTGTATACCACACATGTATATGTATTGGCCTTTGGCCCTTCTGTGAATGTAGTTGCTCATTCCTAACAACGAGCAAGGCATCAGCTTGTTTTAGCGAGGCTTTAGTACAAGAGTATGCATGTAGCCATTATCGATCGGTGTTACCCCTCAACTCCTGCCTGGCCGAGCCAAAGAATGTCTGCACCATGCATGGACTCATCGGTCATCTCATCGTCCAAGAACAACCAGCTCTTTACCACGCTGATGTAGTGCCCACTTCCGACGTGGACTAGCACAGCGAAAAGGGAATACTCCAAGTCTGAATTGTCGACCGTGTTCATGAGTTTAAGCTCCAGTGGGAAAACAACTCGGTATGTCAGCTTTTTGTAGCTGCTCGATGTACTTGAAGCGCTTGAGATGGATTACCAGGATGTTTGGCTGTTTCTTTATCTTCATTCTTTTCTGTGCTTCTTGTAAACTGAAATTAATGACAACTTCAATCAAGATCCAAGATAAATAGAGATAATCCAAACACACAAAAAATGGACAGGCAATGCAACAATTTTGATACATTGAATATCAGATCAAATTATGATAGGCGAAATGAAAATGAATGCCTGTGACATACACAATTTTTGCCAAATAACTGAACTTGGAAGTTTGATATGCTAGTGCATAGTCAATGAATGAACTTAAAGCACATAAGTCAAGCAAGTAGGCAGAGGTAATAAGTAACAACATTTCCACAAGCTCTGATGCTACTCTACTGAATCATGATGTGGACCAGGAGGAAATGGAGATACCGGATATCACATGAGGAAACAACAGGCAATCAAAAGAAATGGAATAACATACCTGCAGCATTTGTCACAGAAGAACTTATCCTCGGCGTTCAAAGTTTCTGTCGAGCTGAAGTTTTTAAGACAGCTGGTGATTGAACTACTCTGTTCTATATCCAGGCTCAAGTCAGGAAATGTTTCATCTCTATCAGTGACGGTTTCACATCTCTGACATTTTGTTTGATTAGTCAATATTCCCTAAAGAAATAAAATACTATGAGGCACATCTCCCAGACTGCAATAAGAGCAGGAGTCATACACAAAAAGGATATAGACAGAAATGGATGAAAACTCACCTGGAAGCATTTGTGGACCCATGTAGTATCCGGCTCTTTATGACTATCATTGGGCCGACCATTGATAGGGCCATTAGAATTCTTATTCGAAGATGAATTTTGAGAAGGTTCTTTATTGGCTTTACATTCTTTCTCGAGAATGTCAACTAGCTCATTTAACAAAAAATTCAGAAATTCATGAGCATCCTGTAAAGCAGAACAGTATAGCAGTCATGGTCAATTAGGGTGATTAAGACGACAGAAGACACTAGTAAATGTGTCATCATCACGTAATGTATTACCTGATGCATATAGCTGCGGAAAAGCTTATTCTGTTTCTTCAGTCGTTGTATAAAATGCTTCAGAGCAATAACGCCAGTTTTCTTCTTCTGATTGCTGATCTGTGTGCACAGAGGAACAGGACAATTATACTTTGCAATGTGCCATTCATTCCTGCTTCAGTGTAATCCAGCATAGCCACTTTTATCAAATCATACAACTGAAACTAGTAAAAGGCCTCCAGATAAAAGACACTACCCAATGAACATTGATGTTCAGACTAAAAGATAAACGAGGAAAGCAATTGACTAGCACCTATGTATCGTCTCACTACAGAGTTAAACACAAACAAACCCTAAAACCATAGAGACCAACCAAGACAATAGAAGTGCTATCCTGTGGATCTTCTCCATTTAACATGCATTATAGTTATAATCACTTCCAGGTTTATCAATTAATTACAAAGACTTCCGGGCTTGCTCCACAGTCTAAATTCTTGAATTTGACACTAGCACCACTCCAGGTGGTTTACTAGATACTGCCAAATGCTGACTTTTTCAAGAAACATACGCATTACACTATAAGCCTCTGATGAGGAACCCCTCAATAAACCAGAGGAAATCTCATGTGATGCAAGGTATATGTGATAAAGTGCCAGTTCAGATTTTATGCTTACTCTACATGTGATTTGTATATGAGGCAGCAAATGGGAATGAAGGAAACTGAGGCAGAATAAACAATTTTCCACAATAGATAGCTACAATGGTACCTGAGAGAAAAGGTCAGCTAAGCAGGTTAACATGTTCTCTTCGCCATCACTGGCGCTTTTATTGTTTGCATAGTACTGACTCCAGTAATTGCTCGGGGAAAGGAACACAGAAGTAAAGTGCCTGCGATAGAACCACAAAACAATTTAGCCAATCCCATGAGGAGTACAGATATAAATCGAGAGAACATATTATCCTCTCCCTTCTAACAAAGTTTCTGATAAGAACATTAGTCGATTATACAGGGCAAAACTCACACATCACTATGCGGAATCCATGAATGCCCTCAATCCCCCATTGTCAAAATTTAACATTAAAAATGCAACCTCTCTGTTCATAGTTGGAACACACATCGAAAGCATAACACCGTAATTGAAACGGTAACAGCATCTCATCATCCATGAGGCCAACCCCAAGAGTGAGTTTCTCCATACAAGGGGGCTGACTAGACTCTGAACCTCACCCCACCCCGCACACAAATCTACGCCGGCATCGCATTCAACGCCCCGCGATCCCACGGAAAATCGCACCCCTCCATCCCGACACGGGGAACGCATTGAACAGGACGAATCAACCCCCGCGCGCACCGGGCGGAGGAAACGAGGCGCGCGCGACGATCTTGGTTTTGGGGGTGCCATACCTGCAGGACGCTGTTTGCAGTAGCAGGTGTTGCCAAGTTGGTATCGCTCGCCCTCGGGGAACTGCTCGCCCAGCGCCTTCTCCAGCCTCGAGCTCGCCGCGCCCATCCGCCGCGGGGGGGGGGGGGGGCGGTTTGGACGAAACGGGCGAAATAAAAAAAGGTGTGTGCGTGTGTGTGTGCCGCTGCGGTGGTAGTAGCGGAAGGAAGGAGTCGTCAAATCGGCGCGGCCGCCTGCGCTGGTGGAGGTGTGGACGTTGCCGGCCGGGCCGGTGTGATATCTGACCCCTTTTTGCGATTTTGCGAAGGTTTAGCGATCCTGGTTTATAACTTTTTGGAGATCTACCGACAGGGTCGATGGCGGTAGGGTATAACAGCACCCTACCGCAAAAAATTTCTAAGTATTAAATACAGTGTGTGTACTCACCTACCGCCGGACGCATCGGTGGTAGGGGCAGCACTGCGCTAACGTGGATAAGTTGCCTACCTCTAGGAGCATTGGCGATAGGCTATTATACCCTACCGCCATCGACCCTGACAGTAGCAAAAGATTCAACATCTGAGGTAAATCTCGGAGGACATAATTAGTATTTTTATTTATTTATTTGGGTTTAAAGAAAAAAAAATAGTAAGATAATAGCAACAAACAAAATAAACGATATGCGAGCAGGTAGGTAATGACTAAGCGCTATGCTCCCCCGCAAAGGCGTCAGAAAAAAACATGATGACTTGCTAGAGCACAAGGTGTTGTAGCACCTTCACAGTAAATAGAGTGTCGAACCCACATGAGCGAAAAGGAAGGCACTACTAACCACGTAAATACATTGTCACTGACATAGTTTCGTACACATCCAAACCGGAGTTTGGAAATAGTCTACTCTATAAGCTACCAAATATAAAGGGGATTTATCTGGACTAATAACGGAAAGGTAAAAACAGAAAATAAAAAGATACTAAGTTAGTAGAGACGATGCTTGAGCAGTAAAGTGTTCTTGGGGGTTCCGGAGTCATCACTACTAATACGATCCGCTCAACAAGTGTGGAGCATAGCTCTCTATCGTATCCCTAATCTACTCTTCATATGCATAAGTGGGCGGAGCCGGGCACATAATATGTTCTTCTCTAGGTAGACTTCATACCACACATATCACTATCGTAGGTTCCCCACGCCTGTTCTCACTATGGTAATTAAGGGTTTCCCCATGGACGCGGTCTCACCAAGGGTTCTCCGTTATTCCCCTACCGATTGCAAATGGCGAGGAAAGATGCTTTTACTGTCACCTCGAATTACCTCAACATCCTAACCTAAAACAACAACAGTAACATGCTTCACGACCAATCACAACAATAATGCGAGCGGGGCCTCCTCTCAACATTCATGAAGGCTACTAACTCGAACATAAACATAAGATATTGGTTCGCTTGAAGTAATTTAATTCTAATCATATAGAGTTCATCCATATTCACGAGAACAATTACGATTATTCGAACATGTAAAGGGAAAGAGTAAAATGCATCATAAGTCCTAAAACTATTGGAGGTGTGTCAAGTTAGTCCCAAATCTATAAAACTACATATTTGAGTCCTAAAACCATTTAAGTCGTTCACCGGAGGTCCTATATGTAGGGTAACGCAGCAGAAAACAAAAATTTCCGACCTACGCACCAGCCCAGGATCACTATCGAGACTGCATACAAGGTTTGATCTGTTTCGTTACCGACTCGTAGCGCAGCGGAAGTAGAGTCGATGACGATCGGCGGTGCAGATCCCCGCAGCTAGGATTTACAACCTCCCAACCGCGAGGATGTACTCCCACATCTGCCCCTCGGACAGCCCTCCGGGAGGCGGTCGAACAGTCCCTCGGACGGTGTCGCGGACAGCCCTTCGGGAGGACCTTCGAAACTCGAACGGTCACTCGGACAGCCCTTCGGGAGGACCCTCGAAACTAAGACAATCACTTGGACAGCCCTTCGGGAGGCACTCTCGAACTAAGACCGAAACTACGATCTCTCTACAGAGTTGCACACATACGGTGTCATCTATCCGGCAGGGCTTCGCCGTCCAGAACTAGTTCCCACCGGAACCGAGACAGCCTTTCGGCTCTACGAAACTATTTCGCTGGGAGGGAGAGAGAAGCCAGACAAGTCAATGGCATGTGTATGAGAGCAAGCATGAGCTGATTTTGGAGAGCTCTCTCCACCTCTATTTATAGGAGGAGCAAGGGGTAGAGGAAAGACCAAAAGGACCTTCCTAGGATCTTTTCACCACATGCCACATAAGGGTGTGTAGAAGATATCCACCATGAGGTGGAAGGACACCTCAAGGAGGGCCCCCCCATGCCATGGCCGAAATTTGCAGCCCCCTTGGGGAGCTCCACCTCCCTTTCACACACCAAAAGTGGTTTTCTTCTAGAAGAAAAACCCCATTTGCAAATCAACCCAAAAAGTGCTTTTCACTATTCACGAAGACATTTTTCTGCGTCCGTTAAAACCCAAATTATTTCTGTGTGCCTAGAATAATTCTAGCACCCACCAAAACAATTTTGAACGCATTCCGAAACAATTTCGGAACAATGTTTCTTCAGCGAAAAGCAACCAAAACGGTTCCGGCTGCTCCGGAACATTTCCGGTTTTTGTCCCGGAAAATTCCCAGAAGTTTCCAGAACACTTCTGGCATCCTCCAAGAATTTCCAGGCGTGTGCCAGAACCAATTTGACTTAATGGAATACCCTGAAACAAATTTTCAGTTTCACCGGAACTATTCCGGTGTTCTCTCCGGAACGTTTCCGTTTCGTCCGAAACTTTTTCGGTGATTTTCTCTCAGACTCCCCGTCTAGTATTCAGCAGATAGATGACCCTTAAGCATGTGACCCTATAGGTTCGGTGAAGTATAGACATGACCGGAACTCTTTCCAATCAATTATCAACATCGGAGCCGTGGACACCCATATTGACCCCTATACCCACACGAATGAATATTCGAGTGAACCTCCAGTTGCCGTGTGCTATTCCTGTTGCTTCGCGATATGTTACAAATACCCGAGGTGAGAAACATCGGCATCCTCATGGATCAACACTTGTCCACAATGCCAGTTACCTCGTTGCCGGTTTTTGTTCTCTTTTCTCGTTTTTGTGTTCCGGTATCCCTGTGATCAAATCACACTTGTGTCTGGCCAGACGATGATGGATACCGTAACACCGAGAGGGCCCAGAGATATCTCTCCATCGTCGGAGGAGCAAATCCCAATCTTGAGCTATCAAGTTACTTAACATACTTTTCCATGAACCCGTAAGCCGCCGTAATAGCCACCCATTTACGGATGACGTTTAACAAACCCCAAAGTTCATGAAGCAAGCATGAAGAAACTCGACACTCTCATGGTCTAAGGAATTATGCAAACATTAACTTCTCTGTGTTATTAACCATTAACTTATGACGAATGAATCTCATAGCATAACATCAATTCGGGTCGATTCAACACAAATGTTCTTCTAACATTGTGCCCACAAAATTGCCGGCATAGCCATGCCCATGATCAGGAAAACAGGATCATCATGCAATACTTGAGCCAGTCTTAGAGGCCAGATTAGGAATACATTTTACCGTTTATTATTCCACACGTGCATATGAGTCTTCCTTCGAGCCTCGTGGTTATTGTAGACTCGAGAACCATAGCAGTTATAGCATGGAACATAAACATAATTATGAACAGGGAGATAATAAATAACATTTATTATTGCCTCTAGGGCATATCTGCTTGCGATGTAATTACTTACAACGAGCACTTCATAATCTCTGCTTGCGAGAAAACATGTCATCACTACTACTCTAGTACTCAATGACATCTTTCACTGTTGTCCTATGATCAGTACTTTGATCACTTTGGTATCTATACTCGCAACAACTTTGGAGTATTGGACATATCTGGTTGTTTTTACATACCATGGAATACATGATTAATCCAAACACAAGAGTGTGTGGAATCACCATCATGTATTTTGCTCATCAGTGTTTTGGGACACCGAGTCTTGCAAAAACTCTTTCCATGTGACTTCGGCAAGAATCACTCCTTGACGTTTTTCAATGCTAAAAAGTTTTAGCATCTTGTCAATATGTATTCATAGCTTAGCCCCATTAGGTAAATCTATCTCCATAGATCATCATGCCTAATATTGAGGCTATTTAGCCTAAGCACTTCATCGAAAAACTATTTTCAAATGAAGTCCTAATTCGTGTCAAGAAATTTATTTCCAATTAACAATGTGTCAAGTACACAAGGTTTTTAGAAATATTATTATGCTCCCACTTACTTTCTTGAATCACAAGCATCTTCGATACCCATTTGATGAAGTCAAAACCCTTTTGACCATTCCATCAAAAACGAAGATTCCAACTCCACTTTGCTCTCTTCTGTCCATCGTTGGAACTCTGAAGTTTGCATACTTACTAGCATCCTCTGGATCGACAAATTACTTTGGACTGTATCACATACAAGTCCTAGGTTTCATTTTCATCAGATGGAAATCCTTTTGTCATCCATGTTTCATATCTCATGATTGAAATATGTATTAATTGCTAGTTCAACCCGAACCGACTTCAAGCATCGCTACGGTGAGACAATCTCATCGTAGTCAACTCCTTGAACTTTTTATTGCAACAAGTCGAGCTTTATGGATAAAACATTTTATCCGTATCAGTTTTTAGTTCCATAAATATTCGTTAGACTCTAAGTCTTCCGAAAGGTGTATCAAGATTTTAATCTCGAATCACTTATATGGAAACTATCTCGGATTGTATTGGCATTTAGCCAATTCCGGAGTCAGGGCCCATCAACGCTTCCTTGTGTATCGTAGGTATACTGTTGTCTAACAACAATATCTCGTATGCGCACCTGAGAGGTTTGCACGAGTTTTTCCTACGCGGTTCAGCTGCAAGTTCGACCGAAGTCCATACATCTCATGTAGAGGCTTCCGTATCAGTCGCAGTAGGAAACTCCGGAATCACTTCCAAGGTTCCTTTCCTTTGACCTGATGACGAATATACTGGTTATCTCGTCGAGTTGCACTGTCCTCCCACTCACCTTTTGTAAGAACTATTCTCTTTAAAAGCATACCGATTTGTGGCAAAATCGTTTGCCTCGGTATAGTGGTGGGGGAATACCCAATGACTTGGGATAACCTATAAAATAGCACTTGTCTGATTTGGAATAGGTTTGTAACCTTTTACACAAGCCCCATATTCCAAATGTTAAGAAAAGATATAACATGGTTGGGCGTACCATACCATGGCGTCATTTCAACAGACCTGATGGATCTCTTTTCAGTGTAAAAGCCGCAGTCTCTAAAGCATTACTCCTTAAAAGGGGTAATGGCAAATTTATTTATGTCATCTTTGATCTTACCATGTCATGAATGGTTCGATTACATCTACATGGACTCTCCACTTGCAGTGGTGTTCCGGGAGGTGCAAGTTATGAAACCCCTTTCACAACTCATCAGACATTCGCTAAACTTGTAACTCAAATATTCCTTTCTGCAATCGAATTGTAGAAACATAATTTTCTTGTTACAACAACTTCTACTTCATTTTTGAAAACCTTATGAATGAATTCAAAAGATCCAGACTTACGTCTCAACAAGTAAATATCCATATATCTACTTGAGTCATTTCTGAAGATAGATAAATCCACTACTTGCAACAACATTTATTGGACTACACACATCATAATGTATGATCACCAATATGTTCTTTGCTTGTTCCTTATGGCCTGTGAACGGTATTTCAGTCACTTCACTTTTCAGAGGAAAGTTGCAAGTGTCAGATGATTCAAAATCAAACGACTTCAAAAATCCATCATAATGGAATTTTCCATGCGGGTTTCTCCAATGTGACCAAATGCAGTGCCACACTTGTGTGGTATTCTTTTAGTCTTGCGACATTTAGCGTCAGTGTTATGGATGTATCATATTTCCATCAATATTCATAACATACGTCCCATCTAGGATGGAAGCATGTCCCTTCATGTTATTCATAATACTGAACAACAATTGTTGTTTTTATGAACAACTCTTTTGCAACAAACATTGTGCAATGGGCTAGAGTGTATGAAACTCTAAAATGAATTATGAAAGTAAACACAGAGGTTATGTATTATTATCAATATTCATAACATACGTCTCATTCATAATGAAAGTATGGCCCTTATGTTATTCATAACACCGAACATCAAAAGTTCTCTTATGAACAACCTTTTTGCAAGATACCTTATGCAAAGGGCTAGAGTGTGAAACTCTAAAATGAAATATGAAAGTAAATACATAGGGAATACACCTATGGATGGCATAGTAACATTTACTATGTTCCCTGCGTGTATCTAACCTCATTCCTGGCTAGTCTTTCAGGCCATAGTAGTTCTTACATCGAGTTGCAACAGAATGCAATCGAGCGGGTATCTTTGTGATTAACTCACAATACCCAAGAATTAGTGATTAACATGTTTAATCATAATTCCCAAGAACTATTTCTTTGACCAGCCTTCTATACATCAATAACTTGTATGACTTTCATACATGAGCTGGATATTCCAGTCTTCTCTCTATTTGCCTTTATACTTCTAACAGTTTAACTTTTAATATTTCTTCTACTCTCAGAAGAAGCATCCAACTTAAGAGTGGCGTTAGCCCCGGACTTCCTAGGCGTGAAAATCTTACTAACACCCTTCGGACACTTCCTTTCTCTTTAAGTTGTTGTTTTATTCACCCTTCATCATATGATAGGCGTTCTCCTGGATCCCTCTCTTATCAGTCTAATGCATAGTAAACTTCTTTACTAGTAGTTTGCAAACAAACACTGCTTTGGATATCTCATATCTTTTAGCCTTTGTCTGTCTCTGAAAATGATTTTCAGATTCCATGAATATCACATAACTATCCAAACTTACGAAGTTCGGGTCTCATGGAAGCAAACGTATTGCATTTGACTGAAACAGAATTCTAGCTTTTGGATCGAAGGACGAGAGTCACATGATCCATAGCATTAGTGGGAGAATACCGAAAGTATGCGATAGGACAAAGTCCTTCTCGGCACTCTTGAGGACAATCCTCACATTACGTTACCAACCGTAAAGTTTTAACCAGATATTTAACAGCTATTCAATTTTAATAGGGAAGGTGGAAACGCGAGCCATTATTCTACAACTATTATGCAAACCACACTTAGACAGTGTTCAAAATTAATTGCACTGAGAATTAAACAAGTTAATTCAAAAGTGCGCTCCCACTCAAATCAATATCTCTCAAAATTGATTATGAATGATTCAAGACACGAATTTAAATTCAACGCCATTGATGGTGAGCATCACTGATGACGAGAACTTCAATCGTTAGGCAAACTTGCCGATCACATCTCTATGTGACTCTTGTTCATCTTTCGATGCGTGTGTTCCGAGCTCATGACTTTCATGCCTGAACGTCAAGACAACCAAGTGATCTTGCTGCGAGGTCTCAACTCACCCGCCTCACACATCCCTAATCGTTCGTACCCATGTCAGCATGGCGCACCCCGAAAAGTTAGGTGTCGTGACGGTGCTACACTTGGGAGAACACTGACTACTTGATATTTTTAGTGAGAGATCACCCTAATAAAAGCGACTACCGCGCAATCAAGAAGGGTGCATCATAAGGGATAAACATCTCAGGCAATTCATAATAGCATGATATGGTATAGCCTTTCTGACGGAGAAGTCTTTCATTTCTTCGTCTTCGGCATTCGCGTTGGTGTTCACCTTCGCGAAGATTGCCACCACCTTGTCGATGCACCAAATAATATAGCTATCTCTATAGCTAATAAAATAAGTGCATTACATAAGGTTGACACGCAGGTCATTAAAGTGCAATCATATGGCTCCAGCCATCATGCCGAATCATGACACGCAGGTCATGTTAATATTACATCATATAGTCATCTCATACATAATCAAATTAATATGAGCACTGCTATACCACATCATATGCACATGCAAACCATCCTGCAAAACCAAGTTAGACGCCTCTAATCGGTTCATGCAAAAACTTGTTTTTCGTGGCTTCTAAGGTTTCGAAACAAACCGAAGCTACCAACGTCCATCATCAAGCATGATAATCCAAGTTGCTAGATTAACCTTCCAGGGTGTATGAAACACGAGATAATAAAATCTCGAGCCCCATACTAAACTTCGTCATACGCGTGACCCCCGTGCAGATCACATCTGCATTGCCCTTTCGTCTGCGAAACATCCATCTTTCTCAACTATGATGGAACCCAAAGAACTGTTAGCACTTCGTTCATCTGTCAATCAGCATACTCAGGAGCAGCATGAAAGGATCGCGGATTGCCAGAACTTTGTGAGATTCCACCATGCCGTCAAGATCAGGACTACGCAAATTCAGGGGAAGCAACAGGAACATCGGGTAACAAATTTCATCTGCTACCCGCACAAATAATTTTCAGCAATAGATCTTATCTACTACCTAATTATATTGTGCAACACCCATACATCTCTATGTATTCTAGATCGCAACCTGCATCTACGCATAGCACGGCTCTTGATGCCACTGTAGGGTAACGCAGCAGAAAACAAAAATTTCCGACCTACGCACCAGCCCAGGATCACTATGGAGACTGCATACAAGGTTTGATTTGTTTCGTTACCGACTCGTAGCGCAGCGGAAGTAGAGTCGATGACGATCGGCGGTGCAGATCCCCGCAGCTAGGATTTACATCCTCCCAACTGCGAGGATGCACTCCCACATCTACCCCTCGGACAGCCCTCCGGGAGGCGGTCGGACAGTCCCTCGGACGGTGTCGCGGACAGCCCTTCGGGAGGACCTTCGAAACTCGAACGGTCACTCGGACAGCCCTTCGGGAGGACCCTCGAAACTAAGACGATCACTTGGACAGCCCTTCGGGAGGCACTCTCGAACTAAGACCGAAACTACGATCTCTCTACAGAGTTGCACACATACGGTGTCATCTATCCGGCAGGGCTTCGCCGTCCAGAACTAGTTCCCACCGGAACCCAGATAGCCTTTCGGCTCTATGAAACTATTTCGCTGGGAGGGAGAGAGAAGCCAGACAAGTCAATGGCATGTGTATGAGAGCAAGCATGAGCTGATTTTGGAGAGCTCTCTCCACCTCTATTTATAGGAGGAGCAAGGGGTAGAGGAAAGACCAAAAGGACCTTCCTAGGATCTTTCCACCACATGCCACATAAGGGTGTGTAGAAGATATCCACCATGAGGTGGAAGGACACCTCAAGGAGGGCCCCCCCATGCCATGGCCAAAATTTGCAGCCCCCTTGGGGAGCTCCACCTCCCTTTCACACACCAAAAGCGGTTTTCTTCTAGAAGAAAAACCCCATTTGCAAATCAGCCCAAAAAGTGCTTTTCACTATTCACGAAGACATTTTTCTGCGTCCGTTAAAACTCAAATTATTTCTGTGTGCCTAGAATAATTCTAGCACCCACCAAAACAATTTTGAACGCATTCTGAAACAATTTCGAAACAATGTTTCTTCAGCGAAAAGCAACCAAAACGGTTCCGGCTGCTCCGGAACATTTCCGGTTTTTGTCCCGGAAAATTCCCAGAAGTTTCCAGAACACTTCTGGCATCCTCCAAGAATTTCCAGGCGTGTGCCAGAACCAATTTGACTTAATGGAATACCCTGAAACAACTTTTCGGTTTCACCGGAACTATTCCGGTGTTCTCTCCGGAACGTTTCCGTTTCGTCCGAAACTTTTTCGGTGATTTTCTCTCAAACTCCCCGTCTAGTATTCAGCAGATAGATGACCCTTAAGCGTGTGACCCTATAGGTTCGGTGAAGTATAGACATGACCGGAACTCTTTCCGATCAATTATCAACATCGGAGCCGTGGACACCCATATTGACCCCTATACCCACACGAATGAATATTCGAGTGAACCTCCAGTTGCCGTGTGCTATTCCTGTTGCTTCGCGATATGTTACAAATACCCGAGGTGAGAAATATCGGCATCCTCATGGATCAACACTTGTCCACAATGCCAGTTACCTCGTTGCCGGTTTTTGTTCTCGTTTCTGTGTTCCGGTATCCCTGTGATCAAATCAAACTTGTGTCTGGCCAGACGATGATGGATACCGTAACACCGAGAGGGCCCAGAGATATCTCTCCATCGTCAGAGGAGCAAATCCAAATCTTGAGCTATCAAGTTACTTAACATACTTTTCCATGAACCCGTAAGCCGCCGTAATAGCCACCCATTTACGGATGACGTTTAACAAACCCCAAAGTTCATGAAGCAAGCATGAAGAAACTCGACACTCTCATGGTCTAAGGAATTATGCAAACATTAACTTCTCTGTGTTATTAACCATTAACTTATGACGAATGAATCTCATAGCATAACATCAATTCGGGTCGATTCAACACAAATGTTCTTCTAACATTGTGCCCACAAAATTGCCGGCATAGCCATGCCCAGGATCAGGAAAACAGGATCATCATGCAATACTTGAGCCAGTCTTAGAGGCCAGACTAGTAATACATTTTACCGTTTATTATTCCACACGTGCATATGAGTCTTCCTTCGAGCCTCGTGGTTATTGTAGACTCGAGAACCATAGCATTTATAGCATGGAACATAAACATAATTATGAACAGGGAGATAATCAATAACATTTATTATTGCCTCTAGGGCATATCTCCTACACTATACATCCCTAATCAACCTTGATCTGCACGTGTGATGAGTTGACCACCACCACATAGGCAATATTTCATACATAACCCCCTAAAATGGTATCCTCTAATTTTGTGCCCCCTAGACAGAATCGCGAGCACCTTCCCAAACCCCGGCGAGATCGCCTCAGGCCAATTACAAGAGACAAGGACCACATAATTAGAAGATAGAACTTTTGAAGGGGGTTTTATGCAAAATATTGCCTACGTGGCGGTGGTCAACCTGCCACGCGTGCAGGTCAAAGTTGACCAGAGATGTATAGGACCTCTAGTGAACGTCTCAAATAGTTTTAGGACTCAAATATGCAGTTTTATAGATTTGGTACTAACTTGATACACCTCCAATAGTTTTAGGATTTACGATGCATTTTACTCAAAGGGAAAATATAAAAGAGAGGGTCAAGTTATAAGTCGGCATCGAGACGATCAAGGGAGAAGGCATGGCGGTGCTGGTGGAGACGGAGCAGGTGGTGATGGTGATAGTGCCGGCGGCAGTGGTGATGAAGATGGCGCTGGTGGAGGCGGGGCAGTGGAGATGGCACCGGCCCAAAGGCCGGTGCGGGAGGTGGTGGAGCCTCCTCTTCCTTCTATTGATCTTGACCCTTCTTCTATGGAGGTGCTGTTGGAGCAGCAATGGAGGTGATGGAGATTGATCTTGGATGACTGACGAAATGGAGATTGATGATGGCGGCGGCTAGGGTTGGTGGTGTATATATAGGAGGCCTCTTCGTGTCTCTCCATTGATGTGGCTTCTCTCCTTTGGTCCAAGGGATCTAAATGAGCCTAATCCTCTTCCAAACCCTTTCTTATTATCCAAGGATCACGTAGGAACAAACGGGAACAAAATCGGTGAAGAATCCTGTCTAGAGATGCAATTTCGGAGATGTCTGGGCCGCCTGGTACGAGTAGTGGTACGACCAAATTTGGTTGTACCTTAGGTCGTCTTGCGCTCTGGACTCTTCGGTAAATGGTCGTCATTGAACTCGGAATTTGACGTTCTTGGGCTTGTTGGAATCGTATAAATGACGCCAATGTACCTGTGGTATTAGATCTTGATTTGGAGCACTTTGAAAAAAATTAATTTTTTCACTCTCTGAAATGCCTAAGTCTGGTGCTGGTAATCCTCCGTATCGTACCCATCTTTGCATTTTCATCGTGCTTGGTTCTAGGTTGCTACAAAACACCTGTAGACATAACAAAACAAAGGGAACTAATAAACACTAAGTAAAAACACAAACTATGCAATGCTCACAATGAAAAGAGTGAAAACCAAAAATCATGCATAATGAACATATATTTGATTCAATGGGACATGATATATGGAGAGAACATGCAACAAATGTGCTCTAAAAATGCATAAAATATAGAGCCATTAGAGATCATTGCTATGTAAGAGCGATGGCTGCAGGAGGAAAAGCATAGATTCGTAGGGCTGGACATTGAGTATACCCGTAAGAATCTTTAAAGGCGTCGGGCAATTGTCGTCCTGCAGCTATCAACGCGCGAACACATTCTTGTCTACCATTTTTGCAAGGCGAAGGAATAACCTTCACTAGCGTGGACACTAGCGGAGACCAGAAGGTCCTTCTACAATCCCTTATTGTGATTTCAGAGATGTTCCACGTCGACATCCAAAAGGAGTTTCAGACTAAAGGTGGCCTAGAAGGGGACTCTATGGAGGACCTCGCAGCGGCAATCATAGACCGCTCCTATGGTTGCATGAAGAACGACTTCTTGCCAAGATACCATGACTATTGGGAGTGAAAGCCGTTCACTACTCCGTCACACTTGCCTTATGCTGTGAAGGATGCGTATGTGAGCTACGAAATGTACCAGAGGATCCTAACCATGAAAGACGGGCTACGTCACCATTGTTATCCGAACAACAACAACGACGGCGTCCAGCCAGTTTTGAGGGAGGGGCCTCACGTCCAATTCACGACAAATGAGGGATCATTGAGGACTAGCAGTCAACAAAAAAAACATATGTGTGCTAAACTGTCATTCCTTTGATGTCCATGTTGAATTGGTGTAGTAGGTTAGTTTCAGTTACTGTTTCTTATTGTTTTTGTATGCAGCCAATGCGCTCTGTTTGTTAATAATGGACAACCCTAGGCACTGCGATTTGAATTTCCTTCCGTGCACGTGGTTGTAGAATATGTGATGTTTATGTACAACAATGAATTTATTAGCATTTTCAAAAATACTCCAGACACTTTCAATCTGCGCATGCTTTACGCTTCTGTTTTCTTCCCCCAATGGTTATTATGCTGTCATGGCGGTTTTTACAGTAATTCGTTTGGCTTCTCCCCCACGCAATTTTGACCGTCCTTGTGTGAGCCCATGCGATGGGTTGGTTTAACACTATCCCTTTGACGTCATTCCTGCCCGTTTGCGATGAATAGTTATCTCGCATAATCGAGGTTTCCTGTTAGTGGAGCTCGGGCCTGAGTTGACCGGCGTTCGAGCGGCAGTGGTCGGCTCTGCCAAGGTCCAAATAGAGGCGGCTAGCTCCGTGGACGGGCCCAACGACAGTGATCGACAACCATGATGGTCTACCGGCGTTACCCTATGCCACAGTGTCATGACCCAAACATGGATATGAGACGGACACTCAGATCAGTACCAATATCGAGTACAAATCAAGGGATACAAGGGGAATTTGGGGTGAGGATCAGCAGCAGAGGGATGAGATACAGGTGGCAGGAGGGTGAGGAATGGGAGCAGGAGGACGAGAGGTTCAGACGTTTCAATCAGTTCGATGCCCTCCTCATGTGCTCTCCCGACTGCATATGTAGCCCATGTGCGACTCAGCCTCCAATGGTCGGCCCATCTTGTAGCCCAGGCCCAGTTGCATGACTGTAGGGTGACAGCCCATAGTGGGGGTGTTACACTCGGCAATCCCTAAACGGCGCCTTAAGCGCCGGTTTCTTCACTATATGCAACCGGACGCACACCCCCGCGCTACGGTGGGCCGGCCCAAATCCCATTCCTTTTTCTGTTTAAACTGCTGCAAAAAAGATGCAAAACGTAGGTCTCGAACCCACGACCTCCTTCACCCGTGCTTCCTATGATAGCAACTCATCATACACACAATCGTGTTTAAGTACAACCTTTTGCCTTCTTCTTCTTATTTGTCCTTTTCTTTTTTCTTTTTCTGTTTTTTTCCTTTTCTTTTCTTTTTTAATTTTGAATTTCGTGATTGTTTTTTTAAATTGGTAAACTTTTTCAAAAATTGATGGGCGTTTTTCAATTTTGATGAACGTTTCTTTAAAATCGATGAACTGTTTTTTCAAATTTGATAAATTTTTTTTCATTTTATATGAACGTTTTTTCAAATTTGATGAAATATTTTGAAAATTGATGAACTTTTTTAAGATTTGATGAACGTTTTTTAAATTCGATGAACCTTTTTTTCAAATTCGATGAACCATTTTTCAAATTTGATGAACTTTTTTCCAAATTCGATGAACTTTTTTCATTTTATGAACGTTTTTTCAAATTTGATGAACCTTTTTGAAAATCGATGAACTTTTTTAAAATTTAATTAACTTTTTTCAAATTGATGAACTTGTTTTTAAAATTCGATGAACTTTTTTTCAAGTTCAATGAACTTTTTTCAAATTCGTAAACTCTTTTTGAAGTGTGTGATTTTTTTTCAAAATTAGTCAAAAATTTTGAATTCCCAATTTTTTTGGTTTTTTGCTTTTTTTTTACTTATTACCTTTTTGATTTTTTTTATTTCCACGCGACCGGGCAAACTGCTCTCGAGCGACCAGAGGAGGGGAATCGAGCGCTCGCCTTACATGGGCCGGCCCAGCACAGAGGCGTAGTGTGCGCCCGTTCTCCAAGTGGCGCTAAAGGCGCCACTTAGGAGCTCCCGTTACACTATCCCTCCCTTGAAATTCGGCTTGCCCTCAAGCCGATGATGATCAAGCGGAACTCGTGAATACCTCCAATCCCATCAAGCCAAAGAGTCGGCCCTCCTGGGTCATAGGATAATATCACATGCTTGCAAATGGTCAGCTCGAAGGAACAAAATAGGAGTTCATTGCCAAATGGAGCTGCAACCGAGGAGTGGGACATCTCGTTCTTGTCCATGCACAGGATACCTCTGAACCAACTAGTATCATTGACAGCAAACTGGCAAGTGCAAGCTTTAAGCTCTCCAGTGAACAGATCCCCAGAAGGATTGATAGATAAGAGACGGCAAGAAGACTCAAGCACATACCCTATGTCGTGATGCACTCTTTCTTTTGCTTGAAAATGATGATTCATCTCATAACTGAGCCCTGCTATGAACATCTGCACATGCTTACAAATGCATGAGAACATTATGATACAAGGTACGTGTCCACTCATGACTTGCTCTTGTAGCAGATTGAAACCACCACCGAAAAGGTGAGCACTGGATCCAAGGAGAATAAATCTCAATTCTGTTGGTTTGAACAAATAGAGGGAATTGTAGGGGCAAGTGGCCAACTGAACCATATGGAGAAAACTCAAGTACTGCCATCCCAAACTGTGATCGCATGAACATACCTGACGCTGAAGCTACATGTCGATCATAATCAGGTTGCCCCGAAGGAGAGATGTGTAATTCTAGAAAGGCTCGAGTAATATTGCCCATAGAAAGCTTCATGTAGTTCTCAGCTGATTGCACTTTATATGGATGGCAACTACCTTGTAGAAGAATATCTCCTCCCTCCGATGTTGTGATGTCTGGTCTGGTCTTACATAAGGAACTGGGCAAGTTATTGCCAAATCAGCAAAACTTTGTAAAACATCCAACTCCGATATAATTGCAGCAAAATTCTCAATGACCTCTGAGAATGTGCATGAAACTTGCACCACATTATCGATAATTTTTTTCTGGCAACTTGTGTAATCACCAAGCAAGGACTGGTATTGGTCCCCTAGCTTTCCAAATGTGGTGCTTGTAAACTTCACACCATCTTTACGAGTTTCTATGATAATGTAATTGGTCATGAGCCTTTTCCTGACTTTCTGTCCATCTTTCTTTGAGTTTCTGAACACATGTCCAAATGGGCCTTTTTCTAGCATCAATTTCTTATCAACAGAAGGACCCATATCAGTGGTTGTATGCATGTGCAAATTGTTTATGTGATTTTCAACTTCAAAAAGCTCATTCTTCAGCACGACCAAATCAGAAGAATATAGGGGGGGTTCCGGTTGTTTATCTCTTGGGTTCGTTGCGCGAGTACGCAAGCAAAAAATCAGCCTAGGGCCTGATCGATCGATCCGTTAATAGGCTATACGTGCGTACATATTGGCCGGTACTCGGGTATATGCGAACTGGCCGGTACTCGGGTACTCAGGTATATGCATATGCACGTACCGGCGAGACGGACACGTATTCAGGTATACGTATATACACCGGGGCACAGTACGTGGGTGCACGTCACCAAGCCCATCCGCGCGCATGGGCGACTACAACTCCGGATACATGCATAATACGTGGCTCGTGCCATGCATGCATTGCTAGCTTAAACAATGCATGGGCCATGCAAGCCCCATGCACGTATGCATGGATGTCTTTTTTTTTCTTTTGGAATTTGAACATGTACCTCATACGTAATTGAGCACTCCTTGCTTCAAGTGTATTTAAAATATATCAACACAAATTACCGTCAAACAACTATCAACCCCTTCAAAGCCTTGCAGGCCCAATCTAGAACGGCACCTCTTCATTCTCCTTTTTGTTTGTCGAGTTTCACACAAGAAGACCATTGTGGGGGAATGTGTCTGTACCAAGGCACATAAATCATGAACTGTCCACTCCGGTACGGAGCCCGCCGATCTCAAATTTCCCGATCCGTCAGCATTGCCACCGTTCTTCTCATCTTTTTTAGACCGCTTGGGGTCCCTCTTCGGTGTGGTTATCTCCTTTGATCCTGAAGTACTTCCAGCAGGATCCACATCAAACTGTTGAACCAAGGTATTAACCTTTGCAGCTGGGGCGCTCGGTGCCGGCAGGGCCAGCAAGTCTCTCTTGCGTTTCTGCTCCGCATCTAGCATATCTGCGTCACGACCCTCCGTACTACACTAGTGCAGAATCAGCCTTTAGTCCCGGTTCGTAAGGGCCTTTAGTCCCGGTTCAACAACCAGCACTAAAGGGTCGGGACTAAAGGCCCCCCTTAGTCCCGGTTCAACAACCAGCACTAAAGGGTCGGGACTAAAGGCCCCCCCCCCTTTAGTCCCGGTTCGTCACGGCCCGGGACCAAAGGCCCACCACGTGGCATGAGCCCGCGCCGGGGGCTGGGGGGGCTTTAGTCCCGGTTGGTACACCAACCGGGACTAAAAGGTCCACGTGGCACGAGCCCGCGCCGGGGGCTGGGGGGCCTTTAGTCCCGGTTGGTAACACCAACCGGGACTAAAAGGTATAGGGGTTTAGGGGTTTATGTTTTATTTTTCCTTTTAATTTTGTGTTTTCCATTTAATTCTTTTTTTTTTGCGAGAAATTCTTTTTCATTTCAAACATATTTTACGCTACTACATACATACTGTACACGTCATGCATATATAAATAGAATTTCTCGTAGCCAATCATATATATATCATAGAATTTCTCGTACGACCATATGCGCATACACATATATATATACAATTTGGTATATACAATTTCTCCTACAATTTGCAGATAATTACATGCATGCAAAAGCAGGATTTTTGGGATGTATGACCCGATCAACCAAAAATCCCGCAATTTATTCAGCCGTGTAATGGTATGCTCCTTTGGGATGTATGATCTGGTCAATCAAAAATCCCGCAATTTCTTCTTGAAGTGCTCGTATGCGGTCCGTTGGTAGGAGCTTTTCCCGCATCTCCCTCAGCTTTAAAGAAGGACATCAAGATGAATATATTAGTTATGTGTATATATATTAGATCATGATAAAAAAATTGTGGATAGTGTTCTGGCAAACGTACCCAAAGTTGTCTTTCAAATCTGCTCCTTTCGGACGTCATAATGCGAATGTTCTCGCAAACGTAGTATGCACATAAATTATTCCCCGACGCCTGACTCATGCACTTTACGAGAATATAATTCAATCAGATAATAATTAATCAAGCATGATAATGGTATTGAAACTAGAATTAAAGAGATGCGCGGACACGTAGCTAGTACTACTTAATTACGTACCCTGGGTCGCACCCATTTCAGCTCTTGTTTCCATGCGCCTGGGACCTGTTTGATGAAGCTTTGCCAAACCCTGCCCTGCAAAGAAAATGAATAAAGGAGTTATTAATTAGTTGATATCAGGAAATGTGCATAACTCATCAACCACACTTATTAACATCTAGTGAAAACTGCATGCGCACACGTTTGTATAATTAAGCGGGCATGTGCATAACTCATCAACTACACTTATTAACATCTAGTAAGCAAAATAGAATTTGTAGTACAAGACAGTAACACTCACCCGAAGTTGTAAGGAAATACTATTTCTGGTTGGGTATTTAGTTGCCTCAAAAACTCTAGCAAGTACTTCTCTGTCTCTTTTGGGTGACGTGACCACACCTCTTCATTAATGGTATTTGGGTCAATGAACCCAATGCCATAGCGTCCATCTCTTTTCATTTCATAAATCTTCATTCTGCATAATACCACAGAAAAGAATATAGTGAGGATAATTACAGGCAACGAACGAGCACAGCTAGAGACTTAAATTACAGAAAGAAATCACTTACAGACAATAGCAACCGACGAGAGATTTGTCGAGTGCGTCTTGATTGAATAACTGAAACAATTCTTGAAACTCAACCCACAAATCTTTTGCATGGAAGTAATGCTCTTCCTTGACTTTCACCATGAGGGAATCTCGCCCCTTCTTGACTTCTCTCAGGTACCAGTCATGCAAATTGCGCATTCTCGTTGATAGATTCTCGACCTCCCTGACCAGATCTTGGCCGGGGACATATTTCCATGCTACTTCGTGATCTTGAATCTTGGGGAGTTCCTCGATGCCTAAGAGTTGTTCAACAGTGACACCGGCCTCTCTAGCCATCTGTCTATGAGCGTCGGTTATTACCGGCTGATCGGCGGTACTCACACCATGTGATTGTACAATGAGCGGGGGGATCGATTGCACTGCCTGTTCTCCCAGCTGGGGAACAGTTTTCCCGCATTTACTACTCCTTGCTTGGCTCGAGCTCGACTCCTTATCTTTTTGTGCCACATATAACTTCTTAATAGAACGCTCATAGTCTGAGTCCGTCCTCTTCACAGTTGGTTGAGCATTATCAATAAAGTGTTGTATGACTTCATCAGGTATTTTCTCCTTCGGCGGGGGCTGTTTCCATGCAAAATGGGCCTTCACTTGGGCAGCCACTTCGGCCTTGTTTTCCTCGATAGTCATCTTGTAAGCCAACTTCTTTTTGGCAGGAGGAGAGGCTTTCTTGCTTGGTGCTCTCTTCCGCTTTGGAGAAGGCTGACGCGCCCGAGATCGATATGGCGGACTCGCGCTGATGGGCTCCGTCTCGGGGTGGGGTGGTGGAGACAGCTGACGCGGTGGCGGACTAGCGCCGCGCTGCGTCTCGGGCAGGGTTGGAGTCGGCTGACGCGGTGGCGGACTTGGAGGAGGAGTCGGTGGCCTTGGAAAGACGATGCAATCCTTTCTCCATAGAATGATACGATGTATGGCCTCTCCCAGTGTGCGCTCTTCGTCACCTCCAGGAATGTCAAGCAGTAGCTCGTAATATCCTGACATCACTTCATCAACCCCGACACGAGCATAGCCAGCTGGAATCGGATTGCAATGGAAGTTTGCTTCAGGGGGATTTGTTAAAGCATAGCCGTCCGCCACCTTCATGGATATGTTCTTCACTTTCATGTGTAACTCACAAGGTGTCGTATCTTTGATATCATCCACAGGGTATCTATCCAGCAGTGCATCATCGGCCGGGGTGGAACCCACGCTGCTTTTCGGCATAGATGGGACGGTTGTATCCAATGCCGGATCTGCTTGCTGCTGCCGCTGAGACGCCCTTTCCTGGCTAAGTGAATCGATCTGCTCCTGCTGCCTTAGGTAAGCGCGTTCCAACTCCGCGTGCTTTGATTCTACCAGTTGAAGGCGGTCTGCTGCCTGCTTCCTCTACTCCTCCTCTTGCTTCCTCTGCTCCTCCTCCTACTGCTTCTTTCTCGCACGGCTTCTGTAAGTGGCGTTCCAATCCGCAAACCCCTCAAACCACGGAACAACGCCTTTGCCTCGTGTTCGTCCCGGGTGTTCAGGATTGTTCAGGGCGCGCGTAAGCTCGTCATTCTCTCTGTCGGGCTTGTACTTTCCCGTTCGAGCATCTGTATTGCAACAAGTAAAGCGTCGGAGGCTTCTTTAAGACTTGCCCGCTCCATAACCAGCCCTGTCTTTGGGTCCAACTTCCCCCCATGCGCATAAAACCAAGTCCTGCACCTGGGGGGCAACTCAATGTAACTGGAGTGACCCCTGCAGCAATCATCTGTTCCTCAACGAGATCCCACTTAGGCCGGCCGACCTGGTAGCCACCTGGCCCTAGAGTATGGTGCCACTTTTTTTTCGCAGCATTAATCTTGTTTATTCTCGACCGTTCCTTAGCTTCTTCTGATTCCTTGAACTGCACGAAAGCGTCCCAGTGATCTTTTGCCTTCTCCAGTGTTCCCTTGAATGCTGGAGTCTTCTTTCCGTCTGCTTGGTACTTGGCCCATATTCTTTTCTTGTGGTTGTTGAATGCTATCGCCATCTTCTTAAGAGCACTCTTCTTGACTTTCTCCCATTCTTCATCTGTCAAATGATCTGGTAGGGTGAAATGTGCCATGAGCGATTCCCAAAGCAGATCTTTTGCTCTTCCGTCGACAAAAGTAACTCCTTGATCTCCCTTTGCTGTCTTATTCCATTCTTGAACGGAGATCGGGATTTGGTCCCTGACAATAACTCCGCATTGACGAGTAAATTTGTACGCATTCTTTTTAGGAGCAAGCGGTTCGCCATTTTCTTTGATGGCATCGATGTTGTACTTTATGCCAGCCTGCAACCTTCTGGCCGGGCCTCGTACTGCCCTGCTTGTAGAAGATTTGCTCGATCCAGAGGGCTAAAAGAAGAAAGATCGATTCGTTAATATATATAAATCAATTAATACATGTAATGATCACCAGAGGCCTTATATATATATACCTCGCCAGTCTTTGTTATTTGAAGAACATTTCCTTCGTCATCATTGTTGTGGCCTTCGTCTCTTCGTTCGTCTTCATCAAATATTAATACTCCCTCACCGGAATTATTAATGTTCAGATATTGCGAGCCGTCATCTTCGGGTTCATTCTCATCTGGGCTCGGGGAGCGTATGATGTCGAACATGGTCTCTTCTCCGTCTCTGCCGGTATTGTCCATAGCTTCTATTAACTAATCCAGAAGAAAGACAAAACAATTTAGTATTCAAATTAGAATGCAATCAATAAGTAAAAACTGAATCATAGTAGATAATATGCATCTCGAATAATATCACTAATACATCTCGAATAATCCAGATAATATGCATCATCGAATATAATCTCGAATACATCGTCTCGAATATTATCGAATATAATCTCGAATACATCTCGAGTATTAATTATCACTAATACATCTCGAATATTATAATATAACATCACTAGCTAATACAGATCGAACATTATCGAAGAATCTAGTTCACTCGCGGTTCCTGAGGCGCGGGCGGTGGACACCCAAAGAGAAGGAACCATCACAGGATCATAGCTCGGGTGAGATCCCTGAAGAACCTGCCAGGTATTGGAGAACCTGACGTCCAACGCAACCATGTAGGGACGGACGTGCTCGTCCTCCTCCCTGACACAGCGACGTACCACCTCCGCGGGGGCCGGCTGCCTCCACACCAAAAGTGGCCCACGCGACCGCCACCAAAGAAGCTCTGGGTCGACGACGGGAGCCCGGTTCCTCACCAAGCTGCGCGCCCCGGAAGGTAGCACCTCCCAGTGCTAGCCCGGCGGAGCCCAGTCCCAGACATGGCGCCTCTCAAGCAGGTTCTCGCCACCGAGTCGACGACGAGGATGCGGGCCGGGCATCGTAGACGTCGAGAACAAATTCTATGCAAATTTAACATTTTTTAAATGCTTGATTGTGATTTTTGTAATTCTTTTTCACTTGATTTTCAAATACATGACAAACTTTTGCAAATACAACATTAAGATATATATTAACATTAAAATATTATTAATACATGGTCAACTTTTTTCTATGCAACTTTTTCCTATGCAACTTTTTTCTATAAGTATAAAAAACTAAAAAACAGAAAATCTATGCAAATTCCACTGTTCATCTACATATACATATATACATACATTGTATAAAAAAAACTAGTGAAAAAAAAAACTAAAACATACATACATATAGTGAAAAAATAATCATCTAAAACATCAAAACATACATACATATATACATATATACATACATTGTATACTAGTTAATAATAATCTAAAACATATCTAGTGAAAAAAAACTCGCTGGAGGGGGCGGCGCGAGCTCACAGCGGGCGAGGTCGAGGATAGCGATGGCGAGGTCGATCGAGGCTGGCGACGGCGAGGTCGAGGCCGGCGGGCGCGGGCGGCGTCGGAGAGGAGAGGCGCGGGTGGCGTCGATCGGGGAAGAGGCGCGGGCGGCGTCGGGGAGGAGGCGCGGGCGGCCGGCGTCAAGGGCGGAGTCGGAGAGGAGAGGCGCGGGCGGCCGGCGTCGGGGCAGGCGGCGGCGCAGCAGCTTGGCGGCGTCTCTGTGTTTGGCGTCGAGAGAATGGAGAGGATGGATTCGTAAGTGCCGCTTATATATGAAAGCCTTTAGTCCCGGTTGGTGGCTCCAACCGCGACTAAAGGCCCCCCTTTAGTCGCGGTTGGAGCCACCAACCGGGACAAAAGGTGAAATTCACCCAGGCCAAGCGGCGGGAAGCTAGGCCTTTAGTCCCGGTTGGTGGCTCCAACCGGGACTAAAGGGGGCCTTTAGTCGCGGTTGGAGCCACCAACCGGGACTAAAGGCCTGGCTTCCCGTGTCGAATGTTTAGTCCCACCTCGCTAGTTGAGAGGAGCTCGCAGCGGTTTATAAGCCCGCCGCGGCTACCGTGTCGAGCTCCTCTCTAAGCAGGCCTTTGTGGGCCTACCGAACTTGTGCTGCCCTGTGGGGCCTATTGGGCCATGCGGGCCTGCATCCTGGCCCAACTAAAGGTTGGGTTTCTAGTCGTATGCAGGCCGTGGCGGCCCAATAGGCGAGCTTTTTTTTCCATTTTTTTTGCTTTATTTATTTCTTTCGTTTCTACTTACAGCCAAATATTTAGAGTTTCTGAGTGAATCTTTTTGCTTTAGGTCACAAAAATTATAAACTTTCTGTTAGTGCCAGTACTTTTCAAATTTGAATTATTTGAAATTTGTGTGAATCACTAGTTTGTGAATAACTTTACTTTAAAAATAGATTTATCAGTGATTCTTTTTTCTGCTGTTTAATATTAGTGTGTTTTATCATTATATTCAATTTGGTAATTCTTAGGTTATTTTAAAAAATGAAAATGCCTTTGTAACAGATGAGTTTTCGTCCGAAACCCTGATACTTCGAAAGAGATTGTCCATTTTGTACACGAAGTGCATCCAGTTTTTGCCGTAACCCTCTCAACTTTTTAGCACATGCTATGTGGGTGAAATGATGATACCATGCCAACTTTCAACCTTTTCAGAGTTCATTTGTAGTGCTTTTCAATTTCAGGGTCATTTAGCTCAAAAAATTCATTAAATGCATGAAAAATAGCGAATGAAGTCAGAAAGGGTTGAAAATTGATGATGTGGCTTTGAATGGTGCATGTTGAACTCACAAAATGTCTGGAGTTGAAATAAGTTAAAAAAAATGAAATGCCTTTGTAACAGATGAGTTTTCGTCCGAAACCCTGATACTTCGAAAGAGATTGTCCATTTTGTACACGAAGTGCATCCAGTTTTTGCCGTAACCCTCTCAACTTTTTAGCACATGCTATGTGGGTGAAATGATGATACCATGCCAACTTTCAACCTTTTCAGAGTTCATTTGTAGTGTTTTTCAATTTCAGGGTCATTTAGCTCCAAAAATTCATTAAATGCATGAAAAATAACGAATGAAGTCAGAAAGGGTTGAAAAATGCATCCAGTCCTTAAAGATATATTTCTTCGCCTTTCAAATGCCAAAACACATATATACCCTAACTATTACAAAGATTCCATCCGGTTTGTCCGAAGTGCGACTTTCGAGATAAGTCCGGAAACTCACCAGAGAAGAAAGTGATGACGGTGAAGCCGGTCACATCCAGAGTGGGATCTTTGGGTATAAAACTTTTTCTTCGCGTGTGTCCCTTTGCGCCGTAACCATGGACAATCTTCATCATTTAACAGGATGCTTGGGTCAATCTTCACTGTGAAGGGAGCAATTTCATGAAACTTTTCATAATCTTCTGACATGTCTGTCTTGTCCTCCACTCCCACGATATTTTTTTTCCCTGAAAGAACTATGTGGCGCTTTGGCTCATCGTATGATGTATTCGCTTCCTTATCTTTTCTTTTTCTCGCCTTGGTAGACATGTCCTTCACATAGAAAACCTGCGCCACATCATTGGCTAGGACGAATGGTTCGTCTGCGTACCCAAGATTGTTGAGATCCACTGTTGTCATTCCGTACCGCGGGTCTTCCTTTACGCCGCCTCCTGACAGATTGACCCATTTGCAGCGAAACAAAGGGACCTTCAATTCACGTCCATAGTCAAGTTCCCATATCTCCTCTATGTAACCATAATATGAGTCCTTTGGCCTATTGGTGTTTGCTGCATCAAAGCGGACACCACTGTTTTGGTTGGTGATCTTTTTATCTTGGGCGATCGTGTAAAATGTATTCCCATTTATCTCGTACCCTTTGAAAGTCAATATAGTCGAAGATGGTAACTTGGACAGCAAGTACAGCCCATCTCCAACACTGTCGTCATGCATGAGACGTGTCTGCAACCAACCGCCGAAAGTCCCCGTGTGTTCACGTGTAATCCAGTCGTCAGACTGCTCCGGGTGTTTGGAGCGAAGAATATTCTTGTGTTCGTCGATATACGGACCCACCAAGCTGGAATTTTGTAGAACTGTGTAGTGTGCTTGCGCCCAAGAATGCCCGTCCATACATATTACTTGGTCCTTTCCTAGCGTGCCTTTTTCACCAAGTCCGCCCTCATGCCGCGATTCGGGAACACCAATCGGCTTAAGGTCAGGAATAAAGTCAACACAAAACTCAATGACCTCCTCTGTTTCATGGCCCCTGGAGATGCTTCCTTCTGGCCTAGCACGGTTATGAACATATTTCTTTAAGACTCCCATGAACCTCTCAAAAGGGAACATATTGTGTAGAAATACAGGACCCAGAATGGCAATCTCTTCGACTAGGTGAACTAGGACGTGCGTCATGATATTGAAGAAGGATGGTGGGAACACCAACTCGAAACTGACAAGACATTGCACCAAATCATTCTGTAACCTTGGTAGGATTTCTGGATCGATTACCTTCTGAGAGATTGCATTGAGGAATGCACATAGCTTCACAATGGCTAATCGAACATTGTCCGGTAGAAGCCCCCTCAATGCAACCGGAAGCAGTTGCGTCATAATCACGTGGCAGTCATGGGACTTTAGGTTCTGGAACTTTTTCTCTGCCATATTTATTATTCTCTTTATATTCGACGAGAAGCCATACGGGACCTTCATACTGAGCAGGCATTCAAAGAAGATTTCCTTCTCTTCTATGGTAAGAGCGTAGCTGGCAGGACCCTGATACTGCTTTGGATGCATGTCGTCTTTTTCGTGCATACGTTGCTGGTCCTCCCGTGCCTCCGGTGTATCTTTTGTCTTCCCATACACGCCCAAGAAGCCTAGCAGGTTCATGCAAATATTCTTCGTCACATGCATCACGTCGATTGCAGAGCGGACCTCTAGTTTTTCCAATATGGTAGGTCCCTGATTTCTTCTTCCACATGGGTGCGTGTCCGTCAGCGTCATTCGGAACAGATTGTCCGCCAGGACCCTTTCCAAAGATTACTTTTAAATCCTTGACCATATCAAGTATATCATGACCAGTACGGTGGCGAGGCTTCTTCCGGTGATCTGCCTCACCTTTGAAATGCTTGCCTTTCTTTCTTAAGACATGATTGATCTGAAGAAATCGACGATGTCCCAGGTACACATTCTTCTTACATTTATCCAAATATATACTGTCGGTATCATCTAATCAGTGCGTGCATGCGTGGCATCCCTTGTTTATCTGTCCTGAAAGGTTACTAAGAGCAGGCCAATCATTGATGGTTACAAACAGCAACGCTCGCAGGTCAAATTCCTGTTGTTTGTACTCATCCCACACACGTACACCTTCTATACTCCACAGCTGTAAAAGTTCTTCAACCAATGGCCTTAGGTACACATCAATGTCGTTGCCGGGTTGCTTGGGGCCTTGGATGAGCACTGGCATCATAATGAACTTCCGCTTCATGCACAACCAAGGAGGAAGGTTATAGATACATAGAGTCACAGGCCAGGTGCTATGATTGCTGCTCTGCTCCCCGAAAGGATTAATGCCATCTGCACTTAAACCAAACCATACGTTCCTTGCGTCATCTGCAAAGTCCTTCCACTTTCTCTCGATTTTTCTCCACTGCGATCCGTCAGCGGGTACTCTCAACTTCCCGTCTTTCTTACGGTCTTCTTTGTGCCATCGCATCAACTTGGCATGCTCTTTGTTTTGGAACAAACGTTTCAACCGTGGTATTATAGGAGCATACCACATCACCTTGGCAGGAATCTTCTTTCTGGGGCGCTCGCCCTCAACATCACCAGGGTCATCGCGGCTGATCTTATAGCGCAATGCACCGCATACGGGCATGCATTCAAATCCTCGTACTCACCGCGGTAGAGGATGCAGTCATTAGGGCATGCATGTATCTTCTGCACCTCTAATCCTAGAGGGCAGACAGCCTTCTTTGCTTCGTACGTACTGTCGAGCAATTCATTGTCCTTTGGAAGCATCTTCTTTAACATTATCAGCAACTTTTCAAATCCCTTGTCAGATACACCATTCTCTGTCTTCCATTGCAGCAATTCCAGTGTGGTACCCAGCTTTTTCTTGTCATCTTCGCAATTTGGGTACAACAATTTCTTGTGATCCTCTAACATGCGCTGCAACTTCAGCTTCTCCTTTTCACTTGCGCAGTTTCTCTTTGCATCGGCAATGGCCCGACCAAGATCATCAGCGGGCTCATCTGATGCCTCTTCTTCAGCTTCTTCCCCCATTGCCGGCTCAGCTTCTTTCCCCATTGTTGTACCATCGTATTCAGGGAACCCATGGCCAGGATAGCTGTCATCATCCTCTTCTTCTCTATTCTCTTCCATTAGGACCCCTCTTTCTCCGTACTTGGTCCAACAGTTATAGCCGGACATGAAACCGGACGTAAACAGGTGGACGTGAATGGTTCTTGAGTTAGAGTAATTGTGATCATTCTTACAGACAGCACATGGACAACACATAAAACCATCCGCCCGCTTGTTTGCCTCAGCCGCAACCAGAAAAGTACGCACGCCTTTAAAGAACTGGGGAGAGCATCGGTCATCGTACATCCATTGCCGGCTCATCTTCATTACACAACACCGAAAATACCAAATTAATACAAGTTCATACACACTTATTCTCATAAAACAACATATAAACTCTCTAGCTAAAGCATTTAAATGCAACAACAAATGCGATTAAGATCGCAACTAAGGTAACAATTGATCCAACAGCATAGTGATACCAAGCCTCTTGATTAACGGCATATTTTTTAAATTTTCTAATCTTCAAGCGCATTGCATCCATCTTGATCTTGTGATCATCGACGACATCGGCAACATACAACTCCAGTTTCATCTTCTCTTCTTCAATTCTTTTCAATTTTTCTTTCAAATACTCGTTTTCTTTTTCAACTAAATTTAACTTCTCGACAAGAGGGTCGATTGCAATTTCCGGTTCACATACCTCCTAGATAAAAATATCTATGTCAACTTGATGGGCATAATTGTCATAAACGCGAAATGCAACAAATAGTTATAAAAGAGAATATATATACCACATCCGAATCATAAACCGGACGAGGGCCGATGGGGACGGATATCAAAGTCATGGCACTATGTATAACAAACAATCATACATGTAAGAAAATTATACAATTAACTATCTAAATCATACAAATAAGATTTTTTATTTATAAAAAGGATAAGAACAAGAGGCTCACCAAGGTGTGGTGCCGGCGACGGGACGGTGCGGGCGATCGCCGGTGGTTAGGACGGGGACGAGAAGGCACTAAGTAAACCACACCTACACATATGCAAACTAAGAAGTTAATTTGAGCTCAAATTGCATATAAATCAAATAAACTCCCACATAATTACTCTCAAACTAGAACCCACAAATCACTATACTTATAGAGCATTGCACGAGCTAATCTAGCAATGAGAGATGAAAGGACAAAGTTGCTAACCAAGCTTCAAAATATCGGATATCGGGTTCGCATCGGTTTGGCTTCGACATATCGGATGTCGGATATCGGGTGATATATCAGACGATATGTAGATATATCGGAGAAAACATGTATAGTTTTTTTCATTATTCTTGTTCAAAACATTTATATTAAGTAAACAAAATGTATGATATCAATGCTTTAACATGACACTTTTAGATTCCTAGTTTATTAACTTGTTGATTAAGAAACTATTAAGGAAAGATTCTGGAAATCCTTACTCTATGATTAAAAACAATACGATATATATATGCATTTGTATGAAACATTGTGCATGACTTTGACAATATATAATGAAGTTGTAAATGCATAATCCTATTTCACTGCATTCTAGTAAATAATTGTCGTCATCTACGTATCGTTCTATATCGGTGGACATATCGGGCTAGATATAGGCCATATCTGTCGATATTTCGGCCCATATCGGATGATATGTTTGAAAATGATATTTACAAAATGATATGTTATGTTTATATCGGTAGAGCCCCAAAAGTGATATATCGGCCTATATATCGGTCGTATCAGCCTAGATTTAAAAGCTTGTTGCTAACCTTTGTGAACACTTGGATTGATGGGGTGCCTTCAAATTTTGACAAATTTTTGCAAAAATGGAGGATGAGCTCGAGCAAGAGGGAAAGAACAGAGAGGAGAGGAAAGGGGAAAAACAGAGAGCTTCGGCTCGGGCTGGACGAAGGGTTTATATAGTGACACATTTAGTTCCGGTTCATGTAACAAACCGGGACTAAAGGTTAACCTCTAGTCCCGATTTGTGACACGAACCGGGACTAAAGGGGATCGTGGGGCCCCAGCCTGACACCAGCCTGCCACCAGACCTTTAGTCCTGGTTCGTGTCACAAACCGGGACTAGAGGTTGGTTTGTGTCACAAACCGGGACTAAAGGCTAACCTCTAGTCCCGGTTTGTGACACGAACCGGGACTAAAGGTGATCGTGGGGCCCCAGCCTGCCACCACACCTTTAGTCCCGGTTTGTGTCACAAACCGGGACTAAAGGTTCAACACGAACCGGGACTAATGATTCCCCTGCCCCTAGCCGTTGGAACCGGGATTAATGGTCACATTAGTCCAGGCCGTAGTCAAACCGGGACTAATGATGCGAACGTAAAGTCGTTTTTCTACTGGTGCTAGCAGGCGGGATGGTTTCACTTTCTTGCAGGTTCTTTCCTCCCATATCAGCCAACGCTAGCTTATTCTGCTTGATAGCTTCCAGCCGGCGTAACAGCTCAGTTTCGGCAAGGTCATCCTTATGTATATATTTATCATACTGCTCCCTTGTTGCCCCATCAGACGTCTCATTCTGTGCATATTCTTGATCCTAACCAGTGTACTCATCAAACCTCACATCCTGGTTATTTCTTCCACGGCCATGGCCAGACCCACGTCGGCCACGGCCTCGTCCACCAGAGTTCATCTGTTCATGCTCCTACCAGCACGCAAATCTTTGAATACAAGAGCCGATGGCGTATGAACCCCATCCCCATGCTCAGTATACAAGTGTCCAATCATCCCGCACACAGCACCCCAGTCAGGTAATCGCTCGTACTTCACCAAAAATATCTGTCGTTTCTAGTCCTTAACCATCGAGACATGATTTTTCAAAGGTTTCCTGACATCTAGTGTTACTCTTGTGCGATAAAAATTACCTGAAGGGCGCGGCAAGGCTTACCTGGCGATCTGGATTGGATCAGCTCGGCGGCTCGGGTAACGATGCCTCACGGCCGGCGGTTGGCTCCTCGTCCGTCTCCGGCCACATGTCGCCTGCTTCCCTAGGCCACCGGTCGCCGTTCCGCCCCTTCATCGCCTCCTTCGCGCGGTCACAGCCCCTAGCTTGTGGCGCTGCCCAAGTCCAGTGCCCGCGCCCCGGCCGTCCTCCTCTGCCGTCGCCGGCGGCGCCGCCCCTCGTGGAAGGGGAAACCCTCGAGGCGATTGACGCTGCGAGCGTGGGCGGTCTGCTGGGCCCGTCTCTGCGCAGCGGGCCTCCCTCTGGGCCCCTGGCCTCCCAGTCGGCCCACAGGCTTGGCGGCCTGGATGTGCACGAGTTGTCTGGTACAGTTAGGCCCAGCCCCCCTCGGCCCAGGCACCGCGGCTCGATGGAGATCCTACGGATGATCTCGGCAGCTCGTGCCCATCTCCTCGGATCCGATGGCTTTGGCTGCGTAAGGGCATCCCAAACCCTTCTTTTGGATCCGCCGCCGCTCCCGACGCGGTTCGACTCCTCGGTCACACTGCTCACTCTCTCCGTCGCTGTCCTCCCACTCCCCCTCTCACGCGTTCCTTCGCGGAAGCCCTCGCCATGCCGCGGGAGCGGGATGATGGCAGTCTCCGGCCCAAGCGTCGCTTCGAGGGGCGTCGCGAGGCTCCGCGTCCCTCCCCTGATGCCCAACGCCAGGAGGACGCCCTGCGTCGCCAGCTCCAAGGGGGCCGCCAGGCGGGCGGTGCCGGCGGCGCCGGCGGCGCCTCCTCCGGCCGGGACTACCGCCGGTCTACGCGAGGTCACACCACCGGGAGCGGCCTCGCTCCCCTGACGCTTGGAGGGCCGCTTCGCGCCGCTCTCCAGCCTCTCCTCGGCGCCGGGACCGTAACATCTCCCCATCCCGGCTCTAGAGGTCTCCGGCGCGCCCCCAGCACCAGCAGCAACAGTCCCCTCCGCTGCCTCGCCGTTATCAACCCCCCAAGAATCAACCACAGCTCCCGCCAATGAACTCTAACAACAACCGTGGCCGGATGGGCGCTAAGAAGAAAAAGAAGAAGGGGCCGGCCCGCTCGTCCATTGGCCAGACTGCTGCGACCTCCTTCCCCCGCCCCCCCCCCCCCCCCCCCCCCCCCCCCCACCCCCCACCCCATGGCATTGAGGGCCTGGGGTTCTTTCCAAGGTTTAAGATCGCGGGAGAAAGCATTTCGCGGCAGCTTTTCCCAGACGCTACAGCCGCTATAGCGGGCGATAGCCGCCGCTAAGGCATTTAGCGGCAGTTAAAACATCAGCATATCTATCCCAGAAACAGGGGATTTTCAGCTAAAAAACAGGGGATCTCCGGTAGAAATTCAGACATAAATAAGTCAACATCCATAGAACGAACCAGGATTGACATCTCTCTCAACTTAACCATGGCTTCAGGTGCTGACAGTGGGATTGTTTCACAGCCGCAGCAGTGCCGTTGGTGGCATCTGCATCCTCGTCTTCCTCCTACACCAGTTGAGTGGACCTCAGGTCTGACCACACTTCCCTGATCGAGGCTCGGTGCTGGAACACTTCTTGAACCGGCCATCGCCACCGCCTCCTCGCCGTCGTCAGCGCCTCCAATTTGCGCCAAAGCAGCCGCCGGTCTGCTGAGCCGCCGCAAGCTTTTCAGATGGGAGAGAAGGGAATGAGGTTGGAACGACGCTAGGTTTTTCTGGAAGGGTTTATCGAAGTTAATTTGGGCTGAGAACTGACTGGGCCTTGCTGGGCCTCTGTTTTGGCCCACTGAAAGTCGAATTTCAACTGCTTCGGCGAAAATGCAGCGATCGCTAAACCATATAGCGGTGTTTCGCGCCATGATTGCGTCCATCGCACCAAATCGCGGAAAAACAGGGATATCGTCGCGGCGAGGGTCTCCAGCCGCGATTGCGCCGCGAAAGCGCCAGTTTCGCCCGCGATCTTAAACTTTGGTTCTTTCACATGGAGGTGCCGGAGGTGATTCCGTCTGCCCCCTCTCTGCTCGCGATCGTGACTGTCTTGGAGACGGGATCGGCCTCCCCAGAGATGATTGCAGCTGAGCTCAACCACCTATGCAAGCTGGAGTGGGACTGGCAAGTGACGTCCACCGTTGACCGTCAGTTCTAGGTGGTCTTCCCGGATGCAACGAGCCACAGATATTGCACCCGTAGCGCTGAGATCACATTGGCGCTAAACAAGCTGCTGGTGGATATCTCTGTGCCTCGGGTTGATCCGACGGCGGCGACTGTTCTCGACACGGCTTGGGTTCTCATTGCGGGGCTACCCGACATCGCTAGGTTTGAGCGTGTCATCCGCAATATGTCCCGCATCCTCGGCAAGGTGGTGGTGGTGGACGAGCACTCGCTTCGCAAAGAGGAAGAGGTCCGGGTCAAAGTGAAGACCCTAGATGCTTCCAAGCTGCGTGCCACCGTCCATTTCTTCTTCAATGACTAGTGCTATGACCTAAAAATCTCTCCAGAACCACCTAACCACCATGGCCATTTCCGCTCCTCTGATGATGGCAAGAATGGTGGGGGCCCAGGTGGTCACGATGACTATCACGACCACCGCCGCCACCGCTCCCACCGCTCCGATGATGAAGATGATGATGAGCTATCGGAGTGCAGCAGATCCCCGTCCCGTGAGCCACCGGCCCACTCACATGGAGGCAGCATCTTGGCTACGGTGGTCTCGCACTACTCTGCCCTCCCTCTCGAGGCTGCGGCAGGCGTGCCTCCCTCTGAGCCTACACCCAAGGCGGCCCCCGAGCCTGTGCTGGTTGACTCTGGCCCATGCCTTCTTCTGGGAGAGGCTATGCTCGCATGCCTGAGCTCTCCGCGCTTCGCGCTCCCCGCCCATCGCCAAGTCCCCGTCCCCTCTGCCCTTAGACGATGGGAGTGACACCTCCAGCGTTGGCCTCCTGGTTATGCTGTCTTCATCCCCACATTCACCAACATTGCCCGACTATGCCGCTGGGCTCGGGCGCTCCTCGACCTGCTCCACCTCTACGCTGGTCGCCCCTCCTGAAGGTGGGGACGCGCAGGCTCATCCCGGTGAGGCGGGGCTGCTCCCTGCAACCTCTACGGCTGCCACCATTGACCAAGAGGGTCTGGTCATGGCTGTGGGTGCCTCGACGCCTTCCCGCTCCCCGGCTACCCCCACTCCGCTGCTGCTCATGCCGGGCTTCGGGGACACGCCCTCTTCGTCGGCCACTGCCAAGCCCTCTGCCATAGATGCAATGTCCCTAGTGCTGCGCGCGCCCCCGCCTCCCTCGCATGTGGCCGCTGTGCTGGCCGGTGCTGATGTGACGACGCCGGTAGCTGTGCACCCCCAGCCTCCCCGCACTGCTGGCCCAACGAAGAGGGGGTGCTCAGCCTTGACGCCGGTGACGACGTCCCGCCGCAGCGCCCGCATCGACGCCGCCAAGCTTGCCGGCAGCCCTGCACCATCCATCCCAGAAAGGGCGAAGCTTCGGGCCGCGACGCGCAACCTAGAAATAGGTACACCGGCCATCCCCTCCAACAATGCAAATTGCTCCTTTTCTGCACTAGAGTCGGTTCCGTTGTGGCATTTGGCTAAGGTTGCGAGTGATTCGGCGATCATTTTCAGGGGGGAACAAGGCCCCCCTTGGTGCAAATTGAGGTTATCCGTGCGAAAGAAGTGTTAGAAAGGAAGTTAGCCACGACTTGGGCTCGACTATCTCGCGCCGCCGAAGCACAGCCTTCGTGTAGTGCGCATCCTGGCGGAGCCGAGCAGGGGACTCAGGGGGAGTCCGTTGCTCGTGGCCGCACCCGCTCGCGCACCATTGCGCATCTCCGGGCCCAAAGTGCCTCCCTCACTCCAGGGCCTAGGAGCCTGTCACCGGTTCCTTAATGCGTACATTATTTTGAAACATTTGCGGGTTCAGCCAGGATGGCTGACGCTGCCAACTCATTGAGTATATGCGTGACGAGAAGATCGACATTGTGGCCATCCAAGAAACCATGCGCTCAGACTTCTCCCTCTCCGAGTTAGAGCGTCTTAGCACCCACCTCTTCGCTTGGCATTGGCTCCCTTGTAGTGGAAGCACTGGCCATTCGGGTGGCATCCTTCTAGGGGTAAAGGATGCCACCTTCGAGGTAGGCGGCATGGACAGGGGCGAGTTCTTTGTTAGTATGGAGCTATTCGAGCGGGCTATCAATTTCAAGTGGGAGATTGTAATTGTGCATGGCCCAGCCGATCATCGCCGCTCCTCGTCCTTCCTAGATGAGCTCCATAGGAAGATTTTCGCCGCTCAATTGCCGATAGAGGTGGGAGGAGACTTCAACCTCATCCGCCACCCAGGGGACAAGAATAACAACCTCATTAATTACCCCCAGATGCAGCTATTCAATGACTGCATTGCCGACCTTGGCCTCCGCGAGTTAGACCGCATTGGTGCCAGGTTTACCTGGACGAATAGGCAGGCAGATCCGACCTGCTCAGTGTTGGACCGTGTATTCATATCTCCCGAGTGGGAGCTCCGTTGCCCCCTTGAATCCCTCCGTGCCATAACCAGGATCAGCTCGGACCATGTCCCTCCCCTGCTCTCCTCCTCGGATGACCGGCCACCTCAACCACCTCGTTTTCGTTTTGAATCCTTCTGGTTGAACCAACAGGGGTTCATGATGGCGGTCCGGGACAGGTGGTCCACCGCTAGGGCGGAACCACATCGGGCTATTTCGGCTGTCGATTCCTGGCACTACTGTGCCAAGCGCGCTAGACAATTCATGAAGGGCTGGGGTGCCAACATTGGGCACGATTTGCGGGAACGTAAGAAAGTCCTGCTTATCTCCATTCAGTCGATGGATTTATGGGCGGATACGTCTGGCCTATCTCCTGATGAGTGGATGCATCGCTACGCGCTCGAAGAGGAACTCATGGCCATCTACACCAATGAGGAGTGCTACCGGCGTCAACGGGGTACCCAAAGATGGGTACTACAGGGTGACGCAAATACGGCGTACTTCCAGGCAATCGCCAATGGACGTAGGCGTCGCAACCCCACTCCCCTTCTCTGGGATGGTGATAGGCTTCTTCAGCTTCCGTCCAACATTCGAGCCCATGTAGATGGGTTCTATAAGGATATCTTCTCCCCTTCTTTGCGGGGAGGAGTGTCTCTGGCACCGAATATCTGGGCGGGGCCCCAGCTGGTGTCGGATCTAGATAATGAGGCCCTCCTTGCCCAATTCACGGAGGAGGAAGTTCTGGCAGCCATCAAAAGCATGAACCCTGCGTCCGCGCCTGGCCCTGACGGGCTTCCGGTGAAGTTCTTCCAGGTTTTCTGGAGCTTCACCAAGGCGGAAGTGATGGCGCTATTCCAGGAGTTTTATGTTAGCGTGCTTGATCTTACCTGGCTTAATTTTGGGATTATCACGCTGATTCCCAAAGTGCCGAGGGCCTTAGACATTCACCAGTTCCGACCGATCATGGCTATTAACATGATATTCCGTATCCTGGCCAAGGTGCAGGCCAATGGGGCAGCCCTTCTCGCTGACCGCCTGACCCACCCCAACCAATCAGCCTTCATTCAGGGGCGATTTATCTTGGATGGTGTCTTGGTGTTCCACGAGGTCCTTCACGAGGTCAAAATAAAACACGAGAAGGCAGTCTTCCTTAAGATTGATTTCCACAAGGCTTATGACACCGTGCACTGGTCCTTCCTTCAGGAAGTCCTTCTCAGGAAGGGTTTTGATGACTGCTGGGTTACCAGGGTCATGCAACTGGTGTCCAGCGGTCGCATCACCGTTAACATTAATGGAGAGATCGGGCCTTATTTCCCCACCCTGTGTGGAGTTAGGCAGGGGGGCCCTTTCTCCCTCTTCTTGTTCAATATCGTGGTTGATGCCCTCGCCGCCATCCTCGATAAGGCCAAGTTGTCTGGCCACATCCGAGGGGTAGTACCTCATTTGGTGGCTGGGGGAGGGGCCGCCCTTCTACAATATGCCGACGACATGATTATAATGGTCGAGGGCTCCGCCTTGGACATCGCGAACTTGAAGTTCATTCTCCTCTGCTTCCAGTAGATGTCGGGACTTACCATCAACTGCACCAAGAGCGAAGTGATCGTCTTAGGATATTCTGCGGAGGAGCGCCAAAGCATTGTTGACTGCCTCAACAGCACCCTTGGGTCTTTTCCTACGTCCTACCTGGGAATTCCCATTAGCGACTCTCGACTTACTGTTGCGGAGCTTCATCCAGCCGTTTCCAAGCTCCAACACAGGGTCGAGCCTTGGCAGGGCAGGTGGCTCTCCAAGGCGGTTCGGACTGTGCTGATTAACTCGTCCTTATCGAGCCTGCTCATGTTTATCATGAGCTTCTATAGCCTTCATGAAACCCTCCATCACGAGATTGCCAAATTCCAGTCCAAATTCTTCTGGGCTGGCGACGGGGATAAGCAAAAATACCATATGGTTCATAGGACTGACATTTGCAAACCCAAAGACCAGGGGGCTGGGGATCATGTCATCCAAGCGTTTGAACATTACCCTGCTCACTAAATGGTTAGGGCGCATCGCGAATGATGAGGGTGGACCATGGTTAGATATCATTAGGGCTAAATATTTGCGAGGACAACCACTTGCTTTCTGCCAGCGATCGGGTGGATCCCAGTTCTGGCAATCTATTATTCAGCTCCTCCCAGTTCTACGTATTGGGTCCTCAATCTAAGTGGGGTCTGAATCATCGACCCTTTTCTGGTTCGACCGTTGGGCAGGAGATACCCCCTTTGCGGCTAGATTCTCGGAATTATTCTCCATCTGCGTGGCTCCACAGATTTCCGTCGAGGCGGCCCTTATTGACTTAGGGCGCCTCGCTTTCCGGCAATCCTTCGGCCCTCCGGAGCAGGACGAATGGCAAGAATTGCTGGAGTGTGTTGGCCTCCACACTTCGAACCTCGATCAGGCCCATGACCGGCTGTCCTGGCGTCTGGATTCGAGCGGCTGCTTCTCCACTAGGTCGCTCTACCAGGCTATTGCGGCCACCCCAGGCCCGGAGCCCCTTGCCCATATTTGGTCGATTAGGCTGCCGCTAAAAATTAAGATATTCCTATGGCAATGGATTCGTGGGCGAGTACCCTCGGGGCTGGAGGTACTCAAACGCAACTGCCCCAGTGATGGGATTTGTCCTTTGTGCGAGACTGAGGAGGACTCCAACCACATCTTCTTTGCCTGTGCGACGGCTCAATTCCTTTGGAGCTGTTTTAGGGAAGTGATGGGTGGTGGGTGGTGCCACACCAACTTCCCCGACCTCTACGAGTAACTTCAAGCTTCTGCGGTGGGGTCCCGCCACATTAGGTGGCTGGGCATTGGGGTTCACACATGGACTTTGTGGACGATCCGCAACAAGCTTGTTATTGAGCGCGCTCCTTTGTGGCAACCTACTGATGCTATTTACAAATTGTGTGGCTATTTGCAGCTGTGCAAGCCGCTTAGTCGAGGACCAGAGCGAGGCGCCATCGACACCATCACTACAGATCTCAGGGCCTTGGCTCTACGTCTAGCGCCCCCACTCCCTCCGCCACCTCCAGAGCCAGATTAGCTTCTTTGCCCGCTGTGGCCTTTGCCTGTTTTTCGTTTCTTTAGGGCTTGTTGAGCTGTGCCCTCAGCAGAACCCTTTCATACTACTCTTGTTATGTGTACTCTGTGTGGTGGGTGCGTTGTGTTGGACTGTTTGGACCTTGTTGGCTTCTGGTGGTTTACTTTATATATAAAGCGGGGCGAAAGCCTTTTTCGGTAATAAAAATTACCTGAGAAATCAATCGATGGAGTCTCAACCGAATCAAACTCCCCAATCTTGGCAGCAAGAGGATTAACCATTGAACTGAAGCCATTAGGTAGATCATGGATTTGCACCCAGATCTTCAATTTATTCAGCTCTATCAAAGACGGCTTCGTGAATCCATGGTAATGAGCAAGAAGAACAGGATTGCCTCGAAACGTCCATGGACCTCCTTCAATCCCCTTGTCCCAATCTCCCAAACATGCAAACTGTGCCGTGAACAAATTATTGCCAAGCGAACTGAACTTGAAGGCTGTGCCAAATCCCATGCAGTCCTCATATTTTTATAGAACCAGTATTCGCTGAAGTCTTTGTTCATATAAACTCTAACCAGCGCAAGCCACCGGGTCGCTATCGCTGGCGGAGGATTTTCCTTCTTGAACACCACATCATCCAGGTCCTCTTCACGAACCCCTAACTGCCCCATCATCCCTTCCAGATCGTCCTTCCCCTGAGCGCCTGAACCAGAGGCACTCGGATCCATGTCACAAAACCCTAGCTCAGAGAGGAAACACCACGAGCTATAGCCCCAGCCGTCCCAAAAATCGTACCAGCAGATCACCAAGGCCGGGAAGCGACGCAAGGTCGCCCGTGATCAGCCCGAGTGAAAAGCTACCGGCAAGAGAGAATCGGGGAGGGGGGGGGGGGGGGGGGGGAGTGCTCGACATCGTCGGCGGTGGTGCGAGGAGAAACCCTAATGAGAGGGGAAAAGTTCAGTTTTTGGGGAGGAAGAAGCCATGCCTACTACCAAATTACAATGTAACACCCCTTTGGACCATGAAAAAATAGTTCTTGCCATTGCACTGGACACGGGGGCAATTGTGTAAAAATTTCAATAGTCTGAGGTCCCGATGATAAGCTTTTCCATGTGGTCAGTGGCATAGTACTGCAACAAAACCGTCAGATTACTTACAGGAAGCTACAACCATAAATCAGAATGTTCTCAGTAGCGACGATAGATACAAGCCCAGATCTATGTGACAACTACTCTCAGAACCAAATAGAGTTCCCTATTTCATTACACCACATTTTTATTTTATTGTGATGTTCAACTCTTGATAAAAATGTCTTAGTCGAACACAAACTGTTGCGGACAGAGAGAGTTACAAGAACATTTGCGGAACTCTCTGGAGAACACCAGCTGTCTCAGCACATAAGCAAAGAATACCCCACACAAAAGAAAAAACTGTTGCCGCACCCGCAAGTATATACAGAGATTTTTTTTTTTGAAATGGTCACCGGGGGGGAAAGGCTCCCCACCTGAATATATTTCAAAAAGGTTTAGAGTTTACAGAATTCACATATTACGTGAAGAGAGGAAATCATGCCACACCCCGGCGTGTTCCTTCAGCGTTTCCGTCTTGAGACGGTGCGACCACAAAATAAGATCATCTAGAATAGCTTTTACAAAACTTCTAGCATCAATCTCCATATTTTGGAAAACCTTTTTGTTCCTCGCGTCCCAAATTTTCCAAAGAATGAGAAGAAGCATAAACGAACGAACCGAAGTAGGCAATGCATGTTGGGGGAAACTAACCCTCCTCGGCGACACACGCCGAGCAGCCTCCCGGCGACACAAACGCCGGACAGAGGTAGACGAAGGAGACACCACAATTTTCCCGGCGACGAACGCCGCGGCGCACGAACGCCTGTATTTTGGCTTTATTTCTCACAACGACTCAAACACATACATGGGGTACACACGCACACACGCAGTACTACCCAGAGGAGCTCTTGCAGCGCCGAGCGAAGCTCTCTCCGCGGCCAGCCGAGCCACACTCGGCACGCGGAAACTACACCTCTAGACTACATCTTACTCATCTCTAGCTCTCCCTGTACACACAACGCAGACCCTTTAAATAGCCTCACGCACGTACTAACCCTGCTGCCACTAACTCACGCACTAGCACACGTACAAAGCTAACCAACTAGCCCGGCCGCACTACCTGCACGACTCACACGGCGCCACGTCCTGCACCTTGAGTCAAGATTAAGACTAACAATGCAGCTGGCAGTGTGGTGGTGAAGAAATCTGCAATAGGGGTGAAGTGCGGTCTGTTGCCCGTGGCGCCCCAAATTCTGCGAGCTGCCGGGCAGGAGAAAAACAAGTGATCACGGTCCTCCACTGCGTTGTTGCATCCATAGTTGCCAGAAATCCGGGTCGTCCGGGTCAAGGAACGGGGTCGCGGGTCGTGGGTCGCCACCCTGTCGGAACGAGGTACGACGAGTAGTATACATCTTCGGGACGTCGATTTGTAATCGTGGATCGCGATCCAAACAATTCCGGGTCGAAGACCCCGGATCGTGGTGATTTTTGCATGGAAAGGAAAGGAAGATCCCATCATTCCCGCGGAAAAGATTACGATATGTGCGCGGTGATTTATTTCCCTTACAAAAAAAAAATGGGGTCACAAGTCAGTCGTCTTCTACGGCGTGATTTTCTCCCATCTACCATTCTCTTTCACACCAAGCATATGCGCACCTGTCAAACGCTGTTCGCATGAATTGTCCCCAAATCTCTCCATCAGTTCATCTGCAAAACGCTCTAGTCCCCGATCCCGAGCCGTCGAGCACTCTCCTGCCCTTCCAGGCGCTCCTCTCTGTTCCTTGTACAGTCTTCAATCCCTAGTTAGTACTATCGGATTCTCAAGCGACAACGGCGAGCAGGGTGCATATCCTTCAATTGTGGGACTGCTGGAGTGAGACGGGAGAAGGCGCGTCGAGCGGCGGATAGCGGAAGGGCGGACACCGGCAGTGCGACGGAGTTCATAACTTTGGAGCGTGATTGCCAGGTAAGCCTTGAATCACCGTAAACTCCCGATCCTCCATAGATGTTCTTGGCTAGCTTGCATACCGATCTGGGGTGTCATGGAGCGATCAGGGTCGCGATCCACCCAACGACCCACCTCGACCCCACGTCGTCCCCGACCCTCGATTGGGGTCGATCGACCCCGGGTCAGGGGACGCACCATCGACCCGCGAACCAGGCTACTATGGTTGCATCTTGGGCATGTATCCGAATTCAGTATTTGCTTCTTGCGCAGCTCCTTCCGAGAATAAGCACCCAAAGATCATCACCTTCTTTGGTACCCTGGAGTCCCAAATCTGAACGAGCATGGGATCAGTGAGCTGCTTGTTAAGAGCCGCGTAGGCCCCGCGTGTGGTGAAGTTATCACCATTAAGCAGTCTCCGCGTGTCCGGTTCCTGAGAGGTAGTAACGTCCTGCAACAAGGAGTTTAGAGAGGCAAGTTCTGCGACCGCAGTAGTGGTTAGTCGATTACGAAGAGCAAGTTCGATCCCATCCTGCAATATAGTGGCTACCATGGCATTTTGGTTTGTGTGGTGCGAAGAAAGAGCAGGGAAAACAACAGCCAAAGGCTCTGGCTGCAGCCAACGATCTAGCCAAAAAAAGGTAGAGTGTCCATTACCAATGGTACAATGGGAAATCTCTCTTAGGCTCTGCAGCTGTTTAAAAATGGTTTTTGCAAGGAAGGAGCTGTTCTTACCATGTCCAAAATGTGGAGTGGGGAGTGGTGCAAGATCCAGTCCTTCCAAGGTAGGTTGGTGGAGTGTAAAAATTTATAAGCAGACCACGAGCCTCTCTAGGAGTACAAACTTTATCCCAAGCCACCAGAATATATACTGGAAAAACCGTCTACGCCGAGTGCTTTCACCTACGCTGAGAGCCAAACCGCGGGCTCTCGGCAAATACAACGTAAGCTGAGTACAGCTCTCGGCAACATTAAGTACACGGTAGAGATAGGCCTTTGCTGAGACTCGAACAACGGTTATTCGGCAAAGCTAAAACACTCAGCTTACACTTACTATGCCGAGACCTAAGCACATGGCACCCGGCAACAAGGGTCCACGTGGCACGGCCGTTCGCGATTGATGTCTCCGTGGTGGTGGGTACCTTTTGCCGAGAGCCCGTGGTTTGGAACTCAGCAAAGCATCGTTTCTTTTTAGCATATGTTCAAGCATTACATAGGTTCAACCACCATTGCATAATTTACATAGGTTCAACCACCATTTGGTTTATTTTTAACCCACGCCCGCCGCTTTGTCTAACCCTAGGCCGCCGCCGCCGCTCGAATTCTGTTCTCCTTGTCACCTTCCTCCGCCGCTGCTCTTCCATGCCGTACTGCCACCGCCGCCGCCGCTTCTCCACACCGACCTGCCGCCGCTTCTCCACACCATACTACCGCCACCGCCGCCGCTTCTCCACGCCGTACTGCTGCCGCCGCTTCTTCTGGAACAACCTGCCGCCGCTTCTCCACATCGTACTACAACCGCCGCTTCTCCACGTTGTACTGCCGCCGCTGCTTCTTCTGGATGACGCAACAGAGATGGAAACATGACTAGAGGCCACTTAGAAACAGGACCATCTCCAAGGGAGGATCTAGCTATCGAGAGGGAACGTGTCCGGTTTGTGAAGAAAGTGCGGGGCCCGTTACTCGGTTGGCCTCGAAACTTTTTGTGCAATCAAAGGAGGCCATCACATGACACGTGCCAGGCCCTGGCCTCTTTCAGGCCCAGCTGCAATATTTGGGACATTTATTGCATTTCTAGGGTTTTAATGCGAGAAATTACAAATCTGAATGGCAGTCACATGAAATCAAGGCCGGAAGCGGTTTGAAAAATCCTATATGTTGTCTTTTCCCCATGCGTAGGCCATGTGCAGACAAAGAAGGGGCAGGCCCCTCCACCGGGGGGGGGGTGAATATAGCTCGGCGGCATGCCGAATGCAGCCGTTTAAATCCACCGATCACCGAGGGAGGATCTAGCTATCGAGAGGGAACGTGTCCGGTTTGTGAAGGAAGTGCGGGGCCCGTTACTTCGTTGGCCTTGAAACTTTTTATGCACTCAACGGAGGCCATCACATGACACGTGCCAGACACTAGCTTTTTTCGGGCCCGCCTGCAATATTTGGGACATTTATTGCATTTCAAGGGTTTTAATGCGGGAAATTCCAGATCAGAATGGCGGCCACATGAAATCTAGGCTGGAAGTGGTTTGAAAAATCCTATATGGTGTCTTTGGACCATGCGTAGGCCATGTGCAGCTGAAGGAGGGGCAGGCCCCGCCACCAGGGGGCGAATGTAGCTCCGCAACATGCCGGATGCAGCCGTTTAAATCCATGAAAAATCATACGATGTCAGAAATCCACGGGACCTAGCATGGTGTCTTCATATGGCCCCTGTAGGGAGGATCTAGCTATCGAGAGGGAACGTGTCCGGTTTGTGAAGAAAGTGCGGTGCCCGTTACTCCGTTGGCCTCGAAACTTTTTGTGCACTCAAAGGAGGCCATCACATGACACGTGCCAGCCCTGGCCTTTTTCGGGCCCGCCTGCAATATTTGGGATATTTATTGCATTTCTATGGTTTTAATGCAGAAAATTCCAGATCTGAACGGCGGCCACATGAAATCAAGGCCGGAATCGGTTTGAAAAGTCCTATATGTTATCTTTGCCCCATGCGTAGGCCATGTGCAGCCGAAGGAGGGGCAGGCCTAGCCATCCGGGGGGCGAATGTAGCTCGGCGGACTGAAAAATCCTATATGAGGTCATTTCTAGGGTTTTGAAACATCCTATATGATAGGGTGGTTTGAAAAAATGAAGAAACATATAGTCTAGAATTTTTTTGAAAAAAATGAAGAGCTTTTTCCGAGTACCGCGCCGACGGGCTCTGGGAAAAGGCTCTGACCTAGATCTAATGATTGGGGAGATTTTCTGAGTACCGCGCCGACAGGCTCTCGGAAAAGGATTCGCGGGGGGGGGGGGGGGGGGGGGGCACTTCAGAAAATTTTCCCAAAATCTCACCCGCCCGCGCCATTTTCCTACCCGCACCACTGGCCTCTACCATGCCGCCCGGCCCCTCCCGCACCTCCGGCGGCCGCCTGCCGCCCGGCCTCTCCCGCACCGCCGGCCGTCAACACCCCTCTCTTCTTCTCCTTCACCTCCGGCCGCGGGGGCGCCGACTCCTCCCTCCACCGCCGGCTCACTCCACCACCGTCTCCCTCCACCGCCGGCTCCTTCCAACGCTGGTGAGCTAAAGGCTGCTTTTTTTTCATAGTGTAGCTATTTAATTAGCTTTTTTTAGATGAGCTATTTAATTAGCTTGTTGTTAATGTTAGCTTAATTAGTAGTAGCATACGAGCATGCTAGGTTAGTTTGTGTTAGAATTAGTAGTAGCATACGAGCACGTTGTAACAAATAACGAAGAAAATAGGGAAGAAAGTTCACCTTGTTTGTTTTGTATATTTTCCGGTTGCTAAAATCTCATGACCAAAAGTTCACCTAGTTTGTTTTGTATATATTCCGGTTGCTACATATGAAGAATGTTCATTGTATGAAAAAAAGGCCGCATGTCTCCTCAATTATTCGTATGAAAAAAATGCTGCATGTCTCCTCAATTATTTTCCCAACATGCCATAGAAAAAGTTTTGTGTGCGAAAACATTGTTACCAATATATTTTGTCTATTTAAAATGCTTATCCGTATATAAAATTTCTTCTTGATATGTTCCGTTGAGGTTACGGGCCTTTTCTCACCAAACATGATTTAAATTCAAATTCATTCAAAAACATCAAACAGTATCAAAGTAGTAGTGTTGAACAATGCAGCAGTTAAGGATCCGTGTCTTGACTTTCAGTCCGATGGTGCTCCCTTCATCAGAGATGTTCATGGAGAATGGATCCCGACCGTTATCGTAGGGGGTCGATCTGGGTAATCTCCTCCTGTGATACCATGGTAACGCACGAGGGGATCATCAGATTGACCATCACCGATAGTCGAAATACCTGTGAGAGAGTGTCCACCATAAATACAACACTTTTGAGAGATGAGAGATGTTCTTGGAGTAAGGATCCCGACTGTTGTCATAGGGGGTCGTTTCTCCTTCTTCTCCTTGTGCTAGACCTTAGTAAGGAAGGAGGGGAAGGAGGAGTAACGACCATCACGGACGGTTGAAATACCAGTGAGGGAGTGTCCACCATATATACAACCACTTGAGAGATGAGAAATGTTCTGAGAAGAGGATATCGGCTGTTGTCATAGGGGGTCACTGTTGTACTTCTCCTCCTGTGAGACATTGGTAAAGCAGGAGGGGAAGTACAACAATGACCATCACCGATAGTCAAAATACTAGTGATCTGAAGGAATGGATCCCGACTGTTGTCGTAGGGGGTCTATGTGGGTGATCTCTTCCCGCGATACCTTGGCAACGCACAAGGGGATCGTCAGATAGACATCACCGACAGTCGACACACTGAGATGAGAATTGTTGAAGAGAGACTCGACGGACTGGAAGTCAACACAGAGATCCTAATAAATGAGCCTTGTAGGTTAGCGATGAATACAATAAAATTATTTTTTGTTGTTCGATACTTATGTTATATTTTCATTGTGACACTCGTTCTGTTAGTGAGCTGAAAGGTGTTAGCACCAACCTCGAGGTTATGGTTTCCCCTGGTGACGCAGCTCTCGTTAGGGTCGACTCCCTGGCCGAGGAGGAGCGCGCCAGTGAGGCCTACTTGGCGGCGCTCATTCAGGCGAACCCGTAGCTCATGGATGAGAACCACGCGGTCTGCGAGTCCATGCCGAGCAGCAGAAGTTTTTTGAGGAGCTGGCCAAGAAGGAAGAGCCACCTGAGGAGAGCAATGACCCAATGCGATTGAGTCCGCTGACCGCCAGTGCCGACGACGCTTGCTCCTACACTGTGGGGGGAGATCCCCACCTGCTCCGACTCCACGATCACCGACTTCACCGACTACCACTCGGAGTAGTCTACCTAGATAGTTTGACCTTGATGTAGTGATGTAGTTATGTAGCTGTTGATGTCGACTCGGAGTAGCACTTGTGATGCTTTTGGTATATGAGTCATGAATGCTTATGTTGCTTATGTTACATATGTTATTTTTAACTTGCGTTGCTTCTTGAAATCTTATTCTCTTTTTTTTTAGATGAAGTGGTATGTGGTGTACAGAGGTAGGTGTCTAGGAGTCTACGATTCATGGCCCTCGTGCAATGAACAAGTGATTGGTTACAAAGGCTGCTCCTTCAAAGGGTTCAATTGTAGGGAGGAGGCAGAGAATGATTACTCCAAGTAGGTGCTCAAAGAGAAGAGCAATCATGAAGTAGGCAAGGGTGCAGGCCAGCTTATCGGGTTGAGTGGGTTCAAGAACTTGATAATCCTCTTCCAGTTCGTCCTAATTGTGATGTTGCTTTTATAATGTGATCGTATGTAACATGCATCAGCCACTTTGGGGTTTAGTGAGAAGACACTCGCTAAGTAACTACTTGTGACTTTATATGATGCGTGTGTGGACCATATATGATGCTTTTGTGAGTTTGTTGTTATGTATGTGATCCTTATTAATTGAGTCTACAAATTTATGTGAGATATTACTATTATATCTGTTTTGCTGCAGGGTTAAATGAAAAACATTTGGGAAACAGACTGACGGTCTGTTTTTTACAAGAGGGCACTCGGCAATACAATCTTTTCCGAGCGTAGCTCTCAGGAAAAAGGCCACGTGGCTGGTGCTGGCAGCTCGGCTAACTATTTGCCGAGTACATGCGAAGGTACTCGGCAAATACCGACACATGGCAGCAACTGGGGAGTTGCTGGTGGTAGTTAAGCAGAGATGTGAACTCGGCAAATTGGAAGGTATTTGCCGAATTTCATTTCTTGGAACTCGGCAGAGACCTGACGGCGCCGTTCCCATCTAATGGTCGTGAAGTCACTTTATTTTGCCGAGACACTACCTTTGGCTCTCGGCAATATGTATGCCGAGTACCCGACAGAAGGCTCACAACCTGAGGGGCGTACCCCATATGTCCTTTGCCGAGAACAGTTCTCGGCAAAGACGTTGCCGAGTTTTTTGCAGGCTTCGCCATGTTTCTCGGGCAGTCGGCAAAGCCGTTTCTAAAGTTACATCCACAAGTGTTTATTTCTGCATGCAGCTGGTGCTTAGCTCACATGCGTTCAGCTCAAGGCAAACGGTGCAATGAAGTGAACGCTGAACCCGAAGGAGATGCAGCTCAGTTCCTCATCGTTCTCGCCCAGCATTTTCATTTGAATGGTGTAATAGCCCTGCGACATAACAAAATGTCCACACGTGAATCAAGAATTGGAGGACAACCGAGACGAATAATTTGATATACTACATCTGTCATGTCCTTTAATTAGAAGTGCAGCAATGGGAAGATATGCACAACAAGATGTACGCTGCATGAAATCTTACTGGTGGAGTGAGTGATGGCAATGTCTCCCCGTGGAATAGCTCAAATTCACCATTTGCCGGACAAGAAGTCTTTGTACAGATGTCATCTGTCTCAGAGTACACGTTGAAGTACCAATACTTAACATCAATAACCAGCTTCCCCTTACCGATAGTTTTATCTGCAACATGACATCGAAAGGCATTACGATCCATAGTTCAACACAGAGAAAGACAATGGACTAATCCTGTGTTGCCACTTTGACTCGTGATATTTAAACTGGACAGTGGGGAACAATTGTAGCACATATGATAAAAATAGATCAATATCTGGAACAGTGATTTTTTAAGCTTTGATCCAAAGAATGCACGTTTTAAACGACAGGCAAATAAAAGATCTATGAAGACCATACGATCGACCACTTACAAATCATGTTAAGGAACCAAGTTAAAACTAAGGTACAGTTGGCATGACTGGCAGAAATCCGAATACGATTTCCAATGTTTGGATGGTTCATGACTAAATATTCCTTCCATGCAGCTAGAATACTGATGCTTATAATGTCATGAGATGGAATTCTGATACGGTGTCGAGATAATCTTTGTCGCCACATGCTGAACTCAATTAGTCACTTTGCAAAGTTAATGGTAGGGCAGGCAACATGAAGATAACTCGATTAAGCGGAATTATTGGCCAAGGCCAGAGTCAATAAACTTGGCTGAACCTGGGTGCACCTACACCCCAATCTGCCCACAACTTTTTTTTTGTTTCTCCCAAACAAAACAATATATGAACTTCAAATTTTGCAGGTCAACAATACATTCGAACTACAGTATGCAAAATAATTCAGATTTTTCTGTGCAACATAAATACTTAAAATGATTAACTTGTTAAAAAATCACATTTTATATATTTATGCTACACCAAAAAATCCAAAATATTCTCTGCACATTGTAGTTCTAATTTTTTTTACCTGCAAAGTTACAAGTTTATATGTTATTTGGTTTGAAAGAAACAAAAAAAGAGAAGTTTCTATGAAGTGATGATAGTGATGTAGCACAGATCTTGATGCAAATCCGGACGGCACAGATAGAGGGGTGGAGCTGAACCCTGGTTTAGAAAGTCCACTCTTACCAGCAGGAAAAGGTGTGGCAGAAACAGTGGTAATGTTCCGTGATGCACACTATTCAAAGCTGCAAGTTTCCTTTCGCAGTAGGTAAAGCTAAGATGCTGCTTTTTATGTGCAATCAGTGGCTAAAGTTTTTTACATGCTGCCCTTCCCAACAATAAGCACAATTCTGTACAACAATAAGTGGGTATTTTGTAATAAGCCAACACATTACAGGATTCAACCGAGAAGCTAAAGGTACTCAATAACTTCCGCGCGAACTGGTAATTAAGGCTCAGTTTACAGTTGCTAAACTGTGCTGTGCTGCGCTTATTTTATTATCAGCTGCGAAAAATTAGCCATATAAGTAGGCAAAAGGGATCAAACAAACACTAAAATTGGAAAAAGTGGGTGGGACAAATGGGATTATGAGAATCCACCACAATACCAAATGCAGCCTAAAAAATAATCAAAAGCCTAAGGTGTCATACCCCTATGAATGTATATATGGTTGCATTATCTGCGACCAACATTCTTGTTTTTTTACAACACAAAAACCTATACTGCTTCTCAAAGTCAAGTAGGAGGAAGGATCTAACTGCCATGCCTTTTTTCCAATGTTTGCTATCTAGAGAGAGAGAGAGAGATGGCTATTCCTAACAGGAAATCTTCCATCCTTCACAAATATTTGTGTCAAGGACTCTTGGTTGTGTACTGGACTAGCACTAACTTCAAAAACCGGACGTTGAGGGTTTTTCAGCCGCTCGATCTTACGATCATGCTGGGGTCATCAAGAGACAGTAGAGGCAGGTACGACGCCCGTAAGGATCTCATCGTACTATGGAGACGGTGGTTTTGCCCAGGTTCGAGCCCCCGAGGATGGGTAATTGCCCTACGTCCTGCTTATCAGGGGCGTAGCCAGGCCCCAGGCTATAGGGGCCATGGCCTGGGGCGTGGCGGCTCGATCGTTCGTTGACTGTGGCTATGCTGTTGGCCCGGGGCGTGTCTCCAAGTAGCCTACGCAACTGTTGCTTATAGTGTAGTAATCTCGGGAGCAAGTGCAAGGATTACAAGTGACTAAAGCTAGATTGGCGGGTCCCCAAACAGTTTATGCAAGAAAAAACAACTTGGATTGGCAGTTTTAGTTTTATGAACTTACTTGTTCAGCTTGCTTAGGTCGTATGGCTATCCTGTTCTCACCTTGCAGTCGATGGGGCTCGAGCTTGAGTTGTGCCAGCTGCTCCATCGGGTGAGGACAACCAGGATGCGGCTTATCGTGGCATTTATCCGATTGGTCATGATGCTCGTAGGCACCGAGCAAAATCAATACAAAGGAGACAGGGGAGATCCATACACCTTTCAAGGGCTAACGCGACGTTATTGATTATCTTGAAGTAATAAGATGGAAAGCAAAATTTACGATGGGAAATTGCAGGAATTGAACAGATAAGTAAATATAAATTACGCCCGAGTCGATGCCGGGGGTGTGTTGCTTCTCGTCTCCACCCCCCAACTTAGGTAGCCCAACTTGGAGCGGATCAGGAATGCTTGTCGGGGGTCGGAGGAATCGCTGCTGAGCTGGTAAAGGTGACCTTGATCCTGGAGACTTTTTCCCTGAGGTCATCAACGTCCCACAAGGCATCACATCTAGGCTCTTCTTGTCACACCTGACGGTGGACTTGAGGCAACCTCGGTTATTACGCCCTTTGGCCCCGGAAGCTTGAGGCATAGGTAAGTGTAGTGCGGTATGACTAAGAATTTAGTCAGCGCAGATCGGTCCAAGATGGCATTAAATCGTATCCTAAAATCGACCATATAGAACATAACTCTTTCTGTTTGGAAATGTTTTGATTCCCGAACGTGACAGGGAGGCACTTGGCCGATAGGCAGGGCTTAAGATCCGGGAACAGTTTCATGGAAGGACTGTGAGGGAGGACCTCCGAATTAGCATATCGTTGAGTGCATCAGTGAAAAGGACGTTGAGAGAGCTTCCTCTGCCAACTAGCACCCGGGACACACTATAGTTGCTCATGATCAGGTTGACCATGAGAGGAAATGACCAGGCCGAGTGAAATTCTCGGGGCAGTCCGCCTGGTCAAAGGTGTGGTCGGGAGGACCACAAGTACCTATCATTCGACAGCCTTGTACTGCCTTTTCGACTCATAGGAGGACAAGCCCCAAACATGTGGCTTATGCTGCGCTCCCAAATGAAGAAGTCGTTGTTGTTCTCGTCCTTCAAGGCCCATCCTTCCTCGTCGGTCCCGCTCTGGACATGTCTTGTCTTCTCGATGCACTCTTGGACAACCTTGACATAGGCATGTCAGTTATGGAGCTTGTGACTGCTAGTGTTGATTGTAGGGGGACAGCAAAAACCGCATGCACCGCCCATCCGGGTGATCAGTGGCGGAGCCAGAACTTTTGTGGAGCCTGGGCAAATTTCAGTCTAAGTATCTAACCTAAAATTTAAAAATCGTGTGTTTGAATACACAATATATGAAATAGAACCAAACTTTCGAACCAAAAATTCACATTAACTATTAAGTAAAATTCTGAAGTGAAATTTAATGATTTAAAATTTAAAGTTAAGGTCCCCTCCGGCTAACACGACCCTCGACCCGATCAAGTGGACATGATCTCCCTTGTAAAAAGAAGTAGCCAGTACCTCCTGGAAGTGGACTACCGACGGTATCCACCCCGCGGCTGCTGCTTAAGCAGTTCAATTCCATGGATCATATCCCATGTTTCCCACCACGAAGATTTAGTCCGCACATGCCAAGCCAAAATGCAACTTCTTCGCCTAGCTTGTCATTTATGGGAGAATCCTCACTCCCGACATACTTGCCACTTGTGGGTGTGGCCGCACAACGTGATATGTCAGCTACGACAGCAGTGCGCGCCTGAGACCGTCGCACACCTTTGTAAGGACTATCCCTTCTCCCGGGTTGCCTGGGGTCATATGACGGCATGGACGGGTGAGGCCATCCCGTCTCTGTTAGCCAAATCCCACTCTAATCTCCCTTTTCCTGCTTCTGCTCGTCACGCGCGCGAGGTGTTTGAGGATATGAAGAACAGAGTAGACACAGGTTGGTTTTGTCCCAGGCAACACATGCCCTTCGATTTTTCTTTTGGCTTCACAGCCTGCAACACATACAGGCCTTGACCCTTTGATGGCCGGTTACAACCACCCACCCGACAACTTACACTGTGCACACGGAGTGCACGTCGTTGCCCATTCCATGACGGTCTACTGCAACACATACAGTGTTCCATCACTCACACACACACTATGCACCAACACATGGGCACTTCACTGTGTACTCAAACTAACACATGACAAGATTAACATTAAGATTTTCCCCCTTAATCTTGGCGTTTGTCTTTGACGTTCACCACTCCAACTCTGCGCCGAAGTTCTTCAAACTTCACGCGACCCAGAGGCTTTGTCAGGAGGTCTGCAAGTTGTTCATCAGATGCCACATGCTCTACCTTCACCTTCCCTTCCTCCACACATTCACGGATGAAATGGTAGCGAATATCAATATGTTTACTTCGCTCATGGTGGACAGGATTGTTACTCAGTGATATTGCTGACTTGTTGTCGACGAACAACATCACCTTCTCCGGTTCTCTCTCAACCATCTCAGCTAGCAGGCGCTCTAACCATACTCCATGGCACGCAACAATGGCAGCAGCAACGTATTCAGCTTCACATGAAGATAGTGCCCACTCTCTGCTTTTGAGACGTCCAAGCAATTGGACTTTTGTCAAGGAGAAAAACCATGCCGGTTGTGCTCTTTCTATCATCAACATCTCCACCGTGATCACTGTCACTGAATCCAAGCAAGCTTGGTTTCTCAGCTTCTCCCCTTCCATAGCAGCATCCATAGTTCAGAGTACCACGAACATATCTGAGGATCTGCTTTACTGCGGCCAGGTGTTGGGAATTTGGCTTCTCCATGAAGCGACTCACCAAACCAACCGAATAGGAGAGATCAGGTCTTGTATTTACCAAGTATCTGAGACTCCCAATCAAGCTTCTGTAGGTTGTAGGATCAACAAATGAGCCTTCACAATTCTTACTCAACTTCATCCTTTGCTCCATAGGGATATGAGCAATGTTGCAATCAGACATTCCAGTTCTCTCAAGGATTTTCATGGCATAACCCGATTGGCACAATGTTATCCCTTTTCCAGACTGGTCAACTTCGATGCCAAGGTAATATGTCAATAACCCAAGGTCACTCATACTGAACAAATCTTTCATTTGCAATTTGAATTTCAGTAGCTCATCTTCATTTGACCCAGTAATGATCAGATCGTCCACATAAACACCTACAAGCAAACGAGTACTTCCAGTGTTGCGCTTGTAAACTGCATGTTCTAGAGGACTTCTCTCAAAACCAAGTGACAAGAGAGTCTGATCCAGTTTCACATTCCATGCTCTTGGAGCCTGATGAAGCCCATACAGTGCTTTCTTTAGCCTTAGAACTTTGTTCCCACTGCTTCTTTCCTCAAACCCCGGAGGCTGTGCAACAAATACTTCCTCCTCCAGTACACCATTGAGGAATGCAGATTTTACATCCATATGATGAACTTCCCAATTTTCATGAGCTGCTAGTGCAATCAGCAGTCTTACTGTGTCCATCCTAGCAACTGGAGCAAAAACTTCATCAAAGTCTAACCCTTGACGCTGCACGTACCCTTTAGCAACGAGTCGAGCTTTGTGCTTCACAACATTTCCAGTTGCATCCTTTTTTAACTTGAAAACCCATTTCAAGCCAATTGCTTTTGCACCTGCAGGAAGAGTGTCCAGTTGCCATGTTTCATTCTCATGGATGGACTTCATTTCTTCTTCCATGGCTTGCTTCCATGAGTCATGTTTCAATGCTTCGATGTGACTTCCAGGTTCATCAGTACCAAGCATGCACAACTCAAGATCCTCCATATGATCAAAGTCCGCTGGACTCCACCTTGGTGAAGTAGCATCATATAATTCATCAAGGCTTCTAGTTTTCACTACTGTCTCAGGTGTTTCACGGTCTGGATTCACTATAGGTGCTCCTGGTGCTTCAAGCTCAATATTCGGTGAGTCTGCCCCAGCTTCTTGCATGTCTGGTTCATCCGAGGAACTCATTGGTTCTGGTTCAGTATGAACCGTGAACCATTCTTCATCGGTGTTGTCTACATGCCCTTCTACACCTTCCCAATTCCACCCCTTTGCTTCTTCGAACACTACGTCCCGAGACACGCAAACTTTCCCTGAATCTGGGTTATATAATCTATATGCCTTGGAGCCCCTCTCATACCCAATCAAAACCATAGGTTTGCTTCTGTCAGCCAGCTTGCCACCTGAGGGTCCTGTAACTTTCACATGAGCCAAACAACCGAAGGTGCGGAGATGTTCCACACTTGGCTTGTGGCCATGCCATGATTCATAAGGTGTCATCCCTGCGACACTTTTGGTAGGAGCTCGATTCAACAAATAAATCGACGTTGCCACTGCCTCCCCCGAAAAACTGCCTGGTAAGTTTTGACTCCTTAGTAAGCATCTGGCCATTGCAACCACGGTTTGATTTCTTCTTTCTACTACACCGTTTTGTTGTGGAGTATACGGAGCAGTGAGCTGCCTTATGATCCCATGATCCTCACAGAAAGAATTAAATTCAACAGAGGTGAACTCGCCACCCCTGTCAGTACGCAACATTTTCAGATTCAGACCACTTTCCAATTCAGCTGCAACCTTGAACTTTCTGAATGCCACAAAGGCTTGGTCCTTGGTTCTCAGCAATGCACTCCACATGAAGCGACTCTTGTCATCGACAATTAACAGGAAGTATCGATTTCCTGCTGATGTGGGTGGTGAGATTGGACCACACAGGTCAGCATGCACAAGCTCTAAACCATTTCCTGCACGATAGACTGATTGTTTAGGAAATGGAGCACGCCGCTGTTTACCAACCAAACACCCATCACACACCTTGTCAACTTGTTTCACAAGAGGGAGACCATCCACCATGTTGTGTTGTGCAAGTGACCTCAAAGCATCAAAGTTCAGATGCCCATAACGAGCATGCCACAGCCAAGCAACATCACTGATTGAGGAAAGCAGACACACAGGCATTCCCAGGCTAATATTCAGAACATATAGCCTATTCTTGCCCCTTGGTACTTTTACTAGCAATTTACGCCCTTTGTCAAAGATTCTCAGGTAACCATCTTCCAAAACAATTTTGCAACCGTGCTCCTCCAATTGACCAAGACTAATGATATTACTTCTTAATTTAGGAATGTAATAGACATCAGTTAATCCTTTATGAGCCCCATCTCTAGCTGTTATGAGCACGGTACCCCTGCCTTCAATTTCAACTAAGGAACCATCACCAAACTTGACTGCTCCTGTTATGGATTTGTCAAGACTAGTGAACATCGCCCTAGAGCCTGTCATGTGATTACTAGCTCCAGTGTCAAGGTACCAAATCTTAGTGTCATACCTCACATCAGTTCCCAGCTTTGGCTTCACTTTCTCTTCATTGAGGAAAACTCTGCCATGTTCCACTGTTGCATTGCATGCTATGATACAACTTTCAGACAACAGCAGTGCAGGTTCTTCATCCTGCTTCTCAGCCATCAAGGATTTCTCCTGCTTCTTCTTCTTGGGTTCTTTACATTCTCTTGAAAAATGTCCCTTCACACCACAGTTGTAGCCCTTGAATTTTTTCTTCGGATTTGATTCAGTTCTCGAGCTTGATGGCTGGTTCTCACCTCTTCCATGGCTGCTGCCACGGTCAGCGCCTCCCTTCACACCACCACTTGCTCCGTGACCATCCCAGGTCTTCTTCCCGGCGTAGCCTTCCCATTGTTTTCTGCTCAGCATTAGGTGCTGACCATCAACAGGATCGCCGAAACGTTGCCGGATGCGCTCCTCGTACGCCTTGAAGCGCCCAATTAAATCCTCCATGGTCAGCGTCTTCAAGTCCACGCACTGCTCCAGCGCTGTCACAAGGTGCGTGAGCCGCGCCGGCGCCGCCTGAAGAATTTTCTGGACCACGGTGAGCTCCTTCACCTCGTCCCCGAGCGCGCGGATGGACGAAACCATCTTGTTCACACGCGTTGCGAAGGCTTCTGTCTGCTCGGTGTCACCCATCTCCAATCCTTCGATCGCCTTCCTTAGCGATTGAAGATTGGACTCACGCACGCGGTCGTGGCCGACTCGCACGGTCTTGATGGCTTCCCAGGCTGACTTTGCCGTATCCTTGCCGGCGAGCGATGCCAGCACGTCCTCCGGTACGCCCTGGTAGATGGCTAGCAGCGCGTCGCGGTCCATCTCGAATGAGACATCTTCAGAGCTCACCGCCTCCCAGACTCCTGCAGACTGCAGCGCCACCCGCATCTGCATCGCCCACAGCGTGTAATTTGTGCGGGTGAGCTGCGGGTAGTTTATGGGGCCGCGGGGCCTCACCGGCAGCGCCACCGCCGCTGGAACCAAGGCCTCCCGCTTCACCTCCCCTTCTGACTTCTTGCCTTTCAGCGCCGCCAGCTCCTCCCTCAACGCATCCGCTTCCGCTCTGGCCTCCGCCGCATCGGCCATCGCGTCCTCCGCCGCTTTCAACGCTTCCTCCGACGCCATAGCTATTTCCGCCGATCAAACCTCGTTGGCTCTGGTGCCAAATGTTAGCCAAATCCCACTCTAATCTCCCTTTTCCTGCTTCTGCTCGTCACGCACGCGAGGTGTTTGAGGATATGAAGAACAGAGTAGACACAGGTTGGTTTTGTCCCAGGCAACACATGCCCTTCGATTTTTCTTTTGGCTTCACAGCCTGCAACACATACAGGCCTTGACCCTTTGATGGCCGGTTACAACCACCCACCCGACAACTTACACTGTGCACACGGAGTGCACGTCGTTGCCCATTCCATGACGGTCTACTGCAACACATACAGTGTTCCATCACTCACACACACACTATGCACCAACACATGGGCACTTCACTGTGTACTCAAACTAACACATGACAAGATTAACATTAACAGTCTCCAACGATAGCTTGAACTCCCATGGGGTTTCAGATTGGTGGGAGTCTACGGTTGCATTTGTATCCAAGGATTTTGAGGGTCGTCAAATGGGAGATGGCTCTACACGATATGAAATATCTGGAAGGATCGCAACCACCGCATCTTTAACGAGATCCTTCTCACCCACATCGAAGTGGCCACTCTGGCCTTGGAGTATATTAAACAATGGGACATGGCTTTTGTTAGCACAAGACAAAGCAAGGGGATTGGTTAGCGCAGAATCGGTTTTGATTTTATTTATGGGGTTTCATTGAGTTCCTCTCAAAAAATAAACACTTCATGTACATAAGCCCTCTTTTCGACTAAAGGAATAGGCAGTGATCCTGCTTTATCAAAAAAATTTAAAAAAGTTAACATTCAGTTACCTTAAATAAATCATGAATCAAAGACTGAAATTGTGATCATCCCCAATGGTCAATTCCCCACGTCCCGATCTCAAAATTTAAGCCTAGGTCTTTCAATCCTCAAATTAGTTAGCAATCTTACCTAATCATCAGGAAGGAGAGAGGACGAGCAGCTGACGATGCAAGCCGCTCCTGGGATGGATCCCACCAGCTCTGCAAGCCGCCGGCCGCGTGCCCAGTCCAGCCACCGCGCGCCGCGAGTCAGCTCCACGATAGGTGAGAAACGAACAGTCCAAGTGGTGAACGAGGATGTGTACTGCTCGTGTTCCTTAGAGTATACTTGCGTTGGAAATTAACTGGGCTGTAACTGCTAAACTTCTTGCTTGGATGCTTGGTAGGCCTAGACGCCAGTTAATTAGCCCATTAGGTCACTACTTAAGGAAGCCCAACACAGTTTGCCCGGGTAAACCACGATGTGGAGGAGGATTTGCCCCGTTGTGACAAGTCACCATACGTTGCCCAGTAGCCAGCGAGCCCGGGCAAGTGCCCAGGGTCGCCGGGCGCTGGCTCCGCCCCTGCGGGTGATCCCAGAGCTCGAGGCCCCCGTGATGAATCGACCTCCCATGATGACTGCCTGACGCCCTGGGTAGGTGGGAACCTTGCTCCCACGCAGCACGACCCCCTGAGTTTTTCTAGGCATGCACGCCGAAGTGAGGTCGATGAGCTACCTCAATCTACTCCTAAACACCACGGAGACAGGCTCACATTGATCCACTGGAGGCGAACCGCCTCCACGGCCTCGATGGCTGCCAAGGTCCCTTCGAGTTTGACCTTCGCTTCGAAAAGGTTTTGGTTCATTGGACTTCGGAAGGCCACTATATGTGCCACCCTCTCTGGTCCCCTTGACCGCATCTACCTCTAGGGTGGTTGCGCCAATAGCAGCGGTGCCGGCGGGACTGCCGCCCTGGGAACCGAGGTTGGCCTCCAACCCGCTCTTACGTCTCTATCCCGACATGCAGACGAAGTGGGGGAAGGGATCGGCGGAGTCAGAGTCGTGGTCAGAGATGACCTCGGTCTCGGAGCTAGGGCCAGGAAAGTGATCTCGGCACCGATAGATGCCAGCATACACAAAGTAACATATGAATTTCCGATGTATGCCAATCGTGTCAGTTTCTTGGCTTTCGAGGGGTGAGACCTCGATGCTGTTGTCAGCGCACCACATCTGCATGTCTTTGGCGTGATCCGCCACTGTCAGTGTCGTGGTCGCCAAAGTCCATATGCTCACCCATCCGGATGTCTTCCGCCGTGAGGTTCGGGTTGTCGTAGAAACCCTCGTAGGAGAAACCGGTGATCGGCATGATCCTGAAAGGAGTTGGTGGAGATGGTGAAGATGTTGATAGAGTCGTCAATGAGATTGGAACGGGCCCCATGGTGGGCGCCAACTGTTGAAGGTTTTTGAGCCGCTCAATCTTACAATCGTGCTAGGGTCATGAAGAGACAATAGAGACGGGGTACAGTGTCCGTAAGGATCTCGTCGTAGACTATGGAGATGGTGGTTTGACCCAGGTTCAAGTCCCCGAGTAGGGGTAATAGCCCTTCGTTCTACTTATAGTGTATTGATCTCGAGACTGGAGCTAGATTGGATCTACGAGCTAGGTCTTTGTGGAAACGATGCTTCTCAGCTAGGGTTTTTATCTCGCGAGAGTTGAGTTCCTATCAGGGTCAGATCAGAAGCCGGCCGGTCCCCTTCGGCAGGGGCCTCCGAGTGAATATATATTGGCGCCTTCTGGACCGGCAAGTCTTCAATCCCGTGCCATCCGGTGGCGATAGCTAGGATCCCGGATGTCCTGCGTAAATTTCTTTATCTCCTCCGATTACCTACTTAGCACAACTATGTGCGGGCCCGAGGGGACCCTAAGCATTAATAGGTCGATACGGTCATCGCACGTCTGTCTCTACGGTATACCTCTTCGTAGTTTAGCACTACACACTGCCACCGGACATGGACAATTGATTTCTCAGATGCAGTCTGATTATATCATCATGTTACGGCCAAGCGGCTATAATTCTTCAGGCTGCTGTAACGTATGAACTACAGATGATGCCAGTGAAGGAATAACTTAATAGACTTCACTCAGATGGCACACTAATCGCCCTATAGTACACAAAACACAACCCGTAACAGCAACAGCTCAAATAAATCCCCCGCACGCTGCTAAACCTCACAGCTAGAGTTTTCCCCCATCACAATTTCACAGGCACAAGGCAAGAAAATGTTTAAAACATAACAAGCTAAATAATTTTATTTGATTATTTTGCAGAAGAAGATCTAGCTCAATAACTTCTCGGCCAGTAATTTCTTCCGGAGCCCTAACTAGTACACCAAATTCATGGCAGAACAATATACCCAACCAGGCAACTACACAAGGAAATAAAAGCTAGCATAAACAAGTTATGCCCAGAGAAATGTAGGTATACCAGAGGAAGCGGAGATCATGAAGGTGGTCGGCACGCCGCGCTGGACTGGATTAGGCACGATCTTCACACCCCTCACCTTCACTGGGTAGTTCTTGCTCTTATCTGCAAACCACAGCAACAACCACCAAAAAATTCCCCTCCGGGAACCCGAAGTGTAGTACCTGCAAAAGACCAGAGTTTTGGGGGTAGGCTGCTACTCACTGCAGTATTCAACGTTGGAGATGGCGGAGGCCGAGGGGAGAAGGAGGAGGCAGACGGAGGCCGCGGCGAGGAGGAGGAGGAGGCTCTGCTTGATCGCCATGGTCGTGGGGTTGGACTTGGAGAGTTGGAGGACTAGTTTGTGAGGCGGGAGACGGGGGTAGTTGGATTTATAAAAGAAGTCGACAGAGGATATACAAAGGGAGTTGGTGTCGTGTCAGTTTTTCTTCTCGAGTGTTCTTTTGCCTCACGACACTGACGCCTTGAGTACTGACGGTCGAGGTTAATTCCGAGAAAGTTTTTCTTTTCTTTTTGAGATGATTCCGACAAGGATTGCGACTTGTGGTTAACGATACCACCGTTAGTTATTGGATATTCTTTTTAGATGTGTCATAAGTACGTGTTCAATCAAAGCGACACTGATGCAACCGGTCCCCACTATTCCCAATTATCGAGGATATAAATCATCAGATGAGCCTGTACCAATCCTGCTCTATTAATGCTGTCAGGAGAACATGCAACTCCGTGGCGCATGAACTTGCGGCTCTGGCCAGAACACATGGGCACTATTTGATTTTGGAAGGGATCCCGGACCAGCTCTTTGATCTTTTGGGCAATGATTGTAACCGATTGATAGTATATTAATATAGAAGCTCATTCACTAAAAAAAAAAGCGACACTGATGCCTGAACTGACGGTCTCAGTTAATTCCGATAAAGTTTTTTTTTATGATGATTCCGAGAAGAATTGCGACTTGTGGTTAACGATAACACCGATGGTTATTGGATTGTTTTCGTTCACCTTTTTTTTAGAAGTGTCACACGTGTTCATCGGCCAAGATTAATGGTGCGCGAGTGGACGCGCAGCCAGACTATCCGCATTGTGGCGATAATTTTCAGCCGTCCGATCGACATGCTTCTACCTCAAATGGACGGTGGATCCGCACTCCCACAGCGGCCCTATAAAGCCTAACTGGAACCCTGAAAAATTCGGTTGGAGGCCCTGTTAGACCCGTTGTGGGCCTTGGCGGCCTGTTCCCCTCATTCACACATCCCACGCCCACCTCCTTTCCTCCTCTTCCACGCCCCCATCTCTCTCTCTCCCGCATGACACGCTGCCACCTCCCCTCCTCCTCACACTCCACCACGACGCCTCCTACCCCTCGCGCAGGCGTTCGTGCCGGGGAACCGGTACATGCCGCCACCCCATCCTCGGTCCCCTCGTGAACCCGCTCCGCCAATAAGCTGGAGTACTAAAATTTCTGTATGCAGATGGCAATTAGCAAAGACGCATAGATGCAACAACTACTTCTCCTTTTTTTTTTTCTATTAGGAATGGCGAACACATCTGTTCTTTACTTTGTTTGTTATGGTTATATTTCGAATTGGATTACAAATTTCATGATTTCTTTCATTAGCTTCCTTGGCAGATGTAGTTCCTCTCAAACTGTAGTTGCCGATTTATGTGGCTTTGAAATGCAATGTTTTAACTTTCTTAACTGACTGAAGCTTGCTTGGTGGCATGTATTACATTCAATAGGCACGAACAAGCTGGTAACCTGTTGCACCCGCAGAATATCGTATCGCAAATTAAGTGCCCCCTCACCGTGTGTATTTCAGTCGCTATGAACTACCAAACTCCTTATTCCCGTTGTGCTAAGATGAGTGTAATAATAGTTAGGTTATTTTTTTAGAGAATATGCTTGACAGCCCAGCTTTTATAAAGCCAAAAGTACGCACTGGGAACACCAGCGTCAACAAGTAAGGTCAGGAACAAAACAAAAACACACAGCCAGCACCGCAACAGCCTGCGGGTAAAACAGAAGGAAAAAGGTGAGGGGGCACTAGTGCTTTGTCAGTGATTGTGTGTTGGTTGTGAGAGCGACATCGGACGAGAGGTTAGGTGGCCATCTGCTAATCCAACTGCACTGTTCATTTGGTTGGTAAGTTGCTTTCCTGATATCGGCATTAGTAATATCATGAGTGAATTCCGGTTTTTACCCCAATTTTTGACAGTTTTGACACTAATTATCCGATTTAGCAATAGTGTTGCCAGATTTTACCCCCTTTTATTGTTTGTATAAGCGTTCCGACCAGTGGGTCTTGGTGATTATTCTCCACGCCGGACCGGTCCAAGCCGATGTACCCGACCTGACCCGCCCGATGGGAACCGCACGCAAGGATGTCCAGATGTAACCGATTTACAGGCCGCTCGAGTTGGCCGCTGGGGCGCACCACGCTCGCATCTAATCGCAACAGGTTAGGCAAGATAAGTGTACGTCAGGGTTCCCTGCATTCAACAGGTTGGCTAAGTAATGAGATTTTTGAAGCTACAGGTAGGCATGATTCAACTAATCAGGCAACGAATAGATGATCCCAACATGTATGTCTTTTGTGTTAGATCTCTGTATGCAACAAATGGATGATGATGTCCTGCGATCCTGAAATAGATATATGCTTCAAATATCGCTAATTTTTTTAAAATAATACACTTTTTTTTTATTAATTTTCAGAAATATTACGTCGTTTTTTTTAAATAATACAGCGTCGGCCACCTGGCTTCAGTCGGCCTTGGGTAAGCCGATTAGTACCCTTTCGGCCTAGGGGTGGCCGATTGACCTCCTGTCGGCCTAGGGGTGGTCGACAGGCCTCTCGGCCGCTGGTAGTGGTTCCTGTCGGCTAACTGGTGGCCGACTGGAACTAAATGGCTACCCCTAGGCCGATAGGTGCATGGCATGCTTGATATTTATTCTTTTTTTCTAATCAGAATTAGCAATTTTATTTACTCTGACTGTATGTTTCCCTTAGTGAAATATTAATCCTCAAATTATTAACAAATAATAAAGTCTATAATGATCGAATGAAAATACCCCAAAATCTTATTATTTGTTTGTTGCCCAGAAAAACCTTTGGTTTTGGATGCTCATTACCGCTAGAAAATGATCTTGATTTTACTAAAGAATAAGATTGTAGTATGGAAGAATAAGATTTTTGACATTGAAGTACGTTTTTTTGGAACTGCCATTCAAAAAGGAAATTACTTTTTTTAGTTGTATGTGAAAGACATCTATTGCAGCAAATCACACTCCCCCTCCCGATACATTTTACTGCTTTATAGTTCCAGCCACATTTTCCCGCTTTATAGTTTCCGCCATATTTTTCCCGCTTTCTAGTTCCCGCCATATTTTTTCCGCTTTCTAGTTCCCGCCATATTTTCCAGCTTTCTAGTTCCCGCCATATTTTTCCCGCTTTCTAGTTCCCGCCATATTTTCCCGCTTTCTAGTTCCCACCTATATCTCCCGCCATATTTCCGCGCTTCCGAGTTCCCGCCTATTTTTGTCTTCTCAACCTATAAAACACCCTCGGCAGTAAGGTGGGTAAGCAACCTAGTGTAGTGTCGTAGTCTCGCGAAGATGTCCGGATATCCTTTTGATCGTAGTTTTCACCCTGGTATGTCCCGATGTCTTCTGTAGTTGTATGCAGTTGTTTGTACTGTTTTATTGTAGGAGAAGTATGTTCTATCTAAATATGATATTCTGGTTGGCGCACGACGTTGGATAACAGAGTACTAAAACAGAGTAGGCTTATGTCTTATACATAAGTACATAGTCATTTGTCTCAGACATAGAATAAGCATAAGTCTCATACATAAGTAGATAGTCATGTCTCTACTGATAGATAGAAGTGTCACTGACGACGTCTGCCTTGGCGCTCAGGCTGTGCATCAGGCGTCGACCATCCAAACCTGTGGGGTGCCCTAATGTTACGAGGAGGAATCTCAGACTCGTCCTGGTCATATTGTGTACCCTGTGTGGGGCCTGGTGGAGGAGTCGAATACATGTTCATCCACTGGGTGTGCTGCGACATGTGATCCTGTATGTTCTCCTCAGGATCTTGATCACTCCCCCACGTGGATCCGGATATGGACGCTTGATATCCGTAGGCTCCTGCAGGAGGGAACGTTAAGTCATGAAGAACTAGGTCGCCTCAATTCATATTGAAAACAATAAATATGAAGAGACATACCAGCTGGCTGTGGCTGAAACACGAAGCTCGACGTGGGACCCTGCTGCTGTGGCTGTGGCTGAAACACGAAGCTCGACGTGGGACCCCGGTGCCGTGGGTGCTGCCACGTCGAACTGCCAGGTTGGTCAGGAGGGGGTGGCCTGGTCGTCGGCGTATGTGCTAGACGTGGACGTGGCTGATGTCGGTGCATGGAGGGACGCGGCGGCTGCTGCTGTTGCTGAACAACGTCGCTTCTCCGGGTGCACGTGATAGCCTCGTAGACAGCTCGTATCTTGTTCTGCATGCGTGTCACGAAGGGCTGGAGCACAGACTGGTGCTGAAGAAGAGGTCCAGACGAGAGTGAACGTCCAAAGGTGGACACATCCTCGTAGAGTCCGAGTGTCAAGTCAGCCTGAAAATTGTCTTATCGCGTACTGCATAGAGCCCGAAGTATCATAGCTCGGGTACATATCCGACGGACTAGGGTCAGGTATCTCATCTGGGTGAGAGTGATGAACGATGCGTAACCGTGTTCCGGTCATGTACCGCTGCAAGTAGCGATGGAATTCATCGAGATCAAACTCGATATTCTCGTGCCACAGATGTGTGTTCGCAGTCTCCCATTCTGTAACGTACGGTTGAAGCCTAACTAGCCACTCAGCAGCTGTCCTGTTAATCCCCTTCCTTGTGGTTCTAAAATTGTGGTGTGTGTTCAAAAATTAACTAATGCTTCAAATGGACAATTGTGAAAGACAATGCAACATTGAATAAATAGACAGTACCTGTGGATGTGTCCTGGCACCGGGTTCTCTGTAGGGGGAGGGGCCTCTAACTGCTGAAGACCAAATTGCCTCATAACCCTCTGCTGGGCCATCTCCTCGACGAAGACATCGAAGATGATCTTAGATTTCGTCATCTAGTAATCACGATCTCTTGTGCATAGCTCAGAAATACCGCCGGGGTATCTCGCCTCTATGGCTGCTTCCTTGTAGGGCTGCTAGATGACCCCAGTGTACGCATCGAACTGCTCGTTCAATGCCGTGTATGCTCGCCTAGTCTGATCAGTAGAATAGCATCTCTGCGGAAAACAAAAGTTAGTTTCAGCCATAGCGTGCACAAATAAGATGCATTAAATTATAACACGAGACATACCCTGCGACGTGTCCAACACAGACCGAAAGTAGGCATGTCGATGCCGTCAGCATCGAACATAGGTTCCATAGGCTCATCAACACGTATGTCCGGTCGTCCTATAGAGAACCTCTCCCACGACCATAGCTGTAGAAATAGAGGGCATCCAAGAAGGGCTGCCTTGTCCGATGTAAGCTGGCAAGCGTTGCACATACCTCGGTATGTTGCTGCTAAGACCGCCGAACCCCAACTCCTCTTTGTGATCTGATCCGGAATCTCAGCGTTCGCGATCTCCAGTGCAATAGGGATGTAGCACACGCTAATAGTGGTGACATGGTTCTCTATGAACATCACCTTGCCGAGAAGCCACAGTAGGTATGCCTCCAGGCTGCGAGTGATCTGTGCCGCATTCAACGGCTCCGGGAACTTCTAGATCTGTATTGAGCAAAGAGAAAGTAAGTATTAGTAAACAGTGAAGGTATCTTCTGTAAAACCATATGCACGACAACTGAAAGATATGAGGTAGGGGAACTAACCTGGAAACGGAGCAACCAATCATACTTAGGTCCGTGACGCTCCGATGCCAGAGCTGGAGCACCGGCAAAAACAGCACCGAAACGTTGTGCCATATCTAGCTCCCAACCAGTCGGTGCCTCTAACGGTCCTATGGCATGACCTGCCAACGGTAGTCTCAGCAAAAGTGACATGTCCTCCAGAGTAGGAGCCATCTTCTCCCTAGCGGAAGTGAAACGTGTGGGTCTCAGGCCTCCAACGGTCCACTAAGCAGGTGAGCAAAGAGGAGTCGATGGCGAGGCGTTTGCATTCTTCCGTCTTCTCAACCAGACGCGTGAAAGGTAAAAGGCCGGCCCATTTAAGTCTGCATGTCAGAACAATTCAGTTAGTGTGTCCCATTAATATACATGCTTGAAGGAAATAAATAAAACACGTACCGGTCAACCCATTGCGGGTGTATCTTCTAATATTCCTTAGGAGTGCAAGTGACCAGGGGCTCGAGCTTCTTCGTAGAACATATCGCAGAACGATGCTTACTATCAATGTCCCGCTTAAACAACCACATTCCCGCCATTCCTGCACATACAAATTTAGAACATAGTTGCACACTAAATACAAATTTCAAACATAGTGCCACACTTAATGCAAATTTAGAACATAGTGCCACACTTAATACAAATTTAGAACATACTGCCACACTTAATACAAATTTCAAACATAATTGCACACTTCATACAAATTTAGAACATAGTGCCACACTTAATACAAATCAACATAGTGCCACACTTAATACAAATTTCAAACATAGTTGCACACTTAATACAAATTTAGAACATAGTGCCACACTTAATACAAATTTAGAACATAGTGCCACACTTAATACAAATTTCAACGCAGCCTAACTTCTTCCTCTCCCTCTTACTCCTCTTCCTCCTCTCCCTCCTCTTCGTCCCTGGTTGCCTCGTCCACGCCCAGTGATGAAAGTGGGACAATTAGTGTCCCTATGGCCAAATTCGTGTCCCTAACGTGTCTCTGCGTGCACACATTTAGTCTGCCACGTATCAAATTGTACTTCCATAGCTAGTTCTGCTTGCAGAGTTTTTTTAATAGATTCATCAGGCTCTTATTTCTGAACTGCGAGAAGAAATTAGCCCCCAGATGGCACATGCACCAACGGCTCTGCAAGTCCTGCCATGGAGTTTGTTCCTCAGGGCCAGGGTTTGTCAGTGTCTTTATCGCACTGAGTATACCTGCATGCCTGTCATGAAGGATGCACACATTGGGCTTATCCTTCACAACTGATATTTTCAATTGCCTAAAGAACCATGTCCAACTTTCAATGTTCTCACTCTCAACAAAAGCAAATGCGAGTGGGACTACTTGATTTTGGCCGTCTTGACCAATGGCTGTCAGGATCTGACCCTTGTACTTGCCAGTGAGAAAAGTGTCATCTACACATATCACTGGTCGGCAATGCCTGAAAGCTTCGATGCATACACCGAAAGAGAAGAACAGTCGATGCAGCACCCTCACAGTTGGGAACTCTGGCATGAAGAGGTCTTGGATATCGACATAGGTGCCAGGATTCCGCTGTTGCAGTGTGTGGAGGAGCCGGACAACAGAGTCATATGCATCGAAATAAGAACCAAATCTCCTCTGAAGGGCCGTATGCTTAGCCTTCCATCGCTTTGCTCTCCACTATCTCGCTGTAAAACAACCTCGCAATAAGCGTGGATGAAAGGTTGGGATGATCTTGAGGGATGCAGGGAATAAGACAAGTGTGATGAACTAAGTCACTGATCACCCAACTTGTGCCATACTTAGGGAGATAGCCGTGCACCCTGGCAGGACAACCTGCATTCTTGCATACCATTGTCAAGTATTTCTGACTGGACACCTCAGCTATGAAAACCCTTTGCGTGGACATTGCCCAATTTATTATTGCGTCCTTCAGAGCTTCTTTGTTCGGATACATAGCACCCGTCGCAATGTTGTTCTGGTGATATTGCCAGGCAGAATCATGCCCATCGTTCACGGTCATTGCAGATGAGAAGTCATGATTCCATGATGCAGGATTCGGGACCTCCTCTGCATTTTCTTCTTCATCCGACTCGTCAGAATTATCGGCATGACCACTATCAATATCGGTGTCTTCTTCTTCCATCAGGTTCTGCATGTGCCCATCTACCTCGTCAGCGTCCGCCTCGCCACTATAAGCCTCGCCACTGTAATAACCATCGGCATTTCCTCCATGTACCTGACTACTCTGCCCTGGTTCATAACCATCATCTCCAGCATTTGACTGCATCCCTTCACTGCTCTGGTCAAGATCGTAGCCACCCTCGCCTTCATGTGCAGTGACCTCCTTCACGACGGGAAGCACTAAGGCAACAGGATTGCATCCCCTGCGTTCACAACCTTGTAACCAGCGCACCCACTGGGAGTCTCGCTCTATTGGCCTCAAATTAAAGTAAATGATTGAACTTGACTGTGTCCACAATGCATGAATACCGACGGTGTGTGTTTCAGTATTAAGCCCTAAACTTGCTGTCACCCATTTTTTTAACTGACTGACTGACCATGTTTGAGGGGCGGTCAGTGACACCTCTATGTAATCAAATTCACTCAGATCAGCTCCCGTCTCAGTTGTTTGGACAGTACCAGAACCGTAGTAAAATACGAACTTCACTACATCAGACATCTCGGCTCACCTAAAAAAAATTTCAACAGTGAAAGACAACTATTTAGCAGCATGACAAACTAAATATATTAGCACTCCTAAATAATTGACATGTACATATATTACGGAATATTACCGAACCAACTACAAATATTCACACACCTAAAAATTTGAACTCTAAATATATTACGGATATTACCGGAGCAACTACAAATATTGACAGAACTAAATATTTGACATCTAAATGTATTACGGATATTACCGGAGCAACTAAAAATACTGACACACCTAAATATTGCACATCTAAATATATTACGGATATTACCGGAGCAACTACAAATACTCACACACCTAAATATTTGACATCCACATATAGTACGAAATATTACCGGAGCAACAAAAAATAGTGACACACCTAAATATTTGACATCTAAATATATTACGGATATTACCGGAGCAACTACAAATACTGACACACCTAAATATTTGACATCCACATATAGCACGGAATATTACCGGAGCAACTAAAAATATTCACACAACTAAATATTTGACATCTAAATATACTACGGATACTACCGGAGCAAATAACAATATCCGCACACCTAATATATTTCACATCCAAACATACTACCGAATACTACCGGAGCAACTACGACAGGTAAAATGTATGTTGAATTATACCCTTGAAGCGTGCGAACCAACGACGAACGGCGGACTTCAATCGCCGGAACCGGAGCCGGAGACTCCACCACACCGCCGGAGCTTCACCTCCACCACCTCCACCTTCACCGCCACCACAACCTCCTCCAATGTGCTCAAAAAAACCTCCAACAAAATGCTCACCACGACCACCACGAGCTACCCCATCAGTAGATCGAGGTTTCCCTTGCCTCCCCCAACTATTTACAACGCATCCACGGTGGCAAATCGGCAAAAAAATGGCTGATTTTGGTGTACAAATGAGAGAGTTTTCGGGTGACATAGAGAAGAAACGAAGAACACAGCAAAGAACAGAGGAAGAGGAAGATAAGGGAAGGAGGAGGAAGAAGAAAAGTGGGCCAGCGTGGGGTTGGCACCCTGTCGGCCTGCGGCAGGCCGATCGGCTTGCGGGTGGCCGACAGGGGCTTCTCGGCTGGCCCCAGCCACCGACAGCAGCTCACGGGCCGAGTGGAGCTCCCGCGACGTGGCCTTGCCACTAATCGGCTGACACGTAGACGATAGGCCACTTGTCGGCCTATCCGTGGCCGACTGATGCCTGTCGGCTTACCCACGGCTGACTGAAGTCAGTCGGCTTCCAGGTGGCCGACGCTGTATTTTTTTTTAAAAAAAAAACGGCGTAATATTTCTAAAAATTATTAAAAAAAGTGTATTATTTAAAAAAAATCAAATATCAAAGGACTTCCGTGACAGAAGATTCCCATTGATAACATCTTGAAACCAGAAACGATTTAGCCCTAAACCCATCCAATCTGTAACGAACTGACAGAAAATCACAACAACCACTAGGGGGAAAACAGGGCATCCGGCCATGCATGGGAGGGAAGGAGATTACCGTACCGGTTGACAGCTTTCGCTCCGACAATCGCCAACGGTCGTCTCGACATGTCGCCTGCCGCTCATCACATGCGTCAACCTGCCCTCTCCAAACGATCACGTACGTGATTAGGGTGAGTCTTGGGCGGGACGTGCGATTCCAACAGGCTGGGCGTGCTGTGCCTGCGTTTGGAGGCCAACGTGGAGGAAATTCAGGCGGAGTTCCGTGCGTGCGCTTCACATCAGGTCAGGTGTGGTTCGGCGTGGAGAAAAAATGTCATGAGAAAACCGGTGATGTGGCACGCCACGCGGACCTAACAACCGGGACTCACCAGTCGAAACGTCACAAAAAATAAATGGGGGCAAAATCTGGCAACACTTTTGCTAAATGGGGTATAATGGATGATTTTTTGTTAAATGTGGTAATTAGTGTCAAAACTGTCCAAATATAGGGTAAAAACTGGAATTCACTCTAATATCATCGAACGAATTTGTGTAATGTTTAGTTATACATCAAGGAAACTGGGAACCACTCCTGTCATGTCATGTACCTTGCTCAGTGCGATGATCTGTAAGTCACCCCGAGCAGGTCCCAACCATTGGAACCCATGAATTTTGCAGAAAACAGTGCAATTCGTGTTGATTTTTTTAAAACCATGCGTTCTAAATGATAAATTTGTGTGAGTTTGGATCGTATACGCTTTTATGAACCTAGGATTCCAATCATTGGATTCTTTCGATTCCTGCTGGTGGAGTGGTGGTGGTCACATGATCACATCAGGCAGGTAGGGATCAGACCTATATTAAAAACAAACGCGTGCCCCATGATCGAGTTATGGAGAATCCTATACCATACCACCGTAGGTGCTGCTGTACTGCGTGGCTTCCGCAGCGACGCACGGAGTCGAGTTTTTGAAGAATCACACTATGCTTCTGTCAAAATATAATCTTGCTTGCCCAGCTAATATATCATGCATGTCAGCAATGCATGAATCCTTGGAGAGAAGAAATATCTATGGCTGTAAAATATCAGAGGATGTCGGCAAGGCAAGGAGGCGTAGCTTACTAGCTCAGATAGCTAGCTATAGTAAATAAGGTTGAGCTGTAATAGTAGTAGCTTCTAGCGCATGTGAGCTGGCTGTACACGTGAGCTCTTGTAAGGTGCGTCAAAGAGCTCAGGTGTGTGTCTTCCGCGGCAGTTCAGATGCGTCACCGGCGGAGAAGAATTGTGAGCGAGAGCGGGCGGAAAAAAGAATTTGTGCCTTGTGTTTCCGTTCGTAATCTAGGAGTTCCGGCGAGTTCATATACGGTGAAGTTGAGCTGCGCGTGTATGACGAGTTGTGCTGCGGTTGGACGGGAAGCATCGTTTGGTATGTTGCGTCACCAACGACAAAGAGAAAAAGTGAAGATGTGACGGGTGATGAGATGTGTTTTCCCGTATGCGTGTCTCGACGAGAAGACGAAGACAACGTGAAGATGAACGCGCACCAGCTAAGTGGAGTTCCTGCATGAGGCTATGTATTTAGTCTGCATGTAGTACGCTACGATGTGGCAGCGTGGGTTGGTAGTCCAGATGCGGTACATTGAGCTTTGTCGACAAGTCGTGAATCAGCAACTGAGTAAAGATCAAGAGGAGCAGGTGAAGATGACAAGTTTGGATTATGGGGAGACTGTTGGAAATAATCAAACCTTGCCATAAGTCAATTCGTGAGTATAATAGTATTAGTTCTATCCGATTAGCCATAGGTTAATTATGATCATGGTTGCCGGTTAATTAGGAGCTAAAGTAGTATTAGGACTTTATGTTGGAGTTGGCTTACATGCCATACGTAGCAAGTTTGTCCGGATTAGGACGGAAAGTACCTTTTGAGCTCGAGCTCATTTGAGCTCGGATGAACAGTAAATTTGAAAAAAAAAATCAAGACAGTTCAAAAAAATCTGAATTTTTTTCGTGGTATACTTTGACAAATGTTCTAAGTATTTGCAAATTTTCATCATGAGATCACATTCGTGGAAGGCGTGGCAAAAAAATAAAAAATAAAATCAGTGCTCCAAATGCTTTCGAAAGTAACACGCGGGACCGAAACGTGACCACATCCGACGTCCGTCACGCTACCGCCAGGATCCAAGGAGTTGCTCATCCCCTGTGTTTCACAGACGAGGTCATGCAGCATAAGTTCCCCGAGGGGTTTAAACCCATAAGTATAGAGCAATACGACGGTACGACGGACCCAGCCGTATGGATTGAGGATTTCCTCATGCACGTGCATATGGCCGGTGGTGATGATCTACACACCATCAAATACCTACCCTTGAAGCTCAAGGGATCAGCTCAGCATTGGCTTAACAGCCTCCCAGAAGATTCAATTGGAGTCTGGGAGGACCTCGAGGATGCATCCGGGCAAATTTCCAAGGCACTTACGTCCGACCCCCGGATGCCGACAACCTTGCCCATGTCGTGCAAAAACCGGGGGAGTCAGCCCGAAAATTCTAGAATCGGTTCTTGACCAAGAAAAACCAGATAGTGGACTGCCCGGACGCCGAAGCGATAGCCGCATTCAAATAAAACATTAGTGACAAATGGCTGGCCCGAGAGCTCGGACGGGAGAAGCCGCGGACAATGGCCGCCCTTACACAGCTCATGACCCGATTTTGCGCGGGCGAGGACAATTGGCTTGCTCGGAGGAGCGGCCGCAGTGGCGACCCTAGTACCTCTAAAGTGCGTGATGGGAATGGAAAACCTCGATGTAACAGGAATAACAAACGTCGCAATAGAGGAAGTAGCAGCGACGCCGAGAGATCACGGTTAACGCGGGTTTTAGTAACCAGCGTGGCGGCAATAAACGGAGACCTTTTCAAGGAGGGAAGGATGGCCCAACACAGTTGGATAAAATCTTGGATAAACCATGCGCCATCCACAGTACCCCTGACAAGCCAGCCACGCACACCAACCGGAATTGCTGGGTGATCAAGCAAGCCGGAAAGATTGCAGCCAATAACCATGGCAAGGGTCAACCTCGTCACGAGGATAGAGACCAGCCAGGGCCGGGCAATGCAAGCCAGAAGCAGTTCCCTCCCGAGGTCAAGGACGTGAATATGATTTATGTCACACACGTCACCAGAAAGGAGAGGAAGCGTCCGCTCCGCGAGGTGTACGCCGTGGAGCCTGCTGAGCTGAAGTATAATCCATGGTCGGAAATACCGAGCATATTTGACCGACGAGACCACCCGACCAGCATCCATCATGGCGGCACAGCGACGTTGGTACTCGACCCGATAGTTGACAGCTTTCATCTGACCCGAGTCCTCATGGACGGTGGTAGCAGCCTAAACTTGATATATGCAGATACAGTCAAGAAAATGCATATAGACCCAGCAAGGATGAAGCCCAGTAATACCACCTTCAAGGGTATCATACCAGGGATTGAAGAAAAATGCTAAGGAAGGGTGGCCCTGGACGTAGTCTTCGGCACACCTGAGAACTTTAGATGCGAGGAGTTAACCTTCGACATCATACCCTTCAGGAGTGGCTATCACGCACTCCTCAGGAGAACGGCTTTTGCTTGTTTTCACACAGTCCCGCACTATGCTTATCTAAAGTTGAAGATTCCAGGGCCCTATGGCGTGATAACAGTGAATGGTAACACGAACGCCCTCTTCGAACAGAAGAGCAGAACGCGGCCTTCGCGGCCGAAGTACAGGCAGCCGTGGAAGCATCGAAGGCCCGGGCTGGATCAAGCAGCCGGGATCAGCTGAAGCGTCCAAAGGCAATCCATGGCGCATCCAACGACGACTCCGGCGTATGCCGGACACCCCATGAGGATGATATGGGCACTACCTCGGAAGCAGCAGATGGCGACCCTAAATAGGGATACGCGCTCCGCTCCCCCCACTACATGACCAAGGATTATGTTCCTAGGGTTCACAATTTTGCTTTAAAAACTCCAAGGGAAGCAGTGGAGCATAAACAATCAGGAGCGACACTTCGGATCAATCGGACAACGTGTCGAAATATACTGGAAAGCGAGCATCTAGCTCGGAATCCACAACTCAGTTGGGTTGTTAAACCCTTAGCTCAGAGTTGGTTCGTGCCGTAATGGCACCCACATGCACAGTAAAAGTTATTCGCAGTTCGACTGCGTGACACCTCAGCAACAAGGTTACGAATGTTTAGAACATCAACCGTTCGACCGGGGGCAGACCAATCAGCATGGACTGATATATTCTCCTCCCTTGGAGGCATGCTTTGAAGCACCTGATCACCGCTAGTTGTCTTCAAACAAACGATGGCGTCGTCGGCAGCGGAACCCTTCGGCCTGGACGAGTCGCTGCCTGACGAAAATATATGGAGTAAACAAAAATAGTGATCCTCGGCTTGGCCAGGATATATGAAGAAGGAGCAACGATGATACAACACTGGACATGAAGCCGGCAGTTCGGACCTCGGAGCATCTACTCTTCGGACAAGCTTTTTAGAATCTCCTCAAAACATGTATCTTTCGTTATAGCTTGCATGTTAGGTTTGACCAAACAAATTATTGAATAAAGAGATGCCCATAATTTCGGGCCGAGCATACACTTATAGTACATCCTGGTTCTCATTTTCAATATTCAATTGCTATAATTCTTTGATACTACGTCGGATGCCTTTAAGGCACTAACACCTCGAACGGGGGGTTGCGTTAGAGCTCAACCCAATAAAATTGCTGAGGTACTCCGCGGAGTCCTCGGTAGCGTCGTCGGACCTCTTTGCCAATATATGCATCGATTTCGACTTGTGTCTTTAGTCAATAGCTAGGTTGCCTGGCTCCTATGCTTACCCCTTACGTTTCCGCACGTTCGACTAAGGGTGTAAAGGGAGCACCTCTATGATTGTTACTTCTGGTTTAACCGGTTAAGTACCTCAGGTGGGTGAAGCCGAAAGCTGACTGTCACAATAGGCGTAAATCGGTCGGCAGGCCGGACGAAGTGTAAAACTAAAAACCAGTATGGTTGTCTGTGTCAAACAAGAAGGACTTTTCTTTGAAAAAGGCCGAAGTATTTTTAATCCGAGCATGGCACTCTCGATGACTTGGGTTATACCGAGGGCTATTTTTGCCACCCACCACAAAAGCTCCCAAGACTAAGTGTATGGTTTAGCCTTCATGGTCTGATTGCCTTGTTTTCCTGATAAGAACCGCCTCCGGGCACCGAGACGTCGGCTAAGGGTTGGAATCAAAAGGAAAACACCCTAGGTAGTTTCTACTTAGGGGTGGAAGCCGACGATTGGCCAACTACACATTTTAACGTCATGGTCGAGTCAAAATTACCAAATAGCGTAAAGCAAGTAATTCGAATGACAAAAATTATAATTACTCGTTCCAATTAGGAAAGACATCATGTTAAAGATTTTTCTTTTTACACATAAAGCTCGGCATACCGAGGAGATACAAATGCATGCCTAATCAAGATTTTCTAGAAGGGATTCTTTCTTGCACTTCTCCTCGTCTATCCGAGCAGCTGGCATCTCCTTCTCAAAATACTTTTCTGGCTCCACCCTCTTGCCGTGCCTCTTGGGGCCCTGCCGAGCAATCGACTCCAGATCAAGCTTTGGATACTGGGCCTGCACGGCCGCAAAAGCCTGCCGAGCACCCTCAAGGCACGCCGACCTCTTCCATAGGTCGGCCTGAGCGCTCGCCCCTTGGCGGCGGCGCACCAACCCGAAGAAGCTCATCGGAGGAGGATCCCTCCGCCATAAGGCCTTGCAGAGATCCTCCATGACCGGCATGGCCGCTCGTTGCAGCTCCGCCACTTGCTTCAGCTTGTCCCCGAAGACCTGGGGACGAGCCGGGTCTTGGAACTGTAGCCAGAATGCCTTCTGCTGCTTGGACGGGGCGACGCTTGTGCCGAAGTAATGGCAGGCCTCCTCCACGCTCCGAGAAAGATCCGTGAGGGCGCCTGACACACGCCAAAGTTGCATCAGCTCGGGGAACGCTTCACGGCCGAAGATGCACTGCAGAAGATATGGCTTACCGGCGGCTATCTCGGTTGCCTGTTGCAGCACGTCTTTTGCCGCATTAGCTCGGTAGACAGCCTCCTGGCGCTCCCAGGCGAGCTTCTTGAGCTCCGCGGTGTCCTTTTCCTGGGAGATCTTTAGCGTGTCATGTTCAGTGACAAGCGCCAATAGATCCCCTTCCACCTCGGTGATGCGTGCCTGAGCAGCCTTGTGGGTTTTTTGCTCTTCGGCAAGCAGCCTGGCGTTTTCTTGCGCCGAGGCCTTCAGCTGTTCGGCTTCATCGGCCAGGCGCTTCTCGGCCGCTGCATAATTGAAATCAATGAGCAAGATTAGTATCTAATTACTTAGTAAACACGTATTAAAATGGGGATGAGTTAGAACATCCTTACCGACTGCCTTTTTGGCATCTTGCTTCAGCCGAAGAGTCTCCTCCTCGGCCTGATCAAGCCGGTGCTTCATCTCCTCCATTTCCGAAGAATTGGCTGAGGCAAAAGAAGAGGAAGCCTGCTCAAAAATGTAACAAAAACGCAGTGCGAAAGCACCCAATTGAGAATAACAAAGATTCGATCCTCCTGTTGGTTCCTTTGGAACCAACAAAGAGTCTCGGGGGCTACTGCATATTCGCGCTCTTTGACAGATGGGCATTAAGCTATAAATCGACCCTGAAGCCAGTTCAGTAAACTGACTCAAGGCTCGGGGGCTACTGTATTTGCGATTCAAAAGCAGATTTAAATTGTGCAGTCTTTATTAACAAGTCCAACATTTTTTATAACGTCTTCGGATGGTGCTTCCGCATCCTCCTTGAGGGCTACTGTGTATACGTAGAGTACTACTAAATGTTTAAACCGTACAATAGCAACAAGTCGCGTAAAGGGAGGGAAAACGTACCTCGAAGCCCTTCATCAGGCCGAGGAACACCTCCATCATTCCAGCTTTGACGGATCGAAATTGATTCAGAGCCGTGCCGACGAGGGCACGGTGGTCGGGAAGGATGGAAGGGCTTATCAAAGCCGCCTCCACCGCCTGTTGGCGCTCCTCCAGCTCGGCTCCTTCATAGCCGAACTGCGGGAGCGATGTCCTCGACGCCCCATCGTTGGTTAGTGGCAGAGGGGGCGTCGCTTGGTGAGCACATGGCTTTGAGGCCACGCAGACTGGAGATGCCAGGCAGGTGATCGCTGGCTCTTCACGACCAGGGGGAAGTTTCTTCCCCCGGTCCTCTACTTGGCTCTCCTTGGCCAAGGGTTGGTCCTCAGCCATGGAGGTGTTGCTTTCCCCTCTGGCATCAAATGCCAGAGGAGGTTGTGACAAGATCTCCCCCTCGGCTCGAGTGAGGGAGTGGTCGGCATCCGTCTCTGAGGAGCTCGCCGCCAGTGAGCTCGTTGGGAGACCAGGGGTGTCCTCGTCTTGTGAGTCGCACTGCTCCCTGTAAAAGGAAAAGGAAGAAAGAAGTAAGGATTAATGACTTACATTATTAAAATAGAAAGCTTGTCAAAACTTACCTATAGGCGGTAGGGAGCTTGCGACGAGGGCGGTGGCCTGGACGGGACTCCTTGGAGGAATCCAAATTAACGGTGGGCTCGTTTGGCACCGAGGATTGACTCGCCACCAAAGCCTTGGCCCTCCTCGGGCGCTTGGGAGCCTGGGGAGAGGCCAACACCTCATCGCCCTCCGACGCCGCCCGCTCTCTCTTCCTACATAGGGAAGAATGGGCCTCGCTGGAGTCCTCCTGCTGCTCGAAGCTGGAGTTCAAGTCTGACGCCTGCTGCTCGGGAGCGCTCTCCTGAATGACCGGGCCCTTTGCTCTGGTCTTCTTCGGCCCCTGGGCCTTCTTCGGCTTAACCGTGACCACATAGGGGTCCTCGGTCAGCAGTTTCTCCAGCTCGGCAATCGCGGGTGCCCCACGTCGGGACGTCGATGATTTGACCGACCTGGCGAATGTACGCCAATTCTACGATGAATATGGGAAAACTTAGTCATTCAGTTAAAGAAAGAAACAGAAACTACAAATTAAAAGTGGATGTATAACATACCTCGGCCGCTGGACGTGCTCGGCAGTAGCCGATGTCGTCTCCCTTGGTCCGGAAGGTGTTCTCCTTCGCCGAGGGCTTCAAGAGGATGTTCAACATCCCACCGAGGTCCCTCCCCCTGAAGAAACTTCGGATAACCGAAGCCTCACTGTTCGGCTCATACCTCCATAGAGGGGATGTTCGATCCTGGAGGGGCTGGACCCTGCGATGAAGCATGACGTGGACCACGTCGACCAGGGTGACACCATCGCCGATAAGGGTCTTCACTTGGTCCTGGAGTGCTCGGACTTCCTCCTAGTTGCCCCAGTCGAGGGCTTTGAGGGTCCAGGAGTGCAGCCTCTTCAAGGGTGCTGCAGAGAAGGCGGGGACTCCCTCTTGGTCCCCCGATGGCATGTCGGCCATGTAAAACCACTCCTCTTGCCATTGTTTCACCGTCTCGATGAACTTACTCGGCGGCCATGTAACGCCGTTGAGCTTGCTAATCATGGTTCCTCCGCACTCTGTGATCTGGCCATTGTTAGTCTGTGGTTTGACACAGAACAATTCAAGGTAGAGTCTGAAGTGTGGCTCGATACGGAGGAAGGCCTCGCACAAGACAATATACAAGGCGATATGGAGAATGGACTTGGGGGCCAAGTGGTGAAACTGGATCCCGTAAAAATACAGGAGGCTTTGGAGAAAGGGGTTGATAGGAAAACCAAAACCTCGGATGAGGTGGGAGATGAACACTACGTGCTCGCCTGCCCGAGGTTCTGGGACTCTGGAGGCAGAGTGGATCTCGTCCTCGAGGAGGGGCGAGCGGCACATGACCTCGTCCGGCGACGGGAGGTAGCCGCTCGCCTGCAGCTCGGCGATGTTGCCGGCGGTGACGGTGAAGCCCATCCACAGGTCTCTCTTGCTGGCCGCCTTTTCCTCGGTTGCCTTCACGGCAGCGCCCTTTCCCTTGCCGGCCATTTTCTTGGGACGGAGACGAGGTGGGAAAGGAGGACGAAGATTGAGGTTTTGATCTACTCTCTAGGCGCTTGAGCTTGGGGATTTGGGGCGCTGGAGGCAATGGGGAAGGCGTGAAATGAATTAGATTCATCCACATCCCTTTATAAGTCAGTAAAAAATACCAAGGGCACGATACTGTGCGGTAATTTCGCCAGTTCCCAACGCAACGCGCATTATGCACGCGCGTAAGCCAATGGATTTTGTCAATAATGCCGCTAAAAAACCGGAGCATGATCCTTTATTGATGGGACGTGCCAATGGCAGTGGCCTCGGGCTGCGGTAAAACCTGGCATAATAACTACTGATGGGACTTTTTGGTTCTATAGTACTTGGTGACGGTTTCGTGTTCAGTCAAAGTTGTCAGAACTCGGCCCAATCGACTCACCCACGCCAGCACTACGAAACTTTGCTGTTAATGTTGGGGAACGTTGCATGGAAAACAAAAAATTTCTACGCATACGCAAGATCTATCCATGGAGATGCATAGCTACGAGAGGGGGAGTGTGTCTACGTACCCTCGTAGACCGTAAGCGGAAGCGTTAGAACAACGCAGTTGATGTCGTCGAACAACTTCACCATCCAACCGACCGAGTACCGAACGTACGGCACCTCCGCGTTCAACACACGTTCAGCTCGGTGACGTCCTCGACTTCTTGATCCAGCAAGACGGCGAGGTAGTGGATGAGTTCCGGCAGCACGACGGCGTGGTGACGGTGATGGTAATGGTATCTCCGCAGGGCTTCGCCCAAGCACTGCGAAAATATGACCGAGGGACGGAACTGTGGAGGGGGGCGCCGCACACGGCTAAGACAATGTTGTGTGTCCTTTGGGGCGCCCCCTCTCCTCTATTTATATATGTGTAGGGGCTTGGAGTAGAAGGAATAGTGCCACGTGAACAGTAACCATGAATAGTACACACGTGGACTTGGACTCCAAAGTCCAATCCTATTCCTACTAGGACTCTCCCTTTTTTCTTCCCTAGCTGCGTGGGCTTTTGAGGACTTGGTGCACCTGGCCCAATAAGGCCAGGGTGCCTCCCCTTAACCCATGCCATCACTTGGGACGTGGTGGATCCACTTGTGGACTTCTGGACCCCTCCGGAATCCTCCGGAACCTTCTGGAAGCTTCCCGGTACAATACCGAAAAAACTGCACTTTTTTCCGGAACCCAAAATATGACTTCCCATATATAAATCTTTACCTCTCGACCATTCCGAGACTCCTCGTGACGTCCGGGATCTCATCCGGGACTCCGAACAATATTCGGTTACCAATTCACATAACTCATATAACACTATATCGTCAACGAACGTTAAGCGTGCGGACCCTACGGGTTCGGGAATGATGTAGACATGACCGAGACGCCTCTCCGGTCAATAACCAATAGAGGAACCTGGATGCCCATATTGGTTCCTACATATTCCACGAAGATCTTATCTGTCGAACCGCAATGACAACATACGTAATTCCCTTTGTCCATCGGTATGTTACTTGCCCGAGATTCGATCGTCGGTATCTCCATACCTAGTTCAATCTTGTTACCGGCAAGTCTCTTTACTCGTTCCGTAATACATCATTCCGTAACTAACTCCTTAGTCACTTTGCTTGCAAGCTTCTTATGATGTGCATTACCGAGAGGGCCCAGAGATACCTCTCCGAAACACGGAGTGACAAATCCCAGTCTCGATCCATGCCAACTCAACGGACACCTTCGGAGATACCTGTAGAGCATCTTTATGATCACCCAGTTACGTTGTGACGTTTGATAGCACACAAGGTATTCCTCCGGTATCCGGGAGTTGCATGATCTCATGGTCTGAGGAACATGTATTTGACATTCAAGAAAGCAGTAGCAATAAACAGAACGATCATATGCTAAGCTAACGGATGGGTCTTGTCCATCACATCATTCTCCTAATGATGTGATCCCGTTATCAAATGACAACTCATGTCTATGGTTAGGAAACCCTAACCATCTTTGATCAACGAGCTAGTCTAGTAGAGGCTCACTAGGGACACGGTATTTGTTTATGTATTCACACATGTATTTAAGTTTCCGGTCAATACAATTCTAGCATGAATAATAAACCTTTATCATGAACAAGGAAATATAAAATAATAACAACTTTATTATTGCCTCTAGGGCATATTTCCATCAGTCTCCCACTTGCACTTGAGTCAATAATCTAGATTACATAGTAATGAATCTAACACCCATGGAGTCTTGGTGCTGATCATGTTTTGCTCGTGGAAGAGGCTTAGTCAACGGGTCTGCCACATTCAGATCCGTGTGTACTTTGCAAATTTCTATGTCTCCATCCTTGACATATTCACGAATGGAGTTGAAGCGTCTCTTGATGTGTTTGGTCTTCTTGTGAAACCTGGGCTCCTTGGCTATGGCAATTGCTCCAGTGTTGTCACAAAAGATTGTCATTGGACCCGATGCACTAGGTATTACACCTAGATCGGATATGAACTCCTTTATCCAGACTCCTTCATGTGGTGCTTCCGAAGCAGCTATGTATTCCGCTTCACACGTAGATCCTGCCACGACGCTCAACTTGGAACTGCACCAACTGACAGCTCCACCATTTAATATAAATACGTATCCGGTTTGTGACTTAGAGTCATCCGGATCAGTGTCGAAGCTTGCATCGACGTAACCCTTTACGACGAGTTCTTCATCACCTCCATAAACGAGAAACATGTCCTTGGTCCTTTTCAGGTACTTCAGGATATTCTTGACCGCTGTCCAGTGATCCACTCCTGGATTACTCTGGTACCTCCCTGCCAAACTTATGGCAAGGCACACATCAGGTCTGGTACACAGCATGGCATACATAATAGAACCTATGGCTGAGGCATAGGGAATGACTTTCATTTTCTCTATATCTTCTGCCGTGGTCGGGCATTGAGTCTGACTCAACTTCACACCTTGCAAGACAGGCAAGAACCCTTTCTTTGACTGATCCATTTTGAAGTTCTTCAAAACTTTGTCAAGGTATGTGCTTGGTGAAAGTCCTATCAAGCGTCTTGATCTATCCCTATAGATCTTGATGCCCAATATATAAGCAGCTTCACCGAGGTCTTTCATTGAAAAATTCTTATTCAAGTATCCCTTTATGCCATCCAGAAATTCTATATCATTTCCAATCAACAATATGTCATCCACATATAATATTAGAAATGCTATAGAGCTCCCACTCACTTTCTTGTAAATACAGGCTTCACCGTAAGTCTGTACAAAACCATATGCTTTGATCACCTCATCAAAGCATATATTCCAACTCCGAGATGCTTGCACCAGTCCATAGATGGATCGCTGGAGCTTGCACACTTTGTTAGAACCCTTAGGATCGACAAAACCTTCTGGTTGCATCATATACAACTCTTCTTTGAGAAAACCATTCAGGAATGCAGTTTTGACATCCATTTGCCAGATTTCATAATCATAAAATGCGGCAATTGCTAACATGATTCGGACAGACTTAAGCATCGCTACGGGTGAGAAAGTCTCATCGTAGTCAACCCCTTGAACTTGTCGAAAACCTTTCGCGACAAGTCGAGCTTTGTAGACAGTGATATTACCATCCTCATCCGTCTTCCTCTTAAAAATCCATTTATTCTCAATGGCTTGCCGATCATCGGGCAAGTCCACCAAAGTCCATACTTTGTTCTCATACATGGATCCTATCTCGGATTTCATGCCTCAAGCCATTTGTCAGAATCTGGGCTTATCATAGCTTCTTCATTGTTCGTAGGTTCGCCGTTGTCTAACAACATAACTTCCAGAACAGGATTACCGTACCACTCTGGTGCGGAACGTACTCTGGTCGATCTACGAAGTTCAGTAGTAACTTGATCTGAAGTTTCATGATCTTTATCATTATCTTCCTCTCTTATTGGTGTAGGCATCACGGGAACGGTTTTCTCTGATGAGCTACTTTCCAATTCGAGAGAAGGTACAATTACCTCATCAAGTTCTACTTTCCTCCCACTCACTTCTTTCGAGAGAAAATCCTTCTCTAGAAAGGACCCATTCTTGGCAACAAAGACCTTGCCTTCGGATCTGTGGTAGAAGGTGTACCCAATTGTTTCTTTAGGGTATCCTATGAAGACGCACTTCTCCGCTTTGGGTTCGAGCTTATCAGGTTGAAGCTTTTTCACATAAGCATCGCATCCCCAAACTTCAAGAAATGACAGCTTAGGTTTCTTGCCAAACCATAGTTCATATGGTGTCGTCTCAACGGATTTAGACGGTGCCCTATTTAACGTGAATGCAGCTGTCTCTAATGCATAACCCCAAAACGATAGTGGCAAATCGGTAAGAGACATCATAGAACGCACCATATCCAATAAAGTACGGTTACGACCTTCGGACACACCATTACGCTGTGGTGTTCCAGGTGGCGTGAGTTGTGAAACAATTCCACATTTTCTTAAATGAAGGCCAAACTCGTAACTCAAATATTCGCCTCCGCGATCAGATCGTAGAAACTTTATTTTTTTGTTACGATGATTCTCTACTTCACTCTGAAATTCTTTGAACTTTTCAAATGTTTCAGACTTGTGTTTCATCAAGTAGATATACCCATATCTACTCAAATCATCTGTGAAGGTTAGAAAATAACGATACCCGCCGCGTGCTTCAATATTCATCGGACCGCATACATCGGTATGTATTATTTCCAACAAATCAGTAGCTCGCTCCATTGTTCCGAAGAACGGAGTTTTAGTCATCTTTCCCATGAGGCATGGTTCGCAAGTATCAAATGATTCATAATCAAGGGATTCCAAAAGTCCATCCGCATGGAGTTTCTTCATGCGCTTTACACCAATATGACCTAAACGCAGTGCCACAAGTATGTTGCACTATCATTATCAACTTTGCATCTTTTGGAATCAATATTATGAATATGTGTATCACTATGATCGAGATTCAACAAGAATAGACCATTCACAAAAGGTGTGTGACCATAAAAGATGTTACTTATATAAATAGAACAACCATTATTCTCGGAATTAAATGAATAACCGCCTCACAATAAACAAGATCCAGATATAATGTTCATGCTCAACGCTGGCACCAAATAACAATTATTGAGGTCTAAAACTAATCCCGAAGGTAGATGTAGAGGTAGCGTGCCGACGGCGATCACATCAACCTTGGAACCATTCCCGACGCGCATCGTCACCTCGTCCTTAGCCAATCTTCGCTTATTCCGTAGCTCCTGTTTCGAGTTACAAATATGAGCAACCGAACCAGTATCAAATACCCAGGCGCTACTGCGAGCATTAGTGAGGAACACATCAATAACATGTATATCAAATATACCTTTGCTCACTTTGCCATCCTTCTTATCCGCCAAATACTTGGGGCAGTTCCACTTCCAGTGACACCTCTCTTTGCAGTAGAAGCACTCTGTTTCAGGCCTGGGTCCAGCTTTGGGTTTCTTCGTGGGAGCGGCAACTTGCTTGCCGTTCTTCTTGAAGTTCCCCTTCTTTCCCTTGCCCTTTTTCTTGAAACTAGTGGTTTTGTTAACCATCAACACTTGATGCTCCTTCTTGATTTCTACCTCCGCTGATTTCAGCATCGCGAAGAGCTCGGGAATTGTCTTCTCCATCCCTTGCATATTATAGTTCATCACGAAGCCTTTATAGCTTGGTGGCAGTGACTAAAGAACTCTGTCAATAACACTCTCAACCGGAAGATCAATCCTCAGCTGAGTCAAGTGGTTGTGGTACCCAAACATTCTGAGTATGTGTTCACTGACAGAACTGTTCTCCTCCATCTTACAGCTGAAGAACTTGTTGGAGACTTCATATCTCTCAACCTGGGCATTAGCTTGAAATATCAATTTCAGCTCTTGGAACATCTCATATGCTCCGTGGCGTTCAAAACGCTTTTGTAGTCCCGGTTCTAAGCCGTAGAGCATGGCACACTGAACTATCGAGTAGTCATCAGATCGAGCCTGCCAGGCGTTCACAACGTCTGCAGCAGCTCCTGCAGCAGGTCCATCACCTAGCGGTGCATAAAGGACATAATTCTTCTGTGCAGCAATGAGGATAATCCTCAAGTTATGGACCCAGTCCGTGTAGTTGTTACCATCATCTTTCAACTTAGCTTTCTCTAGGAACGCATTAAAATTCAACGGAACAGTAGCACGGGCCATTTATCTACAACATAGATATGCAAAAACTATCAAAACTAAGTTCATGATAAATTAAGTTCAATTAATCAAAGTACTAATGAACTCCCACTTAAATTAACATCCCTCAAGTTAACTAAGTGATACATAATCCAAATCAACTAGCCCATGTCCGATCATCACGTGAGATGGGATAGTCATCAATGGTGAACATCTCCATGTTGATCATATCTACTATATGACTCATGTTCGACCTTTCGGTCTCCAGTGTTCCGAGACCATGTCCGTACATGCTAGGATCGTCAAGTTTAACCCAAGTATTCTGCTTGTGTAAACTGGCTTACACCTGTTGTATATGAACGTAGAATCTATCACACCCGATCATCACGAGGTGCTTCGAAACGACGAACTTTAGCAACGGTGCATACTCAGGGAGAACACTTTTATCTGGAAATTTAGTGAAGGGATCATCTTATAATGCTACCATCGTTCTAAGAAAAATAAGATGCATAAAGGATAAACATCACATGCAATCAAAATTTGTGACATGATATGGCCATCATCTTGTGCTTTTGATCTCCATCTCCAAAGCATCGTCATGATCTCCATCGTCACCGGCTCGACACCTTGATCTCCATCGTTGCGTCGTGGTCGTCTCGCCAACTATTGTTTCTACAACTATTGCTAACGCATAGCGATAAAGTAAAGCAATTACATGGCGCTTGCATTTCATACAATAAAGAGACAACCATAAGGCTCCTGCCGGTTGCCGATAAATTACAAAACATGATCATCTCATACAATAACGTATATCACATCATGTCTTGACCATATCACATCACAGCATACCCTGCAAAAACAAGTTAGACGTCCTCTACTTTGTTGTTGCAAGTTTTACGTGGCTGCTACGGGCTTCTAGCAAGAACCATTCTTACCTACGGCACAAAACCACAACGGTGATTTATCAAGTTTGCTGTTTTAACCTTCAACAAGGACCGTCCGTAGTCAAATTCGATTCAACTAAAGTAGGAGAAACAGACACCCGCCAGCCACCTTTATGCAAAACAAGTTGCATGTCTGTCGGTGAAACCGGTCTCATGTACGTGGACATGTAAGGTTGGTCCGGGCCGCTTCATCTTACAATACCGCCGAATCAAAATAAGACGTTGGTGGTAAGCAGTATGACGATCACCGCCCACAACTCTTTGTGTTCTACTCGTGCATATCATCTACGCATAGACCTGGCTCATGATGCCACTGTTGGGGAACGTTGCATGGAAAACAAAAATTTTCTACGCACACGCAAGATCTATCCATGGAGATGCATAGCTACGAGAGGGGGAGTGTGTCTACGTACCCTCGTAGACCGTAAGCGGAAGCGTTAGAACAACACGGTTGATGCCGTCGAACAACTTCACGATCCAACCGACCGAGTACCGAACGTACGGCACCTCCGCGTTCAGCACACGTTCAGCTCGGTGACGTCCTCGACTTCTTGATCCAGCAAGACGACGAGGTAGTGGATGTGTTCCGGTAGCACGACGGCGTGGTGACGGTGATGGTAATGCTATCTCCGCAGGGCTTCGCTCAAGCACTGCGAAAATATGACCGAGGGACGGAACTGTGGAGGGGGGCGCCGCACACGGCTAAGACAATATTGTGTGTCCTTTGGGGCGCCCCCTCTCCTCTATTTATATATGTGTAGGGGCTTGGAGTAGAAGGAATAGTGCCACGTGAACAGTAACCGTGAATAGTACACACGTGGACTTGGACTCCAAAGTCCAATCCTATTCCTACTAGGACTCTCCCTTTTTTCTTCCCTAGCTGCGTGGGCTTTTGAGGACTTGGTGCGCCTGGCCCAATAAGGCCAGGGTGCCTCCCCTTAGCCCATGCCAGCCCTTGGGACGTGGTGGACCCACTTGTGGACTTCCGGACCCCTCCGGAATCCTCCGGAACCTTCTGGAAGCTTCCCGGTACAATACCGAAAATACTGCACTTTTTTCGGAACCCAAAATATGACTTCCCATATATAAATCTTTACCTCTCGACCATTCCGAGACTCCTCGTGACGTCCGGGATCTCATCCGGGACTCCGAACAATATTCGGTTACCAATTCACATAACTCATATAACACTATATCGTCAACGAACGTTAAGCGTGCGGACCCTACGGGTTCGGGAATGATGTAGACATGACCGAGACGCCTCTCCGGTCAATAACCAATAGCGGAACCTGGATGCCCATATTGGTTCCTACATATTCCACGAAGATCTTATCGGTCGAACCGCAATGACAACATACGTAATTCCCTTTGTCCGTCGGTATGTTACTTGCCCGAGATTCGATCGTCGGTATCTCCATACCTAGTTCAATCTCGTTACCGGCAAGTCTCTTTACTCGTTCCGTAATACATCATCCCGTAACTAACTCCTTAGTCACTTTGCTTGCAAGCTTCTTATGATGTGCATTACCGAGAGGGCCCAGAGATACCTCTCCGAAACACGGAGTGACAAATCCCAGTCTCGATCCATGCCAACTCAACGGACACCTTCGGAGATACCTGTAGAGCATCTTTATGACCATCCAGTTACGTTGTGACGATTGATAGCACACAAGGTATTCCTCCGGTATCCGGGAGTTGCATGATCTCATGGTCTGAGGAACATGTATTTGACATTCAAGAAAGCAGTAGCAATAAACAAAACGATCATATGCTAAGCTAACGGATGGGTCTTGTCCATCACATCATTCTCCTAATGATGTGATCCCGTTATCAAATGACAACTCATGTCTATGGTTAGGAAACCTTAACCATCTTTGATCAACGAGCTAGTATAGTAGAGGCTCACTAGGGACACGGTATTTGTTTATGTATTCACACATGTATTTAAGTTTCCGGTCAATACAATTCTAGCATGAATAATAAACCTTTATCATGAACAAGGAAATATAAAATAATAACAACTTTATTATTGCCTCTAGGGCATATTTCCATCTGTTAAGCTACCAAAGCTTGGATCGGGTCTTCGGATCCGATACGAACAAAAGCTATTTCCTGAGGAATTTTGGGTTGGACCTCCTCGGGTGTCTAAAGTATATAACTTCTTGGACTGAAAGCATTGGTTACAGTAGAGGAAGGCGCCAAAGAGATGGAATCAATCAATTTGCAAGAGACTTTGGATCCAAGGGTGTCCTCGGACGTGGAATCAAGATGAAACATCAAGTCTACCGAACTCGCCTACGAAGCCGAAGACCCAAGACGCAGCCACTCCAAGGAGTTCAATGTCCTCATCTTGAAAACTAGTTCAGGGGCTGCTGATGGTGTCCTGGACTAGGGGGTGCTAACCGCGTCGGCCCCTTCATAGTGGGCCGGGCCGAGGACCCCTGGATAGTCACCAAGTGAGCCAAGACTGCTACGCCCTTCAGCGTACTCAAGATGGAAACCTCTGAAGACTTAGCGCACACTTCAGGGAACATTCAAATTATCGGCATGTCCTTATATAAGCCGGGGATTTAGTTCGTAGGGTTAAGTAAGATTAGACACATACGATCTCGAGGTAGGTCATCCTGTACTTTGTACTCCATCAAAAGCAATAACAGGGAAGCTTGACGTAGGGTTTTACCTCTTCGAGAGGGCTTGAACCTGGGTAAAACACGGTGTCCCTCTTTGTCCTGTTACCATCTAGCTATGATCACCAGCTCGGGACCCCCTACCCGAGATCCGCCGGATTCAACTCCGACAGGCGGTCAGGATGGGGGGACGGGACTGCCGGTGAAAACCAGGCCATCCTTGACGGCGGATGATGGCGGCGTCTTGAGGCGTCGTTACCTTGATGAACGCATCATCGGTGCAGCTCTTGTCTCCTCCCTCGGGCTGCTCCGGGGGAAACCATAGATCTGGGTCGCCCGGATCGGACGATGGCGACGTTCGGTGTTGTTATACCTCATGGGGACATCGTTTTGGAGCAGCTACTGGCTAGAGGGGTGGATGGGCGAGGGTCTCCGCATGCTTCTCATGCAGTGACCAAGGTGGAGCGGCGTGCCATCTAAAGTATCAACGACGGTGAGTCTTAGCGGCAAGGTGCAGCGGGGTCTGGTCGCTGGATACCGTTTGATGGGCGCACGCAGGAGGCCGGTGTTGTCCGGTGTCGTGGTGGCATCGACGACAGGAGGGTCTAGTAAGATCAGTGCATTGATTGCTCCTGAAGATGGGACTGCGGAAGAAGGCGGCGACGGATTCTTCAGTGTGCGTAGGCGGTGCACACTGAGGGTCTGCTAGACCGGTTCGTGCTCCTGGCTAGCCGACGGGCGGCTTGGTGAGGCCACCGGATTTCTTGGTGTGCGTGGCGTGAGCTCAGGGCACATCATCAACATTGTAGGTAGGGCGACAGTTTTCGCCAGGAAGGTGGCTCTGGGTTGATATATGTATTTATTTTGTAAGGCCTTGTTGAATAATGCAATAAAGAAGGCTGTGTGCATCACTTGATGCAGAGGCTGGGGGTAATCCTCCTTTTCGAAAAAAAAGGATTACTTCCCCCCGTTTTCCTTTTTTTCGTAACTTCTCTAGTCAACACTGCATCATGGAATAATTGCTAGATAAAGATTTGAATTTTCAGTGGAATTTTTGCTTTCCAAATCTATTTGTAATTACTCCCAGACAAAGAGCTCTCAAGCAAGTCATATATGTATTTAGTGGTAAAAACAGATTTCTGGCCTAAACCACAATAAATCTCATCATCACCCCCAGATAAGTTCAATCTGTTAATATCTTCCTTAATCCAAACCCATTGATTACTCAACTCAGGGGATAATCTTCTCCTAAAGAATGAGTTAACATCAACAACGAGGCTGTCTTGAACAGAGCAGTCTCGGGCATTGCAAATATTAAAAAGAAGAGGAAATTTCTCACATAAGGGAACTTGGCCATTCAGATTATCCTCCCACAAACACCGTCTTTGTTTGATCTACTATTTCTTGATACTCCACGTTAAATCGTTGTCTCCGTCTTTGTTTGATCTACTATTTTCCGTGCTATTTTTTAACAGTAGCATGGTGAATATTCAGTGCGCGAGAGGATAGTGATGTCACTAGTAGAAAACAGGGAATCAGTCCCGGTTCCAGAGGGCCTTTACTCCCGGTTCTGGAACCGGGACTAAGCATCCGGGACTAAAGGTCCTCACTTTTAGTCCCGGTTCTGTTACGAACCAGGACTAAAGTGCCTCCACGTGGCCGCTGTGGGGCGCCCAGACAGGAGGAACTTTAGTCCCGGTTGGTAACACCAACCGGGACTAAAAGACTACCACGCGTCAGCAGCTCGAGGCGCCCAGGCAGGAGGAACTTTAGTCCTGGTTGGTAACACCAACCAGGACTAAAAGACTGCCACGCGTCAGCAGCTCGAGGCGCTGGGGTTTTTTTTTTTTTTAAAGTAGGGGGTTTGGGGTTTCATATTGTGTTTCCCCCTTTTCTTTTTTGTGTAGACGATTCAACTCGACGTTTGCTACTACATAAAGCAATGAAGAAACCATTACACAAATCGTCATGAATTAATACAGAGAGAAGTGACCTCTCTTTCTCCGTGCTTGGTCGAACAACATGTTTTCGTATATCTATTCGACGCTACGTACTATGTCTAGTGCACGTTCATGCATATATACATTGAATAACATCTCTTACGATCTCTAATATCTAATTACCAACATTCATCCTAATTTCTTCATGGTATTCTCCTTTTTTAGCTATGACGTGATCAAGGAGGAATCCCGCCAATTCCTCTTGAATTGCTCGTAGGCGATACTCTGGTAGGAGTCCGTCCCTCTTCCGTTCGATCTAATTTAAAGAAGGGGGTCAATATATATATATATATATGAATGAAACTCAACACAGTTGATGGTAATAAAATAAATTTGTGAATATTGTTTACGTACATCAAGTTTTTCTAATATTCTGCCCTTGTCACAGGTCGTCTGGCGCATGAACTCGCAGACGTAGTATCCACAGAAGTTATTCCCGGATCCCAGATGAGGGCACTTTACGAGAATAGTGTTCAATCAAAATAATAATCAAGCATGATAGTGGTATTGAAACTAGAATCAAAGAGATGCGCGGGCCTAGCTAGTACTACTTACAGGGAGCAATTCATATCGCAGCTCCTTTTTCCAGGGACCCCTAACCGCCTCGGTGAACCTTGTCCAAACCCTGCCCGGCAAACAAAATGAATTAAAGAGTTATTAATTACTTGATATCAGGAAATGAACGATAGTTGCCGATATAGTGCGATAATGATTGAAATTACTTCTGGAGAATTTTTTGCAGGGGCGCCCACTTCGAAAGGTCTTTACGTAACGAGTCCATGACTTGTATTCGACTTTGGTCAAACTGTATGATGAGCAGAATAAAGTGGAAGCTGCACACATGTAGCTCATCAATTACACTTAACATCGAGTAAGCGAAACAAAATGATGTGTATGTACAAGACAGTATATAACACTCACTCGAAGTTGTAAGGAAGTAGTATTTCTCTTTTGGTTTGTTGTTTGATAAACGCCCTTAGCAAGTAATCCTCTACATCCTTTTTGTTGTGTTGGACAGTAACTTCATGAACAATATTTGGGCTAACGAACCCAATGTCATAGATTTGGATTGGTCCTTTGTTGCATTCGAGGATCTTCTTTCTGCATAATATACATATGGTGAGGATAATTATATACATGCAATAATGAACGAGCTGAGCTAGAGACTTAATTATAGAAATGATACTTACAAACAATAGCAAGTGATGATAGTTTTGTCAATCTCTTTTAGATTGTATAACTGGAATAATTCTGAAAATTCAATGTAAACCAACTCGTTTCCATTGAAGAAATGCTCATCTTAACTCCTGCAGTGATATAGTTCTCCCTTCGCTCGCAGGCTTCCAAGTACCATTTATGCAATGCTCGCATCCTCGTTGGTAGATTCAGGAGCTCCTCAGGTCTGACGAGAGGCTTCCCGTGCTCGAATCTAAAGGCTACTACATCAGCCATTTCGGGTAACGGTATATGATCGGGTAAGTAATAACCAGGATTAGTACCGGGCGCTACCCCCTCCGGAACATCAGGGATATCGCTAGACACCTTGAGCGGGGGGCACGATTGGTTCTCCTGCTCGCCCAGTTGGGGAATTGTTTTTTCCCTTGATATGCACTACCGCTGCTTCCCGACCGCTTCTGTGGATCTGCAAATGACTTTACAATCTCACGGTCATAGTCTGATAGCAACTTAGGCGGTGGTTTTTCAAGGTTTTTCAGCGTACGCCTCGCTATTTCAGGATCAATTCTCTCCTTTGGAGGTGGACGTTTCGGTGCAAAATGGGCCTTCACTTCGGCCATTGAGATTGCCTTGCTTTCCTCTTCAGACCTATCATATGGTCTCTGTGGAAGAGGCTTGAGGCTTGGACCATATTGAAACCTCTTCCCTCCTGTTGCTGTACTGCTAGCCGCAGGAGCGGCGGCGGCTCTCTTCCGCCGCTGTTGCTGAAGCGGCGGAGACGGCTGACGCGGCGCAGGAGGCGCAGTCCGCTGACGCGCCGGAGACGACTGAGGCAGCGGAGACGGCTGATGCCCCGGAGATGGCGGAGACGGCAGACGCGCCGGAGACGGCTGAGTCTGCTGATGAGGGGCCTCCTCCGGCTCATGAGTATGCTCAGGCGGCGTGAAGTAAGGAAGCTTGATGTGTGACTTTCTCCATAGACAGGTAGTCCTTAAGGCATTTTCCAGAGAATAAACCTCGCCTTCACCTGTAGGATGATCAAGCTGCAAGCTCCCAAATCCGGGCGTTATTTCATCCACCATGACAACAGCATAGCCATCTGAAATCGGAGCGCAATGGAAAGTTGCATCAGGTCGAGGATGGTGGACAGAGCCTTTCGCCACCTCCAAGCTCAGGTTTCCGCAATCCGCCAACAGCACACAATGTTCATTCTCCGTGATACCATCCACGGGGTAGCGGCGAGCCGTGATATCAGGCTGAACGTGCTCCGTGGAAGCCACGCTGCTTCTCCGCTGAGATGGTGGAGTAGCTTCCAATGAAGGATCATGCTGCTGAGATGGTGGGCCGAGGGCTCGCTGGCTAACTGATGCCGCCTCTAGTGCCGCTAATCTTTGTTCCATCTGCTGTAGTTTGCTTGCTTCCTCTTTCTTCTTTCGCCCTCGGCTTCTATAAGTGTCTCTGCTGTCACGAAACCCATGCACCCACGGAATGGAGCCTGGTGTGCCTCGTGTTCGTCCAGGGTGTTCAGGATTCCCGAGGGCCTTTGTCAGCACGTCCTTCTCTCTGTCGGGATGGAACGTCCCTTCCTCCACTTCCTTGATTGCTTCCTCAATCTTTTTCATGGGTATTGCAAGTTTAGAATCCGCGTAAACAACCTCCCCTGTTTCTGGGTCCAAAGCTCCCCCATTCCCGAATACCCAAGTCCTTACCCGATCTGGCCAGTTCCGTGACACTGGTTCGACCCCTTTAGCAAGTAGGTCGTTCTCCATTTTTTCCCACTTAGGCTCGGCTTGGCTGTAGCCACCTGACCCCGTAACATGGTGATACTGCTTCTTTGCAGCATTTAGCTTATTTTGCTGTGACGTTTTCCGCGCCTTCTCGGATTTCTTGTAGGCCACAAATGCGGGCCACTGATCTCTTATCTTCTCATATATACCGGTGAAATCTGGAGTCTTGTTTTTCTCGACAAACTGTGTGTTCAAATTCTTCTTCCAGTTCTTGAACAGTTCTGCCATCTTTAGAGCGTACGCCTTGACCTTTGGCTCTATAACTGGTGGGGTTGTCGGATCCTCCTCTGGCGGTAGGATGAAATTTGTCAGCAGCAAGCTCCAAAGATCTTCTTTTTGTCTATCGTGGACAAAAGTAACTGAAGGGTTGTCCTTCTTCTTATTCCATTGCTCGATGGTGATCGGGATGCTATCCCTAACCAGTACTCCGCACTGATATGTAAAGGCGTGTTTGGTCCGCTTGGGAAGAATCGGTTGGCCAGCTGGAGAGATTACGTCGATCTTGTACCTTTCCTCCTTGTCCAACCTTTTCTTCGCGCCTCGTCTCCTTGTTGTCGAAGTTTGGCTCGTTCTGGAAGGCTAAAAGAAGAAAGAAGCGTTAATATATTTACATACAAAACAATTAATGCATCTAGTCAGCAGAGGCTTAATTAATATATATATATATACCTCGCCGGACTCTGCATTAGTTAAGGCTCCCTTCTCCATATCACCGGAGCCGTCATGATCTTGTTCCTCCTCCATTCTTCCATCATCGGAGCCGTGATGATCTCCTTCCTCCTCCATTCCACCATCGTTGTCGTTGAGAAACGACAAGGTGTCCTCCTCCATTGGATTTTCTCCAGCGCGGATTATATGCTCCAACGCCTCTTCTTTTTCTAAGTCTCTGTGATCCATAGTTTCTGCAAATATTACAACATGGCAAAATACAAACCATGAGAGATGGATAGTGGCAAACATAGACCAAACCAGAAAAAGGAATCATATGCATATGAGTAATGGATTAGTGGCAAACATCATGCAAACTTCACAAGTTATATATATATAGGGGCAAAAATTTAGATTAAGAATACAAGATATCTCTTGCTTCCGTACATCGTCGAATATTATCACTAATACATCTCGAATAGTATCATATATATATTATCACTAATACAGCTAGAACCCTAGCGAACGACGGGTATCGGCGCGGGCGGTGGACACCCAAAGAGAAGGAACCATCACAGGATCATAGCTCCAGTGAGATCCCTGAAGAACCTGCCAGGTATTGTCGGACCTGGCCTCCAACGCAACCATGTAGCGATGGACGTGCTCGTCCTCCTCCCTGACACGGTGATGTACCACCTCCGCGGGGGACTCAAGCCTCCGCACCGTCACTGGCCCACGCGACCGCCACCAAAGAAGCTCCGGGTCGACAACGGGCTGCCTCCTCACCAAGCTGCGTGCCCCGGAAGGTAGCACCTCCCAGTCCCAGCCCGGCGGAGCCCAGTCCCGGACATGTCCCCTCTGATCAAGCAGGCCTCCTCCGCCGAGTCGACGACTAGGATGCATGCCAGGCATCGTCGACGTCGAGAACAAATGCTTAATTATGAAAACAAATTTAATAAACACTTAGCAAAATTAGCTTATACACTTAGCATCTATCCATCTCTACACTTAGCAAAATTAGCATCTACACTTAGCAAAGTTATATACGTAAGAGATATCTTGTATTCTGAATCTAAATTGTCGGAGACTCGTCCGGCGATCGTCGGGGACTCGTCCGGCGATCGTCGGGGCAAAGCCAAACAACTTTTTTTAATCTATTTCTACTAAATTCATCTAAACTACACTTAGCAAAATTAACGTGCTTCTTCATGCAATTTTCATTTAACCATACTACACTTAGCAAAATACAAGATTTATACACAAGATGAATACACAACTCAAAAAATGAACCATATTAACCATACTACACTTAGCAACAATATGTGCTCCTAATCCTCCATTTCTCAAACAAAATTAGCAAGATTTAGATGATTTGGCCCCTGTCTAACTACAACATATCCATACAATCTATCCATACATTCATCAACACACCTCTATTAATTTCTGCCATACATTCATCAACACATATCCACACAATTTATTCATCCATACAAAATTTCAAACAAAGCGATGAACTAGGGTTCCTGCCATGAATCCATCCATCCATCCATCCATGAATCCATCCATCCATCCATTTGGATAAGAGAGGGAGGAGGGGGGTGCTACCGTGGGGCGGCGACGACGAGCAGGGCTCGATCGGGGGCGTGCGGCAACGAGGAGCGGGCTCGGGGGCGGCGATGCTCGGGGAGGATGGCGAGGAGGTCCGGCGACGGTCAGCGGGTTAGGGGACGGCTCGGGCCAGGGCGTCGCGGCAGCCTGGCGGCGGCGTGCGGTGGTTCGGCGTCGGGGCAGAGGAGCGAGAGAGAAAGAAGATTGGGGAGGAAGAAGAAAATTTTCTAAGTCGTGCTTATATACTAGCCCCTTTAGTCCCGGTTGGTGCCACCAACCGGGACTAAAGGCCACCCTTTAGTCCCGGTTGGAGCCACCAACCGGGACTAAAGCCCTTTGCTTCCCGCCCTTTCGGCTGCTGAAAAGGAGCTTTAGTCCCGGTTGGTGGATCCAACCGGGACTAAAGGGGGACTTTAGTCCCGGTTGGAGCCACCAACCGGGACTAAATGTCTGGTGGCGCGGTGCAGGACAAGTTTAGTCCCACCTCGCTTGGCGAGAGGTGCGAACACCAGTTTATAAGCCCCGCCGCGGCAACTGCTTCGAGCTCCTCTCTTTAGCAGGCCTATTGGGCCTATCAAACCTGTCCTGCCCTGTGGTCCCTACTGGACCGTGTGGGCCTGCATCCTGGCCCAACTAGTTGTTGGGTTTCTAGTCGTATGCAGGCCGTGTCGGCCCAGTAGGCGGGCTTTTCCTTTTTTTTTGTTTTCTGCTTTATTTATTTTCTTTTGTTTCTGAGTTGTTTTTGGCTTTATTAGAGTTTTTGAGTGAATCTTTTTTGCTTTAGGTCACAAAAATTCTAAACTTTCTGTTAGTGGCAGTAGTTTTCAAATTTCAATAGTTTAAATTTGAATTATTTGAAATTTGTGTGAATCACTAGTTTGTGAATTACTTTACTTTAAAAATAGTTTTTTGAGTGATTCTTTTTCCTGCTGTTTAATATTAGTGTGTTTTATCATTATATTCAATTTGGTTATTTTTAGGTTATTTTAAATGGGTGTTTTATATAATTTTTTGTTGCATAAATTTTATATAATTTTAAGTTTATAAAAGCTTTTTAGTTGATTCTTTTTTGCTATTGAAGAATATTATAGTTTTGTTTTAGTTGATCATAACAAAATATTTTAATTCACTCACCAACCGGGAGTAAAGGCCTTGTCTTGGCGGTGGCTAAAATTTAGTCCCACCTCGCCAAGCGTGAGGGAATCGCAGCGGTTTATAAGCCCTGAGTGCAGAGACGAAGAACGAGGAAGGAGAGGCGCAATGCTCACCTGCACATTGCTTAGCTTCAGGCCTTGAGGAAATGGTGTAGACTGCACGGAGCTATCTGCAGTTTCTCAAGGCTTGAAGCTAAGCAATGTGCAGGTGAGCATTGCGCCTCTCCTTCATTTTTAATAACTTATTTTAACTCCGGACATTTTGTGTGTTCATTATGCACCATTCAAAGGCACATCATCAATGTTCAACCCTTTTCTGCCTTCATTTGCTATTTTTCATGCATTTAATGATGCCTTTTGAGCTAAATGACCCTGAAATTGAAAAGCACTACAAATGAAGTCTTAAAAGGTTGAAACTTGGCATGGTATCATAATTTCACCCACATAGCAAGTGCTAAAAAGTTGAGAGGGTTACGGCAAAAACTGGATGCACTTCGTGTACAAACTGGACAATCTCTTTCGAAGTATCAGGGTTTCGGACGAAAACTCATCTATTACAAAAGGGATTTCATTTGTTGACATGTAACTGCAGTGATAGTCTAGATCAAAGCCATCATCAGAATAGGTGTGGAGAGAAAGTCTTCACTTTTTCTTCGCGTGTGTCCCTTGCTTATTGCGCCGTAACCATGGATAATCTTCATTGTTTAACAAGATGCTTGGGTCAGCCTTCACTTTGAAGGGAGGAATTTCATGAAACTTTTCATAATCTGCAGACATGTCTGTCTTGTCCTCCACTCCCACGATGTTTCTTTTCCCTGAAAGAACTATGTTGCGCTTTGGCTCATCGTATGATGTATTCACTTCCTTATCTTTTCTTTTTCTCGGTTTGGTAGACATGTCCTTCACATAGAAAACTTGCGCCACATCATTGGCTAGGACGAATGGTTCATCTGTGTACCCAAGATTGTTTAGGTCCACTATTGTCATTCCGTACTGTGGGTCTACCTGTACCCCGCCTCCTGACCGATTGACCCATTTGCACCGAAACAAAGGGACCTTAAAATCATGTCCATAGTCAAGTTCCCATATGTCCACTATGTAACCATAATATGTGTCCTTTCCCCTGTTGGTTGCTGCATCAAAGCGGACACCACTGTTTTGGTTGATGCTCTTTTGATCTTGGGAGATCGTGTAAAATGTATTCCCATTTATCTCGTACCCTTGGTAAGTCAATACAGTCGAAGATGGTGTCCTGGCCAACGAGTACAGCTCATCTCCAACAATGTTGTCACCCATGAGATGTGTTTGCAACCAACTGCCGAATGTCCTGATGTGTTCACATGTAATCCAGTCGTCACACTGCTCCGGGTGTTTGGAGCGCAGAATATTCTTGTGTTCATTGACATACGGGGTCACCAAGGTAGAATTCTGTAGAACTATGTAGTGTGCTTGAGCCCAAGAATGCCCGTACCTACATATTATTGAATCCGCTCCTAGCGTGCCTTTTCCAGTCAGTCTCCTCTCATACCGTGATTGAGGGAGACCAATCGGCTTAAGGTCAGGAATGAAGTCAACACAAAACCCAATGACCTCCTCTGTTTGCCGGCCCATGGAGATGCTTCCTTCTGGCCTAGCACGGTTACGAACATATTTCTTTAAGACTCCCATGAACCTCTCAAAGGGAAACATATTGTGTAGAAATAAGGGACCCGGAATGGCAATCTCGTCGACTAGATGAACTAGGACGTGCGTCATGATATTGAAGAAGGATAGTGGGAACACCAGCTCAAAACTGACAAGACATTGCACCAAATCATTCTTTAACCTTGGTAGGATTTCTGGATCGATTAACTTCTGAGAGATTGCATTGAGGAATGCACATAGCTTCACAATGACAAATCGAACGTTTTCTGGTCGAAGCACCCTCAATGCAACCGGAAGTAGTCGCGTCATAATCACGTGGCAGTCATGAGACTTTAGGTTCTGGAACTTTTTCTCTGCCATATTTATTATTCCCTTTATATTCGACGAGAAGCCAGACGGGACCTTCATACTGAGCAAGCATTCAAAGAAGATTTCCTTCTCTTCTTTGGTAAGAGCATAGCTGGCAGGACCTTCATACTGCTTTGGATGCATGCCGTCTTTTTCGTGCACACGTTACTGGTCCTCCCGTGCCTCCGGTGTATCTTTTGTCTTCCCATACACGCCCAAGAAGCCTAGCAGGTTCACGCAAAGATTCTTCGTCACGTGCATCACGTCGATTGCAGAGCGGACCTCTAGGTCTTTCCAATAGGGTAGGTCCCAAAATATAGATTTCTTCTTCCACATGGGTGCGCGTCCTTCAGCGTCATTCGAAACAGATTGTCCGCCAGGACCCTTTCCATAGATTACTTGTAAATCCTTGACCATATCAAGTATGGGATCACCAGTACGGAGGGCGGGCTTCTTCCGGTGATCTGCCTCACCTTTGAAATGCTTGCCTTTCTTTCTTAAGAGATGGTTGGTCGAAACAAATCGACAATGTCCCAGGTACACATTCTTCCTGCATTTGTCCAAATATATACTTTCGGTATCATCTAAACAGTGCGTGCATACGTGGTATCCCTTGTTTGTCTGTCCTGAAAGGTTACTAAGAGCAGGCCAATCATCGATGGTTACAAACAGCAACGCATGTAGGTCAAATTCCTCCTGTTTGTGCTCATCCCATACACGTACACCTTTTCCATTCCATAGCTGTAAAAGTTCTTCAACTAATGGCCTTAGGTACACATCAATGTCGTTGCCGGGTTGCTTAGGGCCTTGGATGAGCACTGGCATCATAATGAACTTCCTCTTCATGCACAACCAAGGATGAAGGTTATAGATATATAGAGTCACGGGCCAGGTGCTATGATTGCTGCTCTGCTCCCCAAAAGGATTAATGCCATCTGCACTTAAACCAAACCATATGTTCCTTGCGTCACCTGCAAAGTCCCCCCACCTTCTCTCGATTTTTCTCCACTGCGACCCGTCAACGGGTGCTCTCAACTTCCCGTCTTTCTTACGGTCTTCCTTGTGCCATCGCATCAACTTGGCATGCTCTTTGTTTCTGAACAGACGTTTCAGCCGTGGTATTATAGGAGCATACCACATCACCTTGGCAGGAACCCTCTTCCTGGGGCGCTCGCCCTCAACATCACCAGGGTCATCTCTTCTGATCTTATACCGCAATGCATCGTATACCGGGCATGCGTTCAAATCCTCGTACTCACCGCGGTAGAGGATGAAGTCATTAGGGCATGCATGTATCTTCTGCACCTCCAATCCTAGAGGGCAGAGAACCTTCTTTGCTTCGTACGTACTGTCGGGCAATTCGTTATCCTTTGGAAGCTTCTTCTTCATTATTTTCAGTAGTGTTCCAAATCCCTTGTCAGATACACCATTGTCTGCCTTCCATTGCAACAATTTCAGTGTGGTACCAAGCTTTGTGTTGTCATCTTCGCAATTTGGGTACAACCCTTTTTTATGATTCTCTAACATGCGCTCGAACATCAACTTCTCCCTTTCACTTTCGCGTCCTCTCTGTGCATCAACAATGACCCGACGAAGATCATCATCGGGCACATCGTCTGGTGCCTCTTGATCTTCAGCTTCCCCCGTTGCAGTATCACCGTATTCAGGGGGATAGTTGTCATCATCCTCTTCTTCTTCGTTGTCTTCCATCATAACCCCTCTCTCTCCGTGCTTGGTCCAAACATTATAGTGTGGCATGAAACCCTTCTCAATCAGGTGGATGTGAAGGGTTCTCGAGTCAGAGTGAGACTTCGTATTCCCACAGACAGTACATGGACAATACATAAAACCATTCTGCTTGTTTGCCTCAGCCACTTCGAGAAAATTATGCATGCCATCAATGTACTCGGAGGTGTGTCGGTCACCGTACATTCATTGCCGGTTCATCTACGTGCATTATATAATTAAGTGTATCAAAAACCATTACAGAACATCATGAATAGAGAAGTGACCAAATTAATACAAGTTCATCATCACATTAAAACCAAAGTATTGTAGTGATCAAATGTTATTACTAAAAAAATAAATACATAAAGTTCATACATAGTTCTCATATATAGGACAACATATAGCTCTCTAGAGCATCTAATTAAAACATACATTGAAACTAACATACAACTATGTAAAACATTTAAATGCAACAACAAATGCGATCATAATCGCAACTAAGGTAACAATTGATCCAACAGCATAATGATACCAAGCCTCATTATCAATGGCATATTTTCTAATCTTTCTAATCTTCAAGCGCATTGCATCCATCTGGATCTTGTGATCATCGACGACATCGGCAACATGAAACTCCAATTCCATCTTCTCCTCCTCAATTCTTTTCAATTTTTTCTTCAAGTAATTGTTTTATTTTTCAACTAAATTTAACCTCTCGACAAGAGGGTCGATTAGAATTTCCGGTTCACATACCTCCTACATAAAAACATCTATGTCACGTTGGTCGGCATAATTGTCATAAACACTAAATGAAACAAATAGTAATAAAAGATAATATACCACATCCGAATCATAGACAGGACGAGGGTCTAGTAAGATCAGTGCATTGATTGCTCCTGAAGATGGGACTGCGGAAGAAGGCGGCGACGGATTCTTCAGTGTGCATAGGCGGTGCACACTGAGGGTCTGCTAGACCGGTTCGTGCTCCTGGCTAGCCGACGGGCGGCTTGGTGAGGCCACCGGATTTCTTGGTGTGCGTGGCGTGAGGTCAGGGCACATCATCAACATTGTAGGTAGGGCGACAGTTTTCGCCAGGAAGGTGGCTCTGGGTTGATATATGTATTTATTTTGTAAGGCCTTGTTGAATAATGCAATAAAGAAGGCTGTGTGCATCACTTGATGCAGAGGCTGGGGGTAATCCTCCTTTTCGAAAAAAAAGGATTACCTCCCCCCGTTTTCCTTTTTTTCGTAACTTCTCTAGTCAACACTGCATCATGGAATAATTGCTAGATAAAGATTTGAATTTTCAGTGGAATTTTTGCTTTCCAAATCTATTTGTAATTACTCCCAGACAAAGAGCTCTCAAGCAAGTCATATATGTATTTAGTGGTAAAAACAGATTTCTGGCCTAAACCACAATAAATCTCATCATCACCCCCAGATAAGTTCAATCTGTTAATATCTTCCTTAATCCAAACCCATTGATTACTCAACTCAGGGGATAATCTTCTCCTAAAGAATGAGTTAACATCAACAACGAGGCTGTCTTGAACAGAGCAGTCTCGGGCATTGCAAATATTAAAAAGAAGAGGAAATTTCTCACATAAGGGAACTTGGCCATTCAGATTATCCTCCCACAAACACCGTCTTTGTTTGATCTACTATTTCTTGATACTCCACGTTAAATCGTTGTCTCCGTCTTTGTTTGATCTACTATTTTCCGCGCTATTTTTTAACAGTAGCATGGTGAATATTCAGTGCGCGAGAGGATAGTGATGTCACTAGTAGAAAACAGGGAATCAGTCCCGGTTCCAGAGGGCCTTTACTCCCGGTTCTGGAACCGGGACTAAGCATCCGGGACTAAAGGTCCTCACTTTTAGTCCCGGTTCTGTTACGAACCGGGACTAAAGTGTTGGAAATATGCCCTAGAGGCAATAATAAATTGGTTATTATTATATTTCCTTGTTCATGATAATCGTTTATTATCCATGCTATAATTGTATTGATTGGAAACTCAAATACATGTGTGGGTACATAGACAACACTGTGTCCCTAGTAAGCCTCTAGTTGACTAGCTCGTTGATCAAAGATGGTTAAGGTTTCCTAGCCATTGACATGAGATGTCATTTGATAACGGGATCACATCATTAGGAGAATGATGTGATGGACAAGACCCAAACTGTAAACGTAGCATTTGATCGTGTCAGTTTATTGCTATTGTTTTCTGCATGTCAAGTATCTGTTCCTTTGACCATGAGATCATGCAACTCACTGACACCGAAGGAATACCTTGTGTGTATCAAACGTCGCAACGTAACTGGGTGACTATAAAGGTGCTCTACAGGTATCTCCGAGGGTGTCTGTTGGGTTGGCATGGATCAAGACTGGGATTTGTTACTCCGTGTGACGGAGAGGTATCTCAGGGCCCACTCGGTAATACAACATCACAATGAGCCTTGCAAGCAATGTGACTAAAGTGTTAGCCACGAGATCTTGTATTACGGAACGAGTAAAGAGACTTGCCGGTAACGAGATTGAACTAGGTATAGTGATACCGACGATCGAATCTCGGGCAAGTAACATACCGAAGAACAAAGGGAACAGCATACGGGATTAACTGAATCCTTGACATAGAGGTTCGACCGATAAAGATCTTCGTAGAATATGTAGGAGCCAATATGGGCATCCAGGTCCCGCTATTGGTTATTGGCCGTAGAGGTGTCTCGGTCATGTCTACATAGTTCTCGAACCCGCAGGGTCTACACACTTAACGTTTGGTGACGATTAGTATAATTGAGTTATTATGTTGGTGACCGAAAGTTGTTCGGAGTCCCGGATAAGATCCCGGACATGACGAGGATCTCCGGAATAGTCCGGAGGTAAAGATTGATATATGTGATAATAGTGTTTTGATCTCTGGAAGGGTTCCGGAGTTCACCGGAAGGGGTTCCGGATGTTTACCGAAGTGTTCGGGTGCAGCAACACTTTATATGAGCCAAAGGGATAAAGCCCACAAGGTATTGGGAAGTGCAAAAATAGTTTTGCTGCCGCGTAAGCGGTACTACCGCTTGGTGAAGCGGTACTACCGCCGGAGCGGTACTACCGCTTGGTGAAGCGGTACTACCGCCCGAGCGGTACTACCGCTTGTGTGAAGCGGTACTACCGCTTGTGTGAAGCGGTACTACCGCTTGTGCGCGGCTGTGCACGGTTCGGCAGGGATCCGAGTTGGACTCTTTCCCTGCGGGCCAAACCGACCTTGTGCGGGCAAAACCGACCCGGAGGAGGCTTTTACTCCAAGTTTAGACCCCAAGGCTCAACATATAAATAGAGGGGCAGGGCTAGCACACGGGACACATTAAGATTTCCCCAAGCCGTGTGCCGGCAACCCTAGCCCTCTAGTTCCTCCGTCATAATCTCCGTAGTGCTTGGCGAAGCCCTGCAGAGATTGTTCCTCACCACCATCACCACGCCGTCGTGCTGCTGGAACTCAACCACTACTTCACCATCGCTCGCTGGATCGAGGAGGTGAAGGCGTCATCAAGCCGTACGTGTGTTGAACGCGGAGGTGCCGTCCGTTCGGCACTAGATCGGAAGGATCGTGATTGGATCGCGGGACGCTCGGCGATTTGGATCGCGAAGACGTTCGACTACATCAACCGCGTTTATTAACGCTTCCGCTTAGCGATCTACAAGGGTATGTAGATTCACTCTCCCTCTCGTAGATGCTCATCACCATGGATAGATCTTGCGTGTGCGTAGGAAAATTTTTGTTTCCCATGCAACGTTCCCCAACAGTGGCATCATGAGCTAGGTCTATGCGTAGATGAGATCTCGAGTAGAACACAAACGAGTTGTGGGCGTGGGTGTATACATATTGCTTGCCGTTACTAGTTGATACTTGATTCAGCGGTATTGTGAGATGAAGCGGCCCGGACCGACATTACGCGTACGCTTACGCGAGACTGGTTTTACCGCTGCGTGCACTTGTTGCATAAAGGTGACTGGCGGGTGTCTGTCTCTCTCACTTTAGTTGAATCGGTTCAATGAAGAGGGTTCTTTTAGAAGATCAAAAAGCAATCACTACACCACGTTGTGGTTTTGCGTAGGTAAGAATCGTTCTTGCTAGATACCCGTAGCAGCCACGTAAAATTTGCAACAACAATTAGAGGACGTCTAACTTGTTTTTGCAGGGTATGTTGTGATGTGATATGGCCAATTACATGATGAGATATATGTGATGTATGAGATGATCATGTATTGTATAGAATATCACGACTTGCATGTCGATGAGTACGGCAACTGGCAGGAGCCATAGAGTTGTCTTTAATTATTGTATGACCTGCGTGTCAATCATTAAGCGCTATGTAATGCTTTACTTTATCGCTAAACGTTAGCTATAGTCGTGGAAGCAACAGTCGGCGCGACAACCTTATGGCGACACGTTGATGGAGATCAAGATGATGGAGATCATGGTGTCATGCCGGTGACGATGGAGATCATGCCGGTGCTTTGGAGATGGAGATCAAAAGCACAAGTTCATGGCCATATCATGTCACTTATGATTTGCATGTGATGTTAATCCTTTTATGCATCTTATTTTGCTTAGGACGACGGTAGCATTATAAGGTGATCCCTCACTTAAATTTCAAGATAAATTGTGTTCTCCCCAAGTGTGCACCGTTGCGAAAGTTCGTCGTTTCGAGACACGCCGTGATGATCGGGTGTGATAGACTCTACGTTCGCATACAACGGGTGTAAGCCATGTTACACGTGCGGAACACTCGGGTTAAACTTGACGAGCCTAGCATGTACAGACATGGCCTCGGAACACAAGAGACCGAAAGGTCGAACATGAGTCATATAGTAGATATGATCAACATGAAGATGTTCACCATTGAAACCACCTCAACTCACGTGATGATCGGACTTGAGTTGGTGGATTTGGATCATGTTACACTCGAATGATCGGAGGGATGTCAATTTGAGTGGGAGTTTTTTAAAATATGATTAACTAAACTCATTATCTAAGAACAATAGTCTAAGTTGTCTTTGCTATATTTATGTTGTAGATCATGGCTCGCGCAGTAGCACCCCTGAATTTTAATGCGTTCCTAGAGAAAGCTAAGTTGAAAGATGATGGAAGTAACTTTGTGGACTGGGCCCGTAATCTAAGGATTATCCTTACGGCTTCCCAGAAGGCTTATGTCCTTGATGCACCGCTTGGTGATCCACCCGCTCCAGTTGAGTCTCTAGACGTTGTGAACGCCTGGCAGGCTCGTTCTGATGATTACTCAATAGTTCAATGTGCAATGTTGTATGGCTTAGAACCGGGACTTCAAAGACGTTTTGAACGTCATGGAGCATATGAGATGTTCCAGGAGTTGAAGTTTATCTTTCAGAAGAATGCCCGGATCGAGAGATATGAGATCTCCGATAAGTTCTATGCTTGCAAGATGGAGGAGAACGGGTCTGTCAGTGATCACGTGCTCAGAATGTCTGGGTACTCCACCCGCCTGGCTGAGTTAGGGATGCCCCTTCCGCCAGAGGCTATCACTGACAGAGTTCTTCAATCATTGCCACCTAGCTACAAGAGCTTCGTGTTGAACTATAACATGCACGGGATGAACAAGTCAGTCGCCGAGCTGTTTGCGATGCTGAAAGCCGCTGAGTCTGAAATTCAGAAGGAGCATCAAGTGTTGATGGTCAATAAAACCACTAGTTTCAAGAAAAATGGCAAGGGTAAGAAGGGTAACTCCAAGCAGAGTGGCAAAGCAGTTGCTCCTCTCGTGAAGAAACCCAAGGCTGGACCCAAACCAGAAACTGTGTGTTTTCATTGCAAGGGAACTGGACACTGGAAGCGGAATTGCCCCAAGTATTTGGCTGACAAGAAGGCGGCTAACAACAAACAAGGTATATATGATATACATGTTATTGATGTGTACCTTACCAACTCTCGTTGTAGTGCCTGGGTATTTGATACCGGTGCGGTTGCTCATATTTGCAACTCAAAACAGGAACTGCGGAATAGACGGAGGCTGGCAAAGGACGAAGTGACGATGCGCGTGGGAAATGGTTCCAAGGTTGATGTGATCGCCGTCGGCACGCTCGCTCTTCGATTACCGTCGGGATTAGTGATGAACCTAAATAAGTGTTATTTGGTGCCTGCGTTAAGCATGAACATTATATCTGGATCTTGTTTATTGCGAGACGGTTACTCATTTAAATCAGAGAATAATGGTTGTTCTATTTATATGAGTAATATCTTTTATGGTCATGCACCCGATGTGAGGGGTTTATTCTTATTGAATCTCGATAGTAATGATACACATGTTCATAACATTGATGCCAAAAGATGTAGAATTGATAATGATAATACCACTTTCTTGTGGCACTGCCGTTTAGGTCATATTGGCGTAAAACGCATGAAGAAGCTCCATGCTGATGGACTTTTGGAGTCACTTGATTTTGAATCACTTGACACATGTGAGCCATGCCTCATGGGCAAGATGACTAAAACGCCGTTCTCTGGAATAATGGAACGGGCAAGTGACTTATTGGAAATCATACATACTGATGTGTGCGGTCCGATGAGTATTGAGGCGCGCGGTGGTTATCGTTACTTTCTCACCTTCACTGATGACTTAAGTAGATATGGGTATATTTACTTAATGAAACACAAGTCTGAAACATTTGAAAAGTTCAAACAATTTCAGAGTGAAGTTGAGAATCATCGTAACAAGAAGATTAAATTCCTACGATCTGATCGAGGGGGAGAATATCTGAGTTATGAGTTTGGCAGTCACTTAAGACAGTGTGGAATTGTTTCACAATTGACACCGCCTGGAACACCACAGCGTAATGGTGTGTCCGAACGTCGTAATCGAACTTTATTGGATATGGTGCGATCTATGATGTCTCTTGCCGATTTGCCACTATCGTTTTGGGGTTATGCATTAGAGACAGCTGCATTCACTTTAAATAGGGCACCATCGAAATCCGTTGAGACGACGCCTTATGAACTTTGGTTTAACAAGAAGCCAAAGCTGTCGTTTCTTAAAGTTTGGGGATGTGATGCTTATGTCAAAAAGCTTCAGCCTGAAAAGCTGGAACCCAAAGCGGAGAAATGCGTCTTCATAGGATACCCAAAAGAGACAGTTGGGTATACCTTCTACCTCAGATCCGAAGGCAAAGTGTTTGTCGCTAAAAACGGAACATTTCTTGAGAAAGAGTTTCTCTCGAAAGAATTGAGTGGGAGGAAGATAGAACTTGATGAGGTTGTTGAACCTTTACTTCAACCTGAGAGTAGCGCAGCGCAGAAAGTTGTTTCTGTGGAGCCTACATTAGCTGAAGAGGAAGTTAATGATGATGATCATGAAGCTTTGGATCAAGTTGCTATCGAACCTCGTAGGTCGACAAGGACGCGTACTGCTCCTGAGTGGTACGGCAACCCTGTCTTAGAGGTCATGTTGTTAGACAACGATGAACCTACGAGCTATGGAGAAGCGATGATGAGCCCGGATTCCGAGAAGTGGTTAGAGGCCATGAAATCCGAGATGGGATCCATGTATGAAAACAAAGTATGGACTTTGGAAGTATTACCTGAAGGGCGTAAGGCCATTCAGAACAAATGGATCTTTAAGAGGAAGACGGACGCGGACGGTAATGTCACCGTCTATAAAGCTCGACTTGTGGCAAAGGGTTTTTCACAAGTTCAAGGAGTTGACTACGATGAGACCTTCTCACCCGTAGCGATGCTTAAGTCCGTCAGAATCATGTTGGCAATAGCTGCCTTTATCGATTATGAAATTTGGCAGATGGATGTCAAAACAGCGTTCCTTAACGGTTTCCTTAAGGAAGAGTTGTATATGATGCAACCAGAAGGTTTTGTCGATCCAGAAAATGCTGACAAAGTTTGCAAACTCCAGCGATCCATTTATGGACTGGTGCAAGCATCTCGGAGTTGGAATCTTCGTTTTGATGAGGTGATCAAAGCGTTCGAGTTTATACAAGTTTACGGAGAAGCTTGTATTTACAAGAAAGTGAGTGGGAGCTCTATAGCGTTTCTAATATTATATGTGGATGACATATTGCTGATTGGAAACAATATAGAAATGCTGGAAAGCGTAAAGGAATATTTGAACAAGAGTTTTTCAATGAAGGACCTAGGAGAAGCTGCTTTCATATTAGGCATCAAGATCTATAGAGATAGATCGAGACGCTTAATAGGACTTTCACAAAGCACATACCTTGATAAGATTTTGAAGAAGTTCAAAATGGATCAGTCCAAGAAGGGGTTCTTGCCTGTTTTGCAAGGTGTGAAGTTGAGTAAGACTCAATGCCCAGTGACTGCAGAAGATAGAGAAAAGATGAGTGTCATCCCCTATGCTTCAGCCATAGGCTCTATCATGTATGCAATGCTGTGCACAAGACCCGATGTCAGCCTTGCCATAAGTATGGCCGGAAGGTTTCAAAGTGATCCAGGAATGGAACACTGGACGGCGGTCAAGAATATCCTGAAGTACCTGAAAAGGACTAAGGACATGTTTCTCGTTTATGGAGGTGATCAAGAGCTCGTCGTAAAGGGTTACGTCGATGCAAGCTTTGACACTGATCCGGATGACTCTAAGTCGCAAACCGGATACGTATTTATTCTTAATGGGGGTGCGGTTAGCTGGTGCAGTTCCAAGCAAAGCGTGGTAGCTGATTCTACATGCGAAGCGGAGTACATCGCAGCCTCGGAGGCGGCGAAGGAAGGTGTCTGGATGAAGGAGTTCATGACAGATCTTGGAGTAGTGCCTAGTGCGCTTAACCCAATGACTCTGTTTTGTGATAATACTGGTGCCATTGCTCTAGCCAAGGAACCAAGATTTCACAAGAGGACCAGACACATAAAGCGACGTTTCAATTCCATCCGCGATTACATCAAGGAGGACGACATAAATATTTGCAAAGTACACACGGATCTAAATGTTGCAGATCCGATGACTAAACCTCTTCCAAGGGCTAAACATGAACAACACCAGAACTGCATGGGTGTTCGATTCATTACAATGTAAATCACATAGTGATGTGAACTAGATTATTAACTCTAGTGCAAGTGGGAGACTGTTGGAAATATGCCCTAGAGGCAATAATAAATTGGTTATTATTATATTTCCTTGTTCATGATAATCGTTTATTATCCATGCTATAATTGTATTGATTGGAAACTCAAATACATGTGTGGGTACATAGACAACACTGTGTCCCTAGTAAGCCTCTAGTTGACTAGCTCGTTGATCAAAGATGGTTAAGGTTTCCTAGCCATTGACATGAGATGTCATTTGATAACGGGATCACATCATTAGGAGAATGATGTGATGGACAAGACCCAAACTGTAAACGTAGCATTTGATCGTGTCAGTTTATTGCTATTGTTTTCTGCATGTCAAGTATCTGTTCCTTTGACCATGAGATCATGCAACTCACTGACACCGAAGGAATACCTTGTGTGTATCAAACGTCGCAACGTAACTGGGTGACTATAAAGGTGCTCTACAGGTATCTCCGAGGGTGTCTGTTGGGTTGGCATGGATCAAGACTGGGATTTGTTACTCCGTGTGACGGAGAGGTATCTCAGGGCCCACTCGGTAATACAACATCACAATGAGCCTTGCAAGCAATGTGACTAAAGTGTTAGCCACGAGATCTTGTATTACGGAACGAGTAAAGAGACTTGCCGGTAACGAGATTGAACTAGGTATAGTGATACCGACGATCGAATCTCGGGCAAGTAACATACCGAAGAACAAAGGGAACAGCATACGGGATTAACTGAATCCTTGACATAGAGGTTCGACCGATAAAGATCTTCGTAGAATATGTAGGAGCCAATATGGGCATCCAGGTCCCGCTATTGGTTATTGGCCGTAGAGGTGTCTCGGTCATGTCTACATAGTTCTCGAACCCGCAGGGTCTACACACTTAACGTTTGGTGACGATTAGTATAATTGAGTTATTATGTTGGTGACCGAAAGTTGTTCGGAGTCCCGGATAAGATCCCGGACATGACGAGGATCTCCGGAATAGTCCGGAGGTAAAGATTGATATATGTGATAATAGTGTTTTGATCTCTGGAAGGGTTCCGGAGTTCACCGGAAGGGGTTCCGGATGTTTACCGAAGTGTTCGGGTGCAGCAACACTTTATATGAGCCAAAGGGATAAAGCCCACAAGGTATTGGGAAGTGCAAAAATAGTTTTGCTGCCGCGTAAGCGGTACTACCGCTTGGTGAAGCGGTACTACCGCCGGAGCGGTACTACCGCTTGGTGAAGCGGTACTACCGCCCGAGCGGTACTACCGCTTGTGTGAAGCGGTACTACCGCCCAAGCGGTACTACCGCTTGTGTGAAGCGGTACTACCGCTTGTGCGCGGCTGTGCACGGTTCGGCAGGGATCCGAGTTGGACTCTTTCCCTGCGGGCCAAACCGACCTTGTGCGGGCAAAACCGACCCGGAGGAGGCTTTTACTCCAAGTTTAGACCCCAAGGCTCAACATATAAATAGAGGGGCAGGGCTAGCACACGGGACACATTAAGATTTCCCCAAGCCGTGTGCCGGCAACCCTAGCCCTCTAGTTCCTCCGTCATAATCTCCGTAGTGCTTGGCGAAGCCCTGCAGAGATTGTTCCTCACCACCATCACCACGCCGTCGTGCTGCTGGAACTCAACCACTACTTCACCATCGCTCGCTGGATCGAGGAGGTGAAGGCGTCATCAAGCCGTACGTGTGTTGAACGCGGAGGTGCCGTCCGTTCGGCACTAGATCGGAAGGATCGTGATTGGATCGCGGGACGCTCGGCGATTTGGATCGCGAAGACGTTCGACTACATCAACCGCGTTTATTAACGCTTCCGCTTAGCGATCTACAAGGGTATGTAGATTCACTCTCCCTCTCGTAGATGCTCATCACCATGGATAGATCTTGCGTGTGCGTAGGAAAATTTTTGTTTCCCATGCAACGTTCCCCAACATAAAGTGCCTCCACGTGGCCGCTGTGGGGCGCCCAGGCAGGAGGAACTTTAGTCCCGGTTGGTAACACCAACCGGGACTAAAAGACTACCACGCGTCAGCAGCTCGAGGCGCCCAGGCAGGAGGAACTTTAGTCCTGGTTGGTAACACCAACCAGGACTAAAAGACTGCCACGCGTCAGCAGCTCGAGGCGCTGGGGTTTTTGTTTTTTTTTTGAAAGTAGGGGGTTAGGGGTTTCATATTGTGTTTCCCCCTTTTCTTTTTTGTGTAGACGATTCAACTCGACGTTTGCTACTACATAAAGCAATGAAGAAACCATTACACAAATCATCATGAATTAATACAGAGAGAAGTGACCTCTCTTTCTCCGTGCTTGGTCGAACAACATGTTTTCGTATATCTATTCGACGCTACGTACTATGTCTAGTGCACGTTCATGCATATATACAATGAATAACATCTCTTACGATCTCTAATATCTAATTACCAACATTCATCCTAATTTCTTCATGGTATTCTCCTTTTTTAGCTATGACGTGATCAAGGAGGAATCCCGCCAATTCCTCTTGAATTGCTCGTAGGCGATACTCTGGTAGGAGTCCGTCCCTCTTCCGTTCGATCTAATTTAAAGAAGGGGGTCAATATATATATATATATATGAATGAAACTCAACACAGTTGATGGTAATAAAATAAATTTGTGAATATTGTTTACGTACATCAAGTTTTTCTAATATTCTGCCCTTGTCACAGGTCGTCTGGCGCATGAACTCGCAGACGTAGTATCCACAGAAGTTATTCCCGGATCCCAGATGAGGGCACTTTACGAGAATAGAGTTCAATCAAAATAATAATCAAGCATGATAGTGGTATTGAAACTAGAATCAAAGAGATGCGCGGGCCTAGCTAGTACTACTTACAGGGAGCAATTCATATCGCAGCTCCTTTTTCCAGGGACCCCTAACCGCCTCGGTGAACCTTGTCCAAACCCTGCCCGGCAAACAAAATGAATTAAAGATTTATTAATTACTTGATATCAGGAAATGAACGATAGTTGCCGATATAGTGCGATAATGATTGAAATTACTTCTGGAGAATTTTTTGCAGGGGCGCCCACTTCGAAAGGTCTTTACGTAACGAGTCCATGACTTGTATTCGACTTTGGTCAAACTGTATGATGAGCAGAATAAAGTGGAAGCTGCACACATGTAGCTCATCAATTACACTTAACATCGAGTAAGCGAAACAAAATGATGTGTATGTACAAGACAGTATATAACACTCACTCGAAGTTGTAAGGAAGTAGTATTTCTCTTTTGGTTTGTTGTTTGATAAACGCCCTTAGCAAGTAATCCTCTACATCCTTTTTGTTGTGTTGGACAATAACTTCATGAACAATATTTGGGCTAACGAACCCAATGTCATAGATTTGGATCGGTCCTTTGTTGCATTCGAGGATCTTCTTTCTGCATAATATACATATGGTGAGGATAATTATATACATGCAATAATGAACGAGCTGAGCTAGAGACTTAATTACAGAAATGATACTTACAAACAATAGCAAGTGATGATAGTTTTGTCGATCTCTTTTAGATTGTATAACTGGAATAATTCTGAAAATTCAATGTAAACCAACTCGTTTCCATTGAAGAAATGCTCATCTTAACTCCTGCAGTGATATAGTTCTCCCTTCGCTCGCAGGCTTCCAAGTACCATTTATGCAATGCTCGCATCCTCGTTGGTAGATTCAGGAGCTCCTCAGGTCTGACGAGAGGCTTCCCGTGCTCGAATCTAAAGGCTACTACATCAGCCATTTCGGGTAACGGTATATGATCGGGTAAGTAATAACCAGGATTAGTACCGGGCGCTACCCCCTCCGAAACATCAGGGATATCGCTAGACACCTTGAGCGGGGGGCACGATTGGTTCTCCTGCTCGCCCAGTTGGGGAATTGTTTTTTCCCTTGATATGCACTACCGCTGCTTCCCGACCGCTTCTGTGGATCTGCAAATGACTTTATAATCTCACGGTCATAGTCTGATAGCAACTTAGGCGGTGGTTTTTCAAGGTTTTTCAGCGTACGCCTCGCTATTTCAGGATCAATTCTCTCCTTTGGAGGTGGACGTTTCGGTGCAAAATGGGCCTTCACTTCGGCCATTGAGATTGCCTTGCTTTCCTCTTCAGACCTATCATATGGTCTCTGTGGAAGAGGCTTGAGGCTTGGACCATATTGAAACCTCTTCCCTCCTGTTGCTGTACTGCTAGCCGCCGGAGCGGCGGCGGCTCTCTTCCGCCGCTGTTGCTGAAGCGGCGGAGACGGCTGACGCGGCGCAGGAGGCGCAGTCCGCTGACGCGCCGGAGACGACTGAGGCAGCGGAGACGGCTGACGCCCCGGAGATGGCTGAGACGGCTGACGCGCCGGAGATGGCTGAGTCTGCTGATGAGGGGCCTCCTCCGGCTCATGAGTATGCTCAGGCGGCGTGAAGTAAGGAAGCTTGATGTGTGACTTTCTCCATAGACAGGTAGTCCTTAAGGCATTTTCCAGAGAATAAACCTCGCCTTCACCTGTAGGATGATCAAGCTGCAAGCTCCCAAATCCGGGCGTTATTTCATCCACCATGACAACAGCATAGCCATCTGAAATCGGAGCGCAATGGAAAGTTGCATCAGGTCGAGGATGGTGGACAGAGCCTTTCGCCACCTCCAAGCTCAGGTTTCCGCAATCCGCCAACAGCACACAATGTTCATTCTCCGTGATACCATCCACGGGGTAGCGGCGAGCCGTGATATCAGGCTGAACGTGCTCCGTGGAAGCCACGCTGCTTCTCCGCTGAGATGGTGGAGTAGCTTCCAATGAAGGATCATGCTGCTGAGATGGTGGGCCGAGGGCTCGCTGGCTAACTGATGCCGCCTCTAGTGCCGCTAATCTTTGTTCCATCTGCTGTAGTTTGCTTGCTTCCTCTTTCTTCTTTCGCCCTCGGCTTCTATAAGTGTCTCTGCTGTCACGAAACCCATGCACCCACGGAATGGAGCCTGGTGTGCCTCGTGTTCGTCCAGGGTGTTCAGGATTCCCGAGGGCCTTTGTCAGCACGTCCTTCTCTTTGTCGGGATGGAACGTCCCTTCCTCCACTTCCTTGATTGCTTCCTCAATCTTTTTCATGGGTATTGCAAGTTTAGAATCCGCGTAAACAACCTCCCCTGTTTCTGGGTCCAAAGCTCCCCCATTCCCGAATACCCAAGTCCTTACCCGATCTGGCCAGTTCCGTGACACTGGTTCGACCCCTTTAGCAAGTAGGTCGTTCTCCATTTTTTCCCACTTAGGCTCGGCTTGGCTGTAGCCACCTGACCCCGTAACATGGTGATACTGCTTCTTTGCAGCATTCAGCTTATTTTGCTGTGACGTTTTCCGCGCCTTCTCGGATTTCTTGTAGGCCACAAATGCGGGCCACTGATCTCTTATCTTCTCATATATACCGGTGAAATCTGGAGTCTTGTTTTTCTCGACAAACTGTGTGTTCAAATTCTTCTTCCAGTTCTTGAACAGTTCTGCCATCTTCTTTAGAGCGTACGCCTTGACCTTTGGCTCTATAACTGGTGGGGTTGTCGGATCCTCCTCTGGCGGTAGGATGAAATTTGTCAGCAGCAAGCTCCAAAGATCTTCTTTTTGTCTATCGTGGACAAAAGTAACTGAAGGGTTGTCCTTCTTCTTATTCCATTGCTCGATGGTGATCGGGATGCTATCCCTAACCAGTACTCCGCACTGATATGTAAAGGCGTGTTTGGTCCGCTTGGGAAGAATCGGTTGGCCAGCTGGAGAGATTACGTCGATCTTGTACCTTTCCTCCTTGTCCAACCTTTTCTTCGCGCCTCGTCTCCTTGTTGTCGAAGTTTGGCTCGTTCTGGAAGGCTAAAAGAAGAAAGAAGCGTTAATATATTTACATACAAAACAATTAATGCATCTAGTCAGCAGAGGCTTAATTAATATATATATATATATACCTCGCCGGACTCTGCATTAGTTAAGGCTCCCTTCTCCATATCACCGGAGCCGTCATGATCTTGTTCCTCCTCCATTCTTCCATCATCGGAGCCGTGATGATCTCCTTCCTCCTCCATTCCACCATCGTTGTCGTTGAGAAACGACAAGGTGTCCTCCTCCATTGGATTTTCTCCAGCGCGGATTATATGCTCCAACGCCTCTTCTTTTTCTAAGTCTCTGTGATCCATAGTTTCTGCAAATATTACAACATGGCAAAATACAAACCATGAGAGATGGATAGTGGCAAACATAGACCAAACCAGAAAAAGGAATCATATGCATATGAGTAATGGATTAGTGGCAAACATCATGCAAACTTCACAAGTTATATATATATAGGGGCAAAAATTTAGATTAAGAATACAAGATATCTCTTGCGTCCGTACATCGTCGAATATTATCACTAATACATCTCGAATAGTATCATATATATATTATCACTAATACAGCTAGAACCCTAGCGAACGACGGGTATCGGCGCGGGCGGTGGACACCCAAAGAGAAGGAACCATCACAGGATCATAGCTCCAGTGAGATCCCTGAAGAACGTGCCAGGTATTGTCGGACCTGGCCTCCAACGCAACCATGTAGCGATGGACGTGCTCGTCCTCCTCCCTGACACGGTGATGTACCACCTCCGCGGGGGACTCAAGCCTCCGCACCGTCACTGGCCCACGCGACCGCCACCAAAGAAGCTCCGGGTCGACAACGGGCTGCCTCCTCACCAAGCTGCGTGCCCCGGAAGGTAGCACCTCCCAGTCCCAACCCGGCGGAGCCCAGTCCCGGACATGTCCCCTCTGATCAAGCAGGCCTCCTCCGCCGAGTCGACGACTAGGATGCATGCCAGGCATCGTCGACGTCGAGAACAAATGCTTAATTATGAAAACAAATTTAATAAACACTTAGCAAAATTAGCTTATACACTTAGCATCTATCCATCTCTACACTTAGCAAAATTAGCATCTACACTTAGCAAAGTTATATACGTAAGAGATATCTTGTATTCTGAATCTAAATTGTTGGAGACTCGTCCGGCGATCGTCGGGGACTCGTCCGGCGATCGTCGGGGCAAAGCCAAACAACTTTTTTTAATCTATTTCTACTAAATTCATCTAAACTACACTTAGCAAAATTAACGTGCTTCTTCATGCAATTTTCATTTAACCATACTACACTTAGCAAAATACAAGATTTATACACAAGATGAATACACAACTCAAAAAATGAACCATATTAACCATACTACACTTAGCAACAATATGTGCTCCTAATCCTCCATTTCTCAAACAAAATTAGCAAGATTTAGATGATTTGGCCCCTGTCTAACTACAACATATCCATACAATCTATCCATACATTCATCAACACACCTCTATTAATTTCTGCCATACATTCATCAACACATATCCACACAATTTATTCATCCATACAAAATTTCAAACAAAGCGATGAACTAGGGTTCCTGCCATGAATCCATCCATCCATCCATCCATGAATCCATCCATCCATCCATTTGGAGAAGAGGGGGAGGAGGGGGGTGCTACCGTGGGGCGGCGACGACGAGCAGGGCTCGATCGGGGGCGTGCGGCGACGAGGAGCGGGCTCGGGGGCGGCGATGCTCGGGGAGGATGGCGAGGAGGTCCGGTGACGGTTAGCGGGCTAGGGGACGGCTCGGGCCAGGGCGTCGCGGCAGCCTGGCGGCGGCGTGCGGTGGTTCGGCGTCGGGGCAGAGGAGCGAGAGAGAAAGAAGATTGGGGAGGAAGAAGAAAATTTTCTAAGTCGTGCTTATATACTAGCCCCTTTAGTCCCGGTTGGTGCCACCAACCGGGACTAAAGGCCACCCTTTAGTCCCGGTTGGAGCCACCAACCGGGACTAAAGCCCTTTGCTTCCCGCCCTTTCGGCTGCTGAAAAGGAGCTTTAGTCCCGGTTGGTGGATCCAACCGGGACTAAAGGGGGGACTTTAGTCCCGGTTGGAGCCACCAACCGGGACTAAATGTCTGGTGGCGCGGTGCAGGACAAGTTTAGTCCCACCTCGCTTGGCGAGAGGTGCGAACACCAGTTTATAAGCCCCGCCGCGGCAACTGCTTCGAGCTCCTCTCTTTAGCAGGCCTATTGGGCCTATCAAACCTGTCCTGCCCTGTGGTCCCTACTGGACCGTGTGGGCCTGCATCCTGGCCCAACTAGTTGTTGGGTTTCTAGTCGTATGCAGGCCGTGTCGGCCCAGTAGGCGGGCTTTTCCTTTTTTTTGTTTTCTGCTTTATTTATTTTCTTTTGTTTCTGAGTTGTTTTTGGCTTTATTAGAGTTTTTGGGTGAATCTTTTTTGCTTTAGGTCACAAAAATTCTAAACTTTCTGTTAGTGGCAGTAGTTTTCAAATTTCAATAGTTTAAATTTGAATTATTTGAAATTTGTGTGAATCACTAGTTTGTGAATTACTTTACTTTAAAAATAGTTTTTTGAGTGATTCTTTTTCCTGCTGTTTAATATTAGTGTGTTTTATCATTATATCCAATTTGGTTATTTTTAGGTTATTTTAAATGGGTGTTTTATATAATTTTTTGTTGCATAAATTTTATATAATTTTAAGTTTATAAAAGCTTTTTAGTTGATTCTTTTTGCTATTGAAGAATATTATAGTTTTGTTTTAGTTGATCATAACAAAATATTTTAATTTAGCCACCAACCGGGAGTAAAGGCCTTGTCTTGGCGGTGGCTAAAATTTAGTCCCACCTCGCCAAGCGAGAGGGAATCGCAGCGGTTTATAAGCCCTGAGTGCAGAGACGAAGAACGATGAAGGAGAGGCGCAATGCTCACCTGCACGTTGCTTAGCTTCAGGCCTTGAGGAAATGGTGTAGACTGCACGGAGCTATCTGCAGTTTCTCAAGGCCTGAAGCTAAGCAATGTGCAGGTGAGCATTGCGCCTCTCCTTCATTTTTAATAACTTATTTTAACTCCGGACATTTTGTGTGTTCATTATGCACCATTCAAAGGCACATCATCAATGTTCAACCCTTTTCTGCCTTCATTTGCTATTTTTCATGCATTTAATGATGCCTTTTGAGCTAAATGACCCTGAAATTGAAAAGCACTACAAATGAAGTCTTAAAAGGTTGAAACTTGGCATGGTATCATAATTTCACCCACATAGCAAGTGCTAAAAAGTTGAGAGGGTTACGGCAAAAACTGGATGCACTTCGTGTACAAACTGGACAATCTCTTTCGAAGTATCAGGGTTTCGGACGAAAACTCATCTATTACAAAAGGGATTTCATTTGTTGACATGTAACTGCAGTGATAGTCTAGATCAAAGCCATCATCAGAATAGGTGTGGAGAGAAAGTCTTCACTTTTTCTTCGCGTGTGTCCCTTGCTTATTGCGCCGTAACCATGGATAATCTTCATTGTTTAACAAGATGCTTGGGTCAGCCTTCACTTTGAAGGGAGGAATTTCATGAAACTTTTCATAATCTGCAGACATGTCTGTCTTGTCCTCCACTCCCACGATGTTTCTTTTCCCTGAAAGAACTATGTTGCGCTTTGGCTCATCGTATGATGTATTCACTTCCTTATCTTTTCTTTTTCTCGGTTTGGTAGACATGTCCTTCACATAGAAAACCTGCGCCACATCATTGGCTAGGACGAATGGTTCGTCTGTGTACCCAAGATTGTTTAGGTCCACTATTGTCATTCCGTACTGTGGGTCTACCTGTACCCCGCCTCCTGACCGATTGACCCATTTGCACCGAAACAAAGGGACCTTAAAATCATGTCCATAGTCAAGTTCCCATATGTCCACTATGTAACCATAATATGTGTCCTTTCCCCTGTTGGTTGCTGCATCAAAGCGGACACCACTGTTTTGGTTGATGCTCTTTTGATCTTGGGAGATCGTGTAAAATGTATTCCCATTTATCTCGTACCCTTGGTAAGTCAATACAGTCGAAGATGGTGTCCTGGCCAACGAGTACAGCTCATCTCCAACAATGTTGTCACCCATGAGATGTGTTTGCAACCAACTGCCGAATGTCCTGATGTGTTCACATGTAATCCAGTCGTCACACTGCTCCGGGTGTTTGGAGCGCAGAATATTCTTGTGTTCATTGACATACGGGGTCACCAAGGTAGAATTCTGTAGAACTGTGTAGTGTGCTTGAGCCCAAGAATGCCCGTCCCTACATATTATTGAATCCGCTCCTAGCGTGCCTTTTCCAGTCAGTCTCCCCTCATACCGCGATTGAGGGAGACCAATCGGCTTAAGGTCAGGAATGAAGTCAACACAAAACCCAATGACCTCCTCTGTTTGCCGGCCCATGGAGATGCTTCCTTCTGGCCTAGCACGGTTACGAACATATTTCTTTAAGACTCCCATGAACCTCTCAAAGGGAAACATATTGTGTAGAAATAAGGGACCCGGAATGGCAATCTCGTCGACTAGATGAACTAGGACGTGCGTCATGATATTGAAGAAGGATAGTGGGAACACCAGCTCAAAACTGACAAGACATTGCACCAAATCATTCTTTAACCTTGGTAGGATTTCTGGATCGATTACCTTCTGAGAGATTGCATTGAGGAATGCACATAGCTTCACAATGACTAATCGAACGTTTTCTGGTCGAAGCACCCTCAATGCAACCGGAAGTAGTCGCGTCATAATCACGTGGCAGTCATGAGACTTTAGGTTCTGGAACTTTTTCTCTGCCATATTTATTATTCCCTTTATATTCGACGAGAAGCCAGACGGGACCTTCATACTGAGCAAGCATTCAAAGAAGATTTCCTTCTCTTCTTTGGTAAGAGCATAGCTGGCAGGACCTTCATACTGCTTTGGATGCATGCCGTCTTTTTCGTGCACACGTTACTGGTCCTCCCGTGCCTCCGGTGTATCTTTTGTCTTCCCATACACGCCCAAGAAGCCTAGCAGGTTCACGCAAAGATTCTTCGTCACGTGCATCACGTCGATTGCAGAGCGGACCTCTAGGTCTTTCCAATAGGGTAGGTCCCAAAATATAGATTTCTTCTTCCACATGGGTGCGTGTCCTTCAGCGTCATTCGAAACAGATTGTCCGCCAGGACCCTTTTCATAGATTACTTGTAAATCCTTGACCATATCAAGTATGGGATCACCAGTACGGAGGGCGGGCTTCTTCCGGTGATCCGCCTCACCTTTGAAATGCTTGCCTTTCTTTCTTAAGAGATGGTTGGTCGAAACAAATCGACAATGTCCCAGGTACACATTCTTCCTGCATTTGTCCAAATATATACTTTCGGTATCATCTAAACAGTGCGTGCATACGTGGTATCCCTTGTTTGTCTGTCCTGAAAGATTACTAAGAGCAGGCCAATCATTGATGGTTACAAACAGCAACGCATGTAGGTCAAATTCCTCCTGTTTGTGCTCATCCCATACACGTACACCTTTTCCATTCCATAGCTGTAAAAGTTCTTCAACTAATGGCCTTAGGTACACATCAATGTCGTTGCCGGGTTGCTTAGGGCCTTGGATGAGCACTGGCATCATAATGAACTTCCTCTTCATGCACAACCAAGGATGAAGGTTATAGATATATAGAGTCACGGGCCAGGTGCTATGATTGCTGCTCTGCTCCCCAAAAGGATTAATGCCATCTGCACTTAAACCAAACCATATGTTCCTTGCGTCACCTGCAAAGTCCCCCCACCTTCTCTCGATTTTTCTCCACTGCGACCCGTCAACGGGTGCTCTCAACTTCCCGTCTTTCTTACGGTCTTCCTTGTGCCATCGCATCAACTTGGCATGCTCTTTGTTTCTGAACAGACGTTTCAGCCGTGGTATTATAGGAGCATACCACATCACCTTGGCAGGAACCCTCTTCCTGGGGCGCTCGCCCTCAACATCACCAGGGTCATCTCTTCTGATCTTATACCGCAATGCATCGTATACCGGGCATGCGTTCAAATCCTCGTACTCACCGCGGTAGAGGATGAAGTCATTAGGGCATGCATGTATCTTCTGCACCTCCAATCCTAGAGGGCAGAGAACCTTCTTTGCTTCGTACGTACTGTCGGGCAATTCGTTATCCTTTGGAAGCTTCTTCTTCATTATTTTCAGTAGTGTTCCAAATCCCTTGTCAGATACACCATTGTCTGCCTTCCATTGCAACAATTTCAGTGTGGTACCAAGCTTTGTGTTGTCATCTTCGCAATTTGGGTACAACCCTTTTTTATGATCCTCTAACATGCGCTCGAACATCAACTTCTCCCTTTCACTTTCGCGTCCTCTCTGTGCATCAACAATGACCCGACGAAGATCATCATCGGGCACATCGTCTGGTGCCTCTTGATCTTCAGCTTCCCCCGTTGCAGTATCACCGTATTCAGGGGGATAGTTGTCATCATCCTCTTCTTCTTCGTTGTCTTCCATCATAACCCCTCTCTCTCCGTGCTTGGTCCAAACATTATAGTGTGGCATGAAACCCTTCTCAATCAGGTGGATGTGAAGGGTTCTCGAGTCAGAGTGAGACTTCGTATTCCCACAGACAGTACATGGACAATACATAAAACCATTCTGCTTGTTTGCCTCAGCACTTCGAGAAAATTATGCATGCCATCAATGTACTCGGAGGTGTGTCGGTCACCGTACATTCATTGCCGGTTCATCTACGTGCATTATATAATTAAGTGTATCAAAAACCATTACAGAACATCATGAATAGAGAAGTGACCAAATTAATACAAGTTCATCATCACATTAAAACCAAAGTATTGTAGTGATCAAATGTTATTACTGAAAAAATAAATACATAAAGTTCATACATAGTTCTCATATATAGGACAACATATAGCTCTCTAGAGCATCTAATTAAAACATAAATTGAAACTAACATACAACTATGTAAAACATTTAAATGCAACAACAAATGCGATCATAATCGCAACTAAGGTAACAATTGATCCAACAGCATAATGATACCAAGCCTCATTATCAATGGCATATTTTCTAATCTTTCTAATCTACAAGCGCATTGCATCCATCTGGATCTTGTGATCATCGACGACATCGGCAACATGCAACTCCAATTCCATCTTCTCCTCCTCAATTCTTTTCAATTTTTTCTTCAAGTAATTGTTTTATTTTTCAACTAAATTTAACCTCTCGACAAGAGGGTCGGTTAGAATTTCCGGTTCACATACCTCCTACATAAAAATATCTATGTCACGTTGGTCGGCATAATTGTCATAAACACTAAATGAAACAAATAGTAATAAAAGATAATATACCACATCCGAATCATAGACAGGACGAGGGCCAACGGGGGCGAATACCAAAGTCATGGCACTATATAATAACAAACAATAATAAAAGTAAGAAAATTATAGAAGTATCTATCTAAATCATACAAGTAAGAATTTTTTTTCTTTTAAAAAGAAGATAAGAACAAGAGGCTCACCACGGTGGTGCCGGCGACGAGATCGGCGCGGGCGATCGACGGCGGTGAGGACGGGGACGGGGACGGCACCCTACACATGTGCAGACTCTAAGAAGTTAATTTCAGCTCAAATTGTGCATCTAAATCAAAAGAACTCCCACATACACTCCTCCACTAAAACCCACAAACCACTCTACTTCTACAGCATTTGAAATGAGCTAAACTAGCAATGAGAGATGAAACGATGAAGTGCTAACCTTTTAGAACACTTGTGTAGTTGGTGCACCGCCAAACCTAGACAGATCTTGGGGAAAATGTAGCTTGGAGGTCGAGCTTAGAGAGGAGAAAGCTTAAGTGTGGCTCGGGCATTTCATCAAACACCTCATGTGCATAGGAGGTGAGAAAAGAGTAGCACAAACCTCCCACCCTTCTACGGCCAAAAAACAGAGGAGATGGGGCGGGGGGGGGGGGGGGGGGGGTTGGATATATATAGGCAAAACTTCAGCCCCGGTTTGTGTCTAAAACCGGGACTAAAGGCCAACCTTTAGTCCCGGTTCCAGCCACCAACCGGGACTAAAGGGGCTGCGCCAGGAGCGAGGCCCTTTAGTCCCGGTTTGTGTCTGGAACCGGGACCAAAGGGGTCAACCTTTAGTCCCGGTTCCAGCCACCAACCGGGACTAAAGGGGCTGCGCCAGGAGCGAGGCCCTTTAGTCCCGGTTCGTGTCTGGAACCGGGACCAAAGGGGTCCTGCCGAGGCCCGGCCGGCGTCCTGGCCTCACGAACCGGGACTGATGCACCCATTGATCCCGGTTCATAGCAGAACCGGGACTAATGCTCTTATCTGGCCTGGACCAAAGCCCTGTTTTCTACTAGTGTGTAGGGAGGAGGGTTTTTTTTATGGGTAAAAGATTTTATTTCTTAAATAATAGACATGTCATTTACAAGAGAATGAGAAATAAAACCTGGAATCACAGATTCCCAAGAACTAGAGGATCTACTAATAAAAGAATTCTTTGCTAACTCATCCGCCACTTGATTTGCCTCACGGTAGCAATGCTTGAAAGAAATGCTTCCGAACTCTAACGCTAGCGGCTTGCAATCGGCCACTATTGCCACATGAGGACCCAAATAATCCATGGAGTTCAAGGTGTCCACAACAAATAAGCAATCTGATTCAACCTCGACCGAATTGCACCCCACGCTGGCTGCTAGAAAAAGACCGTTCATGATAGCAGTAAGTTCAGCAGCATCAACGTCTTGTATATGTGGGATAAACCAATTTGCAGCAGCAATAAAATCTCCTTTGTCATCATGTAGGGAGGAGGTCCACCGGTGGTGATAAAGCATTTACCTTTTTTTTATACAAGTAAAGCATTTACCTTTAGGAATGGATAGACGTGCATGCTGCTTTCGTTCGCCCGCCGGCCACATACATGGAATATGCATTAGCTCCTTGAATGACAGTACAACAACTACTACTACTACTAAGGGCATGTACAATGATGCTATCTTAGGAGTGCCACGTAGGATAAATGATGAGGTGGAGGAGAGAGAACTCGTAAAAAAAGGCTTGTCTTCTTTTATTTAAGAGAAGACAAGAGATGATCTCTTAGCACAATAGGTCTCACCACATTTTTAGGAATGGTTAGTTATTGAAGATAAGGCTAAGAGATGACCCATTGTAAAAAAAATTGTCATCTCTAAATTACATGCAAGACTTAAGATAAGACTATCTTATCAACCATTGTACATGCCCTAAAGTATCAGGTCAGGTCAGTGATGTTGACGTGGCATGCAGGGACTCGTTAGCCTTTTCTCTGATGATCACTGTCCTGATGACTTGTGCCTGCCACCGGAGCAGGACGGACGACCACGACCTTGCAAATGGGTTGTAGATATTGCACGCGCACTACTACTACAGTACTACTCGGTCACCGAAGCAGTCACGTCTGTCCACGCATATATTGGCTCGTCATCTCTCTTTCACTATGCATGTAATATTGTCGTTACGCTAGGGCATGGGCAATGGGGACAGCATCCATACAGCTGCCCCATGCCTCCACGTAGCTATCTGAGGCTAAAACCACCGTATGAATTGAGCCTCATCCAACGCTGCAGCCTTCTTAGGGGACCCACTTCTTCTATCTCTCTCCTCCTTCACTTTTCACTTTAACTTACCATGTGCAAGCCGCATGCACTTCCTTCTCTCTCCTCGCTTTTCTTATCTCTTAGGGCAACTCCAACGCGTCAACGCATTTTGTTCCTGCGCGTCCGTTTAGGTCGAAACGGACAGAAATCGCGGCCAAACGCGCGTCCGCCCGCGACCCATTTCCGGCCCAAATTTGGGCCGGGTTTGCGTCGGCGCGGACACTGCACAGACGCACGCGACGCCTGCCCTTGTCCTCCCCCTGGCCCGCCTGTCGGTGGCACATCCACCCAATTTCCCCCTTCCCTCCCAAAAACCCTCCTGCCCTCTCGTCCTCCCGCCCACTCGCCATGGCCGACGCGCCAAACCCCGCCGCCGCCGCTGCCCCTGCTGCCACGGGCGACGGCGAGGCCATCCACCCCGTCCGCAAAAAGCATCCCAAGAAGGAGTTGACGCCGGAGCAGAAGGCCATCCAGTCGGCGAAGAGGGCTGGCCGGAGGAAGGTCCAGGCCGACAAAAAAGAGAAGGAAGTTGTGGCCGCCCTTGCCGCCGCCGCTCAACAGGAGGCCACAATTAAGGAGAATGAGGTCCTCGTTGCCAAGGCCACGCAGCGGGCCCTCGCCATGCTAGGGTTCCCTCGCGGCGAGCCGGCCATTCTTGCCGCCGCTGCCATGGCCGCGGCAAGCACGGGCTTGTCGGCTGCCCGTCCGCCACTGCCAGAGTCGCCGCGCACGTCCACCACGCCGCAGACGCACTGCTTCCCTCCCCACCACGAGCCGGCCACATCCCGCTTCTCCACCTCGCCCGAGGACATCTCGCCGAAAGTTAGCGTGATCGCGCCGGCCATCCCCGCGCACGCAGCCATTGACCTCAAAGCCACACTTGCGGCCGGCGGGTCGTCCACTGGGACGCAAAGGAAGCGGCCGAGGGAGATCCCTGTGGTCAACTTGGTCGACGCCCGCAACCTGTTCGACAATACGCCGGCCCCGACGGCGATGCATGATGACCCGGCCAATATTTTCATCATGGAGAACATCATTTTCGAGGGCGGCGGTGGCCAAGACTACGATGCCGAGGAGACGCAAAGCCAAGACGGCCGCGACAACTTCACACAAGGCCAAGAGGGCATGGCTGACCCCTTCACCCAAGATGACACCGACGGCCAATGGCAAGACGACTACGGCCAAGAGGAAGAAGATGATGTGGACATCAAGGAGGAGCCTTTGTTTGTCAACGAGCTCACTCAACTAGCCAATGCACAAAAGAAGAGGCGGCAAAGCATTCGGACCAAGTCATACACAAAGGATGAGGACAAGCTCATTTGCGAAGGTTGGAAGGAAATTGGACAAGATCCCAAGGTCGGCGCCGAGCAAAAAGGATCAATATTTTGGGGGAGAGTTCATACATACTTCCATGAGCATAGGAAGTTCCCGCCCTACAAGTTTGAGAGCAAATGTGGGTGGGTGTCCATCTCAAAGAGGTGGGGGTTCATCCAACAAGAGTGCAAGAAGTTTTGTGCCACCCTTGAGAGCATCGAAGGCCATCCCGTGAGTGGCCTAGAATCAAAAACATGGTATACAATTCATTCTTCTTCATTTCCGTTTCCATTGATTGATGCTTGCATGTCCATTGCATATGAATGTACATTGTTGCCTTCATTTTCATTTGTAGGCATACCATGCTTTGGAAGCATTCAAGGCCCAACATGGGAACAAGCCATTCACCCTCACCCATTGTTGGGAGATCATTAATGATTGCGAAAAGTTTAGGGAGCAATATGCCGCCCTAAAGAAGAATGGAGGTCCGGCGGCCATCGAAGAGCATGGTGAAGGAGAGAAGCGGCCGAGGGGGAAGACCAACTCCAAGTTGGATGAGAAGCGTGATGCGACGACATTCGTCTTGCAAGAAACTTTGCAAGGCATGATGACCCAAAAGGAAGCACGGGAGGAGAGGAAGCGCTAAGAGAAAGAGGAGCAAATGAAGGCCTACATCGAGATACAAAAGAAGAAGCTTGAGATCGAGGAGAGTGTCCAAACGAAGAAGCTCGAGATTGAGGCAACCAATGCCAAGGCCAAAGCAAAAGGGGTGGCGCTCGCTTTCATGGTGAAGGAGGTGGAGATCATGACGGTGGACTTCAGCAAAGTGTCACCGAGGAGAAGGGTTTGGTTCGAGAAGAAGCAAAAGGTGATGCTCGAGCTAGATGATTGATCTATGGCTGAGAGCGCCATCATTTTTGTATGCCGGCGTGTGTGCCGGCACGGCCGAGATGCATGAAATATGGCCCTTTTTATGTGCTGGCAAGTGTGCCAACATGAACGGTGGCGTTCTTTTTGTAGGCTGGCATGTATGCCAGCCGCTGGCAAGCGTGCCGGCATGAACTATAGCCGCTGGCATGAACTACGGCCCTTGGCCCTAAATTTAGATTAAATTTGGTTGCCAAAAATTCGGACGCGCGGACGAAATGCGTCGGTCCGTTGGGCGCACCGGCCAGGTTTGGGCGGACGCGGCCGGATAGCGCGCCTCCAACCAACCCAAACGGACGCAAAGCGGACAAAAACCGCGTCCGTTTGCATCGGCGCGTTGGGGCAACTCCAACTGGATCACCAAATCGCTCCAAATGTTCCGACCGGACAATTCATACATTTTTTGCCATCCAACGGCAGTCACCAAAATTGTCTGGACTGGTCCGGACGTCTGAAATCTCACAAACCGGAACCAAACTGGGGGCGGTTTTGGGGAGTCCAGACGTCGCCACGTAGGCCTTCGACACCCCGGACCCACCCAAACCCCCCCTCCCTCCTCTCCCGGTGCGTCCGCTCGCTCTCCGCGCCGCATTCATGCCAGTTCAGAGCGGACGTGCCCCGACTGGACAGCTTCCTACCGCATTCATGCCGGCTGACCAGCCATCCGCCTGCCTAGCATTCACACTAGCGCAGTGAACGAGAAGCCAACTCCGGGTGCCCGCATTCAATTCGCCACTCCGCCAGCCCGGGCTATATAAAGCCGGCCGGAACGCCCCAAAACCCTACCCATCCGAGCCCCTTCTCCCACCGTCCAAGCCGCCGGCACACCTCTCCTCGCGTTTGCATCCTCCTTTATCGTCCGCTGTCGCGATGGCCGGGACCGGTCGTGGGTGGTGGAGGAGCCTGTCGCCGCGACGCAGCACCGAAATCGTGGCCTTGGTCCAGGATGTGGAAGCTCGGTGCACGGCTCGCATTGCGGGGGGACAGCCTCCGAGCTTCTGGAGCAGTGCTCGGATGAGGAGGACGAGACGATGGAGGAGGCGGAGGAGGAGCAGCAGCCGCCCATGTCAGTGTAGGAGCCGCCGGTGTCCGGCTTCACCCTGCTGCAGGCGGAGCAGCACTACAACCGGGTAATGGCCGAGGCAGAGCAGGAGGAGCAGGCGCCGCCGGTGTCCGCGTTCCGGCTTCTGCAGAAGGAGCAGCAGTATGACCTGCAACTCCTCGAGGAGCACCAGCTGGCGGAGGACCAGCTAGCGAGGGAGCGGGCGTCCGAGCATGCCGTGGCGGCCATGGTTGCGGTGGGCCCTGTGTAACGCCCAATATGAAGCTCTATCGCAATCTCGTGATGAACTCAAGATCGTGACAGAACCTCATTTTGAGACGCATAGCAAGGTGATTCTCAAATACATACAACCAAGTGAACAGAGGAGAATACTAGTTAAAGGCTTACACTCGCCACATGCTACAGCATAATATATCATAATCATTATACAATCATCCAAAAGAAAGACAGAGTCCGACTACGGACGAAATCAAACGAGAAAACACCACCCTGCTATTATCCCCGGATCAACCGACTAGGGCCCACTACTGATCGTCTGGCATCGTGACGTACATACGCCCACGTTCATCATCGTACTCCCAGTGGAGCATCTCGGGCTCACCTGTGTCTGTCTCAAGTGTACCTGCAACTGGAGTTTTTGTAGGAATCTGTGAGCCACAGGGACTCAGCAATCTCATCACCCAAGGTAACAACACTATTTAAGCTTATAGGAATGGAAGTGGTAATGTGGTGAGGTTGCAGCAAGCGCAAGCATGTTTAAGTCGCTAACCTACGAGTACAAGAATAAAGATGAGTATGCTACGCATAACGGTCGCAAGTTTAATATGATCAAGAAGTGATCCTGAACACCTACTTGCGGTTCAAACATAACCCCACAGTGTTCTCTTCCCGAACTTACTCGAAAAGAGACCATCACGGTTACGCACACAGTTGGTGTATTTTATTAGAATTAGTGTCAAGTTTTCTACAACCGGAGGTTAAAATATCCAAGTCGCCACATAACCGCGAGCACGGCTTCGCGTAAGATTTTAACCCTGGAGGGGTGTTCCAACCTGGTCCATCATAGACCAACACAAGCTGCGGTGGAAATACCTCAACCTCGAGATAGCCCGAAGTATCCTCGGAATCCCGGTGCACAAGACATTTCGACAATGGTAACACAAGTCTAGCAAGACCTCCCGACGTGCCGACACCTCGATTGGAGCCGCGCGTATCTCGAAATCAGGCCACGATCGGATGGGAAAGCCTACAAGTACCAAAACCTTGAGTTTCCTCATGGTGGCCCCGCAGTCTGCCCAGTTCGAACCAACACTCATGTGGAGCATTGGCCCGGGGTTTGTTGATTAAGAATCCTCGGGTTAATTACTCCCTATGCAAGTTTTAGTTGTTATTAGCCAAATGGTAAAACCAAAGTTGGGCCTTGCTGGAAGCGGTTATTCAAAGCGAACTATCAAGACGGTCCCATTCCCCTGAGCATGTTAGGAACGCTAATCAAGGATCATAACACCGGCATTACGGAAATTAAGGCGGCATGAGTGGAACAAAACACTAGGCAAAAGGCCGAGCCTTCCACACACAACCAAGTATATAGATGCATTAATTAAATAAGAGATATTGTGATATCCCAACATATCCATGTCCCAACATGGAACAACCTGCACTGCACCTGCAACTAGCAACGCTATAAGAGGGGCTGAGCAAAGCGGTAACATAGCCAAACAACGGTTTGCTGGGTAGGGTGGTTAGAGGTTGTATCATGGCGTATGAGAGGCTGACATGTATGTGGTAGGAAGCGTGACATAGCGATAGCAACGAGACAACTAACAAGCAAAGATAGTAGTGCTATCAAGGGTAATGATCATCTTGCCTAAAGTCTCTTCGGTGGGATAGTAAGACTGCTCCTCGTCACGTTCTCAACCGGTTCCTCGAACTCGGACTCGTCTCCCGAAACTACCCAAAAGAAGAACAAGCACCAAAATAAACAAACAATCATGGCATAGATGCACAAACAAAATGATGCATGAAATGGCATGAAGAAATAAAGAGCATGACATAATTGAAGGAACGGTGCTACCGGGACGATAGAAAGGATAACGAGATGCGAACGAAGAAGCAAAGATGGATATGGGCAAAATCTTGGCAATCCAAGTATGCCACTGGAAAAAATGGAAGATTTCGGCTGAAATCGATATAAAGATCACGATGATCGGATGCACAAAACTCAAATGGTGAGCAACACAATATGCAATGCAAAACTGAAACTAACAGCAACATGGAATCTTATGCACGTCAAAACAGCAAGCTACAGTACTCTAAAATGCAAGAAATTGGCATGAAGCTATAGTACTCATGGCATAGAACATTTCATACATTGGCACAAATTCATATGAATCATGGATTCACCACAAATGAGCTCACAACATGGCAACATGATGTTAATAGAAACACTGCTATATTGACTAGGCATGTTTAAGCAACTTTTAAGTATGTTACAGGAGTTTAACATGCCATCAACTAGCATGGCATGAATGTACTGGCAACATAGAACAAAACATGTTTACCGATCATGCTCAGAAAAGCTGTGTATTAGATGGTAGCATCAATGCAACAAGGCAAGTTTAGCAGAAATTTAACAAGTGCAAAACAGTAACAATGACTAAGCATGTTTACAAGCTTGTAGCACTCATATCATGTCATATGATGGCATGCAATAAATACTGGCAGTAAGATGGCATGAAAATGCTCCAAACTCCTGTTGACAAGTTGCTCATATGACATATGCAAAAATTCACACAAAAATGACAAAATGACACATTATGTAAAAATGGCATGCATGCAAACTTGCTCAAAAGATAAATCTAATGCCACCAATGGATTAGTTGGAATTTTCTACCTCAAAATCATATATTACACTCATATGTTACTGTATAAAAAATGCTCAAAATGCCACAAAAACAATTAGGACAGAAGTCTAAATAGGTTATATGCCAGATTTGGCATATGCCCGATTTGGAAAGCGCCAGATCGGGAAACCTGCTGAAAAGGGAATGCACAGAAACGGAAATATGCTAGAAAAGGAAATATGCCGAAAATGGCATATGCCGAAAAGGGCTAAAGACAGAGAGGGGGCTGACATGTGGGACCCGCTGTTCGTGTGGCTGACCAGTGGGGTCGCGGCTCTGTGCGGCTGACCTGTGGGTCCCACGGCTGACATGCGTGTGAGAAAAACAGAGGAAGCAGGGGAGGCGCCGGCGACGAACGGAGCACGGCGGCGACCTCGCCGGAGTAGGGCTCCGGTGACCTAGCGCTACGGCGGAGGTGCGTGTTCGACGCGCGGGAGAATCCCGCACACCCGCATGGCATCGACGGCGCCAAACGACGACGGGAACGTCGCCGGCGACGAGGTGACAGTACGGCGACGGCGAGCTCGGACCGGATGCTACAGAGGCTAGGCAAGACGGGGAAAACGCGGGATCGACTCTACGCGGCGGCGCGAACACAGTGGACATTCGCGGAGGGGCTAAGGTGGTCGGAACACTCGCCGGAGACGAGGTCCGACGGCGGCGAGATCGGGTGCGCACGGCATACGGTGACGGAGGGCGCTAACGAGGGGGAAAGGTTGCCGGGGCGATGCGACTGCTCACAACGAACATGTCAGTGCAGTCGCGCGAGCTCGGGGAAGACGGGCGGCGGAGAAAACGACCGGAGACGGATGGCGACCGTAGCGGAGAAGACGACGGGGACGGCGTCGGACTTGGCGTTCCGCGAGCTGTAGATGACGGAGAGGAAGTAGTCGACGTCGGGGAAGACGAGGGACACGGATGGCGAGGCGGAGGAGGTCGGTGGTCACGGCGGCGCCATGAACGTGCTCCCAGATGCGTACGGGACGCGCTTGGAGCGGCGGATCTGGTGGCTAGATGAACCGGACGGTGGCGGCGGCGGACGAGGGGAACCCTAAAAGGGACGAGGGACAAGGAGAGGAGATATATAGGGGGCTAGGGCGACCGGGGCGAGCTCGCACGCTCTCGGGCTCGGGGTCCCCATGGCGCGCGCTCGGTCTTGACGAAAAGGTGGGTACGCGGGCGCTGTAGCCAGAGGCTGGCATGCGGGACCGGCTAAGCCACGTGGCGATGGGCTAGCGGGGGTAGGCGGTCGCGCGAGTGAGAAAAAGAAAGGAGGGGCTCGCTCGGCTGGATGGGCTGGCGCGGCTGGGCCGGCTAGGCTGCTGCTGCTGGGACGCTGCTGGACTGCTGCTGCTGCGCTCTCTCTTTATTTCCTTTTCTATTTCCTCAACCAGAAATAAAAGAAGAAATGCAGAGGGAGTTTGGGGAAGAGTGAGAGAGATATAAAAATACCCCTGGAGACTAGAAATCATGTAGTACTTGAATAAATTGGTTTGGGCATTTTTAGAGGAAGAAAAATAATTCAAGTTTGAATTAAATTCAAACTTGCACCATTTTTGAACCCAACCAAATCAATTCCAAAAATGATGAAATTTGGCAGAGAGGTTTAGGACATGGTCTAGAGAATTTAGAAATATGGTGAACATTAATTTGGGACAGAAATATTGCATCATGAATAATATTGGAATGGAGAAGAAGGGGGAGATGGTGATGGGGAAGTGATGTGCATGGGTGAGAAAGAAAGGGATGACCACACACACAATACATACAAGATCAACACAAAATAAATAATGGATGCAATGCACAAGAACAACATAGATGAAAATGGTGATGCAAGCACATGATAAATAATGACATGGAGATGAAATGCAAAATAAAAAGAAGCAAAACACAACATAAGAAGAACCTATCCAAAGATTAACATGACAAATCCATATATGCAATGTTGGAAAGTACAAATATGGAAGGAGCACTCTTGGGGTGTTACACCCGGGCATCATCGATGAGCAGCGGGCAGTGCTCGATTCCGTGCACAGCACCCGTACCATCCGCCGCGAGCGGTGGCAGCTCCGTGTCAACGAGGCGGGGCGCAATCCCCTCTTCGAAGCGATCGAGGCGGAGGCCGACAAACCGTCGGACCAGCACGCCCACGATGCCAACGTCGGCAGCTTTGTGTCATTCGCGCCGACCCATAACGACGACGTGACCGGATCGTTCAGCCCGATCATCGACCTCACCTCCACCGGCGACATCGATGGCCAGGCGGACTCCGACAAAGAGTAGGACGTGGGACACATGCCAACGTCCGACGAAGAGTAGAAACTAGGGTCCGACCCTTTAGCTATGTAAAAATTATTCAAAAAATTAATGAAAATCCAGGAGTATTTAACCAAAAACTACCACAATTTGACCTGACCTAACAGCAAACTACCACTTTGAGAAAAAATGCCCAAAGCTACCACTTTTGTTCTAATTTTTGGCTAAAAGCTACCAAGTCAGAAAAGTGGTCAATTCGGGTGGTTTAAGCATGATTATGACATGCTGGGCCCACAAGTCAGTGCTGACGTGGCATATTAGTCAACTCTGTTGCATTTGACCCGCAAGTTAGGCGTTATGACATGTGGGACCGAGATGTCAGTATTAAAAAAAATCTTTTGATCTTTTTTAGCCAAATCCCCAAATCTCCTCCTCAGCCCGCCGTCAGGCAGCCACCGCTGCGCTGGTTGGCCTCCACGTGAGCGGGCCGCCGCACTGGCTGGCCTGCGCGTGAGCTGGTCGCCGCGCCGCCGCGCTGGTTGGCCTCCGCGCCGCCGTGCAAGATGGCCTCCATGGGAACTAGCCATGGCCGTCGCGCGAGTGCCGGCGCAAGCGGCTGAGCTGGGCCTTGGCGCGGTCGAGCGGGACGAGGCGCTTGTCTCCTAGAAACCGACGAGAAGGTAGCAATGCCTCTGGTTGATGTCGGCAGGGGGAGATCTGGCGGCGGCACGGAACGGCGGGGACTGGCCGGAATGGAGAAGATCCGGTGTGGGGGCCGCAGATCCGGCGAGGGACGGTGGCACTTCCATGCCCCCCTGTAGCAGCAAGAGAGAGGGAGAAACTGAGAGAGAGAGAGAGAAGGGAGATGCACAGGAAAGAGAAGGGGAGGGAGATGGCAGGGAGAGAGGGGCGGCGGCGCTTCCATGGCTCCCTGTTGCAGCAAGAGAGAGGGAGAAACTGAGAGAGCGAAGGGAGATGCACAGGAAAGAGAAGGGGATGGAGATGGCAGGGAGAGAGGGGCGGCAAGGAGGCGCGGTGGTGCTGGTGGCCGGTGGCCGGCCGGAGCTAGGCGAGGCGGCGATCGAAGGGCCCGGGGGTGCACGCACGTGAGCAGGAGCTCAGGATGGCCTCCGTGTGAGCTCGGCCATGGCCGCCGCCGTGCTCGAACAGAGACACGGTCATGTCCATCGGGTTAAAATAATTAGTTTAGGGTTAGTCAATGACTAAATTTGTTAAAAGTTTAAAAACCTGAGAAATTTTATTGAGATTGACATGTGGGCCCCACATGTCATACCGGTCAACATGACGGTCAATCTTAAGGAGTTTGACTACTATGCCACATCAACGCTTACATGCGGGCTATTCCTCTCATAATCACGCTTAAACGACCCGAATCGACCACTTTTCTGACTTGGTAGTTTTTAGCCAAAAATTGGAGCAAAAGTGGTAGCTTTGTGCATTTTTTCTCAAAGTGGTAGTTTTTTGTTAGGCCAGGTCGAATTGTGGTAGTTTTTTGTTAAATACTCGAAAATCCAGTGTTTGCTTTTTATTTGGTGACTCCGGTTGGATGACTGACTCCCCTTGAGACGTGTCCGTGGACATTTGTGATGTCCATTTTGATGATCCGCGTTGGAGTTGCCCTTACCTCTTCGCCACTTTCCCCTGTGAAGAACATGCCTCTTTTGCAGGCTTCACCTGGCCCGGCACATGCAAGCCATAGCTTTAGGGTCTGTCTAGGTCTCAATCGACTGAGACTTCGCGAAGTCTCAGTCGGCTGACGTCACCATAAGCAGATTAGGCCTGTTAACTAGCTCTTCTTCTACTGGATTGTATCCGGCTTAGGTTCTGGGTTTTTTTTCCTTTTTCCTCGTTGTTTGTTTGTTATTTTGGGCTGGGCATCTTACTTTGTTTGTCTGATTGGGCTGGGCTATGAATTTATCTGTTTATTTTTTCACACATCTGAAAAAGCTATTGAACAAAAAAGATACCACGAATCGCCTGCATCATCTACGCGCATCCTCTCCTGCACCAAAAAAGTATGCCTGCATCATCTACGCGCATGCACGATCGATCTCAAAAAAACAAATCGCTATCCCACGTCATCGTCGAATCGAACTGCATGTTGCACGCATCATCTCATCAAAAGAAAAACAAAAAAGATTGATGCATGCATGAAATGCTCAACCAGCCTTTTCCTTTTCCATCCCCATCCCCATAAATAAAATAATCTTGCACTCAAGACCCTAACATTTTGCAATCAACACCCTAAAGCTTTTGTTTCCTCACAAGCAAGGACAAAAATTCAACAAGTTGCGGGAATTTCGGTTAGGAATTTCGGCAGCATAACGCGTCAGAGAGAAACGCATCCACCCGCCCCCCTCTCCCACTGCCCATCGACAAAACAAAAGCTCAATTGCGGTCAGGTGTGTGGGCAAGCAGTTGCAGTCGGAGGCGACACTTGCAGTTATGCCTAGTGTCGGGCATGCAACTGCCCCCCCAACTCCCATCACCCACAGACAAAACAAAAAGGTCAGTTGCAGTTCAGGGGTGTAGGCATGCAATTGCATCCGGGGGCGACACTTGCAGTTGCATGCCTAGCGGACACATGCAATTGTAGTCAGGGCGACAGTTGCAGTTGCAAGCCTAGTGTCGGGCATGCAACTACCCCCCTCCTCTTCCCGCCGTCCTCCGACAAAAACACAAGGACACTTGCAGTTGAGAGGGAGACGTGCAATTAAAGTCGAGGGCGACACATGGAGTTGCAAGCCTAGTGTCGGACATGCAACTGCCCCCCCCCCCCCCCTCTCGCGCCGCACACCGACCAAACAAAAGGTTGGTTGCGGTTGGGTGTGTGGACATGCGGTTGCACTCGAGGGCGACACTTGAGTTACAAGCCTAGTGTCTGACATGCAACTGCCCCCCTCTCCCGCCGCCCTCCGATAAAAACACATGGCCAATTGCAGTCGGGACGGAGGCATGCAATTGCAGTCGAGGGTGACACTTACAGTTGCAACCATGTTGGGGGACATGCAGTTGCAGTCGGGGTTAACACTTGCAGTTGCATGCCTAGTGTTTGACATGCAACTGCCCCCCTCTCTCGCCGCTCACTTACAAAACAAAAGGTCAGTTGCAGTCGGGTGTGTAGGCATGCAGTTGCAGTCGAGGGCGACACTTGCAGTTGCAAGCCCAGTGTCAGACATGCAACTGCCTCCCCCTCTTCCACCGCCCACCGACAAAAGAAAAGGTCGGTTGAGGTTGGGTGTGTGGACATGCAGTCGCAAGTCTATTGTCGGACATGCAACTGCCCCCCTCTCCCGTTGCCCTCCGACAAAAACACAAGGCCAATGGCAGTCGGGAGGGAGACATGCAGTTGCAGTCGGGGGCGACACTTGTAGTTGCATGCCTAGTATCGGACATGCAACCCCTCCCCCTCTCCATCTTCCCACTTACAAACAAAGGTCAGTTGCAGTCGGGGTGTGTGGACATGCAGTTGCAGTCGGGGGCGACACTTGCAGTTGCATGCCTAGTGTTACCCCCTCCCCCCGCCTCTCCCCATCGCCCCCTCCGACAAAACAAAGTCCAGTTGCAACCATGTTGGAAGACATGCAGTTGTAGTCGAGGGCGACACTTGCAGTTGCACGCCTAGTGTCGGACCTGCAACTGCCCCCTCCCACCGCTCACTTACAAAACAAAGGTCAGTTGTAGTCGGGTGTGTGGGCATGCAGTTGCAGTCGAGGGCGACACTTGCAGTTGCAAGCCTAGTGTTGGACATGCAACTGCTTACCTCCTCTATTGCTGCCCACCAACAAAACAAAAGGTCGGTTGTGGTTGGGTGTGTGGACATGCAGTTGCAGTCGAGGGCGATACTTACAGTTGCAAGCATAGTGTCGGACATGCAACTGCCCCCTCCCTCTCCCGCCGCCCTCCGACAAAAACACAAGGCCAGTTGCAGTCGGGAGGGAGACTTGCAGTTGCAGATGGGGGCGACACTTGCAGTTGCAAAGCCTAGTGTCGGACATGCAACTGCCCCCCTCTCCCACCGCCCACTTACAAAAAAAAAGGTCAGTTGCAGTCGGGTGTGTGGGCATGTAGTTGCGTGCCTAGTGGCAGACATGCAACTGCCCCCTACACAAAACACCACAGAGTTGCGGGTGGGTGTGACACTTGCAGTTGCATGCCTAGTGGCAAACATGCAACTTCCCCCTTCCCGACAAAACACCACTGAGTTGCAGTCACATTGAACACATGCAATTGCAGTCGGGGATGACACTTGTAGTTGCATGCCTATTGGCAGACATGCAACTGTCCCCCTCCCCTGACAAACACACCACTGAGTTACAGTCACGTCGAAGACATGCAATTGTAGTCAAGGACGACACTTGCAGTTGCGTGCCTATTGGCAGACATGCAACTGTCCCCTCTTCCAACAAAAAAAAACTAAATATACGCAAAGGCCAGTCCTTCACCAATTGCATGTGGAGTAAGACGTCTGTAGTTGTGCATGGATAAACGGACATGCTACATACAATCAATTTTTCCTTCGAGGCTAAAAAATAAAGAACAAATAAAAACATAGTTACACACGGATACGATGTGTGCAGTCACATGTGCATGGATGTACATGTAGCTGATAGTTTGATTTTAAAAATGACGAAAATAAATGTGAAAAATTAAGAATTAATAAAAGACAAAAATAAAAATGAAAAAACACACAAACATACTTCAAAGAAGGAATTATGAGACAAAAAGAGAACAAGAAAAGAATGAGAAGAATGGAAATAAGTAATAATTTTAAAAGAAGCAACAAACAAACAAAAAAATTCAAAAGGAAAACTATCCTAGAAATCCAAAATGAATTGGCTCAAGCCATTTTGAAAAAAAAAATACACAATGTTGCGACCGGAAAAAGGAAATGCAACACAAATTTGCACGAATCTTGGCGCATAGATTAAACGGTTTATAGCATTAGCAGATCTTATATGAGCAAACCTTGACCCACAGCGTGGAGGAAAATAATAAAAAAAAGCGTGGAGGAAAATAAAAGTGTGCACTGATTATGACATGCTAAATGATATAGGGGAAGATAGGACACACATGCTGATCTAGTAGAAAAAACAAGACAACGCACTCGCTCTTTGCACTTTGCACGGTCTATTTCCAACCGCAGCCCAACAAACAAACAAAAAAGAAACAGGCCGGCCGCATCATCCTAACAGGCCAATTTAAACGTGACAAGCAGCTAGCATAAAAAAATTCAATGGAGGCGTCGACTGAGACTTGGATAGAAATCAGTCGACTGAGTTTTAGTCGTTCCCATAGCTTTATGGCCACCGTGGCATCCGAACCTTATTTGGCTTTGCGAGACCTGTAGTAGCATGAGGCATACCATTGGCACGCTCCAGCGCACACCAACGGCACAGTGACCTGCTGAACAGTGATCACTTGCTTCCTGTGCTTTTCTTTTAATGAAACTTCCTTTTCCTTCGTCGGAACTCTAGGTACGTACGTCTTCCCAATTTTAATTTTAATATATGCATACATGATTTGTGTGCTGGATAAACAAAACAAAATTAATAAGTTTCCCGAGGCAGGGAAGACCTCGTCTCTCGACTTTGTCATTGTAGTTTAGGATTTATTTAATGTATATTTTTTAGGTTTCTTCTATGTCTACTGTCCAATTCATGGCGTGGACAGCAGTGAATGTCGCAATAATCGTGCTCCATCCTCTCCATCGACATGGCGTACGTATCTTCCTCCGGCAGCGATTTCGTCGGCCGGCTAGTGAGAGTAGAACCTCTTAGATCTGGGGTGTACAGTCTCGCGATCGAGATGGTACGCTCTCTTCTGCTTTCTTCCAACCGGAGTGGTGACTCTGGATATTGATTTGATAAGATAAATTCAGGGTGACTCCCAAGGCACGTAGCTGATATGCTATCATCGACCCTGTGCTCTCAACTTTGACGACCTGCCAGCTATTGAGATAATCAACGGACCTCCGTTCCTATATCAGCTTGCACCATTTTCTGTGTATCCATTGACGAGTTAATTGGCAATGAAGAACGCTCTTAAGGATGTGTACATCTCTGTGGCCCCTCTCAGATCTGAGTTTTGACGAGCTGATTTTGTAAGAGTCATCATTGTATGTTGTGTGGAGACAATTGTTCTTCAAGCTTGTTCTTGTTTTTGTGCGTTGTTTTTTTAACTTGTTTTGTGCTTTGTTTGGTTAATGGAAATCTAGTTGTTCCTCTTAGCAGATAAAAAAAGATGGATGCACTTGGACATGATGTCGATTGAAAGTAAATTTTGTAAGGCCCATACATGCATGCTAGTGCGGCCTTCGGTCATTCAACCGATATGTAAGGAGCAACTTAATTTCGCTGGGCTGGGCTAGCCTAGCCTAGCCTGGCCTGCATATCGCTTTGCAGTTGCATGGGCCATCGTCTATCAAAGCACGTGGGGAGAGGGCAACGAAATTTGAGAGCTCCTCCTCGGCGCTCGTTGCGCCGCCTAGCGAAAGCAGCGCTCACGCGCACGCTCGCGTGGGCCGGCCCAACAGCGCGAGGTCGCGCCCCGCTCGCTGGCCCCTGCCGCTCACTCGATCGCTGCACCCCGCCGCTCGCTCGATCGCTGGCTCCCGCTCGATTGCTTTTTTTTTTCTCTCGCTAATTTGCTACAGTATGTACCCGTTTTCTTAGGGGAAAAACAACCAGTTGGCTAAAGTATGTATTCTTGTTCTTAGGAAAAAGTTCATCGATTTTGAAAAAAGATCATCGAATTTTACAAAAAGTTCATTGAATTTAAAAATAGTTCATCAAATTTCAAAAAAGTTCATCAAAATTGAACAAAATTTCATCGAATTTGAAAAACAAATTCATCGAATTTGAAAAAAGTTTGTCAAATTTGAAAAAAGTTCATCGAATTCGAAGAATAGTTCATCGAATTTGATAAAAAGTTCATCGAATTTGATAAAAAGTTCATCGATTTTGAAGAAAGTTCATCGAATTTGATAAAAAGTTCATCGTTTTTGGAGAAAGTTCATCAAATTTGGAAAAAGTTCATCGGATTTGGAAAAAAAGTTCATCGGATTTGAAAAAGGTTCATCGAATTTGAAAAAAAGGTCATCACAAATGAAAAAAAAGTTCATCGGATTTGAAAGAAGTTCAACGAAATTAAAAAAAAGTTCATCGAATTTGAAAAAAAATTCATCAACTTTGCAGAAAAATTCATGAAGAAAAAAGGTTTCCCGAATTTGATAAAAGAAAGGAAAAAGCGACAGAAAAGGGGGAAAATAGGAAAAAGCGACAGAAAAAGGGAAAAAAAGAAGAAAGGTAAAAAGGTGAAAAAGTATGTGAGTAATCACAACAGGTGTAGTGGTCGATTGGTTGTCTCGTCGTACCATAAACCCGTCGTGGCGGGATCGAATCCCAGCTCGCGCGCTCTTTTTGCGTTTTAGAAACTGAAAAAAACAAGTCAAAATGGGCCGGCCCAAACATGACAAGGGGGTGTGCGCCCGTTAGGAAAATGAACAGTATCAAGCGCTAAAGGCGCCGAATAGGATTTGGCACGAAATTTGGCACACGTCTCAGTCATTAAGTTAGAGCAGCCGTGTGAGCATGCATGACCTTTGCTAATTGATTTAGCTATATGTTCTAGTACTAGTAATTAATAATGTGTGTCCTTATGAACTAACTGTATGGAGCTGATCGATCTGCCTTAGTGCATGATATATCTGATTAACACATTCAAACTGTCTGCGTAATTAAGTTGGTAGATGGATAGACAGGGTGCTCTCGGCCGGGTATGCGTCATGAAGCAACCACCACTAGCATGCACTTGCTTTCACCAACCACTCGATATCAATCCTCTCTTCGATCCAATTAACACCAACACTACGTAGGACTAAAATTAATACACTTAATTAATTGCTAAATTTCTTTTATTTTTAATCTGAAATTCGTAGATAAATTAGAGTTGTATTATATATCCACCTAATAGTTGTTGTATATAGTATACACTTATATTTATTTATGTGTGATATATCTCAACCGTTATAATTTGGACCCACCATAGAATTAACGGTGGAGATAATTTAGCCTATGAAGGAATATGGTGGCTTGTTTGCCTCTTGTTTTAATAATATAATAATGAGTAGCACTATTATGATAACGTTATTAGAATAGTATTCTAATAACACCCCCCTGCATAGGAAGAGATGGATCTTCCCGAAAACCCAGCAAAACCGTCCCGCTTTATCCCCAACCTCCCGCACCCCCTCCCGTCGTGCGCCGTCCCACGTCCTACCGCCGCGCGCCACATCTCCGGTAGCCGCCGCAAGGCCCCGAACCCCGCCTCCTCTCAGCCAGCGCGCCCCCTGCAGCAATTGCTGCCAGATCGCGCGCGAGGCCCGGCCACGGTGTCGTCCTGCTCCTCCGGCTAGCGGGACAAGACGAGAGGAAAGTTGTCGCCGCCGCCGGCACAACGGAGCTGGGGAAGTACATGATGTACGCGCGCCGCTGGTGCCCAGTTTCGCAGCCCTTGTTCGTCTCTGTGATACTACAGGAAGTTCGATTCAGCAGCCGGAGCCCGTTCAAATGCATGAACTAAAGTTCGAGCGGCCTCTCATGGTCATCCATCGGCGAGATGCCTGGAGGACTTCTCTGTTGACTTGCTGGCCCATCTAACAATTTCAGAAAATCTCTAAGGGCCCATGTGGGTATATGGCACTAGGTGTAGTGAGAAGTTTAGTCCCATACCGCTAGTGGAGAAGGAGTTGGACCTCCTTATAAGGGATTCTCTTCCACATGCTATTGGAGCTTGAGAAGAGAAGTGGTTCCCGCGGGCTCCTCCTCCGCCGCCCGCCTCGCCACGCCACGCCTCGTCACGACGCGCCGCGGGTTGCGGGATTGAGCCGAGCCGAGCTCACACCTATGCGCTCAGCCCACGTCTGTCCACGCGGCCACGCCTATATACGTGAGGCGCTGCGAACCCTAGCCGTCACGCGAAACAGATCGCATCTCTGCCTCCACGCCCACTGCCGCCGTTTCATTGCTGCTGCTGCCGCCGGTGATCCCATCCCGTCCGCCACGTACACGGTCGACGGGAGAGCAGGCCTCCGAAACCCCGCCTCTCCGGATCCTGTACGGGAGAGGGGCGATTAGGTTTTTGGGGAGCGATTACGCGACTGCTCGCATCTGTTCCTCTACATCCACATCGCCTTCGTCATCACTATGTCCACCGACGCCGACAAAGCCGCCGCCGAAGCCGAGAAGAAGGCCGCCGAGGATGCCGCTGCTGCTGCCGCCGCCGCCGCGGCTTCTGCCTGGCCTACTGGAGGGTATAACTCGTTTATCCCGCTCCTTCTGATTTCTGTTTTAGCCATGCTAGCGTTATACGTAGATGTGTCTGCTGTTAGCGTAGTATGTGCTTGCATTACCGAATATCAGCATGTGTTTATTTCTGTCAATGCCATGCTAGTAATTTACTCGTGGATTAAATTAATCGGAAAATTGCTTATTTACTCAGCAATCCAAAAACCTAATTTGTGTAGGAATTTTTCGGCTAGTGGTTTTGCTGCTGCACTGAAACCGGATAAGTTTACCGGTACATATTTTAAGCGTTGGCAGACCAAAACCATCTTATGGCTCACGACAATGAACGTGTTCTGGGTTGCCGGTGTAACTCCCACAGGAACGCTCAATCCTGAACAGGAGAAGGCGTTCAGGGAGGCCACCGTCGTCTTTCTCGGAGCAGTTCTGAGCGTGATCGGAGATAAGTTGGTTGACGCATATTTACATGTGCGGGTTGCCAAGGACTTGTGGGAGGCGCTCGAATCTAAATTCGGGGCCACCGATGCTGGGAGCGAGATGTATGTTATAGAGCAGTTTCATGATTACAAAATGGTTGAGAACCGTTCTGTATTGGAACAGGCTCATGAGATAATATGCATCGCTAAGGAGCTTGAGCTTCTGAAGTGCGATTTACCGGGCAAATTTGTCGCGGGCTGTATAATCGCTAAGCTCCCTAATTCCTGGAGGAATTTTGCTACCACTCTGAAACATCAGAGGCGTGAATTCTCAGTAGAGGATGTCATCGGCCATCTGAGTGTTGAGCAGAACTCGAGAGCAAAAGACTCGCATGGAAAAGGGGTCGAAGGAACTTCTGTGGTCCATATTGATGGGGAATGGCGCGAGTGTGTGTGCTGACATTTCATTGTTTTCTTCTTACCAGGCCACAGGTCACGGGTCCATATTGATGGGGAATGGCGCGAGTGCTTCTGTTTATGGTGTTGGCACGGTCGATCTGAAGTTTACTTCAGGAAGGATCGTGCAGCTGAAGAACGTGCAGCATGCCCCCGCCATCATGAAGAACCTTGTTAGTGGCTCCCTTCTGTGTAGAGAAGGGTTTAAGTTGGTCTTCGAGTCTAGTAAAGTAGTTGTTACGAAATATGGACTATTTGTTGGAAAGGGTTATGAATGCGAAGGAATGTTCCGCCTTTCTCTCGCTGATTTTTGTAATAAAGTCGTGAACAATATTCATTCGAGTGTTAATGAATCTGAAGTTTGGCATTCACGTCTTTGTCACATTAGTTTCGGTGTTATGACGCGGCTAGCAAAACTGAATTTAATCCCAAGTTTTAATTTAGCCAAAGGTTCTAAGTGCCTTACGTGTGTGCAAGCTAAGCAACCTCGCAAGCCTCACAAGGTTGCGGAGGAGAGACACTTGGCGCCATTAGAACTCATACATTCTGCTCTTTGTGAGATGAATGGTGTGTTGACTAAAGGTGGAAAGAAATACTTCATGACATTGATAGATGATTCCACTAGATATTGCTATGTGTATCTGTTAAATACTAAAGATGAGGCTCTACACTACTTTAAAATCTATAAGGCAGAAGTTGAGAATCAACTTGAAAATAAAATTAAACGAGTCCGGTCAGATCGTGGTGGAGAGTACTTCTCGAGTGAGTTTGATTCCTTTTGTGCGGAACATGGTATTATTCATGAGAGGACGCCTCCCTATTCACCCCAGTCAAACGGGGTTGCCGAACAGAAAAACCGTACTCTAACTGATTTGGTTAACGCCATGTTAGATACATCTGGTTTATCCAAGGCATGGTGGGGGAGGCTATATTGACATCATGTCATGTCCTGAATAAAGTTCCAACAAAGGATAATGAGATCATTCCCTATGAGAAATGGGCGAAGAGAAGGACAACACTCTCGTACTTGGGGCTGTTTGGCGAAAGTCAACGTGCCGATCCCCAAAAAGCATAAGCTTGCACCAAAGACCGTGGACTGCGTTAATTTGGGCTACGCGAAGAATAGCGTTGGCTATAGATTTCTAGTGGTGAAATCTAAGGTACCTGACCAGAAGGTCGGTACAATTATGGAGTCTAAGGATGCTACATTCTTCGAGGATATTTTTCCTATGAAAGATATGCAAAGCACTTCTAGACAGGAATCTGAGGAGACTTCTGAGCCTGCCATTCCTATGGAATATTATGAACAAACACATGATGAAAATCCTGAGGAGGATGACGAGGAAACCCTTGGTAGGGGTAAGAGACAAAGGACTGTAAAGACCTTTGGTGATGATTTCCTTGTGTACCTCGTGGATGATACTCCCACTTCTATTTCAGAAGCGTATGCATCTCCAGAAGCTGACTACTGGAAGGATGCGGTCCGTAGCGAGATGGATTCCATCATGGCTAACGGGACTTGGGAGATTACTGAGCGTCCCTATGGTTGCAAACCATTGGGATGTAAGTGGGTGTTCAAGAATCATACACCCAGTTAAAAGCATTGAAGGTATAAAGTGAAGTACTGTGAGTTCGATCCTGGGTGACAAAATTTTGCCACGGTGTATCAGGATAACAAAAATTGCCCAGGGAATTAAAATGCGATTTGGGCTTAGGCCTTTAGGAATAGTGTATAAAATTAGCTGATAAACTGAAGTAGCACATAGGATCAATCAAATTGGTGGAGGTGAATATCCACGCCCGGTGGGTAGCATGATGTAGAGAAGTGGAAGCAGAATGTCCGTCTGCCGTATAGGTTTTAATTATCCGTGTATTCTGTAGAAAACAGTGAACATGCATGAGCTTCAAGACCATGGTTCGTACCTACGAAAGATCGATTCGAAGCAGAGGAAGAGGAAGCAGGTGTAGTATTGAAAGAACCTGAACGAACAACAAATTTTTTGGCAGTCATCGTTAGGATAGTAGGAATGCGTAGTGACGGACCAAATCACACACATCAACAAATTAGACAGGCACGCACACACAATATCAAATTAGACAGGCACGCACTTTGGAATAGAGCAATGCGCTGCATACCTGGGTGGCCGCAAGGAGGTGGAGGGGGCTGTCGCCTTCGTACCGCTGATGGACAGATCTGCTCCCGGTTGCGCTTCTCCATGGGCTCGCCGTCTCCCTCTCCCTCCTCTCTTCATCTCACCCTCCCCTCCCCATCTCAGCCCAAGGACGACGATGCGGACGGCCATCTCCGTGCCCGACCCGCTCCGGCCGGCGCTCAACCCAGCACGACAGAACGAGAAATCGGTGGCGGCGATGAGAACCTGCGGAGGGGGGCTGTGGTGCGGGGTGCGGGCGTGGGCGGCGGCTGCGGCTGCAGGTGGAGGGGAGATGAGCGATGTCGTAGCTAGGGATTGGGGGAGGGACCGATGTTGCATGTGCGTCGGTTTTTCTGGGTTTTCTTTTTGACCGGTTTGATGTGCTGGACGTGAAAAAATCGGTGGGGGGGGGGGGGGGCTTTGATCGATCCGGGTGGGGGCGAAAGAACGGGTGGGGGTGGTCGTTACGGGGGAGGTAGGAGGAGTGACGAAAAAAAAACCAGACGAAAGTGGGGGACGAAAATAAACCGGTGAGGCAATCCCACCGAGGCATTAGGAGTAGAGAAATATCAATTCATGTATATCACACAACACAATGGGCTGATTGCAAAAACGAAGTAAAAACTGCTACTGGACAAAGCTTTGCTGAGCTCCGAACTCAGGGAAAGTATATTTTGCCGAGAACCGAACTCGGCAAAGATGCCGTGGCACCAGCTGGTGACTCCTGACTTTCTGCAAATTAAAAAGAAAATGATAAAACTTTGCCGAGCTCTGAACTTGGCGAAATAGGCCACGCTGATATTTGCCGAGTACCTCCAGAAAGAACTCGGCAAAGTTCAACACCTGGCGTCCGCTGGTGACTCCTGACTTTCCGCATCTAAAAAATGAAAATAATAAATGTTTGCCGAGTTTCCGTTAGAGGGAACTCGACAAAGGTAGAACCGCCGTCATGGAGCCGTCGCCTGGTCTATGTGGGGCCGCTCGGTCAGATATTTGCCGAGAACATTTTACCGCGTACTCGGCAAATGATAGACTTTGCCGAGTTCCATATCGTTGCCGGGTTGTACTTTTCCTGCACTGGGCAAACCGTCCTCATCACCGAGTTTTATAGGTTTGCCGAGTTTTGTTTACCTCGAACTCGGAAAACAGCCTTCATTGCCGAGCGCCCGATAAAAAGAACTCGGCAAACTTTCGGCACTAGGCAACTTTGTGAGGAGTGAGTGTCCAAAGAATGAATTAGCAATAGAAAATGATAGCAAGAATAAACTTGCTAGAGGTTGGCTGCCCGCTATCAGATACATGAGTTCCTTTTTTGAACAAATTCAGAACGTGACAGCCCTGAACTTCTTTAGGCACGGCGCCGTCGTTGAAGTGATGAATGCAGCTCTTGTGAACATTGAAGAAGTGGCTTATAGACTCAGATCAATGGACTGCACTTAGAAAAAAAGCTAGAGTATCAAGAGATATTCCTAGACTAAGGGGCATGGTATGCTGATACGACTAGACACAAGCCATAAGTAAATTACTATGCTCCTGTGGTTATTGAATCCTCAGACATTTTCTTCCACTTACCACTACTCCAGTATTATATGCCTACTTTGCCACCGGTATACAAAAACTGATATTAGTACCTGTGTATATCAATGCTGTTATTTAAGATAGCAATGCTCTACCACTCTTCATGCAATACAAAAGACAGCACTTTGACATTCAGTTGTGATGAGGAGAGGGTCGATTCGGTGCTCGGGCTCAGCTGAACCTGAAATCCCCGTCGTTGGGTGCAAATGGGGTCTGACGCGACAGAGCTGGTCCGCTGGAAAATAGGGACACGGAAGGTATACGGAGCGCTACAGTGGTCGCTGGTGGGTCATTTCGGTAGACAGCGGCGTGAGTCCGTGACGGGCTGTTTCTGAGCCACGGAACTGGACGTGCAAAATTTGCTGAGCGAGGGTACAGGGTGTTAGCTCAAGACGTGCGCGTCAATCTGAGCGGTCCCCGACGCACGTGTGCTGCACGCGCGTGTGTGAGGTCCGCCCTCGGAATCTTGTCGCCCGGTCGCGATGGTTGCGCCAAAGCCAGCGGGAAAGCATCGTCCATAGGATTAAGCCCGTCCTTGGCATAACAAAAAAGAAGCATGCCAGGGATGGAGGGCTGAACATTCAGGCTATCGTGGAGATGTTTCACGGGATGAATGCATTAGCCCTGGATGCAGATGAAACAGCTGCCGCTGAGATGGGTTTCCCCCTTTTAGCTGCTGGAACTTTTGTTTCGCCGCGGCAGTCGTACCAATCAATCCCGGAGGAGATACTACCATCTGTGCTGTTTGAGGGGGTATTTGATCTAGCCGAATGGGCTTTCCAAGTGATTAGGCGAGCTGTGAAGAAGCTGCACCAGGACTTGGCGGCAGGCGTGACAACACTAATCGTTGGGGGTTGCCACCTAGCTCTGGAGTCTGGAGGTAATTAGTTGCATTACCCTTTTTTTTTTTTGAAAAGGAGGATTACCCCCGGCCTCTGCATCAAAATGATGCATGTAACCATATTATTAAACAAAGTAGCCATCAAGTACGTAATTCGATACAAGTTCGCAAATCAAGCTGAAATAAAATAAAAATTGCCACAACCGGTAAAAATAGGACAAAAATGACTATACACCTATCCTATTGTTGGACCGCCATCCAAACCGATTGTATGTATCCCGTGCTACTGTCTCCCAACGGTTGCACCCATAAGCCATATGCTCCTTGACGTCCGCATGGCTGAGTAACGACCACATACGGATCCAGCCAGTTGCCCGGTGGATGAGCGTTACCCAGCGGAAAAGGGGAAGTAGTGGCTGCATCCAACTTCGGTGAACACACACAGTAAACAGTAAATTCAGAAAAAATAGAAAAAAAATCAAAAAATTCTGAAACTTCGTGGATGTGATTATGAGCAAATGTTTTAGGAGCTTGCAAAGTTTGGTCACCAAAAAACATCAAATGATCTCCATACAAAACGAAATACAAATGATACTCTGCACCCAAGTTACTGTTCACATGTTTTCAGCACAAACTTTGTTTTTTTTTTTACAGAGCTCCTTGGATGTCATTTCGCCACCAAATTATGCAAGCACCTAAAACATTTGGTCATAATCACATCCACAAAGTTTCAGATTTTAAAAAAATGTTTTGCTAAGTTTTTTATCATGAGTGCAACGGGGGTGCAATGTTCATGGGTGCACAAAAACCAAACTCGAGCGGAAAATTATTTTCTGAATTTTTACTAAATGTGCTGCACTTGCTTGCTTGTGCAGGCATGGTATTTCGACTGGGTGGACTTCGGAAGATCGAGTGTGGTCTCACGAATCTTTCCTCGTGTATCTGTCTACACCGGCGACAAGGTGAAGGAGCTGATTTACTTGGACACAAAATACCCTGGGTTATTATAGATACGCACGACATCCAAACATAACCGAGCACGCTGCCGTGTCTTTTCCCCTCACCCGCTACAGTTCTTGAGAGAGGCGAAAAGGGAGGTCATGGTTTCTCCTTGCTCCGCCGGTGGCCAGACCGGCAGTTCCTTCCCTCTCCGTCCGCTGCTACGGCGGCGGGAGAGTGGGAGAACCCCGGATCTGTGTCTTCGGTGTGTAGATAGTAGGGCTAGCTCTTCTGCCGTCGGCGTTGTGGTGGCGGAGGTGACACCGGAGAGAATAAGGTGGCTGTAGCTCAGTCCCCATTGCGATAGTGTTCTCCGGGGCGACATCGACGAGCTGCTGCTCGTGTGTGTTCGTGGATGTCGTCGATCTGTGAGGTTCTGTCCCTTGGGTGCAGTCGGTGAGGCAGCGGCGGCGACTGTATCTTGGGTTTTTGTCCTTCGACTCCTTCCCCATTGTAGCGGCGTCCACTCTGCCGCCACTGCGGAGTCTGTAAGAAGGTGTACAGGAGTTGGTGGCCGTTGACTACTGGAATTCCACATGGAATTCCACATGGCAATTGAACATCACCCTCTTAACATTCAGTATTTTTTTTAGATTTTTTTGAAACTTTAAAACATCATTTCCACGTGGTTTTCATTGGTTTCCACCGAATGTTGGTTTCCATGTGATATTCTCCCTTCTAGAATTTACTACCGCTGCAGAATTTATCATATAAATCTCATATGCAGCAACTAGATTCCTATATTGTTTTCTTCCAAAAAAACATTTCGTCGCTAAATTGTTACTCCCTCCACCCAAATATAAATGGCCTAATACATTTTTCGAGCTTGCCTTTGACCATTGATAAGAGTAAACATATATGAGACGTGTGATATACAAATTATATCATTAGAAACTCCTTTCACATACGAATTTGGTGGTATGCTTTGTGTAACATGCATGTCATACGAAGTCCCCTGAGAGGACGGACTTGGCCGTCCCCTCTCTCCCATCTACAGTAGACAGAAGGCGTATTTCTGAAACCGCCGAGTCGCCCCACCTTGCTCGCCGGCGACCCGTGGATTCCTCCGCTTCCGGCAGCCGCTCCGGCGGCGGGAGGCTGGGGAATCCACGGATCTAGGCTTGTACATAGCGTAGGGGTAGGTTTGGTACCGGCCGGCGGCGATTTGGAGGCGTGGTTGCTGCGGGTCTGGAGTTTGGTGTCGGCGCGCTTCTCCTCCGGCGACGGCGCTCTTCGAAGCTTCTTCGTCAAGTGGCTGACTTCCCCGAGCTTGGAGGTCCAGGGATCTGGCGAGCTCGAAGTGCCTCGTCCGGGTTCGTGTAGGTGGCGGACCCGGGGTGTGAAGTTTTTGGTGATGGTGATCTCTGGCAGCTCTGCGTCGTCGACGGCGTATTCAGCGGTAGGGTCTGCGGATCCGGCGCCTGGTGACTTCCCGCTGGCCATGGGGCTGGCTCCTATCCAAGGCGAGTTGAGGAGCAGCGGCAGCGGCGCGCCACCGACGGCTTCTGTGCGACGGCTTCGACGGGATGTAGAAGATGGACTTGGTTGTAATTTTGCTTTCCTTCTGGGTCTCTCTGTAAGAGTAGTGCTGTAATATCACTTTCACCTCCGCAAAAAAAAAAAAAAAAAAACATGCATGTCATATATTATTGCTCTAACCCATGGTCAAAGGTAACCTCGAAAAGCGTATTTGTCCCTATATATTTGGATGGAGGGAGTAGCAGCCATCACTACGGGATAAACACATGTGCCTAGTGTTTTTCTATACGCCGAGTGTTATTTATCGGACACTCGGCTTAGTTCCTCGTAAGCCAAGTGCCAACCAAAGTGCACACGGCACCAGGAAAACCCTCGGCATAGACGACACGTAAGCCGAGAACACCCAAAAACCACTTGGCTTACAAAAAGAACTCTACGTAGTTACAAAAAAACACTCGGCTTACAGGCGATGCTCGGCAACGTCGCTGACACGTGCCCATCCACCCCGCACTTAACGGGTCCGTGACGGCGGGCTGTATATATAAGCCGAGTGTCCCCTAACAGTATTCTCGACTTATATTTTGTCCATTTAATTTAATGGCAGAATGTAAACCGAGTGTTAGGTAAAATACACTCGGCTTACACCGCTGAATTTCCTCCCCCCTCCCCACTTCAGATAGTACAGAGTATAGTATTTTTTTTGTTCATGTGTTCTTTTAATGTATTTTATTTCTTTCTCCTCTCTTTCTCACCTATTCTCATGTCAATTTTTGTCGGCCCTTTCTATCCCCTCAATTTCCCGCTCTTTTCCTTTACCGCCACTTTGCCACATCAAAGTTGTGTATTTTCTAGAAAAACAAGGAGGCTCTCCCCGGCCACATATAGAATGAAACCACAAACAAGATTCAGGCCGAAGCCAAATAACAGTCATGTCTGGAAATCAAGAAGCTACTAACTAGAGCAAGACCGTAGCAGAAACTAGAGTTTGAAGCAAACAAATTGCCAGCGAAAGAAACGCTACTACGAAATATTACAAACACAGCCATCATCACATAATAGAAAGAGCCTTACATCGGCTGGACATCTTTGGATGCTTAGCTGCAGCCGAAGACCAGATGATGTCCAGGGGCGACGCCGGGCTCACTGTAGCTTGTTTCGCAGGAGGCCAACCAACTCGCTTCGGGGAGCTGAAGAACCGATGCAGAGGATCTTCCTTCTGGGTCTTATCAAAAGGATGTTCCAGCTTCTTCTGAGAAAGGAGCTCAATCATCTTCAGCCACTTAGGATCAGGAGAGGTTCCCTCAGATGACTTGAAAGGGAGCGGCAAACAGCCTCCAGCTCCTGCTTTGTATGATCCTTCGCCAGAAACATCCAATTCCTGATAGTTTTCAAGATATTCAAAGTTGTGTATTGCCTTTGTACTCTTCATACCACCCTAGTGTACCAATATTAGGACCCCATGCAAAAGGAGAAATAGTTCCGACCATTACTCGCACGATTTGATGCGTCCCCTCCGACGAGCCCCGCAACACCTACCCCCTAGCTTTTCTTCAAAATGGTCGATTCCATGTGAGCTTAACTCTTTGTGTATCCATGTTAAGAGCCCGTGCAAAAGGGGCGAGAGGGTGGTTCCGACACCTCCTCACGCGGTTTCATGCGCCCCTTCTCCAGCAGGCCCCACGTCATCTACCCCCTAGCTTTTCATCGGAAGGGGGCACTCCATGTCAGCTTTATTCCTTGAATGTGTTTGTGTACGTCATAGTATCATGACAAACCCAAAGAGAGGCCAAGTCCTAGTAGGAGTTGGGCCGGGGGCACCGGAAGGGGGGAGGTCCGCACTGAAGCCCTGGATCTTCCTGCAGGAAGGTCCGGTTTGTGAAGGAGGTGCCACCTCAAAGTTGAGTATTGCCATTCCAACCTTTACACCACCCTTGTGTATCCATGTTAAGAGCTCATGAAAAAGGGGGTGTGGTTCCGACACCTCCTCGCGCGGTTTCGTGTGCCTCCCTCTTCGGCGGGCCCCACGGCATCTACCCCCTAGCTGTTCATCGGAAGGGGGCACTCCATGTCAGCTTTACTCCTTGAATGTGTTTGTGTATGCCATAGGATCATGAAAACCGCAAAGAGAGGCCAAGTCCTAGAACGAGTTGGGCCAGGGGTACCGGAAGGGGGGAGGTCCACACTGAAGCCCTGGATCTTCCTGCGAGAAGGTCCGGTTTGTGAAGGAGGTGCCACCTCAAAGTTGTGTATTGCAATTCCAACCATTAAATCACCCTTGTGTATCCATGTTAAGAGACCATGCAAAATGAGGAGGGGGGGTGAAAGATCGTGGATGTCGCCTAGAGGGGGGGGGGTGAATAGGCGCTTTAAAATAATTACGGTTTAGGCTTGAACAAATGCGGAATAAACCTAGCGGTTAATTTGTCAAGCACAAAACCTACAACAACTAGGCTCACCTATGTGCACCAACAACTTATGCTAAGCAAGATATACAACTATGTGATAGCAAGATATATAACATGAAACACTATGGCTATCACAAAGTAAAGTGCATAAGTAAAGGGCCCGGGTAAGAGATAACCGAGGCACGCGGAGGCGACGATGTATCCCGAAGTTCACACCCTTGCGGATGCTAATCTCCGTTTGGAGCGGTGTGGAGGCACAATGCTCCCCAAGAAGCCACTAGGGCCACCGTAATCTCCTCACGCCCTCGCACAATGCAAGATGCCGTGATTCCACTAAGGGACCCTTGAGGGCGGTCACCGAACCCGTACAAATGGCAACCCCTGGGGGCGGGCACCGAACCCGTACACTTTGGCAACCCTTGGGGGCGGTCACCGGTACCCGTCAAATTGCTCGGGGCAATCTCCACAACCTAATTGGAGACCCTGACGCTTGCTCGGAGCTTTACACCACAATGATTGAGCTCCGACAACACCAACCGTCTAGGGCACCAAGGCACCCAAGAGGAACAAGCTCTAGGGTGCCCAAACACCCAAGAGTAACAAGCTTCTTAACTTTCACTTCCATGTATCACCGTGGAGAACTCAAACCGATGCACCAAATGCAATGGCAAGGGCACACGGAGTGCCCAAGTCCTTCTCTCCCAAATCCCACCAAAGCAACTAATGCTAGGGAGGAAAATGAGAGGAAGAACAAAGAAGAGAACACGAAGAACTCCAAGATCTAGATCCAAGGGGTTCCCCTCACATAGAGGAGAAAGTGATTGGTGGAAACGTAGATCTAGATCTCCTCTCTCTTTTTCCTCAAGAACTAGTAAGAATCATTGGAGGGATTGAGAGATAGTAAGCTCGAAGAAGGTCAACAATGGGGGAAGAACACGAGCTCAATGGATTAAAAACCATTGGGGAAGAAGACCCCCTTTTATAGGCCTCCCCAAATCCAACCGTTATGCCCTTCAGCCCGTGCACAAGCGGTAGTACCGCTCGGGTGAGCGGTACTTCCGCTGGCACGGAAGTTCTGGCTATCTGCGTATAACTGAACAAGTCAGGGAGGCGGTAGTGCCGCCAGAGCGGTACTACCGCTCCCACCAGCGGTACTACCGCGTAGTGTTGAGCAAACAGCTATAACATCGGTAGTAGGGGAGGGCAGCGCGGTAGTGCCGCCTGAAGCGGTACTACCGCCCGTTACTGCCGCTCTACTTCCGCTCGAAGGACAGGACATAACAGAAGGCACAAATAAGCGGAAGTGCCCACGGCACTGGAACCGCGGAAGTACCGCGCAAGCGGTACTACCACTGAGCAAAGCGGTTCTACCACTGGGGTGCAACAAAAGGCCTAAGAAAAACAGAAGGAAGCAGGAAAACCAGAACTGCCACAACTTCTACATATGAGCTCCGAAAAGAGCAAACTCAAGCTTGTTGGATAGAGGACGACGAGTACTATCCAACAGCGATATGCCTATGATATAGTAGAGATATGCCTATGATATAGAGATGTGAAACCTCTATCAGTGAAGATCCGGCATAAACCCCAACAACGAGAACATACTAGAAGAAGCAAACGAAAACCGTTCTCGATGAACTTGAGCTTGTCATGAAGGTGACCAAAATCTCAAAGACTCACAAAGAGAAACACCAAACAAGAACCAAGAAAGACGATGCAAGGATGCAATGGTTTGAGCTCTCTACGAATGATACGATCAAGCTACTCATCCGAGAGCCCCCCTTGATAGTACGGCAATCGATCCTATAACCCGGTCTCCCAACTACCACCATGAGACCGGTAAAATAGAAAACCTATCAAGGGCAAACCTTTGCCTTGCACATAGTCCACTTGAGCTAGATGATGACGATCTTGACTTCCTCAAGTTGGACCACCTTTCTTGATTGCGTTGGCTCGATGAAGACAAGTTGATTGCTCCCCCATACTCCACTATGGGTGAGCCACTCTTCGGCACATCTTCACAAGTTCATTGTCACCACAATGGACGGCAAGCTTCAAGCATGATCTCTTCGTGATGCTCCACTTGAACTTGCACACCGCAAACTTGATGACGATCACCACTTGATGTCATGCTCCATGGGTTGAATGAGATCTTCCTCTTGACGCAAGCCCATGGAAACATACCTAACCCCACATAGTACTCTCACGTAGACAATGGGTTAGTACACAAAGCGTAATGAACAATGCTTACCATACCATGGGATCACTTGATCCCTCTTGGTACATCTTCTATGCTTTGTGTGTTGATCAACTTGAATCACTCTTTGACTTAGTCTTGATCAATCTTGAATCAAATCTTCTCAGCATAAAGATGATGTCTTGAAGGTAAACATGAATGTTCACACAATCTTCTTCTTCAAGACATGCTTGCAATAAGCTCAACTCTCACATGACCAATATTTGGATAAATCCTTGAATATCACCTTGGTCATCACATAATCTCCTTGAAACCAACAAATGGACTTCAAGAAATGCCTATGGACAAACCCTTCAATATAACTCAAGGCAACCATTAGTCCATAGAGATTGTCATCAATTACCAAAACCAAACATGGGGGCAGCACATGTACTTTCAGGGGGGGGGGGGGGTTCCTACACCTCCTCGTGCGATTTCATGCGCTCCTCTCTTCGGCGGGCCCCGTGGCATCTACCCCCTAGCTTTTCATGGTACATTGTTTGGGACAGGAGGAGGAGCGGGAGGAGGAGCCAAACACTATGAAGTTCTATGATACATTGTTTGGGGCAAAGAAACCTGTTCACGAGCATACAGAGGTTACTCAACTAGATTCCATCGCACGCCTAATGGCCGTGAAGTCCGAGTATAGCTGGAGTAGATTCGCCTTCGATAGACTTATGGCCGTTGTTGGCAGCCTTCTGCCGGAAGGTCACATTTTGCCAAAGAACCTGTACGAGTCGAACAAAATTCTCCGTGAACTTAAGATGCCATATGAACAGATACATGTTTTTCCAAAGGCTTGCATTTTACTTAGGAAAGAACATGCGGATGCAAATTACTGTGTCAAGTGGAAATCCTCTAGGTACATCAAGGTTAACGATGGTGATGGTCAGAAGAGGCAGCTCACGATTGCCCAAAAGATCCTTCGGTATCTTCCACCCATACCAAGGATCCAACGACTTTATATGACCAAGGAATCTGCCCAACAGATGAGATGGGTTGCAGAAGGAAAGAGATACCATCCTAAGATGCTGATACACCCGACAGATGCTGAAGCATGGAAGAAGTTTGTTCAAAAACATAAAGCTAAAGCGGGAGGGTGGGAGAGTGTAGCAATTGGGGTATCAACCGATCGGTTCAATCCATACGGTATGACGGGTGCCACATTCAGCTGTTGGCCCGTGTTTGTTATTCCCATTAATCCCCCCGGCATCTGCATGCAACGATAGACCATGTTCTTGTCGCTGATAATTCCAAGGCATGAATACCCGGGGAAGAATATGAGTGTGTACCTGGAGCCGCTTGTGGATGACTTGTTTGACGCCTGGGACACAGGGGTACGGACATACGACGCCGTGACAAAGGAGCACTTCAATATGCATGTTTGGTACTACACATTCTTGCATGACCTACCGGCACGTGCGATATTCTGTGGCTGGTGCATACATGGGAATTGGCCTTGCCCAGTGTGTTGGCAGGCTCTGACTTTCGTTTGGCTGAGGAAGGGTGGCAAGTATACCTGCTTTGACCAGCATAGACAGTTCCTTCCTCTTGATCATCCATTCAGACAAGACAAAAAGAACTTCCGAAACAGTGTTGTTGTCGATGCTTCACCACCACCTGTGATGACCGGTGCCCAGATCAAGGCTCAATAAGATGCTCTCGTTCCCAATGCCAAGGGTACTGGTTTTGTGGGATATGGAGAGACATACAACTGGACTCACATTCCATGCTTCTGAAAGCTCCCTTATTTTGAGGATCTCCTCCTTCCACATAACATTGATGTAATGCACATTGAAAAGAATATCGTCGAGGCCCTTTTTGGCACATTCTTCAACACTGGAAAGATGAAGGACAACGTTAAGGCTAGAATGGATCAGGAGAAACTGTGCGATAGAGAAAAGCTAAACATGGTCCCACCTGGTCCCAACAAAGGGTGGTACAAGCCACCGATCCTGTTCATCCTTACAAGGGCCCAAAGGACGGATGTACTCCAATGGGTCCGTGACTATTTGTTCTTCTCTGATGGGTACGCAACTAATCTAATGAGGGGAGTGAATATGGGTACATTGCAAATAGGTGGGCTCAAGTGTCATGACTAGCACGTATGGCTTGAGCGTATAATGACGGTGATGATTCGAGGCTATTTCCCAGAGTCCACGTGGCTAGTGTTGGCTGAGTTAAGCTATTTCTTCCTCCAGCTTTGTGCTAAAGAATTAAAAATTGAAGTGGTTGAAAAGTTGCAGAAACAGGCACCTAAATTGGTCTGCAAGCTAGAGAAGATCTTTCCACCAGGCTTCTTTAATCCAATGCAACATATGATCTTGCATCTCGCGTACAAGGCACGAATGGAGGGGCCTGAGCAGTACCGTTGGCAGTATGCAACTGAGAGAGAACAGAAGAATATTCATCACAAATGCAAGAATAAATGTCGTATCGAAGCATCCATAGCCCAGGCCTCCCTCAATGAGGGGGTGTCAAACCACACGAACGAAGTACTATGATGACAATATTCCCACACGGCACAAATGAAAGAATAAATGTTGTTGTTATATATGTGCTGTTGTTTATATTTGTAGGGATGGTCCACTAGATAAACAAAAAAAACATTGTGGTCAGTAAGCCGAGTGTAACACTTGGCTTATACATGTAAGCCGAGTACCGCTATCGGTTTCCATGGCACGTGTCAAGATCTGGTAACGCGTGACCTAATGGCACTGCTAGTGCAAGGTAAGCGGAGTGTCAAACTCAGATACTCAGCTTACACTTACCACGTGGCAGCCGCTGGTAGTTCCTGATGGACGCATAATCCGAGGGCGGGGCACCCGGCGTCTAAACCACTCGGCGAAGTAGCAGCCGAGCAACGTGCGGACAACACTCGGCTTATATAAGCCTGTCGGCAACACGGGAGCCGAGAATTTGCACAAGACACTCGGTTTACCCCGAGCCACGTGGCCGCAGATGGAACCCACTGTCAGTTGGTGATGCCGAGTACTCTACATGCCCGGCTTATATATTAGCTCACAATGAGTTCACGACACTCGGTTTATGAGGACGTGCCATGTGGCGAGCCAGTTAGCGACGCCCGGCCGTCAAATGACTTTATGGTGCCGAATACCCCTATTTTACACTCGGCTTACAATAAGCCAAGTGCGCGATATAATACACTCGATTTCCACCTAGTTACCGGCCAGGTGTAAGCCGAGTCCTGGAGGCCGAGTGTAAAACTCGGCGTATACGTAGCCGAGTCTTTTTTGGGCCTTAGCCGAGTATACTGGATACTCGGCTTCAACTGCGATTCCTGTAGTGCATATGTCCAATCTCTGCTGGCTGGAGCTACTTGATGTAATATTTTGATCCGCGCGAGAGATCGATTTGTTTTCGCCTCTTCACTGGGAGGGATTCCATTGAGCATTCGTTGAAGCCACGCCGGACAAACCTATTGAAGTTCAAATGTAAATATGAGAAACATCCGGTATTTCACAACTGGATGGAGGTCCAGTACATCTTTAGGACATGGACATATTTTCAACACCAGAAATAAATGCACTCTAAAACCATGAGTAGATATAGCAGGTTTTATTGATGCATCAAGAAAGATGGTGAGGTGACTCTTAATCAAAGGAAACGTTGAGTATTCCATGATTCACCACAGCTGCTCATCAACAATGAATATTATGAAGTTAAAGATTATTGAATTGTCTACACAGAGATACCAATTTGACCACAACTAGAACATAACTACATACCAATCTGCTGTCCGTGTGGTAAGCAAGAATATTTTCTCAAGACCAAGGGATAATGCCTTCTTCTCAACAAAATCTGCAGGAGTAGATCACCATGATAAGTATTTGATAAACAGTAGTCCATTGCAGTGCACAATTAGTGCTAGAGAAAGATGAATTTAATGATGTCAACATATAAGGTGGAGACTCAATTGTGGTGATTTTTTGAAGTTTGTCGGTTTAAACACAAAATCAATAGGAAACATTCCCAAGAAAAACTGAGGTAGTTCTCAGTTAAGGAAAATCTCTCTTCCAAATATCATATTCTAATTCATTTCGTGTTGGTAGACTCAGATTACAAAAGTATACATCAAAATAGTAACAAGACGAAGCAAAACAAACAGTATGCCACCGCTCTAGAGGTAGCATATTACCAACCTTCATGCTTTTTACTAATGTGCAATTTAAGTATTGAAATTGTAGGCTGCGTTTGGGGTTACGGTGGATTATCCTAATCTCGTTCACCCCACCCGCTTTTCCCTATTTTAGTGTTTGTTTGATGCACTTTTGCCTACTTTCATGGCTAATTTTTCACAGCAGGTTATAAAATCAGCACGGCACAGCACAGTTCAACAACCACAAACTAAGCCATAGTAACTTAGAATTTCACTTTTCTGCTGGGGCAAGTCCTGGAACCTAGTCGGTACTAGGAAACCAACCTGTTTTTATATGAGTGAGAATTTTCCTTTTTCAGTTCTCCTTGTTTATTTTGAGATAAAATGAGATTAGCGTACACTTTTTGTGATAAATAATACAACTAAAGGTCTGCATAGCCTTTACTCCCTCTAGTTCACAAATAAGCGACGTTTTGGACATGTCTTTAGTCAAACATTATAACTTTGACTATCTATATTGTCTGAAACATTTAGATTAGGAACTTCAAAATCATACGTATATATTTGTCTCGAAAAGTACCTATAAAATATTATATATATTTTTGTGTTTTTTATACATAAATTGTAGTAAAAATTAGTGGTCAAAGGTAAATCTTGAAGAATGTCGATATCCAAAACGTCACTTATTTGTGAAATAGATGGAGTACACGGCAAACAGATTTAGGAAGGGTCTGGGTCAAGAAGGTAGGAACCATTTTCCAAACCCAAGTTGTTGATGTTTTCGTTTTTCAGTTATCTCCATGTTTATTTTGAGATTAAATGTTTGCAACATAGAATTAAACATTAACATACACTTTCAGTGACAAATAATTGAAAGTAGAGGTTTGCAAAGCCTTTAATGGGCATACTAACGAGGTGGATTTGCAAGAGTCTTACCAAGTAACTTGTCTCCTTGACCCTGTCCTCGGCATTCTTCAGATACAGCTATAGCAGCAACTTCCCCAGATTTATCCTCAAAAAAGGGAAAGAGAGCAGCACATGCAATGATTGAACCATCTCTTTCCACGACAATAAATGACTTCAGTGCTTCCAAAAGCTGTTGAAAGGAAAAAGAGAATGCTTTGTTCAGTTATATAAAGAGACATGTGTTAACTGAGGCTATTAGTGTTTCTAATGCTCAAAGTTCACATGATAACGAGGGACCTCTTTATCTGTTCTCTGCACTAGGACACCGGATTCTTCTAGGGGACGAATGATTTTTCTAATTCCAGAAAAATCTTCCTCTCTAGCCGTTCTTGTTCCTTCATACATGTCTCTGTTGAATGAGTGGAAAACATTATTTCCCTACACAACAACAACAACCACGCACACACACACAATCTCAAACCACGGCATAAATTATCTGCTGTGACATCAATTGCATGCATGTGTTTTGAGCAATTTAAAGAACTTATATAAATCAATAGCTCAACAGGCATATAGGTGCATTGCAAGTACACAATTCTGGGCTTACACATCAAGACTAATATTTCATGACAGCTAGGAAAGAGCAAGAGTTTCAATATACCTCGCTATTAATGTTCCCGCGCCATCTCTTGTGAATAATTCTAACAACAATGACCCCCCAATAGTGCCATCTATGATATGAACTCTTTGGACACCACCCTGACATGTAAAAATGAGAAGATCCTAATCAGGAAAAAGGAACCACAGCAATGAATCAATAATACAAAAAATACATGAACTGATGTACATCATATACTGTTGTCCCATGGAAACAGAATATTCCAAGGATCATAGTAGATATCATTCCCGGAGCAACGTTGCAGATACAAGTACCACTCGGGTCAACAAGCAAAATATATTCAGTCAAAAAAATATGGTCTTTCAGCAGGATAGTTGTCTAACATTATGATATGTATAGGACATTTTTTTTGGTGAGGAATATGTATAGGACATAATGGTGCACACTGATGAATGTAGAAAAAATGCATCTAGTGTAGTAACATGTATTCATGAACCATAAGCAGTTTGGAAGATAAGAGTATCCTATAATATTCAAGTTTGGTGTTAACAATGTTGGAACCTTAGAAACCATGTAATCTAGTCCAGAAGTAGCAACTTCAGAGCTCACACTTTTATACCTCCTAAATCCAACTAAAGAAAGAAGCGAAAACTTACATGGCATACGTATGCTGCTGCAGCCAACTCTGAAAGGTAGCCATTTGACCTGCTCGACCGCTCCTCCCCACCAATAGCAAACCCTTGCTCACCAGACAGGCCATTTCCATTATTGAAACCCACACCATTCCTAAAGGATGCAGTGTAATCACTGACGAAGTCCCTTCCAACCCATACTTGTTCTTTCTCCTCTTTGATAGGAAAATTAAGGGCATAACTAATGTCCTCCTCCCCTACAACGTTTACATAATTTGCAGCAGTTTCACTCTTCTTAGCGCGTGTTCTGATGAGCATATCTGCTTCCTCGATAGACATGAAACGATTGACTCGGCCATGTTCATCATATATTTGGCCATCGACAACACAGATAAGTTTGTCTGCCTCGATAGCTAAAGCACATGCTGTCGCAACTTCGTAAGTGCTGAAAGTTAGTAAAAGTAACAGTAATATCAGTACCTATTGAAGATAAGAATGGTGCATCTGTCTCATCTTGTATTTCATAAAACAAATCCTTACGTGAAATTATATTAACTGTTTGATAGTGAATTTTAGAAGTGTTGCTGCACAATAAGAAAAAAAACTACAAAGTGAATGGGGTAGACATCATACTTGCAATTTAACACCTCTCCTGCACTAGAATATCCCGTATTGCTCATGACAACTATGCTATCTCTATCAAGTCTTTCTTTTATCCGTGAAACATCTATTTTCTTAACTTCACCAGTGAATCCATAGTCAACACCACCAACAACTCCTCGTCTCTGCCACGAGAAGAGAGAAGTATTTCAATTTTCCATTTCAGTACAAGTATACAAACCCATTTCAAAAATAATTATGTCAAGAGTCAAGACAAGCGAAAGAAAAAGGATGCCAGGTAGAGGTTCATTATTCTTAATTTTAAGCTTCACCTAAGTAGTTCTAAATTGCAAAACTTGAAAATCATATAAGTACATAATATTAATACCTCCCACTGGGTTCAGTTAGTTATTTTATGTCTGATCTTATGTATCATTCAATGTGTGACTTGGCGGTTCTGTTAGCTATTAAGTTATGTCTGATCTGATGTACAGTTGATGTGTGCATTGGCATATTACCCCTTTCAACTGCATCTATCATTGGACAGTCGTACTTATTTGGTTGCGGATAGGGAAAATAAGTTAACGACCTCTCGTGTACCGCTAGGGATGCTTAACGCCACTTCGCCAACTGGCCTCTTACGTTTTACAGTCGCCACTTTGCCAAAAACAAGTCAAGAATATGCCTCTAACTTCCAGGATTGATCTTCCAAACAGCGTCAGATGGGTCCCCTATATCTGCCTTCACTACTCTTAGTAATGTAATTTGCATCTAGAAACAGATGAAAATGATGATATGCTACCGAAAACCAGTATAGTATGCAATACTCACCTTGGCGCCAAGGAAGTTTCCACTTGCAACATCGTTGGAGATTTCATGCCAGCGATCGTTAACACCATGACGATAAAAATCTAACATTGTGGGACCAGGAGATAGCTTTGCTTCTATAGCAAGGCGTATTCTGCCGGCTGCCTCCATCACAGCATCTAATGAATCAGAATCTGTAATACTGTAACGACCACCATAATTGGCCTTCTTTACTGAGAGAAATTCATCAAGTGAGCTCCTTCACTACTATGCACACTTGTAGTACAATCACAAATACTATTTAAAGAAAACATATGTGCAAGGACAGATCATCAACCACAGCATCAGTACAAACTACCAAGTGCAGCACCAGTTATGTCACAGCTTTTACTTGCAGTACATTGCCAATCATGAACACTATAACAACCAGTAAATGACTTCAATACTTAATCTCCATTTCCATAGAAAAACCATAGATGAGATGAGACAAACTATGACAGTAATGCACCATGATACTTGTGTTATTAAACTGAATGCATCCATCTCTCTGGATATGCTATGTATATGCAAAATAAAAATTAGGATGTTCACCTATACGTAATCTTTATCCAGAGCCCACTCAGCCCTGCATATCCCAAATAACACCCCTCTACTTTGCTTATATGCTACCAAATATCAAATACGGCATATACAAAACAAAACAAATAAACAAAGATAGGGTAAAATATATCAATGAGCTTGTGAGTTTTCTGGGATGCGAAGAAGTTTGTTTCTGAACAATCCTTTTTATTTTGTTCCAGCTGTAACCAAACACAGGCAACTCAATAAAGTGGACGTTCAAAAAACAAAACATAGCTATTTAAAGCATTTTAGCATATAAAAGAGTAAAAAAGTGCAAGTCTTCAGCTAACCTCTCTCAGTCAAGAGCTTATCGATCTGAACATGGGTTCCAGGAACAAGAACAAATTTGATCCCAAGACCATGTAGAAGCGATATATCCTGCATGTTGAAGTAAAGACTAAGCCATATATATGGAACAAATGGTAAACTCCAGACATTATGGTAATGTCATGGACCAGGCTTCATGACAGGTAAATACAGCTGGGAAGATGGCTGGGGGCATGGCTGCTTGGAGAGAGGGGTTAGATTAGGGTTTGGAAGTATGAAGTAGACAGGCGGCAGATTGTAATTCTTCTTAATGAAAATAGATGTGCCAAGGCTCTTTATATAGTGCTGGCCTAACAATCGAACCTAAACTAAACCATATATCTAAGGAAGTATCTTATCTCTACTTGGCTTAAGGCCCAAGCTAAGGCATATCTTATATCTTATTGATTACTAATTCCTAATTAAAATGATACTATTCCTAATGAACTAGGGACTATATCCCTTAATTGGAGCCAGTTAGAGCAGGCTGGGCCTAGCACGTGGGTGACCCACCCACATGACAGGTAAGTGGCAATGCTGTCGCACAGGTCATGTAATACCTCATCATACTACTCGTGTGGCTCTGAGGGGTAAACACCATGGTCTTCCTTCCTTCACCAAGTCAGCCAGGAGGTAATATGTGGGGAATAAATTAACATGTGCCACATACAGATGAGCTTGTGGTCGACAAGTGTCAAACAGTAAATTGTTGCAAGTTCACTTTTCTGATAGGTATGTCAAAAAAAAAAGCGAGTTCTGTAAAACATTTCCTTTGAACTGTTAGTTTGGTTAAAACATGTAGCAGACTGTCATGAAGACATGACAACTGCACTGATATCTCTATCTTACACAATATAGAGTAGGAAACTCCATTGCACAGCTTTAGCAGGTTGACCGTTCATATGACCAGCCTAAATAGGATAACTGACTGATATTCATGGAATTTTTAAATAAAGGGTCACCTGCGCGAACGTATTGACAGAAAGGACCACCTGACGAAATCAATGCCAAGAATAACCTGGCGGCATGTCTCCCATGCGACACGTGGCCCATGCCACCATCCCCTATGGCGGCATGTACTGTTCACACACGGGAACGGTTTCCGCGGAATGCGACGGAACGGGGACGGCGCACAACACATGCCACCATCCCCCTATGTTGGCATCTACTGTTCATCATGCATGAACAGCATTCGCAAATATAGCAGAAAATTCAAAATTTTCTGTAATTTTTTGGGACCAATGATGCTAGAGTATTATACGTGCGTGCAAAATTTCGTGGCGAGATCACATCTGTGGTACTCTGGACAAAAAACAAAATTGGAGCTCGAAAAAAACTTCCAATTCGAGCTCCGATTTTTCTTTTTTGTCCAGAGCTCTCCCTATGTCATCTCAGCACCAAATTTTGCACGCATCTAGAACACTCCGATCGTGTTTGGTGCCAAAAAAGATCAGGATTCTTAAAAAAATCCTGCTATTTGTTTTTGAATGTACTGTTCATCCCATTCCGTCGCAGTTCATGGAACTGTTCCCACGCATGAACAGTCATGCCTCCATAGGGGATGGCGGCATGGGCCACGTGTCGCATGATAGACATGCTGCCAGGTTATTTTTTGCATTGATTCCACGAGGTGGTCCTTTCTGTCAATACGTTCGTGTAGGTGGTCCTTTATGCAAAAAATTCATATGCATGAAGAAGACAAGCATGCGACATTTCACAGGTAGCAATGGAATTTGAGAGAAAGAAGGGAATCAAAGATCATAGTAGATTAGCAGTCCCATGCACCCCCCGAAGTTGTTAGCACACCGTTGTCTGACTCTGTAGCGGCCACCCAATGGTCACTAAACAATTACAGAATCAATTATTCACGAAAATTTTAACCTGAAAACATCGATACTCATCGGCCTAGAGCAAATAAAGGATTGAACCAACCCAACTTCATAAAAAAGTTGCACCAATCAAGACACAATCCAATGGATGAAGAAAAATACGACTCGGTCTTATGACTTAGTTGCATTGCCTTGAGTTAACTGGACTGAAAAATAGCTCGTTCTAAACACACACACAAAAACAGGACGAAAGCAACTCAAGTATGTAAAGTGTCCTTAATAAGAAGAGGGATAAACTCCTTTAGACGAAACAAAGATGGTGATTTTTAAGAGAACATGCAAACAAACATTTGCCTATCTTTTCATTACGAGGAAAAAGCAAAGCGTAAGTACATGAGTTTGGGGCACGATACATGTCAGTCACCGCATGCCATGCACGAGTACAACCCCCAAAAACAAAAGATGATTATGGAAACAAGAAGAATTATCTTATTGCCTTTGTCAAATAACACCTCAGAAAATCTGAAGGCCAAGCTATTCTGGAGTTCTTGCTATAATCGAAATCAGTCCAAGAACCTGTTCCGGGGCTCGGTTCATCGGCAGAGATCTTTGCTGCAGCTAGCCGGTACTTGTGGTGGGAGCAAAGACAACATTGTAGAGATGAGCAAGTTCAGTCCCCAGAAAGATCTGTGATGTCGATCAAAATTCTCATGGCAAACTACTTGTCGGCTTCAGGACCACGCCCTAAGGTGAGAAAGGTTAAATGGACACCACCGCAAAGAGATTTTCGTTAAAGTTAACGTGGATGCCTCTTTTTACGAGGACAATCTTAAGGGCACTACTGGTGTAGTGGTCAGAGATAGTAAAGGAAAGTTCATTGCCGCAAACAATTCCAAGATAGATACTGTACATGATGTCCTGTCTGCCGAAGCAATGGCACTGAAAGAGGGATTTCTTTTGCTGAATCCTTGGGGTGTAATAGGATTATCATTAGCTCAGATAATCTGGAAGTCATTAACGCTATGCAAGATGAGGTCCATTCAGCAGGGATAGCAGCGGCAGTATTCAGCGTCTGCTATTTCCTCTCACGTGAGCTTGTCAAGGTGGAGTATGTTCATGAATATCGAGAGGCAAACGTTGTTGCTCACAAGTTAGCCTGCTTGGCAGAACACCAAGATCCTTGTACATGGTTAGATGATCTCCCTCTCTCTATTGTACCTCTTTTAATCAATGATGTAATCATAACAAATGAATAAAGAGGTGCGTTTTGGGGTAAAAAAAAAAACCTCAGAAAATCTTTATTAGTTGTAAATCTTGTTTTAGTAAGAGAAGCAGGTCAACCTATCCAAGATTTTGTTAACAACAATATTCAACAGAAACGTTTGGATGACAAGGACTGTTAGGCACAATGAAACTAGCAAGAATGCGCACGCAACTGTTAATTTATCTATCTTCTCCAACAAATCACTGAACGAGCCAGAGCAGCTGGTTTGAACTTAGATCGAACTAACTTAACCACTCCTATTGCTACCAGCCGTTGGTTTCTCTCTTGACGTTGCTCTCTTCTTGGAAGCACAATTATAACAACTGTGCTATCCAACTCGAACAATGACATAGCAAAATCAAGGCCGAGTTGATGGCCTCAACTTCTCTTTTCAGATATATCCAGCAAGATTATGCGATCCACGGTCCAACCTCTTAAGACATCCTAGTGATTCCATTGTGCCTCATTTGTCCTCTGGACATGTGAATAACTGCTTACTCTTTTATATTTGAGAAAAGTATGTTTTTGGTCCCTCAAGTTTCCAAAAAGTATAGACTTAGTCCCTCAAGTTTTTTTTGTATATATTTGGTCCCTCAAGTCTCAAAACCGGATAAGTTTGGTTCTAAACCAGATTTTGAGCCCGTTGACCGGGTTTGACCGCCAAAAAACCACCCGATGAACAGTATCTGAACAGTAAATTCGAAAAAAATTCAGTATGCTTACATGCGCAAGGTGCGACCAAAGTTTCATGGTCTTTCGACACTCGAGGAGCTCGTGGCAAAAAAAAAAAATATCTACGTCCGATGAACAGTAAATTCAAAAAAATCTGAATTTTTTTGGGGTCTAATATGCTTACATGCTCAAGGTGCGACCAAAATTTGGTGGTCTTTCGACACTCGAGGAGCTCGTGGCAAAAAAAAAACAAATTTTTGCTCACAAAAAATAGCCAAAATTTGTTTTTTTTTTGCTAGAGCCCATCTGATGTCATTTCATGACAAAATTTTGGTCGCACCTTCCGCATGTAAGCATATTGGACCCCAAAAAATTTAAGAAATTTTTGAATTTTTTTTGATTTTTTTTCGAATTTACTATTCATCGGACAGATATTTTTGTTTTTTTTGCCACGAGCTCCTCGAGTGTTGAAAGACCATGAAAATTTGGTCGCACCTTGCGCATATTGGACCCCAAAAAATTTCAGATTTTTTTGATGTTTTTTATTTATTTTTTCGAATTTACTGTTCATCGGGTGGTTTTGTGACGGTCAAACCGGGTCAATGGGCTCAAAATCTGGTTTAGGACCAAACTTATCCAGTTTTGAGACTTGAGGGACCAAATGTATACCAAAAAATCTTGAGGGACCAAGTCTATACTTTTTGGGAACTTGAGAAACCAAAAACATACTTTTCTCTTTATATTTATAAAAATTATATGTAGGGGCTCCTACTACGGTTTGTATGTCAAACAAAAATCCACTAGATCGTAGGGAAAGGAAGAAAGTATACTTGGATAAGCTCATAATTGACCCTTAAAAAATCTAAGCGAGAAAAGAAAAAAGATTATCCATCTCATAAACTGCCCCTTCTCCCAAACTCACATGTAGAATTTGGAACAAATCGGTGAAAAGCCCTCTCTTCTTAAACGAAACCATCAAAATAGTGAACAAGCAGAATCCCAAATGTCAATCATCCATTTCCCTTTCATTTACGTAAAAGCAAATGGGGACCATCCGGGAGAGAGTGATCGATACCCGCAGAATGCCGTCAAGATGGGGCCCAGCAACGACCTCCCCGGAGATGACGACGACGGAGGTGCTCCCCCGGTGGCCCCGGATGTATGGCCAGGCCTCGCGGAACCACCCGACGAACCTTCCCCCTTCCTGCGCCTCCCCACCCCCCAAAACCCCATCACCGAATAACCTCGCTCCTTTGCTGCACCGCACGCGCATGGGACCCCGGCGCCGCAGCTCAGGGGCACCCATCGCGACCCTCCTGGGCCATGGCCGAGTCGCGGCCGCCATCTGAGGGGGGTAAGCGAAGTCTAATCGAGGCTGGTACATGAGGCCGGTGTGCTAGCTTGGCGTGGCGTTCTGGCCGTACGCGGCGAGACGAAATGTAAATGGCGATAGAGAGAGGTGGAAGCGGCGAGCGATTTGGCGCGCAGAGACGGGGGTTGGGTTTGGTTAGAAGAAGTGGAGATTGGGATGAGCCGGATATATACGCGAGGTCGTGTTGACGTTGGTGACTGTAATCCGATGGTCCGCGCCGGCGGGTACCGACGGCGTTTGCGTCTCTCGGGGGCGGCGTCAGCCATGAGCGCGGTAGTTGAGAGCCCGGCCTCTGCGCACGTGCCAGGGCCAAGCCGAAGCACTATAATATTACCCCGCGGCCTATATCGGCCACAAATATGTTTTTAGCTAAAAAAATCTCATCTTCCACCTTATGCTGCTAATATCATATCAATTGCTAATTAATTTTTTTAAATAATTTATCTCGCAAACCTTCAATCTGATTAGCGATCCGTCTTTGCCGATGAATCCATCTTTTCAACGATTTTTTTTTGTCGCTAGTTGTCAGTCAGGTTGTGTCACCATGATAAACTGATTTTTTTTTTTAATATTTGTGCACAGTTTTCTCCCCGGCCCTAATTAAAAATTTAAAATAATTTATCTCGCAAACCATTAATCCGATTAGCGATCCGTCTATCACTACTAGGAGAAAGGTTATAGGTAGAACCTTAGAGTAGCGCGGCCTAGAGACAAAGCGCTACTGGTATTTAGCAACAGCGCGTGTCAGGAACCGACGCTACTGCTACACTTATAGCAGTAGCGCGGGCTTTCTTTCAGACACTGCTGCTAGATGAGCCCCACCATGTCCCCCAGGCCAGGCTATAGTAGCAGCGCCGGCCCAAAATACGCGCTACTACTAAGGAAGTAGCAGTAGCGCTGTCTTCCGTACAGGCGCTACTATTGTTTATACACGGGCCCGGCTCCCAGGCACCGCCTAGCAGTAGCGCCGGCTCCAGGACCGCGCTATAGGTATTGTGAGTAGTAGCAGTGCCGGTCCCTTACCCCGCGCTACTACTATGCGCACCATATCCACCCCATCGTTTCCTCTCTCCCTCACTCTCCCCCTCACACTCTCGCTCTCTCTGCCGCCGCCGCCGCCCGCCGTCGCCCGCCGCAGCTGTCGCCACTGAGGTATCTGCGTCCCTCCCTCCTCCTCCGGCCGCCTTCCTCCCTCCTCCCACTGCCCTCCTCACTCCTCACTCCTCCGTCGGCCGCCCTCTCCTCCCTCCTCCCACTGCCCTCCTCACTCCTTCCTCCTCCCTCTCTCCTCCCTCCCGCCTCCCTCCCTCCCTTCCTCCCTCCTGCCTCCCTCCCTCCCTCCCTCCTCCCTTTCCTCCCTCCTCCCTTCCTCCCTCCCCCATCTATGTTTTTTTGAATAAAATAGAACATATAAGTTATATGAATAGAATGTAGGTATTTTGAATAGAATAAAATAGAAAATATAGGTAGAATGGAGGTTTTTTGAATAGAATAGATAGGTAGAATTTTCTTGTAGAATGTAGATAGGTACGTAGAATGGTCTTTTGAATAGAATAGAAAACTAGTGAATAGATTTTTTGAATATAAAAAAGTTTTAGTAATAGAAATGTATTGGAATGCTATTTCAGAAATTTTTTGGTATCAAATTTAGTAAGAAAATTTAGGTATAGAAATTTTTAGTAATTTTCCTTTTCAATATAGAAATGTATTGGACAATTTAATTATTTTTATGTCATTATCACTTTGTCATCAAAGAATGCTATATGAGATTTGATGATCTAAAATTTTGAGGTGGAATATGCAGGCTTTGTAGTGTCGCGTCTCGCTGTGGAGTGATCGTCGTCGGAGCTACCTTTACTTCCTCTACACCCAAGTCGGTGAGCTAAAAGTCCTCCTCCTCCTTCTCTTCTCCTCGAAGTTGAATAGAGTAGAACTAGGGTATTTAGTTATGTCAATCTCACATTGCCAAATTTAGAGAGAGAGAGAGACCTACTTTAATTCTTGAAGAACTAGGGTATTTAGTTATGCTTCTTGTCCAAATGAAATGTTCGGGTTATAGATGTAGTAGTAGTAGATGAGTAGCTATGACAATGTGAAGCTAGTTTTTTTTAAATGATAATTGATCCGGATAGAATTTCAAGTTTAAACATCTTTGTATGTGTATGGACATCTTTGTATCGCAGGGAAAATCCGAGTGGCCTATGTTTTGCCGGAGTGTTGATTCATTTCCATTCCGGCAAATTGCAAGCGCTCGATATGTCCTATTTTAGCGAAGGTCATGCCGGATTTTTCTGTGAATTTTAGCATGACTTGTGCTAGAATATATAGGAAATATCGAGTGCCCTGGATTTGCTGGAAAGAGAATTAAATGACATTTCGGGTTGACTTTAAGTCTGTCGGGGCTCCATACATGACAGTCAAAAAATCAGTGAGGGAGAGTGTCCACCATATATGAGAGAAGAAGAATGCCGACTGTTGTCGTGGGGGTCGTTTCTCCTTCTTCTCCTTGTGCTAGACCTTTGTTATGCACTAGGGGAAGGAGGAGTAGCGACCAGCACCGACGGTCGAAAATGTCAGAGAGGGAGTGCCCACCATATACACCACGTGAGATGAGAGTTTTCAAGGAAAGACTCGACAAACCGACAGTCAACCCGTGATGAATAATAATGATTTGTGTGTTGAGTTCCTGTTATTTGTCGTCGATTTATAATCTTTGAATTTTGAACACAGGAAATGTCCGACGATGATAAGATCCCGGAGTGCGACTACTGCTGTGATGACCGGGGTTTGTGCGACAGGGAGCCTCACCTGCAAAATGGTAGGTTCTTCACCGTGAAGTTGGAAGAGACCTTCGATGTTTGTACGGTACGCAACGACAAGTATTTCATCGTAATTAATCATGACTTGTGATTCTTTGCTTCAACGTGTAATTTCCGTTTTTTTTCAATTCGACTAGTACATCCCGTGCCATGCAAGACCGTTTGTCTTGCAGAAGCTCGGTTTCCAAGACCTTGAGAATATGGAGACGAGGAGGGCTCACCTCAGGACTAAACACGGTTATGCTTTTCGGGTTAAGCTCTACAATGCGCTTAATCACTCACATTTCGGCTGCTCTAATTGGGAAGCTTTCTGCAAGGCCTATGGATTTGAGGAGAATATGCAAATAACTTTTGATATTCGTCCCGAAGATGAAGATATTGAAGATAATATCGACATTTGGGTCGATGTGGATATGCCTCCTGTTTTGCCTAAATGTGAGTTTGTCAAACTAATTTGTTAAGTAATTTATATTTTTTATTTAAAAATATTTGGTGTTCATCGCTACTAAACTTGTTTATTTATAATTATCAGCTTATTTCTTATCTTCAAAAAATACTCGGAAAGCTATGGACATGACGTACTACAGTTATGGCTCCGAGCTTAATTGTGAGGAGAAAGGATATCTTGTCTCATTTATAGATGTTGTTGAGAATTTTAAGACCAATCAGTTTATCAGCCCAAATTATACTGGATACGTGCCACTAGTCCATCAGTTGCTTGATGGTAACCTCATTGCGAAAAACTTGGTATGATTTTGATAATGATGGTAACTTCGTTGCATACATTCTTCTTAAGTAAACTACATTGCTAACTATATATGTTACTATATTGTTCAACAGAAGCTCCCTAGCGAGGTTGTGCCTCACATGATGCTTACCGAAGGGAGTATGTACATGGTTAGCTTACGACCGTTTCCACCGACGGCTTACCAAAGTGCATACTCTATTTCTTTCAAAGATGGAAGGCTCAATATCAAAGATTGGAGCAAAGTAATGAAGGCGCGCACGCAACCGATTGGAGACAACATGCGTGTGTGCAAGCCAGAAGTTGGCGACAGGTGGATCTCCATTCTCCATTTTGGAGATGGACCGGTTTACCTGTTTTATGCTATTTTACCTAGGAGAGAGGACTAGGTCCTAGGTAGTAAGAACAATTAGCTAGTGCTGATATGACTATGATGATGATGATTAGTTATTATGATGATGATGAGTTATATGTGCTACAATGTGTTAGCTAGAATGATGAGTTGTTATATGACTCATAGATGATGATCATGAGGAGCTGTTTTGATGATGAGTTGTTATGACTATGATGATGATGATGATGAGTTATATATTATGATGATGATGAGTTGTTATTATGATCATGATGAGTTATTATATCATTGGGTGAAATAAACGCGGATTAGATTCAAGTGGATGGATCCAAAGTGACCATGTTGGATTAGTAGGACGTCCGATGGATCCAAAGTGACCATGTTGGATTAGTAGGACGTCCGATCCATCCACTTGAATCTAATCCGCGTTTATTTCACCCACCGATATAATAATTCATCATGATCATAAAATCATATGATGAGATTACTGTATAAAACCTGTATAAATACAGCACAAATACGTAGAAGAAAATAAAAATACATGAAATTGTAGCAGTAGCGCTGGTTGGACACACGCTACTGCTAGGTAGGTGTAGCAGTAGCGCTGGTCAGACCAGCGCTACTTCTACCTAGGTTAGTAGTAGCGCTTCCCAACCAACGCTACTGCTAAACGTTAGCTGTAGCGCCGTAGCAGTAGCGCGTGTACCCGCGCTACTGCTAGGCCATAAACCCGCGCTACTGCTAGGGTTTTCCCTAGTAGTGATGTCAATGAATCCATCTTGACGAGGGCTTCAAAATTAGATTTCATGTTGTCATGTTTCAACGATTTTTTTTTGTCGCTAGTTCAGTCAAGTTGTGTCACCATGATAAACTGGTTTTTTTTAATATATGTGCACAGTTTTCTCCCCGGCCCTCATTCGGTTATTCCAAATGTTTACTGAGCTAACCCTTTGTCAGGACCCGAGATCAAAGATATACAAGTCTAGCTGAATGACCATAAGCCGAGATTCATATCAGATATACTCTCGGAGAGTCCGGAACAATCAATCTCATTATTCCGCCACACCGAAAAACCTCATCCGACGTGGGTGTGGTCCGAACGTTCCCTCACTCGGCTTAATTGATGCAGAGCATCAAACCGTAAGCAGCCACAAGCCCACAACTGGTAAATGAATACACGGTTGAAGTAGAGTGCTCCCAAGCTCTCAATCAAATGAGTCGCTTTACACCGTATTTGATCATCGTTAGCAAATGCATAGCTTAAATTCCAGGACACTACACACTTCGTGCACTTTATATCATACACGCATCATGCACGAGATGTGTTGATACAACACGTAACACAACAAAGACTCTACAATTAGAACATATTATTCAAAAGCTCTTAATTAGCAAGGAAAACAGATTAGTGATACTAGACGCAGAGGTCACATGATCCAACATACAACAAGCAACAACGGAGGCAAATTATTGTCTTATACAGGCCAAATTTAACGAAAGCCTAAGAGGCAGAAAAGAGAGGGCAACGACCCTCCCCAGATTTCCAGACTCCCATCTAGGATCTCCAAGCTACTCGTCCATGTCGAACTCCACCTAGAAATCACCCTCAGTTGTGGTGGCCTCCTCTGCAACAATTATCAACGAAAGCAAGAATGAGTATGCGGGTACTCAGCAAGACTTACATCAGAACTAATGATATATGTTCTGGTGTCAAAGGGGAAGTATATGTGGACTTTGTTTTGAAGAAAGCTAGTTTTACCCTTAGAAGACTACTAAGTCTATACGACTACCCAGTTGTTTGTAAACAGGGTAAGGAGACAATTAACTTTGCACACCATCTATCATAGGCACCAATTCAACACACCACCATGAATCCTCCATCGTTCCACCCTCAACAAAGCAATCCATGGCACTCGCACTTATCTTGGCAAGTTTTAGGTAACCATTAAAGTTGCCTAGTCCTGGTTGACATAACCAAGTAGTCACATAACCGCGGACATGGCTATTCCAATGGATTTAACCCTGCAGGGGTGTACAACTTTGACCACACGTATCAATCATCTCTTATTGCCAGATAGCACGCTTTCAAGGGTGCTAGCAGAGGGAGATCGACCATGACTCTTACCTTACACTTCACCTAGTAGTACTTAAGGGATAACTTACCCTTTTGGGGTTGGTCTGTTCGGATTTCAAACTTCTACTGTTCACGGTTATTTGATTCATGAAAGTCCTCATCCCCTCCTGAGCACTCAACATCCATCTTGATCTAGCATGATGAGGGTTTAAATATGCGCACCCCAATCTTTGAGTCTAAATCTTGGGTTTTATTGTTGGGTTTCCATCTTGATTATTTGAAAGTACAACTAATCCCGGGTGGTTTTGGTAATTAATAACAACATATACATCATTGAACTAATGCCTATTCAAAGAATATTTCAGGAAAGTTCAATATAGGTATGGCAATGGGATGTGGATGTGGACCCCTCAAAATGCAAAGGACATGTGTTGGCAAAGCTTCAAGACTCTACATTTTTGGTTAAGTGATCCAAGATCACATTGAGTCCATAGGAAAGCCAATACTATTAAAAGGGGATGGGGTTTTGATCATGGTCTAACTGCTCAAGTGCTTAGAGATATTGCTCCAAAATCCTCAGTCACACTCTCACATTCATCTATGTCCAAAACCCTAAAGTCAATCTCGGTCCCACCGAAACACATACAACCAGACCCACCGAGATACACTTGACATAGACACTGCCTAAACCGTAGCATCTCGGTCTCACCGAGTTGACCCTTCGGTCCCACCAAAGAGCACTTGCCAACCTTTTGTTACCTATTGTTTTCATTTCGGAAATTCCGAGTGGTTTCAATCAGTCACACTGAAGTGTGGAAACTGCTTAGGCCAGCTTCGCTCGGTCCCACCGAGAGGTTTTATCCGGTCTCACCGAAAAGCCTAAAGTTCAAACCTTTTGTACAGGTCGGTCTCACCGAGTGTTTCTACTCGGTCCCACCGAAGTGTGCATCAAGGTGTGTAATGGTTGGATTTTTGGTGCTGCCTATATATACCCCCACCCATTCCACCAACTCTCAGAGAGCAACCAGGATGGAACATACACTTCCCATATCCATTTTCTGAGAGAGTACCACCTACCCTTGTGTTGAGATCAAGAGGATTCCACTCCAACCTTTGATCCTTGATCTCTAGCCTCCCCAAGTTGCTTTCCACTCCAATCCCTCTCCTACCACATAGCCAAAATCTGTGAGAGAGTGTTTGAGTGTTGAGGAGACTATCTTTTGAAGCACAAGAGCAAGGAGTTCATCATCAACAACAACATCTATTACCTTTTGGAGAGTGGTGTCTCCTAGATTGGTTAGGTGTCACTTGGGAGCCTCCAAAGATTGTGGAGTGAACCAAGAGTTTGTAAGGGCAAGGAGATCGCCAACTTCGTGAAGATCTACTCGAGCGAGGCTAGTCCTTCGTGGACGTAAGCCATGATGGCATAGACAAGGTGGCTTCTTCGTGGACCCTTCGTGGGTGGAGCCCTCCGTGGACTTGCGCAGCCGTTACACTCCGTGGGTTGAAGTCTCCATCAACGTGGACATACGATAGCACCACCTATCGGAACCACGCCAAAAATCACCGTGTCTTCATTGCATTTGATATCTCCAAACCCTTCCTCTATTTTCATGTGCAAAGTCTTTACCTTCCGCTGCCACTATATTAGACTTCCATGTGTAGGGCGCTAGTAGACTTGCTGGAATTGCTAAAATCTGCCAAGAACTAAAATTGGGAAAAGGCTAGGTTTTTATTGGTCAAGTGGTCTAATCACCCCCCCCTCTAGACCTACTTTTGATCCTACATTATCAGACAGAAGATTATGTGAACAAAGCCATGTCATGCTTCAGCAAATTGTTGTTATGGCATAATCCAGGAGTGAAGCCAGGATCTTAGTCAGGGTGGTCATCAATTAGTTCAACTTGGTTTCATTTAATTTGTTGGTCAAGCATGCTAATCTGATTGGGGGGGGGGGGGGGTTATGCAGATCATGGACAGTCCCAGTTTACATTTTCATGGACACCCCACTAATCCACCTAATGCTGAGACTGAAGAACCCCCTCCGCATATGAATGCATCACCATACCCTTTTCAATTGCCGTATCTGACGGCCATGCAGCAACATATGTTACAGCCGCAGATTTGGTAACAGCAAAATGGCGCAAATGGATGGCAGCCTGATGTTCAACCTGCGCAAAATGTTCCAGGCAATCAGTGGGAGCCACACTACAGGAAACAAGGCATTTGCCCACAGATTTGCCCTTTGCCAACAACTTTTCATCGTGGCTGGCGGCAAAGGAAGGGCTAAGCCGACCATGTAGATAAACCAGTCGGCAAAGCAAAAGTTGTCAGCAAAGAAGAGGAAAAAGTGACGACAGAGTATAGCTGTCGGCAAAGAAGAGGGAAAGCTATCAGCAAAGAGAAACTGTCGGCAAAGAAAATGGACACGTGGCGCCGTTGATGGAAATCTAATGGCTCGGTCTATGCCGTTAGCCCGATCTCCCGACTGTAGGCAAAGAGCCGACGTGGAAAAATAACCTGACCACATCGTGCCCCTCTAACCCTAGTCCCCTTCTCCTCGACCGCAACCTCATCCACCTCTCCCTGATCCAAAAAACGTCGCCGCCCTCCTCCTCCATCGCCGGCCTCCTCGAGCGCCGCCGCCGGCCGCCTCCCCAACCCCCTGCTTCCACCGCACCCTCCACAGCCACTGCGCCGCCGTCTCCCAAACCTCTTCAGGAGCTCTCCCCGATTCAAAAAACACCGCCGCCCCCCTCCTCCATCGCCGTCCTCCTCGAGCGCCGCCGCTGGCCTCCTCCCCGCCCCCCTCCACCGCCCCTCCCCAGCCACCTCGCCGCTGCCTCCCGAACCCTTTCAGGAGCACCTCCGCCGCCACCTCCGGCGCCGACCCCCTCCTCGACTGGTGCATCTCCTGGACATGGCCGCATGGAACAGCGTGTCCTCATGCTGCCTCCACGCCTGCCCGCGCTCAGGTCATCCACTACCGCGCTCCGAGCCGACGACCTCAAGCTCCCCTGCTTCCTCTCCGCGTCGCCCAAGGTGAGCTCCCCCTGCTCCTTCTCCCTATCTCACCGTTCCGTTCCGGACACCGTCGAGGATGTTGGGGAACGTTGCATGGGAAACAAAAATTTTCCTACGCACACACAAGATCTATCCATGGTGATGAGCATCTACGAGAGGGAGAGTAAATCTACATACCCTTGTAGATCGCTAAGCGGAAGCGTTTAAGAAACGCGGTTGATGTAGTCGAACGTCTCCGCGATCCAAATCGCAAGTCGTCCCTCGATCCGATCACGAACTAGCGCCGAACGGACGGCACCTCCGCGTTCAACACACGTACGGCTTGATGACGCCTTCACCTCCTCGATCCAGCGAGCGATGGTGAAGTAGTGGTTGAGTTCCAGCAGCACGACGGCGTGGTGATGGTGGTGAGGAACAATCTCTGCAGGGCTTCGCCAAGCGCTACGGAGATTATGACGGAGGAACTAGAGGGTTAGGGTTGCCGCACACGGCTTGGGGAAATCTTGATGTGTTCCGGGTGCTAGCCCTGCCCCTCTATTTATATGTTGAGCCCTGGGGTCGAAACTTGGAGAAAGAGCCTCCTCAAAGTCGGTTTGGAACAAAAGGAAGAGTCCTTCTCGGATTCCAGTACCAAACGCCACGGTTCCCGGCGTCTGGCCCAGACGCCATGGGCCTCGGCGTCTGGCCCAGGGCCAGACGCCAGGGTTCCTGGTGTCTGGACCCTGCCCTCTACAAAACTGCCTTTTGCTAACGCCCCGTGGGTTTCACCTCTTGGCCCAAAACATATCGTCCAATATATCGATCTTTACCTCTCGGACATTCCGAGACTCCTCGTCATGTCCGTGATCTCATCCGGGACTCCGAACAACTTTCGGTCACCAACATAACAACTCAACTATACTTATATCGTCACCAAACGTTAAGTGTGTAGACCCTGCGGGTTCGAGAACTATGTAGACATGACCGAGACACCTCTACGGTCAATAACCAATAGCGGGACCTGGATGCCCATATTGGCTCCTACATATTCTACGAAGATCTTTATCGGTCGAACCTCTATGTCAAGGATTCAGTTAATCCCGTATGCTGTTCCCTTTGTTTATCGGTATGTTACTTGCCCGAGATTCGATCGTCGGTATCTCTATACCTAGTTCAATCTCGTTACCGGCAAGTCTCTTTACTCGTTCCGTAATACAAGATCTCGTGGCTAACACTTTAGTCACATTGCTTGCAAGGCTCATTGTGATGTTGTATTACCGAGTGGGCCCTGAGATACCTCTCCGTCACACAGAGTAACAAATCCCAGTCTTGATCCATGCCAACCCAACAGACACCCTCGGAGATACCTGTAGAGCACCTTTATAGTCACCCAGTTACGTTGCGACGTTTGATACACACAAGGTACTCCTCCAATGTCAGGGAGTTGCATGATCTCATGGTCATAGGAACAGATACTTGACATGCAGAAAACAATAGCAATAAACTGACACGATCAAATGCTACGTTCTTAGTTTGGGTCTTGTCCATCACATCATTCTCCTAATGATGTGATCCCGTTATCAAATGACATCTCATGTCAATGTCTAGGAAACCTTAACCATCTTTGATCAACGAGCTAGTCAACTAGAGGCTTACTAGGGACACAGTGTTGTTTATGTACCCACACATGTATTTGAGTTTCCAATCAATACAATTATAGCATGGATAATAAACGATTATCATGAACAAGGAAATATAATAATAACCAATTTATTATTGCCTCTAGGGCATATTTCCAATAGAGGAAGCCCCGCTCGAACAGCGAGCTCCGGCTGCCATGGCTTCCATGGAAGCAAGCTCCAAGCCGGCCCTGTTTCTCTGGTTTTTTTTATGAACTAGTAACTGAGGTATATCCCATCAGGCTCATCATAGCTGAATATAATAGTTTTCCTAGATAATGTGCTAAAGAAACATATCCTGCGCATATGAATGATACAGAGCATCCTATATATCGCACATTGATTGTGATGCAACACTACAGTACAGGCATACAATGGGCTGTATTCTGTAGTATCTAGTAGCTACTCTCCTTGAGAACTTTCTGGCCAAAACCTTCTTCCGCCCAATCCACCTTCCCTTTGACAGTTGAAATATGTGGCAGCCACAATGTTGAGGTGGTACTGGCGTGTGACGCTCCAGGAGCTGAAGTTGTGCCGCATGTCCGGTGCAAAAACTGTACCCTACCTAGTTGCTGGTACATCACAAATACTATCCGATGGATACCAGATCTTGGCTCCTGTCTTTCATGAACTACAAGCTCTTGGCCTTCAAGAGCACCATGGCATTAGTTATTAACTAGTTGAAAATTTAAAGAGTAATTCAACTGGGTGGAGACATCTAGTCATTTATGTAGAACATTCAATTATAGCAATTCATTGCATGAGTTTGGTTTTGTACATGTGAAAAATTATAGATACGAAAAGGTGTTTCTGAAGTATACCACTGTTTTAAGAATCCCTCTTCTTTTAGGCTGTACAATGGACTTGTCTTAAAGATTTCCAAAATCTTTACAACATATGCATGTCATTTTACGCGTTGATAGTTATTCTTTGTCTAGTATTAAGATATCCAATTGTTAATGATGAGCTAACTTTGAATTAAGTTTTACCTGATTTAAGTGATTGCCCTATCTGTTAATTCTAATGGTAGGCAACAGGTTTGAGGCAAAGAACTTTGTTTTTTTTTGCAAATGTGAGGCAAAGTATTTGTTGTGCAGGTGCTTATGTTGGTTGTGCCGGTGCTTTTCATGTGCAATAGCTTCTCTTCACCTTCAGGAGCACTGTTGGTCCCGTTTCCGTAGTCGTTCGACTACTTCCTCTACGGTCTACATCGAGGGTGAGCTCAAATCTCATCTCCTCCTCCCCCTATTTGCTCTTATCCGGCTATCGTGCCAATGACACTAGATTTTATTTTCATGTCAACTCGTGTAACCTAGGCGTCTCCCGTTCGAAAGGGATACATTTATAAATATGCATGTCTTTGCATATTTATAACCGTGATTCTTTCGAATTGCCCACGTTTTCCATGGACAGACCGAGTATGTGTAGATTGGGTTCGTTTTCCATGTTCTACTCCGGTCTGAGGCAGAATTTTGTCAGCGCCTCCCCGTTGTTCTTCGGGTACACATTCTCTTGGCTTGTTGGTGAGACGTGTATTTGGAGAACAGCGGGGAGGTGCTGCCGACATTTTGCCTCGGATCGGAGTAGAGCATGGAAAATGAACCCAATCTACACATACTCGGGTGGGATTAGGACCCTCTTTACCTAGTAGAGATACAGTTCAATGCATGCATGCCATTTCCCTTCTATGGTACAAAATAAAAATTGGACGTAATTAATTTGACAAAATTAATTAATTGTGTATTTAGTTGCGATTAAATTTTATATTACTTGACGGATATGAATTATGTCTTGTGTGTCTCCTATAGTATATCAAAGCATGGATGATCGTGCATGGATGTACACTGGCCAGCCTAGTCATGCTGGCATGACCAATGAGTGGTTGAGTAAGACCTCTGAATTCTTGGATGCTGCATTTGTTAGTGGCCAGACACGAACTTGGTGCCCCTGCTATAAGTGCAAGAACCATAAAGACCAGTCAAAAAAGATAATGGGTGAACACCTACAAAAGTATGGGTTTAAGCCAGACTTTTACCGGTGGACCTTACATGGTGAGTCCGAATGTACCAAAGAGGAGGTGGTGCGTCACCGTACCGACGACTATGGTACCGGGGTCACAGACATGGTAGATAACTAGAACGCTGCACGTGTAGAGGATGAACCGGAGGAATATGCGAAGGCCTATTATGAAATGTTGGATTCGGCATAGCAACCTCTTCACCAGTACACAAAAATTTGTAAGCTGGATGCCATCACACAAGTAATGGCTTTGAAGGCCCAGTTCAACTTGAGCAGAGATTGCTTTAACTCAATGGTGACCGTTTTGGGGCGCTTTCTCCCTGAAGGTCACATTATGGCTAAAAACCTATACGAAGCGAAGAAAATCCTCCATGCACTTAAGATGCCCTATGAGCAGATACATGCTTGTCCAAAGGGATGTGTCTTATTTATGAAAGATTATGCGGACGACAACTACTGTCCCGAGTGCAAGTCCTCTAGGTATGTTGAGGTAGACCAAGGTGATGGTCAGAAGAAGCAGAGCAAAATCCCCGTAAATGTTCTTCGGTATCTTCCAGTCATAACAAGAAATCCACGGCTTTACTTGACCGAAGAGGCAGCCAAACAGATGACATGGCACAAAGATGGGATAAGATCTGAACAGATGAACATGGGAGAAAGATGATAACACATCCATCGGATGGTGAAGCATGGAAATTTTTTGATCTCAAATATCCTAACAAAGCTACAGAGGCAAAGAATGTACGAATCGCCATCGGAGCCAATGGGTTCAATCCTTTTGGTATGACGGCAACCCAATATAGTTGTTAGCCCATCTTTGTTATTCCCCTCAATCCCCCCCCCCCCCCAGGTGTCCTTACGCAACGAAAGCACATATTCCTATTGTTGATAATTCTAGGGCCCAACTATCCGGGGAAGAATATGAGTGTGTACATGCAGCCGCTGATGGATGACTTGAAAGAAGCTTGGGTGAATGGGGTCTGGACATACGACTGAGCTACCAAAAGAAACTTCTTGATGCATATTTGGTACCAGTACTCATTGCATGACCTACCGGCGTATGCGCTTTTCGTTGGCTGGTGTGTGCATGGGAAGTTACCATGCCCAAGATGCAAGGCTACTATTAGGTTCCGTTGGCTGGAGAAGGGTCACAAGTATTCTTGCTTCGGTTTGCATAGTCAATTCCTGGATCCTGACCATCCATTCAGAAAAGACAAGAAGAACTTCATCAAAGGTGAAGTTGTCAAACACTCGGCACCACCTGAGATGACGGGTGAACAGATTTGTGCTCAGTTAAATGCTCTCGAGCCTGATCCCAAACGTCCCAGGTATTTCTTGGGATATGGTGAGCAAAACTCTTGGACTCACAAGCCATGCTTGTGGGATCTCCCCTACTTCGACTAGCTCGAGCTTCCACATAACATTGATGTAATGCACACTGAAAAGAATATCGGCGAGGCCCTTTTTGGCACAATGTTCGACATTCCTGAGAAGACAAAGGATAATACTAAAGCTAGAGTCGATCAAAAGAAGCTATGTGATAGACCCAAACTAAACATTTGAGAACCCAAGGGCAATAAAAATGGAGGAAGCCAAAGGCCAGTTTCGTTCTTACAAGGGAATAAAGGAAGAAAATACTCTTGTGGTTCAAAACTTTGATGTTCCCTGATGGGTATGCAGCGAATCTAAAGAGGGGAGTGAATCTTGAAAAATTGCGAATCAACGGGCTCAAGAGTCATGATTGGCACATATGGCTTGAGCAGATAATGCCGGTGATGATTCGAGGCTATATCCCTAAGGATAAATGGCTAGTACTAGCAGAGCTGAGCTATTCCTTCTGTGTTCTTTGTGCTAAAGAACTATCTCCTACCATGATAGAAGACATGGAAAAACTGGCGCCCCAGTTGCTCTGCAAGTTAGAGAAGATCTTTCCACCGGGCTTCTTTAATCCGATGCAACATATGGTTTTACACCTCCCGTCTGATGCAAAAATGGGGGGCCCTGTGCAAAACCGTTGGTGCTATGCAACTGAGAGATTACAAAAGATTCTTCGAGCTAAATGTAAAAACAAATGTAGAATTGAAGCATCCATAGCCGAGGCATTCCTGGATGAGGAGGTGTCAAACTTCACAACAGCACACTATGATGCCAATATTCCTAGCTTGCATAATCCAAAGTCTCGCTACAATACTGGCGACCCCCAACATGAATCCAAGCTCAGCCTCTGCAAAGGGCAACTCGGACCTGCCGGTGTTTTGGGAACAAAGATCTTGAAACCCGAAGAGTGGCGCTCGCTAACATTGTATGTCTTCACCAACCTGCCAGAAGTGCGGCCATACATTGAGTAAGTGCTCGTTACATTATTTTACAACTACTCACAAGTTTGTGCCTAACTCCGCTCATTCTCATTACTACAGTCAATTCATTGCCCAATTCTCGAATGGATAGGTCGAACCTGATTCGCTTGAAGAGTATGCCCTTCTTGCAGGTGAAGGAGATAGCAATCCCGGTTTCATTTCTTGGTTCAAACAAAAGGTGCTTCCTAATTTGGCTCCTAGCTAGTTATTTTGCCATCTCAAGTTGGTCTTACATGCGACTAATACACCAATCCTTCCGCTTAAACTTGTAGGCTATGTATGAAGAGTCTATGGACAACGACTTGAGACAAGTTGCTAATGGTTTTGACTATAAGGTCGGTACATTCGAACGATACGACATCAATGGTATCACTTCCATACTACTGACAACGAGCGCCATCGGCCCGGTCGGACAACCACAAATACTGGAGTGTTTACTCTATGCAATGGAGTTGAGTATTACGGAAGAGTTGAAGAAATCTATGAACTGCATTTCTCTGGGGCAAATCCTCCGAAAGCCGTTGTCTTCAAATGCCATTGGTTCGATCCGTATGAGATTAGATGGAAAGAACATGTTGGGTTAGTCAAAATTCGACAAGACAGCAAATTAGAATGTGAAGATGTCTATATTGTGGCTCAGCAGGCCACGCAAGTTTATTATGTCTCGTACCCCTGCAAAAAGGCAAAGTATCTTCAGGATTGGGATGTCGTGTATGAGGTGCCGCCACGTGGTAAACCGCCTTCCCCCAATGAAGAGGATTATCAACCTCACATAGACCCCGATACATACGATGGACAATTCTTCCAGGAAGAACATGGGCTCACAAGCTGTTTCAAGATTGACTTGACAGTAGCTCAAGACATGGAAGTAGATAATGACAGTGACGACGACGATGACGACAGAGAAGAAGAAAAGGTTCCGGATGCGGGCGACCTGTCAATGCTTGAGCGGTTACATTTAGGCATTGCCGATGATGGTGATGGTGAGGGTGAACATGAGGACGACAACCATGACGACACGCGTGATAGTGATGATGAGGCTCCAACTGATCCCGGAGACGAGACGGATTATGATCCGGATGATCCCGACTATTTTTAGTTGTATGAATCCCAACTTTCTCATCGCGTATGCTCTATTCTTTTTGTCATTACCTATTTATTTATTTAATTATCATCCCGACTATTTTTAGTTGTATATTTTTCCAGGATATGCTTATTTATTTAAACTATAATGTTGAATTTGTATCGTTGCTCTATTCTTTTGTCATTGACTGGTTATTTATTTATTTATTTATCATCTATACTAATTGCTTTACTCTTTCTCATAGCAGGTGACTGAAGCATGGTGGGCGCTAGCGGCATGGTTCGCGGTTCCTGGGGCACGGGTCACGGCGAGGAAGGGGGAGCCCCGCTCCCCCTAAAAAGAAATTTGCTTGAAAGTTACATGGCGGACACTCGTCCTTCCTCTCCTCCTTGGGCACCGCGAGGGAGAGGCCAGGGAAAACCTTCAAAAGGAGCAAAACCTCCAAAAGGACGAAAGGTTGGAAAGAAGGTTCGGTCTCCCTCGCCACCTGCAGCTGAGACATCGGCTAAGGAGGAGCCGGTGCCTTCGGTGCGGCAAGAGACAGAGGGGGGGTGAGGAGGAGGAGGAGGATGGGTGTGGAAGGTGATAGTGAGGAGGAGCAGGGGGCTCTCACCCATGTTGACACATCACAGAGGGGTCCTTCCAGCTCTGCTTCTGACAAAGTGTACCTACGTGGTGCGTCAAGCCTCCCGGGGATTTCTCGACTACTCTCACTAATTATTAGTTTTTGTACCTTCAATGTGTTGACACACGAACGCGTCACGCGTACCCTCGACGCCGGGGGTGATGCACCGCAGCTCACGTCGAGGGAGGCCTGCCGGAAGCGCGGTACGCAAGACAATCCAGCTGGCGCTTTTGAGGACCCGACGCACCGCTTCTCCGGGATGGAACCCGTCAGGAGTCACGGATGGACGATGGGCTGCCCTAGGTCGATTCGCTCGCCCCTAGGGCCTCGAGGATCGCCGCACTTCAATACGAAGAACGAACGAAGAACGAGAAGAAAGATACAAGGGAGAGGGATAAAAGTAGGGTAAAAGATGTAGATGTGTTTGTTCGATTGTGTGTTGTTCAATCGGCCATCACCTCTTCTATTTAAGAGGAGGTTGGACTTCCCGTACAAGTCATGGATTCATCTAGGCCTTCCTTACAAGAGAATTACATCAATTCACGTCCTAGAGTCCTAGCTCTAGCCTAACTCGGATTCAAACCGAACCTGCCTGAATCTGTGGGTCGACAAGCGGTAGTACCGCTCTAGGCAAGCGGTAGTACCGCTTCCAGCGGTAGTACCGCCCTGGAGTGCCACGCCACTTCCGCTTGGGGTCCTCGGAATTCCAGAAGAATTTTCGTAAGCGGAACTTGGCGCGGTAGCAATATGCGGTAGTATGCTCAAGCGGTAGTACCGCTGTGGAGGGCAGTAGTACCGCTCTAGAGGCCGTCTTGATGGGCTGTCTTCCGTCTCCTCACGTCCATCTTGATCTCCGGTCTTCGACGAGCTGCCGCCTTCCCGGGAGTATCATCAGGGTATCTTGCCGGGTCATCTCCTTGTCGAGCCGCCTCCTTGCCGGGCCGCCTCCTTGCCGGATCGCCTCCTTGACGGATCGCCTCTTGTCGGGCCGTCTCCTTGCCGGATCGCCTCCTTGCCGGGCCGTCTCCTTGCCGGATTGCCTCTTGTCGGGCCGTCTCCTGCCTCTGTTTGGGTCTTCAGCAAGCACTCAAAACTGGCAAGCTTTTCGCTTGAGTCTACCTTTACTGCATTTTGCATCGTGCCAAAATCAGGTGTCAACACAATGTTGCAACAATTGCAAATGACTTTGGTTTCCATTATGCGGTGCCTGGGAGAGGGTTGGAGAGGAGGGTGAGTGTCAGCTTCTAAATGGTGTCATTGGGGTCCTCATTAAGGAGAATTTCCCTGGCATGGTTACTTTGCCCGGCCCCGATAGAGTTCTGGAGCCAACATGGACTTGGGCCCACTATAAAGCCGCCTCAGAGTCTCTGGTCATCAGCAACATTAGGTATGAGAACAAAGCCGACCGGGTGAAAGCCGAACTTTGGGTAAGTTTCTTTTACACACTGCATAGTTAATAGCTAGCTAATCGCATGGAAATTATTTTAACTCATCTCTGGATCCATCGCGTCTAATTGCAGGATTTCTATAGATGCGAGGAGGGAAAGGAGGAAGAGACCAAACTGGTCGCCGAGAAAGCTTGCCAGAAACTTATGCGGAATATGAAATACGAGGCGCGCATTTAGGCCGTGATCAAACATTATGCAAACAAGGGCATGGTGATGCTGAAGAAAAAGGCTAGGACTGAGTATCCGAAGAAGGAAGAATACATGGAGGTAAAGTATATTACTGCTTGTTATTTCCTTAGATGCCTAGCACACAATATTTTCTTCATGTATATGTTGTAATTGATCAATTAGGTGTGTCCAAGATGGTGCGCCGACAAAGGGGAGTGTTAGGAGCGGATGGTAGACTACTGGTGTTCGGAAGAATGGATGACGATACACCTAGATAAACAGAAATGGCAAAAAAATGATCGGTGTAGCACACCATCAAGGCAACGCAAACCTGCATGAGTACGAGAAAAAATGGGTATGTGTTTCTTCCCATCGATTTCTTCTTCATGCAAGGGCCACCGCTCCAATAATCATATTACTTTTGGTTGTAGTCAAGACACAATGGTGTGGCCCAGGTCGGTGATTTCTCGGCATTTGCTATGGCTCACATGGGAGGTTACAAAGTTGCGAAGCCTTATGATGAGAAGGACGAGGCATCCGCATACACCAGTAGGACTTCCTTCGATAAGCTAGACAAATATAGAAACGAGGCAAAAAAGAAGAACGGCCCCGACTATGATCCGAGCCAGAATAACCTTGATCCAGAATTGGTTATGTTAGCTGGAGAAGGCAAGAAACATGGCACGCACGCGATTGGGGACGACATCATCTCTATGTCCTCCCATCGCACTCTCCCTCAGATCAAGGCTCGGCAAACGAGCTCAAGTACTACTTCTGTATAGACTCGCTCGATGCCAGCAATGCTTGAGCTAGAGGTTAGCTCTTTTTAATTCATCCTCCCAAGTCTTTACATTCTTGTGTTGGATAGATGATGAGATTGCGATGACATATTGTAGGCCTTACTCGCGGAGGAGAGGCAAGCGGCAAACAAGAGGATGCAGGCGGAGTTGGCGGAGGAGAGGGGAGCGGCAGATGAGAGGATGCAGGCGGCGTTGAAAACACAAGCTACTCAGTACTAGGATATGCTTGCGGCTAGTTCCTTGTTCATAATAGCCAAGCATGGAGTCTTTAGTTTCACTACTTAACATTGACTCCCCAACAACAATTTGCAATTTATGTGTGCCCAGCAAGGTTTGGACCCTCCGGAGAGGCCAACCTTTTCTCCGATCACTCCGGTGAGTTACCTTAAAACATCTCAATCACCATTATTGCCATTCTTAGCATTTGAGTGTCATCGTGCTAACCATCTAATCCTTCGTACAACATCCATCAGGCGCTGGATCGAATGATCCTGCATCTTCACATGCAGAGGGAAACAACGATCTTGGTAGTTCTCCGCTGCTTTGAGATCAACTTCGGTTAGTTTTCCATAACTCTTTTCATGTTTTCATCACATTACCTTCAAAACTTCCTTTCGTGTCTCCACCGCGATTACTACATTACATAGCAACATATTTTAGCGAAATTGATCATTTTGCCTCCAAAATGCTACATTTTAACTTTCTTGTACATACTTGACCAATATGTATTGCTTATCCCGCTCTTCGAACTTCATTTTGTAGATTTGCATCACTGACGCCGTCTATGGTTGATATTGATATATGCGACTTGTCTTCTAGCAAGCTTATTTATGCTCTTCTTTAATGGTTTGATGGCGTAGTACTTGTCGGTTTGGTCTACTTATGGACTTGTGATATATGTATGGACTTGATATATGTATGGACTTGTGAGTGATATATGTATGGACTTGATATATGTATGGACTTGTGAGTGATATATGTATGGACTTGATATATGTGTGGACTTGTTATCATTTTGTGATATATGTATCTTTGTTTTTGAATTGTGAATATATTGCAAAACAGGCAAAAAAATTATGCTGCCTCTTTACCAACAGCAGACTGTGGGCAAAGAGGCTTTGCCGAGAGCAGACTGTGGGCAAAGAGACTTTACAGACAACAGACTATTGGCAAAGAAGGCACGCGGCCAATTCCTGTGCTTCCTTGCGGTTTTGGGTCAAATGGTCACTTTCTTTGACGACAGCTGACTGACGTCGAAGGGTGACATCGGGACCCTTCTGCCAATCCTTTGCCGATAGCAGACTGATGGCGAATGCTCGCACCTGGGACCCATCTGCTAGTTTTTTTGTAGACAACAGACTGACGGCGAATACTGATACTGGGACCCATCTGCCAGTTCTTTGTCGACAGCCGACTGACGGCGATGTGCCGGCGCTGTGTCGTTAGACGTTCCTTCCGTCAGGATGATTTTCTTTGCCGACAACCCGCTTTAGCTGTCAGCAAAGAGTTTGCTGTCAGCCATGACAAAAGCCTGTCGGCAAAGAACTCTTTGCTTAAGGAATCTTTGCCGATGGAGTTCGCCGACAGCTAGCTGATGGCAAAGGCTTTTCTGTCAGTTTTTGGCCCCTTAGCTGACAGTTTTAGGCTATGGGCAAACCCCCTGTTTCCTATAGTGCCATGGCCAGTAATGCCTCCCCCTTTCGTTGGTTTTAGCTGGAGAGCTGTCACTGGATATGAAAGCCCATCGAAGTTGGATTGGGTTGTGCCGGAGGATAATGTGCATGATGATGGTATATCTGCCTGGAATGAGCACGTCCAAGAAGTGGAGCGCACTATCGACAACATTACCAATGGAGGCTTTCCTTCTACCCTCTACTTCATGCAAGCTGGGGGAGCACAGGACATGATGGAAGTGATGCCATTCCAAGCTCTAGTGCATTTCCTTCGCACCTGCATTTACTACAATACTAAATGGTTGATGATGCCAGATCACAAGACTATTTCTAACCAGGCCCCTTTGCACTGATGATTGTTTGTGATGAGCTGCGGCTTTTATTCAACACTTTGCATTTATTTTCAGTTCAACCGAAGAGTTTGGTCTTGCGCCCTGTTGTGATCCCTAAAAGGTCTTGGGAGGTGGCTTTCGGTAACTTGATTGCTATTCAGCCCCTGGTGACCTCCAATGTTGCTCTCACAGGAGAACCTCCCGCTAATCGTTTCCTTCTGCGGCCTAAAAATGACAAACTTTTTGAACCCCAGACCTAGACTGACGAATCTGTTGTCTCTGAATTATACCCATAGGACCCAGAAGATGAAGCGATCTCTGTTGCTGCTAAAAAGGGTTGGAAAGGAAAGCATATGACTTCTATTGATGTGTGTAATCTGTGCAGAAGTGCATGCTCAAACAAATTTGATCATTTCAAAGTCCACCAGCCCATGGATTGTAGGATCTCCAAATCTAAAGTGAAACCTCATGTGGTGCCGTCAGCCAAGTCTTCTGATGCCAAATCTCTCCTCCTCCACCACCGTCGTCTCTCCCACATCATCCACCTCCATCACCCACCATCCACTCTCCTCCTCCACCACCACCACCCCTGGCCTGCTCCATGCCGGACCGCTCCCCCACTCGTTGATGAGTCCAATTTTTGCGTTGTTTTGCACCTCTTATTTCGCTTTGTAGCTATAGGATTCTTCGGATTTTACCGCGTTCGTGCACCTCTTTCATATGTTTTCGCCGGGTTGCCACTTGCGGAAGTATTTTGAAGTTTAAGGAAAGAATGCCAGCTTATGGTGGTAAAATCATGTCCATTAATGTGATAGGATTCTACCATAAAAGAATCAAGCATGTGGGAGAAGGAACTATCCATGCAGAAGTGTCCAGAGCGCAAGACGGTGTATGGTACAAGCGCGCGCGCTCGTACCACACACCGCTGCCACCGATAGGTCAACTATTTCACCCTCATGCAAGCGGATCATGAATCAGAGATGCCTAGCCTCCGGAAGGATTTCGGAGGGGGAATTGATAGACGGACTCCGCCGCCGCATCACCGCATCGAGCGGACATCGTCACCACCCGTCTTCACCATCACCATCCCGTCTCCATCTCTTTGTAATACATTAGTTGGTGTGGATTCACTTTTGTATTACTTTGACACTATCCCCATGTTCATCATGATTCATCCCATGATGTTTATGACCTTGATGTGCGAGTAGTTTCCCCAGTTCTCGGGGATATGGAGGAACCCTAGTATGTTTAGGATTGAATGATAATAGGATTTGACATCCTCTTTATATGTCTATGCGAATGATCTTCTCGATGTTGGGCGAAGTCGACCATTCAACATTTGCCTCCTTTGGACGAAAGCTCATTACTATTGGTGTGAAGGTGGGAAGTGGAGGTCGGTAGTGTCAGTGCTTATCTCCCTCCTTCTCAGATAATTGCAATAGGGGATAAACGGAGACCGCCCTAGCTGCGTCCAAGGGGAAACCCTTAATTACCATTCGGTAACCGGAGTGGGGATGAATGGTAGTGGTGTATGTGATATGAAACTACTGCATGTATGCATGTATCTGTACTTGGCTCCACTCACTTGTAGAAACATATAAAGTGGCTTCAGAATCCGGCTTCGAATTATGCTTAGGCATAGGTCACGTTAGATGCATACTAGTGGGGAATCCGGACTCCCTGGGAAGACTTTAGTCCTCTTGATTCCAACAACCGTTACTTACGTCTCACACTTTTTTTTACTATTGCACTTTGTTACCATGTTCGCAATGACTTCGCAATATTTTAAACTCCCATTTCTGCTTTGCTTTGGATCGCAACTAATTTGCAGGCACGATAATATAAATCACTATAAGAGACAAAGTCCAATTCCTGCACTACTGGGAAAAGGCTTATAGGTGGCCTCAAATTAGTGGCGGGCACGGCCAGGAACCTGCCACTGCTATTTTGGAAAAGTAGCACTGGCGGGTAACAAACCATACCCGCCACTGGAATCGACACAGCAGTGGCGGGCAGAAATACTTACCCGCCACTCGTAAACTCTTCCAAATTTGCCCGCGTGATGAAAGCTAGCAGTGACGGGCGCACAAGTATCGCCCGCCACTGGTTTATCCCGCAACAGTGGCAGGCGAAACTTATGCCCGCCACAGATAAATTTCGGTAATCCGCGCCAAAAAAAATCAAAATATCCAGAAGTTAGCTGTGGTGGGCACTAAGAGCCGCCCGCCACACATAAGTTAGGTCCAAAAATTCCTAAGAAAATCATGTTTACTAAACCTAGAATAGTCTTAAATTTGAGCATGGTGCTTTGGACTGTGTGTACTAATCATAGAAAAAGTTTGAGTTTAAAATGATTTAAAAAAATGAGTTGTATGTGTAAGGCAGCGGTTTCCGTTCGAAACCCTTATATTTCGTGGGAGAGTGTTTGGTTTATACACGATGTGCATCAAGTTTTTGCCGTAACGATCCCAAATATGTACCACACCCTACATGTGTCCAATGAAGATAGCATGCAAAGTGTCATCCCTTTCGGAGCTCGTTTGCCCGCTATTTCGTACCGAAGAGGGTTCTGCCCTTTTTAGTTGCCGGAAAATCAGTTAATGCCGCGAAAATAGAAAACCAACTCAAAAAGTGCTCAAATTTGAGCATGGGTCTTTGGATGGTGTGTATTAATCATAGAAAAAGTTTGAGGTTGAAATAATGTAAAAAAATGAGTTGTGTACGTAAGGTGGCGGTTTCCGTTTAAAACCCTTACACTTCGTTTCAGAGTGTCCGGTTTGTACACGATGTGCATCAAGTTTTTGGCATAACGATCTCAAATTTTTACCACACCCTACATGTGTCCAATGAAGATAGCAGGCAAAGTTTCATCCCTTTCAGAGCTCGTTTGCCCACTATTTCGTACCAAAGAGAGTTCTACCTTTTTAGTTGCCGGGAAATCAGTTAATGCCGCGAAAATGGAAACCAACTCAAAAAGTTCTCAAATTTGAGCATGGGGCTTTGGACGGTGTGTACTAATCTGGAAAAAGTTTGAGATTAAAATGATTTTAAAAAATGAGTTGTGTGTGTAAGGCGGCGGTTTCCGTTCAAAACCCTTACACTTCGTGGGAGAGTGTCCGGTTTGTACACGATGTGCATCAAGTTTTTGCCGTAACAATCTCAAATTTTTACCACACCCTACATGTGTCCAACGAAGATGGCATGCAAAGTTTCATCCTTTTCAGAGATCGTTTGCCCCCTATTTCGTACCGAAGAGGGTTCTGCCCTTTTTAGTTGCCGGAAAATCAGTTAATGCCTCGAAAATAGAAAACCAACTCAAAAAGTGCTCAAATTTGAGCATGGGTCTTTGGATGGTGTGTATTAATCATAGAAAAAGTTTGAGGTTGAAATAATGTAAAAAAATGAGTTGTGTACGTAAGGTGGCGGTTTCCGTTTAAAACCCTTACACTTCGTTTCAGAGTGTCCGGTTTGTACACGATGTGCATCAAGTTTTTGGCATAACGATCTCAAATTTTTACCACACCCTACATGTGTCCAATGAAGATAGCAGGCAAAGTTTCATCCCTTTCAGAGCTCGTTTGCCCACTATTTCGTACCAAAGAGAGTTCTACCTTTTTAGTTGCCGGGAAATCAGTTAATGCCGCGAAAATGGAAACCAACTCAAAAAGTTCTCAAATTTGAGCATGGGGCTTTGGACGGTGTGTACTAATCTGGAAAAAGTTTGAGATTAAAATGATTTTAAAAAATGAGTTGTGTGTGTAAGGCGGCGGTTTCCGTTCAAAACCCTTACACTTCGTGGGAGAGTGTCCGGTTTGTACACGATGTGCATCAAGTTTTTGCCGTAACAATCTCAAATTTTTACCACACCCTACATGTGTCCAACGAAGATGGCATGCAAAGTTTCATCCTTTTCAGAGATCGTTTGCCCCCTATTTCGTACCGAAGAGGGTTCTGCCCTTTTTAGTTGCCGAAAAATCAGTTAATGCCGCAAAAATAGAAAACCAACTCAAAAAGTTCTCAAATTTGAGCATGGGGCATTGGATGGTGTGTACTAATCATAGAAAAAGTTTGAGGTTAAAATGATTTAAAAAAAATGAGTTGTGTGGGTAAGGCGGCGATTTCTGTTCAAAAACCTTACACTTCATGGGAGAGTGTCCAGTTTGTACATGATGTGCATCAAGTTTTTATCGTAACGATCTCAAATTTTTACCACACCCTACATGTGTCCAATGAAGATATCATGCAAAGTTTCATCCCTTTCGGAGCTCGTTTGCACGCTCTTTCCAACCGAAGAGAGCTTTGCCGTTTTTAGTGGCCGGAAATCAGGTAATGACTCGAAAATAGTAGACCAACTCAAAAAGTGGTCAAACTTTAGCATTATACTTTGGATGGTGTGTATTAACCATGGAAAAAGTTTGAAGTCCAAATGATTTAGAAAAATATAGTTGTGTGGCGTAAAGGAGAGTCGATGGAGTAGTGTCTTAGAAGTGGCGGGCGTTAGGCGCCGCCCGTCACTGCTTTGCCCCCCAGTTCGGGTGGCGGACGCTATACCGCACCCGTCACTGCTACGCCCACACGCGCGGTTCAATTTTCCCCCAAAAACCATTTCGCACCCAAACCGCCCATTTCCCCCCGCCCACGCCCCCCAAATCGCGCCCCGCCTCGCCGCTGCTCCCCTCCTCGCCGTCGCGCCCCTCCTCGCCCCTGGGGCCCTCCTCACCGTCGGGGCCCTCCTCGCCACCGCGGCCGTCCATGCCACGGGCATGGCCTCCTCCTCCAACACCAAAGGCATCACCTTGCCGCCGCCGGCGAGCTCCTCCCGGTTGGTTAGCCCTGCCACCATGGCATCCTACTCCGCCAACATTCGAGGCCTCGCGCCACCTCTCCGGTATGGCCTGATTTGTGTGCTTAGGGTAAATACGAGTAGTTTAGAAATACATGCCAATGTTTCTTAGTGTTATTTGTGCTTAGGGTAAATATAAGTAAAGATTTGATCGATATTTTGCGTAGGTTAAATTTGAGTAGTGTGTCTTAGTGTTATTTGTGCTTAGGGTAAATACGAGTAGTTTCAAAATAAGCTTTCATCGATATTGTAGTACAGTTGGCTTATATTGGCAGGTATCGACATGAGTGCCAATGTTTTCACGAAACATCGATTCATTTCCGTTTTGCCAAATTTCTGGCACTCGTTAGGTCCAATTTTCAGCAAAGGTCATGTCGAATTTTTCCATCGATATTTTGCCTAGGATCAATTCTAGTATCATTGGCTTATATTTGCAGATATTGACATGAGTGCCAATGTTTTTGCGAAACGTCGATTCATTTCTGTTTCGCCAAATTTCTGGCACTCGTTAGGTCCAATTTTCAGCAAAGGTCGTGTCAATTTTTTCCATCGATATTTTGCCTAGGATCAATTCTAGTATCATTGGCTTATATTTGCAGGTATTGACATGAGTGCCAATGTTTTCGCGAAACATCGATTCATTTCCATTTTGCCAAATTTCTGGCACTCATTAGGTCCAATTTTCAGCAAAGGTCATGTCGAATTTTTTCGTCGATATTTTGCCTAGGATCAATTCTAGTATCATTGGCTTATATTTGCAGGTATTGACATGAGTGCCAATGTTTTTGCGAAACATCGATTCATTTCCATTTCGCCAAATTTCTGGAACTCGTTAGGTCCAATTTTCAGCAAAGGTCATGTCGAATTTTTCCGTCAATATTTTGCCTAGCATCAATTCTAGTATCGTTGGCTTATATTTGCAGGTATTGACATGAGTGCCAATGTTTTCGCGAAATGTCGATTCATTTCTGTTTCGCCAAATTTCATTTTTTATGCTTTATGACTCATAATTGCCACACTAAATTTTAGCAAACGCAACAAATGGATTCCGGAGAACCATCTTCTATGGGCCCTGCTTAGCGTCATAAAAAGGGTAGAACTCGAAAGAAGAAACCAGGCAATGAACCTACCGCCGATAAGGTACCAAAAGAAGATGCGGTTTGTACAGTCCCCGAGAGCACTACTAAATGGCACATATGGCGTATGTTTCAGCCTGGTCAACCGATGTTACCACCAGACAAGTTGAGCGCACTCACGACTGAAGCTCAGCTTCTACACAATGACGTGGTAGCTAGGTCAGGAAAGGGTGAGATTTATTACACCGCCAAGGTTATAGAGGGTATTGGATTTGTCGTAGCGTTCCCTGCTGATAAAATATATCTGGGGTTTGAGAATGTGGTCAACGACAATATTTTCTATGTGGACATAGTCAGGCCATCCTTAATGAGGCTTTAGTCGCTCTGGCATGCTACAAATCCCTTACTCCAGAATAAAGAAGTTGCCTTCCTTGATCCGTATCACATGCATTTTGCCAATGTGGATTCTGATAAAGGCCAGTGCGACATCACGACTTACCTCCACCAGACCATTCTTGATAGTCCTCGGCACAAGGACAACTTTCTCGTGCCTTACTTCAAAACATAAGTTGTTCATTCCTTTATGCCTTCACATATACCTGACTGCTTCGGTGTCAATCTCATTCATGTTACATTGTTCAATTGTTTTGCGCAGCAATGAACACTGGATTGTCATCGCACTGATGCCAAAGGACGGCCGAGCTTATTTCTTTGATTCTAGGAGAGACCCTAACAAGCCATGGACCAATCTGAAGAAAGTTCTGGATGCTGCTCTTTTCATGTGTCATAAGTCTAGAAATACTAACATGCCGTATAAGCGCTACAAATTCCACACCAGCTTCTGTTGCCGGCAACAACTGAAAGACAGAAGCTTCCACATGTCTGGCTATTATGCCATGGTCCTCATGGATGACTATGTGCACGCAGGACCAGTTTTGAGAAGTCATTCGATGTTGCTGAAGTGGTCCAAAGAGAATGAGGAGGAAGTTAAGCTAGCTCACTTTTGGACAGAGCATGACCACCTTCAGAGGGTGCTCATGAATATCATCAATCGAGAGGTTGTGAGGGATGAAGGGATGTTCGACTGCGAGGCAGAGGGCAACAAAGAACGAGACTTGAGAATTAGACATCAAAATGCCGACAGATGTTATCACTAAAGGATAGATATATATGCTCCTTTCAAAAAACTTGCCAAACTTTAAATTATGTCATGACACAATGCTTGTTTCCTTGCACTACTCTATGAATCACCTTGTGATCTTTAGTTTATATGTACGTGTGTCATATGTTCATATGAAGTACCTGGTGATCTTTAGTTTATATGTACGTGTGTCATATGTTTATATGTACCTTGTGATCTTTTGTATATGTATATATTTTGAATGTTTTTGTGTGCTAACAATAACAGATGGGATCGCGAGAAGAATTGTGGGAGGGGGTCTCTGCGGCAGACATGGAGAAGCACTATCTATGGACGCGGGACAAGCATCGGGCAGAGCAGCTCAGGGAGGCGATGTTAGCTTGGGTCAGAAGTGTTCCAGCGGCCCAGTGTGGTCTCCCAGCGATGCATAAGATAGCAGAGAGGCGGTTCAATGACCTCGCGGTGTGCATCTTGATGGAGGCAACCCCGGATGAGAGGTTGATGATCTGGCCGGGTCTGAGTCCAACCACCATACCCACTCTGGGTGAGGTAGTTAAATGGGCTCTTCGAGAGGCCAAATCTTCGATTCCAGAGCAAGCCGCCCGCTGGCCCCCGTTCATTCCATGCATTCGTCATTCATGTAGTATGTGCGGGTCCTAGTAACACTCTATGTGTTGAACATTGCCCGCCACTCATTTGACCCCTAAACAACTCGTCAAACTATTAATTATGTGATGAGTGACATATGCTTGTTATTGTAATGCACTTGTTATATTTGCTTTAGTACTACTTTTAATTAATCTGACATCATTGTAATGTGGGGTGTGTGTGCATGTGGATCAATGTTGAAACAACAATTTATATATCTCATGCAATCTGATGATCCGATCTAGGTGCAATATGCTGCAATAGCAGCAATTCGGCCTGGATTAGTACCAGTGGTGGGCACAAATAAGGCTTGCCACTACTGTCAGATACTGTTGCGGTGGGCGAAACACATCGCCCGCCATTGCTACATCAAAAAGCTGTGGCGGGCGATGACTAATGCCTGCCACTGCTAGTGCACTACCAGTGGCGGGCGCGCGCCCGCCACTGATGCCATGTTAGCAGTAGCGGGAGGTCAGTGGCGGGCGCCCCTGAGAGCCTTGCCCACCACTGCTGGGCTTTTGGCACCTGCCACGGCTAGGCATTCCTGCAGTAGTGTTGTGCTCCCTGTGGGCTTGATACTTTTACTTTGAAAAGGCTACAAGTAAACCCTGTGCACTAGTAGGACATCAAGCCTTTTCTGGCGTTGTTGCCGGGGAGGTGAGGGCTTTTGGTCTTTGTTTTGAGTTTGGTTTATTTTTGTGTACTAAGTTGTTTGCAGGTTCCAAGCAACCATGGCCGAGTATGGGCACATCTACCAACTCGCCGCAATGAAGTTCTCGGGGCCACCTATCAGAAATATCTTTACATCATTCGGCCCGAGACCTGATGGTGTATCTTATGAGATTAATCCGAGCCTACAAGAATTATTGCTTGGTAAGCAATTTGACGGTAATGATGATGAGGACCCTTACCGACATTTGCAATTATTCAATGAAATATGCAGGGAGTTTAAACTTAATGCTTTCACCTATGATGATATGAAACTTAAATTGTTTTGACAAACAGTAAACGCCGAGGCAAAAACATGGCTACTTTCTCACCCCGCAGGTACTTTTGACACTTGGGATAAATTATGCATGGTGTTCTTGGCTCATTATTATCCTGAAAGAAAAGCTTATAAAGCCAGGCGTTGGATCATAAATTTAGCTCAGAGACCAGATGAGAGCCTAGTAAATGTGTATCAAAGGTACCGGATTTTACTTGATAACTGCCCCCATCATAGAATCCTAGATTGGTTAGTTCTAAATTTATTTTATATAGGACTTAGATAAGAATGCAAATCTGAATTAGATCTAGCCTCTGGGGTGCTTTTACTGGTAATGAGGTACCTAAAGCTTGGGAATTGTTATATAACATATAGGCCAATCACGAAGCTTGGGGGAGTGATGAAGGTGGAGATGGAGGAGATAAGATAGATTCTGATTGCATAAAAACCTATCTTAAGTCGGGCAGAGTTGATAAATTAAGTGAAAACTTTTATCTTGACCCTGATAGTGCTGCGAGTCATCAAACGGTATGCTGAGTTTTTGCAGGTCCCAAAAGAAAATTTGGAGTGCTATACTAATGAAGACCCCGAGGAGGAGGTCATAGATACCTTTGAGATAGAGCCACTAGAGACACCCATTGAAGATGATTATGAACCTGTGCAGCAACTACCATTCCCAGAAAGGGCAGCGCAATTGGAGTATGAGCATGAAAAATTAATGCAGCAACAAGATGAGATCCGAAGCATATGTGCGATTCGAGCTAAGCCGTGACCAGTGAAGAAAGAAAAAACTCAAAAACCGGTAAGTAATAATGTGGTGGAAATGGAAAAGGAGACAACATCTTTTGTTAAAGGATGTATAAAAGCTACGGATAGAGGTAAACCCGTGGCACCTTGTTCTTTCGGTAGCACCTCTTATTATGGGCTTTGCGATATTGGTTCCTCTATTAATGTCATGCCTTATACTCTATATGCTAAGATACGTAATGAAATCTATTTTATCGAAATTCAAACCACTAATATGGACATCAAATTAGCGGATGGTACATTCAGGAAACCTTATGGTATTTTACCTAATGTTTATGTCATTCTTGGAACTTTCACTTACCCCGTTGATTTTGTTGTCATGGAAATTCCTGAGGACGATTTTTGTCCAATTATTTTTTGAAGACCATTCTTGAACACTGCAGGCGTTAAAATAGATTGTAAAAGAGAAGATGTTTCTCTTCAATTTGGAGAGGAAGAAAAAGAATTCTACTTCTCCACATTCAAGAATCGTCCACAACCAAAAGAGTATAATAGCAGCGAAGATAAAACTATAACACAACTAACTGCCATTTACTTCGGGACACCGGAAGATGAATTGGTGAGAAGGCTCACAAAATATGAACAAAGCCCCGAAGACTCTGATAAGATGGAAATTGATAAACATCTTAATGAGGCGCCCACTCTGGATACAAAGATGAATGAAACATACGAGGTGCCTGTAAAGAAGGGAGACGAAGGACCCCCGCCTCCGGAGCTTAAACCTTTGCCAAAAGAATTGAGGTATGAGTTTTTAGATGAAACAAATAAATACCCTATCAGTATAAGTGCTAACCTTTTAGAGGGAGAGAAATACAAGCTTATGAAAACTTTGAAAAGTCACCGCAAGGCCTTCGGGTATTCCTTGGACGACCTTAAAGGAATTAGTCCCTCCATATGCACACATAGGATATATATGGAAGAGGGAGCTACACCTGTACGAGAATACCAGAGAAAGATAAATCCATAAATGAAGGAAGTGGTGAGAAAATAGGTAATTTGATTATTAGATGCAGGAATAACATACCCTGTGTTTGAAAGTAAGTGGGTAAGCCCGGTTCATTGTGTTCCTAAGAAGGGAGGATTCACAGTTGTGCCAAATAAAAACAATGAACTAATTCCCACTAGAACAATAGTTGGGTATAGAATGTGTATTGATTTTAGGATATTAAATAAAGAGACATGGAAGGACCACTACCCGCTACCCTTCAATGATCAAATGCTCTAAAGGTTAACAAAGCACACTCATTTTTGTTACCTTGATGGATATTCTGGATTTTCACAAATTGCAGCTCACCCTGATGATGAAGAGAAAACTACATTCACTTGCCCCTTCGGTATGTATGCCTACCGCCGTATACCGTTTGGACTATGTAATGCACCCGCTACTTTTCAAAGGTGCATGAATGCTATATTTGCTAATTTTGTTGAAGAGATCATGGTTGATTTTTCTGTCTATGGAACTTCGTTCGTTGATTGCGTTCGCAACCTTAACAAAGTTTTGCAGAGGTGTGAAGACACCAACTTGGTCTAAAATTGGAAGAAGTGTCACTTCTTGGTGAATGAAGGAATTGTGTTGGGCCATAAAATATCCGGGAAAGGTATCAAAGTTGATAGAGCAAAAATAGATGCCATAGAAAAGCTATCGTATCCACGAGACATAAAAGGGATATGGAGTTTCTTGGGGCATGCAGGTTTTTATAGACGCTTCATAAAAAACTTTTCTAGTATTTCAAAACCTTTGACTAACCTTTTGCAGAAAAGTGTCCCGTTCGAATTCGACAAGGAGTGCGCTGCCGTGTTCGAACATTTGAAGCAAGCTTTAATTGCAGCACCTACCATCAAGACACCTAAATGGGACCAACCCTTTGAGGTAATCTGTGAGAGCGATGACAATGCAGTAAATGTTGTCTTAGGACAACACGAAGGTAAAAATCTTAATGTTATTTATTATGCAAGTCATACTCTAAATGATGCCCAAAGGAACTATGCAAAAGATGATTGAGAATTGTATGATGTAATATTTGCTTGTGAAAAGATTAGGCCCTACATTATAGAAACAAAAGTCATAGTATATACAGATCGTCAGGCAATAAAAGACATGCTCGCGAAAAAGGACTTGAAGCCAAGATGGATCCGGTGGGCTCTCCTTTTGCAGGAATTCGACATGAAGATACAGGATCGAAGCGAAATAAATGACACGAAGGTGAATGTCTCAATGACGAATAAATATGAGGCAAACAATTAGAGAAGCAAGGTTTGTATTCCTTATGGTACTACCGTGGCCCTGGATGGGATCACAACACGAACCTTTGTGAATACCGATCTGCCCGCTATTTACACAATGACATCTCCTTAAAATAGATGTAAGAAAGGTACGATATTTCGATAAAAACAATTATCCTAATGGTTTGTTCCCAAGTAAGTTTCCCAGGACTAATTCTTTGCTGAAACAAATGAGTAGAGAGAAGAAGGTGGGAACTAAAATATTTCCTAAAGAACAAGTCTTGGGAGAAGTGCAAAAGTAACACTTGTTACCCCTACATATTTCTCTAAAGCTAAAAATTTCTATCTCTTTGGCTTGGGCATAAAATTCTGTGAAGTTTGGAGGTTTTACCAGCTGGTACGAGCGCTGGAAGGAGTGCCACGCTTGTACCGTGCGCCGTCTCAAAAAATGAGACCTTCTGTTACTCCTGGTCGAATGAGGTACGACCCAGGGTATGAATGTTCAAGCTCGTACCATTGGCCGTCCTTCGTTCGGGACCTGGAGCCTTATTCTCGAAAAAGGGTTTTCCTAGTGCCGAAGGGGAGTACGACCCATGGTACGAGCACCCACGCTCATACCTTAGGCCATCAAACGCTCTGGAACTCCACCCGAAGGGAGAAGGAGGCGGCATGAGTGCACCCGCTCGTGCTTTGTGCCGCCGCTCGCGCGGAAAGCACGATTTCATGCAGAGGTTACCTGATTTCATTTGGTTTGTTTGCTAATCTCTTTCAATTATCCTTATCTCGTGAAATCCTGCGACCTAACCTTCTTATATACTGTTCCACGGCCTCCCTTCTCCTCACAAATAACAAAACGAATCTCGCCAGACCTTTGTCAAGTTTGTGTGCAGAGAAGCCATGGCGTGTCTCACAAATAACAAAACGAATGTCGCCAAACCTTTGTCAAGTTTGTGTGCAGAGAAGCCGTGGCGCGTTCATTGGATGAAGAGGCAAATCTCTTCCAAGGAGGAGCAGGACCGTGAACTCGAAGGCCGTGATTCACAACATGGCTCAAAGAGGGAGAGGGAACACTGATGGAGAGCGATGATTCTTCATCGGAGGATTAACCGAAGGAGGTGACCTTAGAAGATGAAGAGGAAGAGGAAGAGGAAGAGGAAGAAAACAAGACATCGAGTGAGATCCCCATTGAATCAGTAAAACTCATTAGCACCGGTGACCACCTCCACTTTGTCAAGAACACTCCAACAACTGTGGCTAGTTGTGGCTTTTGTGGCTGCACTATCCATGAGCCGTTGGTGGAATCACAGCAGGAGAAGCCCAAGCCACGCAACGAGTTTACCATGGGAGCTGGCATCACCATCGGGCCACCAAGGAAGAAGTTTCTTGTAGACCCCAACTATATTCCTGGTCCTCAGCCAGGCCCGCTCGATGATCGCGTCCGCCAACTTGAGGTACATCCTAACAGTTCAAAAATTCAACGTGAACTTTTGCGTGATGGTATCAAGGAGATGGAGGACGGGATCCCTAAGAGCACCAAGACGGCATTAGCCGTGAGTCTGAGGGTCATCGCGAACTTGGAAGAAACAGTGCAGGTGCTCAAACTTCGCATCGCTAGTTTGGAAGAGACCAACGAGGTTCTTCTCGCGACTATCGCTCGCTTACCCATGCCTGCACCTACCAACAACCCCGGTACTGACAATAAGGGGGGTGAATGAATCTCGTTGGCTTAGAATGTTAAGCTTGGGAAGATTTTGAAGCCCTTGTATCTTCCTTTTATTGCTTTGCATGTTGATTTCTAGTTTAAATTTTAGTTTGCTTTAGTTAAATAAAAGTGGACCATGTATATCTTTTGATCGAGGGAAGACTCTTTTATCCGTTGAGTTTCGGATAGTTTTCAATGAATGTTTCATTGCAATATTCTAAAAAATATGTTAGATGCATGATTAGATATGTGTGTTAATATATTTTCACTTGATGATGAGTATAAGTCTTCCACATCTCCGGTGTCGATCGGGTAGGAAAGGTGAACAACTGTATGAAATAGATTACTTTTATTTCAGTTGTTCTCTTTAAAAAGGTTTTGTAAAAGAATTGAAAAGACCGGTGTGTGACATCAGTCCAACCGTTAAAAGTAAATAAGAGCAAGTAGCAGTAAGGTGCAACTCTCTAAATAAATTAAGTGTTTTAAAAATCCCGATCTCACTACGAGGAAGCATGCTTAGCCTTCATGTCACATACGAATAAAAATAGGTGTGACATGGGCACATAAGCCTGACCCTTAAATAAAAAGGGAGCAAAAATTTGGCATCTTGAGAAAGAAAAGAAAGAGTGCCTGTTGCTACTTGCTCGATTGAAAGATGAGTAAATTATTACATAGAGCTGTGATACGTTTGCTAACCGATAGAGTACCAGAGGTGTGGAAGCCATGATCTATCTCATATGTTTTTTAAAATGATCAATGGACTCATTCATTTATTTTATCCGCACCTCATGAACAAGACGATCTTGTTCTTACAAGCTGCGGCATTTGCTCCGGGACGAGCAAACCTCTAAGCTTGGGGGAGTTGATGAGTCCAATTTTTGCGTTGTTTTGCACCTCTCATTTCATTCCGTAGCTGTAGGATTCTTTGAATTTTACCATGTTTGTGCATCTCTTTCATATGTTTTCGCCAGGTTGCCACTTGCAGAAGTATTTTGAAGTTTAAGGAAAGAATGCCAGGCTATGGTGGTAAAATCACGTCCATTAACATGATAGGAAACTACCATAAAAGAATCAAACAAGTGGGAGAAGGAACCATCCACGCAGAAGTGTCCAGAGTGCAAGACCGCGCATGGTATGAGCGCATGCGCTCGTACCAGCGCTCGTACCGCACGCCGTAGCCACCGCTTGGTCAACTATTTCACCCTTGTGCAAGCGGATCGCGAATCAGAGATGCCTTGCCACCAGAAACTCATCTAGAACGGAGAACCCTAGCCTCCGGAAGGATTCCGGAGGGGGGATTGATAGAGGGACTCTGCCGCGGCATCACCACATCGAGAGAACATCGTCACCATCCGTCTTCACCATCACCATCCCGTCTCCATGCACTAGTAGAAAAAGGACCTTTTGTTCGGCACATTAGTCTCGGCTAGAGTTGGAACCGGGACTAATATGAGCATTAGTCCCGGTTCCAAGTTTCATGGGCGCCAGAGGACCTTTAGTCCCGGTTGGTAATACCAACCCGGACTAAAGGTAGACCCTTTAGTCCCGGTTGGTGTTACCAACCGGGACTAAAGGGTGCCTTTAGTCCCGGTTGGTAACACCAACCGGGACTAAAGGGTCTACCTTTAGTCCCGGTTGGTATTACCAACCCGAACTAAAGACCCTTTAGTCCCGGTTGATAACACCAACCCGGACTAAAGGGTCCTCCATAGGCTAGTTCAAAAGGAAAGCATCCCATCCAAAGACACATGTGTTCTGTAGGTGAGGTGGTAAGCTGCGCGCGATGCAATACATGAGGTCTTGAGTTCGAATCCCACGGGAGGCATTAATATTTTTAGCGCCTGAGGACCTTTACTACCGGTTGTAACACAACCGGGACTAAAGCCTGCGAGCTTTAGTCGCGAATCCATAGTCCCGGTTGTGACAACCGGGACTAAAGGGCATTGGCAACCGGGACTAAATGTCCTTTTTCTACTAGTGATGTCTTTGTAATACATTAGTCGGTGTGGATTCACTTTTGTATTACATTGATGTTATCCCCATGTTCATCATGATTCATCCCGCGATGTTTACGACCTCGATGTGCAAGTAGTTCCCTAGTTTATGGGGATATGGAGGAACACTAGTATGTTTAGGATTGAATGATAATTGGATTTGACATCCTCTTTATATGTTTATGTTAATGATCTTCTCGATGTTGGGTGAAGTCAACCATTCAACATTTGCCTCCTTTGGATGTATTTGTACTTGGCTCCGCCCATTTGTAGAAACATATAAAGTGGCTTCGGAATCGGACTTCAAATTATGCTTAGGCATAGGTCATGTTAGATGCATACTAGTGGGGAATCCGGACTCCCTGGAACGCTTTAATCCTCTGGATTCCAACAACCATTACTTACGTCTCGCACTCTTTTATTTTACTCTTGCACTTTGTTACCGTGTTTCCAATGACTTCACAATATTTTAAACTCCCATTTCCGCTTTGCTTTGGATCGCAACTAACTTGTAGGCTTGATAATATAAATCACTACAAGAGACAAAGTCCAATTCCTGTGCTCCCTGTGGGATCGATACTCTTACTTCGAAAAGGCTACAACTAAACCCTGTGCACTTGCAGGACATCACTCGTCCGGCGACCCTCTGCTGCACCGGGGACGCGTAGATCTCCCAAATGCCGACGTGCTCCCCCGTGGTGCACCGCTCGTCCGGCGCCCCATTGCTCCGCCGGCACGCGCGCATCTCCGGGCCGGTCCTTGCTCCTCGTCAGCCCACTCCTCCACTGGCTGCTCCTCTGCACTCCGGCACCGAGTCGTGAACGGACTGCCCAACTCCTCCGCCGCCTCGTCCTTGCTGTACTTCCACCACCGGTGACGGCCTCCATCTAGCTAGGTGATTTTTTTTATTTTTTTCTTTCGGTAAATGGTGAAACGTGTGCTATTAGTTCTAGTATTAGTATTAGTTACTGTTTGTTAGTCAATTGTTAGTATTATTTAGTGGTTGTTAGAGAATAAGTAGGGTAAAAGAAAGAAAATGAAAAAAGAAATGAAAATATGTTAGTGTTTAGTGGTCTTAAAACGATTATGTTAGTTTGTTTTGAGCGGATGTTTCAATGGCAAACGAGGCTAATGTGGAAGTAGCTAGTTGCATCATTTTTTTTTAATATCAAATTTGCAATAAAATTTGGATCGGCATAGCAAAATAACCATGATGTGTTCTATTGAACACTAAATAACCATAGCTAAATAACCGGAGACGGCATAGCCAAATCTTCGGTGCTGGTGCTTATGTTGATTGTGTCGGTGCTTTTCATGTGCAGTACCTTCCTTTCACCTCCGGCACTACCGTCGGTCCCATTGCCGCCATCGTTTGACTACTTCCTCTATGATCTACATCGAGGGTGAGCTCATATTTCATGTCCTCCTCCGCCCCGTTTGCTTTGTTCTAGCCATCATATAATAGATTTAGGGTTTGGTTGACCCGAGGAGTCGTCGAAAGCGAGTCTTCTAGGTTAGGCTAAGGTGAATGGTGTCAAGTCATGCGTGTGTTTGTGGTTGCTATGCTTGACGCTAGTTTGTACATTTCTGCAGGACACACATCAAGTTTGGCCCCGGGACCGTCGCAGGGCTTCTTGCTGGAGGGACGATCGTCGTTGATCATGCTTCGTGGGTAAGAATATTTTGCCTCCCTTCGAATCATTGTACCTAGGGTTTATGTATTTGTAGATCATGTAGCTAGCTAGTCATGTTACCTATGCATCTCTCGTTTAGAAGGGGTACACTTATTAATATGCAGCTCTTTCATATTTATAACCGTAACTCTTTCAAATTCGCCACGTTTTCCATGGACAGCCCGAGGATGTGTAGGATGTGTTCATTTTCATGCTTTACTCCGATCCGAGACAGAATTTCGGCAGTGTCTCCCCGTTGTTCTCTGGATGCACATTCTCTTGGGTTGTTGCCAAGACGTGTATTTGGAGAACAGCGGGGAGGTGCTGCCGAAATTCTGTCTCGGATTAGAGTAGAGCATGAAAACGAAGCTAGCCTACACATCCTCGGGTGGGATTAGGACCTATCCTTACGTATTAGATAGTTTGAGTTGATGCCGTAAAACCTGAAAAATTGCAATTAATTGAACTAATACTGGATGAAACTACTTGGTCAATGAAAACATATTAGATGGAGGATCGTGAGTGGATGTATAGTGCCTGACTGAGGGAGGGGGCTGTGAGTCAGGAATGGATTACAAAGATGAACCAGTTCTTGGAAGCAGCATTTGCCAGACAAATGGGACGTTGTGGAGTGTGGTGCCCTTGCACCGTTTGCCGTAACATCTTCTTAAGAACAAAGGAGGTTATGGGTCAGCACCTTGTCAAAAATGGATTTAAGCCAGACTATCACCGGTGGGTCGTACCTGGTGAGTCCGAGCCAGAGCGTCCGAGGGAGGAGGTGGTATGACAACACATAGGCGAATATGATACTTGGGTTGAAGTCATGTTAGATGTCCTGGAAAATGCTACCGCGCCTGAAAATCTAGCCGCAGGTGAAGAGTCAGGGGAGGAGGAGGAGGAGAAAAGGACGAACAAGTTCTATGAATCTTTGAATGGGGCACAGAGACTCCTTCACTGGCGAACAGAGGTTACTCAACTAGATGCCATCGCACGCCTGCGGGCCATGAAGTCCCAGTTTGACTGGACTAGATCCGCCTTCGATACAGTTCTGGCCGTTATTGGTACTCTGATGCCTAAAGACCACATTTTGCCAAAGAACATGTACAAGACGAACAAAATCTTCCGTGAACTTAAGCTGCCATATGAGCGGATACATGTTTGTCCAAACACATGCATCTTATTTAGGAAAGAACATGCGGATGCAAATTACTACCTAGAGTACAAATCCTCTAGGTATATCGAGGTCGAAGCTGGTGATGGTCAGAAGAGGCAGCTCAAAATCCCCCAGAAGGTCCTTCGGTATCTTGATCCCATACCAAGGATCCAATGGCTCTTTATGTCTGCGCAATCTACCAAATAGATGAGATGGACGTCAGAAGGGACTAGATACCGTCCTAACAAGATCATACATCCGTCGGATGCTGAAGCATGGAAGAAGTTCGTTAACTCGATGTACTTCTGGATGTAAAACAACTCTATGTACAATGAACTTCTGAACTGCTTTACTACTTATGTTAATGAACTTTTAAACATTGCCCATTTGACCTGCTTTACTACTGGTGCTTATGAACTTCTGAACTGCTTTACTACTTGTGCTTATGAACTTCTGAACTGCTTTACTACTTGTGCTTATGAACTTTTAAACTATGCTTATCTGAACTACTCTACTTTTGCGTATGAACTTTTACACATGCACTTCTGAACTACTCTACTTTTCATATGAACTTTTACACATGCACTTCTGAACTGCTCTACTTTTTCATATGAACTTTTAAACATGCCCTTCTAAACTGCTTTACTTTTGCATATGAAGTTTTGAACATGAAATAATCGAAATACTCTTTGTCATAGCAGGTGATTGAAACATGCCAGGCAACAAGAAGAACAAACTTGCAGACTTGGCACTATGTTTAAAAGATTAGCCACACAGGAGTCGGGCAAAGATGCGGAAGCTTCCACACAGGCGCGCGGGGCCGTACGGTCAGCCATGGTTGCTAGAGGATGGGGTAGAGGTGCTGCATCCCGTCTTGCTAGACTTGTCCCCTCCGCCCATTCCGAGGAGGAGTCAAAGGCGTCGGAGGAGGAGGAGGAGGCGGAGAAGGAGTCAGTTGAGGAGCAGTAGTTGGGAAGGTCCTCACGTGGGGCGGCTGAGGAGGAGGAGGAGGAGTTGGAGGAGGGAGAGTATGAGGTGGAGGCCTTGGCAAAGGACATGGAATGGCCAAAGCCTCAGGAGTGCCTAGTCTGGTTGTGTGGGGTGTCCAAGCTCCCTACACGACCATATGCACATAAGGGACTAATTGTCGAACCAAGAGGAAAAAAGTAAGTGCTTCTGCGGACTCTTAATAGCGTCTTTAAGTTCAAGATTCTTGCACATAGTGATTGACTTGCCTTTCCATTTGTGTAGGTCCTTGGTGGTTCTTAGAGACGTAAAGCCGCCACGCCAGCCAAGCGGCATCATTGGGTGTCTTTGCAGGGACTATTACCCTGTCCTGGTTGACATAGGAGACGGTATCGAGGAGCTAGCTTGGTCCTGGGAGAATTGGAAACGTGCTTCGAATACCGAAGACAAGTGGAAGAGGGTGTAGCACAATGCCACCGAGTGGCTGGTCAACGATTTTGGGGTATATTTCTTTGTCAATATTCATAATTATTTCTTTGTCAATATTCAAAATCATTGCAATGATCACTGTCCTATGCGCCTTTATACACATATTGTAGGATTTCTTTACTCGCATCGAGGGTATGCATGATAAGGGTAATGCGGTCGTGGAGGAGATTGCCAAGAAGTTTGTCCATGACATGCAGTACGATGGGCGTGTCGATGTTGTGGTCAAGTATTTCGCGAATGAACGCAACACACTTGTCCCAAAAGTCATAGCCAAGATAGTGCATCTCACCCATTCCAACTACTTGAAGGTAGTATCTATTTACTTATGATTGTCTGGATGACCGCAACTTAGTTTCATTCATAAGATGTATTTGGCATACCTTAGGCAGTTCGTCCGTGGTGCGCCGACAAGATTCCTTGCTACAACCGCATCATATCTAGGTGGATAATCCAGGATTACAGGGACACGCGCAGGCCGGCTTCGGAGTAGCGTGCCTTGATGTGTGGTCTGACACACCTTCAAGGCAACCTCGCCCTCCCCGCATTCATGCAGAAGAAGGTAATAATATCATTCGGCTTCTAAACTTCTTAACTAGTGCTTATGAACTGCTCAATACCTTGTCCTTTATGGATCTTATTGCTTTGTATTGCAGAATAGAGAGAGAGGCGAGAGCGAAAAGCCGTATAATACCTTCACGGGATTATGTCTCGCCTGCCAGCCAAAGAAGCGGGATCCTAATATTCAGGGGGAGCAGTGGATCAATCCAGGCGCCAAGTTGAGTATTGATTCATACAGGAAGAAGTTCAAGGAGGTGCACGGGCCAGAGTCTGATCCACGTTCACGGGACATTGACCCTGTGGTTTCTGTCCTGCCGGGAGAAGGTTCGTAGAATGGCCAGACGTGGGTTGGCGACGATTCCATCCATAAGAAAGACATTCCAAAGCTCTCCAGATCCATGCTAGCAGGATGAGCTCACAGCCTGGTATAGAGCATCGCCGACAACCTGCGTTGGAGATGATCCAGCAATTTCAGGTATGTTCTGCTTCATTGATCTTCCATGTGATTGCCTGTTTGCATTGCAACGATGATGAACTTCTTGCATTGGCATACTGTAGGCCCGCCTGGATGAAGAAACCCAAAAGCCGAAGGAAAGGCCAGATTGCGCTAGGCGGCTCAGGCAAAAGTGACGAAAATGGAGCAAATGTTGCTTCAACAACAGGAATTCATGGCTGCACAGCAGGCAGCCCTCGAGGCGAGGTTCACACACTTTGATTCCTGCATGGTGGTAAGTCCTTCGCCTCACTTGCAACATCATTTAATACCCAATCAAAATACTTAGTTGCATTGAACTATGCAATATCATGTAACCTCACTTGATCAAAAATAATCTGCAGAGCATGGGTACGAGCAGCACGACTTCGCAGGATCTTCCTCCTCTTCCGCCTCTTCCTAATTTTGGCTTTGTAAGTCTTTCAACTTTTCAATCATGCATCTTACCATCACATATGCTTACCGTCTCATGCTTACAGATCCCTCAGTCGGTTGGATCCAACAACATCCCGGTAGGTGGATCTACACCTGGGCAAACAAGCCCAGTAACACCTAGTATGGCTCATGGCGCTTCGACCTCCACGCAACAATGACCACTCTAGGTATTTGTCGATGCTTGTGCCATGTCGTTGCTTGTGCTTCCGAACTTACAGCTTATGCTTGTGACTTCTCGATGCTTGTGCTTCTCCACTTGTAAACATTTGCCTTAAACCGACGAGAATGTCAGAAACCTTGATCTAGGCCCACTTTGAATTTGGAAACTCATGCTTGTGCCTTATCGATGTATAGTGCGTTTGTTCATTAGAGATGGTAGAGCGCACAAGTATTGGTGCTTCTATTTCATACTTCTTAGCTTCACTTTGAACCTTATTGATGCTTCTATTTTCATACTTGTTGATGGTAGAGCCCCAGTTTGAACCTTATTGATGCTTGTTGATTCTTATGCCTCTTCGATCATTTTCATTTTCAACTTGGAAACTCATGCTTGTGGTAATGAACTTGTAGGTTGCATCGCGGATGCCGTCGACGGTGGGCGTACATGTTATGTTCTCAGTGGTGGACCTCATTGCATCTTTCATCCTAAGTTGACTTCGTTGTGAACTTTGAACTTATGCTTGGTGTGAACTTGGAACTTGTTGGATATGTATGCATGCTTTTGGTTGTGAACTTGTTGGATACGTATGCATGTGTGAACTTGGAATTTGTTGGATATGTATGCGTGCTTTTGGTTGTGAACTTGTTGGATATGTACGCATGTGTGAACATGGAACTCATGCTTGGTTCCATATGGTTGTGAACTATATGGTTGTACGGTTCTATATATATGGTTGTGAACTTGCTGGACATGTTGGATATAGTTCTATATATATATATTGCTTTCTGAATTGCAGGGTTGTTCCAACAAGCAAATAAAAAAAAGCAATATGGGATATAAGCCGAGTGATGCACTCGGTTTACACAGGTACGCCGAGTCTGGATCTCGGCTTACATGCCACGTGACACGCGCTGGGAACTCCCAGGACCAAATGACACTGCCAAGTTTATGTGTAAGCTGAGTATATTCGGCAAGCTCTCGGCTTACATGTACGCCGTGAACTAATCATAGATCTCGGCTTACCTGTATGCCATGTACGCGCGCAAATACACTTGGCTTACATTGGACACGTGGCTGCCCCTGCGAGCTCCTGGCACGACAAGGATGCCGGGGGTACACTCGGCTTACCTATAAGCCGAGAGGCTGGCGAGACTCTCGGCTTTCCTATACACCGTGGGTAACGTGTGGTACTCGGCTTAGAATGGACAGGTGGCGGCATGTGATACTTCCGAGTTGGAAAATTAAGCCGAGTGATACACTCGGCTTACGGTGGTGCCACGTGGCACCTCCGTTAGCGTCGGCCGGCCGTCATATCGCTTTATGTCGCTGAGAGCCACTGTTTTGAGCTCGGCTTATAGGTAAGCCGAGTGCCCGTGAATAGGATATCGGCTTACACCCTATAAACCGGTCTAATACAAGCCGAGCGACATAAGCCGGGTGCAACTATCGGCATATAGTAAGCCGAGGTGAAATTGGCCTTAGCCAAGTATTTTTAATACTCGGCTTTATTTGATTTTCCTGTAGTGTACTGTGCGGGTTGATACCAAGAAGGTTAAGCACCACGATTAGATTAGCTACTAATTGTTTTCCTATGTTCATTATTTGTGTACTTATCTAATGGCATTTCGAGAATCCCAGTCCTGGTATGTGCATGGATCTCCTTTTCCTTTGTCATGCTACTGTGAACCCATTTTTTGGAACAATATGGCATCGAAGCATTTGTTTTCTCTCACGTCAATAATGAAATGATCTATGTGTAAAGTAATTATGTTTTAATTAGACTATGCTGTCAATGATATATAGTTTGGAAGTTCAAACTGATCCATTGAAATCTTTGAGAGCATCATCGGTATAAAAACAATATTCCCAATAGTACAATTTCAAAAAATATATATATATATAGCTACAGAAGGAAGGCCTCACTAACCAAATAATTTTCTGTTCAAATCGGGTACCGGCGCCATTGGCGCAACGGGTCATCTTGTAAAAGAAGTCGAGAGAGGATAAAGACAGTTTGTGTCAGTTTTTCTTCGTCTCGCGTCTTCTTTTTGGCTCGCGACACTGACGCCTCTGAGTACTGACGGTCCGGTTAATTCCGAGAAAGATTTTTCTTTTTTTTTTATGGCTCATGACACTGACGCCTCTGAGTACTGACGGTCCTGGTTAATTCCAAGAAAGATTTTTCTTTTTTTATGGCTCATGACACAGACGCCTGAGTACTCGCGGTCTCAGTTAATTCCGAGAAAGATTTTTCGTTTTTGGAAGATTCCAACAAGGATTGCGACTTGTGGTTGTTGGATTTCTTTTTAGATGATTCCGACAAGGATGATCCCTGAGTACTGATGCTAACACCGATGGTTGTTGGATTATTTTTAGAAGTGTCACAAGCGACACTGACGCTGAGTACTGACGGTCTAGGTTAATTCCGAGAAAGAATTTTCATTTATTTTTAATGATTCCGAGAAGGATTGCGACTTGTGGTTGCCGATAACACCGACGGTATTTGGATTGTTTTCGTTCACTTCTTTTTAGTTCATGTTATCGAAGCCAGAACAAGACACAAGAGGACAGAGAACGTAAACTAGTCTAGAAGGGCAGGTGCCCGGGCCCCGAAGCAAACTGCAGAAAAAAAATCTAGAAAAAGGAAAAATTACAACCAAGTCCCTCTAGGTCCTTTTGCTCTGCACCTTCAGCAGTCGCCGCCACAACGCCGTTGGAGAAGAGGGAGGTGAACCTCCTGCTGACCAAATTCCAGGGGAGCGCCATCGCAGCTCACTGCTTTTGCAGATCTCATGAACGCCTCGCCACGCACGACCGGGAACTTGCTACTGTGGCCCGTTCGGCCGGGTAGAAGCCCGCACTCCCTCGATCTCGGCTTCGCCATCGCCACTCGACGTCGTCGAGGAAGAACACCAAAGTCCCCTTCCTTCTTCCACATACCCGGCTGCCTGCTAGACAAAGCCAGCGCCGGAGAACAGAGAACAGCGACGGAGTCGCCACCCCACCACGCTGACACTGGCCTGACATGCTTGAAACAGTTGGGCAAGAACCCGCGCCAGCTAGAAGGGAGTCGACCCCAAAAGCCACAAGGGAAAAAACGCACTAAAACCTATATTAGAACTACTAGAATCTGCCTACAGTTGTACAGGGGTGGGACCCTCACCCACCTCGTCGCTGGAGAGGTGTATGGTTTCATCCATCTGAAATGAGAAGGTTCTGCCCTGAAGACTATCGTCTCACTGTAGTGCCGTTTCAGCAAGCATAACGGTTCAGATTTCCTACCTTTTTATACATACTACCTTTGTATCTATATGTGCATATAGTGATAGTTTTGAAGACTATGAGGCATGCTTGTGTAAGTTCTCTACCTGATGCTAGATCTAAGTTAGGTATTTCTCGAGAGAACTATCTTTACCTAATAATAAATATACCCGTCGTGGCACTTTTGCAAAAAAGTCCCTGAAGTTTATACGAATCAACCCGCAGTCCACCGTAAGTGAAAAAAACGGTTTGTACGCAGCCCTGACTCGCCCGTATTCATTGCTGCCCCGCACGAGAACCCGAGGGTTTCAACCGCCGCCGCACCCCAATCCCTCCTGCGCCGCCGCGCCCCCATCCCTCCGCCGCCGCCGTCCCTCCACTCTGCGGTGCCCGTCCTCGATCCGCGGTCGCCAAATCCGGATGAGATCGGCAAGATCCTCCGCATCTCGCGCGACACCCAGCCGCAGCTGCTCGTCGACCATGCGGGGAGCACGGACGAGCTGCTCGTCGGCGTCCATCCTGCAGCCCCGCTGACGACGGTGCCCAGCCTCCTCGACAGCGGGCGCCTCCTACTTGCCGCAAGGTATGTCTTCCCTGCTCGCCACTCCCCTGGATCCCACTCCCCCTACCATAATATTTCTATTTCGAGGCAAGCAAAGTGTTTGATGGAATTTGACAACAAAATTGTTTTCTGTGCTGCTACGTAGCCAATTTAGAGTGGAAGATGTTGTCCTGGGTGTGTAGAGTATGCGGTGTGCGGCTTCTTGTGTTTGTGTGTGTGCATATATGTTAATTGGTGGCTGGTGTGTGTGTGTGCAGGGTGCGAACGGGGACAGCGAGTACGCGGCGAGTATACTACGCGGAGAAGCGATACAGGGGCATGAAGCAAGCGAGCAGGTGTGCGCAGCGACCCCCTACTGCACTAATAGCCTTGACGGAGCACCGGGGCCGGCTCGACAGGGCATGCCGCCCGCCGGTGGACGCCTGGATGTGCGCGACGGAGATGAACCCCACGTCGTCGCCTCTGCAGCCTGGACAAAGCTCCACCAGTGCTGATGATGAACCTCACATCTGTGCTGGTGATGGCGCTCTCCATCTACTTTCTCCACCGGCTATCAGAGAGTAGAGTTCACATCGTGGATTTGTTTTTTCTTCAGAGATGTGCTCCCGTCATTGTTGGCTGTCGAATTTGCGATGCAATCCATCCCTATGTCGATGCCCAATCAGCAGAACAGAGCAGCTGCCGCAATTTACCCATTGATTTCTTGGAGTGATTCAAACCTAGGAAAGCCTGCTACTTGTGCAAGGAACAGGGTAAGAAATTTCAGTTTTCTTACTAATGCACCTCAATTTGTAAGGTTAAACAATGTCAGTTTGCTTTATGTTGGTTTTCTAATTTCTACATATTCCTTTCTTACAGACTCTGCCTTCAAGCAAATCTAATTATCTAGGTAGTATGGAAAGCAGGCAAATTATGTAACTATTTGTACAACCCACGAATGTATTTCTCCGTACTGCCGACTTCGCCGGAATTACGTCGGCCCGTGTAGCCAAGGTACGTGGTTCAAACTGCTCGAGTAATATTGATTTGGAGTTGTTTTGGCCAAGCGTCTAACTGAACCATGCTACTGCACAGTAGCCAAAATTCAGTGTAAACTGAACCATGCTACTGCGCAGTAGCCAAAATTCAGTCAGTTTGTTTTCCTGTGATCTGAAGCGGCTAAACTGAACCATGATACTACACAATAGCCCAAAGTTTGACTGATAGATATGAGTATCATCATATAACTTTTGTTTTATATTTCTAGAATATGTAATAGGTAACCAGCAATGTTGTTTTCAGTTTGACAGATGTGGCTGATAAGTTCCAGTACCACTTACTGTGATGCAGTATTGTGTGCTTTTTAAAGTTTTTAATAGTCTTTGCTAAACCCGAGCTTGCTTCTTATATACTTGTCGGTGAACAGTTCGTACATCACCAGAACCAAAATTCAGCAGAGTAAATGAGACGTAGTAAAGCTAATAGCGTGTGCATTTTATTTCCTACATCCAGAAAAGGGAAATATCCTTAGAGGATTGCAGTTGAGATGGCGCTGAATAGCTTTCGTTGTAGTTCTAAAAGTGTGCTGCACAATGCTATTTTGTTAATTGCGCCCTATCGAATCAAAACCTGAATATTCCTATTTATGGTTAATAAATCATGTTGTTGCTACTTTGTTAATAAATCACGCGCTTCTTAATTCTTTGTGTACGGCTTGCTGTCAAAACACTAAACTTAACATGTGCTTGATTATATGATTATTCCTTTATCTGGTTGATGATTTTGGCTGCAAGTCGCTGTAAACTGGAGCTCCATCTGGATTCGGGATTCATTTTCATATGGGATGCTTTTGTGCTTATTATGATTATTCCTTTATCTGGATGATGATTTTGGCTGCAAGTCGCTGTCAACTGGAGCTCCATCTGGATTCGGGATTCATTTTCATATGGGATGCATTTTGTGCAGTAAAAAAATCCGTTGGCTAGGAAGAAATAAAATCATGAATTTCCAGCCAATCAACTACCAAATATAGGCCCTTGACAGCAGCATTAATTTTGTCTCATACTTAAACTTAGTTAGGCCATGGTGGCTTAGCCTGTTCATATAAATTTTCTTATTAGTTTTGTGGCATATCACTTAATGAGGTTGCCTGTGTGGTATATGTTTGGGGCAACTCGGTTTTTTTCTAGAGGCCAGAGCTCAGTATCTAATCGCAGCAAAGCATGCCGCTGTTTAGCATGATTGGCATAGCTTACAGTTTTTGTTAAACTGAATTAGCGAATATATGTTGCTTTTTCACCTAACAGGCTTGGCTATATGTTTACTGGTGCGCACCATGTCATTTGAGACAATTTCAAGATCTTAGAAATTAGCTCCAAGCTTCAAAATTCCAACAAACCAATACAAAGATGAAATTATTCATTTAAAATTAGCAAGTTATGAGAGGAAGGTTTGCATAAAGTAATTCTACATGGCGTAAGATTACAATATTCATTGTAGCAAGATTTTCTTTCCAATCTGCGGCACCGTCAAATCGGACATCTATCATGGTTCATGACATTACGCATCAAGGATAGAAGCATATATGTTGGATATCTACGACATAAAGAGATTATCGTTTCAACTACTTGACCTATCAGTGATTGGTTAGTTCAATCAAATTTACAGATTTACTGTTGATTTGTTTGGATGGTTGGTTAGGAAAGTGAAAAGGAAACTCTTTGATGTTGACAACTTAATTTCTCTGTGGTAGTGACAAAGCAACGACCTTACTTGAACAGTATCTATTCTATGGGATCGTACCGCTGCAAACCTGCCAGCAAGTAAATTTAGTGGCATTTTATTTTGTCTAGGATAACTTTGCTTTTTGTTGCTCAATAAAAAGAATATCCCTCTTCGTAAATCTATTATTTCGCTTTCCGATGAAGCTGTAGTTCTCTCCAAATAATTTTCAGATTACACTAAGCAGAAGCTGCTAAACAGGCTGCGGAAGCTGATGAAAATCAAACAGTAAAGAGGAGGCTGCTCTGTGTTGCCATTGTTGTATGAATATAATGCGACCTTCTGCTATTGTATGAAGAAAAGTATGTGCAGAACTGCATACTTGCATAAATAGAAGATAGATAAATATGACCTTGCGTACAGATTGTTGTGTAGATAAAATTGACCTTGCTTACAGATTTTGCTGTATGTATTTTTTTTGTATAGTTCACCGAGATAGATAGAAGATGGTAGAAGAAAGAGGTGCAGATTGTTGTATGGCCATATTGTACATGGTGATCATTGTTGTATATTTTTTGCATAGATAGAATAATGATGTAGATATAGAGGGTTTTCGCATATGTAGTAATTTTCATAGGAACTATGATTCTGTATGACTGTTATATGGCGCACAAATCAGTCATATACTCATTTATTGTGATGGCATGTACCGTGTTTGTGAAGTGCGAGCAGCAAACAACCTGAGTGGTTTTCTTCTTACTTGTCATGAAGTTCTGATGGATGAAGTTCTATACAATGCTTACTAAATTTAAGTCTGTGACAATTTTCTGTCCCGTTGCAACGCACGGGCCCGTGTCCTAGTAATTTCTATATGCAGATGGCAATTAGCAAAGAGGCATAGATGCAACAACTACTCCTTTTTTTTTCCTATTAGGAATAGCGAACACATCTGATGTTTACTTTGTCATGGTTATATTTTGAAATGGATTATAAATTTGCTGATCTATTCCATGAGCTTCCTTGGCAGACGTAGTTCCTCTCAAACTGTAGTTGGTTATTTATGTGGCTTTGAAATGCATTATTTTAACTTTCTCGGCTGATTGAGGCCTACTTGGTGGCATGTATGACGTTCAATAGGCACGAACAAGCTGGTAACCTGTTGCACCAGCAAAATATCGTATTGTAGTTGCAGCGTAAATAAAGTGCCTCCTCACCGTGTGTGTTTTGGTTGCTATGAACTACCAAACTCCTTATTTCCGTTGTGCTAAGATGAGTATAAGTGGTTGTGTTTGGTTGCGAGAGCGACATCGTACGAGGTTAGGTGGGCGTCTGCTAATCCAACTGCGCTGTTCATTTGGTTGGTAAGTTGCTTTCCTGATAGCGGCATTAGTAATACCATCGAACGAATCTGTGTGCTATGATACAATATTTAATTACACATCATGGAAACTGGGAACCACTCCCGGTGTATGGGCGGTGCAGGGGTACCAGGGAACATGTTGAAGAAGAGAAGCATCATATAGGCTGATGATTGTTTGGTTAAAATTAATGCGGATATACATGCTGTGTTTGCCGCGGTAACCGCAGGAGAAGAAACTGATGCGTAACTTGACATTGTGAACCACTCGTCTTGTGTGCCAGCGAGGGTCTTGGATGAGTAAACTATTGCCACAGATCAATTGCCTTCCTAACATTGAGATTTGGGAGTCCCTGTCGCCCCAAATTTTTCTTCAGTGTGTTTGTTGCGAGAAAGCGACATGGAACGAGGCAATAAGCTGCTTCCTGATAGCGGCACTAGATGCCCATCGATTGAATCTGGGTGCTTTTATTTAACTAGAAATGCAGCATGTTTTGATTGTGTTTACCCGCATGAATCTTCAGGTAGATTAATGACCGGATCACTATGCAGAAATCAAACGTACGCCAGCAGATTCGCGGCGTGGTGCAACTTCTGTCAAAAGTGGCAACTGAGTTCTTCTGGCGTAGGGAAGTGGAATTGGAAGCTGGATGTTGATCCTGGTGCTATGAAGGATCCACTAGCCAAACATCCGACACAGAATGCCTCACAGTTCTATCTACCTCACTAGCAACTCTATTACCTTAGCGATCAAGGACAAAAATTGACGCTTCTAGAAGCAAGAAAAAATAATGGCCTCGTCGAATTTTTCTTTGGAAATTTGGAGGATCTTGCTTCCGAGGATCATATGAGTGGAGTTGTCATATTCCTATAGTAGGCATTACACTTTTCCATGCACCAAAATTCATAAGGAAATTAACATGAGCTTAAATTTTATTTTATTTTTCTTTAAGAAATCCAACTCATCTATTTTACTCTCCCTCTCTCTTGGAACAGACAAAGTGATTTTACATATTGATCATTTTGCACTAGAATCAAGCTTTTTGAGTGAATATTCACACTATATAGAATATCTTGACTTTGAATAGTTGCATGCAAGTCTATATAACATAGAAAAACAGAATGTCCATTACTGGTACGTGTGGGTGAACCAAATTCTCATTGAACTGGATTTTCCATTCGAAGGGGATTGTACAAGATCGGCAATACCCCCGCGAATACTCAGCCATTATGAAAAGTTTTTAATGTTAGAGTTCATGAAACCCCAATTGATTGACTCGTAATAATACCTACGACTTCTCCCAATTCAATCAGATTACTATGAGTATGACTCCGACCATAAACTTTATTGACATGTCCAAAAAGTGCTTCGGCGACGTTTTTAGTATTCTTATGTTTTGACATAGTATAGAAATTTACCCTATGTCTAGCTCCGGTGAACAACCTAGCCTTAACCTCCTAACCAAAGCTGGTCCCTGCTGCTTCATGCTCCGTTTCAGGCATCCGAGGAAGTTGAGCTCCGACTGCAGCAGCGTAGGGAAGCTAGCTCACTATTAGATTGGCTAGCACAATGTGAACCGAAGGTTGTCTTTGCATGTCTTCTCAAAGCAAAAAACAGACCCCCTCACCCCCGCTCCGCTCTAACCCTCGGGCGATCCCCAGCTTGGAGGCTGCCCCCCCCCCCCCCCCCCCCCCCCTTCTCAGTTCCTTCCCCACGCTGCCGCCGGTCGACGCAGCCGGGCAAAGCCTATGCGGTGACGGTGATCGCGAGGCTTGGTATGCTCGTTGCAGGCGGTGTGTTCCTTGGCGACAGCGTGCGCAGGAGGCAGTGGCGCAGATGCGCACCATAGGCACGCTCGCATGCGACGATGATGACAATGATGTTGAGTTTGTGAGTGCATGTGGGGTGCCTTGCTTGTATGTTGAGCTTGTCGGGCTTGTTGCCGTAACCGGTGTCGTTTTGGTAGTATTTTGCCTAGTGTTGCTAGGTAGTGTGCTTGCCATGGTGTGGGTTTTAACCCGGTTTCCCCTCAATTAACGGAGCATTGTAATGTTTGGCCTCGTTTTTCCTTAAAAAAGAGGTTTCTTCTTCTTATGTTACAAGGCGGAGCTCATGTCCGGCTTGTCGGTCTCGGCAAAAAAGAAAAGCAAGAAACAAGAATATATGTCAGCTCGTTCACCTATGGAATGAATCTTTCCACGACATTTCCGTGCATATATGAGCCATGAACCCATGACACCACGTATAACACTTCATTTGTTAACATCGTACGCAGACACTAAATTCTGCATTCAGAATTCCTGCATTGAGCTTTTTTGAAAACGCGTGTGCTCCAAAGTGAAGGCGGATGTACGAAAAACGAATGGCCTGTAAACAAGATGTTAGACAGCATTTAATCATGTTACCGGATATTCTATCGTATCTGGTAGTGTACGGCATCTTCTGCCAGACCCACTAGCCATCACTCCCACAAACCTATTACAAACACTGACCTTTAGGACCAACACACGACTTGGCCCGCTTCGAAATCACACGACCACATCAGCATTTTGTGTCCGAACGTCGCCCGTAAAAGAAAGTTGCTCCATGCTCGAACTGACTTTAGACGATCCCAGGTATGTTCTTTACTATTAAAGGGGAGTTGATGGCAGTGGTTCATCCCATCACTCTCTCCCCGCACCCTGACATGTAGACCATCACATGGAGCAATTACCAACTGCCTCAGAACGTGTACAAAGAATAGAATGCAAATATGTGGCAATCAAAAATAAATGGGCAAGTGCATCGAATCAAGAGGAGTTGCATGGTTGCACTTCCAATCAGCAGAAGATCTCATATCTACTTCATCAACAAAGTAAAGAGAGGAAGCCTCCGATTGGATAGGATAGGGGCGTGCGTGCTTGTCCGGCCGTAACAAAATTAGTTAATCGGTCAAGTTAGCTGTGTTCAACTCGATTTCTTCGCTCGTACCAAAAACATTAATGGTGGTGTTGTCGTGGAAACAACAAGAGTAGGGGGTATCTCGTTGTTAGCACTTAGAACAAAATTAGCGGTGATGTGTACAGGTGCCTTATAGAGAAGGTCGCCAATACGTTGCAAACATATCTATTCCTTTTAAATTTTAATGATATATTTCCTTGGTATTTAATGAAAGATTTATTATTTTGAGGACTAGCCTACTAATAAAATGCCAGAAGGTAGTTTTCCTATGTGATATTTTTTATTTCAGGTATTATTCCGAACAGATAAAAATTAGAGAAAAATCGGAAGAACTTTTCGAGGAAAATCACGAAGACCTACCAAGGGGGACCTGGTGGGCCCCACCTAGGACCAACGCACCCAGGGGGTGCACCCAGCCCCTGGGTGCTCGGCTAGGGTGCGCGGGCCCCTGGTGGGTCGCCTCCCGATGCCCTTCGGCCGCGACCCCTGTCTATATAAATCACGGACACCCTAATTTTTTCATAATGTTCCGCTGCCGCTATAGAGACAGGTTGCTTCGCTGGCACCCTACCAGAGGGGGAATTCATCATTGTTCATCATCAAGATCATCACCACGATGCTCCCCGGTGAGATGTGAGTAGTTCACCCAATGGACTATGGGTTTTTAGTAGTAGCGATGTAGTAATCTCTCTCAATTGTGCTTCAGTGTCTACATCATATGAGCTCCTGAACATGATTATGATAATCTATGTATAATTCTTGTGGTGGAACTTTTGTTATGTGGCGATCAATTCTATTATGGTGTTGTTCTCATGGTTGTATGATTTATTTATAGAGTTATATTGGGTCTTCGTTTGATTAGTCTATCCTTGGCCAATTAGATAAAAGAACAGTAGTGAGAACGTTATGCATTAGATGGAGTGGACCACTATTTGTGAAGTATGCCTAGTTACAGAAAAAAGGTAAAAAAACAAAACAATGACTGGTTTGCCTCAGTAAGTGTAAAAAGATTGTATGACTCCCCATGGGTGGTTATATTCTCAGCGGCGTGTCAAAATTCTCTATGCAATGCTATGTAGTTTCTACTTAATACTTAGGTGCTGCGAGAGTTTTGGGCACTTTAAATGAATTATTAGCCAATTGATGCAATGGATGTTGGTCTCTTGGATTTACAGATGCATTGCCTATATGAATTTATCTCGACTATTTGGTATGACTATCTATATGTTTTGGATTGTTCAATTCACGTGCCTATACTTATTTTTATATGCCACTATGTTTATAAGAGATGCTACTGGTGAGCCTATGAATCTCGGTCTAATTTCCAATATAAGAAAAACAGTTTAAAAAATCATTTGCTATTTTAAAATTAATTATTAATTATTTCAAAAATACAAAAATATTTATCTATCATTATCTACTCATATCTTGTTGCAACTAAGAAGACTGATGTGGTTGACACCCACATTAGAATTGTTGGGGTTACAAGAAGGTTTATTTTATTTGTTCCAGTATCGCTCGAGGGAGAAGATTCCTTGCTGGTACCTCTTATGGATTGATAACCTTAGAGCAACTCTAATCCATCCCCAAAAAAACCTGTAACTCCCAAAAAAATTGTTGTTCTTGGGAGTTAGACTACTCTAACCCATCCCCAAAACCTGTCTAACTCCCAAAAAACACCCCACCCCTCCTAATAAGTTGGGAAGGATTGCTTCCTCCCAAAACCCAAATTTCTGGCGGGAGAAAACTTCCCCACGCCAACTGCTGCCATAGCCGCCCGCGATTTTACCACCGGTGACGCATCCGGCCACGCCGCCACCTCCCGCGACACACCACTACCCCTGCCGACACATCCCTGGCATTCCCCCTGCTCACCGCCCACCGAAACCATCGACCCACGCCGCCACCCTCCTCGCCGGTGACCACCACTGCTCCGTCCGCTCCCCGCCAAGCCGACCGCGTCCTCCCCCACACCACCAACCGCCACCACCATCTTCTCAATGACACAGCTCGCTCCACGCCTCCTCCCACCGCCTCCGGTTGGCCCGCGTGAGCTCCTCGCCTCCGCTGACCATGACACCCGCCGAGTGTTCTATGAAATGTCGCACAATGCTAGCTAACCATTCGACAATGACGATGGGGTCAATTGGGCGAAACTAGAGGCCGAGGCCGAGAAGAAGGAGGAGGCAGTGTGGGCAGAGCTGGAGTCCACCAAGAGGGCCGAGAAAGAGGGGGAGGCCACCAAGAAGGAGCTAGAGGCGATGTGGGCGGAGATAGAGGTCGAGATCGAGGAGGAGGAGGACACCAAGAAGGGCAAGGCCATCGAGGAGGCCGCCAATAAGGGCAAGGTTAAGGCCATCGAGGAAGTTGACAACGACGATGACGGTTATCCTGGAAGATCCCCACCGGGTACAAAGGTAGGCGACCGATACCTGGGATGATTAGCATGCGCCCTCGGGAAGAGTACAAGAAGTGGCTCGACTCGTATGAGTTGTAGAAGAAGTAGTGAGAGACATGCCATTGTGCCGCTTTACGTTTAATCATGAAGTTTATGTCATGTTTGTGTCGCTAAATTATGTTTATCCCATCACTGGAATATGTTTAGTACTATGCCAAACTTGTGAGTGTCATAGTGTTTGAAATGAAGTTCAAATGGTCTTTTGTATGCAAAAGAAGGACAATTTAGCAAATAAAAATTTATTGGGACTTAAGTTTTGGGGATGGGTTAGTTCCCACCCTCCAAATACCTAGAAATTATTGGTAGTTAAGTTTTGGGAGTTAAATTTTGGGGATAGGTTAGAGTTGCTCTTAGGTCACTCACTTAAGGGAAACTGCTGCTTACTACAAACTCCTGCGCTTAGGGGCCCAACCATTAGAAGGTACTCGCTGTACACCGATAGAATTGACACGTCAACATTTTTTAAACAGGTTTGATCGCCTCGTGGAGCACGACATATTCATGTGTTAGGAGAGACGACAAGAGAAGTGCTTGGCTTGTAGGACATCCGAAGACATAGCCACTTCCAAAGTTCCCCATCTCTCGACGATCCGAGCCTTACAAGGTCCCTTGGACCCTGACACCCAGGCCCAAGCCCTGCAAGGTCGCTTGAAGGGGGGGTGTGCCTCTTCTCTTGAGTTTATTCAAGTGAGAGTTAATGTGAGTACATGTCCACGGGAGGGTATTCATAGCCTAAGGTTCCTTGACAAAAGACCAAGGCTACCCTTGAGGTGGTAGATGGGAGGGGTAAAAATGGTCATTCTTGGTCCATGAGTCCATGGTAGACTAGAGGGAGGGAGTGGTGCATGGTCTATGGTGGAATAGCCTACTCATCCCTCCACTTGTTGGGCTTGTTTCACTTAGGCCTTCATCTCTTGACCTTTTCTTTTAGCTTCTCATTTCCTTTGACTGGTTGACCGTGGCTAGTTGCTTGGACTTTCGTTGACTTGACTTGACCTTGACTATTTGCCATGTGGATACCATGTAGGACTAGATGAGACCCCTCGGTAGGATTATCTATTCTCACAACAGATGGGTTACGAAACAAGACCCTAGCTAGCCCAACCTATATATATTTCTTAGGCTCTACCTTTAAGGGCAGTCAAGATTGTTTAGCTAAAGTTCAAGACTTGTTTTTCGAGAGAACCAGGATATGATCAAGCCAGGGTATTTGTTTTGTCGACTAATTATTTGTTGAAGAGCTATTGTTGCTTTGTGTTCTTGGCGAGAGATTTGATAAATCATCTCTAATTTTGCTTCTGATTCTTCGAGGATCATCGACATACTTCTTCATCAAGGTCTGCGTGTTGCTTCCATGGTGATTACTTGTGTGTTGTCCCTTGGATACGGCTGATATCGGATGGGTGGGTAGGCCGAATCCGGTTTCAAGGGCACGGACTGTGCATGCATGGTAAACCGCAGTGTAGATTCCGTATAAGTTGGAGAGAATTTGTTGCCTCTATGCTGCCTCCAAGCCTCTATGTGATGCCTCTGTACACTGCATGTCATCGCCTCTATGCCCAAAACGCTAGCGTCGACGCTAACGTTAGAGGCTAGCTCCAACCTCTAATAATAAGTAATATAACTAAAGTGGGAAGGGTTTGATTTTTCTGGGTTTTTTGAATTTTTTTCGGCGCCTACTGTTCGTATTTTTGCCAGCGAACAGTAAGTACGTATGAACAGTAACTGATTTTTCTGGTTTTCCCAATTTTTTCGGCGCCTACTGTTCGTATTTTTGCTAGTGAACAGTATTTATGTACGAACAGTAACCCACACATGAACAGTGCGCGGGTGAACAGTTCCTTTTGTGAACAGTACCCCGCTCATGAACAGTACCCCCATAAACAGTTCTTTCTTTCTCTAAAAAAAAATGTTTCCCCCGAAGAAAAAATATGCAATTTTTAAAAAAAAAATATGATATATTTTACACATCATTTATCTCCCCTTCCTCCACCCTCACGTCCTTATATAGAGAGTTGTGATTTAGAATTTTCTATACATCATTTCTCGACACCGACGCCGATGCACAACACTGGCGTATCAATACACAGCCGCCTCAATCGTCTCCTAATTCTTTCCGATGATATTTTTAACAGAGCACAAAAACAGTAGGCCGGAATTGTATATTTGCACGAGCAGTAATCCGTGGAAAAAATAAATTCTAGACCGATTACTACCCATTTTTACAACGCAACAACAATTAAAAGTACACTAACAAATACCCGAACAATAACCGGACATTTTCCGAATTAACTCAGGACTACTAACCGAAACAATAGACCAAATAAACCGAAACAACAACTCCGAATAACCCGGAGCAATAAAAGCAGCGAAACGAAACAACACCTGAATAAACCGAAAACATTAACCCACACGGATCATAAAACTGAAATAGTAACCGAATTTTAAACCAAAACAATACACCCGAATAAACCGAAATAACTAAAAAGAAAAAAGAAAAAAACACTACGCATTCACGTGAACAGAAATTCATAAGAAATATATTAAAAAAAACCAAAAAAACTGGAACTCCTCCTCCCTAGACCCGAAACAGTAAAACCAGTGAAACGGACCAACACCGAAGTAAACCGAAAACATTAGCCCACCCGAATCATAAACCGAAACAGTATCTACCAACAAATACCCAAACAAAAAACCGGACATTATCGGAATGAACTCAGGACAACTAACCGAAACAATAGCCTAAATAAATCAAAACAACAACCCAGAATAATCCGAAGCAACAAAACCAGCGAAACAGAACAACACCTGAATAAACCAAAAACATTAACCCACATGAACCATAAAACTGAAGCAGTAACTGAATTTTAAACCAAAACAATACACCCGAATAAACCGAAACAAAAACCGGACATTATCCGAATGAACTCAGGATTACTAACCGAAACAATAGCCCAAATAAACCGAAACAACAATCCCGAATAACCCGAAGCAATAAAATGAGCGAAAGTACTAATACTAAAGCGGGAAGGATTCCCTTTTTCTGTTTTTTTTTTGAAAGATTACTACTCATTTTCCGTCGCTGTCAGTGAACAGTACCGTATATGAACAATACCGTCTGTGAACAATAATCATCTACGAACGGGACCATACACGCACAGTAATCGTCTGTGAACAGTAATAGCGTTTGAACCGCCATCCCCGGATGAACAGTACTTCTGCTTAACCAGTGCTCCAAATAATCTGATTTCTCGCCTTACTTCTTTTAGCTTTCACCGAAGAAAAATGCGCACGTTTTCAGTGAACAATAGTGACAAAGAGTACCATGCATGAACAGTAACCGCGAGTGAACAGTCATCTCGGATGACCAGTACATCTGCTTAACCAGTGCTCCAAATAATCTGATTTTCTCCCCTTACTTCTTTTAGCTTTCACCGAAGAAAAAATACGCACGTTTTAAAAAAAACTGGGATTTTTTTTACACATCATTTCTCTCCCCTTCCACCACCCTCGCGTCCTTATATAGAGAGTTAGGATTTAGAATTTTCTATACATCATTTCTCAACACCGGCGTACCGATGCACAGCCGCCTTAATCGTCTGCTGATCCTTTCCGATGATAGTGCTGCCAGGACACAAAAACAGTAGGCTGAAACTGTATATTCACATGAACAGTAATCCATGTGAAAAATAAGTTCTTAACCGATTATTGCCCATTTTTACAACACAATAACAGTTAAAAGTGCACTAACAAATACCCGAACAAAAATCGAAACATTATCCGAATAAACTTAGGGCTACTAACCGAAACAATAGCCCAAATAAACCGAAACAACCAACTCGAATAATCCAGAGCAATAAAACCAGTAAAACGGAACAACATCTAAATAAACCGAAAACATTAACCCACACGAACCATAAAACTGAAACAGTAACCGAATTTTAAATCAAAACAATACACCCAAATAAACCGGAACAAAAAAAAACAGCACTATGCATTTACGTGAACAGAAATCCAGAAGAAACAAAAATAGTAAACCAGCACTATGGATTCACGTGGACAATAATCCAAAAGAAATAACCAAAAAAATAAAAATATGTGTTGTTTTCTTGCTTATTTCGATAAAATACAGACGAAATTGGCAACGGGCGCGGCGTGCGCCGCGCTCCTTCAGCGCTAGTAAGCACTAAAGAAATGGCTTAGGCCCATTGTCGGATGGCTTTGGTAGCTGCTGCACACAAGATGAAAGATAGAAAGCTATATTTTTTAATTTAGGGTGGGCTCCACATTAGAGGCAAAAGACACTCACCACACTGCAGCTCACTTGGAGGCTGTTGGTGGGACCCAGCTTAGTGGTTGGGCTGCCTCTAAAACACTGTGGGTGCTCTAAATTAATTTGAGTGGGTCTTTTCTGCCGTCCGTCCCCGGTGCCATCTTTTTCCTCCCCCGAGCACTCCGCTGTTCCCACCACCTCCGACCCCTCTCTCTCTCTCTCTCTCTCTCTCTCGAGGAGGGAGAGAGAGGCTCGGCCTTGTAGTGTGAATAGTAGTATGTGCTTGCATTCCAATAAACCAGATTTAGTTCGTGTCCTCCTTCGTGCGGTTGCGGCCGTGGCCATGGTGGCTGGGGGCTGGGGCGATGACCGATGCTACTGGCCTCCTGGACAAATCTGTATCCCCGGGTGCTAGCGACGAGGCGGATGCGGCGCTTGCGTAGTGGGATTTTGCCTCCCAACTCCATGGCCGTTGCAGCGGCGTGTTTGCCGCCGCCGTTGTGGAGCTAGGGGAGGATGTGGGCCTCGTGGAGGTCCTGTACAGGAGAGGTTCGGCTGCTCATCTCCAGCTTCGCATGATGTGCAGCTCGTTGGCGACCATGGGGCCTGAGGCGTCGGTCGTCGTTGCTGTGCAGCTCGGTGGCAGCGACGCCGGTGTCACTACCGGAATAAAGCTCTATGCCGACGGCTTTTTCTATGCAGACGGCCTTTTGTCGGGGCCGTCGGCATAGATGGAGCTATGACGACGGTCTGGAAAAAACCGTAGGCATAGATAGGCCATCGGCATACATCGATCTATGCCGACGGCAACCGTAGGCATAGATAGGCTGTCGGTATATATCGATCTATGCCGACGGCAGCCGTAGGCATAGTCAGGCCGTCGGCATAGAGGTAACCCTGGCGGCCCGGCGGTTGACGGCGGGCTGACGCCGTCAAATCTATGCCGACGGCCCTGACGGCGGCCGTCGGCATAGATTTTATCTTTTTTTTATTTTAAATCATTTTTATTTTTTTAAAGTTAAAGTTTGATTAATTTAAATCTGACTTATCTAAACTTAAATATACACAAATTATATATCGATTTGGGGTAGAATTTTCCATAGATTATGAATATCTAGTTTGTTTTTGTTTTTGAGTATGTTAGAAATGTGACCTCATGTACTTTTGCGTATAGGTCCTTATACTTTGTTAAAATCACAAGTAATTGATACTTGCATCGATTTTGACAAATTTTATATGGTTTTTTATCAGAATCTTAAAAGGATTCTGTTGCTATACTATGTTTTCAAATTTGAACAAACTAAAATCATGTTTGCTTCAGATTTACAGAAAACACCCTTTTGTTTTGACATTTTTGTATATTTTTCATTCCTTGGCCAAACGAAACAAATTTTATATCTACATCCATCAGATTGTTTCTAGGATTATGGTGACAGGTGTAAACACCCGGCACGTGGCTCTGGAGTGTGACCCTCTTCACGGATGGCGCTGCCGCCGGCACTTGGAGTGGGAAACCGGCCATGCCGGGTTCACCCGGAGGGAATCTAGTGGTGGGTTGGGCCCAGACCTTGTTCTGAGATGTTGCTATGGGCTGGCCTATCACAACCAGGTGGAAAGGTCCATTGGTCAAAGGTCGTCCGGTGAAAGTCAAAGGCCTAGATCTCCGGGTCAACGGGGCTAGGGTTAGGCCGGTCGGGGGCCTTCGGGGGGTAGCAATGCCACCAAAACATCGCACTGGGTCCTCATACATGTCTTAAAGTGTGGCAGCAAGTTCAAACACCCGGCACGCGGCTCCGGAGTGTGGCCCCCTGCACGGACGGCGATAACACCAAAGTAACGTTCGCACGGTTTCGCCGTTGCGTGAATTTTTCTGAACACTCAGCATGCGATAAAATCATGAAATTATTACACGGTGCAGACACATGTGATATAAGATGTGTGGTAATTTTTCATGTTTTTTTAAGATGCAAAAGTATCTAAAAAAATCCCTCCTTGCGGATTGTTCTTTGCATGTCTACTAGTGGGGTGGGGGGCTTCGGCGGTTAGCAATCCCACCAAATCTTGCGTTGGGTCCTCTTACATGTTTGAAAGTGTGGTGGGGTATTTAAATAGGCAATACGCGGCTCCGGAGTGTGACCCCCTTCACGGACGGCGCTGCCGCCGGCACTTGGAGTGGGAAAACGGCCACGCCGGGTCGACCCGGAGGGAATCTAGTGGTGGGTTGGGCCCCGACCTTGTTCTGAGATGTTGCTATGGGCTGGCCTATCACAACCAGGTGGAAAGGTCCATCAGTCAAAGGCCGCCCGGTGAAAGTCAAAGGCCTAGATCTCCGGGTCAATGGGGCTAGGGTTAGGCCGGTCGGGGGCCTTCGAGGGGTAGCAATGCCACCAAAACATCGCACTGGGTCCTCGTACATGTCTTAAAGTCTGGCGGCAGGTTCAAACACCCGGCACGCGGCTCCAGAGTGTGGCCCCCTGCACGGACGGCGATAACACCAAAGTAAAGTTTGCGCGGTTTCGCCGTTGCGTGAATTTTTCTGAACACTCAGCATGCGATAAAATCATGAAATTATTACACAGTGCAGACACATGTGATATAAGATGTGTGGTAATTTTTCATGTTTTTTTGAGATGCAGAAGTATCTAGAAAAAATCCCTCCTTGCGGACTGTTCTTTGCATGTCTACGAGTGGGGTGGGGGGGCTTCGGCGATTAGCAATCCCACCAAATATTGCGTTGGGTCCTCTTATATGTCTGAAAGTGTGGTGGGGTATTTAAATAGGCAATACGCAGCTCCGGAGTTTGACCCCATTCACGGACGGCACTGCCGCCAGCACTTAGAGGGAGGAAACGGCCACGTCGGGTCAACCCGGAGGGAATCTTGTGGTGGGTTGGGCCCGAAAAATGCCATGTCCTGGCACGTGTCATGCAATGGCCCCCTTTGTGAGCACGAGAAGTTTTGAGGTCAATGGAGCAACGGGAAGCGCACTTCCTTCACAAACCGGACACGTTCTCTCTCGATAGCCAGATACTAACTCGGAGATGGTGCAGTTTACAAGCGGCCTCCGGTCAGGCTTCTGCGAAACACGCTCAAACTTTCACCACACCCTACATGGGCCATATGACGACACCGTGCTAGGTCCCGAGGATTTCCGACATCATATGATTTTCGGTGGATTTTAACGGCTGGATCCGGCATGCCGCCGAGGTACATTCGCCCCCCGGTGGTGGGGCCTGCCCCTCCTTTGGTGTCGCCGTTCAATGGTGAGGGACGCCGCACGTGCCGTCGTCGAGGGCGACGGGGCAAGCCGGAGAGATGTTTCGTGCGACCGTCAGACAACCAATCTACTGTAACCATCATAGTCATCCTTCTTCCGCCTAAGTATGTCCATGAGGACAGGGTTTCGGGCGTCGGCTACAACTCCGGCGGCCACCGGTTTCGTGCCTAAGTGTTTACCCGGAATAAGACGGTAAAAAAAGAAGAAAAACGAAAGGAAAAAACACAATTGCAAGAGGTTACTTCTCATTGGTGGAAACATTTATGCCTTGGATCGATGACATGGCGCACATCCATCCATCCATCTATCTCTCCATCCCACATCCCTCCATCCATCTAAAGAAAAGGAGAAGAAAAAAAAAAGAAAACCCACCCAACCATCCATCTCTCTCTCACTTCTTCCTCGATCTCTCTCTCTTTGTGCTCTCCTCCCGATCCCCTCTGTCTCCGTCGCCGCCGCCGCTCGATTCCGGCCACTGCCGGCATGCTTCGCCGTCCTGCTCGCCACCTACAGCTCCCCCTCGAGCTGATCTACCTTCCCCACCCGCTCGATTTGGTTATCCTCGCCTCCTGAGGTTGCTCCCATCGATCCCCTCCGCTAGGGTTTCGGTGGTGGTGAGCCCCTCGTCGCCAGCAGTCTCCTGCTCGTTGCTCCGTTCGTGTACGCCACCTCTCACACCTCCTGGCGGTGCCGGTGTTGCCTGGATGATGCTCCTGCCGTGCAAGGTGCCCCTCCGCCGGTCGGGACGGCGTGCTGCGCAACCCCGGCGTGGGTTGGCGTCGTGCGGTGCTGTGGTGGCTCCCTCGCCGTGCTGGGATGGCGACGTGCTTTGCCGCAACCGCGGCAGGGCGTTGTTACGGCATCGGCTACAACCCTAGCCCGGTGAGTTCCACTTCTCCTCCTCTCTGCCCTACTACTACTTCTACTATCTTGGCCATGGTTGCGGCTCTGTCGATGCATTGCTACTGGTGATTGTTTTAGGACGAACTAAAGGTTATTCTAATGTTGCCAGTAATTGCTGCTATCCCTTTAGTTGCTCCTGTGGTCATGCTCTTGCTTATGTATTTGGTTTGGTGTTCTGGCTTGTGTAAGAACTTGGATAATGCCACTATGTTATTGACATCCTACTGTCTGTAGTTCAAGTGGTTCTAGGTTGCTTCTACTATTATTGGCACTATGGATATAGTTGCTGGTTTTCTTGTACTGTTAATAGTGCTATTGTTATCAGTTTTGTAACACTGTTAGGATCAAAGGCATGAATTACTGGTCTAAGGCTTTACTGATTGTGCTCAGTACTACTGTCCTGAGGCATGCTACTTTTTTAGTTAGTATGCTACTGCTTTATGTCACATGTACATACAGGGGTCACTTGATAGCTTGTTTATACTGTTATATAGTTTTGTATTTTAGTTAGGTGTGAGCTATAACTCCTGATTATGGGCAATTATCAATCATGCTTAGTATTGTTTCATTACTGAAGTCATATAATTTCTTATACTTTAATTAAATGTTGAATATGACTGCTGGTTGTTACTGCAGTTTGGTCATGGCATATTTTGTATTGCTCTGCTATGTTCCACTTATTTATGAACCATAGTTAGGTCCTAGTTCTATGTTACTAGTATAAACTGTTCCCGTTTATGTGCTGTTATTCTATATTATGTGTTCCACTGGTTATGAACACTATCTCATCTTGCCCAGTTCCCTCTCTTCTCAATTGATCTGAACAGATACTATGCTTGATTTAGTCCTTTCTCTCCCCTTTCTTTCTTTCTATTCTAAAATCTGATAAGAACAGATGTTTCCTTGATCTTTGCCCGCCTATGATGTTGCACTGAGGCTCCTCACTGGGATATAACAGATACTACAGATGCTACTCATCCCATGATCCGATGATGATTTAGCCCTAGCACTTCTAGGCTTTCCTGAGGACAAACCCCCCAAAATCCAACCTTGGGGTCTTTATGCAGCTTGGTCTTCTGGCCCTGGTGTTCCTGCTTCTTGTGGCATGCCTCCACCTCCTCGCTCTTCACTCTCTAGGCTCACTTGTATGAGTTCGGTCCAACTCCTGTTTGGTGTTTTTACACCAAGTGGCTAACAAGCCTTACTCCCCGGCTCATGTGCTCCATTTATAGTGGTTTGGATGCCTTGTGGGATTTGGTCCTTATCTCTCTCTTTTCTGCTTTGTTTTAATTACTAAAGGAATTCTTTATTATTCCTTGGCTTTATTCATTCCTGGATCTACTCTTCTGACTTGGACTCTAGTAAATGGTTTTGTCTTAGCCAGCTGGATTTAATGGGAAAGTTGTGCCTCTTTTATATTGTTTCATAATTGAGCTAGTGTTATTTCTTTTGGTTGTGCTATTGTTATTGTTGATTTGTTAGTTATAACTTATTTCCTGGCTTGTCTATTCCTTTGGCACCAACGTCTGTTTATGCACTGGATCTGTTGCTTCTGATCTTCGTGGACACTTAACCATCTGTTGTGCTCTTGATCTCTGAAATGTATAGTTGGTCACTTGCCTTGCTGGTTTCCTCTTGGATCTTCCTAATGAAGGGTTTGGACCAGTTCCAAATACCTGATCCACTAGCTCAAACAGCAATGCATTTCCCCTTGGGAAATGCAACTATAATCCAAATTATTTTTCTGTTATTGATTGTTTTGCAGGTTAAGGATCAAGAAGAGAAGATGAAGATCATCAAGAAGATGAACTAGTAGAGGTTTACCTAGGCTTAGCTTTAAGTCTTTTATTTCTGTTCTTCTTTCAATCTTTAATACATTGCACCTCCTGGATACTTTGTAATTGTTCAAGTTATTAATAAAGTTTCTTATTTCCTATTCAGATTGTAAAATCATTTTGTAATGATTTACTTGTTATTAATATAGTCTCTTTTGACCCAATATGTAATTTCACTTGTACTATTTATTTATTCTAATAAAGATGGAACCTTATTTATTTATTCTTAATTATTTAGATGCATTTCCATTTTATATATATGTGGATATTAGGGCCTGTAGCTATTTAAATTTGCAGCGCAGAAGCAAAAAAACAAAAAAAATTGACCAAAACTATGCCGACGGCAAAGCCCTCGGCATAGATGGCTACCAGGAGTACCCAGGCGACGACACGTGGCAAATCTATGCCTACGGCTTTGCCGTAGGCATAGTCCTCGGCTAGGAACTACCAGGAGCTGCCACGTGGCAAGGATATGCCTACGGCTTTGTCGTAGGCATAGTTGTGCCATGTGGCAGCTCCTGGTTGGCCGGACTTCGCGACGGCGCCATCAGTTGCCGTCTCGTCCTTTTTTTTGCCGACGGCCGTACGGAAGCCGTCGGCATATACGTCTATGCCGACGGCACTTCTATGCCGACGGTCTGACAAGACTACGCCGTCGAGATCGACGCCGACGGGGATATGCCGACGGCAGCCGTCGGCATAGGGGTATGCCGACGGCCTGAGGCGGTTGGCTGTGCAGGTTTCGTTGACATCAAATTTTGACACGGAAGAAAACATTATTAAGATGGCCTCAAATGAAGAAGTGCTCTACATGGAAAAGTTCCGTGTATTGTCAACATGAACATTTTTGAAGTTTGGTTCATCACCATCTGATATCATCTCGACGACTGAAGTTGTGCTCGAAGTGCTAAAATTTTGTATTTAGAGTACTGTTTGGCCGATTACGCCTCCAAGACGGTCTCATATGAGAAAATGTTCTACATGGATTGTTTTCGTCTTGTCGAAGTGGTCGATTTTGATATAAAAATCGTCTTAATCCGAGTTCGTATGCAAAAGTTAGAGTCATCGGAGTGTGGCTCTACCAGGAGCAAATTGTGACGCGCCCCATCAGACACCCATATAGCTGATGTCTTATGGGTAGCGCCACTGATTACCTCTTTTGCGCGAGCGATTCGGCCCTCAAGATGACTTTGAATCGAAAAACGTTTAACATGAAAGTTGTCCGTCTCGTCAAAACGAATAAATATGCTTTTTTATCTCATTTCCATTTGAGGTCGTTTACTGCCTCAAAAGTGACCCGCAAGGTGCAGCCAGCTTTTAAACCGAACAGTTTTGAAAAGTTCGGATTCCGAGTGGGACCCAAACTAGGGTTTTGAACGTGAATCCAAACCTTTCCTTGCACGGGAAGTCCATCCACCTCTTATATACATGAGGGGTGACGGCCGATTGAAACAATAACACACAATCGCAACGCATCTACCACTTTTTCATCTACGTCTTGTCTCTCCCTCGTTTCTGCTCCCTCGTTCTTCGTCGTTCTTCGTGTTGGAGAGTGCGAATCCCGAGGCTATAGGGGTGGTTGGACCGACCTAGGGCAGCACATAGCCACTGCACTCCCTGACGGGGTCCCTCCCGGGTGTGCGGGGTTTCGGGTCTCAAAAGTTCTCGCCGGCTGTCCTGTGAATCGCGCTTCTGGCGAGGCTCCTCCTGCGATGTGTCTTGTGTACCGCGCTCGACGCCGGAGGTACATGGTGACGTGTTCATGTGCAAACACACTTTTTGGTGACTCCGCTAGGGACTAAAGATCAATCGTCATCATCATCCATCATGTCCGGTCTTCCCAATCCATCTGAAGTGGATGCCGATAACATCATCAAGCCCAATCTTGAGGAATTATCGGCAGAACATCACCAAGCTTATGAGGAGTACAAGAAGGCACGTGAAGAGAAGGAGTTGCAGGAGTTCCTTGGGAATTTCAAGAAGGATCGTCAAGGCAATATCACTCCGGTTGGAGAAATCAAGTTTCCTCCTCTTCACAATGAGCTGGTTAAACCCTCTGTGAGTAATGCCTTCTCCCCCGAGATATGGGCTGAAATTGATAGTCGCATTACTGATAGAATTAATCTTTTATACAAAACTTTCTTGGAAAATAGTAATGCTCAAAAAAATATGCCTCAATCATCTAGTGGTAATGTTGGTGTGCCTGCTACCGTAGAAATCCCTAATCCAACTTTACCTATTTCATTGGCGCCTCCCGTGCCGGTGAATTTTTATCCTAGCCCAACAAATCAAATTGTGGCTGCACCCATTAGTCCTCTCATGATTGTGCCAAGTTCGGTGGTGACGCCGAACCAAACCCTACCTATAGGTGCAAACGCTGTTAGATCACTGTCGAATTATAATTCGGCATACATGCCACAATTCACACCTGCAGCTACTAACCCTACTCCTCCTATGCCACTGCCACAAGCTTCATCATCCACTATGGATGATGCTCTAGCTAATCTTAGAGAGGAGATGGCTAAGATGCTCCGAGAAAATTTTGGAGTTGAATTACCTAGGAACCGGATTTACCAAAAGCCATATCCAGAATACTTTGATGCAATTCAATGCCCTTCGGGATATAAAATTCCAGATTTTGTTAAGTTTAATGGAGAGGGCACAAAAACCACATGGGAGCATGTTAGTCAATACTTGGGACAATTGGGTGAAGCAAGCTCACTAAATGAATTGAAAGTGCGTTTATTTCCTCTATCTTTAACCGGTACCGCATTTTCATGGTTTGCCGCTTTACCACATGGTTCTATTTGTTTATGGTCGCAACTAGAACAAAAATTTCATGATCATTTTTATAGTGGCGATAATGAACTTAAGTTGTCACATCTTATATCGGTTAGACAAAAGCATGACGAATCGGTCTCCGATTACGTTGAATCGGTCTCCGATTACGTCAAGAGATTTAGAGATACAAAAACCGGTGCTATAGCTTGGTGATAACCGAGAGATACTTGGCAGATCTTGTGCTTAATGGTTTGAGAACTCACATTAGAGAAAATCTAGAAGGCTATGAGTTTTTAAGTATCAACCAAGTCTTACAAAGGGCTTTGGCTCAAGAAAGCCGAAGCAAAGATCTCAAAGAGGTGCATAGGTATAAAACTGATCGTCCTAAGATGAATATGGTTGAGTATGATAGTAAGCACTCGGACGATGAGGGTGATATTTATGCTACTGAATTTGTTTGGCCATCTGAGGCCAAACCGTATACTTGCAATGATCTAAAGCCGATTCATAAGAATCATGATGAAGAGATGAAATTCACTTTTAACATTGCTAAGTGTGATAAAATATTAGATGCTTTGTTGCAAGCCAAGATTAGTAGAATATCTCATACTTTACCGCCGTTTGAAGAGCTAAAACGGTGTGCTTATTGCAAGTATCATAATTCTTTTTCTCATGCTACTAATGATTGCAATGTTTTTCGACGACAGATACAATCGGCCATTAATGACAGATGATTAAATTTTTCTGAGATGCAAGTTGATAGGCAGCCCTTCCCAATGAACACCATGGATTTGGAGGGGAAGAAGATGTTAATTCGGCCCAACATAGCTGAATCAGCTAATAAAAATAACGTTGTCATTGGTGAGCCCAAGAAAAGCATGGAGGGCGACAACGTCTTGGGGAGACAAGTTGTGCCTGATAAGCAACCCGGTGGCAAGGAGATAATTAAGATCTGCATCAAGAATCCTACACTCGGGGGGCAACCACAAGTGAAAGAGAACACTCATGTTAAATTTGTTAAGCCCAAGTAAAAGTGCATGGTGCCCCCATGTTTGGTTTTGGTAATTGATGACAATCCCTATGGACTAATGGTTGCCTTGAGTTATATTTGAAGGGTTTGTCCATAGGCATTGCTTGAAGACCATCTGTTGGTTTCAAGGTTATAAGAAGGAGATTATGTGTTGACCAAGGTGCTATTCAAGGAGTTATCCAAAGATTGGTCATGTGAGAGTTGAGCCTATTCTAAGCATGTCTTGAAGAACAAGTTTGTGTGAACATTCATGTTTACCTTCAAGACATCATCTTGAGGATGACATCAAGTGGTGATCGTCATCAAGGTTGCGTTGTGCAAGTTCAAGTGGAGCATCACGAAGAGATCACATGCTTGAAGCTTGCCGTCCATTGTGGTGACAATGGACTTGTGAAGATGTGCCGAAGAGAGGCTCACCCATAGTGAAGTGTGGGGGAGCAATTCACTAGTCTTCATCGAGTCAGCGCAATCAAGAAAGGTGGTCCAACTTGAGAAGGTCAAGATCGTCATCATCTAGCTCAAGTGGATTATGCGCAAGGCAAAGGTTTGTCCTTGATAGGTTTTCTATTTTACCGGTCTCATTGTATTAGTTGGGAGACCGGGTTATAGGATCGATAGCCGTACTATCAAGGGGGGCTATCGAGTGAGTAGCTTGATCGTATCGTTCGTAGAGAGCTCAAACCATTGCATCCTTGGCTTCATCTTTCCTTGTTCTTGTTTGGCTTTTCTCTTTGTGAGTTTTTGAGCTTGTGGTCATCTTTATGACAAGCTCAAGTTCATCGAAAACGGATTTCGTATGCATCATGTTTATGTTTTCGATGTTGGAGTTTTTGCCGGTTCATATTTGGGGAAGGTTCTCTTCCTTATCCTTTTGGCATTTTTTTTCTCCGTCGCTGTTGGATAGTGCTTGTCGTCATCTATCCAACAAGCTTGAGTTTGCTGATGTCGGAGTCCGTTTGGAGAAGTTTTGGCAGTTTTGGTCTTCTTCCATCCTTCTGTTTGTGCTTGGGCCCTTTGACAGAGCCCAAGCGGTAGTACCGCTCGTCGCCACGGTAGTACCGCTTAGGCGGTACTTCCGTTGATGAGTACCGTGGCTACTTCCGCTCGGAGAAAGCTCTCTGTTGCCTCTCTGCCATCACGCGGTAGTTGCACGGTAGTGCAACGGTAGTACCGCTTATAGGGTACTACCACTCTGACTACCACTCTACTACCGCCGTTCCCCTGTTTCCTTCGACAACTAGTGGTAGCACCGCTTGTTGTAGACGGTAGTACCGCTCCGGTGGAACTACCGCTCTGGTATTGGTTCAATACCTGCTGGACACAGAGAAACTACCACGCTAAGCGGTAGTACCGCTCCCCCAAGCGATAGTACCACTTGAGCACGACCAGTGCACATACCGGTTGGATTTTTCCCCCACTATATAAGGGGGTCTTCTTCCCCATTACCCCCAACGACTTTGAGCAGGCTTTCTCCTCCATTGTTGACCTCCAAAAGCTTTGCTCTCTCTCTATTCCTCCCATGATTCTTGCTTGTTTTTGAGGGAAAAGAGAGAGGAGATCTAGATCCACATTTCCACCAATCCATCTCTCCTCTAAGTGAGGGGAACCCTTTGGATCTTGATCTTGGAGTTCTTTGTGTTCTTCTTTGTTCTTCCTCTCATATTCCTCCATAGCATTAGTTGTTGTGGTGGGATTTGGGAGAGAAGGACTTGGGCACTCCGTGTGCCCTTGCCATTGCATTTGGTGCATCGGTTTGAGTTCTACACGGTCATACGTGGAAGTGAAAGTTGAGTAGCTTATTACTCTTGGGTGCTTGGTACCCTAGAGCTTCTTCCTCTTGGGTGCTTGGGCGCCCTGGATGGTTGGTGGTGTCGCGGAGCTCAATCATTGTGGTGTAAAGCTCCGGGCAAGCGTCGGGGTCTCCAATTAAGTTGTGGAGATTGTCCGGAGCAATTTGTACGGGTTCGGTGACCGCCCCCAAGGGTCGCCAATTGTATGGGTTCGGTGACCGTCCTCAAGGGTCCCTTAGTGGAATCACGGCACCTTGCATTGTGCGAGGGCGCGAGGAGAATACGGTGGCCCTAGTGGCATTTTGGGGAGTATTGTGCCTCCACACCGCTCCAAACGGAGATTAGCATCCGCAAGGGTGTGAACTTTGGGATACATCGTCATCTCCGCGTGTCTCTGTTATCTCTTACCCGAGCCCTTTACTTATGCACTTACTTTGTGATAGCTATAGTGATTCATGTTATATATCATGCTATCACATAGTTGTTTATCTTGCTTAGCATAAGTTGTTGGTGCACATAGGTGAGCCTAGTATATTTAGGTTTTGTGCTTGACAAATTAAACGCTAGTTTTATTCCGCATTTGTTCAAGCCTAAACCGTAATTGTTTTGAAGCGCCTATTCACCCCCCCCCCCCCCTCTAGGCGACATCCACGTCCTTTTACCAAGAATCCAGAAGTTGGCAAGTGGAAGACGAATGAAGCTAAAGTCCAGCGCAAGCGAATCAAACCAACTTTTGATATGTTGTTATCCAAGTATGCCAATCAAGCGGCCGGTTCTAGCTCTAACCGGTCATCAAATTTGAAGCGCTCAAGATCACCTCCGAGGCAAGAATTTCAGCATCACGCAAGGCCATATGGGTCATGGGCACCAGGACCATGGATGGAAACACCCCCCTATGCGCCATATTACATGGAAGACTTCAATGGAGGATGGGGGCAGCCCCCAATGGCCCCTTATGCTTTTCATCCGGGGCGGGCAGAACCTAGGAGGCCTGCTCGTGAGAGGCTTTCTTATCACACACGAGGCCGTTTGAACAATGGTGTCAACCGGCCAATGCAAGATAATCAAAAAAGGGTCAACAAGCAAGTGTGGCGTGTTAAATCATCAAGTGCTGAAATATCAGAATCTAGCAAGCAAAAGGAGAAGAGTACTAGTGCTGAAACTATTATGATAGGCACTAAAGAATTAACAATCAAAGAGCCGATTATTGTTGACAATCCGGCTGATTCTAATAAAGATGTGGCTGTTGTCCAGCAAGGTCCCATGGCTAATGATCATGAAGCTAGCGCAAGCAATGACAAGCCCAGGGATCCGAAGTATACTCAGCCTAAGTGGTGTCCTCCCGGTCTGACCAAGGCACAAAAAAGGAGATTGCAGCGCAAGAGGAGCCACGAGAAGGTGGAACAAGAAGCGGAGAAGCAAAGGGATAAATTGTTCAATGAAACTCATGCCATGGTACCCGCAAAACAAGTGTGGAAGCCTAAGCAAAAGGAAAACATAGTAGCTCCTACATTGATCATAGCAACACCTACACCACCAAAGGAGGACGATGCGGCCACTATTACATCGTCCACGTCAACTATTACTTCCTCTTCACTTGGAGATATTTCGGAGTCGGTGGATATGCTTGAGGAAGCATATGATATGTTGGATTATGAGTCTACACCGGTTCATGAAGGTATGGATATTAATATGGTGTATTACTTACCTGCCGAATTTCGTGCTATAGATGAAGAAGGGGAAGTAGCTTAGCTGGATTTTGGTCCTAAAAATGCTATATTCGAGAAGCCAAAAGAACCAGTGACGCACTTGAAGCCATTTTTCCTTAAAGGTCGTATTAATGGATCGCCGGTTGCTAGGATGCTTGTTGATGGTGGTGCTGTGGTGAATCTTATGCCATATTCGGTCTTCAAGAAATTGGGTTTGCACGATGAGGAATTGATTAAGACCAATATGGTGCGTAATGGATTTCAAGGCAAAGAGAAAACTGAAGCCAAAGGTGTGATGTATGTGGAGCTTACGGTGGGAAGCAAAACTTTGCTTTGTCGCCGAGGTGCAAGGTAACTACAATATGATATTAGGCCGTGATTGGGTTCATGCAAACCAATATGTGCCATCTACTATGCACCAGTTTTTAATTCAATGGGTTGATGATGAAGTGGAAGTCACTCATGCGGATAATTCGACTTGTGTTTCTTTGGGGCGTGACTTATCGGAGTTATCGGAGTTTGATTTTCTCAGTGCCACGAAGCATGGTTTCGTGCCCGTTTCTTTAAAGCCGGTTGGTGGTAATCGGCTCCAAGGTATGATGTATTTAAATGGATTCTAACTCCGAGTGGTTACAAATACGTCTTGTAAAATATCGGTCCAATGAGAACGACGATATGTATGAGTCTATAGAGGAGTTAGATGATATGGATAAATTAGGACAAGGTTTTACGTCGGCCGATCCATTAGAGGAGATAGATATAGGAGATGGTTCACTTCCTAGGCCGACATTTGTAAACAAAAATTTAAGAGCCGATTATAAAGCTAAGTTAATCGAGTTATTGAAAGAATATGTTTGCTGCTTTGCATGGAATATCATGAGATGTCGGGTTCAAGCCGAGAGCTAGTAGAGCATCGGTTGCCTATAAAGGTTGGTTTTAGACCTTACAGACAAACGGCCAGAAGGTTTAATCCTAAAATATATGACCGGATCAAGGAAGAGATCAGTCTATTGCTTAAAGCTAATTTTATTAGACCTTGCAGGTATGCTAAATGGATCTCTAATATTGTGCCTGTGGAGAAAAAAGGATCCGACAAATTGAGGGTGTGCATTGATTTCAGAGATTTAAATAGAGCTACACCCAAAGATGAGTATCCCATGCCTATAGCCGATATGCTTATTAATGATGCCTATGGACATAAGGTCATTAGCTTTCTTGATGGTAATGCGGGGTATAATCAAATTTTTATGGCCGAAGTGGACATGTCTAAAACGGCTTTCCGATGCCCCGGTTCGTTGGTTTATTTGAGTGGACGGTGATGACCTTTGGATTAAAAAATGTCAGCGCCACGTATGAAAGGGCTATGAATTAATTTTTCATGATTTACTTGGTATTATACTTGATGTCTATATTGATGATATTGTTGTCAAATCGGATGCTTTTGAATCTCATCTAGCCGATTTGCTCTTAGCTTTTGAGAGAATGAAAAAATATGGACTAAAGATGAATCCTTTGAAGTGTGCTTTTGGTGTATCGGCTGGGAAATTTTTGGGTTTCATTATTCATCAAGATGGCATAGAAATTGATCCCAAAAAGATAGAAGCTATACAAAAGGTGGAGGCTCCAACATGCAAGAGAGATATGCAAAAATTCCTTGGCAAAGTCAATTATTTGAGGAGATTCATAGCCAACTTGTTAGGGAAGGTTGATGCATTCACTCCCATCCTTTGGTTAAAGAACGGTGACAATTTTACTTGGGGGGCGAAACAGCAAGAAGCGTTTGATATGATCAAAAATTATTTGTGCACTCCTCCGGTGTTGAAAGCTCCCAAACATAGAGAGCCCTTTAGGCTTTATATTGCAGTGGAGGAAGGTGTTATTGGTGCTGTTTTGACTCAAGAGACCGAAGGAAAGGAACATGCTATTACTTATTTGAGTCGACGTTTATTGGATGCCGAGACGAGGTATACATTTATTGAAAAATTATGCTTATGCTTATATTATGCTCGCACGAAATTGAGACATTATCTAGTGCCTAGTACTTGCATAATAGCTTGTCAAACAGATGTCATCAAATACATGTTGCATATGCCAATTCTTAGTGGTAGAATTGGCAAGTGGGCTTATGCTTTAATTGAGACATTATCTAGTGCCTAGTACCTGCATAATATCCAAGGTTTTTCAATGTTTTGACGAATCACTTAATGTTTATCTTGATAAATGTCTAGATATGATTTCTACATTGGATTATTTTAGCATTGCTCACATATCTAGACATGACAATTGGAGAGCAAATGAGTTGGCACAACAAGCATCCGGCTATCATGTTGATCATGGCATGTTTCATATTTCTCAAAGGCCGATGTCTAGTCTTGCCAACATAAGCGAGGCCAAACCGGAGCCCACCGTTTCGGCCACTAACGAAAAATTTAATGCAGGAGAAAATCAAGACCGGAGGAAACCCATTATTGATTATTTGCATGATCCTAGTAAGAGGGTAGACAGGACCATGGGCGTATGGCTTTCAAATATACGATGAGAGATGATGATCTTTATCACCGAACGGTTGATGATGTTCCTTTAAAGTGCTTGGACGAGGACCAAGCAACCAAGCAAGAGTTGCTATCGGAGAGGTCCATGAAGGAATTTGTGGTACTCATCAGTCGGCCCCCAAGATGAAATGGTTATTGCGACGTGCTGGGTTTTATTAGCCGACGATGATTAATGATTGCTTCAGGTATTATAAAGGATGTGAAGCTTGTCAAAAGTTTGGTGATATTCAATTGGCTTCCGCTACTATGTTACATCCTATTATCAAACCGTGGCCGTTTAGAGGTTGGGGGTTAGATTTTATTGGAGAGATTCATCCTTCTTCTTCAAAGGGGCATCAGTTCGTGTTGGTGGCAACTGATTATTTCACAAACATGGTCTGAAGCAATACCTCTCAAAAATATGACGCATACGGAGGTAATTCAATTCATAACTGAGCACATTATTCATAGATTCGGCATTCCTCAAACATTAACTACGGATCAAGGTTCATCTTTCATGTCACATCAAGTTAGAGAATTTGCCGAATCATATAAGATAAAGTTGCTCAATTCCTCTCCGTACTATGCCCAAGCCAATGGACAAGCTGAGTCTAGCAATAAAATACTAATCAAGCTCATCAAGAAGAAGATTGAGGATAATCCAAGGAGATGGCATGAGCTATTGTCTAAAGCTTTGTGGGCACATAGAATCTCAAGGCATGGTGCTACAAAGGTAACTCCATATGAGCTCGTATATGGTCAAGAGGCCGTTTTACCAGTGGAAGTGAATTTGAATGCTTTGAGAATAGTCAAACAAAATGATTTATCGGTAGTGGACTTTTATAACTTGATGATGGACAATATTAATGAAGTCGCCGATAAACGTTTGGTTGCTTTGAAGGCCATAGAGAGAGATAAGTTGAGGGTGACAAGAGCTTACAATAAGAAGGTCAAGTTGAAGAATTTTCAAGTTGGCGATCTCGTGTGGAAGGTGATCCTACCAATTGGTTCAAAAGACAGAAAATTCGGGAAGTGGTCTCCAAGTTGGGAAGGTCCTTTTAAGACTACAAGAGTAGTTCCCGGAAGCTCATATTTGGTGGAATCCATACAAGGAACATTGTTACCTCAAGCTCTCAATAGCAAATATTTGAAGAAGTACCACCCAAGTGTGTGGCAAGAAGCCTAAATAGGAAATAGCCGATATATAACTATCGCCCTAAGCATAAACATGGCCGATATATAATTATCGCCCTAAGCATACACATGGCCGATATATAATTATCGGCCTAAGCACATACAACTGGCCGATGGAGTGTTGGCATCATCATTAGAATAAACAAGGTATCAATTATTTTTTGGCATGCTACCTTTGCCAAAAAACGGGGGAATGTGTTGACATCAGATTTTGGCACGGAAGAAAACATTATTAAAATGGCCTCAAATGAAGAAGTGCTCTACATGGGAAAGTTCCGTATTGTCGACATGAACATCTTTGAAGTTTGGGTCATCGCCATCCGATCTCATCTCGTGGACTGAAGTTGTGCTCGAAGTACTAACATTTTGTATTCAGAGTACTGTTCGGCCAATTACGACTCCAAGACGGTCTCATATGAGAAAATGTTCTACATGGATTGTCTTCGCCTCGTCGAAGTGGTCAATTTTGATATAAAATTTGTCTTAATCCAAGTTCGTATGCAAAAGTTAGAGCCATCGAAGTGCGTCCCTAGCAGGAGCAAATTGTGGCGCGCCCCATCAGACACCCATATAGCTGATGTCTAATGGGTAGCGCTACTGATTGCCGGTTTTGCGCGAGCAATTCCGCCCTCAAGATGGCTTCTAATCAAAAAACGTTCAACATGAAAGTTGTTCGTCTCGTCGAAACGAATAAATATGCTTTTGGGCTCATTTCCATTCAAGGTCGTTTACTACCTCAAAAGTGACCCGCAAAATGCAGCCAGCTTTTAAACCGAACAATTTTGAAAAGTTCGGATTCCGAGTGGGACCCAAACTAGGGTTTTGAACGTGAATCCAAACCTTTCCTTGCACGGGAAGTCCATCCGCCTCTTATATACATGAGGGGTGACGGCCGATTGAAACAATAACACACAATCGCAACGCATCTACCACTTTTTCATCTACGTTTTGTCTCTCTCTCGTTTCTGCTCCCTCGTTCTTCGTCGTTCTTCGTGTTGGAGAGCTGCGAATCCCGAGGCTATAGGGGTGGTTGGACCGACCTAGGGCAGCACATAGCCACTACACTCCCTGACGGGGTCCCTCCCGGGCATGCGGGATTTCGGGTCTCAAAAGTTCTCGCCGGCTGTCCTGCGAATCGCGCTTCCGGCGAGGCTCCTCCGGCGATGTGTCTTGCGTACCGCGCTCGACGCCGGAGGTACATGGTGACGTGTTCATGTGCGAACACACTTCTTCATTTGAGGCCATCTTAATAATGTTTTCTTCCGTACCAAAATCTGATGTCAACAGGTTAAAGGATTGAGGTTTGAAGGTAGCAGATATGGTGATTTGCCTCGACGGGGATGGCCAGATTCGGGGCCGGAGTTACACGGGGAGACGATCCCCGGTCGACGCTCCACATCGACAGGAGCTTCGCTGATGGCGGAGCGCTTAATCGACTCACAAAGCCGCTTGATGGCGATGGTGTGCCTCCGGCTTTTGGTGCGTAGGAGGCGCGTCTCCTTCCTTCCCGGCGGGCGCTCGGCGGCGTTTTGCAGGAGCGACGGCCTTCGACGCGGTGGAGCTTGGGGACTTCTAGGGGCTTGCTTGTAATTTTCTTTTTCTTGGGTCCTTTTTGCTTTTGTTCCTGGAGAGGTGTCCTTCCTCGAAGCTTCGTGAGGTGTCTGCGTGTGTTTGTTCGCAGGTACTTTCTCTAAAAAAAAAGTCACGCCGATAAATTCTACTGTGTGTGTAGACTGTAGACTGGTCGCCGAGGCGAGACCAGCGAAGCACAGCCCACGCTCCACTTGAGTCTACTCCAGCAGCAGCGCAGGGGTGGCGAGTCAGTTGCCTTCCAATTTGATCACACCACGCATGGACTTCCCCCGCGCACGCGCCCGTCGCTTTGCCATCCTCGCCACCTTCAAGCAACCCTCGCCCGGTTCTTCTCCATTGCACCAGTAGGAAGGGGGAGGAGGAGAAGTTGGGGATGGATCTGGAGGACGGCGGGGGGTCAGAGAGGAGTGGGGCGGCGGCGCTGGCGAGACAGGGGTCGGTGTACTCGCTTACGCTCGACGAGTTCCAGAGCATGCTCGGCATCGACTTCGGGTCCATGAACATGGACGAGCTACTGCAGAGCATCTGGACGGCGGAGGCGCCGGCATCGGCGTCGGCGGCACCTGAGGAAGGAGAGCTGCAGCGCCAGGGCTCGCTCACCCTGCTGCGCACGCTCAGCGTCAAGACGGTGGACGAGGTCTGGCGGGATTTCGTGCGGGAGGCGCCGCCGGGTGCCGGCGGCGGCGGGGAGCAGAAACCTAACCGGCAACCGACGCTCGGGGAGATGACGCTGGAGGATTTCCTTGTCAGGGCCGGGGTCGTCCTGGAGAACCCCGCCGGGGCCGCAGCCGTGGCTGCACGCCCTATTCGGGCGGTCAACAGCAGATCTATCTTCTTGGCGCCGGTGGGGATTGGGGAAAATGGGCTGATGCCCGGCGTGCCCGGGATGGGGGGTGGTGCTGCCACCGTGGGTCCCGTGGGTACGTCAGTGGTCAGTGGGAACAGGACATTGGCGTCGCCAATGGCACCGGTGCCGTGTCCCTTGGAGGGGGTGATAAGGGGGAGGTGGAGCGGTGGGAATGTGGAGAAGGTGGCTGAGCGGCGTCGGAGGAGGATGATAAAGAACAGGGAGTCTGCGGCCAGATCTCGCGCCCGGAAGCAGGTCACACTTTTGTCTGAATTCATACGTTTGTTGCATATGCAGCTCCTTTGCGATGACAACTGGTTGGGTATCCTACTGTAAGACCAACTGGTTGGGCTAAAATGATAATATACGATAGTTCGGCATGTCAGTCTTGCTCTCGCTTGGCATGTTGAAAACTATGGATATAAGGGAGCTGCTGCTAGACCTGCGTCCGGAAACAGAACACGCCTATGTCCTGAATTCTTTTTGCGATTGCAAGTGGATGACAATGGATATTGCTAAAAGATAATATTCCGAATCTGATAAATCGGCATGTCAGGCTTGCACTTGCCATGTTGATAACAAATTAACAATGGATATTGGTAAAGGGAATCTTGCCTTAGCGTGTTTCTTGTGAACATTTGACACGGAAAGTGTGCTCACTTTATTATGAGAAAAGTATGTTTTTGGTCCCTCAAGTTCCCCAAAAGTAAAGACTTGGTCCCTCAAGATTTTTTGGTATATATTTGGTCCTTCAAGTCTCAAAACCAAATTTTGGTCCCTCAAGTTCCCCCCCAAAAAAAAAAAAATTTGGCTTTCTTTTGTGAGCCAAAATTAAATTTTTTTTTGCCACGACCTCCTCGGATATCGAAACACCACACAAATTTTCACACACCCAAGCATCTTGGTTGCCACAAAATTTCAGAGTTTTTTTTTTTTTGCTATTTTTTTGAATTTACTGTTCACCGGTCAAACCTGGGCAAACGTGGTCAAACCCAGTCAACGTGCTTAAAATCTGGTTTTGGACCAAACTTATCCGGTTTTGAGACTTGAAGGACCAAATGTATACCAAAAAATCTTGAGGGACCAAATCTATACTTTTGACGAACTTGAGGGACCAAAAAGTACTTTTCTCCTTTATTATTTATTAAGATATACATTTTCCCCCAATTTGTAGGCATACACGATGGAGTTGGAAGCTCAAGTTCAGAAACTCAAGGAACAAAACGAGGAATTGCATAAGAAACAGGTACATTGTGCTACATCGAATCATTGCAGTCATTTGCTCTATTCCAACAATTCCTGCGACTCAGCACAAGTGCAGTCTATAATATAGAAGATTGGCATTATTTCTCTTAAAAATACTGAAAGAGTTGCATGCTGAACAAAATTGAAAATATCTCATTTTAATCATTTTCAGAATTTTATGTTGGCAAGTTGCGGAACTGAATGGAAGTCATTTAGGAATAACTGGGCTCTATATTACTTGTTTTTCTTTTAATGCCACATTGCCACACAGGATGACGACTTGCATAGTGAGGGGTGTGCAGCGCCCCTAATTTTAATATTTTAATGCCACATTGCCAGTTTATCTTAAGTTACCCTTGCATATAACCCCCAGTTGCTATAAGATGTAGCACTTCTTGGCTAACCCTTGCAAGGACGAACGCCCAAGAGACGTGCTATGCGTAAGTGTCAGCCCTGTGACAGGCTGGGTCAGTGAATTTTTTGGCCTGATGGTGTTACACAAAGGCTACTAAAACAAACCATTTTGAAATGTATGAGTATGTAGCCATTTTTATGTTGGTTCCATATGTAAGCTGTATTACTGCCTAAGAGTTTTGGTCAAGTTAGTGTTTTATAACCTTTTCCCCAACTATTTTTATCCTGCCTTTTCTTTTTTTATTGCTAGTACTTTCCATAATTGTTTAAGTACCAGTTTTTGCACCTTTGTCATCACTTTTAAGATGAAAAACAATAATTAACTTTATATGCTTGTGGTGTAATCCCATTAATGGTTCAGCTTCTATGGCTCTTCCTAAACAAAAAAGTAGGGAGGTACTAACTTTGTCTGCAATCTTGTACAAATTAAAAATCAATATCATACTTGCGTATTCGACCATTTGGGGAAAATTTCACTGTAATTTGGATGGAAGTATGGGACCATGTTTGTTTGGATCATAACAAGACCTTCGTATGTGTATCCTCTTTATCAAGAATATCTCATTTCTAACCTCTAAATTAAAAAAAGCATGTTCTTTGCATTTTTCTTTAACCATATATGGATGGATATCATTGGTACATATGTCGTTTGAAGATTTCTAACATTCTTAATTTTCTTTTTATGCAGGAGGAAATGATGGAAATGCAGAAAAATCAGGTAATTTCTTTTTGTCAAACTTCCATACTTAATCTCGTATTTTATTTGTCTGAAGCATTAAAAATGCTGCTTTGCTATCTTTATTTAGTACAAAATAAAGCTCTTACATTTTCTGCAGTCTCAGTATTACTTCTTGCATAATCAATAGACAAGGTGGCATGTTTGTATTGTGCCCTGGTCACAAGAGAAATGGTGGAAATGATGCTTAAAGAAGATATATACATTTTTACCTACTCAAATCATTTTCTATCGGTCAAATTTTGGAAACTTCTAAATGCATGCTTGCAAAGAAAAGTGTTCGCACTACTAGTGATGGTACAAGTAGCGATAGTACAATGTGCTTATTACTAGTGATAGTACAGATCTGTTAGAATTTATTTATCAGAGAAAAAAACTTGGAACTAACTTTGCGGCCTAAAAGTCTACAAGAAATTGGGTGAAGGTTTCTGAAGATATCTAGAGCATGGTAAAGTTGGCACTAATAGAGCTATAAAGTTTGTAATAGTACGATGTACAATATGATTAGAACGTTTCTATGGTACCTTGTAGTTCCACAAGTAGGATGGAGTACTGATATTCTAAAGAATATTATGAACTTAGTCTCAGGGTTTTGGAGCTCGGCCATAATTATCAATTGGCGTTTGTTTGTCCACAACTATCAAGGCATGGTTCCAAACATTCATCATTAAAAGATGAGCTATTGTCTAACAAGCATGAGTTAGGGAAGCTCCCACCGATAGGGATGCAAACGGACGGCGTCCGCATGTCTGCAACTGTCCGCAAACTCGTAATTAGAACTAGCGCGATTATTAAAGTAACAGAGATTAGTACAATTTCGGCTGCGCGGACAGATGCGGACGGCGCTGACACGTCCGCTCGCGTCCCTACCCACCGATGACTGGCTGGCAACATACATGTGCGAATGAGACTGGACATGCATGGGAGCCGTTCCACGCCGGCGCCGATGGAGGCAAAGCTAGAGGGTTTGGGTATCGGGTGGAGGGTGGAGGGTCAGGGCGTGGCGGGGCAGGGCGGCGCAGTAGCACTGTCGGCCTGGGCGGGGAAGACAATTGGTGGGCGGGGTCAGAGGGTGGGTCAGCCAGACAGTGGAGGTGGTGGTGCAGCCGCCAGACATGAGTAAAATGGGAGGGGCACGGGAGTCTAACTTCATAGCCTTCTTAGGTTCAACTCCAGGTCTAACCCAAGTCGGATCCATGTAATCCTGGTGGGATCTGATGTTTTTGAACGAAATATTTTTCCCAGTTAGGGAGACACGGGATGGTGAAGCTAGAGTTAACGGGGGTGAGCATGTAGATTGAGCTGGCAGCAAGATATTTATCTGATCCTGGTTGATGTTTCCATTGTGAGCTTTTTCTTTTTGAGACATTTCCGTTGTGAAGTTATGATAATGGGAGACACGGCACGGGATATAATTACATATTTCTAATTATTATTTAACTAGAACAACCTGTAGCACATACTTTTTGCTCGGAATGGAAATGCACAGAAAAGTTGTTGACTCAAACTGAGTGGAGGATGTTTTAACCTATGAATATAACACGAAATGGAATTTTTATTCATGGGGTCATCATGCAAGATGATGCAAATGAAGTTGAACCCTGTTATCTTTGTCCCTTGTACTGACTGGCAAAAGTATCGCATTCGTTCCTGTAAATTGTAATGTAAATCTAATCGCTGCTGACACTCAGTGAATGCAAATTGTTTTCCCAAATAATTATTTTCTCTTCATCATAAATCAGCGAGAAAACTATTCTGGATTCTTTGCTGGGCTTAGTATCCCCTTCTACTTTCCCTCTTTTAGGGCGGGGCAGGTGGTAACAAATTTAATGTTCGTTGTGGAACGAGGCCTTGTGCTGTAAGCATGTCTTGTGCTCTAGACACGTAGGATAGAAGAAAGATTGACTTTAAAGCTCAATTCAGCAAGAGATACTTGCTGTTTGTAATCACTTTCTTACATGAACAGATTTGGAACTTTTGTCGGACACCTGTGGGCTTTGGTTGCCACAAGTAGTATATGGTCTATGTATGTGGTTCTAACTGAAAAGCTTCTCTTTGTTGCATCATAGTTAATAGGCTGGCCCAGTTATTTGGTTACTAGGCCTTGATTCATTGGAACACTTGTTATGGATAGTAGGTTAAGTTGCATCTGGTAGAGTTCGCTGTCCCGATCGGGTGTCCGTGCAGTTTTTAACACGCTAGATATATATATTTCTTTTCGAAATCCCTCCGCATGTGTGTAGCATAATTGGTTCGTGTCTTGTTCGGCAATGGTTACCATGTGATTTCCTGCAAACAGGCCTTGGAAGTGATCGACAATCCGTGTGGGCAGAAGAAACGCTGCCTACGAAGAACACTGACAAGTCCGTGGTAAAAATTTGTCGCCGATGATCAGAGCTTGGCAAGATACAACACAGTTAACGTTATGGCACTTGTACATATATATTGTCAGTATTTGGGGATCTCGTATCTGCTGTAATTTGATGATCAGAGGGATTGGAGTGTGTTAGTTCTTAATTTCCTTGCCTTGTCACTCTCCTTTGATTTACAGTCTTTGACCACTTGTTATATTCTCCTGACTAGTGATCTTAGTACCTGTGCTACTGTTTCATTGTGGATGACAAGTGTGTTGTCGTGATGGTTACATCTTGCAGTTTGCTCGTACTACAAGAAACTCTCTAGATGATGGCTGTCTAATTAGCGTAGTCTATAATGCGTCCCCTGTGCACTGCTATCCATCGTGCATATACAGATGCACTAGCCTAATTAGATGCATCATGGCGCAACGCAACATCTTTATGTACGGGCAGTACAAGCTGTAAAACATAGGGTTTGTGGGAAACTGCACGACACCCAATACGGGGTGTGGCTATCTCATATATATAAGGGGTATACAGAGTATAGGGGTATATACGGAAGCTTATACAAATACATAGTCTAACACCCTCCCTCAATCTTAACTATGTCCTGAACTACACAGCAAGTTAAGATTGCGCCTGCAACCCTCAAACTGAGGTTGTGAAAGAGGCTTTGTGAAGATGTCAGCAAGTTGATCCTTGGAAGAGATGAACTTGATATGAAGAAGCTTCCGTGCAACACGTTCCCTTACAAAGTGATAGTCAACTTCGATGTGCTTGGTACGAGCATGAAAAACTGGATTAGATGAAAGATACGTCGCACCAATGTTATCACACCAAAGAACAGGTGGCTACTGTTGAGAGATACCTAACTCTCTTAACAGAGACTGTACCCAAATGAGCTCAGCTGTGGCATTGGCAACCGCCTTGTACTCTACTTCAGTGCTACTCCGAGATACTGTGGCCTGCTTGCGCGCACTCCAAGCGATCAAGTTATCCCCATAAAAGACAGCATAGCCCCCCGTTGATCGCCGGTCATCCGGGCTCCCAGCCCAATCAGCATCAGAGAAGGCTGAGAGGGCACACGAAGCAGTAGACCAAAGATGCAAGCCATAGGAGACAGTATGAGAGAGATAACGCAAGATACGCTTCACAGCTGACCAGTGTGAAGTCCGCGGAGCATGAAGATACTGGCACACATGGTTTACTGCATAGGAAATATCAGGCCGTGTAATAGTCAAGTACTGCAAGGCTCCAACGACACTGCGATACTCAGTAGCATCATCTGAAGAGAGCAAGTCACCATCCAAAGCTGATAACCTATCTGTCGCAGACATAGGGGTGGTAGCATGCTTGCAGCGCAGCATACCTGCACGGCGGAGCAGATCCAAAGAGTACTTATGCTGAGTAAGAGTCAGACCAGCAGAAGACCGTGAAACCTCCAGGCCAAGAAAGTAATGAAGAGCCCCCAGATCCTTGACAGCAAAGTGACCACTCAGAGCAGACAGCAGACGATCCGCAGCAGACACGGAGGAGCTGATGAGAATAATGTCATCAACATACACCAGCAGATACATAGTAACTTCAGGACGATGAAGTAGGAACAGAGACGTGTCAGCGGTGGACGGGGTAAACCCAAGCTGTCGAAGAACCGAACCCAGTCGGGCATGCCATGCACGGGGAACCTGCTTGAGTCCATAAAGCGCCTTAACAAGACGACACAAATGATGTGGACGAGCTGGATCAACAAAACCCGGAGGTTGCCGCATGAAAACTTCTTCCTCCAAGACCCCATGGAGAAAAGCATTCTGAACATCAAGCTGGCGCAGAGACCACCCGTTGGCAACAGCCAAGGACAGGAGTAACCGAATAGTGGTAGGTTTAACAACTGGGCTGAAAGTATCCTCATAATCAAGACCATACCGTTGTTTAAAACCTTTTGCCACCAACCGCGCCTTGTAACGCTCAATGGAACCGTCAGCATGCTTCTTTACCTTGAAAACCCACTTGGAATCAATGATGTTGACGCCAGACACAGGAGGAACCAGTCGCCAAGTATCGTTCCTCTGTAGCGCCTGAAACTCCTGCTCCATGGCATTGCGCCAATGAGGAATCCGAAGAGCCGCCTGAAAATGACAAGGCTCGGCAGTGGGGTCGGCATCTGTCTGTGCCGTCTGTGCCATGCACGCCGCAATCCAGGCAACCGTGCCATCAGTACGTTCCTTTGGCCGAACAATACCATTCTGACTGCGCGTACGAGGACGCAGAGGAGCGGTAGATGGCGGTGAAGGCTGCTGCCCAGGCGACATGACTGGCGAGGAGGGCGAGGAAGCTCCCGGCAAGGCAGGCTCCGGCGCAGCCGGCTCGGCCAGCGCAGCCGGCACAGCAACCCCCGGCAAGGCCGGCCCCGACAAGGCAGCCCCCGGTAAGGCAGGCTCCGGCAAGGCCGGCTCGGCCAGCGCAGCCGGCACAGCCCCCAGGAAGGCCGCCCCCGGCAAGGAAGCCCCCGGCAAGGCCACCCCCGGCAAGGCCGTCCCCGGCAAGGCCGCCCCCGGCAAGGCAGCCCCCGGCAAGGCCGGCTCGGCCAGCGCAGGTGGCTCCACATCCAAAAGCTCAAGGCATGCTCCACGTCCAGTACCTGCACCATGGTTAGGAAGCAACAAGGGAGTATAAGCAGCATCAACAAATTGACCAGGCAATGGTACGGCGGGTTGCTCAGGGGTAGGGGGAGTGGGGGAGGTGACCGGAGATGCGGCAAAAGGAAAAACGTTCTCGTCAAACACCACGTCACGAGAGATGTAGACGCGGTTAGAGGGAACATGAAGACATTTGTACCCTTTATGAAGAGAACTATAGCCAAGAAACACGCACTGTTTAGATCGAAACTCCAACTTGCGTTGGTTATATGGACGAAGATGTGGCCAACACGCACACCCAAACACTTTAAAGAATGTATAATCAGGGATTTCATTCAACAAAAGTTCAAGTGGTGTTTTCATCTGACGGAGTCGTGTAGGTAATCGATTAATGAGAAAGCATGCGGTGGAAAACGCATCACTCCAAAACCGAAAAGGAACCGAGGCATGAGCAAGCAAAGCAAGACCAGTCTCAACTATATGACGATGCTTACGCTCAGCTACACCGTTCTGTTGATGTGTATGAGGACAAGACACACGATGAGTGATTCCAAGCTTATTAAAGAACGCATTGAGGTTGTGGTACTCACCACCCCAATCAGATTGCACATGAATGACTTTGTGACTAAGCAGACGCTCAACATGCGCTTGGAATTGCAAGAAAACATTAAACACATCGGACTTGCGCTTAAGAAGATAAAGCCAAGTGAACCGGCTATAAGCATCAATGAAACTGACATAGTAGTTATGACCACTAACGGAGGTTTGGGCATGGCCCCATACATCTGAAAATACAAGTTCAAGCGGTTTAGTGACGACACGACTCGACTCAGAAAAAGGAAGCTGATGACTCTTGCCTTGCTGACAGGCATCACAAACTGCATCAACATATTTATTAGACACAACTGGGAGCTCATGACGATGAAGAACATGGCGAACGATGGGAGTGGCAGGATGACCGAGGCGCGCATGCCAATGTGATGAAGACACACGAACGCCCTCTCCCTCTAAAACTACGTCCTCTCTTTTCTTCATGTTTGCCCCCCTTTACTCTCCATTGTTCTGCGCTGAGCAAGCACAAGACGACCACAAATCGAAGAAAATTTGGTCTCCTCGGAAAGTATGAGGAAAAAAGAACCCAAAATAAGAACACAACATGCAGCTATTCGATTTAGCAAGTATCTGCTAAAACTTTTGGTAATACATGTTTGTGTGAAACAGCACGAAACATGGGAGGAGCCCTAATTCGAGAGCGCAAGACCATTTGATGTATTATAAGATCATCAAGGACAGAATCAACCAACTTTGACTGGGATAGTGGAATTAACTAATTTCTTACAAACATGAAACCTAAAAATAAATAATGATATCTAATACTACCCGTACACAAAGCGACCAAATTGGACTTCGCAACCAAAACTAATTTAGCTAAAGCCTTCAATTTGTCTCAAATCTGAACCATTTGATATGACCAGACAAGTCCTAAATCTGAACCACTTCATTAGGACTCCTAATGCATTGTTCAAGGGGTGCCTCTTCATCGGACGGCGGTGCGCCTGCTCAGCGCTGCCCAGCTGTTGCAACCCACCCCCATCACATGTGCTTGCAAAGTGTCTAATCTACAGATACAGTCGCTCCAAAGTTATACTTTGTTTTCTCCTTTTTTCCGATTTGTTGCCAGGATTATAACATCGAATACAAAATGTTTGTTAAGTTCAAATTCTTCGTTACTTACAATCAACTAAGCCACAGAGCCCCCCTGGGCACCTTTCTAACAACCAACAAGAAACATCATCCAAACTTTAAGAATGAGTACAATGTCTAGAAGAATGAAATAGACAAGCTTCTGTGTGAATGATAACATATAACTCTGTATATGTTTATATCCTATGTTCTTCAGTTCAATCTAACTTTGTCAAAATTTGACCACAGCTTATAGAGATCATATAATGACACCATAACAAGTTTCATATTTTTCAGACCACATTTACATTTTCTTTAAATTCAAAACCATTCAGTACAAACTTAGTGTTTGAATTTTCCCATATAGATGTTTGAATGTTTCAATATTTTCTTCCATAACACTAAATTATTTACTCACAAACATAAATATGATTTTTCTAGCAATTTGGATCAATTTTTAATGTACTTGTAGTTAAAAATTCAACTATATCTTTTAAATATCTAGAAATATATTTAATGCTCTAAATATAGCAAAATGACCCTAAAAATGCCAATTTTTACATAGAACTTTAAATGGTCCATATTCATTGTATCGAAATGTTATAACAAAATCCTACCCCTAAAACACTGATTTTTTTTCCCAAAATATGCTAAAACCTAAAATATTACTAGTGGCGTGTGCAACCTCCTGGGACGCCACGCACGCCACTAGTAACTTAGGAATACAAAAGGGCCCCCCGCGCGGGACTTGGGGGAAAATTCCCCAAGCCTGCGCTGCTCTCTCCCTCCCGTGCCTGTTCCTCTCCTTTCCCCATCGCCGCCTATCGGGACTCGGGATCTAAGCATGCAAATCTAGCTGTAGCAGATCATATAGGAGCACGAGACTCACGCACGGACACAAGATGGCTGGTCCATTGACGAAAATCTTGTCTCGGTCTTATGTGTATCGGCTACTAGCAATCACACGGCAGAGATCCCGGCTCGACATTTTTGGTCATATAACTCGGGCGGGCTCGATCGTACAGCGGTTGACGCAGTGCAACTGCAGTGCACGTGTCGCTCAAACAATGTGATTTGAGCCGGAGCGTCAGCACCTGGCGTGGTGTGATAAACTCCCGAGCTCCCAGAACACAATGAGACATTCCTATGTAAGAAAGACCGCCAGCGGGTTAACAACTAATACGTCGAACCCCACACATGATGTGCACTTCATAATCATACACGCATTATGCACATCATGTGTTGGGAACAACAGGTATCACAACACAAACTCTACGACTCAAAGCATATATTTAAAGGCTCTATTGAGCAAAACATAGCAGAGTTATTACACATAGAGGTCACATGACCCAACATACAACAAGCATCAACGAAAGCAAATTATGTCTTAGTAAAGACAAGTTTAACAAATGGCCTAAAAGGCCTGAAAGTAAAACAACGACCCTCCAAAGGCACCAGACTGCCATCTAGGACCATCAAGCTACGTAGTCAACGTCGCACTCTACGTAGAAACCACCATTGGGTTTAGTGGTCTCCTCTGCAAAAGTTAAATTAAGCAACGGTGTGTACAAAGGTACTCAGCAAGACTTACATCAGAACTACCTACTCATGCTCAAGTATCAAGGAAAAAGGTATGTGGACTGATTCACAGAAATGCCAGCTTTGACCTTTGGCTAACCTGAACTACGACTACCAGTAGTTGATCAAGGTAAGAGAGCGCACACGAGTCCATCATCTAGCTAGTCTCCACATCAATACACCACCGTGGATCCTTCCTCGACTTCCCCACGAGGAAGCAATCCAAAGCACTCACACTTATCTGAATGATTTTAGTGTAACCGTTAAAGTTGTCTATGATCAGTATAAGTTTCCAAGCAGTCCTTAACCGTGGACACGGCTATTCGAATAGATCTTAACCCTGCAGGGGTGTACTGCTACACACATGTAACCATCAGTTGTTGCCTTGATCGTGGCACCCTTCAAGCGAGTTACAGGCGAGGATGTTCACCACGACTCTTACCTCACACACCGACCTAGTCCAGGGAGTCACTTACATGGGATCTAGTCATAATTGTTAGTTCGGCCGGAGCTACGATACGGACCCAAGCATTGTGCGACGCGGCCAAGACTCCTTCCCGTAGGATGGTTTGACTGCCTCACAAGCTGGCCCACAAACTAACGTGCATCACGACTCCTCCACCAACACAAGATTCAAATAGAAGATCCAATTAAATGGTGCGACTCCTAGAATGGTACTGGGGTGAGTTAATAGGTCGAGAGGGGTCAGTGAGCCAACATGTGGTCATACTCTCAGTTCTAGGATCACAGATACGAAAACTCGGGTCCTAAGGGAGGTTAAATGAGACAACCCACCATGTTCTCCAACACGGCATCTCATCATCACCTTTAGTTAAATTCACCTTTAACCCATCTCATCATTCACTGTCATGAACACTACCACTTTCGATTCAATGCCCATGATGGATCGATACTGCACAACTCTAAGCATAGCCAAGCACGACAAGGATGTAGGGCCACATGGTGATATCAAGCAACTCCTAATCATGCTAGGATCATGGTAAGCTTTTACTGTGACAAGGATAGGTCATGCAAAGGATAGGTTCATCTAGCGAATTGAAACAACAGTTGAATCGGTAAACCCTAATGCATTGAATAAAGCGAGGAGGAGCATTGAGAATGTGATGTATCGACATGAACAAGGGGGTTTTGCTTGCCTGGAAGTTCAGTAGACGATTACTGCTTTTCGGTGCTGTCAGAACCTACGTCCGGCAATGGATCTATCGATAAGAGGCAAACACCGATACGGCAAAGGAACATAAATCAACACATTGCAATGCACATCTCAATTATGCATGACATGACAAGTTAAGGTGCTGATTTGAGCTCATGCATCTAACAACAATTTAATTGAAGTGGAATTCAAGAATATATAGCATTTCCAACTTCAAAACAAAAATAAATTTTCATTTACTTGTTTTGTCCTAAACAGCAAGGTTAGGTTCTTTAAACATGCATGAACATAGCACTAATAGATAGAGTGCATTTTTTTGATCATTTTTCATATATAACTTATTTCCATTGGAGTTACGGTTTAATTTCTATTATTTTTCAAAGTTTTAAGCATTTTTCTGGAATTTCTGATAATTCAAAGAAATACTTTTCTCACGCGCTTCTCATCTAGCCAGTCACTGACTGCTAGGCCCGGTCAAAGCTGACTGTGCTCAGTCAAACTGACAGCCAGGACCCGCTGGGTTTAACTCTAATCTAATCAGAAATAATTAGCCGGCCTAATTAAACTAATAGGGCCCACATGTCATACTAACAGTGGGTAATTAAACGTGTGATTAGCGCCTAATTAACCCAACACATCAGCACGGCCGGGGTTTAATCGCCGGTGACCATCCAGCGCGGCGGAGTCCGCTCTGGAATCCACGGCGATGGATTCTGAGGGCACCAGCGGGAAGCCCTTGCTCGCGCGCATCCGATGAACTAAGCGGGAGGTCACGGGACGGCCGGAGTAGTCGACGGCGTCGAGCTGAGCGGCGGTGCGGTCACGGCTTCGACAGCATTGGCTTTGCAGCACAAACCCAAGCAAGCTAAGCGGCGGGGCTGCATCAATGGACCTCATGCCTAGGTACTCGGATGGACTGGGGGTGGTTGCTAGCAACGGCGAGCTTAGCGGCGGTGGCGGCGACTCACCGCCAACACGGGGAGGTGACCTAGAGGATGTAATTGAGAGAGAGGGGTGAGGGGAAAGGAAGCTGGGCTCACTTAGGTTTTGATGGAGCGGTCGGCGACGCCGGGGAAGGTCTCGTGGTGGTGATTCAGTCGACGGCGTCCGGCGGTGAAGGCAACGGTGTCGACGACGATTTGCTCAACCAGGGGCGCTGGAGCTCGAATTCATCAGTGTAGAGGCGCTATGGAGTACGGCGGAGCTTGAAGACACGTCGGTGGGGTGAGGGGTGGCAGGCGGCCGCTCTAACTACGGACGGCGGTGAGCGTCGCACTCTGAGGGAGAGAGAACAGAGGAGATGAACGAGCGCTGCGAGAGGGGGAAAAGATCCAGGGGGTCTAGGCGTCTCCGTGGCGTGTCTAGAAGGGCTGAGACGTCATTGGGGAAGCAGGAGGTGGCCAGGGGATCAGTGCACTCGCCACGCACCTGGGAATACCCTATTTGACGCATTCTGCGTCAAATTGTCGGGGTGGCGCACATGCAAACGAACAGATCGATCGACACGGGCCGGCCCACCTCCAGCGAAGCGTGCGTTCCACAGATCACGGTTTTGGGAACCTTCTGGAAGGTTCCAGCTGGTTTTTCCGGTTTTAGGAACCTTCTAGAAGGTTCCCTGAACAAGTTTTTTTTTTCGTTTTTCTTTTATCTTCTCTTCCTATTACTTTTTTCTTTTCTCCCTTTTTTTACGTTTTCTCTTTACTTTTTTCCTTTTTTATTTTTTCTGTTTCTCTTTTCCTTTTGTTTCACTTTTTCTTTTCTTTTCTTTTTGTTATTATTATTTTTTTCAACAAATAATCAGAATTTCAAATAATGTTGTTCTAAATTTTATTCATTTTTTGAAAAATGTTCCTGTTTGAAATTTTAACCAGAAATTCCAAAATAGTTTAGAATTTCAAGTGATGATCGCTTCTTTCACAAAACAAAAGCAACTTCAAAATAATTTAAAATTTCAGAATTCAAAAATGTTCCTACTTTAAATTTTCTTCGCAAATTCAATTATTTGTTCGTACTTTAATTTTTGTTCACAAATTCAGAAAATGTTCAGGTATTTCAAAAAATGTTCCTACTTTCAAATTTTGTTCACAAATTCAAAAAATGTTCATGTTTTGAAAGTTTGTTCGCAATTTACAAAAATGTAGCCATTTTTTATTTTTGCTCACAAATTCATAAAATCTTTCCACTTTCCAAAATTATTCGCAATTTTAAAACAAATTGGGAATTTCAAAAAATGTTCCAGCTTTCCAAATTTGTTCACAAATTCAAAAAATATTCAGGTTTTGAAAGTTTGTTCGCAAATTCAAAAAATGTATGCATTTTAGAAAAAATTCACATAGTCAAAAGATGTTTCCATTTTCCAAAATTATTTGCAATTTTAAGAAAAATTGGGAATTTCAAAAAATGTTCCAGCTTTCCAAATTTGTTCACAAATTCAAAAAATGTTCATGTTTTTAAATTTTGTTCGCAAATTCAAAAAATGTTCGGGGAATTTCGAAAAATGTTGGCATTTATTAACTTTTGTTCACCAATTCAAAAAATATCGGGAATTTCCAAAAAATGTTCCCGCTTTCCAAATTTGTTCACATCATCAAAATGTTCATGTTTTTCTAAATTTGACCCCGATTTCATAAAATGTTTGGGGGAATTCAAAAAATGTTTACGTCTTGAAAATTTTGTTCATAATTTTGAAAAATGTTCGCGTTTCAGTTTTTTGTTCCTGTTTTTTGGAAAATGTTTTGAATTTTCAAGAAATTCTTCGTAATTCGAAAAAAAATCTCGTTTTCATTTTGTACTTTTTTTGGAAAAATGTTTGAGTTTCCAAAAAATGGTTCGTGTTTTAATTTTTTTGCTATGAAATATGAAAATGTTTGCGGTTCAAAACATATTAACTTTTTTCAAAAATAAAATCACGTTCAAAATTTCAAAAATAGTTTTAAATCTGTTTCGGCTTATGTTCATATAAGGTGGACTGCCATTTTGTCTACGAAATCCCAGGAATTCTAGTGGCTATTGGTGTTGCTCACTTGCAGGAGGTCATCCGTTTGATCTCTGCCACTGCTGTATGTTTCTTTATGTATGGCACTGCAATCCTAACATGAGAAGTTGTCTGTCGCAGTGGCTAGCACATAGCGCCAACGACTACGGAGTCGCAGGATAGATTCACAGCTCAAGCACGGTCGATTTTTTTGCGTTTTTTCATCTCGCGATCGTGCCACAGGAAATGGCCAGCCCAGGTTAGTCGCGCCCTGTGCGAAACGTCAGCACTTTGCCACAATGAGCGGCATATAGGAGGTCCCACGCACCTGCCTCTCCTTCTGGAAGGAGGAAGAAGACGACTCAGCCCCTGGTGGGCTGGGCCTCTTCTTGCCAGGTAAGGCCCGGTAAGTTTCCTTCTCTGTTTTAAATTATGTTTTGTGTTTTTATTTATTTAATTGCCACTGATTTAAATCCAAATGAGAATTCAAGTTAATGCCAACCTTCTGAAAGTTTTTATGTAAATACTATGGACCCTTCCAAGCATACATAATAAATTTCAGGAATTCAAATACTATATTATTTGGCAATATAAACCCAATTCAAATACTATATTGATTTAATTCAATGCCAAAAAATAATTCTCTTATTAAACCTCCAAAAATGTTGGATGGAGTTATATTTTTTTAATAACTCTTGCCAAAATTCTCAGGGTTTTAGAAGGGCATTTTGGATTCATCGAAGAAATTTAGGGTTTTGATCCTTTTAAATAATTTTCTAAGGCTTGAAAATTCCCTCAATTCAAACTTCTAGAAATTTAAACATGATGCAATGCTATGCATAGCTACCCTAATACATTACCATAGCTAGGGCTGTGACACCGCCCGACGCCGTCGCCACCCTCGTACATACTCGTCTGATGCCGCCGGCCTCGTCCGACGCCGCCGCCTTCGTCCGTCACCGCCGCCCGAGCATGCCCCGACACGCTAGCCCCCGCCGCACGACGTCCTCCCCCGCCTCCTCTGCTCCCCACCGCTGGTAATCGTCCTCCTCCCTCCTAATTAGGTCTAGGGTTAGTTATTAGTAGCTAGGATTAGTTGTTAGTTCTTAGCAATTATAGGGTTCATGTAATTGTTAATTGTTAGTTCTTAGCAATTATAGAAACTAAGATAGGGTTAAGAGGGAAAAGAGGAGAGAGGAGAAGAAATAAGAAGAGAGAAGAGAGGTGAAGAAATAATTCATGCTTATGTTCATGCCTATGTTCATGTGTTTATGTTCATGCTTATGTGTGTATGCAAAGAGAGAAAACCCTCCATTTTTTGTCACAATATCGACATTCAACTATGTGTGTATGCAATAAGGGGAGAGGGAAGAGAGAAAAGCCTCTATTTTTTTTCAATTTCTGTTTTTTAATTAATATGATTGTGATGATAATATTGGTCATAGAGTAAAGCATATATAGAATGATATATTTTGATATTGTGCCTATGTTCATGTATGTATGCATGATTATGTGTGTATGCCATGTGGTACCGGTCATCGAGCCGAGGAAAATTTGTGATATGTGTATTGCGTTGTGTGGTTTATTTTTCACGGAAATATACATGAATGTCAATGTTTTGCCGAAATGTTGATTCGTCAATGTTTCGTCAAATTTCTGGTACTCAATTTATCCCACTTTTAGCAAAGGTCATACCAATTTTTTTAATCAATTTTATAGATTGTTTCAGTTTTAGATATATTTTGACATTTATCTAACAATTTAACTTTTTAATGGTTTTGTGGCATGAACGTAGCAAATGTGTGACGCCCCCGCTCATAATCGTGCAATAATCATACACGCATCATGCATGATCATGAGGGTGACTCTACAGTAGTACCACAACACAACTCAACGACCAAAAATATATGCAAAAGCTCATACATGAGCAGAGATAGCAAATATATTACACGCAGAGGTCACATGACCCAACATTACATCACAGCGGAAACCAAATATAGGTTTGAGTACAGACAAGTTTAACAAATGCCTTAAGAAGGCTGAACAAAACGACGATCCTCCCAAAGGCGCAGGCCTCCTGCCTGGGACCTCCAAACTACTCGTCGGCATCGAGATCCAAAAAGTAACCAGCGTCGGGATCGGGATCACCTGCATCCCAGGTGCTACTATCTGAATTGCAACAACCGGGTCAAAGAAAAGAGTAGCAAAGCAACGGTGAGTACTCATCCGAAGTACTCGCAAGACTTACATCAGATCTATCTACATATGCATCGGTATCAAAGGTAAAGGGGGTATATCTGTGGAATGAACTGCAGAAATGCCAGAATAGGAGGTGAAGTCAAAGGAACCTACGAATACCAGCATCTTGCAGCAACAGGAGAGAGTGAGCGCACACGAGTACATCTACTCACCACAGCAATACCCTACCCTGAATCCTTCCTCGACTCCCTGCGAGAAAGCGATCCCTGTCATTCTATCTATTATGTTGGCAATTTTATTAAGTCACTGGTTAAAGTTGTTCTATGAATGGGATACATCTCCAAGTCTTCCGTTACCGTGGACACGGCTATTCGAATAGTTTTGTTCTTCCCTGCAGGGGTGCACCACATTGCCCAACACACTCGAACACCCTGTTGCCAAGCTATTAGCACACTTCCTATGGTGTGCCGGCCTCAAGTGAACGACACGACGCAGTCCTACGTCAGCTAATCGAGAGAGGTCATCAGGCTGAGTCTAATCCTATGCCGCAAGGGTAGTCGGCCTTACACCCAGAGCAGCCTCATGCGTTGCGTGGCTGGTCAGGATCCAGGCCCACCTCTGGCGAGTGGTATACGCCTGCCCTGCCAGGCCGCACCTAGGAGAAACCTCCAGATCACACCACGTCATCATCACATCTTCATGTCCATCCTCGCTGTACCTGTAGCCCACGCACACGCAATAAACACTCGAATCTATGTGACATATGGAAAGCTTCGGTGAGAAACTTCGACGCCAAGGGCCCCATAACCATTATCCCGCATGGTGGTTCGTGCATATATTTGTATCTCAAATCAAAAACCCAAAACTCAGGTCTTAGAGCGGCTAAGTGGAACAAACAACCCTGCTCTCCAGCACGCCCTTCCACTTATGTGCCTTTTAGTCATGTTTATTAATTATGTCTCGCGGCGACAGTCGGGATCCAGGCCCATCACTGTAACACCCCCTTGTAATATGCTACAATGATCATCTTATAATCATGCTAAGTCATTTTCATTTGCAGTGACTAAATAATCATTTGTTCATATCTCATTTTAAATTCCACTTTAAACAAAAAAATTCAAATGTGAAGTGAAAATAAAAGTTGATCAAATTTGAAAACAAAATAGTTCACAATATTGAAAATAATCCCAAAGCAATTATAAAATTGAAACCAACATTATTTAAATTATTAAAATGCCCCTAACCAATATAAAACAGTGCCATAACAGCATTGTTTAATACAATTCCATTTAAACAAATTTCAAATGAATTCAAATGCCCCTCAAGAGGTTTTGTGGCAGTGAGATATATTGCCTAATGATTTTTGAGACCAGTTGCACATTTTACAAAAAGTGTTTGGTGCTAAAAGAATTACAGAACAGGGACTAAAATTGGAAAACAGAAAAGAAATAGAAGAAAAAGAAAAAGGAAAAGCACCCACGTGCACCCGGCCTGCTACCACAGCCGAGGCCCAGCCCACCTTCCCGTCTGCTACCTGCTCCCCCCCTCCGTGTCATCGCCGCCGTGGCCGAGTGCGCGCCGCTCCAGCCACAGCTCGACACCGCGACGGAGCAGGTGGAGCTGAGGCGATAAGGATGCCCGCCTCGAGCCCCGCACGAACTTCCGGCCTCTCTTCCCCTTCCCGCCGCTCGCCCTCTCCCTCACACCACACCCGAGCGCCACCACCGCCGTGCGCCGCTCGTGCTCACGGCCACCGTCGACCCCACGTCCCCGGAACGAGTCCTGGGGCTCCGTGGGCCTCTTCTTCGCCAACCCCGCGAAGCCATTGGAGCTGGGGCACGCTGCACGCGCATCCCCGAGCTCTTCCTCGTCCTCGGCACCGGCGGCCATTCTCGGTCGATTCACTCAACCCCGACATCCCCGCGCTTCCCCGAGCCCTCCGGCGAGATCCCTGTGAGCACGCGCTTCTCCCCACTCTTTCCCAAGCTCGTTTTCAAGCTCGTATGCGTGATTGCATCTTGGCCGGAGCTTCACCGCCGCCTGTCTAGTCGCCGCCGTCTGCGCAGTTCACCTCGCAACCTCCCAAGCCCATCCCTTGACGCGCACGAGCGAGGGCTATCGCCCGGTGGTCTTAGCGCGTCCAGCCATCCCCTGTGGCGTCGTCCCGCCGCTTCTCCGTCGTCGGCTGTGGTCGTCGCCAGCTGATCTCCGGCGTGCTGACGTGGCGCGGATTAAATTAGCGCAAATCACCCCCCACTGCCGCTGACCAGTGGGCCCGAGGCCAACAGTTTAGGTTAAAACTAGACTAATTTAAATACACAGTCAGTGACAGGTGGGACCAGTGGGACCCATTTGACCAGTCAACGCTGACTGGATAGTTGACCAGGGCCCCACCTGTCAGCCTCCTAAGCCATACTCTGGGTACCCATAGCATTTAGTATAATTCGAATTAAAAATAAATAGAAAATCCAGAAAATCATTTAAACTTCAAAAATTCATAGAAATTAAACCGTAGCTCAGATGAAAAAGTTTTCTATATGAAGGTTGATCAGAAAAATCCAACGAATCCGAATATGTCATCTGCATCCATGTCAGGATCCTCTAGATAGGTGAACTTGCAACTTTTTGCCCGTTTCCGGTAGATGATAGTGCATGGCCTTCGATAAATAAATCCAATTAAATTCCTAAATTAACTAAAATAGTTAGAAATGCAGTATATCACCTCTGCATATCGTTTAGGCATGTCGTGCATATTGATTGCATTTGTTTGCTTTATATTTATTGTTTCTTCCCCCTCTTCTCTCCGATAGACCCCGAGACCGACGTTGCCCCGAGGACTGCTACTCCATCGAAGACCCCCCTTTTGCCGCAAAGCAACCAGGCAAGCAAACCCCCTTGAGCATGCCTATATCACCTATCTTTTCTCTCTCCTGCTTGCATTAGAATTTGCTATTGCTTTTGATTGATCCTAATTCTGATGCATAGCCTGATTTTGTAAACTGCTTTCAATACTTTACCTGATATCCTAAATGCTTAGTATAGGTTGGATGAAACCCATCTGTGGCCCCTCCACATTGTCATAGTTGCCCCGCTTAGTTACCAGTGCCCTGGTCGATGTGATCGACGGGATGAGACCAGCACATCACCACACACCCCCCCCCCCTAAGTTGCTCGACTCTGCAGAGCTAATATCGAGTGCCGAGGGTGATACCTCTTATCTCACTCCTGATGTTGCCTCTGTGGTACAGCTAGTTGGTTGTGGGTTACCGAGGGTGAATCCTCTTTCACCACCTCCAATGAAGCTTATGTCGTGCAATCCCGCAAGTGTGAATACCATCGAGGGTGATTCCTCCGGGTTCACCTTGACGGATACGTCGAGAGGGAAATCCAATGAGGGTGATTCCTCGGATTCCTTCTTGATGTTATGAACACACAGTTCCCTGGTTTTTACTACAGTTACCGGATAAAGACGGGTCGACCCTGAGGGGTACCCGCGAGAGGTACAATGGAAAGTCGGGCAGCCCGGAGAGCACCCGCGAGAGTTACTGTGGCGGCTGGCTGTTTAGCGGTACCACCCGGGTTGTGGTGGTAGCTCCGGACTTGTCCCGACAGTCGTCACTAAAAATTAATAATGCACTAACGGATTTGGGTATTTGATCTGAGTGGGTCGTTGGCCCTATATGCACTACCACCACGTGGGATAATGGTTATGGGACCCTCTACGTCGTATGTATCAGCCGAAAGCTCTGTCAGACGTCCAGTTCAGCATTGTGAGCCGGTAGGGACAAGGCCATCCAGGACTGAGGTGGTGCTTGGACTCCGACCCGCGACACAACGACCCGGAGTGCAAAGGGCGATGGGCCCAAGACCCCTGAGCACTTAGGATGTAGACCGGCGGGGACCTCTCTGTTGAGCCTAGGTAGGACTGCGTCGTGTCGATTACCCGAGGCCAGGTATTACCCAGCAAGTGTATCCGGCCAGATGTAATCGAGCGTGCAGGGTAACAGTAGTGCACCCCTGCAGGGAAGTTATCTATTCGAATAGCCGTGTCCACGGTAACAGGACGCTCAGTGTTGTATCCCGATCTACTACAACTTGAACTAGATACATGTTAATAATTGTAAGCTACGGGATCGCTTTCTCGCAGGGAGTCGAGGGAGGATCCCTAGGCTTTGCTATTACATGCTTGCTACTTTATTCATGTACTATCTGCACTCTTCTAATGCTGCAAGACGCTGAAGATGCTAGTCTTCGATAGGCTAGGCCTTTCCCTCTACTCTGGCATTTCTGCAGTATAGTCCACAGATACAGCCCTTCCTTTGATACCGATGCATACTTAGCATAGATCTGATGTAAGTCTTGCGAGTACTTTGGATGAGTACTCACGGTTGCCTTGCTTCCTTTTTCTCCCATACCCGATTGCTGCGACCAGATGACGGAGCCCCGGAGCCAGAGGATTCTGCCGACGACTACTACTACCCCGGTGGAGCTTACTACTTCGTGGAGACCGACGACTAGGAGTAGTTTAGGAGGCTCCCAGGCAGGAGTCCTGTGCCTTTTCGATCAGAGCTGTTGTTTGTTTTCGCCTTCTTAAGGCAGATTTGTTTAACTTTGTGTCTGTACTCAGATACTGTTGTTGTTTCCACTAACGCTTGTATGCGAGCTTTTGTATTCGAGCCCTCGAGGCCCCTGGCTTGTAATATAAAGCTTGTATTATTATTTTTTGTGTTAGAGTTGTGCTGTGATATCTTCCCGTGTGTCCTTAGGCTTGATTGTGTGCATTTGCGTGTATGATTAGTGCACAATTAAGTCGGGGCGTCACAAGTTGGTATCAGAGCCGACTGCCTGTAGGAACCCCCCTTTCCAACTCCTTGGCCGAAGTTGAGTCTAGTTTTCCAAAAACTATTTTACTAACATGGCTGTGTGGCTTACGGGCCCACGTCGCCAATGGATGGTATTAGCATCTTTTATTCCTCTTCCTTACTCTGGGACTCTGAACTCTCTTCCTTTTGGGTTAAAGATTTACTAACTCTAACATTAGGTTCTCGTGATCACATCCACCCGGAGTTCTGAATTTACCCCCCCCCCCCCTTCTTCAAGTTGAGGGCCAGGTTCTGTTGCACGATGCTCACGGACCGCAGGATCCTTTTATCGAGGGCACCCTGCGTTGTTCCTTGCAGATTCCTCGCCCTAGTAGTTTTCTCCGACGTGATGTAGCCTTTGCTATGTCCCGTTGTTGTATCTCTCCACCGTCTAGTTTGTCTAGTTGCGAGTGTTTCCGAACTCGTACGATCCGTTTGTATCCAACTCCGTGCATAGATTTGTATGTCTTTAACGACTACTAATATGTATCTATTGCACTTCCTGTTCATTGCTCATGTTACATCATGAATCACCTCTTACCCATGCAGTTGTTCTTGCTAAACTGCCCCTGTTGATTTGGCAGGATGGTAGACGATCCTCCGCCTCCACCCTATATTGCCGCAATGATGCAGCAGTTTGAATTGAACCGTCAGCACAACGAGAGTCTGGTGAACCGTTTGGAACGCAACGATGCTCGTCAGGAGCCTGGTCTGATATCGCTTCAAGATTTCGTGCGCCTCAACCCGTCTGTTTACCGCAACTCCACCAATCCTATGGATGCTGATGATTGGCTTCGTGACATCCTGTTTGAAATGGAATCAGCTAATGTTGCCCCTGACAATTACGTCACCTTTGCGGCATTTCACCTGAAGGGTCCAGCTGCTCAATGGTGGGAAAGTCACAGGGGTATGCTGCCCACTGACACTGTAACCACTTGGCAGGAATTTCAGTCAGCTTTTCGTGCATGGCACATTCCTCAAGGTCTGATGGACCAGAAGAAGAAGGAGTTCCGCAAACTCACGCAGGGCAAAATGACTGTGGATGAATATCAGAGGAAATTTCTCGAATTATCCCGCTATGCTAAAGATGATGTCTGCACTGATGCACGCAAACAGGAGAAATTCCGTGAAGGACTGCGGCCTGATATAAAGCTCGCACTTGTTGCCCATGATTGTGCAGACTTTGCGACGCTTGTCAGCCAAGCTTTCCGAGCTGAAACTGGTCTGAATGAGTACCAGGAGTCGCTCAAGCGTACTCGTGATATTGGCTCCTCCTTGGGTCAGCCTGCTCAGAAGCGCAGAGTGTGGATTCCGCATAATGTCCATCACCGACCTGCCCCAGCACCGAGGCCTTCTTATGTTGCACCTCGTCTGCCTCCACCACCGAGACAACTGAATATCCCAAGTGGACAGCCCAATACTATGGCTCCTCGCCCCAATGATGGGAATTGCTTCAAGTGTGGACAGCCAGGGCACCGTGCTTCCAGCTGCCGCCCGAACCAGAATCAGAATGCACCAGCTGGTCAACCCCGAAGAGTTAAGTCAAGACCGCCTGCAGTCGGTCGTGTTCGTGTCAATCATGTTAAGATCGAAGAAGCTCGACAGGACACCAAAATTGTGATGGGAAACCTTTCTGTCAATACCGTGCCAGCTTCTGTCCTCTTTGATTCAGGAGCATCGCATTCCTTTTTTGTCTGAAGCATTTGCGCTCAAGCACGATATGCAATTTGAAGAGTTGCATCCTCCCTTATCGGTTCAATCCCCCGGTGGGAGATGGAACACGGCTATGATAAGTCACAACAATCAGATCCAAATTGGAGGGCTACTATTCTCTGCACCGCTCATCGCCCTCAAGGCTTCTAACATAGATGTTATTCTCGGTATGGATTGGCCGGAAGCCCATAATGCTTTCATAGACTGTGCCGCTAAGAAAGTTCAACTTACACACCCTTCTGGCCAGGTGATCAACTACTCAGCCTAGATAATCCAGAATGCCTAGAGCCAGATATATGCTCTGAACGCATTGAATGCTTCACCTCTGGAAGGAATAGAGAACATTCTAGTTGTTCGGGATTTTCAAGATGTCTTTCCAGAAGAACTTCCAGGTGTACCACCCGCTAGGGCTGTCGAATTCGTTATCGACCTGAAACCGGGCACTACTCCCATTGCCAAGCGCCCGTACAAGATGCCGCCGCATGAACTCCTTGAACTTAAGGAGGAAATTGACAAGTCACTTAGTAAGGGTTTCATTCGCCCCAGTTCTTCTGCTTGGGGAGCACCTTCTCTCTTTGTCAAGAAGAAGGATGGAACGAATCATCTGGTCCAAGATTACCGACCTATCAACCAAGCAACAATTCAGAACAAGTATCCGCTCCCCAGAATCAACGATCTGTATGATCAACTTGCTGGTTCCTCAGTATTCTCTAAACTTGATTTGAGGTTGGGATACCACCAGATCAGAGTTCGTGAAGAAGACATTCCGAAGACAGCCTTCGTTACTCGCTATGGTTCTTACGAGTACACTGTCATGTCTTTTGGCTTAACCAATGCTCCAGCAACATTTTCTCGATTAATGAACTACATCTTCATGGATTACCTCGACAAATTCATCGTGGTCTATCTGGATGATATCCTTGTATATTCGAAGAATGAAGAAGAACATGCCGAACATCTTCGGCTTGTACTAGAGAAGCTGCATGAACATCAACTGTATGCCAAGTATTCCAAGTGTGAATTCTGGTTGTCTGAAGTGACATACCTCGGCCACGTGATTTCCAAATATGGCATTGCTGTTAACCCAGAACGAGTTCAGGCTATTCTTGAATGGACTCCTCCGAAGAATGTTAAGCAAGTCAGAAGTTTTCTCGGACTCGCCAGCTATTGCTGCCGTTTTGTCGAGAACTTCTCCAAGATTGCCAAGCCCCTGACTGATTTGCTTCACAAAGGCATTAAGTTTGAGTGGACAGAAAAATGTCAGGAAAGTTTTCAGACACTCAAGGACAAACTGACATCTGCCCCAGTCCTTGCTCCTCCAGATTCTCGCAAGGACTTCGTGATTTATTGTGACGCTTCCCGCCAAGGATTAGGCTGTGTACTAATGCAAGAGCGCAAGGTGATTGCTTATGGCTCTCGACAGTTGCATCCTCATGAAGAGAACTATCCAACGCATGATCTTGAACTTGCAGCAGTTATTTATGCATTGAAGTTATGGCGACATTACCTACTTGGTAATCGTTGCGAGATCTACACGGATCATCAAAGTCTGAAGTACTTGTTCACTCAGCCATCCCTGAACCTCTGTCAGCAAAGATGGATGGAGGCCATTACGGACTATGATTTGGGTATTTCTTATACCCCTGGCAAGGCTAATGTAATGGCTGATGCTTTGAGCCATAAATCCTACTGTTGTGAACTTGAGGTTCAGCTGCAGCAACCACTCCTGTATGAAGAGCTTCAGAAGCTGAACATCAAGATAGTTCCTCAGGGATATCTAAATACCTTGGCTGTTGAACCAGATCTCGAGGACCTCATTAAGCATATACAGAAAGCTGACTCTGAGGTTGAGAAAATTAAACGTGATCTCAAAAAGGGAAGGCCTTCATTCTTCACTATTGATGCTGATGGCACCTTGTTCTTCAAAAATCGCTTAGTGGTTCCTAGAAAGGGCAACCTGGATCTGACCCCGCGTGTCATGAAAGAAGCTCATGATACACCTCTTTCAATTCACCCTGGTAGTACTAAGATTGTTGGGGAACGCGACAGAAAACAAAAATTTCCGGTATAGCGAGCACGCCCAGGACCACTATGGAGACTGCATACAAGGTTTGATCTGATCCGTACCGACTCGAAGCGCAGCGGAAGAAGAGTCGGTGGAGATCGTTGGTGCAGATCCCCGCAGCTAGGATTTTACAACCTCCCAACCGCGAGGATGTACTCCCTCGTCGGACAGCCCTTCGGGAGGCGGTCGGACAGTCCCTCGGACGATGTCACGGACAGCCCTTCGGGAGGACCTTCGAAACTCGGACGGTCACTCGGACAGCCCTTCGGGAGGACCTCTCAAACTAAGACGATCACTCGGACAGCCCTTCGGGAGGACCTCTCAAACAAAGACCGAAACTACGATCTCTCTACAGAGTTGCACACATACGGTGTCATCTATCCGGCAGGGCTTCGCCGTCCAGAACTAGTTCCTGCCGGAACCCAGACAGCCTTTCGGCTCTACGAAAAACTCTTTTCGTGGGAGGGAGAGAGAGAGCTAGCAAAGCATAGCATGTGTATGAGAGCAAATGGATGAAGAGATGGCAGCCCTCACCTCCTCTATTTATAGGAAAGCCAAGGGGTAGGATGGGTATTCAAAATACCAAAACTTGCTCATGAAGGAAACACTTTCCAAGGGCAAAATGGGAAAGCCAAAAGACAAGTGGTGCTCCATGGAGGAGCACCACATGTGGCCGGCCACCCTCTTGGTGGGGCCCCCCCAAAGGAGGTCCCACCCATCCATCCCTTCTAGAAGCCTTTTGGGAAAATATCCCAAAAGGCACTTTTCCAAAAATATCCCAAAAAGCACTTTCACTATTCACGACGACATTTTTCAGCGTCTGATCGAACTGAAAATATTTATGTGGGCTTAGAACATTTCCAGTACCCACTAAAATAATTTTCAATGCGGTCCGGAACAATTCCGGATTAGTGATTTTCATCTGCGAAAAGCATCTGAAGTGGTTCCGGCAGCTCCGGAACATTTCCGGTTTTTCTTCCGGAAAATTCCCAGAAGTTTCCAGAATGATTCTGGCACCCTCCAAGAATTATCAGGCTTGTGCCGAAACCAATATGACTTTATGGTAACCCCTGAAGCAACTTTTCAGTTTCACCGGAACTCATCCGGTGACCTCTCTCTTCGGAACTTTTCCGTTGTCTCCGAAAACTTTTTCCGGAAACTTTCTCTCAGACTCCCTGTCTAGTATTCAGCAGACAGATGACCCTTAAGCGTGTGACCCTATAGGTTCGGTGAAGCATAGACATGACCCGGAACCCCTTCCGATCAATGATCAACATCGGAGCCGTGGACACCCATATTGACCCCTATACCCACACGAATGAATATTCGAGTGAACCTCCAGTTGCCGTGTGCTATTCCTGTTGCTTCGCGATATTTCACAAACACCCGAGGTGAGATTTTCTGCATCCCCGTGGATCAACAACTTGTCCACTATGCAAGTTACCTCGTTACCGGTTTTGTTCTCTTTTCTCGTTTTCGTGTTCCGGCATCCCTGTGATCAAATCACACTGTGTCTGGCCAGACGATGATGGATACCGTAACACCGAGAGGGCCCGAGAATATCTCTCCATCGTCGGAGGAGCAAATCCCAATCTTGAGCTATTAAGTTACTTGCCATACTTTTCCGTGAACCCGTAAGCCGCCGTAATAGCCACCCAGTAACGGATGACGTTTAACAAACCCCAAAGTTCACGAAGCAAGCACGAAGGAACTCGATACTCTCATGCTCTAAGGAATTATGCAAACATTAACTATCTCTATGTTATTTAACCATTAACTTGTGACAAATGAATCTCATAGCATAACATCAATTTGGGTCGATTCAACACAAGTGTTCTACCAACATCGTGCCCTCAAAATTGCCGGCATAGCCATGCCCATGATCAGGAAAACAGGATCATCCTGCAATACTTGAGCCAGTCTTAGAGGCAAGACTAGGAATACAATTTACCGTTTATTATACCACACGTGCACATGAGTTTCCCTCCAAGCCTCGTGGTTATTGTAGACTCGAGAATCATTGCAGTTATAGCATGGATCATAAACATTCATTACAAACTCGGAGATACAAAATAACTGTTATTACTGCCTCTAGGGCATATCTCCTACAGTCTCCCACTTGCACTAGAGTCATAATCCAGTTACATGGCTTCCCTAACACCAATGGCTATCCGGTGTTGCTCATGCTTTGCTCATGGTAGAGGCTTTGTCATCGGGTCTGACACATTCAGATCCGTGTGAACTTTGCGTACTTTCACTAAACCTTCTTCGACATGATGTCGAATGAGTTTATATTTGCGTTGAATATGCATTGTCTTATGGTGCGAACATGGCTCCCTTGCCTGAGCCACGGCGCCACTATTATCACAATAGATCTCCACCAGGTCCAGAGCACTTGGAACCACACCAAGGTCTTCAAGAAATTGCTTGATTCCGACAGCCTGCTTGGAGGCTTCTGAAGCAGCAACATATTCCGCCTCCGTTGTAGAATCCGTCACAGTCTTTTTTTTGGAACTTTTCCAATCAACTGCGCCGCCATTCAATATGAAAACGTAGCCAGATTGAGATTTAAAGTCATCTGGGTCAGTCATGAAGCCTGCATCAGTGTAACAACTTACAATGAGCTCTTCATCACCTCCGTACACAAGGAGTAAATCCTTGGTCCTTCTGAGGTACTTAAGAATACCCTTGACTGCGGCCCAGTGTTCCAATCCTGGATCACCTTGGTACCGGCTGCTAACACTTAGCGCATAGGAAACATCCGGTCTTGTACATAGCATGGCATACATAATAGAACCAACTGCCGAAGCATATGGAATATCATTCATTTGTACTCGCTCATCAAGGGTCCGAGGACACTGATTCTTGCAAAGCACTGTGCCAGGTGACATGGGGAGTAGGCCTTTTTTGGAGTTCTCCATGTTGAACCTTTTCAACACCTTGTCAATGTACGTGCTTTGGCTAAGCACTATCAGGCGTCTTGATCTATCTCTATAGATTCTGATGCCCAATACATATGCCGCTTCGCCTAAGTCTTTCATTGAAAAACTCTTCTTCAATGAGTCTTTTATTTCGCTAAGAAATTTCACATCATTTCCAATCAACAATGTGTCATCCACATACAAGATTAGAAATGCTTTTGCGCTCCCACTAAACTTCTTGTAAACACAAGATTCTTCATCGTTCCTGATGAAGCCAAACTCTTTGACCACTTCATCAAAACGAATGTTCCAGCTCCTTGATGCTTGCTTCAGACCATAAATGGCTTTCTGAAGCTTACATACCTTTTCAGCATTCTTAGGATCGACAAAATCTTCTGGCTGTATCATGTATACATCCTTTTCAAGGTTTCCATTTAGGAAAGCCGTTTTGACATCTATCTGCCATATTTCATAATCGAAATAAGCAGCAATTGCTAGTAATATCCGAACAGACCTAAGCATAGCTACGGGCGAGAAAGTCTCGTCGTAGTCTACCCCTAGAACTTGCGTGAACCCTTTCGCGACAAGTCTAGCTTTGTGGATAGTAATGTTACCATCCCGTCCGTCTTTCTTTTGAAAATCCATTTACAACCAATGGGTTTTACGCCATCTGGAAGTTCTTCCAAGTTCCAAACTTGGTTTTCGTACATGGATTTCATTTCGGATTTCATGGCCTTGTGCCATTCCCTTGAGCTAGGCCCCGCCATCGCTTCCTTGTAGTGCGCAGGTTCATCGTCTTCAAGAATGAAGATTTCGTTATGAAACCATTCAGGTGGCTGGATAGCCCTACCTGATCTGCGCGGTTCAGTTACAACATTGTCTGAAGTTTCCGCATCACATGCGACAACTTCCGGCTCGGTTGTAGGGATAATTTGCGGAATTACTTCCGGTTCCTTAGCCATATCAACGGTTGCCGAAGATTCACTAATCTCATCAAGCTATACTGTCCTCCCACTCAATTCTTTAGCGAGAAACTCTTTCTCAAGAAAGACTCCATTTTTAGCGACAAACACTTTGCACTCGGAGGGTCGGTAGAAGAAATACCCAACTGTTTCCTTGGGATAACCTACAAAGTTACATTTGTCTGATCTGGGATCGAGTTTGCTCGGTTGTAAACGTTTTACATAAGCTTCACAACCCCAAACTTTGAGATGCGACAAATTGGGTTTCTTCCCATGCCATAACTCGTATGGTGTCGTCTCAACAGACTTAGACGGTGCTCTGTTTAATGTGTGAGCGGCAGTAAGTAGTGCGTGACCCCAAAAAGATATCGGTAGATCTGTAAGAGATATCATCGACCTTACCATGTCTAACAGGGTTCGGTTATGTCTTTCCGACACTCCGTTTCGCTGTGGAGTTCCGGGAGGCGTAAGCTGTGAAACGATTCCACGGTCACTCAGATGTTGGCCAAACTCATGACTAAGATATTCGCCTCCGCGATCAGACCGCAGAAACTTAATCTTTTTGTTACGATGATTTTCCACCTCATTCTGAAATTCTTTGAACTTTTCAAAGGTTTCTGACTTATGCTTCATCAAGTAGATATAGCCATACCTACTTAAATCATCAGTAAAAGTCACGAAGTAGAAATACCCACCCCGTGCGATTGTGCTCATTGGACCACATACATCACTATGTATTATTTCCAATAAATCACTCGCCCGTTCAGGATGACCCGTGAACGGCGTCTTGGTCATTTTTCCCATCAAGCAAGCTTCACATGTGTCAAATGATTCAAAATCAAAGGACGGTAAAACTCCATCTTTATGGAGTCTTTGCATGCGTTTCTTTCCGATGTGGCCAAGCCGACAGTGCCACAAGTAAGTGGTGGTGGTATCAGCCTTCTTAAGGCGTTTAGCATTCACGTTAAAGACACCATTTTCACATTCAAGATTTAGTATGAAAAGGCCCCCAACAATGGGTGCAAATCCATAAAACATATCCTTACAATAAAGTGAACAACCATTGTTCTCAGACTTGTAGGAGTACCCATCGTGCACTAAACATGTTCCAGAGATAATGTTTCTACACAACAACGGAACAAAATAAAGGTTACTTAGTTCCAAAATAAATCATGAAGGGAGACGTAGAGGCATAATGCCGACGGCTTGAGCGGCGATCCCAGCGCCGTTCCTGACACGCATCACGACTTCATTCTTTGCCAGCTTGCGCACCTTCTGAAGCCCCTGTATCGAGTTGCAAATGTGAGCAACCGATCCGGTATCAAATACCCAAGACTTAGAATTTTCGCTAGCAAGCAAAACGTCAATGACATTAACTTGTATAACAATTATACCTTTTCCGGTTTTCCCGGACTTCTTATCTTCCAGATACTTCTTGCAGTTTCTCTTCCAGTGTCCTGTGCCCTTGCAGTAGAAGCACTCAGTTTCATTCTTGGCTCCGCCCTTAGATTTGCGTTGGAAGCCGGTCTTACTGGCGCCCTTGCCCTTCTTTGGCTTGCCTTTCTTATTGAAACTGGCAGTTTTATTCACAAGCAACACTTGCTTGTGATTTTTCCGCAGTCCTCCTTCAGCAGTTTTCAGCATGGCAAGCACCTCATTTGCTGTTTTGTCCATCCCATTCATGTTGTAGTTCATGATAAAACCGCCATAAGACGGGGGGAGTGAACCGAGCAACATGTCCATAACATGCTCTGGCGGAAGTGGAAATTCCAGGGTTTTAAGCCTTTCAGCGTAGCCAATCATATTGACTACGTGCTCGCCAACTGAACTGCCCTCGGCCATCTTGGTATCCATCATCATTTTCATGATATCAAAACGTTTAGACCGTGCATTAAACTTGTACAGAGCATCCAGATCCTTGATCATATCAAAGGAGTTATGGAATTCAAAATGTTTTTGAAGCTCTGAACTCATGCAAGACAGCATGAGGCACTGCACTAAGTTGAAATCATCATCCTTAGTGGCCCAGACATTTTGTTCATCTGCCGGGGCGGTTGCCGCCGGCTTAGGTGGAAGAGGTCCGTCAAGCACGTACACTTTCTTAGCACTCCTGAGGACAATCCTCAGGGTACGGACCCAGTCCGCATAGTTGTTTCCATTCACAGCTAACTTGTCTTTCTCTAACATCGGGCCTAAGTTGAACGCGCTGTTGCGAGCCATTTGATCTACAACGGAAAACACAAGTTCACTTAGACTTTGTTCATAATGATATTTGCACTAGTGAATAAACAATTTTATTCTAAAGTGCGCTCCCACTCAAATCAATATCTCTCAAAATTGATTATGAGTGATACAAGACCCACATTTAATTCAACGCCATTGATGTGGACATCACTGATGACGAGAATTTCAATCGGTAGGCAAACTTGCCGATCACATCTCCATGTGACTCTTGTTCATCTTTCGATGGGTGTGTTCCGAGCTCAGGACGATCCTGCCTGAACGTCAAAGACAACCAAGTGATCTTGCTGCGAGGTCTGACCTCACCCGCCTCATTCCTCTCGATTCGTTCGTACCCATGTGGACATGGCGCACCCCGAAAAGATACGAATTTCAGACGGTGCTACACTTGGGTGAACACTAACTACTTTGATATTTTTTGTGAGAGATCACCCTAATAAAAAGCGACTACCGCGCAATCAAGAAGGGTGCATCAAGAGGGATAAACATCTCAGGCAATTCATAATAGCATGATATGGTATAGCCCCTTCTGACGGAGAAGTCAAGTATTCTTCGTCTTCGGCATTCGCGTCGGTGTTCACCTTCGCGAAGATTGCCACCACCTTGTCGATGCACCAGATAATATTGCTATCTCTATAGCTAATAAAATAAGTGCATTACATGAGGTTGACACGCAGGTCATTAAAGTGCAATCATATGGCTCCAGCCATCATGCCGAATCATGACACGCAGGTCATGTTAATTACATCATATAGTCATCTCATACATAATCAAATTAATATGAGACTTGCTATACCACATTACATGCAAACCATCCTGCAAAACCAAGTTAGACGCCTCTAATCGGTTTATACAAAATTTTATTTTACGTGGCTTCTAAGGTTTTGACTCAAACCGTAGCTACCAACGCTCATCATCAAGTATGATAATTCAAGTTGCTAGATTAACTTTCCAGGGTGTATGAAACACGAGATAATAAAATCTCGAGCCCCATACTAAACTTCGTCATACGCGTGACCCCCGTGCAGATCATATCTGCATTGCCCTTTCGTCTGCGAAACATCCATCTTTCTTTAACTATGGTGGAACCCAAAGAACTGTTAGCACTTCGTTGATCTGTCAATCAGCATACTCAGGAGCAGCATGAAAGGATCGCGGATTGCCAGAACTTTGTGAGATTCCACCATGCCGTCAAGGTCAGGACTACGCAAATTCAAGGGAAGCAACAGGAACATCGGGTAACAGATTTCATCTGCTACCCGCACAAATAATTTTCAGTAATAGATCTCATCAACTACAAAATTATACTATGCAATACCCATACATCTCATGTATTCTAGATCATAACATGCATCTACGCATAGCCTGGCTCTTGATGCCACTGTTGGGGAACGCGACAGAAAACAAAAATTTCCGGTATAGCGAGCACGCCCAGGACCACTATGGAGACTGCATACAAGGTTTGATCTGATCCGTACCGACTCGAAGCGCAGCGGAAGAAGAGTCGGTGGAGATCGTTGGTGCAAATCCCCGCAGCTAGGATTTTACAACCTCCCAACCGCGAGGATGTACTCCCTCGTCGGACAGCCCTTCGGGAGGCGGTCGGACAGTCCCTCGGACGATGTCACGGACAGCCCTTCGGGAGGACCTTCGAAACTCAGACGGTCACTCGGACAGCCCTTCGGGAGGACCTCTCAAACTAAGACGATCACTCGGACAGCCCTTCGGGAGGACCTCTCAAACTAGGACCGAAACTATGATCTCTCTACAGAGTTGCACACATACGGTGTCATCTATCCGGCAGGGCTTCGTCGTCCAGAACTAGTTCCTGCCGGAACCCAGACAGCCTTTCGGCTCTACGAAAAACTCTTTTCGTGGGAGGGAGAGAGAGAGCTAGCAAAGCATAGCATGTGTATGAGAGCAAATGGATGAAGAGATGGCAGCCCTCACCTCCTCTATTTATAGGAAAGCCAAGGGGTAGGATGGGTATTCAAAATACCAAAACTTGCTCATGAAGGAAACACTTTCCAAGGGCAAAATGGGAAAGCCAAAAGACAAGTGGTGCTCCATGGAGGAGCACCACATGTGGCCGGCCACCCTCTTGGTGGGGCCCCCCCAAAGGAGGTCCCACCCATCCATCCCTTCTAGAAGCCTTTTGGGAAATATCCCAAAAGGCACTTTTCCAAAAATATCCCAAAAAGCACTTTCACTATTCACGACGACATTTTTCAGCGTCTGATCGAACTGAAAATATTTATGTGGGCTTAGAACATTTCCAGTACCCACTAAAATAATTTTCAATGCGGTCCGGAACAATTCCGGATTAGTGATTTTCATCTGCGAAAAGCATCTGAAGTGGTTCCGGCAGCTCCGGAACATTTCCAGTTTTCTTCCGGAAAATTCCCAGAAGTTTCCAGAATGATTCTGGCACCCTCCAAGAATTATCAGGCTTGTGCCGAAACCAATATGACTTTATGGTAACCCCTGAAACAACTTTTCAGTTTCACCGGAACTCATCCGGTGACCTCTCTCTTCGGAACTTTTCCGCTGTCTCCGAAAACTTTTTCCGGAAACTTTCTCTCAGACTCCCTGTCTAGTATTCAGCAGACAGATGACCCTTAAGCGTGTGACCCTATAGGTTCGGTGAAGCATAGACATGACCCGGAACCCCTTCCGATCAATGATCAACATCGGAGCCGTGGACACCCATATTGACCCCTATACCCACACGAATGAATATTCGAGTGAACCTCCAGTTGCCGTGTGCTATTCCTGTTGCTTCGCGATATTTCACAAACACCCGAGGTGAGATTTTCTGCATCCCCGTGGATCAACAACTTGTCCACTATGCAAGTTACCTCGTTACCGGTTTTGTTCTCTTTTCTCATTTTCGTGTTCCGGCATCCCTGTGATCAAATCACACTGTGTCTGGCCAGACGATGATGGATACCGTAATACCGAGAGGGCCCGAGAATATCTCTCCATCGTCGGAGGAGCAAATCCCAATCTTGAGCTATTAAGTTACTTGCCATACTTTTCCGTGAACCCGTAAGCCGCCGTAATAGCCACCCAGTAACGGATGACGTTTAACAAACCCCAAAGTTCACAAAGCAAGCACGAAGGAACTCGATACTCTCATGATCTAAGGAATTATGCAAACATTAACTATCTCTGTGTTATTTAACCATTAACTTGTGACAAATGAATCTCATAGCATAACATCAATTTGGGTCGATTCAACACAAGTGTTCTACCAACATCGTGCCCTCAAAATTGCCGGCATAGCCATGCCCATGATCAGGAAAACAGGATCATCCTGCAATACTTGAGCCAGTCTTAGAGGCAAGACTAGGAATACAATTTACCGTTTATTATACCACACGTGCACATGAGTTTCCGTCCAAGCCTCGTGGTTATTGTAGACTCGAGAATCATTGCAGTTATAGCATGGATCATAAACATTCATTACAAACTCGGAGATACAAAATAACTGTTATTACTGCCTCTAGGGCATATCTCCTACAAAGATGTACCAAGACATTCGTCCACGGTATTGGTGGCCTGATATGAAGCGAGACATTGCTCATTATGTTGCTGAGTGTGGCGTTTGCCGTCGCATCAAAGCAGAACACCAAAGACCTGCTGGAACTCTGCAACCACTTGCTATTCCCGAGTGGAAATGGGACAAAGTTGAAATGGATTTCATTACTGGTTTTCCCAGATCGCGGAAGGGTCATGATGCTATTTTTGTTGTCATTGACCGATTCTCAAAGGTTGCTCATTTTCTGCCAGTCAAGGAGACAATCACTGCTAGTCAGTTAGCAGACTTGTATGTTTCCAGAATTGTGTCACTCCACGGTGTTCCGTTGGAGATCGGTTCCGACCATGGCAGCCTCTTTACCTCAAGGTTCTGGGCAAGTTTCCAAGAAGCTATGGGGACTCATCTGTCCTTTAGCACCGCTTTTCACCCCCAGTCCCAGGGTCAAGTTGAACAAGTCAACCAAGTGTTAGAAGATATGCTTCGCGCATGTGTCATCTCCTTTGGCAAGAAATGGGAGGAATCTCTCCCGTATGCTGAATTCTCATACAACAATAGCTATCAAGCTAGTCTGAAGATGGCACCGTTTGAAGTTCTTTATGGACATAAGTGCCGAACTCCTCTGAATTGGTCAGAAACTGGGGAACGGCCACTCTTCGGTCCGGACATTATCCAACACGCTGAAGAGCAAGTTCGTATTGTTCGTGAACATCTGAAGACTGCTCAGTCCCGTCAGAAGAGCAATTATGACCGTAAACACAAGGTAATGGTCTATCAACCTGGCAAACAAGCTTACCTTCGTGTCACTCCGATGAAGGGCACACACCGTTTCGGAATCAAGGGCAAGCTAGCTCCTTGCTACATTGGCCCCTTCCGCATCCTCGCAAGACGTGGAGAAGTGGCATATCAGTTGGAACTACCGCCGAACCTTTCTCAGGTTCACGATGTTTTCCATGTGTTGCAACTCCGCCGCTGCTTCAAGGATCCGATCCGAGCAGTGGATCATGAAGTGCTTGAATTGCAGGATGACTTGTCCTATAAGGAACATCCGATCCGTATTCTTGATCAAGCTGAACGTCGAACCCGTCAGAAGGCAATCAAGTTCCTTAAGGTTCAGTGGTCGAATCATTCTGAAGCTGAGGCCACTTGGGAACACAAGGATAGTCTTCGTGAGGAATACCTCGACCTTTTTCCTTCTACCTCTTGAATTCTCGGGACGAGAATTTCTTTTAGAGGAGGAGAATTGTAACACCCCCTTGTAATATGCTACAATGATCATCTTATAATCATGCTAAGTCATTTTCATTTGCAGTGACTAAATCATCATTTGTTCATATCTCATTTCAAATTCCACTTTAAAAAAAATCAAATGTGAAGTGAAAATAAAAGTTGATCAAATTTGAAAACAAAATAGTTCACAATATTGAAAATAATAACAAAGCAATTATAAAATTGAAACCAACATTATTTAAATTATTAAAATGCCCCTAACCAATATAAAACAACGCCATAACAGCATTGTTTAATACAATTCCATTTAAACAAATTTCAAATGAATTCAAATGCCCCTCAAGAGGTTTTGTGGCAGTGAGATATATTGCCTAATGATTTTTGAGACCAGTTGCACATTTTACAAAAAGTGTTTGGTGCTAAAAGAATTACAGAACAGGGACTAAAATTGGAAAACAGAAAAGAAATAGAAGAAAAAGAAAAAGGAAAAGCACCCACGTGCACCCGGCCTGCTACCACATCCGAGGCCCAGCCCACCTTCCCGTCTGCTACCTGCTCCCCCCTCCGTGTCATCGCCGCCGTGGCCGAGCGCGCGCCGCTCCGGCCACAGCTCGACACCGCGACGGAGCAGGTGGAACTGAGGCGATAAGGACGCCCGCCTCGAGCCCCGCACGAACTCCCGGCCTCTCTTCCCCTTCCCGCCGCTCGCCCTCTCCCTCTCACCACACCCGAGCGCCACCACCACCGTGCGCAGCTCGTGCTCACGGCCACCGTCGACCCCACATCCCCGGAACGAGTCCTGGGGCTCCGTGGGCCTCTTCTTCGCCAACCCCGCGAAGCCATTGGAGCTGGGGCACGCTGCACGCGCATCCCCGAGCTCTTCCTCGTCCTCGGCACCGGCGGCCATTCTCGGTCGATTCACTCAACCCCGACATCCCCGCGCTTCCCCGAGCCCTCGGGCGAGATCCCTGTGAGCACGTGCTTCTCCCCACTCTTTCCCAAGCTCGTTTTCAAGCTCGTATGCGTGATTGCATCTTGGCCGGAGCTTCACCGCCGCCTGTCTAGTCGCCGCCGTCTGCGCAGTTCACCTCGCAACCTCCCGAGCCCACCCCTTGACGCGCACGAGCGAGGGCTATCGCCCGGTGGTCTTAGCGCGTCCAGTCATCCCCTGTGGCGCCGTCCCGCCGCTTCTCTGTCGTCGGCTGTGGTCGTCGCCGGCTGATCTCCGGCGTGCTGACATGGCGCGGATTAAATTAGCGCTAATCACCCCCCACTGCCGCTGACCAGTGGGGCCCGAGGCCATCAGTTTAGGTTAAAACTAGACTAATTTAAATACACAGTCAGTGACAGGTGGGACCAGTGGGACCCATTTGACCAGTCAACGCTGACTGGACAGTTGACCAGGGCCCCACCTGTCAGCCTCCTAAGCCATACTCTGGGTACACCCACTGGGTACCCATAGCATTTAGTATAATTCGAATTAAAAATAAATAGAAAATCCAGAAAATCATTTAAACTTCAAAAATTCATAGAAATTAAACCGTAGCTCAGATGAAAAAGTTTTCTATATGAAAGTTGATCAGAAAAATCCAAAAAATCCGAATATGCCATCTGCATCCATGTCAGGATCCTCTAGATAGGTGAACTTGCAACTTTTTGCCCGTTTCCCGTAGATGAATAGTGCATGGCCTTCGATAAATAAATCCAATTAAATTCCTAAATTAACTAAAATAGTTAGAAATGCAGTATATCACCTCTGCATATCGTTTAGTCATGTCGTGCATATTGATTGCATTTGTTTGCTTTATATTTATTGTTTCTTCCCCTCTTCTCTCCGATAGACCCCGAGACCGACGTTGCCCCGAGGACTGCTACTCCATCGAAGACCCCCCTTTTGCCGCAAAGCAACCAGGCAAGCAAACCCCCTTGAGCATGCCTATATCACCTATCTTTTCTCTCTCCTGCTTGCATTAGAATTTGCTATTGCTTTTGATTGATCCTAATTCTGATGCATAGCCTGATTTTGTAAACTGCTTTCAATACTTTACCTGATATCCTAAATGCTTAGTATAAGTTGGATGAAACCCATCTGTGGCCCCTCCACATTGTCATAGTTGCCCCGCTTAGTTACCAGTGCCTTGGTCGATGTGATCGACGGGCTGAGACCAGCACATCACCACACACACCCCTAAGTTGCTCGACTCTGCAGAGCTAATATCGAGTGCCGAGGGTGATACCTCTTATCTCACTCCTGATGTTGCCTCTGTGGTACAGCTAGTTGGTTGTGGGTTACCGAGGGTGAATCCTCTTTCACCACCTCCAACGAAGCTTATGTCGTGCAATCCCGCAAGTGTGAATACCATCGAGGGTGATTCCTCCGGGTTCACCTTGACGGATACGTCGAGAGGGAAATCCAATGAGGGTGATTCCTCGGATTCCTTCTTGATGTTATGAACACATAGTTCCCTGGTTTTTACTACAGTTACCGGATAAAGACGGGTCGACCCTGAGGGGTACCCGCGAGAGGTACAATGGAAAGTCGGGCGGGCCCGGAGAGCACCCGTGAGAGTAACTGTGGCGGCTCGCTGTTTAGAGGTACCACCCGGGTTGTGGTGGTAGCTCCGGACTTGTCCCGACAGCCGTCACTAAAAATTAATAATGCACTAACGGATTTGGGTATTTGATCTGAGTGGGTCGTTGGCCCTATACGCACTACCACCACGTGGGATAATGGTTATGGGACCCTCTATGTCGTATGTATCAGCCGAAAGCTCTGTCAGACGTCCAGTTCAGCATTGTGAGCTGGTAGGGACAAGGCCATCCAGGACTGAGGTGGTGCTTGGACTCCGACCCGCGACACAACGACCCGGAGTGCAAAGGGCGATGGGCCCAAGACCCCTGAGCACTTAGGATGTAGACCGGCGGGGACCTCTCTTTTGAGCCTAGGTAGGACTGCGTCGTGTCGATTACCCGAGGCCGGGTATTACCCAGCAAGTGTATCTGGCCAGATGTAATCGAGCGTGCTGGGTAAGAGTAGTGCACCCCTGCAGGGAAGTTATCTATTCGAATAGCCGTGTCCACGGTAATAGGACACTCAGTGTTGTATCCCGATCTACTACAACTTGAACTGGATACATGTTAATAATTGTAAGCTACGGGATCGCTTTCTCGCAGGGAGTCGAGGGAGGATCCCTAGGCTTTGCTACTACATGCTTGCTACTTTATTCATGTACTATCTGCACTCTTCTAATGCTGCAAGACGCTGAAGATGCTAGTCTTCGATAGGCTAGGCCTTTCCCTCTACTCTGGCATTTCTGCAGTATAGTCCACAGATACAGCCCTTCCTTTGATACCGATGCATACTTAGCATAGATCTGATGTAAGTCTTGCGAGTACTTTGGATGAGTACTCACGGTTGCCTTGCTTCCTTTTTCTCCCATACCCGATTGCTGCGACCAGATGACGGAGCCCCGGAGCCAGAGGATTCTGCCGACGACTACTACTACCCCGGTGGAGCTTACTACTTCGTGGAGACCGACGACCAGGAGTAGTTTAGGAGGCTCCCAGGCAGGAGGCCTGCGCCTTTTCGATCAGAGCCGTTGTTTGTTTTCGCCTTCTTAAGGCAGATTTGTTTAACTTTGTGTCTGTACTCAGATACTGTTGTTGTTTCCGCTAACGCTTGTATGCGAGCTTTTGTATTCGAGCCCTCGAGGCCCTTGGCTTGTAATATAAAGCTTGTATTATTTTATTTTGTGTTAGAGTTGTGCTGTGATATTTTCCCGTGAGTCCTTAGGCTTGATTGTGTGCATTTGCGTGTATGATTAGTGCACAATTAAGTCGGGGGCGTCACAAGTTGGTATCAGAGCTGACTGTCTGTAGGAACCCCCCTTTCCAACTCCTTGGCCAAAGTTGAGTCTAGTTTTCCAAAAACTATTTTACTAACATGGCTGTGTGGCTTACGGGCCCACGTCGCCAATGGATGGTATTAGGATCTTTTATTCCTCTTCCTTACTCTGGGACTCTGAACTCTCTTCCTTTCGGGTTAAAGATTTACTAACTCTAACATTAGGTTCTCGTGATCACATCCACCCGGAGTTCTGAATTTACCCCCCCCCCCCCCTTCTTCAAGTTGAGGGCCAGGTTCTGCTGCACGATGCTCACGGACCGCAGGATCCTTTTATCGAGGGCACCCTGCGTTGTTCCTTGCAGATTCCTCGCCCCAGTAGTTTTCTCCGACGTGATGTAGCCTTTGCCATGTCCCGTTGTTGTATCTCTCCACCGTCTAGTTTGTCTAGTTGCGAGTGTTTCCGAACTCGTACGATCCGTTTGTATCCAACTCCGTGCATAGATTTGTATGTCTTTAACGACTACTAATATGTATCTATTGCACTTCCTGTTCATTGCTCATGTTACATCATGAATCACCTCTTACCCATGCAGTTGTTCTTGCTAAAGTGCCCCTGTTGATTTGGCAGGATGGCAGACGATCCTCCGCCTCCACCCTATATTGCCGCAATGATGCAGCAGTTTGAATTGAACCGTCAGCTCAAAGAGAGTCTGGTGAACCGTTTGGAACGCAACGATGCTCGTCAGGAGCCTGGTCTGATATCGCTTCAAGATTTCGTGCGCCTCAACCCGTCTGTTTACCGCAACTCCACCAATCCTATGGATGCTGATGATTGGCTTCGTGACATCCTGTTTGAAATGGAATCAGCTAATGTTGCCCCTGACAATTACGTCACCTTTGCGGCATTTCACCTGAAGGGTCCAGCTGCTCAATGGTGGGAAAGTCACAGGGGTATGCTGCCCACTGACACTGTAACCACTTGGCAGGAATTTCAGTCAGCTTTTCATGCACGGCACATTCCTCAAGGTCTGATGGACCAGAAGAAGGAGTTCCGCAAACTCACGCAGGGCAAAATGACTGTGGATGAATATCAGAGGAAATTTCTCGAATTATCCCGCTATGCTAAAGATGATGTCTGCACTGATGCACGCAAACAGGAGAAATTCCGTGAAGGACTGCGGCCTGATATAAAGCTCGCACTTGTTGCCCATGATTGTGCAGACTTTGCGACGCTTGTCAGCCAAGCTTTCAGAATTGAAACTGGTCTGAATGAGTACCAGGAGTCGCTCAAGCGTACTCGTGATATTGGCTCCTCCTTGGGTCAGCCTGCTCAGAAGCGCAGAGTGTGGATTCCGCATAATGTCCATCACCGACCTGCCCCAGCACCGAGGCCTTCTTATGTTGCACCTCGTCTGCCTCCACCACCGAGACAACTGAATATCCCAAGTGGACAGCCCAATACTATGGCTCCTCGCCCCAATGATGGCAATTGCTTCAAGTGTGGACAGCCAGGGCACCGTGCTTCCAACTGCCGCCCGAACCAGAATCGAAATGCACCAGCTGGTCAACCCCGAAGAGTTAAGTCAAGACCGCCTGCAGTCGGTCGTGTTCGTGTCAATCATGTTAAGATCGAAGAAGCTCGACAGGACACCAAAATTGTGATGGGAACCCTTTCTGTCAATACCGTGCCAGCTTCTGTCCTCTTTGATTCAGGAGCATCGCATTCCTTTTTGTCTAAAGCATTTGCGCTCAAGCACGATATGCAATTTGAAGAGTTGCATCCTCCCTTATCGGTTCAATCCCCCGGTGGGAGATGGAACACGGCTATGATAAGTCACAACAACCAGATCGAAATTGGAGGGCTACTATTCTCTGCACCGCTCATCGCCCTCAAGGCTTCTAACATAGATGTTATTCTCGGTATGGATTGGCTGGAAGCCCATAATGCTTTCATAGACTGTGCCGCTAAGAAAGTTCAACTTACACACCCTTCTGGCCAGGTGATCAACTACTCAGCCCAGATAATCCAGAATGCCGAGAGCCAGATATATGCTCTGAACGCATTGAATGCTTCACCTCTGGAAGGAATAGAGAACATTCCAGTTGTTCGGGATTTTCAAGATGTCTTTCCAGAAGAACTTCCAGGTGTACCACCCGCTAGGGCTGTCGAATTCGTTATCGACCTGAAACCGGGCACTACTCCCATTGCCAAGCGCCCGTACAAGATGCCGCCGCATGAACTCCTTGAACTTAAGGAGGAAATTGACAAGTCACTTAGTAAGGGTTTCATTCGCCCCAGTTCTTCTGCTTGGGGAGCACGATAGGACAAAGTCCTTCTCGGGGCATATGAAACACAAGATAATAAAATCTTGAGCCCCATACTAAACTTCGTCATATGCAAGAACCCCGTGCAGATCATATCTGCATTGCCCTTTAGTCTGTGAAACATCCATCTTTCTTTAACTATGGTAGAACCCAAAGAACTGTTAGCACTTCGTTGATCTGTCAACCAGCATACTCAGGAGCAGCATGGAAGGATCGCGGATTGCCAGAACTTTGAAAGATTCTACCATGCCGTCAAGATCAGGACTATGCAAATTCAAGGGAAGCAACAAGAACATCGGGTAACAGATTTCATCTGCTACCCGCACAAATAATTTTCAGCAATAGAACTCATCTACTACAAAATTATATTATGCAACACCCATACATCTCATGTATTCTAGATTGTAACCTGCATCTACGCATAGCACGACTCTGATACCACTATAAGGGAATGCGACAGAAAACAAAAAAAAATCGCACTACGAACACGCCCAGGATCACTATGGAGATGCATACAAGGTTTTTGATCTGATCATTACCGACTCGTAGCGCAGCGGAAGTAGAGTCGATGAAGATCGGCGGTGTAGATCCCCACAGCTAGGATTTACAACCTCCCAACCGCGAGGATGTTCTCCCTCGTCTAATCCTCGGATAGTCCCTTGGACAGCCCTCCGGGAGGCGGTCGGACAGTTCCCCGGATGGTGTCTCGGACAGCCCTTCGGGAGGACCCTCGAACTCGGACGATATCTCGGACAGCCCTTCGGGAGGACTCTCGAACAGCCCCTCGGGAAAAAGATCGAACCCACGACCTCTCTACAGGGTTGCACACATACGGTGTCAGCTATCCGGCAGGGCTTCGCCGCCCAGAACTAGTTCCCACCGGAACCCAGACAGCCTTTCGGCTCTACGAAACTATTTCGTGTGAGGGAGAGAAGAAGCCAGATCATTGCATGGCATATTGTATGAGAGAAAGAGTGAGTGTGGAGAGCTCCTCTCGACCTCTATTTATAGGAAAAACCCAAGGGGTAGAGCACACTTGGAAATACCAAAATGTCCTCAAAATATGACCTTCACAAGGGCATAAAGGGGTGGCTAGTGGAGCTCCATGGAGGAGCTCCCATGGCTGGCCACCCTTGGGGGGTCCCCCCTCCCAAAAGGGGTTCCCTCCTCCCCAAGTCTTCCCTCAAGATCTTTTGGGAAAAGCCCTAAAAAGGGGCTTTCCAAAAAGCAACCATAAAGTGCTTTTCACTATTCATGAAAACATTTTTCCGCGACTGTTAAATCCGAAAATATTTCTGTAGGTCCAGAACATTTCCAGTACCCCCTAAAATAATTCTGGACGCGTTCCGAAACATTTCCGGATCAATGATTTTCATCAGCGAAAAGCAACCAAGACATTTCCGGCTGCTCCGAAACATTTCCGGCTTTCTCTCCGAAAAAATTCCAGAAGGTCCCAGAACAATTCTGGCACCCTCCAAAAAGTTCCAGGCGCGTGCCGAAACCTTTTTGTCTCAATGGTATACTCCAAAACAACTTTTCGGTTTCACCGAAACTTTTTCGGTGTTCTCTCCGGAACTTTTTTGTTGTCTCCGAAACTTTTTCGGTGACTTTCTCTCAGACTCCCTGTCTAGTATTCAGCAGATAGATGACCCTTAAGCGTGTGACCCTGTAGGTTCGGTGAAGTATAGACATGACCGGAACACTTTCCGATCAATGATCAATAGCGGAACCGTGGACATCCATATTGATCCCTATACCCACACGAATGAATATTCGAGTGAACCTGTAGTTGCCGAGTGCTATTCCTGTTGCTTTGCGATATGTTACAAAACCCGAGGTGAGACTTATCAGCACCCCCGTGGATCAACAACTTGTCCACTATGCCAGTTACCTCGTTACCGGTTTGGTTCTCTTTTCTCGTGTCCGCGTTCCGGCATCCCTGTGATCAAATCACATTGTGTCTGGCCAGACGATGATGGATACCGTAACACCGAGAGGGCCCTAAGAATATCTCTCCATCATCAGAGGAGAAAATCCCAATCTTGAGCTATATCAAGTTACTTGTCATACTTTTCCGTGAACCCGTAAGCCGCCGTAATAGCCACCCTGTTACAGATGACGTTTAACAAACCCCAAAGTTCACGAAGCAAGTACGAAGGAACTCGACACTCTCATGGTCTAAGGAATTATGCAAACATTAACTTTCTCTGTGTTATTAACCATTTACTTGTGACGAATGTATCTCATAGCATAACATCAATCGGGTCGATTCAACACAAGTGTTCTCCTAACATTGTGCCCTCAAAATTGTCGGCATAGTTATGCCCATGATCAGGAAAACAGGATCATCATGCAATACTTGAGCTAGTCTTAGAGGCATGACTAGGAATATATTTTACCGTTTATTATACCACACGTGCACATGAGTTTCCCTCCGAGCCTCGTGGTTATTGCAGACTCGAGAATCATTGCAGTTATAGCATGGAACATAAACATAATTTCAAACATGGAGATAAATAATAACATTTATTATTGCCTCTAGGGCATATCTCCTACACCGTCTAGAGAGTGTGCAGCTCTCAAGAGTAACAGGTACAAGAACACTCAACTTAGATCTACTTTGATGCTCAACCACGGTCTAAGTTTTGGCTCTTGATTTTCTCTCAGTGGATCTTAAACACAAATCTCTCGAGAGGGGTTGCTCGAACAATCTTCTCAGAGTCTCAAGCGAAGCAGCCAACAAAAAACATTGGAGTGGGGTGGCTATTTATAGTCTCAACCTTCCCTGATGGGAAATGACCATTTAGGACACGCGGTCCACCAAAGGCCAAACGTCACATTTCCAACAGTCGGATTTTCGAGCACATCGCAACTTTACTTGTGGAACAAGTAAAGCTGACTCCTCGGTCCAAAAGATATCTCTCGCAGCCCAGAAAAACAACATCTCTGGCTGGCAAGTAAACTTTCGGAACATAAAGAGATTTCTCTTAGTCTTTCATAGGTTTTGGGTAAGCATCACAACAGATTTAAGTCTCGAAAACTTATACCCCTCTTAATAGTATGGAGGTCCTATGACTCAAATAAAAGAAAGAGAAACAATGAAACAAATACTACGTCTTCGCTTCGCCATCAATCTTTTCGACTCAAGTCATTCTTCTTTGAACACACCGAAATAAAATGGCTTCACATCAGCAACATTTTAAGGGGTCAATAACTTCACGCAATCTTCTCGGTATGATTTTATCTCAAAGCACATCTATCTTCTCTTTTCAACGCAGATTCTTTTTGGTGAAGTTCTTCGAACTTCTCTTCAGAATGTAGCATTCTTCTTGATATGTCAGGGACTATTTCTCTCTATGTGCACTAGCAAACAAATCAGTCCCATACTGTTTTTGACAACAATCTCCAAAACCAACGGGGGCAAGACATTGCACCAACAATCTCCCCCTTTTTGGATGATTGTTGAAAAAACAAAAACATCGAAGAGTAGATGAAAGGGTAACCGATAACGTGCGGAAAGTAAAAACAATGTCAAACGAGGATAAAGGATAGCTCCCCCTAAATGTATGCAGGTACTAAAGGATTTGAGATCTGGCACCTTGCATAATTTGGCGTAGGCACAGAGGGATATTTATCGACGATGACACAAGTTGCATTGACACAAACTTATGGATTTGTTCAATGCACTCGGTGAACTTTGATAAAAGAGTTTCCTGCAAAACAAAACTTTCAAATGATTTGTCACAGGAATTCAATGAAAGTTTTATCACAAAGGTTCACACAGAATCTTAGAATAACTTCTGACATAATTTCTTCTGCAAAAAAAATTATCGTGAGATATCAGGGCTGAAGAATAACTTCTAAAATAATTTCTCCTACAAAATAGATTGTCATGAGATATCAGAGCAGAAGAGAATTTCTTCTGCAATTGATTATCGCAAGATATCAGAGCAGAAGAAAAATCAGAATAACTTCTCCTGCAAAATAGATTATCATGATATATTAGAGCAGGAGAAGTGAAAACATTTCAGTCACATACTCAGATAAATTTTCCACCTGCAAAATAGATACAATAACCGATAACATTTCAGGGGGTTATTAACGTTACATGCAAAGTTCACCAGTACCACATGCGGTGCTATAAAGTTTTAACGACACACTGAAATTGTTTCGACGACTCGACAGAAAGCAAATGTTTCGAGAAAGCAAAAAAATGAATGCAAATGGAAACCAGCCCCGGCAAATAACCCGCACATCCATCTCTCGATGTACATCTCCCCCTTTTTGTTAACAAGTGGCAAAAAGGAACAACAAGGACTCGAGGAACTACTTGTCCGAAGAAGCAGCAGAGCTAGAGCTATTTGGAGAAACAGATCCAGCGCGCGGAGGCAGAAGACTTGGCAGCAGTTGAGCCTCCGGCTTTGGCGCCACTGACCGATCCGGCGCTGCCTCCCCTGCCACTGCTGCCTTGACCACGCCGCCGGCCGGATCCAACATCACCTTTACCGATGACCACGCCTCCCTCCAGCCATCGTCAACCATGCCTCCTCCGGCTGTGGTCAACCACAACACTCCTGAGGCTCCTTGCTGACGAATGCTACTGCCTCAACCACTGCTTGCTCTGTTAAAAGCTTGGTAGTGTTGTGATGTGCTTGTTGTTTATTTGTATGGTAGAAACCATGAGTATATGTGTATGTGTACTACTAATGGACATGATTGCTACGAACAAATTTGACAAATGGTTGTTTACTTGTATGGTAGAAGGCACACTTGTTGTTTACTTGGTGTATGAGTGCTAGGAACAAATTTGACAAATGGTTGTGTATGTGTACTGCTAATGAACAAATTTGACAATATGGGAATTTGACAATTTGTTCATTAGAGTGAATGTGTGTATGTCTGCATATTTAATGGAAATTTATTAGTGATAGTTACTTGGCAATAAAAAAAAACTGGGCTAAATTAGGTGCTCAGCATGTTGTTTGTGCTAATATACAACCCAAATCAGATAAATCAGTGTTGAAATAACATCTTCAGCATCCAGGGGCATTATAGACTTTCACCACCAGCTACAGCCTCATCAGTCATCCTAAAAAAGTTACCAAACAGGCTTTTTGGTCTTCTCAGCTTCTACTAGCTCCAGCCCGCTTCTCAGCTTCTACCAGCTCTAGTCGCTTCTCATTCAGCCGCAGCCCAAACAAACAGGGCCATAATTTTTTATACGTGTCATATCACATAGTTCAGTGAATGTGTGTAAGTGCATTCTGGCATCTTCGGAAGCGAAGCCTTCGAACTGGTTCTATTGAACCATCGTGACCAAGTGTGGTTTAATCTCAAATTTCTCGGCAGCAACATCTAGTAAAGCGATAGGTGCGTGCATAAAGTTCTCGCTGGGAGTTGCAAACTCCCCAAGTTTCTTTGCCAAGATAATTTTTGGGTTTTTTGACAACTAAAATGAAAAGAAACAAAAGACAAAAACAAACTAAAACTGAAACAAAAAACTAGAACGATACCTTTAGTCACCTGGTTAGGGTAGCTAAGATGCTTCCCCGGCAACCGCGCCAGAAAAAGGGTTGATTACGTTTGATTCGGTTTCGGATGTAGATGGTCCTCACCTCTTTCCCCAAGGGTGACCCTGGGTATCGAACCCACGGGAAGTTCTGTTAATAGACAGGGATTCAAGCAAGCTATCGTTTTTTTAAGAGGTTTCAGTTTCCCGGACCGAACAAATCGCAGCTGTAATTGAGAGAGATATATCAAATGAATGGAAATAGGCCTGGGCATGAGGACTTTACTTACAACCTTGTACTTGCACTTAGAATCTGGTCTTGATTTCCAACATAGTCCTGGTAGACACCGTTATGATGTGTTCTCAACATGTAGATGTGGGGGATGTGTCTAAATAACGTCATGACCGATCAACAATCTGCATCGTGAGTCTATTGTCCAACCAAGGCCCTTATCGTCTCGCGGGGTTACCTCGATTATTAAGGATTGCTCCAGACCAATGCATTGGCCGTTTAATGACTGCACCTCAAGATCCCCAAGGAGTTGCTTTCGGCTACCGTACTAATCCTTACTGTCACCGGCGTTCGGTGTAGCCTTCCATGCGTCCCTGCACTTTACCTCCTCCTAGATTGATATAAGGGATTCCGAGTACCTGCGGAGCCTTAGAACGAGAAGAAGACAAGAGACAAATCCGTTGCGGACAACACATACGAATAACGTTCAATTAAGTTAAGTCATACCAATGATCCTGTGCACAAGTACATAGGGCTGCAAGGCAGTGCCTCTGCCCATGGCCTAAGGGGATTACTCACACATCGCAATCAAATCATAGATGGTAAACATTGTAAATGGCATTGATGAAAGATGAATGATTGTATAAAGTCTTACAATGTCGCCGACATGCGATGGATCGATTACAAGTATGCAAACTATGGGGAGAATGGCTATGGAGATGGAGATGGTGATGGTGATGGTGATGGAGATGGCGGCGGCTAGGGTTTCGGGAAGCGCGATGATGATCCTTCTGCTCCGTTACGAATGTAGGGTAACGCAGCAGAAAACAAAAAAATTCGGACCTATGCACCAGCCCAGGACCACTATGAAGATGCATACAAGGTTTGATCTGATCGTTACCAACTCGTAGCGCAGCGGAAGTAGAGTTGGTGAAGATCGTCGGTGCAGATCCCCACAGCTAGGATTTTACAACCTCCTGACTGCGAGGTTGTTCTCCCTCGGATAGCCCCTCGGACGGTCCCTCGGACAGCCCTTCGGGAGGCCCCTGGACAGCCCCTCGGACGGTCTCTCAGACAGCCCTTCGGGAGGACCCTCGAACAGCCCCTCGGGCAGAAGATCGAACCTACGATCTCTCTACGGGGTTGCACACATACGGTGTCAGCAATCCGGCAGGGCTTTGCCGTCCAGAACTAGTTCCTACCGGAACCCAGACAGCCTTTCGGCTCTACGAACTTACTTCGTGTGAGGGAGAGAAGAAAGCCAGATAATGCATGGCATGTGTTTGAGAGAACTTGAGTGAGTATGGAGAGCCCTCTCCACCTCTATTTATAGGCCAAGCAAGGGGTAGAGGCTATGGGGGAAAATACCAAAATAGCCTTAAGACCTTTTCCCCCAAAAGCCACAAAAGGTGGAAAAGTGGAGCTCCATGGAGGAGCTCCACCTCCAACCGGCCACACATAGTGGGGCCCCTTGTGAGGGGGGCCCCACCTCCACATGTCTTCCTTTTTGACTTTTGGGTAAAGCCCGTGGCTTTCCAAAAAGCCACCAAATAGTGGTAGTACCCTAATAGTGTTGCCACTATACATCCCACTATTCATGAGAACTATTCATGAAATATTTTTCCGCGACCGTTTAATCCGAAAATATTTCCGAAGGTCCAGAACATTTTTGGCACCCCCATAAAAAAAAATTGGACGCGTTCCGAAACATTTTCGGTAGGATGATTTTTTATCTCCGAAACATTTCTGGTAACTCCGAAACATTTCTGGTTTTCTCTCCGGAACTTTTCCGCCGTCTCCGAAACTTTTCCGTTAACTTTCTCTCAGACTCCCTGTCTAGTATTCAGCAGATAGATGACCCTTAAGTGTGTGACCCTGTAGGTTCGATGAAGTATAGACATGACCGGAACTTTTCTGATCAATGATCAATAGCGGAACCGTTGACATCCATATTGATCCCTATACCCACACGAATGAATATTCGAGCGAACCTGTAATTACCGAATGCTGTTCCTGTTGCTTCGCGATATGTTACAAATACCCGAGGTGAGATTTAATAGCATCCCCGTGAACAGGGACGGATACAGGGGGGGGACGAGGGGGGGCGAGACCCCCCCCAACGATCGCCTCGTCCCTTGACAGCGATCACTTATTCGCTAATTTTTTTGCGCTTGCAATTGATCGTAGCCTGCTCCCCCCCCCTAATCCTTGGGCCTCTGTTATTAACGTAAAGCCTGAGTCCATGTACAGCCCATTTTGCAGGCTACAAGCACAAAATCCACGTAACAAGAATGCTAAGCAGCCCATCGCGGTCCACTAAAAAAACCAGGCTATTTGTGGAAGACAAAAAGGCCTGATAATCTCTTCGTTTCCAAGCCGCCAGGACTGCTGGCCTGCTGCGATCGAAACCGCCGCTGCTGGCTGCTGCGATCTTTCCATCGCGCGGTCGCCGCCATCGAGAAGCGGAGAAAGGAAGGGGACACCGGCATAGGCAGGCACCGATCTACGGACCACGGACACGTTGCCGGCAGGCGGGACGCACAGATGAGCGGCAACAATACGAGGGGAAAAGGTAATTTATTTTCAGATCAGATTCGTTTGTTCCTTTACAAATTATTATAGAAGTATAATCGTACAAACTATAGGCATTAAGAATCAATTAACATTTCCAGTTATGTATTTGTGCTTTTGTAGACATGGAGAGGAAGAGAGCCGAATCGATTTGGTAAATTTTTCAAACGAGTTGGTTCAAGCTCTCAACTATCAAAGCATGATGCTACCATGCAATCTCGTGAAGGGAACCAGCCTAATCCTAACTAAGGTAAGCAAAACTATTTAGATTCCAAACATTTAGAATTTCTTAACACTTGATATTGAATAATTATTCCCCGCTGATTGCATCAGGTGGTTAACGTTCCAAGCATGTCCCTTTAGAGAAAATGGTGAATATGAGGATTCCAAGAACCAAGGTAATAGCCAGAGCATAATTTAATTGATATGCAAGCTGTTAATTAAAAAAATGCCACTAATAATATTTCATGAATCTACATCTCTTGTGTAGTTGTTTTTCTATTAGTGCTCAGATTTTCTATCACTTTTAACTCCTATAAGAATTAGTGGAAAACGGGTTAACCTAAGAGAAAAAAAAATCTCTTGTGCCATTGTCTTCGCCCCCCCTATGATCAAATCCTGGCTCCGTCCCTGCCCGTGAATCAACAACTTGTTCACTATGCCAGTTTCCTCGTTACCGGTTTTGTTCTCTTTTCTCGTTCCCGCGTTTTGGCATCCCCGTGATCAAATCACGCTGTGTCTGGCCAGACGATGATGGATACCGTAACAACAAGAGGGCCCAGAAAATATCTCTCCATCGTCGGAGGAGCAAATCTCAATCTTGAGCTATCTACTCCCTTGTCATACTTTTTCATGAACCCGAAAGCCGCCGTAATAGCCACCCTGTTACAGATGACGTTTAACAAAACTCCAAAGTTCATGAAGCAAGTATTAAGAAACTCGATACTCTCATGGTCTAAGGAATTATGCAAACACTAACTTTCTCTGTGTTATAAAACCATTAACTTGTGACGAATGTATCTCATAGCATAACATCAATATGAGTCAATTCAACACAAGTGTTCTTACAACATTGTGTCCTCAAAATTGCCGGCATAGTCATGCTCATGATCAGGAAAACGTGACCATCATGCAACGCTTGAGTTAGTCTTAGAGGCACGACTAGGAATGTATTTTACCGTTTATTATTCCACACATGCATATGGGTTTTCCTCTGATCCTTTATGGATATACGGGCTCAAGGACCATTGCAGTATTAACATAGAACATAAACATTAATTACAAACTTGGAGATAAATAACAACAATTATTATTGCCTCTAGGGCATATCTCCTACAGCGAATGGCCTGTGTTCTGTTGCGAATGGGGTCGGGTGCCTTTTATGAAGTGTCTCAGGGTTAATGTCACGGAGCCGGCGCCGGGTGGTACGAGGCTCGTACCAGACGCCGTCTTTTGCCCTGGTTAGCCTGTGGCGCCTCCCTTTGATTTGGCTTGATCTCCTCACTTCATATTTCCATGTTTATCCTCATTTCCTTCCCTTTTATGGCTCTTTTCCTGCGGAAACAAATAAAACAAAGGGATTTGCAATCTTTTGCATTTATTAGTCATTAGTGATAAGATCGGAGTGATTTTCTCATAATCTCCGGGATTATCCGGTTTAAACAACATTGGAATAAGTGTAAAAATACACTCATCATCTATACATTTGAGGATCGCTGATGGGTGGGCCCCACGCCATGTTTCAATTATTTTCTGATTGTTGCAGGCTATCTTTTCTATACATGCGAAATTTGTTATGCATTATATTTATATGTGCAATCAGAAAAAAAAAATTAAAAGGGTCATGGCAACGCACGGGCATTCTACTAGTTACTTATAAAATCACGAGTTGGGTGAACCCAAATGATCTCATCATTCAACCACCTATATCCAACGTCTCACGCCGCTCCATTGATGTATCCATCACATCACCGATAAATTAGAAACACAATTAATTGCATTAATTTTAATTTTGTTTTGGAAATAACATTACTTGATTTTAGAAAGGACATTATTTGCATTGATTGCAATTACTCTTGCATTGATTTTAGAAACGACATTAATTGCATTGATTTTAGAAACAACATTAATTGCAATTACTCTTGGAAACAACATTAACTGCACAAACAATCTTGGTAATGACCTCCCTGACTGGACTGTTTTCTCTTCACTCTGCCACGACCAATTGCACGAATAAGATGGATGGAGAAATTGTGTTGATGCATCAAGGAGATGCAGTGTCTGCGAAATGCCCGCACAACCTAGCAACAACACCCAGCCAAGCCACCCACCGGTGGTGCATACGTTACGGAGGTAGCACGTCGAGTTAGACCGCAGCAGCTGAGATGAGAAGCAGCATCACCAACGACGCCGACACATATGTCACGAGTTAGGACATTGTCGTACCGACAAGTTGAAACCAAAAGCCACGTCACGTGCTTTGGATGGACAAATGAGGGCGAAAATTGTAGGCCGCGGTCCATGCAAAGTGACCACGGCCATAAATGCACATGGCATTCCCCCGCAAAAAAAAATAAAAAAAAATGCACATGGCATGGCTCAGGAGGCTCTAGAAAGGCTGAACCTTAGACAAACATCCGCGTAACCAAAGGGGAGTCGCCGGAGTAGAAGACAACAACGTAAAGCTCTCCAATATACTACTAGTATCGAATTGGACGCTGACGAGTGGGCCCATTCGGGGGCTCACTGACGAGTGGGCCCCACGCCGTACGAGCAAGAGCAAAATGGACGCGGCACACGGTTTCGTCGCGTAAACCCGCGGCGACAGCTCGCCCGTGCACGACACGAGCACCCACCGTCTTCCCTTCCCTTCCCTTCCCTTCCCCGCCACCACCCACAGACACCCACCCACCGCCGCGGCGAGCCGCAGCCGATCGACCGAGAGCTCCCCCTCCAGCCCCGCACCGCATTCCTTCCCCGCGTGGGAGATCTACCTGCCGCGCGCCGTCCCCGCTCCAATGGCGCCGTCGCGCCCGCTGATGCGCGGGATGCGCCCGCCGCGGGTCTTCGCCTCCGGGCGCACCGGCCGGGCCTCGCCGTACGCGCTCGCGCTCGCCGCGCTGCTCGTGGCCTCCGCCTTCCTCCTCGCCCTCATCGCCTTCGGCGTCTTCTCGCTCCCCGTCTCCTCCCCCGCCCTCCCCACCACCGGCGCCGGCGCCGAGACCGAGTCCTCCGGCGACGGAGGGACCGCGGAATCCGGCGAATCCTCCCGCCCCGCGCGCGCCCGCGGCCGCCGCGACCTCAGGTGAGTGAGTGGTTCCGATGCAGTGGTCTCTCTCCAGATTTGCTTCGATCCGGCGCCAGTTGATCTGATCCCTTGTTCGTCGGGTGGGTGCAGCGAGGGGCTCGGCGAGCGCGGCGCGCAGTGGACGGAGGTCATCTCGTGGGAGCCCAGGGCGTTCGTCTACCACAACTTCCTGGTAATCACTGCTGCTGCCCACTCTGCCTCCCCTTCAACATTCATAATCGCTGCTGCTGCCATGGTTCATTCGTTCCTGCACCTGCTCCCGCATGCACGCTGTTCTGTGTGTGTAATGACTAGATTCTTGTGGGATCCATCCCGCATCGCCTCAACTTTTTACAAAGAATTACGTCTGTGCTTTTTGGTGAAATGCCGGCTTTCTGAGCTGCACTTTCGTCTGGAAATGATGCGGTGCTGAACTCACACTTGGTGGAAATGGGTTTGACAGTGATTGAAGGAAGCATGCCGTTTGCGCTGCAATTCTGTCTCCTTTTGTTCTTTCGGATCTTGGCTGGACCATACACTGCATGCCATTGCTTCCTGGGAAAGGAAAGGTTGTAGTGATTCGTTTACTGGCTTTAGTTATGCTTCCAGTGGAGCGCCGTGTATGGTCGGTTATTACTTGATCTGTTATGGAAGAATGGGAATGTAGACAGTGTGAACAAGTACATACTCGTTGAATCTGCAAACATGATAAATGAATAGGGAGAGTTTGCAGTTTTGTTAGGTAGTCCATCGATGATGTATGGGTTTCTGTTTTTCTTTTGTTCCTTGGGATCTTGGCTGAACTGCATGACATTGCCTCCTGGAATGAAACGGTTGTGATGACTCTTTTATTGGCTTTAGTTTGCCTTCAGTGGAGCTCTGTTTACACTGGATTGTTACCTGATCTACTATGAAAAAATGGGGATGTACAGTGGGAGCTAGTACTCGTCGAATCAGCGAATGAGGTAAATGAAGGGAAAGAGTTTGCAGTGGTGTGGTAAGCTAGTTGTTTTAGGTAGTCCATCGAGTTGCCTTCTGGACAGAAGACTCACATGCATCATGTGTGCTAAGATTTGTACTTCACATTAATGTACTTCACTACACAGTATTATGAACTAAGCAAATGCCTTTCCTCATATTTGTATTCCTTGTTTTCTCTGTAAGGTATTTTCATTGCTTTTTAGTTCAGCTTGTCATTTTCTGGTGATTTTACTATGTTGGATGGATGGCTGATAATTTATTCTTTTCATTAGTCCAAGGAAGAGTGTGAGTACTTAATTGGATTGGCGAAACCTCGCATGGTGAAATCAACAGTGGTCGACAGCGAGACTGGTAAAAGCAAGGACAGCAGGGTTCGTACAAGTTCAGGCATGTTTCTTCAAAGAGGACGGGACAAGGTTATCCGGGCAATTGAAAGGAGGATAGCAGATTATACCTTCATACCTGCAGGTTTGTACCTATGTAAAGACTTTATTTCGTTTCATGGTCAAGCCAAATTCTCGGTGAGATTTCTCAGTTGATAAAGTAAAATTAAGGCATACAGACATGTGTGACCCCTAAAATGCATAGGAAATCTGATGGTTATATGTGTCACCCTAACTCCCTCGTTCTTAGTTAGGGTGCATGTAGCTTTGTTCAGTATGCAAGTGGTGTGACATTTTCTCGACTTCAACAGTGCAACTCTTAGCATATGTTGCTTTTATCCTTTGAGCATATAATGTATTAAGTTTGTTTAATAATGTTCATTCATGCTGACTTACAGAACATGGAGAGGGACTCCAAGTCCTTCACTATGAAGTTGGGCAGAAGTATGAACCTCACTTTGACTATTTTCTTGATGAGTTCAACACCAAGAATGGTGGTCAGAGGATGGCAACCATTCTCATGTACCTGTAAGTAAAGTAGTACCCTACGTCCCAACACTTATGTTATGTGTGATGTTAACCGAGTTGCTAACTTGTCCAAAACATATTCGCAACTGGAACAGGTCAGATGTTGAAGAAGGGGGTGAAACTATTTTCCCCGATGCAAATGTGAACAGCAGTTCCTTACCATGGTACAACGAACTTTCAGAGTGTGCCAGAAAAGGTCTTGCTGTGAAACCAAAGATGGGAGATGCGCTGCTTTTCTGGAGCATGAAACCAGATGCCACTCTAGATCCACTAAGCTTGCACGGTTAGTTAGTTCGGTGACCTGCTCGCTGCTCTTGTTAGTTACACTTTTTCCAGAGAAGTAGAATGTTTATGTGACATGATTTATATTGGACCTTTCACTTCTGAAACTCTTGTTCCATTTTCCTTGGTGAAGCTACTTGCCGTTAAACTTGAAGTTCTGCTTATATGCATGTATTCTTGAGCAATCTCCCGACAGATTTCCTTACATCGAGTTATTCTTGCAGGGGGCTGTCCTGTTATCAAAGGGAACAAATGGTCATCAACCAAGTGGCTGCATGTTCACGAGTACAAAGCTTAAGCCTTCTGAAGTTAATCCAAGGTATTAATTTGTACTGCCCAAGTGGATATTGGTCCTCTAGGAAGACGTTTCAATTTGTCCATCCTGGCACCACGATTTCTGAAATTGATTTGGCTTTTAAGTAGTTTCGTGCCGGCTTGCAATTTCAATCTGTGTTACTCCTAGGCATGTAGTGTGCACTCTGGAGCAATATGAACTTGCTCACTCCTATACAATTTTCAGTTTTTGATTGCTAAGTAGGACCAACACAAATACCTCCCAAATTCTTGTACTGGATGCACATAAATAATACGGTGGTTGAGGGGGGCACGGGCCCAAACATGCTTAGCTTTATTTGTGCTAGACATTGGGAGCTCAAGGAGGAAATTGCACAAACCACTAACTATTGGGGTTGATTTTGGGTAGAACACCTACTATTCAGATTTGTTGCACAAAACATCACCTATTGGTGTAACCCATTGTAGTAAGCTTTAATCCATCATTTGACTATGTTAACATGATTCCCGATGAGTGGACTCAGCTTGTATTGTGCACACGTGGCAAAGAAAAGCCTATGGCATTAGCCGGCCAAGAAAAACTGTTAATATACATAATTTTAGTTGCCCGCTACAATTTTTTGTTGAAAATTTAACATTTTTTTTTTAAAAAAATCTAAAAATCCGCAAATCGTACATGTACCCATTACTGATTTGAGAACTTTTTAGCTTATTTTGCTATGTTTTGGAGATATTGGCAGTTTGCTGGCTCAATATTTTTGTTCAACAATTCAAGAAAAAAACAAAAAAAAGCCAGCAAATAATATATGAACCAAGTATTGATTTGGGAAAAAAAATTGACTCATTTTGACCATAGTTTTGGGAGATATAAGAATGTTTTTCAGTCCAAGCCGGCTATCTTGGCATTTTTTTGCCACGTGTACACTTACAAGTGGGACCCATCTGGTAGAAGAGACCATATAAACATAATAAAATTATGGATTAGACCTAACTGCAATAGTTGGTGTTTTCTACCACAAACCTGAAGAGTAGGTGTTGTGTGCAAATTTGACCCAAATGGTTGGTAGTTTTGTGCAATTTCCTCGGAGCTTTAGCATCTGATGCTATTGCTCAAAAAGCAAACTCTCTAAGCTGATGCCCGCCTACCGCTTTCTGATTGCAGATGACACGATGTTACCTGGGCTCTTTACAGGATGGCTTTTACAGTTACAGATCCACCCCCACAGTGTTGGTCGCTTTCCGAGGATACATATACAGGCAGGCAATAGGCAGTGAGTGGGCTTCATGCTGGATACTGACTCAGGCATTTTTCTTCGGTCTCTGTCGTTGATGTACACCACCAACTGTTATGAACAGAGGAATGTATTGATGGATGGATGGTGTACGTAGCGCTGATGGGCATAGGATCTGGCTGGGGCTCCATTTTTTGCATGTTGTTATTGTCGCCCTGTTTGTAGAAGTAGTAGTACCATATAATGCTTACTGATGTACTACTAGCAGTGTTGGGCCGAGTTGTTACCGAACAATAACAAAGGAGGTTTTTGATTGTCTCTTAGCAGTTTATACAACTATTACAGTCACAGAAGCAGGCTATTTGATGTCACTCGTGTCGGTGTACTGAATTGGCCGACGGCATCTGCTGTGAATCCTCCCAGAAACGTATCAAGCGTCCAACAAAGTTGGGTGATACTCGGAACTTGTGATTGATGCCTGTCCGGTGCTTTTAGGTTTTGATCGTCCGGCATGGATCTCAGAAGTTGGAAATTCTTGAGGAGAGGAACGGGTCTGATGTGCTCCTGCGTTTGGAGGGAGGGAGGGAGGGAAAAGGCTTTCTACTGCGGTGGCAGACTGGGTTAGCGTTGGGTGGGTGGATGATGTGATGGGGCCGGAGGCGACGGTGGAACTGAAGTTGGGTCTATCTATCACCTGACTCTCCGCATAATAAGATGACACTGACATACTAAAACGCAGTCGCTATCGTCTCCGCCAGATCGCCCAGAAGATGCCACTCTCAAGAAAGAAAGAAAGTTCAACTTTCGCTGGGGGGTGTGGTGCGCCGCGTGTGCCGTGGACTGGTGAACCCAACGGCGCCAATCGCGCGCTCACATGGAAGAGATGAAGAAGAAGGACGCAGAGGGAGAAAACAAACCAAACAAAAACGAGTGAGGCGAGGTGAGTCGTCGGAGGCGGGAGCCGGGGACAGGCGTCGGCCAGCGCGTGAGCCGTTCCAAGGCTTCTTCGCCTACCCCCTTCCCCCCTGCGCACGCACACGCACACACCGACGCGCTCCTCGCCAATTTTCTACTCCTCTTTCCCTCCCCTTTCCACCCGGCGCTTCGCATCTGCCCGCCTCCCCTCCCACCTGCGAGTAGAGCAGATCTCGCCGCCCCGCACTGCGGCGCCGCGGCACGCCGAACCCTACCCTAGCTCCCTTCCACCTATCCCCGGATCTGCGGCTGCCCCGCCCGCCGGCCATGGACTCCGGCGGCGGGGCCACGGCCATCCGGGTGCCGTACCGCCACATCCGCGACGCCGAGACGGAGCTGGTCCGCCTCAACAGCACCAGCGGGAGCGACGCCGAGCGGCCCAAGGAGGAGCAGGGCAGCGGCCAAAGCGACAGCGCGCGGGCGGGGAAGGGCGCGCCCAAGTACCGGGTGGTGCTCGCCTGCATGGTCGCCGCCGGCGTGCAGTTCGGCTGGGCGCTGCAGCTCTCCCTCCTCACCCCATACATCCAGGTACCTCCACCCTGCCCACCGGATCTCGCCCAAACCCCTCTCGTCTTGCTCGGGGGACTATTCTGTGGAGTATGCCTCCGCGTTCTGGATGGGAGGGAGGGAGCCAGCCAGCGGCCATGACAATGCATCGTTCCCCATTCCTGTTCCGAGTCACGCCACCGCATGTGTGCAAATGCCGCAACTACTACTGCATGTAGTACGATTTAGCTCTAGCTGTGACTCTTTGCCCGATACGGCACTTGGACTAGGTTCTGTTCACCGGTTAGTAAATAATACTTACCAGCTCACAACTAGACATCACTACTACATGTCAGCGCGAGCCGTCTGTCCGAATTCGGTCTTTGAGTTTCCAATTTGCACACAGATGTTGTCAGGCCAACTGCGATCCCCTTAGTGAGACAAGGGCTGCAGCCAATTAGGCAAGAAAAACAGGGTGATCCCCTTTACTACACCCCATACATCCAGGTACACACTACACGCTCCCTCCCTGCTGGATCTCGCCCAAACCACTCTGGCTCGGGGCTGTTGAGCATGCCCGCCTGCGCATTTAGGAAGTATGAGCCGGCCATGTCTAGTTCCCCATTTCTGTTCCGAGTGACGCCACGGCATCTGCAAATGCCGCCACTACATGCGTGTGCCTCTAGCTGTGACTCTTTACCCATTAAGGCAGTTGGACTAGGTTCTGTTCCTGCTGGCTGCTTAATCAGAGTACCAACTCACAACTAGACACTACTACTAGTACATAGCCTGAATTTGGTCTTTGAATTTCCAATTTACACACACATTTTGTCAGGCCAACTGAACTGTGATCCCCTTAGTGACACAGAGGTTGCAGCCAATTAGGCAAGAAAAACAGGGTGATCCCCTTTACTTCCGCGCCAGATTTTTTTATTTACACATAGACATAGCCGAGGCGCGACACCCCTTAGCGACACAGAGGTTACTGCGAATTAGGTAAGAACAGGACACACGGTTTTGTTACCGTGTTTGCTGCAGTAATAAACAAGCTAAAGCAGGGTTCTGGTCTGCGCTCATTTGCCTGGAATATCCTGGGAAGAAGCATCTGCTGTGTTTTACTAGTGTGTCAAGTATCAGATGGCCGGTATTCTGTGCTTGTTGCCCGGTCATTCTATATATGCATACGAATGCTGATAATAAATGGTTAACTTCTGCTGCAACAACTTCATTTGGCATCTTTCATGTCCTATGTATTCACTAACCCGCTGTTTATTCCTGGCCTTATATATGCAGACTCTAGGAATAGACCATGCCATGGCATCCTTCATTTGGCTTTGTGGGCCTATCACTGGTTTTGTGGTAAGTTTTTGCGACGACAGAGTTGCTGATTTTGTTCGGAGTCAGTAATGTAAGGTCTCATGTCTCTAAATGGCTGGCTGGTTACCCTCTGACGCCAGGTTCAACCTTGTGTTGGTGTCTGGAGTGACAAGTGCCGCTCCAAGTACGGGAGGAGACGGCCATTCATTTTGGCTGGATGCGTGCTGATATGTGCAGCTGTGAGTATACCATGTTTGATAGCTTACAGTATTTCACCCATTCTTTCCCTGCTCTCTAATAGGCAGACTTCGTACTCGTAGGTAACTTTAGTCGGGTTTTCTGCAGACCTTGGTTACATGTTAGGAGACACCACTGAGCACTGCAGGTAATCATTCATTCGTTCTGGTACTTTTTTATTCTATTAACAATCTAGCATCAGCTGCATCGTCACTAAAATGCTAATAATTGTTCATACATACAGTACATACAAAGGTCTAAGATATCGAGCTGCTTTTATTTTCATTTTTGGATTCTGGATGCTGGACCTTGCAAATAATACAGTTCAAGTAAGCCTATTTGAAACTTTACATGTGATCTTATGAATTGACTCCCAGTCTCCGTAAATGTTGCTGGAAAGTTGAATTACTCTTCTCCTAATATTTTGTTCATTCTTGATATATTTAGGGACCTGCTCGTGCCCTCCTAGCTGATCTTTCAGGTGGTTAATACATTCAGTTAGAATTTCTACCAACGCTGGATCCACCCTTATAATATCAGTTATCGAATGATACATTCTACTATGCAGGCCCCGATCAATGTAATTCGGCAAATGCAATATTCTGCTCATGGATGGCTGTCGGAAACGTTCTTGGTTTTTCAGCTGGTGCGAGTGGGAACTGGCACAAGTATGTCGTGTTTTGTGTTATTCTGTGCTTACATTAGCTTGTGCCTTATTGTCCCAGAGTAGATTCATGCCGCTATCCAGAAATAATCAAGCTTATGCTAGTTGACATAAATTTGTAGGTGCGCAGTCGGTAACATCTTAAACCTATACTGATCCTACTATTTAGAAAAAATCCTACTGGCTTATGTTAGTCAAGCCGTCTCTGTAAATAGTATGCTTGCTCACCCTCCTTGGTGTGATGTGCTTTACTCGAGGTATGGTCTTGCAATAGCATAGGGTACTTGTAATCCCACAACTTGTTTTTCCAACTTTCTACTTCCTGACAAAGATAGCTAGCCAACTTTTTATTAATTTCTAGTTTAGTCCCGAGAGTTCTCTTGTCAACCACAGCTGATTTCCCTGTAAAAACCTGACCTTCCTACTCTTTGTTATTTATGCAGGTGGTTTCCTTTTCTGATGACAAGGGCCTGTTGTGAAGCTTGTGGTAATTTGAAAGCAGCTTTCTTGATTGCAGTTGTAAGTTCTCAGAGATTCTGCAATTGACCTAGGTGTTCGAAGTTAGGTTTCTCAATATAATTGTACAAGTGCACTGCTGGCAAAAGAGTAAGCTGACTAATTATCTATCATGCAGGTATTCCTTCTGTTTTGTATGGCTGTTACCCTCTACTTTGCTGAAGAGATTCCACTGGAACCAAAGGATGCACAGCAGTTGTCTGACTCTGCTCCTCTACTGAACGGTTCTAGAGATGATCATGACGCTTCGAGTGAACAGACTAATGGAAGACTTTCTAACGGTCATGCTGACGCAAACCATGTCTCAGCTAACTCCAGTGCAGATGCAGGCTCCAACTCGAACAAGGACGATGTTGAGGCTTTCAATGATGGACCAGGAGCAGTTTTGGTTAAAATTTTGACTAGCATGAGGCATCTACCTCCTGGAATGTATTCCGTGCTTCTGGTTATGGCCCTAACATGGGTATGCTATAAAAATGGATAACATGGATAGATGCGCATCAGCTGCTTGCTGATGGTCTCTTCTGCTGGAAACTGATGGTGTTCATCACATCTTATCTGTTTTGCAGTTGTCATGGTTTCCCTTTTTCCTTTTTGACACCGACTGGATGGGCCGTGAAGTTTATCACGGTGACCCAAAAGGAAACGCGAGTGAAAGGAAAGCTTATGATGATGGTGTCCGAGAAGGTGCATTTGGTTTGCTATTGAATTCAGTAAGAGCCTGTGATCAATTTTGTTTACTGTAATTTTTGTACGTCTAGGGTTGATTCATTTTCTTGGTAATGTATACTTCAACAAACACTGCAGCTTTGTAGGTCATCCTAGATACTACAAATGCTTTGAAAACTTAATTACGTGGTTTGTGGTGGTTTAAAACATTGCAGTTGGATGTAACTGCCAAGGTATTTTTAGTCAGTGGTGGTAATATTTGGTTCGTTCATGTAGGTCGTCCTTGGGATTGGCTCTTTCCTTATCGATCCATTATGCCGGATGATTGGTGCAAGATTGGTTTGGGCAATCAGCAACTTCATAGTGTTTGCCTGCATGTTGGCTACAACAATACTAAGTTGGATCTCCTATGACCTGTACTCGAGCAAGCTTCAACACATTGTCGGAGCAGATAAAACAGTCAAGACTTCAGCGCTGATTCTTTTCTCTCTTCTTGGATTGCCACTCTCGGTTAGTACAAGATCCTGAAAACGTTTTTCCTTACTTTGTCAGAAGATATCTTATACTCTCCGCTCCGGCGTGTTACAGATCACTTACAGTGTTCCGTTCTCGGTGACTGCCGAGCTGACTGCCGGAACAGGAGGCGGACAAGGTTTGTGTCGCCGGTGTTTGCTTCTTTACAGTGTGTTTCAGTTCTTCTTTCTCGACTGAGAATGTCTGCCCATGTCCAGGTTTGGCTACTGGAGTTCTGAATCTCGCCATCGTCGCTCCTCAGGTCGACCCTTATACCTAGAATGATCTCCTATGTAATGCATCGTCGCTGAACATGCCCTGACCTTTACGACTGTCGACCGCATTCTACTTTGCAGATAGTAGTGTCACTCGGAGCAGGCCCATGGGACAAGCTCTTGGGGGGAGGGAACGTCCCTGCCTTCGCCTTGGCATCGGTCTTCTCGCTGGCAGCCGGAGTTCTTGCGGTGATCAAGCTGCCCAAGCTGTCGAACAACTACCAATCCGCCGGCTTCCACATGGGCTGAACCCGGAACCCAGAGCCCGAAGACAACCGTTGTGTGTAACATGCAGACATTCAGTGCCAACACTGCTAGCTAAACCTCACCCCCATTTTGACATTCGTTTATACATGGAGATGGAGACGATTCTTTTTCCCTCTTGCTAGATACACAATTAATAAGACTAAAGATAAGATAGAGACTAGGATAGAGAGGTAGTTTTTAGGCCTGTGTGCATACAAGTGTCGATGCAATGTTGTAAAAGATGTACACCGTTCTTTTTACTGTACATGTAGGTGAAATTTCACAGATGGCCGGATGTAACATGGTTTTGGTATGATAATTCTCTTGTTTTTTAGTCTGTTTTGGGATGAACTTAGCATGTAGTCTGGTTGGTGCTTGTGATGATCATAATGAAAATTTGAACCGAAGCATCACAGAATGCAATTGAAGCTGATAAAATTTGGTGACAGTACACAAATCCAGGATTGCAAAACTGAACTAAAAACTCATGAAAAAATCAAATCGAATACAGATTGTTTCATCTTTTTATATATCTACTAGTCGCTGGCATTAGTGTTGGCAATTTTGAAAGCTTGAACTGAAGCATCACACAATTCAATTGAAACTAATGAAATTTGCTAACATGATCTAAGTTTGTTCACACAATCAACTCATAGAATTTAAGCAAATGCAAGATTACAAAACCGAACTAAAACTAATGAAAAAATCAAACCGAAGACAGATTGTTTATCTATTTATATATCTATCTAGTCGCTGTAGAAGCCTTTTGTGCTCTTCTTGGCCTCCTTGTTGATCTTGTTCCTCCGCCGGCGCCGGTCCGCCTCCTCCACCCGCCGGACGGCGCGCTCCAGCGTGTCCACACGCTCCGCCAGGGCCCCGATCAGAGCGCACTGCTGCGCGCTCCGCTCGCACAGCGCCGCCACCATGTCCATCAGCTTCTTCGGGTCCAGGCCATCGCCGGCGGCGGGTGCGACCTCCGTCTTCTTCTCCGGTTCTTGCTGCTGCTGCCGCGGTTTGGGCGGTGCAGTGTCCTCCTCGCCGGTGGAGACGTCGCCGTCCCCTGTTGCCACCATCTCCCACTCCCCCTCCGCCTCCGAGGCCTTCTCCACTTCCGCCACCAATTCAGTTTCAGTCTCGTCGGCCTGCTCGAGGACGACGGGACTCGCCCCGTCAACGTCCATCGCCGCCGTGTCAGTTGTCTCGGCAGCCAGAGAATCCGACGCAGTGCTGTCCTCAACCGGCACCTCCGGCTCCATCCCATGCTCTGCTTCTTCCTCTGCATCCTGAGCCTCCGGCGCATCGGCGGTCACCACCGCGGGCGCGGCCTCGAGCGCGTCGACGGCGTCCTGGAGCGCGAGCACCCGCTTGGCGACCCTCCGGCGGTACTCCCGGGCGCCGCGCACGCCGTCGAGGCGGAGCAGCAGCCGCATGAGCTCCTCGCCGAGGCCGATCCGGGCCCTGGTGTCCCCGCGGAGCGCCTCCGCCTCGGCCGCCACCCTCGCGGCCACGGCCTCCGCCGCCCACTCCACCGCGCGCACCTCCCGCACCATCTTCCTCGCCATGTGCCCGCGCGCCGCCGCCTGCACCCTCACCGCGGCCTCCTCCGCCGACGGCGCCGGCTTCCTCGGAGCCGCCGCGGGCGGCGAGTCGGGCTCAGGCCCGGTGACCTCGATCTCGAAACAGTCCGGCGTCTTCGAGCACCCGCAAGGCGTGGGACGCGCCGTGGTCTCCCGCGCGGCCGGCCCGGTGGCGTCGACGCCAGGGAAGAAGGAGGCATAGTCGTTCCGCGCGGGGGCCCTGCGGCGGGCGGGGCGCACCCTCTCTGTCACCAGCGGCTCGGCGTCCTGGAAGAAGGCGTCGGCGGCGGCGGGGCGGCGGTAGTAGGCGTAGGGGTCGTAGCCGTAGCCGTAGGGCGAGGCCGGGTAGCAGTAGTCGTACGGGTCGTAGCCAAAGAAGCCGCGGCGCGCCATTGATCGATCGATGTGTTGTCGAGACGAGGAAGAAACAGATCGGTTTTGGTCGTTTGTTGGCTGGCTGGATTCTGCTTGGTGTTGTGTTGGGGAGGGAGGGAGGAGATCGTAGTATATATTCGGGGAACAGAAGCTTCTGGAAGAGGCATAGGAAGGTTCTGGAACGCCGCGGGTTTCTTGGGAAAGGGGGAGGGCGCCACCGTTTCTGGACGCCTCCGGAAGCGCGTAGGGCCGGCCCACGAGCGTGATTCTTCTTCTAAGCCCACCTGCACCCTCTCGTGAACAATAATAATATTGAAAAAACAAACCTCAAAAAGATAATATATTGGAAAAACATAAAAAAGGTAGCAATATTGTAAAAAGTACGAAAAGAAAATCTAAAATGTGGTGACATCAATCACTCAAATATACGAGAGGCTAGAGCGTTTCACCATGCCGGTCTTCACTCGCGGGATTAAGTCTTTTTTCTTGCAGCCGGTTGTTTCGTTTATGTTTTGATGCTGTTTTTTTTCGTTCGTACCAGGGTGCTGATAGAGAAGATATTTGTTCTGAGAGGTGAGTGGGGTTCTTCGGTGTGTGGTTGTGGTGTCCTTACATTTTTCGGCCTCAGTATCAACTTATGGTCGGTGTGTGAACCCCTTGGAAGCTCCTATTACATGCTGAAACCATGAAATTATTGCTTTTTTTTTGCTATAGCGTTCATGGGACAGCCCACAAACCTCTTTCTCAGCTCGGCCCCCTTCTCCACTCGCTTGCTTAACCTTTCTTCCACTCGCTCCAGTGCTATCTTATAAAAAGCCGGCTTTCTTTTTTTATTTGAAACAATATGTTAAATCAAAATGTGTCACGATTTTGATATCTTGGATTTTTTTTTTAAAATTGCAAACTAAAAAAGCATGAATATTAAAAATATTTAGGAATCTTAAATATTCATGGATTTCAAAAATATTTGCAAATCAGAAATAAATTTCGCAAATATAAAAATATTTGTAAATTTTAAAATATTCCTGAGTTAAAAATATTCATGTATATTAAAAAATATTTATAAATTTTAAAAATATTTGAGGATATAAGAAAATATTTATTTATTTTATAAATTTTCATGAATTAAAATATGAAACAATTTTTAAAAAAATAGAAAAGAGTAGAAAATCCAAAAATAAAAGAATAATAAGAAAACAATAAACAATGGCCTCTACCAACTCTCCACACCGTTATAGGAGGGCCCAGCGACCCACAACCCCCGATGCGCCACGAGGCTCCAAATCTAAGGAGCTTAGTATCAAAATAGATACAAACGTTTTAGGTGTCTGCAAAATTTCATCCAGATATAACATTCGAGGAGCTCTCCACACACAAAAAAAGCAGTGCTCAAAGTTTTGAGCACTGGTATTGTATTTCTTGCGTGGAGCTCCTTGGATGTTATTTCTGGGCGAAACTTTGTTAGCACCTAAAACATTTTATCATATTTGATGTCAAAAAAGTTCAGATATTTTTGAAAAAAATTTCTATTGATTTTGGATTTACCGTCATGTGGGTGTAGTAAACCCAAGTGTACAACCGATAATGGGGCAGGGCTGACCCATAGGTCGGGCAAAGAGGAGGACGGCCCCGATTCGGCTGCAATATATTTCAATGAGGCATGGTTGTATTAAACATGAATATTTAACTTAGTAACATATTTACGAAAATTAAAGAATACATATTATATATTGTATTTGATTGATATATAATTGGACAATATTTAGTAAATATAAGTAGCATGATATAAAGAAAACCTTTTCCATTCATGTTGAGTGGGCCCTTGATGAGGTGGCATATGTGGTAAGGTGGGATGTGTGCATGTTGAGATAAATATAAATAGTAGGGATCAACTAATAATGAAAAATTGTTTCTCATGCATGTTGTGGTGGACATTTGATGAGGTGGCATGTGTGCATGTTAATATAATAGAATTAGAAAACCCAACTATCTCAGAAAACCCAGCTATATATTTTTTTATTTCAAGAAGTTCTTTAAATCAAAATAAATCGTATTTGAAAAAATCTAGGATTTTGAGAAATGTTGTGAATTAAGAAAACAAAATTTTTAGAAAAATGTTCCTGAATTTTGAAAGCATTCATCGATTTAAAAAAAAAGTTCAGGAATTTGAAATAGGTTCACAAATTAAAGAAAAGTTTGTCAACTTCAAAAATATCCATATTTAAAAATTGTGTATGAATCTAAAAAATGTTCATATTTTTTTAAATGATCACAGATTTTAATAAATATTAATGAATTCAAATGTGGAAAACAAGATGAAGGAAAAAAATATATTAAAATCACGTGAAAACACAAAAAAAGAAAGAAAAACAACAACCAACAAATACCTTCTCAAAACCGAAAAAACGACCAACCCAAAGAACCCAAAGACACACAACCTTACACGCGGGGCCATACCGTCTTAGAGCCTATACGTCCATTTCGCATCATGTTTTTCTAATGGTATTTATAATGTTTTACAGTTATATTGCACTTTATGATGCAATTTTAATGTCTTTTCTCTCTTAAATTGCAAGTTATATCACAAAGAGAGAGATTGCCGATAGTTGGAATTCTGAGCCTGAAAATGCTACAACAGAGATAGCTATTCTCTGGAGCTCCAAATGACCTGCAAATTTACAGAGAATTATTTTGGAATATATAAAAAATACTGGAAGAAAGAAGTACCGGAGAAGACCCTCGGCGGGGCCACAAGCCTGGGGAGCGCGACCTACCCCCCGAGCGCGCCACCTAAGCTTGTGGGCTCCACCGAGGCCCACCGATGCCCATCTTCTACTCTATGAAGCCATTTACCCTAAAAAAATAAAGAGAAGACTTTCGGGACCAGCCGCCGCCGTCTCGAGGAGGAACCAGAGGCGGAGCTCTTTGCTCTCCGGCGAAGCGATTCTACCGGGGGTACTTCCCTCCGGGAGGGGGACATTGAAGCCATCGTCATCACCAACGCTCCTCTCATCGTGGGAGGACTCATCTCCATCAACATCTTCACCAGCACCATCTCGTCTCCAAACCCTAGTTCTTCCCTTGCTTTCAATCTTTGTATCAAACCTTAGATTGGTACTTGGGGGTGCTAGTAGTGTTGATTACATCTCGTAGTTGATGTTAGTTGGTTTACTTAGTGGAACATTATATGTTTAGATTGTTAATCACTTAGCTATCTCCTCTCATCGTGAACATGAATATGATTTGTGGGTAGTTCTATTTGTTCTTGAGGACATGGGAGAAGCCTTGTTATACGTAATCTTGTGAAGTTGGTTTCCGTTCAATGTTTCGATGATGTGTTATGCTATTCTTCCTCTAGTGGTGTTGGGTGAACGTCGACTGCATGACAGTTCACCATGTTTGGGCCTAGGGGAAGGTATTATGGAATTAGTTTGTAGAAATATAAACCCCAGTTTATGAGTTGTTCTGTATGGGGCTATTTTGGATACATATGTTTCATACTATGATTAGATTTATCTTATGATGAGGCACAAACTAGCAAGACGCTAATTCGTGCGTGTAGATGGCCCGACCTTTCACGGCGATGGTAAATCAACTGTTCTTCCACCTTGTTCCTCCTTGCAGCCTCCAATAACAATCTTCACCCGTGCACGATCAATACACGAACAAAGATAATGATCGCCTTGGATCAGCACGTAGGTGTTGATGTGATGATCAACCCTCCGTCGCTAGTAAATTTCCACGATGGGAAATCACATAGAACACACACGATATGGTCGCCCCAGACTCGGGCGTTTTCTGTGTTTCTCATAAACTCAGGCAAAACAAATCTCAAAACTGATCTCTTTTTACAAGGCCGTAGCCTGGCTTTTATATGCCAAGTAAACACGAGAACGGACGTTTGGCTCTCGGCCTCCATGGAGGCCTTTTTTTGAAAAAAAAATCAAAATTCAAACTTTTCGGTTTCAAAAAATTCTGAAAAAAATTGTGCAAGTAAATAAGGATGTTATGTGTATGTGTGTAAAATTTCAGAATGAAAAACATTAAAATGCGACCTATACAAAAAAGACAAATTCATGGCCTAGGAGGATAAATAGTATCATGTGTTAAAAAGCCTCATATTTGTCTTTTTTGCACAACCCTCATTTCAACGTATTTTGCCCTGAAAATTTACACACATGTGTGTTATGCCTTCATGTATATCTGTGTTTTTTTTTCAGAATTTTTTGAAACATAGAAAATATGAAATTTGATGAAATTTGAATTTTTCAAAACCGAGCTGCATGGAGCTCGGCCTCCAAAGGCAATATTCGAAGTAAACACGCACTATGTAACCAGAAGTAGACTCACGTACAAGAGTCCTAGAAAAGCACGTACAAGTTGATTTCTTGTCAACTACTAGACAACGTACGCACCGATATCTTTATCTTTATCTTTTACCTAATATAATAATAAAGCAAATTGGGTTTTCTGGTCGTCCGTCATGGCATTTTTCAAAAAAGTCCCTCTATTTCAGAGAATTCAACCCGCAGTCCTGTTTTAAGTAAAAACGAATTGTTTTTTCGTATTTTACACAAAAGCCCCTGTGTTTTCTTGAAATCAACCCGCAGTCCGGATTTAAGTCACACCCGAACCGTTATTTTACATTTTTCGAAAACCCCCCTGATCTTTTACGTAATTCATCCGCGGATCATATTTAAGTCAAACAAATGTTTTTCTAAATCATCCATATCTTTTAAACCGTAACTCCGATTTGAACATGTTATATATGAAATTTGATTAGAAAAATATGTAGAATATGAATATGAGATTATTTTTACCTGTTAAGTATTTTTAAATATTATTTTGAAAGATATTTAAGTCAAACAAATGATTTTTTAAATTATCCGTATCTTTTAAACCGTAACTCTGATTTTAATATGTTATATATGAAATTTGATTAGAAAAATGTGTGAAATCTGAATATGATGTTAATTTTACCTGTTAAATATTTTTTAAATATTGTTTTGAAAGCAAACTTATAATTTATAGTGCACGATCCGTTTTTCTTTCGTACCGGCGGCGTGGGTGAGAAGGAGGTTAAGCGGCAACACAAATATGATGCCTCGCTAAAATAAAGGAGATGGATCTGTTGTGGTCTTGAGTGATGGTTGTTGGGTTAAGAGCGTGTGTTATGTTTTCTCTCCCGTTGCAACACACGGGCTCTTTTGCTAGTCTATATCTATATCTTTATCTTTATCTAATAATAAAGCGGCTATCGCTTCTAGTGGTACGCCATGACAACGTATATAGTTAAATAGTAATGCTTCTGAATCTTTGTAACTATATACCCGTGTGAATTTTGAAGAATTAACTGCCGGGGTGGATCGGAATATTATAGTTTGTTTTCTTAAAACGTTTATTGAAATTCAGAATAATTCTTTGAATTACCAAGTTTTTGGACAACCACGATATTTTTTCGAAAATGTGAACATTGCTTCAATTTGTGAATAAATTTAAAAAGAAACATTTTCTTGAATTTGTGAACAAATTTTCAAAATCATGCGATGAGTTATGAACAAAATGTGGTCATAGCCATTGGAGATTATGATTTTTTTTCTCCCGTTGCAACGCACGGCCCGTTTGCTATCTATATCTATATCTATATCTATACTTATTTTTATTATATATATATATATATATTTTTTTACTAATAAAGCAAATTGATATTCTTGATTTCGTCCCGCTTAGGTACAGCCCTAACATAATTAACGTTCCATACGCACAGGCTCCCGTGAAAAAGCGTATGTGATTGGTTGGGCCTGTTTTTGTACGTTTCACGTGTTTGTTACGGAGTCCTCCTCCCTGGTCCAGGCGACCGACCTTTATTCCTTTAATTGAGGCGAGACTCGTGCCGCCGGATCTGACACCCCTTCGATGCCCCCAAAAGCCTCCTTATTCTCTCCCGATCTCGCCTCCCTAACCTAGGTTTCCAGCCCTATGATTCAAGCGCTGCACGTAGAAAGCTAGCAAGTGAGTATAGACTAGCAACAACTGCCTTGGAGAGCCGCCCGAAGCAGCAGCGAAGGACCACCGGCGGCAGCGGACGACTGGATGGATGTGATGTGGCTGTGCGGGCGGTAGCGAAGGACCACCGGCGGATGTGATCTGGCCGTGCGGGCGGGCATACGGAGCAGTTGAGGTTGTGGCAGTGCGGGCGTACGGAGCGGGCGACTGGATGGATGTGGTGTGACCGTGCGGGCGGGCGTATGGAGCGGTTGAGGTGGTGGCAGCAGCCGGACTTAGAGGAGCTATAGGGAGGAGGAGGACGGGCGGGAGCGACCTGCAGGTGGAGGACAAATTGGTCGAGCTGAGCATGAGTATCTGGACGTTGAGCACCTCGCGAGCAACTTGAGAAGGACACCCTCATACCTTCCTCTTCCAGCGCCCTGCTTCGATCCATGACGAGATCAACGCCAGGGGATGTAGGGGACGAGGATGGGGACGTACAGATTAAGTTGAGATAGATTTGCATGATATTCGTTCACGCCGTTTTGCCCATCATATTTCAGCGTACAGGTCAGAAAAAAGAGAGATAGAGATTGTCGGTTGTAATGAAGAGACACGTGTGATGTTTGGAAAAAGAGAAAAATACTAGGGTGTTGATTTCTTTCCTTTCAAGCTCCACGATTCTGTTAGAGTTTGGATCAACCAGAAAAAGGAAGGTTTTGATCGGTTGGTTTTCAATTGGAAAGTGCTATCTGTACCTTTTTATTGGAAGAAAGTGTTGCAAAAAAAAGGGAGGAATTAAGAGGGCAATCAGATCAGATCTTTGATATCTGTGTGTTTACTGGTATTAAAAGACAAGTCTGATCAGCCAAAAAAAATAAAGTGAGATAAAGGTTTCGGTTAGTAATACATACTACATTCTTGCATACTGATTTTGTCTTTCCATATGTATGCGTGTAGGAAGATTCAATTTTAGTTGTTGGTTGAGGAACAACTTTCAAGATTGCTGCAATTCGATTTAATTTCATGGCTCAGTCTGCACTTGGAGGAAGTGCTTTGTAGCGGATAATGGAGAGCACCGCCGTCGTAGGTTCATGCCTTGGCACTCCTCTCACCGGCGTAATTTCCCACCCATCCTCTTCCTATCGCCATGTTCCCCTTTTTTTCTGAAGGAATTCTTCTTTCAGTGGTCTTCCTCACAAGATTTTGGAGAGACTGAAAACATGGGACCATATGGTGGCTGAAGAAGGTGGACATCCTTGATTGTCTACTGCCTTCTGGTTCAGAAGTAAATGAACAAGCACTCTTACCTTACGGATGGATTATATGTGAAATGTTATTGTTTGTTCAATTTGTGTTCTATTTAGTGGATTCTGAAAGATGAAACCAGTACGGTGGCATCTACCAAACAGAACCATGGCATGTCTTTTTCATGGAAGTGTGGTGTGTGACCAAGAATGCAGCAATGGGATTGCTATGTCGATTCTATTTGGCCTTACAGAGTAACGAGTGAGTTGGAGATCACAAAGTCATGTTTAACTCTCTAGAAGTGAACTTACTGAAGTGATTATCTAGAGCTTGTGAGGAAAAGGAGAAAAGCCAAGAAGTCTGGGCCAATTGCATTGACCTGGTATGTGACTTGCCTGCATCTTTTTCCAAGATATCATTAATGTATCAAAGCGATTACCTGACAACTACACATGTTAGAGCTTGTGAAAATATTTTCTATTTGAGAATGAATTTCTTTAAAAAAATGCTGAGTACTATGAATATTGTTTTTCTATTTGAAAGATTTTGTTTTAGTGGTATACTATTGCTTAGGTTTCTAATTGTTTATTTATTTTGTTCCCGTTACAACGCAAAGGCCTTTTTGCTAGTAGAAAATAAAAGGCAACAACTTGGATATCTCTTCAAGCTTAAAAAAAACTACGTATTATAACTGACTAGGTCCTAATTTAATGGAGATTAGGAAAGATCCTAATCTTATTTTTCCTGGTAGCGTACGAAAAGTAAGAACAATTTTCTCGGTTCCTGGTTCCTGGTTGGTGTGTAATCTTGATTTCCCTCCGGGCCTTCCTCCACGTACGTACAAGTCCCTCTGATTTGCATGGATAGTTCTGCATGCATGCTTTGTTCAAATCTGTAGCACTTGGACAATTAGGTTTTGATCTACAACTGGCTAAGCTGGCCAGACTAGGTCCACATAGTATTCGCATATGGCCATCTTTGCCACAATGCATCTTACGTTGCACATCCCTTGTATTTTCTTTGCATGTGAAATCTCTATATTCTTGGCCATAGAATAATCAACACAATCCATCTGAGTTATTAAATTACTGCCCACATCTTTAATTGATTTAGGTTCATCATGGACAACATTTACTGACACACTTGACGTAACCATGTTCATATCATCTTAATTCTTCTCTTATATTTGCGGATGATTGCATGGAGACGATAATCATAAGTAGGTTGTTTGTTCAAGTAAGAACAACACCTTAGTTCCGGTCCACCCACATAACAACTTATCAAAGCAATGAATGTGAATTAATGAATCGTGGAGAACGTTTTAATCACTATAAGAATTATCTTCGGCTTGTCCTTAGCAATAACAAGGGTTGGGCCACCTTGCTGCACCTTGTACTTTTGTTACTTGTCACTTGTTACCAATTATCTTGCTATCAAATTACCTATCAAAACTATCTTACAACACTTGCAGAGAATGCCTTGCTGAAAACCGCTTATTGATTTCTTCTGCTCCTCATTGGGTTCGATACTCTTATTTATCGAAAGGACTACGATTGATCCCCTATACTTGTGGGTCATCAGAACCCACGACGCACCATGACATCCAAATCTAGGGAGCTTAATACCACCATAGCGTCCCGAGAGCCCCCGGTGTACCAGGAGGCTCCAAATCTAGGGAGCTTAGTATCTTACTAGAAGGCATTGCGCGCTTTGCTGCGCCGCTTATGTTCTTGGGGTTGTACATGTTTTATTTTTACATGGTATATTTTTTTAAGTTTTGAAATTATTGACGTGCTAGTTGGTTTGGCGTTTGGGGGAAACAATGGAGTGTGTTCTTTTTATTAGAGATGCTACACCTACAGACAAACTTTACGAATCATGGTTACAGTTGAATGTGTCAATTATGGTTGGAGATTAGGGGAAGATTGGCACAAATCATAAAAATCAGGGAAGTGATTGGTGGGAGAGTGTTTTGTATGACCAATCTGTAGCGAATCGTCCGTGAGTGTATCATTTTTCTTTTTTTATTGTGGTGTTTGGGTGGGTCTTTTTGACCGTGATTGGAGGGTGTCTTTTAATTAATAGAAATACATGAGAAAGTTACCTATGTTGTTGGCCGCGTGTGTTATTCTGGTGCTAAACGTGTCATAGGTGACACTTCCTTTTTGTCAACGAAGGCCCATACCATCCAGACATTTACCAAGGGAACCATTCATCGAGAGATCCCATCACGAAGCCTACGTCAACGACCCAATCAATCGTGTATCCAATCCAAATTGAAGACCTCAGTCGAATGAGGGGGCTTTAAAATTAGGAAGCTTAATAAAGTTAGAGATTTCATTGCCACAACCAAGGATTGGCCGAGTCAAAATCAGGTATTAAAATTGTATACCTCAATCGAATGAGAGAGCTCCAAAATTAGGGAGCATAGTGTATTAAAAAGTTGAATGAGAGAGCTCCTTGTGAAATAGTTGACCCGGATTGTATACCTCAATCGAATGAGAACTCCAAAATTAGGGAGCATAATGTATTAAAAAATGAATGAGAGAGCTCTTTGTGAAATTGTTGACTCGGTCAAAATTGGATAACTCAATCCCAATTGGAGACCTCAATTGAATGTGGGCTCTTTAAAACTAGGGAGCTTAGTGCTATAAAGGATTAGATTAATAGATATATGTAAAATAAAATCTTAATTTTGCAGGAGCAAATCTACATCACATATCAAAGTAACAACCAATCTAATAGATGCCAATGAATCTGATAGACGACTATGAACTTAGTTAGCCTGCCAGTCTCTCTGTCACATAAACACCCTGCTGGTTGTACTGAAATCTATCTAAGCTAGATTTCTATGTTTAATCCATACATAAAAGTTTATTTTAAAAACTGGCATGAGCTCTTGTATACATCAGACGAAATCAAACATCTAGATTAGCATACCAAATAAACAAATTGTATGCAAGCATAACTGGATCGGCGATATGTTTACGTTTGATGGTCAAGCTATTTCAATTCCATGCATATGTTGTACTTGTTACCAAACTTTACTTGCGGCAAATTTGCAAACGGTGCAATATATACTCTAGAAGGTTCTATGAATATGCACACCTAATATTACACTAGAAGTCCCTATTAAGATATTAGTTGGAAATTATTTTTTAAAACATCTAACATGATATTTAATGAAACTAAACTATGAGTGAACATACGCACATACATACAAATATGCACATGTCATTTGTGAAATTGTCAAAAAAAGTAATAAAAAATAACTTCTATTACATCACTTTATTTAAGTTTAGCATAAAAACTGATCAGTGATACACATTACAACTTATAAGAAAGAACACTAGTTAATCATATCAACTATGACTAAATAAACTATACCAACTAAATTATGTGGTTAACTATACCAACTATAAAAATAAAAAATAATAAGTATGAAAGTTTGGTATAATATATTAATTTTATGAATATTTGCTCAAGAGAGCGAGCCAGGGCAGTAGTGGTAGTAGGGGTAGTCGTAGGGGTCAGAGCCAAATAAGCCGCGGCGGGACGTGATACGTCTCCGTCGTATCTACTTTTCCAAACACTTTTGCTCTTGTTTTGGCCCCTAATTTGCATGATTTGAATGGAACTAACCCGGACTGACGCTGTTTTCAGCAGAATTGCCATGGTGTTGTTTTTGTGCAGAAAATCAAAGTTCTTGGAATTGAATGAAACTTTTTGGCGAATTTTTATTGAATATATAAAAATTATTGGCGCAAGAATCAACAGAAGGGGGGCCACCCAGTGCCCACGAGGCACCAGGGCGCGCCACCCCCCTAGGCGCGCCCTGGTACCTCGTGGGGCCCACGTGGCTCCGTCTGACCTAATTCCAACGCTATAAATTCAGTTTCCCGAAGAAAAAAATAATTGAGGAAGTTTTATTGCATTTCACGATACGGATCCACCGTCACCTCCTGTTCTTCATCGGGAGGCTAGATCTGGAGTCCGTTCAGGGCTCCGGAGAGGGGGATCTTCCGACATCATCATCATCAACCATCCTTCATCACCAATTTCATGATGCTCACCGCCGGGAGTGAGTAATTCCTTCGTAGGCTTGCTGGACGGTGATGAGTTGGATGAGATTTATCATGTAACCGAGTTAGTTTTGTTAGGGCTTGATCCCTAGTATCCATTATGTTCTGAGATTGATGTTGCTATGACTTTGCTATGCTTAATGCTTGTCACTAGGGCCCGAGTGCCATGATTTCAGATCTGAACCCTTTATGTTTTCATCAATATATTTGTGTTCTTGATCCGATCTTGCAAGTTATACGCACCTGCTACGTGTTATGATCCGCATATCCCAAGGTGACAATAATTGGGATTCTTTCCGGTGATTGCCGTAGTTTGAGGAGTTCATGTATTCACTAAGTGTTAATGCTTTGTTCCGGTTCTCTATTAAAAGGAGGCCTTAATATCCCTTAGTTTCCTTATGGACCCCGCTGCCACGGGAGGGTAGGACAAAAGATGTCATGCAAGTTCTTATCGCAAGCACGTATGACTATATACGGAATACATGCCTACATTACATTGATGAATTGGAGCTAGTTCTGTGTCGCTCTAGGTTATGACTGTTACATGATGAATGTTATCCAACGAATATCACCGATCCAATGCCTACGAGCTTTTCACATATTTATTCTTGCTAAGTTACTATTGCTACTACTGCTGTTACAATTGCTACTACTACTGCTGTTACCGTTACTGCTACTGTCACTATCATTGCTACTGCTATCAAACTATCATACTATTGTGCTACTGATCACTCTGCTGCAGATATTTAGTCTCCAGGTGTGGTTGAATTGACAACTCAACTACTAATACTTGCAAATATTCTTTGGCTCCCCTTGTGTCGAATCAATAAATTTGGGTTGAATACTCTACCCTCGAAAACTGTTGCGATCCCCTATACTTGTGGGTTATCAAGACCTTTTTCTGGCGCCGTTGCCGGGGAGCATAGCTATATTTGCTGAGTCACTTGGGATTTATATCTGTTGATCACTATGAAGAATCTGAAAGACACTAGGACCAAAATCGTTCCCTCTAAGACGAGGGGAGGTAAGGAACTGCCATCTAGCTCTGCACTTGATTCACCTTATGTTTTGAGTAAACTTGCAACACCACAACATGCTATTAATTCTGATATGTCGCAAGTTATTGATGATACCACTTCTGCTTTGATTGATACTCATGATGATGCTAGTACCATACTTGATAATGCTGTGCCACTTGGTGAATTTCTTGCTGAACAAATTGCTAAAGCTAAAGAAACTGAAAATGCTAAAACTCTTGAAAATTGTGATTCACCTATTATGCCTAGCTCTCCTACTAGAGTTGAAACACCTGATGAACAATGCTTTGATAGGGAGACAGCTAGAGCCATCCTTGCTTGTAATGATAGAAATGAAGTTATAAAATTGTTTGCTGATATGAAAGAAAAATCTATGAGGGAGAAAATGAAATATGATCCTAGGTTTTCAACTTCTCCCATATTTGTTACTGATAAGGATTACGGATTCTCTGTTGATCCTGAGTTGATTAAGTTGGTAGAATCTGATCCTTTCCATGGATATGAAACTGAAACCATTGTGGCACATCTCACTAAATTAAATGATATAGCCACCCTATTCACTCATGAGGAAAAAATTTGCCACTACTATATTCTTAAGTTGTTTCCTTTCTCATTAAAGGGTGATGCTAAAGATTGGTATAATACTCTTGCTCCTAGATGTGTGCGTAGTCCCCAGGATATGATTTATTACTTCTCTGAAAAATATTTCCCTGCGCATAAAAAACAAGCAGCTTTACAGGAAATATTTAATTTTGTGCAAATTAAAGAAGAGAGTCTCCCACAAGCTTGGGGGAGGCTTCTCCAATTACTTAATGATTTGCTTGGTCATCCTCTTAAGAAGAATGAAATACTTGATATCTTCTATAATGGACTAGCCGATGCTTCTAGGGACTACCTAGATAGTTGTGCGAGTTGTGTTTTCAGGGAACGGACTATTGAACAAGCTGAGGAATTATTGAATAATATATTGAAGAATGATAATGATTGGACACTTCCTGAACCACCGCCTAAACCTACTCCGAAGAAGAGGGGTATCTTATATCTCAGTCCTGAAGATATGCAAGAAGCAAAGAAATGCCAGAAAGAAAAGGGTATTAAAGCTGAGGATGTTAAGAATTTACCACCTATTGAAGAAATACATGGTCTTGACAAACCGACACAGGTAGTAGAGGTAAATTCTCTTATAAAGTTTGATGAAAGTGATATTCCTTATATCAAACCTTCTAGTCAATGCTTGTATGAATTTGACAATTATATTATTAAGCAAGATCATTTCAATGCAAATGTTATGAAACAATTGAAACGAAATTCCTATATGATTGATCGCTTGAGTGACTTGTTATTTAGAATTGCTAATGATGTTAAAGGTGTAAGTAAACATGCATCTATGGTTCAAACCCAATTAGAACAAGTTGCTAAATCTCAGAGTGAATTGCTTAATGAAATGAATAACAATATGAATGATCATGCTGTCAGAGTAATGACTAGAGGAGGTAGAATGACTCAGGAGCCGCTTTATCCTGAGGGTCACCCTAAAAGAATTGAACAAGACTCTCAAATAATTAATGTTGATGCACCTAGTCCATCTAAAAAGAAAAATAAAAATGATAGGACTTTGCATACTTCTAGTGAACCCGAGGTAGAAAAACCCTTGGAGGATAGTAATGATGTTTCTATTTCTGATGCTGAAACACAATCTGGTAATGAACAACCACCTGATGATAATAATAATGATGATGCTCATGTGGATACCCAACCAGATAATGATAAAGAACCTGATAATGATGTTGAAATTGAACCTGCTGTTGATCTTGATAACCCACCTTCTAAAAATAAACGTTATGATAAAAAGGATTTCGTTGCTAGAAAACATGGTAAAGAAAGAGAACCATGGGTTCAAAAACCCATGCCCTTTCCTCCTAAACCATCTAAGAAAAAGGATGAGGAAGAATTTGAACGCTTTGCTGAAATGCTTAGGCCAGTCCTTTTGCGTACTCGTTTGACTGATATTATAAAGATGCCTCCTTATGCAAAATATATGAAAGACATTGTCACAAATAAAAGAAAAATACCTGAAGCTGAAATTTCTACCATGCTTGCAAATTATTCTTTTAAGGATGGAGTACCTAAGAAACTAGGAGATCCGGGAATACCAACTATACCATGCTCCATTAAACGAAATTATGTTAAAACTGCTTTGTGTGATTTAGGAGCCGGTGTTAGTGTTATGCCTTTCTCTTTATATAAAAGACTTGATTTGAATAAACTCACTCCCACTGAAATATCTTTGCAAATGGCTGACAAATCAACTGCCATACCCATCGGTGTTTGTGAGGATGTGCCCGTTGTAGTTGCAAACGTTACTATTCTAACAGACTTTGTTATACTTGATATGCCTGAGGATGACAACATGTCAATTATCCTTGGTAGACCCTTTCTGAATACTGCAGGGGCTGTTATTGATTGCAACAAAAGCAAGGTCACTTTTCATATCAATGGTAATGAACATACGGTGCACTTTCTGAAGAAACAATTTCAAGTAAATGGTATTCATATTATTGAGAAGGCTCCAACAATTACTATTGGAAGTTTTCAACTCCCTCTTCCTACTGTTAAAAAGAAGTATGAAACTCTTATTGTTGGGGAGATGCATATCCCCGTTGAGGTAACCTAGTGTTATACGAAAATTCTTCGGTTTCATGTCACTCGGAAATGGTTTGTTAATAAGACCTGATCAACCTTATTAATGGATTCTTTTTGAGAGGCATGTGGTCGATGAATTTAGTAAGCACAACCTTCTGTACCCACCTTTTGTTTTCTGTTATTCTTAGTTAAATGCAATAAAATGCCATGATTACCCTATTTTCTGAATTATCCGTGCAATAAAAAGTGCCCAGAAATGAAAGTGCTCAAAATGCAATAAAATTTTGATATGAATTTTTATTTAATATTTAAGAATTTTTGGCACAAAAATTATACCAGGGGGGTGCCCGAGGTGCCCACGAGGCACCAGGGCGCGCCACCCCCCTGGCGCGCCCAGGTACCTCGTGGGTCCCACAGGGACCCCCTCACTTATCCCTTCAGCTCACTTCGTCTCTTACCTCTAGCAAAAATTCCTGGTAGCTCTCTCTCTCGTGTTCTTGCTCACAACACTGAAATTTTTGATCTCTTTGCTCGGAGCTCCGTTTCCGAAACTGTTTTGGGAGATTGCTCCTTGGTATGTGACTCCTCCATTGCTCCAATTAGTTTTTGCTTTAGTGGATTATATTTTGCATACTTAGCTGCTCTTGGTGCCATAGAAAATGAGCTTGCATGTTGAATTCTTTGAGTTACAAGTAGTTTGAATGCTTGATATAGCCTCTAGGCATCCATATGAGTAGTTGCTATCAATCTTGTGAAGTTTTATTGATATCATTTTGTGACCCAAAATTTTTCAGAAATTTGTTCTTAGGAGAATGAACATCTTTCGGAGGAGTTCTTCGAAGAAGGAGGTCCGACCGTGCGAATGGCCGCATGATGCTTTCATGAACGAAGCCGGATTCTACCAAGAGTTCGCGCAATTCGTTGCAAATGCCGGACTAACTGACTTCCTCGCAGATGAGTGTGACCAGTACCACATCCTTACAAATTCCTTTGTGCAAAACTTTCATTTTCTGAATAGGCTCGAACCCCCTGAGGTGCGCTTTGATTTATATGCTGAGCATTATCAGATACCTTTAGCTGAATTTTGTGAGATATGTTTGATTCCCTTTGATGGGGGAAATCAGAGAGCCTCGACTGGAGGAGTTTGAGGATTTCCTCCGCACTTTGACTGTGGGAGAGGAAAGGGGCGTGTCGAAAGCCCGAGCCACTAGCTTGCAGTTTCCCTCTGTTCATTACTTTGCTTTATTCTTAGGGAAATGCTTGCTTGCTAGGGAGAAAGGTAGTGCGCTAGCTACACCTGACTGGGCCATTTTATGCCGTGCATTGCATAATGATTACACTTATAGCCTTGGAGCTATCGTTGCACGCCACTTGCACACTAATAGGACTAGGGGAAAAATTCATGGCGGTATTTATGCTACTCGCTTAGCGAGACGTTTTAATGTTAACATACGCCCTCATGATAATTTGTTGCCCAGAGTTTACTTAGATTTCCAGTCCATGAGGGACCACCATTTTCTTGATGATCCTAAGCCTCCTCACAACATTCGTTATAACTTGGTTTTTAGTGAGGATACCCGTGATATTATTCCGTTGCCTGCACCTGCTTTGTTTGATTTTCATGCCAGGAACAGATATACCGTGATGCCACTGGACATCGGTGCTTACCGGAACGTCCTAGCGGCAGCAGAGCAGGAGGCCCAGGATTGGGACGCTCAGGTGCCGCCACCTCAGGAGTTTCACATGGGACCGGATGGCTACTACGGATGGCCGTAGACCAAGCTAGGCCAAAAGCCTAAGCTTGGGGGAGTACGTGTTTCTCACCGACATTACATGCATGTCCACATATTTCATTCCAGTTGTCGGTGTTCATACTTTTTCATTGTATAATCCATGTTAGTTTTATTTTCTCGCTTTCTTCTTGTGTGTTTGAAAAACTTTGAGAAAATCCAAAAATATTTCTCGTTTCTTTTCGGTTTTTCTTTCTAGCTTAGTTGGTTGTAGAATTAAAAGAAAACCCAAAAAGATTTCCCATTTCTTCTTTTGCTTGTTGGGAGCTCTCCCGTGTAAATAGTTTTCTTTTCTCATTTTTCGTTTTCTTCTTTTTGCTTTCTTCAGAAAACTAAAAACTCCAAAAATATTTTAGTGAGTTTCTTTGAAATTCTTTTCTTTTGTTGAGTCATTGTAAGGAGAAGACCACGATGAAAATGATGAGTGGCTCTCATATGCATTACTGTTGATCTAATAAAGAGCCCATTTTACCTTGTCTTCTCCTTTGAATAAAATGCTTGCAGATTCCAGCTTAGTCCACGGCACACTTACACTATTTTTATTTTCATATCATTCGGTCGTGCAAGTGAAAGGCAATAATGACGATGATTTGATGAAGTGATTGTGGCAAGGAAAAGTGGGTATGAACTCAACTTGTTCTTTGTTTTTGTTAATATGTTTAACTCAGTATCCATGATTCAGCATATTATGATTAAACATGTTTGCGATGACAATTAGAGATTATAGTTGCTCATGCCATGCTTAAGTAGCTAGGAGTGGATAATGATTTATCTTGAGTGTCAACATGCATTAAAATGTTCACGATGTAGTATGATGATATGGTATCCTCCTCTGAATGTTTCAAGTGGCTTGACTTGGCACATGTTCACGCATGTAGTTGATTCAAAACCAACATAGCCTCCACGATATTTATGTTCATGGTGTTTATATCCTACTCATGCTAGTATTCAATGTTGATTATTCATAATGCATGATTATGACCGTTTTCGCTCTCTAGCTGGTCGCTTCTCAACCTATTTGCTAGCCTTCGCCTGTACTAAGCGGGAATACTGCTTGTGCATCAAAACCCTTAAACCAAAGTTATTCCAGATGAGTCCACTATATCAACCTATATGCGGTATTACTCTGCCGTCCTAAGTAAATTTGCATGTGCCACCTCTAACTATTCAAATGAACATCTGTTTTGTGTACCCGTACCGCTCATGGAGCGACAGGGGGCGGCCAGTATCTTCTATGCTAAGCGGGTTATTCTCATGATGAGTGTTTACTCACTTGTCCTTGCACGAGAGGGGCTGGTAATCGGGATGCCCAGTTCCATTATTAAAAATGCAAAAAAATAAAACAAACTCCCCCGGAAAGTTGTTGGTATGGAGGGCACCCGAGGATTCGGCTAGCCATGGCTTGTGATTGTTGGTGGAGGGGGAGTAAACTTTACTTTACCGCTTGGGAACCGCCGCTAATGTGTTTAGCATGGAAGATATTGAAAACTCTCGGTCGTGACATTGACAGGAAAGGCATACCTCCCAAAATTTTATTTATCTCTGATTTAAGCTTCGAGCTCTGGCACCTCTGCAAATCCATGCTTCCCTCTGCGAAGGGCCTATCTATTTACTTTTATGTTATTTTACTTTTATTATTGAGTCATCACCTTCTCAAGCAAGCACCAGACCTGAGAGCACTATTGTCATTCTCATGCATTGTGTATAGTTAATGTTGTGTGCATCATGACTGGATCTCTGCTACCATGAATTACAATGTTTAGTCGCTACTTGAACTTTGGAGGTGCTCTGCATTTATGTTTTGCGGTCTCAGAAAGGGCTAGCGAGATACCATGCTGTCATATTATATCATGATTGTTTTGACAAAGTGTTGGCATTTGAGATATCTTATTATTGCCAGCTAGTTAATTATGCCATTGATATGAGTGAATATAATTTCTAAGAGTTATCATTTGCATGGTTAGTTATAATCTTTGCTGAAAACTTGGACACTATTTAAGCATATATATGGATACAAGAACAAAAGAGTTTGTAAAAAAATTTCTTTATCACTTTCAGTTTGTCAACTGAATTGCTTGAGGACAAGCAATGAGTTAAGCTTGGGGGAGTTGATACGTCTCCATCGTATCTACTTTTCCAAACACTTTTGCTCTTGTTTTGGCCCCTAATTTGCATGATTTGAATGGAACTAACCTGGACTGACGCTGTTTTCAGCAGAATTGCCATGGTGTTGTTTTTGTGCAGAAAATCAAAGTTCTTGGAATTGAACGAAACTTTTTGGAGAATTTTTATTGAATATATAAAAATTATTTCCGCAAGAATCAATAGAAGGGGGGCCACCCAGTGCCCACGAGGCACCAGGGCGCGCCACCCCCCAAGCGTGCCCTGGTACCTCGTGGGGCCCACGTGGCTCCGTCTGACCTAATTCCAACGCTATAAATTCAGTTTCCCGAAGAAAAAAATAAGAGAGGAAGTTTTATTGCATTTCACGATACGGAGCTGCCACCACCTCCCGTTCTTCATCGGGAGGCCAGATCTGGAGTCCGTTCAGGGCTCCTGAGAGGGGGATCTTCCGGCATCGTCATCATCAACCATCCTTCATCACCAATTTCATGATGCTCACCGCCGGGAGTGAGTAATTCCTTCGTAGGCTTGCTGGACGGTGATGAGTTGGATGAGATTTATCATGTAATCGAGTTAGTTTTGTTAGGGCTTGATCCCTAGTATCCATTATGTTCTGAGATTGATGTTGCTATGACTTTGCTATGCTTAATGCTTGTCACTAGGGCCCGAGTGCCATGATTTCAGATCTGAACCCTTTATGTTTTCATCAATATATTTGTGTTCTTGATCCGATCTTGCAAGTTATACGCACCTGCTACGTGTTATGATCCGCATACCCCAAGGTGACAATAATTGGGATTCTTGCCGGTGATTGCCGTAGTTTGAGGAGTTCATGTATTCACTAAGTGTTAATGCTTTGTTCCGGTTCTCTATTAAAAGGAGGCCTTAATATCCTTAGTTTCCTTATGGACCCCGCTGCCACGGGAGGGTAGGACAAAAGATGTCATGCAAGTTCTTATCGCAAGCACGTATGACTATATACGGAATACATGCCTACGGAATACATGCCTACATTACATTGATGAATTGGAGCTAGTTCTATGTCGCACTAGGTTATGACTGTTACATGATGAATGTTATCCAACGAATATCACCGATCCAATGCCTACGAGCTTTTCACATATTGATTCTTGCTAAGTTACTATTGTTACTACTGTTGTCTCAACTGCTAATACTTGCAAATATTCTTTGGCTCCCCTTGTGTCGAATCAATAAATTTGGGTTGAATACTCTACCCTCAAAAACTGTTGCGATCCCCTATACTTGTGGGTTATCAGGACGCCATTGATCGGTGGCCAAGGTTGAGGAGAGGAGATCAATTGGAAGTTTAAAATTGAATCTATCGGTGTTTTATGTGTTTGTTTGCGCAATTTTGGGTGTGTTCTATTGTGAGGGGAGATTAGAGGCAATGATATGTATGAGGGGTAAGAGAAGGTTCGAGAAGGAGTTGGAAGGTTCAGGACGAGCCACGGGTTGGCTTAGGGGAGAGCCGCCAAGGTTTCTGGAAGAGTCGGGAAGGCCCGAGAGAAGTATGCAGTAGAGGATGGCAGCGGGCTAGGTTGTTCTTTCCCTTTTGCAATGTGATTAAACTAATTCCCAAAAGATTAAGAAAATACAAATCTATCTACAGAGTTTTTTTTGCCAATGGGAAACTCTTTAAAACTTAAGAAAAGTCATTACATTCCTGTTGACATAAGGTGTCAACCCCATCAGGTGCAGAGCGTAACCAGACAGCAGTTTTAGGCAAAGATCGTCCCATCTGGGCTAGTGCATGGCTTGCATGGTTCTGCTCTCTGCTGATGCTTTTTATTTGATGCTGGCGCCTTCGTCTCTTCTATCATGGTTGCAACAAGGGACCTATTAAGCAAAGGATCGCTGAGCATACTAGCTGCAGTAGCATAGTCCGTCTCAAGGATCAAAGGACCTGTACTCCATTCGAGGGCGAGGCCTACTCCTTCCATACATGCGGCGGCCTCGGCATCCAGCGCACTTGCACACCTTTGGATGAAGCGACATGATGCGAAGATAATCGCGCCATTGTGGTCGCGCAAGATTGTACCAGCACCTCCCGTCCCATCATCTTCTCTCCACGCGCCGTCGACGTTGAGCTTTACCCATCCCACCGGCGACTTGCACCAGCGCTCCGGGATACGGCCAGGCACTGTTGGTCTTGCATGTGGCCTTCCCTGGTACTGTCGGATGTACGAGATAACTGTCTTTCCTTTAGCAACATCAGCACAAGGGTGTTGCTGTATACTGAGCAAACTCTCAATGTAGCTGCTGATGAATCTGCGGGATGCCTCAACCGGGGGTGCCGGCTTCTCATGATAAACTTCATTCCAAACGTGCCAATTTCTCCAAAGTGTCATGATCATAGGGAGGCACTCAATATCAGTGCAACCATCCAGCAGGTGGATGATCCATTCAGGGCCAGTGTTGATGACGTCCTCCACCCGCGGCATCTGCCATGTGTCAGACATTGCCATCCATAACCGTCGCGCCAAGGGGCATCTGCAGAGAGCGTGGAAGGTGTCCTCTCGTTCCATTCCACACAAAGCACAAATATTAGAGACCTCGAGCTTCCTCATATGTTTATTTTCCAGAGTAGCCAACAAATTGGTCGCAACTCGCCATGCAAAGACTCGTACCTTAGGGGGAGCAGGGCACCCCCACACTGCCTTCCAGACGGCACGAGTGTCGCCCGCTGCCCTGCTCGTGGCACATGTGGTGGTGCTGGTTCTCTCCTCCAGAGCTAGCTTCTATGCGCTTCGTACGCTGAAGATGCCACGTGGGTCCGGAGCCCAAGAGAAGATGTCATCCAGTCACCGGGGGCTGGCCTTGATTGCAAGGATGCACTCGACGTTGGGGGGCATGAAATGTCGGTGAAGGAGGTCCACCCGCCATCGTCCGTTGACGTCCAGAAGTTCAGCCCCACGCCGTAGCCGGCATGTCCCTCGCGACGTAAGCGGTCAATATGACCAGGGGTGTGGCAACCATGGGTCCCGCCAGATGCGGATCCGCTCGCCATTTCCCACATGCCAAACGAGGCCTTTTTTTAGTAGCTCCAAGCCATGTTGGATGGCGTGCCAGGTCGGGGAAGCATTACCTGCAAAAACTGTGTCCTCAATGGAACCATTAGGATAATATTTAGCTTTCAACACATGTGAGCATAGGGAGTCCGGTCTAGTCAGAAGCCACTGATGTCTACTACGCAACTTTATTCTTGTAGACTCGTGTTGGGCCTCCAAGCGCAGAGTTTTGTAGAACAGTAGCAAATTTCCCTCAAGTGGATGACCTAAGGTTTATCAATCTGTGTGAGGCGTAGGATGAAGATGCTCTCTCTCAAACAACCCTGCAATCAAATACAAGAAATCTCTTGTGTCCCCAACACACCCAATACAATGGTAAATTGTATAGGTGCACTTGTTCGGCGAAGAGATGGTGATACAAGTGTAGTATGGATAGTAGATATAGGTTTTTGTAATCTGAAAAATAAAAAACAGCAAGGTAGCAAGTAACAAAAGTGAGCACAAACGGTATTGCAATGCTTAAAAACAAGGCCTAGGGTTCATACTTTCACTAGTGCAATCTCTCAACAATGCTAACATAATTGGATCATATAACAAACCCTCAATGTGCAATAAAGAATCACTCCAAAGTTCCTATTAGCGGAGAACATAAGATAGAAATTATTGTAGGGTACGAAACCACCTCAAAGTTATTCTTTCCGATCAATCTATTGAGCTATTCCTATAAGTGTCACAAACAGCCCTAGAGTTCGTACTAAAATAACACCATATGATACGCATCAACCAACTCTAATGTCACCTAGATACTCCAATGTCACCACAAGTATCCGTGAGTTGATTATACGATATGCATCAAACAACTTCAGATTCATAATATTCAATCCACACAAAGAACTTCAAAGAGTGCCCCAAGATTTCTACCGGAGAAAGTAGGACGAAAACGTGCATCAACCCCTTTGCATAGATTACCCCAATGTCACCTCGGGAATCCATGAGTTGAGTGCCAAAACATACATCAAGTGAATCAATATAATACCCCATTGTCACCACGGGTATTCATATGCAAGACATACATCAAGTGTTCTCAAATCCATAAAAGTATTCAATCCGATGATAGTGAAATCTCAAAGGTAAAACAAATTCATCACAACAAGATAGAGAGGGGGAAACACCATATGATCCAACTATATTAACAAAGCTCGCGATATATCAAGATCATGCCAAATCAAGAACACGAGAGAGAGATCAAACACATAGCTACTAGTACATACCCCTAGCCTCGAGGGTGAACTACTCCCTCCTTGTCATGGAGACTGCCGGGATGATGAAGATGGCCTCCGGTGATGATTTCCCCCTCCGGCAGGGTGCCGGAAAAGGGCTCCAGATGGGATCTCCTTGGTACAGAGGCTTGCGGCGGCGGAGTCCAAGTTCTAGGGTTATTTCTGGGGGTTTCTCTATTTATAGGATTTTTCAGCGTTGGAATCACGCGAAGAAGGGCCACAGGGGGCCCATGAGGCACCAGGGCATGCCTGGGGGGGGGGGGGGGGTGGCGCGCCCAGGTGGCTTGTGGGGCCCCTGTGGGTCTTCTGCTGCTCCCCCAAAGCTTCCTGGGTCTGTTTCCTTCCAGAAAAAATCATCAAAAAGTTTCACTGCATTTGGACTTCATTTGATATGTATTTTCTGGAAAACCAAAAACAAGCAGAAAACAACAACTGGCACTGGGCACTAGGTCAATATGTTAGTCCATAAAAATCATATAAAATCCATATAAAAGTGCACCAAAATCATACAAAACTATAATAAACATGGCATGAATACTTCATAAATTATAGATACGTTGGAGACGTATCAGCATCCCCAAGCTTAATTCCTGCTCGTCCTCGAGTAGGTAAATGATAAAAGAAATAATTTATGAAGTGTGAATGCTAGCATAGTGCATAAGTTTGATCAATGATAATTTCAATCACTTTTCCTAGCATCATAACAGCAACTCTTTCTCATAAAACTCATCATGATAAAGTAGCAATCAATTCACATGTTATGGTTCAAACAATGCATTCTCTTGAAACTTAACAACCTATGTTCTTAGTCACCAAACAATTGCAATTCAACTTATCTTCAACAAAAGTCTAAGTAAGAGCTCCACATACTCAATTATCATATAGTCTTCTATGATTGCTAGTACTCAAAGCATATTTTTAGAACAAATGTCATCCATCGAACACAGAGAAAGATAGGAGCTTAATGTTTTGCCTCCCAACTTATTTATCATAGAGATAATTGTCAACAATAATAATTCATGATCAAATATATTTGACTGGCCATATGTGCCTGGATCTTTCCCCACCACATGATGCTTGCCAACTAGAGAATAATTAAGGTTGAAATGAGAAGTAATACTATTGACTCTTGCATAAAAGTAAATACATAAAGTAAAAGATAGGCCCTTCGTAGAGGGAAGCAGAGGTTGTCATGAGCTTTTTATTTTTGGATGTGCAAGCCCTTAATGCAAAGGAACGTCACGTTATATTGCCCCTTGTGATAGCAACCTTTATTATGCAGTACGTCGCTTTTATTTCTTTACCATCACAAGTTCGTACAACGCTTATTTTCCCTTGCAATAAAAGATCATACATATTTTAGAAGCAATTTTTATTGCTTTTTGCACCGATGACAACTTACTTGAAGGATCTTATTCAATCCATAGGTAGATATGGTGGAGTCTCATGGCAAGAAACTGGGTTTAAGGGTTTTTGGATGCATAAGTAGTATTTCTACTTAGTACGAAGTTTTGGCTAACAAAAGATCCTAAGCAAGCACCACATGTTGGAGGATCCATAACAATATAACTTCTATGCAAATATACCCAAACATAACTCATTACGTTGTCTTCCTTGTCCAACTTCAACTAATTTGCTCAAGTTTGAAAATAATTAATGGGTATTCACAATCATAAAAGATGTCCAAGATAATATATTTATATGTGAAAGTTCTCTTCCTTATACTAATCATTCATGAATTGCTTGTATGACCAATATTGTGATTGTCAAGCTTCAATAGATTTCACTTTCTAAACCCAATGTGAAACTACTACTAGGCATGATACGAGCATATGAAGCACATATAATTTCAACTTTATGATATTCAATTTTTTCACAATTTACTCATAGGATATAAGTGAAGCACAAGAGTAAATGATAAACTACTCCAAAAAGATATAAGTGAAGATCAAATGAGTAGTTAAGTAAATAGGTAGCTATGTGAGGACTCTCTCTCATTTAAAAATTTCAGATCTTAAGTATTTTATTCAAACAGAAAATAAAACAAAATAAAATGAAATTCCAAGAATAGCACATCTCATATGAAGAAGCAAAACTTAGGCTCAACCAAGACTAACCGATAATTGTTGATGAAGAAAGGTGGGATGCCTACCGGGGCATCCCCAAGCTTAGATGCTTGAGACTTCTTGAAATATTAACTTGGGATGCCTTGGGCATCCCCAAGCTTGAGATCTTGTGTGTCCTTAATTCCTCTCATATCACGGTTTCTCTAAATCTTAAAAACTTCATCCACACAAAACTCAACAAGAACTCGTGAGATAAGTTAGTATAAATCAACTCAAAACCTTAACATTATATACTGTAAAAAATCACCAAAATTATAATTTAACATTGCATACTAAATGCCTCTGCATATTTAATACTCCTATCCACAAATAGAAACATTAAACAAGCAACATATGCAAACAATGCAACTATAACCGAAATCTGTCTAAACAGAACAGTCTGTAAAGGGTGAATAAGAATTCATATTTCCCTAACTCCAAAAATTCTGAAAAATTACCACGTGATAGAGAACTCATGCATGCTTACTGTGTAAAAATTTCAGATTTTTATCATGTTTTTACTATTCAGGAATATTCTGAACATAACAGAAAACTTTCTGTTTTCAAACAGCAACACATAAACTTGCAAACTGAGCATGGTAAAGGCTATAATTAGCATTTTATTGAACTAAAAGATACAAAACATGATTAGTGATAACAGCAAGCAAATCTCAACAAAAGAAAATGATGCTCCAAGCAAAACACATATCATGTGACGAATAAAAATATAGCTCCAATTAAGGTTACCCATAATGTTGAAGACGAAAGAGGGGATGCCTTCCGGGGCATCCCCAAGCTTAGACGCTTGAGTCTTCCTTGAATATTACCTTAGGGTGCCTTGGGAATCCCCAAGCTTAAGGTCTTGCCACTCCTTCTTCTCCTCATATCGATGTCTCACCCAAAACTTGAAAACTTCAATCACACAAAACTTAACGGAACTTCGTGAGATGCGTTAGTATAATAAAATAAATCATTCACTTGGGTACTGTCAACACAAGATTAATAATTGTTCTCACATAATGCCTACTGTATTCTATCATTTACACAATTTATATTACTCAATATAAGCTATGGAAACATTAAAACAAGCAAACTATGCACTAAAAACAGAATCTGTCAAAAACAGAACAGCATGTAGTGAGCGATTTAAAAACCATATTTCTATACCTCCAAAAATTCTGAAAAATTAGGAAAACGTAAAAACATTGTAACAGAATACTGTGTAAAAATTTCAGAATTTTCTCACGCTCCAGTACAGAATAGAAATTCCAGAACTGGACGCAAAAGTTTCTGTTTTTGCACAGAATCAAATCAACAAGCATCCACACTATCCCAAAGGCTTTACTTGGCACATTATTGAAAGAAAACATATAAAACATGATTACCACACTAACTTAATCATGTGAACACAAAAAAAACAGTAGGGGTAAATGTTGGGTTGTCTCCCAACAAGCGCTTTTCTTTAATACCTTTTTAGCTAGGCATGATGATTTCAATGATGCTCGCATAAAAGTAAAGAATTGAAACACAAAGAGAGCATCATGAATCACATGACAAGAACATTTAAGACTAACTCACTTCCTATGCATAGGGATTTTGTGAGCAAACCATTTATGGGAGCAAGAATCAACTAGCATAGGAAGGCAAACTAAGCATGACTTCAAAGCTTTCAACACATAGAGAGGAAACTTGATATTATTGCAATATGTAGAAACATATGATCCTCTCTCATAATAATTTTCAGTAGCATCATGAATGAATTCAACAATATAGCTATCACATAAAGAATTCTTTTCATGATCCACAAGCATAGAATTTTTATTACTCTCCACATAAGCAATTTTCTTCTCATTCATAATAGTGGGAGCAAACTCAACAAAATAACTATCATGAGATACTTGATTGGCACAATCCAATTGAAAATAAAAATCATGATGACAAGTTTCATGGTTATGATTATTATTTATAGCATACATGTGTAACATCCCCAGATCCTAACCTTGTCATTGAGCTAATTAACTTGCCATGTCATCATGATCATCTCCATTAAATTGCATTTAGAAATAATTCGACTCAAATTCAAATTCAAAATATAAGTCAAATTAATATTTCTTCAAATTGCAAAACTAAATTGTTCAAAATTTGGCTAATATTCACTAAGTATTTGTCAAGTTGAAACCAACTTCTTTTGACTCGCAAATAAATTCCTAGGAAATTAATACATGGTCCAACAGCAGATAAAATGACCTTTTCAAAATAAACAAATAGCTATCCTTCTCCAAATAATCTGAAAACTTGTGAGTGGCTTTATAATAATGCATTCAATTTATGTGCAAAGTTTCATCCTTAGGAAAAATCATTTGGACACTTAAAGAAATAGAAAACAGTAGCTAAATGGGTAACAGAGAAGAAAAGGAAAAGGGTCCCTGTGCATTTCAGCCTGTAGCTACAGTGCCGGCCCAGCCCACCGGAGCCCTTCGTCACCTACCTCCACCTGCTCCCGCACCGTGTCGCCGCGCGCGCGCTCCCGCCGGCGATGGAGCACGCGTCGGGCATCCGCCGTCCTCCCGAGCTGGTTAAGAGCATACCCCGCTACCCCCGAAACCCTAGTTCCCCCCCAGTACTCTCTCTCTCGCTCTCTTCTCGATCTGGGGCTCCTCCCCGAGCGCAGCCGTCGCTGTCACTGCTCGTCCGCGTGGCCACCGGCTGCCCCGTACCTCCTGCTGATGCCCAATGGAGCCGCCGTCGACCGCTGCATCCTGTACGGGCACTCACTTGCCCGGAGCCGCTCTGTAGCTTCGCCATCGCCCGGTCCTCTTCAACGGAATCCGCCACTGCTCGACGCCGATTCGCGCCGCCCCGACTAGCCCCGGCTTCCCCGAGCTCACCCTCGGCCTCCCAGTGAGCACCCACTCCATTCCCCTCCCTTCTTGGCCCTTCGCGCGACCGCTAGCTAGTTTTTCCGTCGGGACCGAACCACCGCCGCCGCTGACCGTCGCCGTTGCCACCGATGCCGGCCACCCCAGCTTTCCCCACTGCCACCTGCAGACGCGCGGCACTGCGGCCGTTCGGTAGGGCCAAACCCCAGGCCAAATGGCCAGCTGTACGCCATTCCCGCGCGACGCCGCCGTCTTTGGTGGTCGCCTGAGAGCGCGCCGGCGTTTAAACGCCGGCGGGACCCACGCGTCAGTGTGCTTAACCCCTAACCCAGCTGCTCCACAGCCACTGATTGGTGGGACCGGGTACTGTAGCGCTTAGGATTAGTGCTAATTAATCCTTATCTGAATAGCTCACTGACAGAGTGGGCCCACTACACTAATTGGTTTAATTAACTAAAGTAACTAACTGCTTAGACTAACAGACACTGTCAACTGGGCCCCACTGGACCCAGTTGACCTGGTCAACCTACTGACTGGGCCAGTCCAGTCACTGGCAGGTGGGTCCAGTGGGCCCCCTTTGACCAGTCAAGCCTTCAATTGACTGCTGACTGGGCAGTCAACTGGGGCCCACTGTTAGCCAGACGTGCATATTGCTGGGTACACTTCTGTGTACCCATAGCAATTTAGCTATTTAATAATTCAAATTAAAATTAATCCAGTAATTTCAGAAAATCCTTTAAACTTTGAAAAAACATAAAAATTAAACCGTAAGTCAGATGAAAATAATTTATATATGAAAAATGATCAGAAAAATCTAATGAATCCGTTTATGTCATCTGCATGCATGTTAGAATCCTCTAAGTAGCTGAACCTGTAACTTTAGGCCTGTTTCTGGTAGATGAATAGTGTCAGACTACTGGATAATAATTCCAAATTAATTCCTAAATTAACTAAAACTGTTTAGAGATGCATTAGGTCACCCATGCATTGCATTTTTGCCCTGTCATGCTCTGTGGTTGCATTTGTATGCTTGTATTTATTTGTTTCCCCCTCCCCCTTTCTCTCTGGTAGACTCCGAGACCGCTGACGAACCGGGGATCGACTACACCGTTGTAGATTCCTTTTCACCTGCAGAGCAACCAGGCAAGCAAACCCCCTTGATCATTCCTATATCACCTATTCCTTCTTCCCCGTGCTTGCATTAGAAGTTGCTACCGTATTTGATTGCTCCTATTCTGATGCATAGCCTGATTTTGTAACTACTGTTGATACCTTGCCTGCTATCCTAAATGCTTAGTATAGGTTGGTTAGCGATCCATCAGTGGCCCCACACCCTTGTCCGTGTTGCCAGGCTTTACTACCGGATGTTTTGATCAACGGGATCGATGTGCAGAGACCGACACAGCACCACACACCCCTTAGTTGTACGACTCTACAGAGCTACTATCGAGTGCCGAGGGTGATACCTCCTACCTCACTCCTGATGATATCTCTATAGCGTAGCTAGTTGGTTGTGGGTTATCGAGGGTGATTCCTCTTTCACCACCTCCGATGATGCCTCTGTCGTGCAGCCCCTCAAGTGTGAACTCATCGAGGGTGATTCCTCCAAGTTCACCTTGACGGTTACATCGAGTGGGAATCCATCGAGGGTGATTCCTCGGATTCCCCACGATGTTATGGACACACGGGTACTTTGACCTTCACCTCAGTCCTTTGGGAAGTCGGGTTGGCCATGAGGGCACCCGCGAGAGATTATTGTAGCGGAACGTCAGGGCAGGTGGAGACCACCTAGGAGAGAGGTGGGCCTGGTCTGTCACGCCCAATATGCGATCCTATTCTCGAGGAACTCGGAGGCCCCACCAAGAGTAGAAACGCATATTGGAGACGCTTGCAAGGTGGATATCATTACATCGTACCACATACATAATAGATGGGGATACAAACAAATACATACAATCATCACATGAATACATCAATACATAACAAACATCATACAGAAGGGCAGCATCTGACTACAGATGAAATCAAATGAAAAGAAGAACGACATCCACCCTGCTAGCCCAGGCTGCCGACCAGGAACCTATCCCCAGATCGACGAAGAAGAAGAAGCAGAAGAAGAACTCCAAAGCAAACAAGCATCGCTCCGACGTCAAGACATCGCATTACCTGTACCTGCAACTGTTGTGGTAGTAATCTGTGAGCCACGAGGACTCAGCAATCCCATAACCATGGGTAGCAAGACTATCAAAGCTTAAATGGGTATGGAAGGGTAAGGTGGTGAGGTTGCAGCAAGCACTACACATTATATGGTGGCTAACTTACGAGTACAAGAATAAGAAGAGCATCTACGCAAAACGGTCGCAAACTACAAATGATCACAAAGTGATCCTGAACACCTACTTACGAGTCAAACATAACCCCACCGTGTTCTCTTCTCGAACTTCCTCGAAAAGAGACGGTCGCGGTTACGCACACGGTTGGTGTATTTTAATTAGGATTTAGTGTCAAGTTCTCTACAACCGGAGGTTATAAATATCCAAGTGCCACATAACCGCGGGCACGGCTTTGCGTAAGATTTAACCCTGCAGGGGTGTTCCAACCTGGCCCATCATAAGCCTACACAAGCTGCGGTGGAAATACCTCAACCTCGAGATAGCCCAAAGTAGCCTCGGAATCCCGGTGCACAAGACATTTCGACAATGGTAACACAATTCCAGCAAGACCTCCCGGCGTGCCGACACCCTGATAGTAGCCGCGCGTATCTCGTCTCAGGCCACGACCGGATGGGACATCCTACGAGTAAAATCAGATCCTTGAGTTTCCCCGTGGTGGCCCCGCAGTCTACCCGGTTCGGACCAACACCATCGGTACTGGCCCACCTGTATTATGTTGAATTAAAGAATCCTCGAGTTCATGACGCCCTATGCCAATTAATTATTTAGTTCAGTATTATCATGTTGGCAAATGTTAAAACCAATGTTGGGCCTTGCTGGAAGCGGTTATTCAAAGCGAACTGTCAAGAGGGTCCCATTCCCCTAAGCATGTTAGGAACACTAAACATCGATCATAACACCAGCATTACGGAAACTAGGGCGGCTTGAGTGGAACAAAACACTAGGCAAAAGGCCGAGCCTTCCACCCAATACCAAGTATATAGATGCATTAATTAAATAAGAGATATTGTGATATCCCAACATATCCATGTCCCAACATGGAACAACCTGCAAGAGCACCTGCAACTAGCAACGCTATAAGAAAGGGGCTGAGCAAAGCGGTAACATAGCCAAACAATGGTTTGCTGGGTAAGGGTGGTTAGAGGCTGTATCATGGCATATGGGAGGCTGACATATATGTGGTAGGAAGCGTGACATAGCGATAGCAACGAGACAACTAGCAAGCAAAGATAGTAAAGATATCCAAGGTCATGATCATCTTGCCTGAAATCCCGCTCAGAAGAAGAACGAGTCCATGAAGAAGACAAACCAACGTAGTCGAACGAATCCTCACAATCGGAACTATCGAGAAGAAGCACAACCGGAAAGAAGCAAACAACATGGTAAACACACAAGCATAGACATGGCATGATGCACAATCAAATATGATGCATGACAAGATTAAATGTTGTTAAACATGGCAAGGGATGAAGCATAAGCAATCCATACAACTAGGCAAGTTTAAATGAGGCCGGAAACACAAACAACAATTCCGGTATCTCCCCATATGCAAATTTCAAAATTAGTACTGATCTGAATTAAACACAATGTTAAAGTTGTTAAACAGCAAGTTAACATGCGTCATGATGATCTACACGTTTTTCTAGTCATGTTTCATAAGTAGATCATTTAATTCGGAGCTACGGTCTAGAAGATATGAGCTAAACAAGTTTAACATGACAAGGATGCAAAATGCATGCAAACATCAACCACGAACACACAAATCAAGGATGCAACATGACAACATGAATCTACACACAAATCTAAGCAAGTTTCATATAGGACATGATCAAAACGGAGCAACGGTTCAACAATTACAATCAACACAAGCTATAATAATAATCTGCCCCAAAACAGTAACATAGCATTTTGCAAGCATCAAAACTACATGCAACAGGCACATGATGGGCACAAACTTGATATGCACTTGAAATAGACATTATATACTCCAATTTATCTTAAAGGTTCAGGTTCATAGGCATCAAGGTTAAGTCAATATGATCCATGCAAAATGCAATGTTCTGCTAAACAGGGCATATACATGAGCAGAGTTAACATGATGGCAACTTGAGAGCAAGAAAGGGACATGCTACAGGAACTTTACATGGCAACCAAAGGCATGGCATCGAAGTACACATTGTATAGACCAAATCACATGACGTAATCATATGCATATGAGCTATAGATTAGTGGCAACCATCAAGTAAAGTTGGCAAGTTTTATCACAGACAGCTTTTACTCAGAACAGCAACATTAACTAGGCATGTTTACAAGCTCATGGCACTCACATCAAGGCATATCATGGCATGAAATAAATACTACCAGCAAGAACACATGAAAATGCTCCAAAGTCATGTTGACAAGTTGCTTATATGGTGCATGTATTAAATCACACAAAAATGACAAAGTGACAAGTATTAACAGTTTTCTGCAGCAACATCAGGATGCACTTTTGCAACAGAGATAATGACATGTATATGGATCCTAACATGAATGCAAATGGCATCATCATGTAGAGCACGAAGAGTAGAGCAATTTACATATAAAGTTCATCATCATAGGACCAACATGCACAAAGTTACAGCCACTCAAACATGCTAATGTGATGATTTTCAGACACGAAAACAACCTCGGGTCGAGTGGGATGGAGTGGTCCGGGGACGAGGGAGTCCAGCCGGCTCGTCTGGAAGGAGGGCTCGGGGTGGACGAGCCGGATCGGGGCGGGGAGGTACCGATTGAGCTCGTGGCCGGCCATGACGGGGACGAGGGAGTTGGCCGGCGCGACTCCCGGCGAGGGGAGGCACTTCCGGCGGCGGGGACGAGGCGCGGGAGGCCGGATCCGGTCGTGGGGCCAGCCCTCCGGCCGGATCTCGCCGGATCCGGGCGGGACGGCGGCGGAGCTCCTGCTCGGGGCATGGCGGCGGCGAGGTGGTGGCGGTCTCGGGCGGCGACAGACCATGGCGACGGCTAGGGCGAGGCGAGGCGCAGGCGGCGCGGTGAGGCGGCGGGGTCGACGAGGCGGCAAGGCGCAGGCGGCGGCGCGCGGCTGCGGGGCGGCGACGGCATGGCGGTGCGGCGAGGCGCAGGCGGCGGCGCTGGCGACGGCTCATGCGTGCGGGGCGCTCGGGCTCGGATCGGCCCGGGGACGGGCCCGCGATGGGCCTGGGCGGGCCGTGGCGGCTGGGGGTTGTGGGGCGACGTGGCCGCACGGGAGTGGCCATGCCCGGCGGCGCAGATTGCGGCTCAGCCGCTGGCTGAGCGCCAAGTGGCGGCGGGGTGCTGGTTGTGCATGGAAAACGAGGGAGGTGGCGGCGGCTGTGGGATGGAGAAGGGCTAGGGCTAGGGCTTCATCCACAAATGGCAGGGGAGGCTGTCTATTTATAGACAGGGGCTAGAGGAGGGGTTAGGAGGAGGGTTTTTTGGTGTTTTCGAGCCGTTCGATTTCGATCGGACGGCTCCGGTGAGAGGGGCAGTGTAGGTGGGTCTAGTGGGCTGTGTAGAGGGGATTGGGCCAAGAAGAGAAGGAAGATGGCAGCCCGGCATGGTTTTCGGGACACCGAAAACGTCCGACGGTTGACCGGCTATAGTGCCGCTATAATTTAACCGTTGGGGCATCAAACGACCTCCGAATGGAACGAAATTTGGCAGGCGGTCTACCTACAACATGATAAGGCCGCACGCCAACTTTCAACCCATTCCGAGAACATTTTTATCCCACTCATAAAATAATATTTCAGAGGTGCCGCGGGCGCGTGCGAATGTGTCGGGTCTCGAAACGGACAATGGAAGGGACGCGGAGAAGCCGGCAACTACGAACGGATGCAAGTTTTGAAAAACATGCGGATGAAATGCACATGATGACATGGCCAAGTGCAACATGCAAGCGAATGACATGGCAACGACGACGAATAAAAGGAAGACATCTGGAGCATCGGTCTCGGGGCGTCACATGGTCCCTGGTCGTTGGACCGCGGGTTACCAAGTCGGTGCGGCAGGGTGTCGGAGGTGAGCCTTGAGCCCTGTTCTCGTCCGCGAGTTACTAATAACACGCTTAACGGATTTGGGTATTTGATCTGAGTTGGCCACTGGCCTATACGCACTACCACCACGCGGGATAACGGTTTAATGGGGCCCTCGGCGCCGTATGTATCAGCCGAAAGCTCTGTCAGATGTCCAGTTCGGTATTGTGGCACGGTCGAATCGTACCATCCAGGAGAGGGATGGCGCTGGTATTCACCCTGCTCGTAACGACCCGGAGTGCAAAGGGCGATGGGCCCAAGACCCCTGAGCACTTAGGATGTAGACCGGCGGGGACCTCTCTGCTGAGCCTAGGTAGGACTACGTCGTGTCGATCAGCTGAGGCCGGGCATGACCAGGAAAAGTGTGTCCGGCCAGAGTTAATCGAGCATGTTGGGTAATGCTACTTGTAGCTTGCGTTGGTATTTTCCCCGAAGAGGAAGGGATGATGCAGCACAGTAGAGGTAAGTATTTCCCTCAGTTATGAAACCAAGGTTATCAATCCAGTAGGAGAATCACGCAACACCTCGTTAGCAGTACCTGCACACAAACAACAAATCCTTGCACCCAACACAAACGAGGGGTTGTCAATCCCTCGGCGGTAAGTTGCAAGATTAAATTTTATGTGATAGATAGATTGATTGAAACAAAAATAAAAAATAAAATAAATAAAGAAAAAGTGTAGCAAAGTATTTTTAGGGTTTTTAATATATGATTTAGATAGACCCGGGGGCCATAGTTTTCACTAGAGGCTTCTCTCAAGAAAATAGTGTAGGAGATATGCCCTAGAGGCAATAATAAATGTTATTATTTATCTCCATGTTTGTAATTATGTTTATGTTCCATGCTATAACTGCTATGGTTCTCGAGTCTACAATAACCACGAGGCTCGGAGGAAGACTCATATGCACGTGTGGAATAATAAACGGTAAAATGTATTCCTAGTCTGGCCTCTAAGACTAGCTCAAGTGTTGCATGATGGTTCTGTTTTCCTGATCATGGGCATGACTATGCCGGCAACTTTGAGGGCACAATGTTAGGATAACACTTGTGTTGAATTGACCCGAATTGATGTTATGCTATGAGATACATTCGTCACAAGTTAATGGTTAATAACACAGAGAAAGTTAACGTTTGCATAATTCCTTAGACCATGAGGGTATCGAGTTTCTTCATGCTTGCTTCATGAACTTTGGGGTTTGTTAAACATCATCCGTAAATGGGTGGCTATTACGGCGGCTTACGGGTTCATGGAAAAGTGTGTCAAGGGACTTGATAGCTCAAGATTGGGATTTGCTCCTCCGACGATGGAGAGATATCTCTAGGCCCTCTCGGTGTTACGGTATCCACCATCGTCTGGCCAGACACATTGTGATTTGATCACAGGGATGCCGGAACACGGGAACGAGAAAAGAGAACAAAACCGGCAATGAGGTAACTGGCATATTGGACTAGTTGTTGATCCACGGGGATGCCGATAAATCTCACCTCGGGTTTTGTAACATATAGCGAAGCAATAGGAATAGCACACGGCAACTAGAGGTTCACTCGAATATTTATTCGTGTGGGTATAGGGGTTAATATGGGTGTCCACGGCTCCGATGTTGATCATTGATCGGAAAGTGTTCCGGCCATGTCTATGCTTCACCGAACCTATAGGGTCACGCACTTAAGGGTCATCTATCTGCTGAATACTAGACAGGGAGTCTAAGAGAAAGTCACCGGAAAAGTTTCGGAGACAGCGGAAAAGTTCCGGAGAGAGAGCACCGGAATAGTTTCGGTAAAACTGAAAAGTTGTTTCAGGGTATACCATTGAGTCAAATTGGTTTTGGCACACGTCTGGAAATTCTTGGAGGGTGCCAAAATTGTTCTGGAAACTTCTGAAATTTTTCCGAGGTAAAAACCGGAAATGTTCCGGAGCTGCCAGAACCGGTTTGGTTGCTTTTCGCAGATGAAAATCACTAATCCGGAATTGTTTCGGAATGCGTCCAAAATCATTTTAGTGGGTACTGGAATTATTCTAAGACCCACAGAAATATTTTCGGATTTAACGGTCGCGGAAAAATGTTTCCATGAATAGTGAAAGTGCTTTTTGGGTGGCTTCTTGGAGAAGCCACCTTGAGGGCCTTTTGGTATTTTTCCCCTTGGCTTCTTGGAGAAGCCACCCTTGGGCTTGGCCTATAAATAGGGGTGGAGGGGGCTTCCTAAAGACTCACTCTTTCTCAACATACACAAGCCATGCATGATCTGGCCTTCTCTCTCCCTCCCCGCGAAATAGTTTCGTAGAGCCGAAAGGCTGTCTGGGTTCCGGTGGGAACTAGTTCTGGACAGCGAAGCCCTGCCGGATAGATGACACCGTATGTGTGCAACCCCGTAGAGAGGTCGTAGGTTCGATCTTTTTGCCTGAGGGCCTGTTCAAGAGTGCCTCCGGAAGGGCTGTCCGAGTAACCGTCCAAGTTTCGAGCGTCCTCCCGAAGGGCTGTCCGAGTGACCGTCCGAGTTTCGAGCGTCCTCCCGAAGGGCTGTCCGTGACACCGTTCGAGGGACTGTCCGACTGCCTCCCGGAGGGCTGTCCAAGGGGTAGACGAGGGAGAACATCCTCGCGGTTGGGAGGTTGTAAAATCCTAGCTGCGGGGATCTGCACTGCCGATCGTCATCGACTCTACTTCCGCTGCGCTACGAGTCGGTAATGAAAAGATCAAACCTTGTATGCAGTCTCCATAGTGGTCCTGGGCTGGTGCGTAGGTCGAAAAAAATTGTTTTCTGCTGCGTTACCCTACAGTGGCATCAAGAGCCGTGCTATGCGTAGATGCAGGTTATGATCTAGAATACATAGAGATGTATGGGTGTTGCACAATATAATTTGTAGTAGATGAGTTCTACTGCTGATAATTATTTGTGCGGGTAGCAGATGAAATCTGTTACCCGATGTTCTTGTTGCTTCCCTGGAATTTGCATATTTCTGATCTTGCTAACAGCATGGTGAAATTTCAAAGTTCTGGCAATCCGCGATCCTGATTGATCAACGAAGTGCTAACAGTTCGTTGAATTCCACCATAGTTAGAAAGAAAGATGAAATTTCGCAGACAAAAGGGCAATGCAGATATGATCTGCACGGGGGTCATGCGTATGACAAAGTTCAGTATGGGGCTCGAGATTTTATTATCTCATGTTTCATACACCCCGCAAAGTTAATCTAGCGACTTGAATAATCATACTTGATGATGAACGTTGGTAGCTTCGGTTTGTTTCGAAACCTTAGAAGCCACGTAAAACAAATTATGCATGAACCGATTAGAGGCGTCTAACTTGGTTTTGCAGGATGACATAAGATGTGCATGTGATGTGGTATAGCGGTTCTCATATTAATTTGATTATGTATGAGATGACTATATGATGTAAAATTAATTAACATGACCTACGTGTCATGATTCGGCATGATGGCTGGAGCCATATGATTGTCACTTTAATGACCTGTGTGTCAACCTTAAGTAATGCACTTATTTTATTAGCTATAGAGATAGCAATATTATCTGGTGCATTGACAAGATGGTGGCAATCTTCGCGAAGGCGAACACCGACGCAAATGCCGAAGACGAAGAAATTAAAGACTTCTCCGTTAGAAAGGGCTATACCATATCATGCTATTATGAATTGCCTGAGATGTTTATCTCTTATGATGCACCCTTTTTGATTGCGCGGTAGTCGCTTTTTATTAGGGTGATCTCTCACTTAAAATATCAAGTAGTTAGTGTTCTCCCAAGTGTAGCACCGTCACGGCACCTAACTTCTCGGAGTGCGTCATGTACACATGAGTACAAACGATTAGGGAAGTGTGAGGCAGGTGAGGTCAGACCTCGCAGCGAGATCACTTGGTTGTCTTGACGTTCAGGCAGGACAGTCCTAAGCTCGGAACACACGCATCGAAAGATGAACAAGAATCACATAGAGATGTGATCGGCAAGTTTGCCTACCAATTGAAGTTCGCGCCATTTGAGTTCATCTCGAACCGTGGCGTTGAATGGAAATGCGGGTCTTGAATCACTCACAGTCAATTATGAGAGATATTGATTTGAGTGGGAGCGCACTGTAGAATTAACTTGTTTAATTCTCAGTGCAATTAACTATGAACTTTGTCTAAAGTGTAAATTGCATACAAGTTGTAGAATAATGGCTCGTGTTTCCACCTTCCCTGTTAAAATTGAATAAGCTGTTAAATATCTGTTTAAAACTTTATGGTTGGTAACGTAATGTGAGGATTGTCCTCAAAAGTGCCAAGAAGGATTTTGTCCTATCGCATGCTTTTGGTACCGCTCATGCTATGGATAATGTGACTCTCGTCCTTCGATCCAAAATCTAGAATTCCGTTACGGTCAAGTGAAATATGTTCGCTTCCATGAGACCCAAACTTCAAAAGTTTGGGATAGCTATGTGATATTCATGGAACTGAAAATCATTTTCAGACACAAACAAAGGCTAAAAGATATGTGATATCCAAAGCAATGTTTGTTTTGCAAACTATTAGTAAAAGTATTTACTATGCATTTGACTAATAACAGAGGGATCCAGAAGAACGCCTGTCATATGATGAAAGGTGAATAAAACAACAACTTAAAGAGAAAGGAAATGTCCAAAGGGTGTTAGTGTGACTTACACACCTAGGAAGTCCGGGGCTAACGCCACTCTTAAGTTGAGTGCTTCTTCTGAGAGTAGGAGAAATACTGAGAGTTAAACTGTTAGAAGTATAAAGGCAAAAGAGAGAAGACTGGAATGTCCAGCTCATGTATGAAAGTCATACAAGTTATTGATGTATAGAAGGCTGGTCAAAGAATTAGTTCTTGGGAATTGTGATTAAATTATTTGTCACTAATTCTTGGGTATTCTGAGTTGATCACAAAGATACCCGCTCGATTGCATTCTGCTGCGACTCGATGCAAGAACTACTACGGCCTAAAAGACTTGCCGGAGTGAGGTTTAGATATGCGCTGAGAACATAGTAAAATTTGCTATACTCGGTACATTACCTATGTATTTATTTTCATAATTCATTTGAGAGTTTTTATACACTCTAGCCCATTGCATAAAGTATCTTGCAAGAAGGTTGTTCATAAGAGAACTTTTGATGTTCGGTGTTATGAATAACATAAGGGCCATGCTTCCATCATGGATGTGATGTATGTTATGAATATTGATAATAATATATTACCTCCGTATTTACTTTCATAATTCATTTTAGAGTTTTAGACACTCTAGCCCATTGCATAATGTTTGTTGCAAAAGGGTTGTTCATAAAAGAACAATTGTTGTTCAATGTTATGAATAACATAAGGGCCATACTTCCATCGTGGATGGGATGTATGTTATGAATATTGATGGTAATATGATACATCCATAACACTGACGCTAAATGTCGCAAGACTAAGACAATACCACACATGTGTGGCACTGCATTTGGTCACATTGGAAAAACCCGCATGGAGAAATTCCATAATGATGGATTTTGAAGTCGTTTGATTGTGAATCATCTGACACTTGCAACTTTCCTCCGAAAAGTGAAGTGACTGAAATACCGTTCACAGGCCATAAGGAACGAGCAACGAACTTATTGGTGATCATACATTTTGATGTATGTAGTCCAATAAACGTTGTTGCTAGCAGTGGATTTATCTATCTTCAGAAATTACTCAAGTAGATATATGGATATTTACTTGATGATACGTAAGTCTGGATCTTTTGAAATCATTCATAAGGTTTTCAAAAATGAAGTAGAAATTATTGTAACAAGAAAAATATGTTTCTGCAAACTAGATTGCCAAAAGGAATATTTGAGTTACAAGTTTAGCGAATGTCTGATGAGTTGTGAAGAGTTTCATAACTTACACGTCACAGAGCACCACTGTGAGTGGAATATCCGTGAGATGTAACCATTTATGACATGGTAAGATCAAAGATGACATAAATCAATTTGCCACTATCCCTTTTAAAAGTAATGCTTTAGAGACTGCGGCTTTTACACTGAAAAGAGCACCATCAGGTCTGTTGAAATGATGCCATGGTATGGTACGCCCAACCATGCTTTGTCTTTTCTTAACATTTGGAATATGGGGCTTGTGTAAAATATTTACAAACCTATTCCAAATCAGACAAGTACTACTTTGTAGGTTATCCCAAGTAATTGGGAATTCCTCCACCACTATACCAAGGCAAAAAGGTTTGCCACCAAGAATGGTATGCTTTTAAAGAGAATGGTTCTTGCAAAAAGGTGAGTGGGAGAACAGTGCAACTCGACGAGATAACAGTATCTTCGCCATCAGATCAAAGGAAAGAAACCTTGGAAGTAATTCCAGAGTTTCCTACTGCGACTGATACGGAAGCCTCTACATGAGATGTATGAACTTCGGTTGCAACTGAACCACGTAGGCAAAACTCGTGCAAACCTCTCAGGTGCGCAAGCGAGATATTGTTGTTAGACAACAGTATACCTATGATACACAAGGAAGCGTTGATGGGCCCTGACTCTGGAATTGGCTAAATACCAATATAATCCGAGATAGTTTCCATAAATGATTCAAGATTATATCTTGATAAACCCTTCGGAAGACTTAGAGTCTAACGAACATTAATGAAACTATAAACTGATGTGGATAAAATGTTTTATCCATAAAGCTTGACTTGTTGCAATAACAAGTTCAAGGAGTTGACTACGATGAGGTTGTCTCACCATAGCGATGCTTAAAGTCAGATCGGGTTAAACTAGCAATCAATACACATTTCAATCTTGAGATATGATACATGGATGCCAAAAGGATTTCCATGTGATGGAAATGCAACCTAGGACTTGCATGTGGTACAGTCCAAGGTAATTTGTCAATCCAGAGGATGCTACTAAGTATGCAAACTTCAGAGTTCCAGCAATGGACAGAAGAGAGCAAAATGGAGTTGGAATCTTCGTTTTTGATGAAATAGTCAAAAGAGTTGGATTTCATCAATGGGTAACGAAGATGCTTGTGGTTACAAGAAAGTAAGTGGGAGCATAATAATATTTCTTAAAACCTTGTGTGCTTGATGTTGGAAATATGCCCTAGAGGCAATAATAAATTGGTTATTATTATATTTCCTTGTTCATGATAATCATTTATTATCCATGCTATAATTGTATTAATTGGAAACACTAGTACATGTGTGGATACATAGACAACACTGTGTCCCTAGTATGCCTCTAGTTAACTAGCTCGTTGATCAAAAGATGGTGAAGGTTTCCTAGCCATGGACATGAGATGTCATTTGATAACGGGATCACATCATTAGGAGAATGATGTGATGGACAAGACCCAAACTATAAACGTAGCATTTGATCGTGTCAGTTTATTGCTATTGTTTTCTGCATGTCAAGTATCTGTTCCTATGACCATGAGATCATGCAACTCACTGACACCGGAGGAATACCTTGTGTGTATCAAACGTTGCAACGTAACTGGGTGACTATAAAGATGCTCTACAGGTATCTCCGAGGGTGTCTGTTGGGTTGGCATGGATCAAGACTGGGATTTGTTACTCCGTGTGACGGAGAGGTATCTCAGGGCCCACTCGGTAATACAACATCACAATGAGCCTTGCAAGCAATGTGACTAAAGTGTTAGCCACGAGATCTTGTATTATGGAACGAGTAAAGAGACTTGCCAGTAACGAGATTGAACTAGGTATAGAGATACCGACGATCGAATCTCGGGCAAGTAACATACCGAAGAACAAAGGGAACAGCATACGGGATTAATTGAATCCTTGACATAGAGGTTCGACCGATATAGATCTTCGTAGAATATGTAGGAACCAATATGGGCATCCAGGTCCCGCTATTGGTTATTGGCCGTAGAGGTGTCTCGGTCATGTCTACATAGTTCTCGAACCCGCAGGGTCTGCACACTTAAGGTTCGGTGACGTTTCGGTAGATTTGAGTTATGCATGTTGGTGATCGAAGGTTGTTCGGAGTCCCGGATGAGATCCTGGACATCACGAGGAGTTCCGGAATGGTCCGGAGGTAAAGATTGATATATAGGAAGTCCCGTTTTGGCCACCGGAAAAGTTTCGGGTATTTCCGGTAGTGTACCGGGAGTGCCGGAAGGGCCATCGGGAGGGTCCACCCACGCCGGGAGGCCACATGGGCCTAAAGGGGTTTGCACCAGCCCTTAATGGGCTGGGCAAGCCAGCCCTATAAGGCCCATGCGGCTGGAATAAGTGGAAAAGGCATAAAACCCAAGAAAAGGGAAGGGGAACCAAATATGGAAGGTGTCCTATTTGGACTAGGAAGAAGTGGAGGAGTCCACCTCCTCCTCCTTGGTTCGGCTACACCTAGGGGGGAAACCCTAGGGTGCCAGCCCCCTCCCCCTCCCTCCTATATATACTAGAGGGGAGAGAGGGCCAAACATCCGAAGCCACGGTGCAGCCCTCTCCTCCCCCGTCTATACGGTTTTCCTCAAATCTGTTTTTGTCGGTGCTTAGGCGAAGCCCTGTCGGAACAGCTCCACCACCACCCCACTACGCCGTTGTGCTGGCGGAGAACTCGTCTATCTCTTCGCTCTCTCTTGCTGGATCAAGAAGGCGGAGATCGTCATCAAGCTGTACGTGTGCTGAACGCGGAGGTGCCGTCCGTTCGATACTTGATCGGGACGTATCGTGATTGGATCGCGGGACGCTCGGTGATTTGGATCACGAAGACGTTCGACTACATCAACCGCGTTTCTTAACGCTTCCCGCTTAGCGATCTACAAGGGTATGTAGATTCACTCTCCCTCTCGTAGATGCTCATCACCATGGATAGATCTTGTGTGTGCGTAGGAAATTTTTTGTTTCCCATGCTACGTTCCCCAACAGTGGCATCTGAGCTAGGTCTATGCGTAGATGAGATCTCGAGTAGAACACAAAGGAGTTTGTGGGCGTTGATATTCAGATTGCTTCCCTCCTTAGTCTTTTCTTGATTCAGCGGTATTGTGGGATGAAGCAGCTCTGACCAACCTTTCTCGTCCACGTACGAGAGACCGGTTCCTTCGACTGACATGTAACTTTGTTGCATAAGATGGCTGGCGGGTGTCTGTCTCTCCCACTTTAGTTGAATCGGATTCGACAGAGGCGGTCCTTGTAGAAGGTGAAATAGCAAATCTTATATCACCGTTGTGGTTTTTGCGTAGGTAAGAATCGTTCTTGCTAGATACCCGTAGCAGCCACGTAAAACTTGCAACAACAATTAGAGGACGTCTAACTTGTTTTTGCAGGGTATGTTGCGATGTGATATGGCCAATTACATGATGAGATATATGTGATGTACGAGATGATCATGTGTTGTATAGAATATCACGACTTGCATGTCGATGAGTACGGCAACTGGCAGGAGCCATAGAGTTGTCTTTAATTATTTTTCGCCGTTTTGCTTTACTTTATCGCTATGAGTTAGCAATAGTCATGGAAGCTACAGTCGGCGCGACAACCTCATGGCGACACGTTGATGGAGATCAAGATGATGGAGATCATGGTGTCATGCCGGTGACGATGGAGATCATGCCGGTGCTTTGGAGATGGAGATCAAAAGCACAAGTTCATGGCCATATCATGTCACTTATGATTTGCATGTGATGTTAATCCTTTTATGCATCTTATTTTGCTTAGGATGACGGTAGCATTATAAGGTGATCCCTCACTTAAATTTCAAGATAAAATTGTGTTCTCCCCGAGTGTGCACCGTTGTGAAAGTTCGTTGTTTTGAGACACCACGTGATGATCGGGTGTGATAGACTCTACGTTCGCATACAACGGGTGCAAGCCAGTGTTGCACGTGCGGAACACTCGGGTTAAACTTGACGAGCCTAGCATGTACAGACATGGCCTCGGAACACAAGAGACCGAAAGGTCGAACATGAGTCATATAGTAGATATGATCAACATGAAGATGTTCACCATTGAAACCACCTCAACTCACGTGATGATCGGACTTGAGTTGGTGGATTTGGATCATGTGACACTCGAATGACCGGAGGGATGTCAATTTGAGTGGGAGTTTTAAGTAATATGATTAACTAAACTCATTATCTTGAACAATAGTCTAAGTTGTCTTTGCTATATTTATGTTGTAGATCATGGCTCGCGCAGTAGCACCCCTGAATTTTAATGCGTTCCTAGAGAAAGCTAAGTTGAAAGATGATGGAAGTAACTTTGTGGACTGGGCCCGTAATCTAAGGATTATCCTTACGGCTTCCCAGAAGGCTTATGTCCTTGATGCACCGCTTGGTGATCCACCCGCTCCAGTTGAGTCTCTAGACGTTGTGAACGCCTGGCAGGCTCGTTCTGATGATTACTCAATAGTTCAATGTGCAATGTTGAATGGCTTAGAACCGGGACTTCAAAGACGTTTTGAACGTCATGGAGCATATGAGATGTTCCAGGAGTTGAAGTTTATCTTTCAGAAGAATGCCCGGATCGAGAGGTATGAGACCTCCGATAAGTTCTATGCTTGCAAGATGGAGGAGAACGGGGTCTGTTAGTGATCACATACTCAGAATGTCTGGGTACTCCACCCGTCTGGCTGAATTGGGGATGCCCCTTCCACCAGAGGCTATCACTGATAGAGTTTTTCAATCATTGCCACCTAGCTACAAGAGCTTCGTGTTGAACTATAACATGCACGGGATGAACAAGTCAGTCGCCGAGCTGTTTGCGATGCTGAAAGTCGCTGAGTCTGAAATTCAGAAGGAGCATCAAGTGTTGATGATCAATAAAACCACTAGTTTCAAGAAAAATGGCAAGGGTAAGAAGGGTAACTCCAAGAAGAGTGGCAAAGCAGTTGCTCCTCTCGTGAAGAAACCCAAGGCTGGACCCAAACCAGAAACTGTGTGCTTTCATTGCAAGGGAACTGGACACTGGAAGCGGAACTGCCCCAAGTATTTGGCTGACAAGAAGGCGGCCAACAACAAACAAGGTATATATGATATACATGTTATTGATGTGTACCTTACCAACTCTCGTTGTAGTGCCTGGGTATTTGATACCGGTGCGGTTGCTCATATTTGCAACTCAAAACAGGAACTGCGTAATAGACGGAGGCTGGCAAAGGACGAAGTGACGATGCGCGTGGGAAATGGTTCCAAGGTTGATGTGATCGCCGTCGGCACGCTCACTCTTCGATTACCAACGGGATTAGTGATGAACCTGAATAATTGTTATTTAGTGCCTGCGTTAAGCATGAACATTATATCTGGATCTTGTTTATTGCGAGACGGTTACTCATTTAAATCAGAGAATAATGGTTGTTCTATTTATATGAGTAATATCTTTTATGGTCACGCACCCAATGTGAGGGGTTTATTTTTATTGAATCTTGATAGTAATGATACACATGTTTATAACATTGATGCCAAAAGATGTAGAATTGGTAATGATAAAACCACTTTCTTGTGGCACTGCCGTTTAGGTCATATTGGCGTAAAACGCATGAGGAAGCTCCATGCTGATGGACTTTTGGAGTCACTTGATTTTGAATCACTTGACACATGTGAGCCATGCCTCATGGGCAAGATGACTAAAACGCCGTTATCTGGAACAATGGAACGGGCAAGTGACTTGTTGGAAATCATACATACTGATGTGTGCGGTTCGATGAGCATTGAAGCGCGCGGTGGTTATCATTACTTTCTCACCTTCACTGATGACTTAAGTAGATATGGGTATATTTACTTAATGAAACACAAGTCTGAAACGTTTGAAAAGTTCAAACAATTTTAGAGTGAAGTTGAGAATCATCGTAACAAGAAGATTAAATTCCTACGATCTGATCGAGGAGGAGAATATCTGAGTTATGAGTTTGGCAGTCACTTAAGACAATGTGGAATTGTTTCACAACTGACACCGCCTGGAACACCACAGCGTAATGGTGTGTCCGAACGTCGTAATCGAACCTTATTGGATATGGTGCGATCTATGATGTCTCTTGCCGATTTGCCACTATCGTTTTGGGGTTATGCATTAGAGACAGCTGCATTCACTTTAAATAGGGCACCATCGAAATCCGTTGAGACGACGCCATATGAACTTTGGTTTGGTAAGAAGCCAAAGCTGTCGTTTCTTAAAGTTTGGGGATGTGATGCTTATGTCAAAAAGCTTCAGCCTGAAAAGCTGGAACCCAAAGCGGAGAAATGCGTCTTCATAGGATATCGAAAAGAGACAGTTGGATATACCTTCTACCTCAGATCCGAAGGCAAAGTGTTTGTCGCTAAAAACGGAACATTTCTTGAGAAAGAGTTTCTCTCGAAAGAATTGAGTGGGAGGAAGATAGAACTTGATGAGGTTGTTGAACCTTTACTTCAACCTGAGAGTAGCACAGTACAGAAAGATGTTTCTGTAGAGCCTGCATCTGTTGAAGTGGAAGTTAATGATGATGATCATGGACCTTCGAATCAAGTTGCTATCGAACCTCGTAGGTCGACAAGGACGCGTACTGCTCCTGAGTGGTACGGCAACCCTGTCTTAGAAGTCATGTTGTTAGACAACGATGAACCTACGAGCTATGGAGAAGCGATGATGGGCCCGGATTCCGAGAAGTGGTTAGAGGCCATGAAATCCGAGATGGGATCCATGTATGAAAACAAAGTATGGACTTTGGAAGTATTACCTGAAGGGCGTAAGGCCATTCAGAACAAATGGATCTTTAAGAGGAAGACGGACGCGGACGGTAATGTCACCATCTATAAAGCTCGACTTGTGGCAAAGGGTTTTTCACAAGTTCAAGAAGTTGACTACGATGAGACCTTCTCACCCGTAGCGATGCTTAAGTCCGTCAGAATCATGTTAGCAATAACTGCCTTTTTCGATTATGAAATTTGGCAGATGGATGTCAAAACAGCGTTCCTTAACGGTTTCCTTAAGGAAGAGTTGTATATGATGCAACCAGAAGGTTTTGTCGATCCAGAGAATGCTGACAAAATTTGCAAACTCCAGCGATCCATTTATGGACTGGTGCAAGCATCTCGGAGTTGGAATCTTCGCTTTGATGAGGTGATCAAAGCGTTCGAGTTTATACAAGTTTACGGAGAAGCTTGTATTTACAAGAAAGTGAGTGGGATCTCTATAGCATTTCTAATATTATATGTGGATGACATATTACTGATTGGAAACAATATAGAAATGCTGGAAAGCGTAAAGGAATATTTGAACAAGAGTTTTTCAATGAAGGACCTAGGAGAAGCTTCTTTCATATTAGGCATCAAGATCTATAGAGATAGATCAAGACGCTTGATAGGACTTTCACAAAGCACATACCTTGATAAGATTTTGAAGAAGTTCAAAATGGATCAGTCCAAGAAGGGGTTCTTGCCTGTTTTGCAAGGTATGAAGTTGAGTAAGACTCAATGCCCAGTTACTGCAGAAGATAGAGAAAAGATGAGTGTCGTCCCCTATGCTTCAGCCATAGGCTCTATCATGTATGCAATGCTGTGCACAAGACCCGATGTCAGCCTTGCCATAAGTATGGTCGGAAGGTTTCAAAGTGATCCAGGAATGGAACACTGGACGGCAGTCAAGAATATCCTAAAGTACCTGAAAAGGACTAAGGACATGTTTCTCGTTTATGGAGGTGATCAAGAGCTCGTCGTAAAGGGTTACGTCGATGCAAGCTTTGACACTGATCCGGATGACTCTAAGTCACAAACCGGATACGTATTTAATCTTAATGGGGGTGCGGTTAGCTGGTGCAGTTCCAAGCAAAGCGTGGTAGCTGATTCTACATGCGAAGCGGAGTACATCGCTGCCTCGGAGGCGGCGAAGGAAGGTGTCTGGATGAAGGAGTTCATGACAGATCTTGGAGTAGTGCCTGGTGCGCTTAATCCAATGACTCTGTTTTGTGATAATACTGGTGCCATTGCTGTGGCCAAGGAACCAAGATTTCACAAGAGGACCAGACACATAAAGCGACGTTTCAATTCCATCCGCGATTACATCAAGGAGGACGACATAAATATTTGCAAAGTACACACAGATCTGAATGTTGCAGATCCGATGACTAAACCTCTTCCAAGGGCTAAACATGAACAACACCAGAACTGCATGGGTGTTCGATTCATTACAATGTAAATCACATAGTGATGTGAGCTAGATTATTGACTCTAGTGCAAGTGGGAGACTGTTGGAAATATGCCCTAGAGGCAATAATAAATTGGTTATTATTATATTTCCTTATTCATGATAATCGTTTATTATCCATGCTATAATTGTATTAATTGGAAACACTAGTACATGTGTGGATACATAGACAACACTGTGTCCCTAGTATGCCTCTAGTTAACTAGCTCGTTGATCAAAAGATGGTGAAGGTTTCCTAGCCATGGACATGAGATGTCATTTGATAACGGGATCACATCATTAGGAGAATGATGTGATGGACAAGACCCAAACTATAAACGTAGCATTTGATCGTGTCAGTTTATTGCTATTGTTTTCTGCATGTCAAGTATCTGTTCCTATGACCATGAGATCATGCAACTCACTGACACCGGAGGAATACCTTGTGTGTATCAAACGTCGCAACATAACTGGGTGACTATAAAGATGCTCTACAGGTATCTCCGAGGTTGTCTGTTGGGTTGGCATGGATCAAGACTGGGATTTGTTACTCCGTGTGACGGAGAGGTATCTTAGGGCCCACTCGGTAATACAACATCACAATGAGCCTTGCAAGCAATGTGACTAAAGTGTTAGCCACGAGATATTGTATTAGGGAACGAGTAAAGAGACTTGCCAGTAATGAGATTGAACTAGGTATAGAGATACCGACGATCGAATCTCGTGCAAGTAACATACCGAAGAACAAAGGGAACATCATACGGGATTAATTGAATCCTTGACATAGAGGTTCGACCGATATAGATCTTCGTAGAATATGTAGGAACCAATATGGGCATCCAGGTCCCGCTATTGGTTATTGGCCGTAGAGGTGTCTCGGTCATGTCTACATAGTTCTCGAACCCGCAGGGTCTGCACACTTAAGGTTCGGTGACGTTTCGGTAGATTTGAGTTATACATGTTGGTGACCGAAGGTTGTTCGGAGTCCCGGATGAGATCCCGGACATCACGAGGAGTTCCGGAATGGTCCGGAGGTAAAGATTGATATATAGGAAGTCCCGTTTTGGCCACCGGAAAAGTTTCGGGTATTTCCGGTAGTGTACCGGGAGTGCCGGAAGGGCCATCGGGAGGGGCCACCGACGCCGGGAGGCCACATGGGCCTAAAGGGGTTTGCACCAGCCCTTAATGGGCTGGGTAAGCCAGCCCTATAAGGCCCATGGGGCTGGAATAAGTGGAAAAGGCATAAAACCCAAGAAAAGGGAAGGGGAACCAAATATGGAAGGTGTCCTATTTGGACTAGGAAGAAGTGGAGGAGTCCACCTCCTCCTCCTTGGTTCGGCCGCACCTAGGGTGGAAACCCTAGGGCGCCAGCCCCCTCCCCCTCCCTCCTATATATACTAGAGGGGAGAGAGGGCCAAACATCTGAAGCCACGGTGCAGCCCTCTCCTCCCCCGTCTATACGGTTTTCCTCAAATCTGTTTTTGTCGGTGCTTAGGCGAAGCCCTGTCGGAACAGCTCCACCACCACCCCACTACGCCATTGTGCTGGCGGAGAACTCGTCTATCTCTTCGCTCTCTCTTGATGGATCAAGAAGGCGGAGATCGTCATCAAGCTGTACGTGTGCTGAACGCGGAGGTGCCGTCCGTTCGATACTTGATCGGGACGGATCGTGATTGGATCGCGGGACGCTCGGTGATTTGGATCACGAAGACGTTCGACTACATCAACCGCGTTTCTTAACGCTTCCCGCTTAGCGATCTACAAGGGTATGTAGATTCACTCTCCCTCTCGTAGATGCTCATCACCATGGATAGATCTTGTGTGTGCGTAGGAAATTTTTTGTTTCCCATGCTACGTTCCCCAACAGTGGCATCTGAGCTAGGTCTATGCGTAGATGAGATCTCGAGTAGAACACAAAGGAGTTTGTGGGCGTTGATATTCAGATTGCTTCCCTCCTTAGTCTTTTCTTGATTCAGCGGTATTGTGGGATGAAGCGGCTCGGACCAACCTTACTCGTCCACGTACGAGAGACCGGTTCCATCGACTGACATGTAACTTTGTTGCATAAGATGGCTGGCGGGTGTCTATCTCTCCCACTTTAGTTGAATCGGATTCGACAGAGGCGGTCCTTGTAGAAGGTGAAATAGCAACTCTTATATCACCGTTGTGGTTTTTGCGTTGGTAAGAATCGTTCTTGCTAGATACCCGTAGCAGCCACGTAAAACTTGCAACAACAATTAGAGGACGTCTAACTTGTTTTTGCAGGGTATGTTGTGATGTGATATGGCCAATTACATGATGAGATATATGTGATGTATGAGATGATCATGTGTTGTAGAGAATATCACGACTTGCATGTCGATGAGTACGGCAACTGGCAGGAGCCATAGAGTTGTCTTTAATTATTTTTCGCCGTTTTGCTTTACTTTATCGCTATGAGTTAGCAATAGTCATGGAAGCTACAGTCGGCGCGACAACCTCATGGCGACACGTTGATGGAGATCAAGATGATGGAGATCATGGTGTCATGCCGGTGACGATGGAGATCATGTCGGTGCTTTGGAGATGGAGATCAAAAGCACAAGTTCATGGCCATATCATGTCACTTATGATTTGCATGTGATGTTAATCCTTTTATGCATCTTATTTTGCTTAGGACGACGGTAGCATTATAAGGTGATCCCTCACTTAAATTTCAAGATAAAATTGTGTTCTCCCCGAGTGTGCACTGTTGCGAAAGTTCGTCGTTTTGAGACACCACGTGATGATCGGGTGTGATAGACTCTACGTTCGCATACAACGGGTGCAAGCCAGTGTTGCACGTGCGGAACACTCGGGTTAAACTTGACGAGCCTAGCATGTACAGACATGGCCTCGGAACACAAGAGACCGAAAGGTCGAACATGAGTCATATAGTAGATATGATCAACATGAAGATGTTCACCATTGAAACCACCTCAACTCACGTGATGATCGGACTTGAGTTGGTGGATTTGGATCATGTGACACTCGAATGACCGGAGGGATGTCAATTTGAGTGGGAGTTTTAAGTAATATGATTAACTAAACTCATTATCTTGAACAATAGTCTAAGTTGTCTTTGCTATATTTATGTTGTAGATCATGGCTCGCGCAGTAGCACCCCTGAATTTTAATGCGTTCCTAGAGAAAGCTAAGTTGAAAGATGATGGAAGTAACTTTGTGGACTGGGCCCGTAATCTAAGGATTATCCTTACGGCTTCCCAGAAGGCTTATGTCCTTGATGCACCGCTTGGTGATCCACCCGCTCCAGTTGAGTCTCTAGACGTTGTGAACGCCTGGCAGGCTCGTTCTGATGATTACTCAATAGTTCATTGTGCAATGTTGTATGGCTTAGAACCGGGACTTCAAAGACGTTTTGAACGTCATGGAGCATATGAGATGTTCCAGGAGTTGAAGTTTATCTTTCAGAAGAATGCCCGGATCGAGAGGTATGAGACCTCCGATAAGTTCTATGCTTGCAAGATGGAGGAGAACGGGGTCTGTTAGTGATCACATACTCAGAATGTCTGGGTACTCCACCCGTCTGGCTGAATTGGGGATGCCCCTTCCACCAGAGGCTATCACTGACAGAGTTTTTCAATCATTGCCACCTAGCTACAAGAGCTTCGTGTTGAACTATAACATGCACGGGATGAACAAGTCAGTCGCCGAGCTGTTTGCAATGCTGAAAATCGCTGAGTCTGAAATTCAGAAGGAGCATCAAGTGTTGATGATCAATAAAACCACTAGTTTCAAGAAAAATGGCAAGGGTAAGAAGGGTAACTCCAAGAAGAGTGGCAAAGCAGTTGCTCCTCTCGTGAAGAAACCCAAGGCTGGACCCAAACCAGAAACTGTGTGCTTTCATTGCAAGGGAACTGGACACTGGAAGCGGAACTGCCCCAAGTATTTGGCTGACAAGAAGGCGGCCAACAACAAACAAGGTATATATGATATACATGTTATTGATGTGTACCTTACCAACTCTCGTTGTAGTGCCTGGGTATTTGATACCGGTGCGGTTGCTCATATTTGCAACTCAAAACAGGAACTGCGTAATAGACGGAGGCTGGCAAAGGACGAAGTGACGATGTGCGTGGGAAATGGTTCCAAGGTTGATGTGATCGCCGTCGGCACGCTCACTCTTTGATTACCATCGGGATTAGTGATGAACCTGAATAATTGTTATTTAGTGCCTACGTTAAGCATGAACATTATATCTGGATCTTGTTTATTGCGAGACGGTTACTCATTTAAATCAGAGAATAATGGTTGTTCTATTTATATGAGTAATATCTTTTATGGTCATGCACCCAATGTGAGGGGTTTATTTTTATTGAATCTCGATAGTAATGATACACATGTTTATAACATTGATGCCAAAAGATGTAGAATTGATAATGATAAAACCACTTTCTTGTGGCACTGCCGTTTAGGTCATATTGGCGTAAAACGCATGAGGAAGCTCCATGCTGATGGACTTTTGGAGTCACTTGATTTTGAATCACTTGACACATGTGAGCCATGCCTCATGGGCAAGATGACTAAAACGCCGTTATCTGGAACAATGGAACGGGCAAGTGACTTGTTGGAAATCATACATACTGATGTGTGCGGTCCGATGAGCATTGAAGCGCGCGGTGGTTATCGTTACTTTCTCACCTTCACTGATGACTTAAGTAGATATGGGTATATTTACTTAATGAAACACAAGTCTGAAACGTTTGAAAAGTTCAAACAATTTCAGAGTGAAGTGGAGATTCATCGTAACAAGAAGATTAAATTCCTACGATCTGATCGAGGAGGAGAATATCTGAGTTATGAGTTTGTCAGTGACTTAAGACAATGTGGAATTGTTTCACAACTGACACCGCCTGGAACACCACGGCGTAATGGTGTGTCCGAACGTCGTAATCGAACCTTATTGGATATGGTGCGATCTATGATGTCTCTTGCCGATTTGCCACTATCGTTTTGGGGTTATGCATTAGAGACAGCTGCATTCACTTTAAATAGGGCACCATCGAAATCCGTTGAGACGACGCCATATGAACTTTGGTTTGGTAAGAAGCCAAAGCTGTCGTTTCTTAAAGTTTGGGGATGTGATGCTTATGTCAAAAAGCTGCAGCCTGAAAAGCTGGAACCCAAAGCGGAGAAATGCTTCTTCATAGGATATCCAAAAGAGACAGTTGGATATACCTTCTACCTCAGATCCGAAAGCAAAGTGTTTGTCGCTAAAAACGGAACATTTCTTGAGAAAGAGTTTCTCTCGAAAGAATTGAGTGGGAGGAAGATAGAACTTGATGAGGTTGTTGAACCTTTACTTCAACCTGAGAGTAGCATAGTACAGAAAGATGTTTCTGTAGAGCCTGCATCAGTTGAAGAGGAAGTTAATGATGATGATCATGAACCTTCGAATCAAGTTGCTATCGAACCTCGTAGGTCGACAAGGACGCGTACTGCTCCTGAGTGGTACGGCAACCCTGTCTTAGAAGTCATGTTGTTAGACAACGATGAACCTACGAGCTATGGAGAAGCGATGATGGGCCCGGATTCCGAGAAGTGGTTAGAGGCCATGAAATCCGAGATGGGATCCATGTATGAAAACAAAGTATGGACTTTGGAAGTATTACCTGAAGGGCGTAAGGCCATTCAGAACAAATGGATCTTTAAGAGGAAGACGGACGCGGACGGTAATGGCACCATCTATAAAGCTCGACTTGTGGCAAAGGGTTTTTCACAAGTTCAAGGAGTTGACTACGATGAGACCTTCTCTACCGTAGCGATGCTTAAGTCCGTCAGAATCATGTTAGCAATAGCTGCCTTTTTCGATTATGAAATTTGGCAGATGGATGTCAAAACAGCGTTCCTTAACGGTTTCCTTAAGGAAGAGTTGTATATGATGCAACCAGAAGGTTTTGTCGATCCAGAGAATGCTGACAAAGTTTGCAAACTCCAGGGATCCATTTATGGACTGGTGCAAGCATCTCGGAGTTGGAATCTTCGCTTTGATGAGGTGATCAAAGCGTTCGAGTTTATACAAGTTTACGGAGAAGCTTGTATTTACAAGAAAGTGAGTGGGAGCTCTATAGCATTTCTAATATTATATGTGGATGACATATTACTGATTGGAAACAATATAGAAATGCTGGAAAGCGTAAAGGAATATTTGAACAAGAGTTTTTCAATGAAGGACCTAGGAGAAGCTGCTTTCATATTAGGCATCAAGATCTATAGAGATAGATCAAGACGCTTGATAGGACTTTCACAAAGAACATACCTTGATAAGATTTTGAAGAAGTTCAAAATGGATCAGTCCAAGAAGGGGTTCTTGCCTGTTTTGCAAGGTATGAAGTTGAGTAAGACTCAATGCCCAGTGACTGTAGAAGATAGAGAAAAGATGAGTGTCGTCCCCTATGCTTCAGCCATAGGCTCTATCATGTATGCAATGCTGTGCACAAGACCCGCTGTCAGCCTTGCCATAAGTATGGTCGGAAGGTTTCAAAGTGATCCAGGAATGGAACACTGGACGGAGGTCAAGAATATCCTAAAGTACCTGAAAAGGACTAAGGACATGTTTCTCGTTTATGGAGGTGATCAAGAGCTCGTCGTAAAGGGTTACGTCAATGCAAGCTTTGACACTGATCCGGATGACTCTAAGTCACAAACCGGATACGTATTTATTCTTAATGGGGGTGCGGTTAGCTGGTGCAGTTCCAAGCAAAGCGTGGTAACTGATTCTACATGCGACGCGGAGTACATCGCTGCCTCGGAGGCGGCGAAGGAAGGTGTCTGGATGAAGGAGTTCATGACAGATCTTGGAGTAGTGCCTAGTGCGCTTAATCCAATGACTCTGTTTTGTGATAATACTGGTGCCATTGCTCTGGCCAAGGAACCAAGATTTCACAAGAGGACCAGACACATAAAGCGACGTTTCAATTCCATCCGCGATTACATCAAGGAGGACGACATAAATATTTGCAAAGTACACACAGATCTGAATGTTGCAGATCCGATGACTAAACCTCTTCCAAGGGCTAAACATGAACAACACCAGAACTGCATGGGTGTTCGATTCATTACAATGTAAATCACATAGTGATGTGAGCTAGATTATTGACTCTAGTACAAGTGGGAGACTGTTGGAAATATGCCCTAGAGGCAATAATAAATTGGTTATTATTATATTTCCTTGTTCATGATAATCGTTTATTATCCATGCTATAATTGTATTAATTGGAAACAATAGTACATGTGTGGATACATAGACAACACTGTGTCCCTAGTATGCCTCTAGTTAACTAGCTCGTTGATCAAAAGATGGTGAAGGTTTCCTAGCCATGGACATGAGATGTCATTTGATAACGGGATCACATCATTAGGAGAATGATGTGATGGACAAGACCCAAACTATAAACGTAGCATTTGATCGTGTCAGTTTATTGCTATTGTTTTCTGCATGTCAAGTATCTGTTCCTATGACCATGAGATCATGCAACTCACTGACACCGGAGGAATACCTTGTGTGTATCCAACGTCGCAACGTAACTGGGTGACTATAAAGATGCTCTACAGGTATCTCCGAGGGTGTCTGTTGGGTTGGCATGGATCAAGACTGGGATTTGTTACTCCGTGTGACGGAGAGGTATCTCAGGGCCCACTCGGTAATACAACATCACAATGAGCCTTGCAAGCAATGTGACTAAAGTGTTAGCCACGAGATCTTGTATTACGGAACGAGTAAAGAGACTTGCCAGTAACAAGATTGAACTAGGTATAGAGATACCGACGATCCAATCTCGGGCAAGTAACATACCGAAGAACAAAGGGAACAACATACGGGATTAATTGAATCCTTGACATAGAGGTTCGACCGATATAGATCTTCGTAGAATATGTAGGAACCAATATGGGCATCCAGGTCCCGCTATTGGTTATTGGCCGTAGAGGTGTCTCGGTCATGTCTACATAGTTCTCGAACCCGCAGGGTCTGCACACTTAAGGTTCGGTGACGTTTCGGTAGATTTGAGTTATGCATGTTGGTGACCGAAGGTTGTTCGGAGTCCCGGATGAGATCCCGGACATCACGAGGAGTTCCGGAATGGTCCGGAGGTAAAGATTGATATATAGGAAGTCCCGTTTTGGCCACCGGAAAAGTTTCGGGTATTTCCGGTAGTGTACCGGGAGTGCCGGAAGGGCCATCGGGAGGGGCCACCCACGCCGGGAGGCCACATGGGCCTAAAGGGGTTTGCACCAGCCCTTAATGGGCTGGGCAAGCCAGCCCTATAAGGCCCATGCGGCTGGAATAAGTGGAAAAGGCATAAAACCCAAGAAAAGGGAAGGGGAACCAAATATGGAAGGTGTCCTATTTGGACTAGGAAGAAGTGGAGGAGTCCACCTCCTCCTCCTTGGTTCGGCCGCACCTAGGGGGGAAACCCTAGGGCGCCAGCCCCCTCCCCCTCCCTCCTATATATACTAGAGGGGAGAGAGGGCCAAACATCCGAAGCCACGGTGCAGCCCTCTCCTCCCCCGTCTATACGGTTTTCCTCAAATCTGTTTTTGTCGGTGCTTAGGCGAAGCCCTGTCGGAACAGCTACACCACCACCCTACTACGCCGTTGTGCTGGCAGAGAACTCGTCTATCTCTTCGCTCTTTCTTGCTGGATCAAGAAGGCGGAGATCGTCATCAAGCTGTACGTGTGCTGAACGCGGAGGTGCCGTCCGTTCGATACTTAATCGGGACGGATCGTGATTGGATCGCGGGACGCTCGGTGATTTGGATCACGAAGACGTTCGACTACATCAACCGCGTTTCTTAAAGCTTCCCGCTTAGCGATCTACATGGGTATGTAGATTCACTCTCCCTCTCGTAGATGCTCATCACCATGGATAGATCTTGTGTGTGCGTAGATAAATTTTTGTTTCCCATGCTACGTTCCCCAACAGTGGCATCTGAGCTAGGTCTATGCGTAGATGAGATCTCGAGTAGAACACAAAGGAGTTTGTGGGCGTTGATATTCAGATTGGTTCCCTCCTTAGTCTTTTCTTGATTCAGCGGTATTGTGGGATGAAGCGGCTCGTACCAACCTTACTCGTCCACGTACGAGAGACCGGTTCCATCGACTGACATGTAACTTTGTTGCATAAGATGGCTGGCGGGTGTCTGTCTCTCCCACTTTAGTTGAATCGGATTCGACAGAGGCGGTCCTTGTAGAAGGTGAAATAGCAACTTTTATATCACCGTTGTGGTTTTTGCGTAGGTAAGAATCGTTCTTGCTAGATACCCGTAGCAGCCACGTAAAACTTGCAACAACAATTAGAGGACGTCTAACTTGTTTTTGCAGGGTATGTTGTGATGTGATATGGCCAATTACATGATGAGATATATGTGATGTATGAGATGATCATGTGTTGTATAGAATATCACGACTTGCATGTCGATGAGTACGGCAACTGGCAGGAGCCATAGAGTTGTCTTTAAATATTTTTCGCCGTTTTGCTTTACTTTATCGCTATGAGTTAGCAATAGTCATGGAAGCTACAGTCGGCGCGACAACCTCATGGCGACACGTTGATGGAGATCAAGATGATGGAGATCATGGTGTCATGCCGGTGACGATGGAGATCATGCCGGTGCTTTGGAGATGGAGATCAAAAGCACAAGTTCATGGCCATATCATGTCACTTATGATTTGCATGTGATGTTAATCCTTTTATGCATCTTATTTTGCTTAGGACGACGGTAGCATTATAAGGTGATCCCTCACTTAAATTTCAAGATAAAATTGTGTTCTCCCCGAGTGTGCACCGTTGCGAAAGTTCGTTGTTTTGAGACACCACGTGATGATCGGGTGTGATAGACTCTACGTTCGCATACAACGGGTGCAAGCCAGTGTTGCACGTGCGGAACACTCGGGTTAAACTTGACGAGCCTAGCATGTACAGACATGGCCTCGGAACACAAGAGACCGAAAGGTCGAACATGAGTCATATAGTAGATATGATCAACATGAAGATGTTCACCATTGAAACCACCTCAACTCACGTGATGATCGGACTTGAGTTGGTGGATTTGGATCATGTGACACTCGAATGACCGGAGGGATGTCAATTTGAGTGGGAGTTTTAAGTAATATGATTAACTAAACTCATTATCTTGAACAATAGTCTAAGTTGTCTTTGCTATATTTATGTTGTAGATCATGGCTCGCGCAGTAGCACCCCTGAATTTTAATGCGTTCCTAGAGAAAGCTAAGTTCAAAGATGATGGAAGTAACTTTGTGGACTGGGCCCGTAATCTAAGGATTATCCTTACGGCTTCCCAGAAGGCTTATGTCCTTGATGCACCGCTTGGTGATCCACCCGCTCCAGTTGAGTCTCTAGACGTTGTGAACGCCTGGCAGGCTCGTTCTGATGATTACTCAATAGTTCAATGTGCAATGTTGTATGGCTTAGAACCGGGACTTCAAAGACGTTTTGAACGTCATGGAGCATATGAGATGTTCCAGGAGTTGAAGTTTATCTTTCAGAAGAATGCCCGGATCGAGAGGTATGAGACCTCCGATAAGTTCTATGCTTGCAAGATGGAGGAGAACGGGTCTGTTAGTGATCACATACTCAGAATGTCTGGGTACTCCACCCGTCTGGCTGAATTGGGGATGCCCCTTCCACCAGAGGCTATCACTGACAGAGTTCTTCAATCATTGCCACCTAGCTACAAGAGCTTCGTGTTGAACTATAACATGCACGGGATGAACAAGTCAGTCGCCGAGCTGTTTGCGATGCTGAAAGTCGCTGAGTCTGAAATTCAGAAGGAGCATCAAGTGTTGATGATCAATAAAACCACTAGTTTCAAGAAAAATGGCAAGGGTAAGAAGGGTAACTCCAAGAAGAGTGGCAAAGCAGTTGCTCCTCTCGTGAAGAAACCCAAGGCTGGACCCAAACCAGAAACTGTGTGCTTTCATTGCAAGGGAACTGGACACTGGAAGCGGAACTGCCCCAAGTATTTGGCTGACAAGAAGGCGGCCAACAACAAACAAGGTATATATGATATACATGTTATTGATGTGTACCTTACCAAATCTCGTTGTAGTGCCTGGGTATTTGATACCGGTGCGGTTGCTCATATTTGCAACTCAAAACAGGAACTGCGTAATAGACGGAGGCTGGCAAAGGACGAAGTGACGATGCGCGTGGGAAATGGTTCCAAGGTTGATGTGATCGCCGTCGGCACGCTCACTCTTCGATTACCATCGGGATTAGTGATGAACCTGAATAATTGTTATTTAGTGCCTGCGTTAAGCATGAACATTATATCTGGATCTTGTTTATTGCGAGACGGTTACTCATTTAAATCAGAGAATAATGGTTGTTCTATTTATATGAGTAATATCTTTTATGGTCATGCACCCAATGTGAGGGGTTTATTTTTATTGAATCTCGATAGTAATGATACACATGTTTATAACATTGATGCCAAAAGATGTAGAATTGATAATGATAAAATCACTTTCTTGTGGCACTGCCGTTTAGGTCATATTGATGCCAAAAGATGTAGAATTGGAAATAATATAAATTTCTTGACACGAATTAGGACTTCATTGAAAATAGTTTTCGATGAAGTGCTTGGGCTAGATAGCCTTGACATTAGGCATATTTATCTACAAGATAGAATTGCCTAATAGGCTAAAGCCAAAAATACATATTGACAAGATGCCAAAACAGTTTAGCATTAAAACGCCAAGGAGTTATTCTTGCCGAAGTCACATGGAAAGGGTTTTTGCAAGACTCGGTGTCCCAAAACACTGATGAGCAAAATACATGATGGAGATTCCACACACTTTCGTGTTTGGATTAATCATGTATTCCATGGTATGTAAAACAACCAGATATGTCCAGTACTCCCAAGGAGTTGCGAGTATAGATACCAAAGTGATCAAAGTACTGATCATGGGACAACAGTGAAAAATGTCATTGAGTACTGGAGTAGCACTGATGACATGTTTTCTCGCAAGCAGAGATTATGAAGTGCTTGTTGTAAGTAATTGCATCGATACAGTCTTTATCAATACTCCATGCGATTTTCAATTTAAGTTAAGGGTTTTGTGTAATACACGATATGGTGGCACGGTGTTTGGAAATCGTTCCAAACAGGTTACTGTGGCGAATTCTATAACTAAGGCTAAGTATGTTGCCGCTTTCAAAGAGACATAGAAGATGTTGAATCGTACAGTTCGTTCATGAACTTAGTATGATTCCAAGATGGCTTTGGTCAATGGAACACTATTGAAGATAGTTGCTCCATAGCTCAGTCTGAGGAATCAAGGTTTGACCAGTGATTCACATATATACGAAGCCAAGTCCACACAAAATATGAATTTTGTGAAAGCGTGAAAACGCGAGGATATGCAGAGATACACATGGAACTGAAGTTGTCAGATCCGTTGGACATCAGACTATACCACAAGCGAAGCATGTTTTACACCGGTATGCCATAGGTGTAAAGTGCATCAGCATTGACTAGATTATTAACTCTAGTGCAAGTGGGAGTCTGTAGGAGATATGCCCTAGAGGCAATAATAAATGTTATTATTTATTTCCATGTTTGTAATTATGTTTATAGTCCATGCTATAACTGCTATGGTTCTCGAGTCTACAATAACCACGAGGCTCGGAGGAAGACTCATATGCACGTGTGGAATAATAAACGGTAAAATGTATTCCTAGTCTGGCCTCTAAGACTAGCTCAAGTGTTGCATGATGGTTCTGTTTTCCTGATCATAGGCATGACTATGCCGGCAACTTTGAGGGCACAATGTTAGGAGAACACTTGTGTTGAATCGACCCGAATTGATGTTATGCTATGAGATACATCCGTCACAAGTTAATGGTTAATAACACAGAGAAAGTTAACGTTTGCATAATTCCTTAGACCATGAGGGTATCGAATTTCTTCATGCTTGCTTCATGAACTTTGGGGTTTGTTAAACATCATCTGTAAATGGGTGGCTATTACGGCGGCTTACGGGTTCATAGAAAAGTGTGTCAAGGGACTTGATAGCTCAAGATTGGGATTTGCTCCTCCGACGATGGAGAGATATCTCTGGGCCCTCTCGGTGTTATGGTATCCACCATCGTCTGGCCAGACACATTGTGATTTGATCACAGGGATGCCGGAACACGGGAACAAGAAAAGAGAACAAAACGAGCAACGAGGTAACTGGCATAGTGGACAAGTTGTTGATCCACGGGGATGCTGATAAATCTCACCTCGGGTTTTGTAACATATCGCGAAGCAACAGGAATAGCACACAACAACTGGAGGTTCACTCGAATATTTATTCGTGTGGGTATAGGGGTCAATATGGGTGTCCACGGCTCCGATGTTGATCATTGATCGGAAAGTGTTCCGACCATGTATATGATTCACCGAACCTATAGGGTCACACGCTTAAGGGTCATCTATCTGCCGAATACTAGACATAGAGTCTGTGAGAAAGTCACCGGAAAATTTTCGGAGAGAGCGGAAAAGTTCCGGAGAGAGAGCACCGGAATAGTTTCGGTAAAACTGAAAAGTTGTTTCGGGGTATACCATTGAGTCAAATTGGTTTCGGCACACGTCTGGAAATTCTTGGAGGGTGCCAGAATTGTTCTGGAAACTTCTGGGATTTTTCCGGGATAAAAACCAAAAATGTTCCGGAGCTGCCGGAACCGGTTTGGTTGCTTTTCGCATATGAAAATCACTAATCCGGAATTGTTTCGGAACGCGTCCAAAATCATTTTAGTGGGTACTGGAATTATTCTAAGACCCACAGAAATATTTTCGGATTTAACGGTCGCGGAAAAATGTTTCCATGAATAGTGAAAGTGCTTTTTGGGTGGCTTCTTGGAGAAGCCACCTTGAGGGCCTTTTGGTATTTTCCCCCTTGGCTTCTTGGAGAAGCCACCCTTGGGCTTGGCCTATAAATAGGGGTGGAGGGGGCTGCCTAAAGACTCACTCTTTCTCAACATACACAAGCCATGCATGATCTGGCCTTCTCTCTCCCTCCCCGCGAAATAGTTTCGTAGAGCCGAAAGGCTGTCTGGGTTCCGGTGGGAATTAGTTCTGGACGGCGAAGCCCTGCCGGATAGATGACACCGTATGTGTGCAACCCCATAGAGAGGTCGTAGGTTCGATCTTTTTGCCCGAGGGGCTGTTCGAGAGTGCCTCCCGAAGGGCTGTCCGAGTAACCGTCCGAGTTTCGAGTGTCCTCCCGAAGGGCTGTCCGAGTGACCGTCCGAGTTTCGAGCGTCCTCCCGAAGGGCTGTCCATGACACCGTCCGAGGGACTGTCCTACTGCCTCCCGGAGGGCTGTCCGAGGGGCAGACGAGGGAGAACATCCTTGCGGTTGGGAGGTTGTAAAATCCTACCTGCGGGGATCTGAACCGCCGATCGTCATCGACTCTACTTCTGCTACGCTACGAGTCAGTAACGAAAAGATCAAACCTTGTATGCAGTCTCCATAGTGGTCCTGGGCTGGTGCATAGGTCGAATTTTTTTTTGTTTTCTGCTGCGTTACCGTACAAATAGCATACGATGGGTAGACAAATTACTGTTGGGCAATTGATAGAAAAGCAAATAAACATGACGATATCCAAGCCAATGATCATGTAAATAGGCATCACGTCCGAGACAAGTAGACCGACTCCTGCCTGCATCTACTACTATTACTCCACACATCAACCGCTATCTAGCATGCATCTAGTGTATTAAGTCCATAAAGAACGGAGTAACACCTTAAGCAAGATGACATGATGTAGACAAAGTAAACTCACGCATGAATAAACCCCATCTTTTTACCCTTAATAGCAATGATACATACGTGTCATGTCCCTTTCTGTCATTGGGATTGAGCACCGCAAGATCGAACCCATTACAAAGCACCTCTTCCCATGGCAAGATAAATCAATCTAGTTGGCCAAACCAAATCAATAGATCGGAGAAGAAATACGAAGCTATATTAATCATGCATAAAAGAGATCAGAGAAGACTCAAATAATATTCATGGATAATCTGATCATAAACTCACAATTCATCGGATCCCAACAAACACACCGCAAAAAGTGATTACATCGGATAGAACTCCAAGAACATCGAGGAGAACATTGCATTGAAGATCAAAAAGAGAGAAGAAGCCATCTAGCTACTAACTATGGACCCGAAGGTCTGTGGTAAACTACTCACGCATCATCGGAAGGGCAGCAAGGTTGATGTAGAGCCCCTCCGTGATCGATTCCCCCTCCGGCGGAGTGCCGAAAAAGGCCCCCAGATGGGATCTCTCGAGAACAGAAACTTGCGGCGGTGGAAAAAGTATTTTGTGGACTCCTCTATTGGTTTCCCGATTTTTGGGAATTTATAGTGGTGGAATTAGGTCAAAAGAGGCAGAGGTGGGCCCATGAGGCACCAGGGCGTGCTTGCCCCCCCCGAGGCGCGCCCTGGTGGCTCGTGGCCACCTCCTGGGGCTTCTGGCCTTCTCTCGAAGCTTCTAGTGTTGTTTATGTCCAGAAAAAATCTCCAAAAAGTTTCGTGGCATTTGGACTTCGTTTGGTATTGATATTCTGTAAAACCAAAAACAGGCAAAAAACAGCAACTGGCATTGGGCACTAAGTTAATAGGCTAGTCCCAAAAAATGATATATAATTGCTGTAAATGTATATAAAACATCCAATATTGATAATATAATAACATGGAACAATAAAAAATTATAGATACGTTGGAGACGTATCGGCATCCCCAAGCTTAATTCCTACTCGTCCTCGAGTAGGTAAATGATAAAAACAGAATTTTTGATGTGGAATGCTGCCTATCATATTCATCATATTCTTTTTCTTTTATAGCATGGACATTGGACTTGAATGATTCAAAGCAATAGTCTATAATTTGACATGAAGATATAAATACTCAACCATACTAATAAGCAACCATGTTTTTCAAAATATCAATGCTAAAGAAAGTTATCCCTAGCCCATTATGCTCAATCATTGATCCATTCATGAAACACACTCCATATTAGCTACATCCAATGCACAAGTATGATAATAGTGCTCTCTAGTTGGTGCTTTATAAGGGAAGATGGAGACTCAAAAATAAAAATTGCATAAAGGTAAATAGATAGGCCATTCGCAGAGGGAAGCAGAGATTTGCTAATGTGCCAGAGCTCAAGGCTTAAATTAGAGAGATAAAAATATTTTGAGAGGCATGCTTTTCCTGTCAACGAAAACGACCGAGAATTCCCAATATCTTCCATGCTAGACACATCATAGGCGGTTCCCAAACAGAAAATAAAGTTTATTTCCTTTCCACCATTCTTTCACAATCCATGGCTAGCCGTATCCACGGGTGCTCTCCATACCAACACTTTCCAAGGAATTTTGTTGTTATTAATTTTTGATTCATTGTGGGACTGGGCATCCCTATTACCAGCCACTCTCTCGTGCAATGACAAGTGAATAACCACTCATCGTGATAATAACACACCTAGCATGGAAAATATTGGCCACCCCCTGCCGCTTCATGAGCGGTACGGGCACACAAAATGGGAAATTATTTTGAAAATTACAGTTGGCACACGCAAATTTACTTGGAACGGCATGGAAATACCGCATATAGGTAGATATGGTGGACTCATTTGGCACAACTTGGGTTTAAGGATTTTGGATGCACAAGCAGTATTTCCGCTTAGTACAAATGAAGGCTAGCAAATAGATTGAGAAGCAACCAACCAAAAAACGAAAACAGTCATAAACATGCATTGAACATAACTAACACCGAATAATGCACCAAAAGTAGGATATAATTTCGTTGCATAACTATTGACTTAATGTGCATGCATAGGGAATCACAAACCTTAACACTAACATTCTTACTAAATCACAATTACTCACTAACATGACTCACATATTATCATCTCATATCGCAAAACTATTGCAAGGAATCACACTTATCATATCCAATGATCTATATGAAAGTTTTTATTATATCCCTCTTGAATATTCATCACTTTGGGACCAAATTCATATCTTGTGCAAATTACCATTACTATTATCATCTCTCAAAAAGATTTAAGTGAAGCATGAGAGTGCAAATATTTCTTCAAAATTTCAATCTTATCAACTCTCAAAATAATATAAGTGAAGCATGAGAGTTTATTTCTTCAAAATATAGCCACCACCATGCTCAAAAAGATTTAAGTGAAGCACTAGAGCAACTGCCTAGCTCAAAAAAATTTAAGTGAAGCACATAGAGTATTCTAACAAATTATGATGAATGTGTGGCTCTCTCAAAATAGGTGTGTTCAGCAAGGATGATTGTGACAAACTAAAAAGTAAACAAAGCAAAGACTCATATAATACACGACGCTCCAAGCAAAACACATATCATGTGACGAATAAAAATATAGCCCCAAGTAAAATTACCGATGGTTGGTAGAAGAAAGAGGGGATGCCTTCCGGGGCATCCCCAAGCTTAGACGCTTGAGTCTTCCTTGAATATTACCTTGGGATGCCATGGGCATCCCCAAGCTTAGGCTCTTGCCACTCCTTATTCCTTCATCCATCGTGATCTCACCCAAAACTTGAAAACTTCAATTACACAAAACTCAACAAAACCTTCATGAGATCCGTTAGTATAACAAAATAAATCACTACTTTAAGTACTGTTGCAAACCCATTCATATTTTATTTTTGCATTATACCTACTGTATTCTAACTTCTCCATGGCTTATACGCCCCGATACAATCCATAGTTTCATCAAAACAAGCAAGTAGTGCATCAAAAACAGAACAGTCCGTAGAAATCTATTTAAAAGCCATACTTCTGTAACTCCAAAAATTCTGAAAAATTAGGACAACGTGGGGAATTCATATATCAATACTGTGTAAAAATTTCAGATTTTTCTGACGCTCTAGTACAGAACCAAAATTCCAGCACTGGACGCAAAACTTTCTATTTTCCAAACAGCATCAATTATAGTATCTTCCAAATCATCCTAAAGGCTTTACTTGGCACAAACACTAATTAAAAACACAAAAACTCAATATTAACAGTAGCATAATTGTGAAAACACACAATAACAGAAATAAAAGGTAAAAATTTATTTTATTCATTGGGTTGCCTCCCAACAAGCGCTATTGTTTTATGCCCCTAGCTAGGCATAATTCATAGTTTCAAGTGTTGTCATCTTTGGTTTTGGTCCTAGCAACTCCTATTTCACTCTCTTTGCCATTATCAATAATGTGTACTAGATGATCAAGCTTAGTGCAAAAGGTTTTTATTTTCTTTCGAAACACAAAGAGAGATCTTATGATCTAAAGCATGAACCCTTCTAGTTTGTGACACCACATTGCTATTTATTTTAGAGGCAAGATTAAATATTCCACGAAAGTTAGAATCCATACTAGCCTTTGTTTCCTTTATTTGCTCAGTTTGACGAAAGTATTCTAGAGTAGTAGGTTCGATAGTTTCAACTTTTGGCTATCCAAATATACTTTTCATCTTTTCGTAGGTTGCAAAGGCATCACTCCCAAGAAAATCGTTTTCAAATATAGAATCCAAGACACGTCTATGAGCAAGGGGTAGACCAACATAAAAACCCTTAAGAAACAATTTAAGGTGAAATTGATGCCTAGCACTTACTTGTGGTTTTAATAATCTATCCCATGCTTCTTTTAAAGATTCGTCACTCAAATATTTAAAGTTTAGAATTCCCGGATCATCTCCTAAGTACGAAGGGAAAGGCATAACGGGAATAGAACTAGCCATAACGATAAAACAAACAAGCAAGAAAAAGGCAAACGGAAAATATTTTTGTATTTTTGTAAAAACTTTTTAGAAGTGGGGGAGATGAAAACGAGAGGCAAATAAAATAAATGCAAGGAGATGAGAGTTTATGCAAAGGTACTTGATAGATGTTGATGATGTCTCCCCGGCAACGGTGCCAAAAATTCTTCCTGCTACTTGTAGCTTGCGTTGGTATTTTTCCCGATGAGGAAGGGATGATGCAGCACAGTAGAGGTAAGTATTTCCCTCAGTTATGAAACCAAGGTTATCAATCCAGTAGGAGAATCACGCAACACCTCGTTGGCAGTACCTGCACACAAACAACAAATCCTTGCACCCAACGCAAACGAGGGGTTGTCAATCCCTCGACGGTAAGTGGCAAGATTAAATTGTATGTGATAGATAGATAGATTGAAACAAAAATACAAAATAAAATAAATAAAGAAAAAGTTCAGCAAAGTATTTTTAGGGTTTTTAATATATGATTTAGATAGACCCGGGGGCCATAGTTTTCACTAGAGGCTTCTCTCAAGAAAATAGCATACGGTGGGTAGACAAATTACTGTTGGGAAATTGATAGAAAAGCAAATAATCATGACGATATCCAAGGCAATGATCATGTATATAGGCATCACGTCCGAGACAAGTAGACCGACTCCTGCCTGCATCTACTACTATTACTCCACACATCGACCGCTATCCAGCATGCATCTAGTGTATTAAGTCCATAAAGAACGGAGTAACACCTTAAGCAAGATGACATGATGTAGAAAAAGTAAACTCACGCATGAATAAACCCCATCTTTTTACCCTTAATAGCAATGATACATACGTGTCATGTCCCTTTCTGTCACTGGGATTGAGCACCGCAAGATCGAACCCATTACAAAGCACCTCTTCCCATGGCAAGATAAATCAATCTAGTTGGCCAAACCAAATCAATAGATCGGAGAAGAAATACGAAGCTATAATAATCATGCATAAAAGAGATCAGAGAAGACTCAAATAATATTCATGGATAATCTGATCATAAACTCACAATTCATCGGATCCCAACAAACACACCGCAAAAAGTGATTACATCGGATAGAACTCCAAGAACATCGAGGAGAACATTGCATTGAAGATCAAAAAGAGAGAAGAAGCCATCTAGCTACTAACTATGGACCCGAAGGTCTGTGGTAAACTACTCACGCATCATCGGAAGGGCAGCAAGGTTGATGTAGAGCCCCTTCGTGATCGATTCCCCCTCCGGCGGAGTGCCGGAAAAGGCCCCCAGATGGGATCTCTCGAGAACAGAAACTTGAGGCGGCGGAAAAAGTATTTCGTGGAGACGTATCAGGTAACAGTAGTGCACCCTTGCACGGAAGTTATCTATTCGAATAGCCGTGTCCACGGTAAGAGGACGCTCAGTGTTGTATCCCGATATAATACAACTTGAACTGGATGCTTGTGATAATTAATTAATATATTGGTTCCGGGACCGCTTTCTCGCGGTGAGTCGAGGAAGGATCTCTAGGCGTTGCTAATATATACTTGTTACTATATTATATGTTATTCTACTCTCTTATGTTGTTGCAAGACGCTGCAAGATGCTAGTCTTCGATAGGCTAGACCTTCCCCTCTATTCTGGCATTTCTGCAGTATAGTCCACAGATACAGCCCCTTCCTTTGATACCGATGCATACTTAGCATAGATCTGATGTAAGTCTTGCGAGTACTTTGGATGAGTACTCACGGTTGCTTTGCTACCTTTTTTTCCCATACCCGAATGCTGCGATTAGATGGCGGAGTCCCGAAGACAGCTGACCCCGTCGACGACTACTACTACCACGGTGGAGCCTACTATTACGTGGAGACCGTCGACCAGGAGTAGTTTAGGAGGCTCCCAGGCAGGAGGCCTGAGCCTTTTTGATCTAGTTGTCGTTGTTTTACTCAGCCTTCTTAAGGCAACCTTGTTTAGTTATGTCTGTACTCAGATACTAATGCTTCCGTTGATGCTTGTGTAACTTGAGCTTGTGTATTCGAGCCCTCGAGGCCCCTGGCTTGTAATATAAAGCTTGTATCAATTTATTTTGTGTCTAGAGTTGTGTTGTGATATCTTCCCGTGAGTCCCTGGGCTTGATCGTGCGCATTTGCGTGTATGATTAGTGCATGGTTGAGTCAGGGGCGTCACAACATGTCATCACAATAATCATCATAGATAGCAACTTTGTTGTCATAATCAATTGAAACCTCTTCCAAAATAGTGGAATCATCGTTAAATAAAGTCATGACTTCTCCAAATCCACTTTTATCAATATAATCATCATAAATAGGAGGCATGCAATCATCATAATAACTTTGCTCATCAAAACTTGGGGGACTAAAAATATCATATTCATCAAACATAGCATCCCCAAGCTTATGGCTTTGCATATCATTAGCATCATGAATATTCAAAGAATTCATGCCAAACATTTTATTGAATTCTTCTTCTATCAATTGAGCACAATTTTTCGATCCATCATTTTCAAGAAAGACATTATAAAGATGAATAATATGAGGCAACCTCAATTCCATTTTTTTTGTTTTATTTTGTAAGCCAAACTAGTGATAAACAAGAAACTAAAAGATTCAATTGCAAGATCTAAAGATATACCTTCAAGCACTCACCTCCCCGGCAACAGCGCCAAAAAAGAGCTTGATGTCTACTATGCAACTTTATTCTTGTAGACTCGTGTTGGGCCTCCAAGCGCAGAGTTTTGTAGGACAGTAGCAAATTTCCCTCAAGTGGATGACCTAAGGTTCATCAATCCGTGGGAGGCGTAGGATGAAGATGGTCTCTCTCAAACAACCCTGCAATCAAATACAAGAAATCTCTTGTGTCCCCAACACACCCAATACAATGGTAAATTGTATAGGTGCACTTGTTCGACAAAGAGATGGTGATACAAGTGTAGTATGGATAGTAGATATAGGTTTTTGTAATCTGAAAAATAAAAAACAGCAAGGTAGCAAGTAACAAAAGTGAGCACAAACGGTATTGCAATGCTTAAAAACAAGGCCTAGGGTTCATACTTTCACTAGTGCAATCTCTCAACAATGCTAACATAATTGGATCATATAACAATCCCTCAACGTGCGATAAAGAATCACTCCAAAGTTCCTATTAGCGGAGAACATAAGATAGAAATTGTTGTAGGGTACGAAACCACCTCAAAGTTATTCTTTCCGATCAATCTATTGAGCTATTCCTATAAGTGTCACAAACAGCCCTAGAGTTCGTACTAAAATAACACCATATGATACGCATCAACCAACTCTAATGTCACCTACATACTCCAATGTCACCACAAGTATCCATGAGTTGATTATACGATATGCATCAAACAACTTCAGATTCATAATATTCAATCCACACAAAGAACTTCAAAGAGTGCCCCAAGATTTCTACCGGAGAAAGTAGGATGAAAACGTGCATCAACCCCTATGCATAGATTACCCCAATGTCACCTCGGGAATCCGTGAGTTGAGTGCCAAAACATACATCAAGTGAATCAATATAATACCCCATTGTCACCACAGGTATTCATATGCAAGACATACATCAAGTGTTCTCAAATCCATAAAAGTATTCAATCCGATAATAGTGAAACCTCAAAAGTAAAACTCAATTCATCACAACAAGATAGAGAGGGGGAAACACCATATGATCCAACTATATTAACAAAGCTCGCGATACATCAAGATCGTGCCAAATCAAGAACATGAGAGAGAGATCAAACACATAGCTACTAGTACATACCCCTAGCCTCGAGGGTGAACTACTCCCTCCTCGTCATGGAGACCGCCGGGATGATGAAGATGGCCTCCGGTGATGATTTCCCCCCTCCGGCAGGGTGCCGGAAAAGGGCTCCAGATGGGATCTCCTTGGTACAAAGGCTTGTGGCGGCGGAGTCCAAGTTCTAGGGTTATTTCTGAGGGTTTCTCTATTTATAGGATTTTTCAGCATTGGAATCACACGAAGAAGGGCCACAGGGGGCCCACGAGGCACCAGGGCGTGCCTGGGGGGTGGCGCACCCAGGTGGCTTGTGGGGCCCCTGTGGGTCTTCTGCTGCTCCCCCGAAGCTTCCTGGGTCTGTTTCCTTCCAGAAAAAATCGTCAAAAAGTTTCGCTGCATTTGGACTTCATTTGATATGGATTTTCTGGAAAACCAAAAAACAAGCAGAAAACAGCAACTGGCACTGGGCACTAGGTCAATATGTTAGTCCATGGAAATCATATAAAGTCCATATAAAAGTGCACCAAAATCATACAAAACTATAATAAACATGGCATGAATACTTCATAAATTATAGATACGTTGGAGACGTATCAGCCACCAAGCTTGTTGAGCAAGTAAAGCTTGGTTAAACAAGCGGAAGTCTCGAAAACCAAGGCCTCCCTTCTGCTACTTGTAGACTGCGTTGGTATTTCCCCGAAGAGGAGAGGATGATGCAGTATAGTAGAGATAAGTATTTCCCTCAGTTAAGAACCAAGGTTATCAATCCAGTAGGAGAACCACACAGAACCTCGTTAGCAGCACCTACACACACAAAAGCAAACACTTGCACCCAACGCAAATAAGAGGGTTGTCAATCCTCTTAGCGGTTATTTGCAAGGATTAATTCTGATAGTGATAGATAGATAAAGTAAAATACTAAATAAAATAAAAGTAAATAAATTGCAGCAAGGTATTTTTAGTTTTTAATATATGATAAAAGTAGACCCGTGGGCCATAGTTTTCACTAGAAGCTTCTCTCTCGAACACATAGCATACGGTGGGTAAACAAATTATTGTTGGGCAATTGATAGAAAAGCAAATAATTATGACGGATTCATGGCAATGATCATGTATATAGGCATCACGTCCGAGACAAGTAGACCGACTCCTGCCTGCATCTACTACTATTACTCCACCCATCGACCGCTATCCAGCATGCATCTAGGGTATTAAGTATAAAACAGAGTAACGCCATAAGCAAGATGGCATGATGTAGACAAAGTAAACTCAAGCAATATGATTAAGCCCCATCTTTTTATCCTTAATGGCAACAATACAAATACGTGTTATGTCCCTTTCTGTCACTGGGATTGAGCACCGCAAGATTGAACCCATCACAAAGCACCTCTCCCATTGCAAGATAAATCAATCTAGTAGGCCAAACCAAATCGATAGATCGGAGAGAAATACAAAGCTATAACAATCATGCATAAAAGAGTTCAGAGAAGACTCAAATATTTTTCATGAATAATCTGATCATAAACTCACAATTCATCGGATGTCCATCATAAGCTTTGTGAATTGTGTGGTAAGGAGGAGACTATCATCCATGCTCTCTTTCAGTGTACATGGGCAAGGCTCTTCTAGAAAGAAATGAAAGAATTCACGCACATTAAAATACCAGAGCTACACCCGCAAACTTGGGCATCGGACTTGATTGAGGGCAAGCTAGGCTCTGATCAATTCACATGTTATGTCCTTTGTGGTTGCTGGGCTGTTTGGTCGGAGAGAAATGAAAGAACCCATGGGAAGAAGGAAAGATCAGTGCAAGCTTCTGTTCGTTGGGCACTAGATAATGTTGTGGATCTAACAACCATAGGCAAAGAAGCTAAACCTGCGGCAAAGTTAGATACATTTCAATGGGTACCTCCAGATAGGGGAATCCTTAAGATCAATGTTGATGTCGCGTTCCTTGATTATACCGGTGGCGGTAGCACAGGTCTGGTGATCAGAGATGCGAATGGCATGCTTATAAGAGCTCAGGCTCAATGGTATCGTTTTGCATCAAGTGCTCAAATGATGGAATTGCTGGCCATCCGGGATGGAATCCAAATAGCAAAAGATCTGGGTCACACCAGGATCTGTATAGAGAGTGATGCTAAGGAGATGGTGAAAATGTGCAACTCTGAATTTTCAGAGAGATCGGCCTATGCTGCCGTTTGCCATGAGATCAAAGAGCTAATGGGAGGTTTTATTAGCTGTGAGCTTACTTTTGTACATAGGGAAGCCAATGAAGCGGCTCACTGATGCGCAAAACAGGCCACAGAGGAGAGAAGGAGATGTCTGTGGATTAATTATATGCATACTTTCCTAGCTGATTGTATTCAGTTCGATGTAATCCCCCCTTTTGAGTAATATAAGCTCTTGTTTCGCAAAAAAAAAAACTTTGTCAGACCTGCATGTACATCACCCAAATTAAATTTCTGTCCAGCCTTCTTCCACGCCTCTGCAACCCGCTCGGGCAAGCTAGTATCACGTTCCCAGAACGTTTCATATCTCCGGCTGCTCCTGGTGCTTGACCTACAGTCTCCTGGACACACTCCAAAACAATCATATTATGGTGAGAACACGGAGAAACTTTATGTATGACCCGTGCTTCAGCAAAAATATCTCGCCACCGGTTATCTGCAACGGCCCTATCGAGCCTTACTTTAACATTCCGCCTACCACGTTGTTTATTGTCATAAGTAAAAGGGAGCCCTGAGAATCCAAGATCCAGAAGCTCACATACCTCAAGAGTATCTCGAAACGCAAGCATCTGGCTCTCGCTGCGGGGTGTCACGGAAAAATGTTCAAACGACCACATTGCTTCATTAAAATCCCCTATAACACACCACGGGAGGTCCGATTGTGCTTTGAGATCTTGCATAAGTGCCCACATATGATGACGGTTTTCTGTTCGAGGCTCTCCATACACACACGTCAACCGCCATAAAGGATCATGCTCAGAGAGTCGTACATGCGCATCAATATATCTTATGTCAGAGGACTGAATTTCCACATGCAGACTGTCACACCAAAACAGAGCAAGCCCTCCACTCAGTCCATCACTACTAACTCCAGAAAAACCTCTTAAACCAAGCCAACCCCGCAAACGACTGACTTTTTCAGAACTCTGCCTAGTTTCACAAAGAAAAACTAATTTTGACCGTGTTGTTTTAACCAGGCCAACCAGCTCGCGAACTGTCGGTTTGTTGGCCACCCCCCGACAGTTCCAACTTAGACAATTCATTGCTCCTGACGGGGCGCCACACATGGCCCAGTCAGTTCACCGGCGGCCCCTGGACCGGTTGCCTCCTTAACCACCTCACGCTCCTTGCTATTTACGTTTTCCAGCATCGGCGTTTCCACCGTGTATGTGTGCAGCTGCTGAAATTCAGTCCTTCCCCTTTTTGTCACATCCCCTCTGTGAACATCCACATACGGCTGCAAAAAGTACACATGCATGAAACCAGACAATGGGTGCTCCTGCTCATTGATAAGTCCAGCTTCCTCCATATGAACCTCAGCGAGCACATCATCCCCCGCTTGGTCTCCCCTCTCCAGAAACTCCTCTGTCGTTGGCCCTTCCTTCGTTGATGCCTCTCCCTGATCGGCTGGCTGCTCCGACTCCTCTGGGCAGGAACCGCAAGCGCTAGTGCATCTGGGACCGTCACCATAGGGCCCTTAGTTAACCCATCAGTCGGCTTCGGGTGGGTAGCATCCGCAAAGGGAGCCCCGTTCTCGCCCCCACCGGTTTCTGGGTTCACCTTAGGCACCTTCGGTGCGGACTCAGTAGCGAGAGCACATGCGCCGTAATCGCTGCAGGTACCGGCATCGTTGCAGTGGAGGCCCGGTCTGGTGGCTTGACTCTATCAGGCGGAGCGCGGGGTTTCAAATGCAATTCGCCATGAACCCTAGGCCCACAGTCGAAGAGCATGGCCAGCGTGCCCTGTTCCTTGGCGTAGCTGGTAGGGTTGTTATCCACGTTGGACGCACAACGCCGTGCGGGAGCAGGCCTCTCCTCCGGTTCCTTTCGGACTCGAGCTGCAGCTTGGACGCCCAGGACATGGAGTCTCAGCGTCGGCGGTGCGGACGAAGCCGCAAACAGTCCATAGTGCGCTCGGGGAGCCCACATGGAAACAGCACCGACCGGCCAAGGCAGGGCCCAGGCCGGGCGTTGACGGCGGCGGCTGGGGCGTCGCCCTTAGGTCGCCTAACCCTAGCGAGCGGTGCTCATCTACAGAGTTATTAATTGTATAGTGCTAAAAAATTATTGTCTAATTAAGTAATAACTAGCAAAAGGGCCTGTGCGTTGCAACGGGTGAAAAAAAATCACCCGTGCGTTGCAACGGGTGAAAAAAAATCATAGTCTCCAATTGCTATGACCACATTTTGTTCACATCTCATTGCATGATTTTGAAAATTAGTTCACATCTCATTGTATGATTTTGAAAATTTGGTCATAAATGCAAGAAAATGTTCTCTTGTTAAAATTTATTCACAAATTGAAGCCATGTTCACATTTTCGAAAACTATCGTGGTTGTCAAAAAACTTGGTAATTCAAAGAATAATTCTGAATTTGAAGAAACGTTTTTGAAAAAGCATACTATAATATTCCGATCTACCCCGGCAGTTAATTCTTCAAAATTCACGTGGGTATATAGTCACAAAGACTCAGAAGCATTACTGCTTAACTACATACCTTCGATCATTCATAAACATTTTGACAAATTTGGGAACATTTTTAAAAATTGTAAACATTTTTTCCTATGTGCAAACATTTTTTAAAAATTGTGAACATTTTTATATATTGTGAACAGTTTTTAAGCATTTTCTTTTGAATCGGCGAACAATTCTAGAATAGACGAACATTTTTTTCGAAATTGGTAGATTTTTTTTAAATTCACGAACATTTTTTAAAATGCATTAACATTTTTTGAATCAACAAACATTTTATGAATCAATAAACTCATTTGTAATTCATGAACTATTTTTTATTTTTAGGACATTTTCTAAAATTCATGAATATTTTTTGAATTAGCAAATATTTTGCTCAACTTCATTAACAATTTTTCATACACGGATTTTTTTTCAAAATCATGGACTTTTTTTATTTTACGAACATTTTTTTCCAAAATTGCGAACATTATTTGAATATGCGAACATTTTTAGAAAAATACCGAGCATTTTTTGAATTTGCAAACATTTTATGTTTTCTTGAACATTTTATTTCAAAATTCTCTGTTTTTTTAAATTTCAAAAGTTTCTTGAAGTCTCAAATTATTTAAAGTAGAAAAAACAAAAATGAAAAATAAAAATAAAAATAGAAAAACGAAATTAAAAAAAATAGGCCGCCCTCACATGGGCCTGCCTAAACGGGCACGCTGGTCTTCTCTCGCGCACAGAGCGCAGTATAGGAGTTCCCCACTGCATGGGCCGGCCCAGGCGGGGGATTCCCTGCAAAACGTTTTTTATCACTTATAGGTGGCATTCCCTCAAAAAAAACTTATACGTGGCATTGGTGGGTAATATTTTATAACTTTGGAGGCAATTTTAATGATGTACCGCCAGAAGCAATAGCCCCTTTATTATTAGGTATAGAAAAAAATGTAAAAACAATAGTGTTTTCGCGGCATGGTTGCGGTGGCCGATTCTTCGGCTCCTTCGAGGGATCTCTGATGTCTATTTATTGTCGTGGAACCGGATCTACGGTGGCAGGGCCAAGGGCGGCAATGATGACCAGCTACGAGTATGGTGGTTTGGCTCGGTGTTCCTCCGCGCCGGAGCCAATCTGAGTATTTCTCCTTTGTAGCTCGCTATCTGCGCCTAAGCTATTTTTTTTTGTGGGAAAAACTTCCAATCTATTCATCAATTGTCAATATAGTACAAAGAACATCAGAAGTAAAATTACATCCAGGTCCATATACTATCTAGCAACGACTACAAGCACTGGAGCGAGCCGAAGGAGCGCCGCCGTCATCGCCACTCCCTGACCGAAGTCAGGCAAACCTTGTTGTAGTAGATAGTCAGGAAGTCGTCATGCTAAGGCCCTACAAGACCAGCGAACCAGAACAACAACCGCCGCCAATGAAAAGAAGCGTAGATAGGAAGGATCCGGCGTGTACTCACACAAACACAAACAAATGAAGACCGGACCCACGTGGATCCACCGAAGACAAACTCCGACCGAATACCGCGAGATCCGCCGGAGGCAAACCTCCAGACGCCCTCCGACGATGCTAGAAGCACCCCTAGGATGGGGGTTAGGCGGGAAGAACCTTATTCCATCTTCAGAGAGCCATTGCCACCTCACCTCCCTTAGCAGGACACAAACCCTAACAAAACTAAAAAAACATCCAAAAACAGAGCCTTCCCACCGGCAAGAGCCAGGATCCACCATGCCTCCATGGCCCTAAGGCCACAGGAGACGAGGTAGGCCACCGGCGGCGGCGACAGGAGGCACAGGCACTAGTACAAAATAGGGCATTGGTCCAGGCCAGATCAGAGCAACAGTCCCGGTTCTGTTACGAACCGGGACTAATGCGTGCATCAGTCCCGGTTCGAGCGGCCAGGACGCCGGCCGGGCCTCGGCAGGAACCAGTCCCGGTTCGGCTGGGACCTTTAGTCCCGGTTCCAGCCACCAACCGGGACTAAAGGGCCTCGCTCCTGGCGCAACCCCTTTAGTCCCGGTTGGTGACTGGAACCGGGACTAAAGGTCAGTCTTCTGTCCCGGTTCTAGCCACGAACCGGGACTAAAGAGATGCCTATATATATGCTCTCCCCTGCCCGCTCACTCCTCTGTTTTTTGGCCGGCCGGTGTGGGAGGTGTGTGCTGCTCTGCTCTCACCTCCTATGCACATGAGGTGTTCGATGAAATGCCCGAGTCACACTTAAGCTTTCTCCTCTCCAAGCTCGACCTCCAAGCTCCATTTTCCCCAAGATTTGTCTAGGTTTGGCGGTGCACCAACTACACAAGTGTTCTAAAAGGTTAGCAACTTCATCGTTTCATCTCTCACTGCTAGTTTAGCTCATTTCAAATGTTGTAGAAGTAGAGTGGTTTCTGGGTTTTAGTGGAGGAGTGTATGTGGGAGTTCTTTTGATTTAGATGCACAATTTGAGCTGAAATTAACTTCTTAGAGTCTGCACATGTGTAGGGTGCCGTCTCCGTCCCCGTCCTCACCGCCGTCGATCGCCCGCGCCGATCTCATCGCCGGCACCACCGTGGTGAGCCTCTTGTTCTTATCTTCTTTTTAAAAGAAAAAAATTCTTACTTGTATGATTTAGATAGATACTTGTATAATTTTCTTACTTTTATTATTGTTTGTTATTATATAGTGCCATGACTTTGGTATCCGCCCCCGTCGGCCCTCGTCCTGTCTATGATTCGGATGTGGTATATTATCTTTTATTATGATTTGTTTCATGTAGTGTTTATGACAATTATGCCGACCAACGTGACATAGATGTTTTTATCTAGGAGGTATGTGAACCGGGAATTCCAACCGACCCTCTTGTCGAGAGGTTAAATTTAGTTGAAAAAGAAAACAATTACTTGAAGAAAAAATTGAAAAGAATTGAGGAGGAGAAGATGGAATTGGAGTTGCATGTTGCCGATGTCGTCGATGATCACAAAATCAAGATGGATGCAATGCGCTTGAAGATTAGAAAGATTAGAAAATATGCCATTCATAATGAGGCTTGGTATCATTATGCCGTTGGATCAATTGTTACCTTAGTTGCGATTATGATCGCATTTAAATGTTTTTCATAGTTTCAATGTATGTTTTAATTAGATGCTCTAGAGAGCTATATGTTGTTCTATGAGAACTATATATGTATGAACTTTATGTATTTATTTTTTCAGTAATAACATTTGATCACTACTGTACTTTGGTTTTAATGTGATGATGAACTTGTATTAATTTAGTCACTTCTCTATTCATGATGTTCTGTAATGGTTTTTGGTACACTTAATTATATAATGCACGCAGATGAACCGGCAATGGATGTACGGTGACCGACGCACCTCCGAGTATCTTGAGGGCCTGCATAAATTTCTCGAAGTGGCTGAGGCAAACAAGCAGAATGGTTTTATGTATTGTCCATGCCTTGTCTGTGAGAATACGAAGGATTACTCTAACTTGAAAACCCTTCACGTCCACCTGCTTGAGAAGGGTTTCATGCCACACTATAATGTTTGGACCAAGCACGGAGAAAGAGGGGTTATGATGGAAGACAATGAAGAAGAAGAGGATGATGCCAACTATCCCCCTGAATACGGTGATACTGCAACGGGGGAAGCTGAAGATCAAGAGGAACCAGACGATGTGCCCGATGATGATCTTCGCCGGGTCATTGTTGATGCAAAGAGACAATGCCAAAGTGAAAGGGTGAAGTTGAAGTTCGATCGCATGTTAGAGGATCACAAAAAAGGGTTGTACCCAAATTGCGAAGATGACAACACAAAGCTCGGTACCACACTGGAATTGTTGAAATGGAAGGCAGACAATGGTGTATCTGACAACGGATTTGGGAAGCTACTGAAAATAATGAAGAAGAAGCTTCCAAAGGATAACGAATTACCCGACAGTACGTACGAAGCAAAGAAGGTTCTATGCCCTCTGGGATTGGAGGTGCAGAAGATACATGCATGCCCTAATGATTGCATCCTCTACCGCGGTGAGTACGAGGATTTGAACGCATGCCCGGTATGCGGTGCATTGCGGTATAAGATCAGACGAGATGACCCTGGTGATATTGAGGGCGAGCGCCCCAGGAAGAGGGTTCCTGCCAAGGTGATGTGGTATGCTCCTATAATACCACGGCTGAAACGTCTGTTCAGAAACAAAGAGCATGCCAAGTTGATGCGATGGCACAAAGAAGACCGTAAGAAAGACGGGAAGTTGAGAGCACCCGCTGACGGGTCGCAGTGGAGAAAAACCGAGAAAAAGAAAAGATAAGGAAGCGAATACATCATACGATGAGCCAAAGCGCCACATAGTTCTTTCAGGGAAAAGAGACATCGTGGGAGTGGAGGGCAAGACACACATGTCTGAAGATTATGAAAAGTTTCATGAAATTCCTCCCTTCAAAGTGAAGGCTGGCCCAAGCACCCTGTTAAACGATGAAGATTATCCATGGTTACGGCGCAATAAGCAAGGGACACGCGCGAAGAAAAAGTGAAGACTTTCTCTCCACAACTATTCTGATGATGGCTTTGATCTAGAATATCACTGCAGTTACATGTCAAGAAATGAAATGCCTTTTGTAACATATGAGTTTTCGTCCTTTTCAGAGTTCATTTGTACTGCTTTTCAATTTCAGGGTCCATTTTGTACACGAAGTGCATCCAGTTTTTGCCATAACCCTCTCAACTTTTTAGCACATGCTATGTGGGTGAAATGATGATACCATGCCAACTTTCAACCTTTTCAGAATTCATTTGTAGTGCTTTTCAATTTCAGGGTCATTTAGCTCAAAAAAAGATTAAATGCATGAAAAGAATGAACTAAAAAGCTTTTATAAAACTCTAATAGAAAAAAGAATGAACTAAAAAGAATCAATTAATTTTTTTTGTTATGATCAACTAAAACAAAACTATAATATTCTTCAAGAGCAAAAAGAAATCAACTAAAAAGCTTTTATAAACCTCTAGTTATTATAAAAGTATTTTTGAAACTAAAATTATATAAAATTTATGCAACTCAAATTATCAAAGTATTTTTTGTTCAAAACTTTAATAGCAAAAAGAATTTTTCATAAAGTATTTTTTGTTAGAAACTTTAATAGCAAACTAAAATAACAAAATCTGTTTTTGATTAAAACACCCATTTAAAATAACCTAAAAATTACAAATTGAATATAATGATAAAACACACTAATATTAAACAGCAGGAAAAAGAATCACTCAAAAATCTATTTTTAAAGTAAAGTTATTCACAAACTAGTGATTCACACAAATTTCAAAGAATTCAAATTTAAACTATTCAAATTTGAAAACTACTGGCACTAACAGAAAGTTTATAATTTTTGTGACCTAAAGCAAAAAGAATCACTCAAAAACTCTAAGTATTTAGCTGTAAGTAGAAACAAAAGAAAATAAATAAAGCAAAAAAACAAAACAAAAATACTGGAAAAGACCTTTAGTCCCGGTTGCTACCACAAACCGGGACTAAAAAGTAAAAAAATTACAAAAATGCCGCATACTGGGCCACCACGGCCTGCATACGACTAGAAACCCAATCCGCTAGTTGGGCCAGGATGCAGGCCCGCAGAAGGCCCAGAAGGCCCACAGGCAGAGAGAGTGCTTTTGGCCCGTAGGCCTGAATAAGAGAGGAGCTCGAGAGGGTTGGCGCAGCCGCGCTTATAAACCACTCGCGACGCCTCTCAGCTAGCGAGGTGGGACTAAACATCCACCCGCCCGACGTCGTGCCAGCCGCAGCCCTTTAGTCCCGGTTGGTGGCACCAACTGGGACTAAAGGCCCCCCTTTAGTCCCGGTCCGAGCCACCAACCGGGATTAAAGGGCTCTGCTTCCCGCCCTTTGCGCTGCTGAAAATGACCTTTAGTCCCGGTTGGTGGCTGCAACCGGGACTAAAGGGGGGCCTTTAGTCCCGGTTAGAGCCACCAACCGGGACTAAAGGTCTTTGTATATAACCGCGCACTTAGAAAATTTTCAAACACAATTCACTTTGATCCTCCTCTCCCCCGACGGCGCCGACGACCACCTCGACACCGCCAGGCTGCCGGACCTCGCCGTCGATGCCCTGCCCTGCCCCGACGCCCCTGCCCTGCCCCGACGCCGCCGCGCCCCTGCCCTGCCCCCGACGCCGCCGCGCCCCTGCCCTTCCCCGACGCCGCCGCGCCCCTGCCCTGCCCCCGACGCTGCCGCTCCACAGCTAGCCGGCCGGCCAGGTACTCCCTCCTCCCTCCCACCCCTCTCCTCCCTCCCTCCTCCTTGTATGTATAAAGTTGCCCCTGTTCAGAGAGTTGCAAGATTTCATAGAGTTTGTTGAAATGTGTTTGCCATGTCCACAAGGTGTTTGCTGAAATGCTAGGGCTAGCTAGGGAACTTTGTTGTATGTGAAACTTGGCAGGATGATGTCTCCTTGGATGTTAGAGATGATGGTCAAGTTGGTTTGATAAAAGGAAAAACTTGTTAGTGCAAGTTTTTTTAGAATTTAGTTCTGGACAGAAACTACAGGGAATTTTTTGGTGGACTTGCAAGATGAAATTGGGGCTGCCTTTCTGGACTTAAGGGTTTAGTTGGAAGGACTATAAGATGCAAAAAATTCAGAATTATTTGAGCAAGGAAAAATAGGGTTGTAGTTCAATGCCAAGATTGGACCAAAATTGAAAAATGGAAGTTGTGCTCAAAATTTTCAAATGACCAAAGTGGCTTTTTGCATAAAAATGATCTATAGGCATCAGAGGACTTCTCAAAAAAATTGTGGCATTTGAAAAGAATTATTTGAAATAGTTCTAGTGCAACAGGGTCATTCTAGAGTTTGAAAATACTAATAAAAGAATTTTTTTTGAGGCCAAATCATTATGAAAATAATCAGTACTGATGTTTATAATATAATTAAAAGGATTGGGAGAAAATTTTAAAACTCACATTAAAAGGATTGGTGACAAATATACTTGGTCAATATTTTGTCTTGACGAATCCGTGGGGTTGCCTAGGTTTTACTAGGTTTTACTAGGTTTACTAGGTTTTACTAGGTTTTACTAGGTTTTTTTGCCATGCAAGCGCTACTATATATACTTGGATTTTGCCTAATGTTTTTTCAATCGGTGGAATTATTACAGGTTGTGGTGTTGCATCTCCGTGGAGTTGGCCCTGATCGTCCCTCCGCTGTTCGACAAAAGGTGTCCATTTGTTGTATGTTGAGTTTTGTTCATAGGATGATGCATGGTTGGTTCATTTGTTGAGTTGTGTATTCATCCATGTGTATAAATCTTGTATTCATTTTGTATTCATCTTGTGTATAAATCTTGTATTCATCTTGTCGTTAAAACATAACCCCGATATATAACCCCGATATATATGTATGTAGATGTATATGTATGTATGTATACTTTAGTATGTAGATGTATATGTATATCATAGCAAAAAAAAAAGATGTATTCCCGGATGTTATCCCCCTTCACCTATATCGTGTAGTGCCGCGTTAGAACACCCCTAACTCTCTCGGGAATTCAACATATTCCCGATAACTTCGACATGAGGGGGGGTCGTTAAAACATAACCCCGAGAACTTCGACATGAGGGGGCCGGGGAGGGGGGTTCGTTAAAACATAACCCCCTATAAGAAAGAGCGTTGTCGATCTACCCCCTCCCGCCCCTACCCGTAATTGTTATGTATAATACTATATATTGGCGTCTAATTCACCGGTCTTACCTCAGTGAGCCGAAGGGACTTTATTTATTTGGTAGGCGTCCGGCATAGGTCAATGTGGTAGAATGGATAGTTCGATCTCCTGCATAGTGATTATTTTTTGTAAAGTGTCCTCTCCTGAAAGTATAACCCCGATAACTTCGACATGAGGGGGGACGTCGGACATGCATGAGAGAGGCGGTCCGCAAAGTATAACCCCCGATAACTTTGCATGATGTTTGCGACTAATCCATTGTTCATATATGCATATGATTCCTTGTTGTGATTAGCTAGGTCTATGTTTGCCACTAATCCATCTCTCATGGTTGTATATTGCCATGTTGTAACATTTGCAGAAACTATGGACAGAGACTTAGAAAAAGAAGAGTTGTTGGGGGATATAATCCGCGACGGAGGTGATCCCTTGTCGTTTCTCAATGACACCGATGGTGAGGAAGGAGATCATGACGGCTCCGGTGATCGAGTGGAGGAGGAAGGAGATCATGACGGCTTCGGTGACCGAACGGAGGAGCAAGGAGATCATGACGGCTCCGGTGACCGAACGGAGGAGGGAGCCTTAACTGTTGCAAAGTCCGGCGAGGTATATATACATATATTAATTAAGCCTCTGCTGACTTGATGCATTAATTGTTTTGTATGTACATATATTAACGCTTCTTTCTTCTTTTAATTAGCCCTCCGGATCGAGCCAAACTTCCGTAAGGAGACGAGGCCCGAAGAAAAGGTTGCGCCAGGATGAAAGGTTCACGATCGAAGAAGTCGGTCGAGATGGCCAACCGATTGCTCCCAAGTGGAGCAGGGACACATTTATACATCAGTGCGGAGTGGTTGTTAGGGACCGCGTCCCGATCAGCATCCAAGAATGGAATAAGAAGAAGGACCCTGAAGTTTCTTATGTCCAGGATAGACAGAAAGATGATCTTTGGACCTCGCTGATGACAAATTTCAGCCTACCGCCAGAGGCGGATCCGAATAAGGTCAAGGCGTTTGCTCTTAAGAAGATGGCAGAACTATTCAAGAACTGGAAGAAAGATTTGAACAAAAAGTTTGTCGAGAAAGACAAGACTCCAGAATTCACCGGTGCATATGAGAAGATAAAAGATCACTGGCCCGCATTTGTGGCCTACAAGAAATCGGACAAGGGCAAGCAAAGGTCAGCGACAAATAAGCTAAATGCTACAAAGAAGAAGTATCACCATGTTATGGGGTCAGGTGGCTACAGCAATGCCCGGCCTACGTGGGACAAAGCTGAGTAAGACCTGCTTGCTAAAGGGGTCCAACCAGCGACATTGCACTGGCCAGATCGGTCAAGGACTTGGTTCTTCGGGGTTGGGGGAACTTTGGACCCAGACACAGGGGAGTGTGTTTGGACGAAAGCTCAACTTGCAATACCCGTCAAGAAGCTTCAGGAAGCAATCCAGGCAGCGCAGGAAGGGAGGTTACATCCCGACAGAGAGAATGACGAGCTGACACATGCCCTCGGGAATCCTGAACACCCTGGACAAACACGAGGCACATCAGGCTCCGTTCCGTGGAAGGATGGGTTTCCCGACAGCGATGGTTATAGAAGCCGATAGAGAAAGAAGAAAGCGGAAGCAAGCGAAATGCAGAAGATGAATGCAAGATTAGCGAAACTAGAGGAACTTGAGAGCCAGCGAGCTACCGGCCAACCATCTCAGCGGCACGAAGATCCTTCCTTCGACACTGCCCCAGAAGCTACCCCACCATCTCAGCGGAGAAGCAGCGTGGCTTACACGGAGCTCCTTCAGCCTGATATCACGGCTCCTCGCTACCCCGTGGATAGTATCACGGAGACTGAACATTGTGTGCTAATGGCGAAATGCCAGAACCTGACCTTGAAGGCGGCGGTCGGCTCTGTTTTACCTCCTCGAACTGAGGGAACTTTCCATTGTCGTCCGATTCCACATGGCTATGCTATTGTCACGGTGGATGAGATAATGGCGGGATTTGAGGGGCTGGAGCTTGACTACCCTACAGGTGAAGGGGAGGATCTTCTGGAAAATGCCTTAAGGAGTACCTGTCTATGGAGAAAGGAGTACATCAAGCTTCCAAACTGGACGCCGCCTCAGCAGACGCAGCCGGATCCTCAGCAGACTCCTCCTCACAGTCTAGTTGTGCTATCTCCGTTGCCTGAGTCGTCTCCGCCGCGTCATCCGTCTCCGCCGCCTCAGTGGACTCTAACGGAGGAGGCCCCTCAGCAGAATCCTCCTCCGCCTTAGCTGTCTCCGGCGCGTCAGCTGTCTCCGCCGCCGCAGCTGCCTCCGCCGCGTCAGCGAACTCCGCCTCGTCAGCAACAGCGAAAGAGAGCCACCGCCGTTCCGGCGGCTAGCAGTACAAAAGGCGGGAAGAAATTCAAATCTGGTCCAAGCCTCAGGGTTCCTCCAAAGTTACCATATGAGAGGACTGACGAGGAAAACAAGGACATCAGTGCTGCCGAAGTGTAGGCCCATTTTGCACGGAAAGTTCCACCTCCGAAGGAAAAAATAGATCCGGTAAAGGCGAATCGCACTCTGGATGCCCTTACGCGACCACCTCCGCCTCCGCTGCTATCAAACTATGACCGCACTATTGCAAAGACATATGACAAAGCTAAGAGTCGGTCGAGAAGTAGCAGTACTGGTGCAAGAAGTGGGAAAACAATTCCCCAGCTCGGCGAACAGGAAAAGCAATCGTGCCCCCCGCTCAAGGTGTTTACCGATACCCCAGGGGTAGCGGCCGTTGCTCCTGGTTTCAATCCTGGTGATTACCTAGGCGATGATGTACATTTTGAAATCGCTAAGCCGGTAGACACCTTTAAATACCAGCACGGGAAGCGTCTCGTCAGAACTGATGATCTGGAACAAGATCTACCAACGATAATGCGAACATTACATAAATGGTACTTGGAAACCTGCAAGGATGGGACGGGCAGTATCTTGGTGGGAATTAAGGATGAGCACGAGTTCGTTGGAGTCGACTCGATCTTCGTTGAATTTGACGAACTCTTTCAGTTATACAATCAAGCCGCCCTCGACAAAAGTCTCGTGGCTTGTTATTGTCTGTAAGTATAATTTCTGTAATTAAGTCTCTAGCTCAGCTCATTCATTGCATGTATATAATTATCCTCACTATATTATGCAGATTGAAGATCGTCGAATTTAAAAAAGGACAAATCTATGACATTGGGTTCATTAACCCAAATATCGTAAATGAATGGTCGGTACAGAAGATCCCCGAGGAGACTGAGAAAATCTTGCTAAGCTCGTTCCTTCGACACCAAAACAAAAGGGAAATACTCTTTCCTTACAACTTCAAGTGAGTGTTACTGTCTTCTGCATATTCTATTTCGCTGACTCGAGGTTAAGTGTAATTGATGAGCTATGCGCGCGCAGGTTCCACTTTATTCTGCTAGCCATTCAGCTTGACGAGGGAGCAGTAACTGTCTTGGACTCGAGACGTAAAGAGGCCACGGAGTATGCGGACATGATTGAAATGCTCCAGAAGTAAGTTCAATCATTATCGCACTATATCGGCAACTTTCGTTCATTTCCTAATATCAAGTAATCATTTTCTTTGCCGGGCAGGGTTTGGAAAAAGTTCATCACGCAGGTTCAGGGTGAATGGAGACCGGAGCTGCAATTTAAACAACCCAGAGTAAGTAGTACTAGCTAGTTCCGCGCATCTCTCATTGATTCTAGTTTCAATACCATTATCATGGTTGATTATCATTTTGATTGAACTCTATTCTCGTAAAGTACATGTGGCAGGAACCCGGAACTGAGTTATGTGGATACTACGTTTGCGAGTTCATTCACCAAAAGACCACCGAGAGGGGCTTCAATAAACAACAATTTGAAGTACGTAAACAATATTCATAATTTTATTTTATCACCATCAATTGTGTTGATTTCATTCATATATATATATATATATATATATATATATATATATATATATATATATATATATATATTGACCCCCCTTCTTTAAATTAGACCATGCAGAAGTGGAACGTACTCCTACCAGCTGATCGCCTACGCGCAATTCAAGAGGAGTTGGCGGGATTCTTTGTTGACCACGTCATTCCTAAAGACGAAAAATGCCATCGGGAATTGCAAACCTGTTGAATAGATATATGCATCAACGTGTACTATCTGTAGTAGCGTCGAATAGATATACGAAAACTTGTTGTTCGACCAACAAGCACGGAGAAAGAGAGGTCACTTCTCTCTATATATTGATCATGCATGACGATTTTGTGTAATTAATGGTTCCTTCATTGCTTACTAGCTAGCGTCGAGTTCTCTCTATATGTAGTAGCTAGCGTCGACCAAGCACGTAGAAAGAGAGGTCACTTATCTCTATTAGCTAGCTAACACAATATGAAACCCCTAAACCCTCCAAAACCCCTAAACCCCCCCTTTCAAAAAAAAAAAAACCCAGCGCCTGCGAGCTGCTGACGCGTGGCTGCCTTTTGGTCCCGGTTGGTGTTACCAACCGGGACTAAAGGTCCTCCTGCCTGAGTGCTGCGCAGCGGCCACGTGGAGACCCTTTAGTCCCGGTTGGTGTTACCAACCGGGACTAAAGGTCCTCCTGCCTGCGCGCCCCACAGCGGCCACGTGGAGCACCTTTGGTCCCGGTTCGTAGGCCAACCGGGACTAAAGGTTTTAGGCATTTGTCCCGATCGTTTTGTCCCGGTTCCAGAACCGGGACTAATGCCCTGTTTTGTACCAGTGAGGAAACCCCTAGCGACTGGGTACCCCTCGTAGAAGCGACAACTCCAACCAGGTTCTACGCATGAGCTACCTTGTCATTGTTGTGCCTGTTTGGCGGTTCTTTATGTGGCCATGTCTTTGTTGCGGTGAGGGCTTCACTGGTGTTTGTCGTTGGCAAAGTCGGAGTCGCTCGCTCGTGGAGGAGTGGTGACGATGATGTCCTTGGCGACGTCTTTCTTCTCAGCGGTGTGCGTGGTGTCATTTGTTGTGTGCTGATATGTCCATTTTGCATCATGTTTTACTATTGTTATTTATTATGTTTTGGGTCATTATTTCACTTTATGATGCAATCCTAATGCCTTTTCTCTCTTATTTTGCAAGTTTCAGATGAAGAGAGAGATTACCGGCAGCTGGAATTCTGGACCTGAAAAAGCTACAACAGAGATAGATATTCTCCACAACTCCAAATGACCTGAAAATTTACGAAGAATTATTTTGGAATACATAAAAAATATTGGCGGAAGAAATACCAGGAGGGGACCCACCAGAGAGCCACGAGCTCAATGGGCGTGCTCTACCCCCCAGGGCGCGCCTACTGAGCTCGGGGGCCCTCCAGCAGGTCTCCGGGGCCTATAAAATGCTATTTGCCCTAGAAAAAATTAGAAGAAGACTTTCGGGACGAAGCGCCGCCGTCTCGAGGCGGGACCTGGGCAGGAGGACTTTTTCTCTCCGGCGAAGCGATTCCGCCGGGGATACTTCCCTCCGGGAGGGGGAAATAGAAGCCAACGACATCATCAACGATCCTCTCATCATGGGAGGACCAATCTTCACCAGCACCATCTCATCTCAAACCCTAGTTCATCTTTTGTATTCAATCTTTGTTCCAAAATCTCATATTGGTACCTATGTGTTGATAGTAGTATTGATTACATCTCGTAGTTGATGCTAGTTGGTTTATTTGGTGGAAGGTTATATGTTCAGATCCTCAAGCATATTCAATACATCTCTGATCTTGAACATGAATATGATTTGTGAGTAGTTACTTTTGTTCTTGAGGACATGGGAGAAGTCTTGTTATAAGTAATCATGTGAAGTTGGTATTCGTTCGATATTTTGATGATATGTATGTTATTCTTCCTTTAGTGGTGTCATGTGAACATCGACTACATGACACTTCACCATACTTGGGCCTAAGGGAAGGCAGTGGGGAGTAATAAGTAGATGATGGATTGCGAGAGTGACAGAAGCTTAAACTCTACTTTATGTGTTATTCCGTAAGGGGCTGATTTGGATCCATATGCTTTATGCTATGGTTGGATTTATCTTAATTCTTCTTTCGTAGTTGCGGATGCTTGCGAGAGGGGGTAATCATAAGAGGGTTGCTTGTTCAAGTAAGAACAGTACCCTAGCACCGGTTCACCCACATATCAAATTATCAAAGTAGCGAACGCGAATCAACTAAACATGATGAACGTGACTAGACGACAATTCTCATGTGTACTCGAGAACGCTTTGCTTATCATAAGAGAACGTTCCGGCTTGTCCTTTGCTATAAAAAAGATTGGGCCACCTTGCTGCACCTTTATTACTATTGTCACTTGTTACTTGTTACGAATTACCTTACTACAAAACTATCTATTACCGCTACTTTCAGTATTTGCAGAGATTACCTTGTTGAAAATCGCTTATCATTTCCTTTTGCTCCTCGTTTGGTTCGACACTCTTACTTATCGAAAAGACTACGATTGATCCCTATACTTGTGGGTCATCATGTGCCAAGTCAGCCGGTGGTGTCCCCTTTAGGGGGCGCTTGTAATGGTTTCCGCCTATTTTTTCCACATATTAACCAGGCGATTAGACAGTCCCCCTTTCTAAATAAAGTGAGTCCTAAGGGTCCGTTTTGTTTAAAAACAAAAACTGGAGGTTAGTCTTTAGAGTATAGAAAACTTGCACGAATCTTAAGGTTGAGATCGACGGTTCTGGGTGTCGATTGAGATTTAACTACTTCTCGGCCAACTAAGAGTTAGCAAATCATCTTGCACACATGAGAGAGAGAGAGAGAGAGAGAGAGGGGGGGGGGGGAAACGAAAGAGTGAACAAAACAGATTGGAGCAAAACATAGTCCAATTCTTATACATGCACATGGTTCTTACAACTTGTTTGATTTTTTTTTTTTTTGAAAGGAACACATATGCATTCCATCGTGATATGGTGCTAGGCATATCGCCAGCTACAGTGTCTCGTATAAGTATAGGAAAATGGCCAAGCCATGTCAACCATTCCCCATGTGGGTACCATGCACTCATGTGCATCAACACTACGGTCATGATTACAACTAGCGACGAAGAAGCGCGGCGCACGCCACGCCCGTGACCGATTCCATCTGTATTTTGCCGAAATAAGCAGGAAAACAACATGTATTACGTGAGAAAATAAAATGAAAAAGAGAGTACAAACTTTATCTTTACCCCATGATCTGTGTAGGCACATAACAAACATTAAATGGTTTAACAAATTAAGTAAACCGGCTGGCCTATTAATATTTTCGTAAGCATATATTTTCCCCTTTCGTAAGTAAAAAAATGTGATGGGAGTGGTTGTAATATGTATTTGGATTCATTCTCATATGGCCTGGTTGATTAACAATGAGATCAAATGGGATTGTCAATGTGTAGACCCAATAGTAGGGAAATATTTCTTGTCCAGTTTGTGCATCATTTTCATCTACATTTCATATGCAGTTCCTCTTTCATTCTCTCTCAAACATGGATTTATTTAATAAAATTCAAATTTAAAATTTTGTAAGTAATCTGAACCCCAAATTTGTCGCGGTGTGAAAATGGATAGTAATTGGCAGAGAGCTTATTTTAACGCAATATCTATGAATGATTAATCTGATAATAGGACGTTCTACCCAATGTGCTTTTCGAACTGTGATATAGGATAAGTGGTGTGTCCGTACTTCGAGAAATTTTGGCGGCTGAGGAATAATTGATTCTACAATAATTTTTTGAGCAAACACTACCCTCTACGAATGAGCCACTATCTTGTATTTCTCTTTGAATCGGTCAAAAAAATAGAATAGGGAGTGGAGTGAAGGGGTTGGTCGAGTGATAGTTTTTATTTTCATGTTGCCTCTTCTCATTGGCTGCTTGTAGATTGTCATGATAGAGCGCGTCGTAGAGGTGGCTTCATTGACGGCATTGTGGTTGAAGCCTCTATCTAGTTGGCCACGTGGAAGGAGAAAGCGAGGTAGACGACGACAACATCATCGGCTATTCTCCTCGCATAGGTGAACGCACCGAGGGAGAAGGAGTCTTAGTTTTTCTCTTTGTATTTCTTCTGGATTTCTTTTTACGTGAATGAATAGTGCTGATTTTTTATTTTTGTTGTTCCGGTTTATTCGGGTGTATTGTTCTAGTTACAATTTAGGTATTGTTTCGGTTTAAGGTTTGGGTAGACTAATGTTTTCGGTTTATTTAGGTTTTGTTCCATTTCATTGGTTTTACTGTTTCGAGGTCAAGGAAGGAGGACGTGGGTGCTTCTTCTGGATTACTATTCATGTGAATGTATAGTGCTGGTTTACTGTTTTTATGTTCCGGTTTATTCGGACGTATTGGGCTATTGGTACGGTTAGCATTTCTGGGTTTATTCGGATATTGTTCCCTTTTTTGTTCAAGTAATTGTTGGATGCACTGTTTACTGATGGCGTGATGTAAAAGTGGGCATTAATCGGTCGAGAACTTATTTTACCCATGGGTTACTGTTCACGCAATATACTGTACGGCTCTGCGTCGGTAAATGAATCCTAGTATTTTTAAGACTGTATATTTTTCTCTGGAACACTATTCACACGGGGCTGCTGTTCACCGTCACTGTTTATGTTAGACACGTAATTGAATAGTAACCTAGCAAAAAAAAAGTTAAAAAACCAGAAAAATCAAACTCTTCCCACTTTAGTATTGTTATTATTACTTATGAGCTACATCAACAGCATTCAGTCCTACTTTCCATTTGGAATTTTACATCTCTCAACAAAGTACCTAATTCGGAATCTCAATTCTTGATTCGTGCGAGAGCCGGCCGCCTCTCAAGGCATTTGGATTCCTGGTCGTTCGATCTGCTCCTCCATTTGATCTCACTCGTTGTTTTTTCAGTGGTGGAGGTATAAAAGCTAGCTGCCCACCCAATCCGTCACTCCCAGGCGTCCTTTTTGAAATACATGTTGAATAGTTTACACAATACAACGGTCAAATTTTAATAGTTGGGTATTTTAGAAATACAACGAAGATACACAATAATTGTGTGTGCTTCTGTTCCGGTATGAAGATATATAAATTTACACAATAATTTTTATATAGGTTGAACAATTAAATCCACATAAAGTTTTGAAAAAGTTCACTTTACCTCTTCGAAGTACACAATAATTAAAAAGAGAAAATATTTAAAAATACACATTGATTGCATATTGATAATTATTGCATTTTTATATGGGAAAATTTACGTGTCAGAAGACTAAACAGAAACTTGGAAAAAAAGAAATAAAATGATGGATAACGTATAAGAAAAATTGCAGAGCAATGCGTGGACTTGGTCGACATATCTTTCTAGCTAATTCCTGTACGAAAAGCATATTTCGCCCGCGTGGCCAGATCGTGCTGGTTGTTAATCAGGAGGTGTCAGTTTCGAAGCCCCTCCATAGGTATTTTTTTTATGTTGTTTCTCTCTAGCATATGTAGCATATGTAGCATTTGAGGCCGCACCAGTGCTCGTCAGGGCCACCCCGCCGCCTCCCCTGCAGCCACACCCAGGAGGTAATTAAACAAAAAATTATCGGCCTGGTGAATATCTAATAGCATGCTGCAATGCCTTGAAATTTGACCTCCGCTGAAAGTGTGGAACCAAGACTTAGAAGCTAGGTTTGCCTGGACCAACAACATTCAAACATGTCCATTGTTCACTTGATGTATGCTCTACTATAGTTAGAATCTGAAGTTCAGAAAGAAACTGTAATGTCTATGACAGTTTCAGTCTATAGTGCGGTTTTTTTTTTTTTGAACAATCACCGGGGGGAGAGGGTCCCCACCTGAATATATTACTCAAAAGCCCGAGGGCAAGTTGCACGTTACATTAAGAATTACAGCGAGAGGATAGGTACAGGCGCCAAGACACGGCAGCCTCCCTACTAACTGGGTCCTTAAATCTAAAGGCCCAAAGCGTAAAATCTGAGATGATGTTCCTAACAGTATCTAGGGGGGATTGCATCTCGTTACGGAAGACACGAGCGTTCCTGGAGTCCCACAGCTTCCAGAGGATGGCGAGGGCGACGGTAGGCCAAATGTTGATGTCGAGGCCAACCGGAGTCGGAGTATCCCAGATGAGGTCGATGGCGAGAGGGACCTGAAGGCCCAAGAGGGACCAAACCTGAGCCGCGCATGGGCAAAGGAGGGCGAGGTGCGTCGCATCCTCCAAAGGGATGCCGCAGCGAGGGCAAGACGACCCCGCGGTAATGATCTTGCGATGTAAGTTCGCCATCGTGCTAAGCCTGTCACGACAGATGAGCCAGCCGAAGATCTTAACCTTGATAGGTGCCTTGGAGCCCCAGATGTACCCTGCATTGAGGTCAAGCTCATGGTCGGAGGAAAGTGGTGAGTAGGCGCACCTCGAGGTGAACGAGAAGCCGTGGGTGAGGAACCTGTCATCAGGCGCATCGCTTATGGTAACATCCTGCAACAAAGACAAAACAGACGCAAGCTTGGCAGACGCCACATTGGTTAGGCGGTTCCGCAGAGTAGCGAGTAAACCGTTATGCATGACATGAGATACCAGGACAGAGGGGGAGGTTGAGTGCGAGAAGAGGTGGGGGTATGTTTCCGCAAGCAGGGTGGACAGGAGCCAAGCGTCGAGCCAGAAGAAAGTTGACGAGCCATTGTTGGTAAGGACGAAGGAGATTTTACGAAGGTGGCAAAGCTGTTGATTAACGATTTTCCAGAGATAGGAGGGGTTTTGAGGCTTATTCGAGAAGTCGAGAGAGTAGTGTTGGAAGAACCAGTTGACCCAGGGTAGGTCTGTTTTTTGGAGAAGTTTGTAGGCGAATTTCATGAGGTAGTTGTTTTGGAGAGTGAGATTTTTTATACCGAGACCACCAGCCGGCTTGGGTTTGCAAACGTTTTTCCAAGCGATAAGGCATTTTGCTTCGGAGCAAGATTCCTCGACAGCCCAGAAGAAGGACCTGCGGATAGCATCTAACTTTTTGAGGATCTTCTTGGGGAGTCTAAAGACAGACATGAAATGAGTGGCGAGGGCGTCTAGAGTGGAGGAGATGAGTGTAAGTCTGGCGCCGCGAGAGAGGAGTTTTGCCGCCCAACCGGAGAGGTATTTTAGGAAGCGCTGAATGATGGGTTCAAAAGCAGAGGACGGAAGGCGCGTGTGAGAGAGAGGAAGGCCTAGATAGATTTGGGGGAAGGAGGATAGCCCGCAGTCGAAGGTGAGGGCGATGTTCAGGCTAGTGGCGTGGTCCGTGTTGATGGGCACGAATGTTGTCTTCTGGAAGTTGATGGAAAGGCCGGTAGCGAGGGCGAACTTGTCGAGGATATCTTTGAGAGTGGTCGCAGCTTGGGTAGAAGCATGGGCAATGATTAGGGTGTCGTCAGCATATTGGAGAACAGTCGGTGGTCGGTCCTTGTAGATCGGGTGGCAGAGCTGGTTGGGAACGAAGGCCTCGAGGATTAAGCGTTGCAGCAGGTCGGCTACTATAATAAAGAGATAGGGGGAGAGCGGGTCACCCTACCGAAGACCATTCTTACAGTTGATCCAAGGGCCCGGCGTCCCATTTAGCATGACCGCAGTCTTGCTGGAGACAAGCAGAGTTTTGATCCAGCTGACGGTATTAGGTGGGAACCCTCTAGAAAGGAGAATGAGGCGGAGGGAGTCCCAACTGATAGAGTCAAAGGCTTTGCGGAAGTCTAGTTTGAAAACCATAGTGGGCGCCTTTCGAATGTGGCAAGCGCTAAGAAGGTCGGCAGCAAAGATGAAGTTCTCTGCAATGCACCTGGCAGAGATGAAGCCAGTTTGGTTTCCATGAACTAGAAGAGGGATGAGAGGTTTAATCCTGTTGGTAATAATCTTAGCGATTGCTTTGGGAGTGCAGTTCTGCAGGGATATAGGTCTGAAGTCATCAGGGGCTCTGGCAGAGTCTTTTTTTGGAAGAAGGATCATGTGGGCACGGTTGAAACGCTCCACATCTACCCGACGGTTGGCGAAGTCGTCGAAGAAGGGAAGGATTGTATGTTTAATGTTGTGCCAAAATTTACGGTAGAACCTGGGGCCGAGGCCGTCGGGACCGGGACTAGCATTGACGTTCATCTGGAGGAAGGCATCTTGGACTTCCTGGGCGGAGAAAGGGGAGTCTAAGTGGCGCAGTTGAGGACGCGGAGTCGGATAAAGCTCTTGGAGGGAAAAAAAAAGCCAAGTCGAGGCTTTTGAAGTGCCGAGAAGGTTGTGAAAGAAGTTGTGAAGGATGGCGGCCTTGCTGTCATGGGCAGAGAACTCGACCCCATTGACCTCGAGGATGGCGATGTTGTTTTTGCGGAACCTCTGAGAGGCAGAGACATGGAAGAATTTGGAGTTTTCATCCCCGTCGATGACGGCTTTGACTTTCCCCCTTTGCTTCCAGAAGAGAACCTTCTGACGGATGGCTCGTTGAAGGGCGGTGATAACGACTAGTCTAAGGGAGGACTCAGGTCGGGATAGAATGCGTTTTTCTTCAAGGTGGTCAATCATGTCAATGATGAGCTTGCAGTCAATTTCGCGCTGGTGGACAGGTCTGATAGATTTTGTCCAAATTTTGAGGTTCGATCTAGTACGCTTGATGGCAGTGGCAAGGGCTAGGTCCGAGGTGATAGATGTGTGATCACACTAGTAGAAAAAACCCCTTTAGTCCCGGTTCCAGAGGGCCTTTAGTCCCGGTTCTGGAACCGGGACTAAAGGGTCGGGACTAATGCCCAAGACCTTTAGTCCCGGTTGGCTTACGAACCGGGACCAAAGGCCCTCCACGTGGCCACTCTCTGTGCGTGGGCTGGAGGACCTTTAGTCCCAGTTGGTGTTACCAACCGGGACTAAAGGTGGAGCCTTTAGTCCCGGTTGGTAACACCAACCGGGACTAAAGGAAAAAAAAATCAAATTTTTTTTTCAAATTTTTTGATTTGTTTTTAATTTTTTTTCTGATTTTCACAATTTAATCTCTAATCACCCCTCCTCACTGCTTTAGAATTTAATCTCTAGTCTCTAATCAGCACACATTCCAAATCGTCTAACTTCCCGGCCGGTCATCCATCCTCTCACTACTCCAGCCCCAGCACGCTTAACTTTCAGGTTCTATCTCCCCTAGTTTCCAAGTCTGCACTTGTTGTTTTCCTGACAATCTTAAGCTATCAATCCTGTTAACCCTTAGGTCTTGATGTCACATGATTTAATTTTTTGAATTCTAAACAATTATTAAAATAAACAAAATAAGTACTAATAATATTGAATTTCAATGAAAATAAAATAAGTAATAATATTATTTTATTAAATTTTTTTGCCATTTATTCATTTAATATGACATAATTAATATCTTTAAATCTGTAAATCGAAATTTGACAAATAATATATCCATTATTATCAGAAAAATGTGAGGAATCCAAATATGACATCATTTATTTTTTTTTAAATTATTTTTTTGATTTGAAATAACTCTTTTTCCTTTTGGAATTTTGAGAATTTCAGAACCCCTTTAGTCCGGGTTGGTGTCCATCCAATCATACCGTCAACTACACATCTGCTAGCACCGTCCCAGCCAGAGTCACAACTAAGGTTAACCAAGCCAGAGTCAGCCCTTTCTAACTTCATTTGCTATTTTTCATGCATTTAATGATTTTTTTGAGCTAAATGACCCTGAAATTGAAAAGCACTACAAATGAACTCTGAAAAGGTTGAAACTTGGCATGGTATCATCATTTCACCCACATAGCTTCTGCTAAAAAGTTGAGAGGGTTACGGCAAAAACTTGATGCACTTCGTGTACAAACTGGACCATCTCATTCGAAGTATCAAGGTTTCGGACGAAAACCCATCTGTTACAAAGGCATTTCATTTTTTTAATTTATTTCAACTCCACACTTTTTGTGCATTCAATATGCACCATTCAAAGCCACATCCTCAAATTTCAATGATTTCTAACTTCATTTGCTATTTTTCATGCATTTAATGATTTTTTTTGAGCTAAATGACCCTGAAATTGAAAAGCACTACAAATGAACTCTGAAAAGGTTGAAACTTGGCATGGTATCATCATTTCACCCACATAGCTTCTGCTAAAAAGTTGAGAGGGTTACGGCAAAAACTTGATGCACTTCGTGTACAAATTGGACCATCTCATTCGAAGTATCAAGGTTTCGGACGAAAACCCATCTGTTACAAAGGCATTTCATTTTTTTTAACTTATTTAAACTCCACACTTTTTGTGCATTCAATATGCACCATTCAAAGCCACATCCTCAAATTTCAATGATTTCTAACTTCATTTGCTATTTTTCATGCATTTAATGATTTTTTTGAGCTAAATGACCCTGAAATTGAAAAGCACTACAAATGAACTCTGAAAAGGTTGAAACTTGGCATGGTATCATCATTTCACTCACATAGCTTGTGCTAAAAAGTTGAGAGGGTTATGGCAAAAACTGGATGCACTTCGTGTACAAACTGGACCATCTCATTCGAAGTATCAAGGTTTCGGACGAAAACTCGTTTGTTACAAATGCATTTCATTTTTTTAAACTTATTTCAACTCCAGACTTTTTGTGCATTCAATATGCACCATACTACAACATGTTAAAATCTACAGAAAGAACTAACTAAAAATAATAAAAAACAACAATTAAATGACTAAAACAACTATATAAGCAAAACATTATTGTTTTAATTAAAATCCTAATTTAAATTATTCTAAAAATAACCAAATAAATCTTACTGTGACAACAATCTAACACGTGACTAGGAGCAAAAAGAATTAAATTAAAAACTATTTGTAAACTCAAGTTATTCACAATCTAGGGTTTGAAGCAAATTTGAACAAATTCAAATTTAAACCATTCAAATTTGAAAACTAATGGCACAAACAGAAACTAGACAAAATTTTGAATCTAATGCAAAAAGAATCACTCAAAAACATCAAATATCTTAAAAGATATAAGCAATTTAAAACAGAAACTAAAAACAGAAAACAAATGTAAAAACAGGAAAACTACCTTTAGTCCCGGTTGGTAACACCAACCGGGACAAAAGCCTCAACCCCTTTAGTCCCGGTTGGTAACACACCAACCGGGACTAAAGGGGTTGAGGCTTTTGTCCCGGTTGGTGTTACCAACCGGGACTAAAGGGGCTGGCACCGTTCGAAGCCCCTTTAGTCCCGGTTGGTATCTCCAACCGGGACTAAAGGTCCCGTTCGAACCGGGACTGATGCCTGCGCCGCTCGAACCGGGACTAATGCACCCATTAGTCCCGGTTCGTAACAGAACCGGGACGAATGCTCTGATCTGGCCTGGACCAAAGCCCTGTTTTGTACTAGTGTCATAGGGCCAGGCCTCAGAGACGATACGTTTGCATGCTGGATGAAGGGCCCAGAAAGATTCAAACCGGAAAAGGCGGGAGCGTGGAATATGGGAAGAGACGTTGACGATGAGCGGAACATGGTCGGAAGAGAAGCGAGTCAGGGAGGAAAGGGTTGAATTGGGGAACCTGTCTTCCCAAGCAAGGTTAATGAAAGCTCTGTCAAGGCGTTCGAGAGTTGGAGTTAGCCGATTATTGGACCAAGTGAAGGTTCTATCCATAAGAGGAAGCTCGATGAGGTGCAGATCGGAGATGGCCGTGTTAAACATGTCAGCTTCGGAGGTGTGGAAGTTTTTGTTATTTTTCTCACAGGCGAAACGGATGAGGTTGAAATCACCGATGAGAAGCCATGGTGTGGAGTCGTTTGGGGCGATGTCTCTGAGCTCTTGAAGGAAGACAGTTTTGAGCCATCGTTGCGATGGGGCATATATATTGGATATGGTTAGGCTGGTGCCGGAGACCGGACAAGATAGGTTTAGGGACGTGGTAAACCTGCCGTGAGAGTGGTTAAGGAGTGTTAGATGGTGAGAATTAATCGCGGAGAAAATATATACCTCCAGCGGAGTTGATAGCGGGCAGCGAAACAGATTGGTCTAGCGAGCGGGGCATAAAGGAATTTAATTTAGTGAGAGAAACAGAGTCAAGCTTTGATTCTTGGAGGAGCGCAACAGAGGGATTTATCGCAATGATTTCGGAAAGGACGTCCTTGCACTTATCTACGTCACCGCGCACGTTCCAAGAGAGAATAGAGAAGCGAGATTATCCTATCGATGGCCAAGAAGAAACTAGACCTATGCAGACTACAAAGCGGATGAGAACTGGGCGCGGCTGGCGGCGCGTCGATCGAAGAGCACCCATCACCCGGGTGCGCTCTCCCGGCTGAACCCACGTCATCGATCATGGAGAAGGCAGCGCACCAGCAGCACGAACGGTTTCGGCCTCTTCAGCGTCAGCGCCGCAAACCAAAGCGATCTGGGCCAGCTTCTCCGCAGCGTCGTCCGCGTCAGAGGCCTCTCCCTCGGAGGTGCAAAGAGAGGAGCCCTGAACCGCCGCAGCTAGGTCGGCCGAGGCGGCGTCAAGGTTGAAACGGGCAGCCTTGAGCCGAGATGCTTTTTGAGCCATCGTGGAGTAGAACGGTGTTTCCCTGTCCGCGATGCGCGCGCTGCGACGCAGCTTGGCCGCGGAGACCACGCGCTGGGAGTGGACAGCCCGCTTGCGGATGGTGTTGGCATGGACAGCGAGGTCGGAGATGGTTGCAGAAGACGAAGGGCCAGCAGCAGTCGCCGCGTTGAAGGTGTGGCACAACGCGATGGCAGAGGCGTTGGAGGCGAAGGCCGCCCTCGGGACGACACCGAAGGCCGGCACAGGAGCTGCAGGCGCGTCGACTGCGCGTGGGGGCAGAGCCGGCGCGGCCTTGTCGTGGGCCGGAGACGGCAACGCAGCGAATGTGTGAGTGGGCGGAGTAGGGACGAGGAGCGCGGGCAGGGCGCCGCCCGGCTGCAGCGCGATGACAGAGGGGGGGTCCCTCCGCGACCATCTTCTCTTTTGCAGCACCGCGGCGGCACCACAGAGATCCATGGCGTGAGGGTGGCGGCCCCCTTCCTCTGGCCCGCTGGGCGAACTCCCGAAGCGTGGCTTCACGGACGGCGGAGGCGTGCGTATCACCTTTCAAGGGGCTCAAGTCCATTTGTTAGCATTGCAAAATGTATTGTGAGAATGGGTGTTGTTGCTGCTGACTAAAGGTAGCCGGCGTCGTCCTAGTCGTCGCCGCTCTACCTACACGCGCGCGCGAGAGAGAGAGTTTGGTTACAGAAAATAAGTAAGATCCAATGCAGCCCTATAAGAAAACCAAACTGAAATTGTAGTTTGAATCCAAACTAGTCCCGCCACAAACCGGCGAGGGCTTTATCGTTTACGACTTTGAACCGATTTGTCCATAACATCAGGTCATCAACAATTACTTGGTTGTAGAGTGATTAATCTGCCTGAAGATCTTGGCGTTTCTAGCATCACATATTTTTGCACAACACGATCGGTAATATGAAGGGCGTGAGCTTGTCGTCCATTCTTGTTGGCGTGGGGGTTTCCCAGATGCACTCGAAGGGGGAGACGGAAGGTTTTATCCCAATGGACCGCCAGATGCGTGCCACAGCAGGGCATCAGACGAACAGGTGGAGCTGATCTTTTGCATGGGCTATGCACATAGGGCATGTTGCATTCAGTAGTAGCGTTTTGCAATGCAGGTTCTCTCTCGTGTTGAGTTTGTCGACGTGTAGTCTTGTGGGGCCATTTGCTGTGAGAGAACTTTGTAGGCTCTCCCAGTCTAGAACTTGTGTGTTGTCACCTACGGTTTGGCCCTCCTATACAGACTAATCCATTAGGAGAACTTGTGTGCCTCAAACATATGGGATCTGATGCAGAATACATAGAGAGGTTTCAACCACTACTTTGTCGTGTTGACCCCCTCTCAATGCCGAAACAGGTTCAAATTTTCACGTCCGGGTTGACTGATCTGCAACGGGTTGATGTGGAGCCTCAGAACCCTTCTGACCTACAAGTGGCCATGAGCCTAGCACGTGCATATGAGCAACGAGCAACCATCACAGCTATGGCCTCCAATGAGAAGTCATCCATTCCTATCGGACAACAGCAGTGTACTTCCTGGAATGCTAAAGTTCCTGTTGGGGAAGAACACACAGTCTGTCGATTGACAAGTGCAAAGATGGCAGAAAGAAGGGGAAAAGGATTGTGTTTCAACTGCGATGAAAAATTCTCAAGGGGCCATCATTGCTGACGCCTTTTCAAGCTTGAAGTAAATGATGGCGATGACAAGGAAGATCTACCATGAACTACAGCAAGGGGGAGCTGTATCTACAAGGGGGGAATAATGTTGTGGCATTTAGGTTCCAGTTGTCTATTAAGCTTAGTCTAGAAGTTATCCAGGGTGAGGGTATGTGTGTCCTTGTAGAAGAGTCTTTGTGGGAAGAGTCCAGTTATCTCCTAGATGGACCCAGCCTAATCTAGAATTATCCAGGGTGTGTTGAATTATTGTTCAGTGAGCAGTAACCGATCTAAAGGGTCTATATAAGGATGTATCCCGTTATAAGGAGGCAAGCAATGAAATATCTAGTTCCTACCTATTTTTCTCTTCTACTCCTCTAATTCTCCTATCTTTCCCCACTACCCTTCTACCGTACCATGGTGACGACCCTCGCGTCCAGCAAGTATCCCACCCTGCAACCACCATAGCCAACGTCAGCTACAACATCAATGATGTACTGGTTTAACTGTACCATGGCCATGAGAACGTTTTCAGTGATCTTTATCATGCCTCCATGCAGTCTCCCATTTTACTGTTTAGCTTGCTGTTGTTTAATTTTTTTTTCTTCATGCCTTCCTCTGCCCACTTTTCTCTGTAAACTGTAATTACCTGTCTAAATTCCATTTATTTGTTATATGACTTATGGTTTTGGATAGGTTCTGTGCAATTAGATTTATTCATTTATTGACTTTGCAATTTGATCATCTGTGTTTAAAAAAGGGTTATCTACATCGTCCACACGAAATTGGTATTACTACTAGACTCTATATACTCTGTGAGTGTACAAATGGACTTATTATATTGAATATATACTTCCTGACAACTTCACTCACTGTTGAATGGCCATTTCAGGTATAACGCCTATCTTCTACAGATTCTCCCGGACGACCTCCTCGTGGAGATCCTCATGCGCCTTCAGCCTGAGCCCATCCACCTCTTCCGCGCTTCTCAGGTCTGCAAGCACTGGCGCGACCTCATCCACGACGCCCGCTTCCTCCGCCACTTCAGTGAGTTCCACGGGGGGCTCCTCCCATGCTTGGCTTCTTCAGCAACCAGCCGTGGCTTCCGTTCTTCACTCCCATCGCCGACGCCTTCGCGGTCTCCACTGCTGCCAAGATGTCCAATGCCGATTGGTCGGTCTTGGACTGCCGCCATGGTCATGCCCTCTTGGAATTTGCGCACTACGGGGAGCTATCTGTGTGCCACAAGGAGCTGCTTGTCTGGGCCCTCGTCACTGGTGACACGATCTGCCTGGCGTATCCTAGTTGCCTCCCCAAGCAGGCCACATACAATTGCACGGTTCTCTGCATGGCTGGACACAGCGACAGCCATTCGTGCTCGGTCCTTGTGGCGCTCGTGTTCAAGGTTGATATCATCACATCTGGCTGCGTCTACTCGTCTGAGACTGGTGTCTGGGGTGAGATCACTTCGATTCATATACCAGGTTCATGTGTTGGCATGTTGCCGACGGCTCTTGTTGGGAACACACTCTATTGGCTGTTGGAGAACGATCGCATCATCGAGTTTGATTTGGATAAGCATAGATTGGATTTAGTTGAGAAGTTGCCACATAGCTACGAGAAGCAGGTTTACATCATGCCCACAGAGGATGGTCTTCTTGGTTTAGCCGGAATTGATGATTCGAATCTCCATTTGTGGTCAAGGGTAGTTAACAGGGTGGTATCATGGGAACGTCGCATGGTCATTGATCTGGTGGAGTTTCTTGGGCCAGCGGGTTTCTAGCGAATCTAGCTGGCTATGCTGAAGATGCTGATGTGATCTTCATTCATGTGTATGATAGCACCTACATGATCAATCTCAAGTCCATGATGAAGATTGAGCTGGAATTTCATATTACAGGGCCCATGTTTCCTTACGCAAGTTTCTACGCTCCAGGTATTGCCATTGTTTTCGATGTTGCATAGTCCACTTTATTCTTCCAAACTAACGGATGTCTAGATGAGTCATTGTAATCTTTTATCGCATGTGATTCCTTAATTGTTCCTAATGTTGTAGCAAAAGGTCTTGGCGCCTACTGCCTCGCCGCCGAGCCATCTTCTTCCTCAGCACCCTCCCCCACTACTCGCTGTCACAGAGGCCAGGCTCGCGCTCCACCTTCGCGGATTCACACGGTATGATTATGATATTAACCAATTTAGTTGTGAACCTTGTTAATTACATAGCAGCAGCAGCAACAACAACAACAAAGCCTTTAGTCCCAAACAAGTTGGGGTAGGCTAGAGCTGAAACCCATAAGATCTCGCAACCAACTCATAGTTCTGGCACATGGATAGCTAGCTTCCACGCACCCCTATCCATGGCTAGTTTCAGCTTTCAGAGCCATCATGCCTTCTCCAGTCAACTCAGATCCCTTTCCTATCGAACCAAACTCAACTCAGTGTAATCTTTTGGCATAAGGCTGTCAAACTAGCAACTATATACTATGCGATTCTTTTTTGTATTAGCGATGACGATGATAGCTGGTCCGGGTCATGGTCAGGTGTAGGCTTGGGAGTTGGGACATGGACCTGGTTTAGCATTTTTAGCAACATCATCAATTAGGATGCCAAATAGTTTAGTCCCTAGCTAGGAAGTTGTTAGCATAATCCCCCAGGGCCCCTTTTGCATAGTTTTCTACGTGAAAGCAATATGATGTGGAATCAAAACAACCCCCTTGGAAGGAAACATTTTATTTTGTTCGCACCAAACAAGGCCTACTAATTAAGCTCCAGTAGAAATTACTAGTCTGTCTGTCTTGTTTTACTAGTCTGTCTTGTTTTTCTTAATGGCCTATTGGCTGATTCTTTCAGTCCTAGGGACAAATGATCTCAACACTGAATAATACAGTTGTACGTTTTCAGATGTTCTATTGCGTTTGTTTGTAATCGTTTACAAATTCAGTTCGTTGGATTGTTTCTTGTAGCTGTTTTGAACATTTACCTGTTCTTAAGGATACTTTCATAAACTTGAAACTGTTTGTAGCTGTTTTGAACATTAGTTAGTCTCTTCTTAAGGTTACTTTCATAAAACTGAAATTGCTTGCCAAAGGACCAGATCCTGGGGATATCTCCCCCTTTGTAGAAAATTTGCCAATTCTTTGTATCCTTACTTTCAGTAGTGACATTCTGTTTTCAATTGTTTTGGAGGGAGGCTGGGGCAGATCATTAGATTAGGAGAATAGTTTGGGGAGGAAGTGGCAGAATTCAGGTTGAGAGCAGCACTCCAGTATGCAACCTAGCGGAGATATCCAGCAGAAAGAATATCTCCAATGTAGCTGGCGTCAGAAATTTTCTCCATGCATATATGGTTTGTAATAATGTACTGTATGTCGTAACAAGCTGGAAGGAAGAAGGTAATCTTAAACAGGCTGTGCGCTATCAGATTTTACCCCCTATGAAAACAGGCTCCAACCACGACGCTGGACACTGGTGGTTTTTGTTGTTTCGTTTGGAAATCGCGTTTGCCATACACAAGTTGCCGGAATTTTGGCTTCCGGCAACAGTTTCTATGTACGTTTTTGTTGTCTAACTAGGCTCCAGTCGTCAATATCACACGTTTTTACACTAGTATCTTGTATCATGCTGCTATATTTCTCCTGAACATATGTTTTACCGTTATGCTCTTATTTAGTTCTGGAGAATGCCAGTCAAAGCATTGCCAATCTGATGACACCTTCTTATTTTTGTGTGGTGCAGAAGGGGAGGTCAAAGGCCCGAGGCTGGCGCTAGATGTAACTTGATCGGCCGTGGAATGCGGGCGGGCGCCTCTTTGTATCTCCTGTCTTCTGAGCGAAAAAAAACTTGTAATTAATTGGTTATGTGTGTGCTACTGTAGGATCTGTGTCCCAGGATCTGGGTGCCTGGAGCTTGTCCCAGGATCTGTCTGTTAATGTAGGGTTATGTATTGGGTTAAACCCACGGTTGTGTATTAGGTGCACTTGTTTTTTGCTCCTGACAAGTTTTGCCTGCTTACGGTTCGGTCGCTTGGGTAAAGGTTAAACTGAAGATTGCAGTGTTGTGGTTGGATTGAGCTGTGGATGGTTTGTGATTCAGCTTTTGAGAATGTGTGTTTTTTCCAGTTATTCTGGCGTTCTCATTAGACTGCATTTGAGTATGTGCCATTTTGTGTAGCCAAATGGAATGGACTTTTATCAGGGAAAATTAAGAAGCAGATTCCAGGCTCTACTCTAGCTTGCTGCTTACATGGTTATCCCAAGCACATTTAGGCTGGCAATAATAACCAATATTAATGTTGCTAAAGGTTTTCTTTTTGCGGGTAATGTTGCTAAAAGTTTGTCCACTGGTCGAGTATTAATTTGTTTTGACCTATCAATCAACTCAATGGATAACCAAAAATGTCTTTTTGCAGGGCGTTAGTTTACATGGACATCGGTCATACTCATACAGGGCCTTAGTGCCTGTCACCTTATAATTGGCTGCAAAATTCAAATGAATGTCGATCGGTTTTCAGTCGGATGTCCCATCAAACTATGACGGTGGATTTATTATATATGATATATAGCGTACATAGATATAGATAATTGGCTGCAAAAAAGCTTTCTGACTGGTTGATGTGATGGGGGAGTTCCTATTCGCCGCGTCGTGTGGCGGAAATTGAGCAATTGCGCACCCCCTCCCCGTGCGCGCGCTTTGGCCCGGCCCAAGTACCGGGTGGGGCGGCCTGTTTTTTGTTTTTTCGCTATTTTTAACTTTGATAAATGGTCACGAATCCCAATGTTTGAGATTTCATTTTTTAATTTTTTTTACATATTTTTTTTTTTCATGATTTCAAAAGATGTTCATGAATTTGAAAAATGTTCTTGGTTTCAAACAATATTCACAAATTTTAAAAATGCTGTTGAATTTCAAAAAATGTTTATGAATTTTAAAAATGTTACCATATTTTAGAAAAATTCAAAAATTTGAAAAAAAATCTTGAATTTCAAAACAGTTCTCTTATTTCAATAAATATTCCAAATTTCAAATATGTTCATGTATTTCGAAAAATGTTCTCGGATTTTAATAAAAGTTCAGGTATTTCAAAAATGTTCCTGTATTTCAAAAGATGTTCATGAATTTAGAAGTGTCCATGATTTGACAAAATGTTAATTAATAGTATACAAACAATTCTTGGATTTCAGAAAATGTCCCGAAATTTAAAATAAATGAGGAAGAATTAGAAAATGTTCATGATATGAATTTTTTTCATGAATTTAAAAATTGTCGGCAATTTAAAAAATCACAATTTTCAAAATTATTCTAGAGTTTTAACTTTTTTTCAAATATTGTCTGCGACCCAAAAATATTGCCAAATTCGCGAAATGAAAAAAATACAAAATGAAAAGATAAAACTAAAATGAAAAAAGAAGAAATGGACAAAATACACAGGAAAAAGGAAAAAGCGGTCTGGGAAGGTTCAAAAGCTCCCTTTTTTTGGAGACAAAGGTTCAAAAACTCCCAAAACCGGAAGATGGAGGAGCCATTCTAATTGGGCCGGGCCAATCATAACCTGGTGCGCGCCTGTGGTGGTGTTGCAAGAAAGCAGTTCGGTCTGTGTCAGCCAGGAACTGGGCCAAATCCTTTGGGCCTTAGCAGCCCAGCAGACCGACCCAGAACTGCTCTGGCTAACTTTACTTGACCCCCGAGCCCTCCCGACCCCGGCCCTTCCTCCTCCCCATCTCCGACCGCCATGGCCGCCGACCCTAGCTCCGACCTCGCCAACGGGGCCCCGGCCCCCGCCCCCGCCGCCGACAAGAAGAAGTCGCGCGAGAGCGAGCGCCGCCGCCGCCGCCGGAAGCAGAAGAAGAACAAGGCGCCCGCGTCCGACGCCGCCGCAGACGCCGACGCGGCCACAGATGCCGAGGAGGAGAAGCCCGACTCCAAACCTCCGGTACGTGGATGGGCGCCCGGTGCACCCTAGGGTTCAGGTGGATTTTGCGACGGTCTCTCTGACGCTGGGTTGTGCCGCAGGTGGAGATCGAGGTGGAGTACGTGCCGGAGGAGCCGGACCTCGCCGACGGCCTCCTCGCCGACTTCAAGAGCATCTTCGACAAGTTCACCTTCAAGGAGCCCCCCGCCGCCGAGGTACCTGGAGCCCGTCGATTACCAAGCAAAACCCTACCTATGAATCTCTCTCTAGTTTTACCTGCCCCGCGGTGGAGCTTATAGTGCTCTCTGCAATCTGCACTAGTCTTAATTGGTTGGTGGCGTTGTGCTGGCAGGATGGGGAGAAGAAGGACGAGGCCGCCGACGCGGCGAAGAAGGGGTCGGGGTCCGACTCGGACGACGATGAGCAGGAGACCCAGCAGAAGAAGAAGGAAGGGGGCATCTCCAACAAGAAGAAAAAAGTTTGCTTTTCTCTCTCTCTCTCTCTCTCTCTCTCTCTCTCTCTCTCTCTCTCTCTCTCTCTCTCTCTCTCTCTCTGCCTGATTGTTGAATTGCCTGTTTTTTATGAGCGATTGTTGTGGTTTCGTACAAGGCGCTAAGCATGAATTCTGTTGTTTTGGTTTGTGCTTTGTAGCTGGAACAAAGGATGAAGATTGCGGAGCTGAAGCAGATATGCAACAGGCCCGACGTCGTCGAAGTGAGCCACCCCCCTCCTTTTCTTTTGCTGTGAACCAGATGTGCTGGCAGTCTGGTCTGCCTGTATTGCGTTGAACGGATGTGTTGACGCAGCATCCTATACTTCTGCACTTGCCTGTCTATTGTTTTGCATTGCCAAAGGTTGCCAATGATCTCTAGTTGATATAACTCAAATTGCACCCGGGGGTTTGTTTAAAGTCATGTAGTATTGTCGTCTGGTCATGCAGCAGCCATTGGCTGCAGGCTTTGTAACAACACACTTCACCTCTAAAAGGTTATGTTAGGCTGGATTGCTAGAAAACTGTGCTAGCAACTTGTACCATCACTTCTTGTTGATATAACTAAAATTGCATTGGAGAATTTGTTTTAAGTCATGTACTATTCTGGTCTGGTCATGCAGTTTCCATTGTCTGTGCAGTTAGTAACAACACACTTCGTTAGTGACGATGTGTTTGAACTTATGTAAGCTTTCTGTTTTATCCGAGTAAATAATCCGTAGTAAGGTTCACGGCAACTTAGGAAGTTTATCTTAGGCTGGGTTGCTAGAAAAATGTGCCAGCAACTTTCACCTTTCACCTTTCACAGTTCTAAGGTTAAGATGTATTTCTCTTATTAAAGGCCATGACAGCATGCACACATGTGTACCCATGCAGCTTGTATCGGTGGTGTGAACATAAGATGAGATAATGTCACTAAACTATTTGTTGTGTGCAATCTTCTTTAACCCATTGCCATTAGCAGTGTAAAATTGTTTATGGATTAGCTTCAACTGATGCAATTATGCTCCTCCTGCCAGGTTTGGGATGCGACTGCATCAGACCCCAAGTTACTTGTCTATCTGAAGTCTTACAGGAACACAGTACCTGTCCCAAGGCACTGGTCTCAAAAGAGGAAATTCTTGCAGGTTTGTAATACACGTACCATGAATAATCTTGTTATGCATAATTTCGTAATGAGTACTTGGATGCACCGCTGAGAAATAAACCACAGAGTCAGAAAATAGTGTTGTTAGTAGTGGAGTTGGTAGGCAGATGCAAACAGATCATCACTTTCTTTGAACTCACTTGTAAAAGTGTTGGAGCATCTCCCTCAATTAATATCTGTCATCTAACTAATACTGCATGCTTCCATGTATTGTTACAGAAGTTTTTTTTCCCCATGGGCCTGCATCTAAATGCATGTTGCATTAGAAGAAAAAAAAACTCAGAAGCATCAAAATCTACATAGCAATAGGGTTGCCATGGCAAAAAGACAAAAAAGCTAAACTTCAACGAAAGAAAGAAAATCAAACAAGTCAAAAACACCCCCCCCCTCAAACATGCATCTAAATGCGTCTCATTTTGTATTAGAAGTAACTCACTTGTAAAATAGAGCACCATGGTTACAACAACCATATACAAGCCAACCAAAAACAGACAGAAAACCAGAAACAAAATAAGACCAAAAAAGCTATGCAGAGCAGGAAAGAGAAACAAAACACAAGGGCCAAATTCACTTAATGCCTAGCACACTTGGGTTTTGTCCTTGCATCATCGAACAGTGTAAGCCCATAACTGCAACTGTTCGGGCCAGCATGCATAAGCTAGTGTAACTCATTGCAAAGTGTCATGGAAGTACCATGGGTGGGTGTTATTAGAAGGGGGGAGGGAACATAAAGTCGATAAGGTTTTTACCCTCCCTCTTATACAGATATATAATTCTTGCAGGGATGCTGCAACTTCCTGGGAGCAAGGTCTTGGTGGTACTGTACTTGAGTGATTGCTGTAGTATGAATGCTAAAGTGTCTGATCTAGTTGATTCATGCTAGGCATTCCCTTGAAAGTCATTTAGGTCCATCTAGGATCTTCCTTTGGTCCTCCTTTGTTTGCGTATACATTTGCCCAGGTCTTTGCAACTTTTTTATATCTCCAAAACATGAAATTACGCTTTGCTTCATATTATCTATATCTTTTCGAATAGATTTTACATTACCATGTTATTTCTTTCAGGGCAAGAGAGGTATCGAAAAACAACCATTCCAACTTCCTGACTTCATTGCTGCAACTGGAATAGAAAAAATAAGACAGGTATCTTAATATCTTGGTCCTTTGTAGCAATGCTATGGACATTGTATCTCCCTTGTCAACTTGGTAACTCTGGGAGTTTTGTTTTATTGGCACTTTAATTTTTATTCCACAAATGGGCAAGATGGACAATTGTAAGTAGCTTTCCAAATGCATTTTCAGGCATATATCGAGAAAGAGGATAGCAAAAAGTTGAAGCAGAAGCAGCGGGAGCGTATGCAGCCAAAAATGGGCAAGATGGATATAGATTATCAGGTCAGTTAATTCCTGTTGAGGCCCATCTGAGGGCTCCTTTGATTCAAAGGAATTTTATAGGATTTCTGGAGGATTGAAATCCTTAGGATTTTTTCCTATGTTGGTCCTTTGATTCATAGGATTGGATCCCATAGGATTTTTTCCTATGGAATCTTTTGTACTACATTTCGTAGGAAATCTAACATCCACTTCAACCTCTTTTTACAATTCCTTTGTTTTTCCTGTGGCATCAAACACTCATTGCTAATCCTATAGGATTCAAGTGGGCATGCCACTCCAACCCTATACTTTTCCTATTCATACGTTTTCAAAATCCTACGAATCAAAGAGGCCCTGAGTTGCACATAGAAGCACATGCCATATATATTCGTGTTTTCTCCATAATGTGCAAGATGGATACAGAGCACTATTTATTTTCCCCCTGATTTTACTTAGGTGTTGAATAACACATGCCTGCATTTTCTCCTTGTGCTATACTTCTCTACATGCATATCTGGTTTGCCAGGTTTTTTATTACCCGCCACTTAGGCACTAATACTGATAATGTACACGTGAAAATATCATAGCTGATAAATACGATGTGTTTCTTCCATATGTTCAAATTTTAGACATGAGTTAACTTCTGAATGTGCAGGAATGCAAGTCTCACCGTAATTTTGTTGTGTGCAGGTTTTACACGACGCCTTCTTCAAATATCAAACAAAACCAAAATTGACTAGTCATGGTGACCTTTACTACGAAGGGAAAGAGTTTGAGGTACTTTTTTGCTTCGCTCTCTTCTTAATGTCAGAAACAGATATAATTGATAATTGTTTGGGACATCCATATGTCTGTTCTCAAACCTGGCTCACCGAGCATAATACATGTATGAACTCAACAGGTCAAACTTAGGGAAATGAAGCCAGGTATGCTGTCCCGAGAACTTAAAGAAGCTCTTGGTATGCCAGAAGGTGCACCGCCTCCATGGCTTATAAACATGCAGGTATTGTTCTTTTTATAAGAAGAAAAAAACTCCAGGCAGCTGGTCTTCTGGTTGACTGATCTCTTGTTATTGACCAGTTATTAACTGACATGAAATAATTTTGGTAGAGATATGGTCCTCCGCCCTCTTATCCTTCACTGAAGATTCCTGGTCTGAATGCCCCAATTCCTCCTGGTGCTACTTTTGGTTACCGGCCCGGGGAATGGGGAAAGCCTCCCGTGGATGAGGTAATTTACAACAAATATGATTTCCATGGGCTCGGCTGTGGTTAAATGCGGCTTCTGTAATGAAAATAAATTTCTTTTCTGACCTATTTATTTGTTTTGGCCAACAGCATGGACGCCCCCTCTACGGAGATGTTTTTGGTATCCTACAGCTGGATGAACCTAATTATGACGTATGTTTGATCGCCTAATTTTCCTTGAAATTGAACTGCAGCTCTACCAGTTAGCTGACTGTTGTGTTGCATTGTATTCCAGGAGGAGCCTGTTGACCGCAGCAAGCATTGGGGAGACTTGGAGGAGGAAGAGGAAGAGGAGGAAGAGGAGGAGGAGGAAGAGGAAGAGGAACTAATGGAAGATGAAGATATGGAAGCTGGCATGCAGTCTGTCGACACCATGTCAAGGTTCTTTCTATAATAATTATTTGATGACTAGCTTAGATTCTTCTCTAAAGGAATTATGTTATGACGCCTCTCGTTGTTCTGTTGTTAATAGCACTCCCACTGGCGTGGAAACACCTGACGTCATTGATCTTCGGAAGCAACAGAGGAAAGAGTCTGAAAGGCCAACAGATAAGCAGTTATACCAGGTAAGGGCTTAGCTTCAGTTTTGTGGCATTTCAGGCCAAGTATTGCTATGGAGCTTTAGTTTGGCTTATTATTGAGGTTCATAACCAACAATTTGTTCTTTTTCATCTGAAGGTTCTTGAGCAGAAGGAGGAGAAAATCGCACCTGGAACCCTCTATGGATCAAGCCATACGTATGCAACTCTAATACAGCATAGTCATCTCTACAATATTTTTTCCAATGGATTTCTGTTTCAGCCATACGGAGAACTCATTTTATATCAACAATTTCTGATGGATTCCTGTTTCAATCACATGGAGAACTCATTTTGTATCTTGCTGTTTTTGCAGGTATGTGGTTGGGGCACAGGATAAAGCTGGGGTTAAAAGGGTGAGCTTTTACATTCCTTGCAGCAAGTGTACACTTATTCCCATTCCATGCATGCTTTGGCGATTCAATGCCACATCTTCGCGGTTGTATTTTGCAGGTTGATCTTCTCAAGAATCAAAAGTCCGACAAAGTGGACGTCACCATACATCCTGAGGAGCTCGAAGTTATGGACGATGTTCTGGCAGCCAAGTAAGATTACTTCCCCCTCATGTTTTTCAAGCTGTGCCTGTCATAGCTGCAAGCCAGGATGTTAACGCCTTATTAACTTGAAAAACCGTGAAACAGGTACGAAGAAGCCCGGGAGGAGGAAAAGCTACGGAACCAGAAGGAAGATTTCAGCGACATGGTGGCGGAGGTATGTTTTTACGGGCAGTCTTCTGTATCTGTTGAGCCAGAAGCAAATTCCAACTTTCATCGAGCTGAACCCTTTTTCCCTCTCTGATCTGCAGAACGCGAGCAAGAGGAAGAGGAAGCACGAGAAGGACGGGAAATCTTCCAAAAAGAAGGACTTCAAGTTCTAGATGGCGTCGTTTTGTTACCGTTCCTCCTCTGTTTTCCCAGGAGGAGGATGTTTCCATTTCTTCCTGTGGCCTGTACTCTAAATTAAGCTGTGTATGTATACTTAGCCTCTGGCAAATGTTGAAGTGCTGGATGAAAAGACCAGATGAAAAAAGAAATGAAGCTGTAGTCCATGCATGATAACAAGTTATTGATGTTAAATGTAACTGCTAGCATTAGTTTATTGCCGTTATGAAGAGTAATGCTAAGTTTGCTATGGTCGACATACGTGGTGAATTTACTGTTTTGTACTATACTCATCTGAGAAGAGAGCTATGAGTGCTCTGCTGGGGAACAGATAGATGCTTTAGGGAATAATTTTCCTGAACAAATCAGGGTCTTCTTGTGAGATGAAGGTACCATATTTTTTAAGTGCTGAAAAGACAAAGGCCTTTTATTACCATGTAAAAATAATATTGCCATATGCAATCGGTCCTCCCATCCCCCCTGCAACGAATTTGCCTTTGTCACCCCTCTCAAGCAGGTCTTGATCGAAAAATACATCAACATTACGACTAGGTTTGTTATTGCGTCCTCTCAAGTACGTCTCAGTTTCATTTCATGTTGATGATCCCATTCCACGAAGTAGGCTGACTGAACTGAAAACAATCTGTTCTTCGTATAACTCCAAACAACAACATCATGCATGCCATGTTGAGGGAGAGGGATAGCAAGGACATGTTGTGCATCAATAGGCCACAAAGTTTCTAACCAGATCTTCATCTCTGTTATTAGATGCCGGAACGATAAAGTCCGCCATCCGAGATAACAAGTGACCCCCTTTAGGAGTGATAATTTTTGTATCAGCACAATCTGGAATTCACCCTTTCTCTCAAATATCAATATTCCGACAGTTTCAACTCGCCATATATACCCATTGACGGAGCTAAATCCGGCAGATCTTGGGTAGGGGTCCCGAACTAAGGGTCCCGAGACGATGGTAGCAAGGACACGAGTTTTTGCCCAGGTTCGGGCTTTCTGATGAGATAGAACCATACATCCTACTTGTGTTTTATTGCTTTTGGATGGAGTACAAAATATAATCGATCTACTTCCAGATTGTTGTGTGTCGTCTACGTGTCCTAACCCTCAATTTATATAGATACCGGAGGGTCTAAGGTTAGATCCTTGTCGGTTACGTACAAAGAAAACGTGTTGTGGACGACTTCTAATATCTTGGAGTATATGCAAGTTTTAGGGTATCTTCCTTTCATACGCCATGGGCCCTCTTGATGTGGCCCACTAGTAAACCGACATGGGGGTCCTTGACCCGGCCCACCAGGGCGGGAGACGATGTGATGAGAGACCCCCCAGCCCGCCATAATACTTTGCCAAGTAAACGATAATCCCTTTTTAACTTTGTGTTCATTAAATCACCATCAGGAAAGTACTTGACTCTCAAAACAGTAGCACATAGATAGTCGGGATTCTTAAGAAGGCGTCAAGCCTATTTTGCCAACATCGCCAGATTGAAACAATGAATATCTCAAAATCCCATCCCTACTTGATTCTTCGGGGCACACATTTTCCCCCATGCCATCCAATGCATCCTCCTCTGGTTATCCTCGTCTCCCACCAAAAATGTGTCACCACATCAATAATTTCTTTACAATTGTTTTTAGGAATTTTAAAGAAGAAATTTGACTACATGGCCAATGGCTTGAACAACAGACTTGAGAAGAATCTCCTTTCCTCCAACGGATAATAGATTTCCCTTCCAACCACTGATTTTCTTGACAATACGATCAATCAGATACTGAAAACAATCAGTTTTATCCAACCTCACATTGACAAGCAAACCTAAATATGTCTCATTTAGGGCCCCAGCATTGATATTATGAGTTACACACATTTGTTCTGTGACCTCGACACTCTTATTAGGACTGAAAAAGATGTTGGACTCATCAACAATAAGCAATTGCCGTGAAGCGGCACAATACGGATCCAGAATTGACTTTCAACGTCTCAGCATTGAGCATATTAGGCTTCATGAGGATCAACGGGTCATCAACAAAGAGAAGATTAGTGATAGGGGGGCATCCCTGCAAACCTTCACTCCCAAGATATTACCATATTCTCCTCCGCATGCGTCAAGAGAGTAGTCAGACCCTTCGTACATAACGGAAATGGATAAGGAGATAAAGGGTCTCCCTGCCGTAAACACCTCGTAGGCTTGAAACTCTCACTTTCTTTCGTAATTAATCTCGCTGGATATTCAACAGTGGATAGACATTGCATAAAAATTTACCCAGTTCTCTCGAAAGCCTAGTTTTAACATAATCTCCTTCAAAAAAGACCACTCAACTCAGTCATAAGCTTATGCATATCAAGTTTGATAGCGCACAGACCCGCTTTGCCATTTCTCTTATTCTTTATTGTATGGAACCACTCATAAGCCACTAAAACATTATCCGTAATCATTCTTCCGGGTATAGAAGCACTCTTGTTCGGATTACTAGTTTCTGGAAGAAAAACTTTCAAATGAGTTACCACCATTTTTTCAATAATGTTATACACCACATTACATAAGATGATCGACCTGAATTGGGCTACATTTTCCAGATGAATTAACCCTGGGAACCATCAGAATCGCAGTGTCATTCCATTCAGGAGGGATAATACATGTATTAACCACTTGTAGAATATCCTCAACCAGGTCGTCCCCTAACATCCCTACTGCAGGAATGCCTAGTAGTGGCGGGTGCAAAAAGGCCAGCAGTGGCGGGCCAAGCTGCCAGGGGCGCCCGTCACCGACCTCCCGCCACTGCTACAACTGCATCAGTGGCGGCGCCCGCCCGCCAATGGTAGAGAGACAACCGTGGCGGGCAAGCTCTTCTGCCCGCCACTGGGTTGTTTTGTATCTGTGGCGGGCTTTTCTAGCGCCCGCCACTGAGTGTTAGGCACACAAAATAAAATTTTCACAACGACGGCAACATTTATGCTGGCATGGTTGCGTTTTCATACAGCACATATTAGAATACATTGATAAGAATAAGAGAGGAAGACATTGCTGCATATATTAACCACTAGCTCTAGTTGTTGTCAATCATGACTGCAAATGCTTCAACTAAATTAACATTCGTAGCTAGGTAGCAGCCAACACATAGTAGGCAAAACACGATTGACGATACAAACATGCACCACTTCATTAGTCCTGATAATGACAAAGGACTAGGACATACTCTTCTCTTTTAGGATAAATTGAAAAGAATAAGAATGCCCCTGCATCTCCATGGTGGAGCACAAAGATCCACCAATCTCCAATTTCTGGTCTGCACTCATTCAATATTTGCCGCCATTCATCAATTTTTAGGCGTCCATCTTGTCGGTTTGGAGTGGAGTAGGTGCCTTTGAAATTGGTCTTCTGATGACAAATTATTGTCATCTCACCTTTCGCATCCATCGCTGCAGGCACAACAACTCTTGGGAGTTTATGTCGAAGAACAACATAGTAACATAGTAAGCAGCGTAGTTTATCTAAGGACTAGTAGTGGCACAATAATAGTACAAAATCATACCATGCATTTTTTTTTCTGAATGTTGTTATTGCTCAACTTGTGGACTAGTGGCACGTATGGTGTAGTATTTGGACTAGCTTCGTAAGTGTCCGTAAATGACTCAACATCATTAACAAAGGAGACAAGATAATTCTTCTCCTCCAAAAATAAGCTCGGAGCCAGCAGTGTAATAGGTCTGGTCTATTATTTTTCGTATTTTTCTTCGAGATAGAAAATAAACTGTAGATTTTAATTAAAATGTGAAGTTAGGAGTGAATAACAAATATTTTAAAACAGATTACTTCACAAATTTGTTTAAGATACTTACACGGAGGAAAAAATAGGAATCATGTCTATTTGCACCCAAATGTCTTGATCAAAATGAGGAAAGGTGGCTTGAAAGATGCCAATATCAAAGGTTATAATCATACCCTCTTCAAATCCGTAAGCCTTGCATAATCCTTTCCAATTACTGCAACCAAAATATGTGTGATCTACTTCATTGTAGATCCTAGCTTCGAAAACGAAACCATGTTTCGTCTTCAGGTAAACAGTCCTTTCAGCAATGTCATCTCTGTCTTCGACATGTAGCTTCTCTAGGACAAAAGGCCTTGCATAGCCGGGGATGCACTAGTCGGATTGAGAAAAAAAATAGAAATTACACGTTAAAACAAAATCTCGAGACATGTTTAGTTAAGAAGAAAATATGTGCAGAAATTACCGTATAATATGTGTAGCCCTCTTTAAGCGTTAGCGAGAAGTACTTATCGTCCTCTAGATGAGGATCGTCACACATACCCCCGTTGTCGGAACAGTAGGGACATTCGGGGATCCCATCAAGCTCATCCTCATTCATTTGCTGTGTTCATAGATGGAAGATTAAAAATCAACAAAAAAATTCATAACGGTAATACATGTGATCACACAGTACCAACACTGCGTGTGCCGCCTCGGCGAGGTCGGGCCATTGTATCTTGACCATGTTGGGTTTTGAATCAGGGGCGCCCACTTTCTAGAAATTGAAGACAATATGAATCACAAACTAAAGGAGTCGGTTCATATGTAAGCAAATTTAAAATGCATATAGCAATCTTCATAGAAACTTAAAAATTACGTTCGGAAGCATCGATCATAGCTAGAGATCACGTAAAGATAGTGCAGCAACAGTTCACAACATGAAATTAAGCTCAACTCCGTCATAGCAATATAAAGTCAGTGCAACACTAGTTCACAAGCAACGATGCGTCCTGGCTTGTTCATCTAATTTGCATTAAAAAAACTTGACATTTAGATAAACCATAATTTCATTGAAAGCAACTATGTAGCAACATATAACAGTCGATGTGTTGTACGGAAAAAATCGGCATGACCTTTGCTAGTAAAAGGACATATTGAGTACCAGAAATTTGGCGAAACAGAACTTAATCAACGTTTCCCAAAACGTTGTCACTCGTTATGAACACCTGCACCATGAATAATTAGTAGAAACTTTTAGTTTTACATGTATACTAATAACTAGTCTTAACTTTTTCTAGTATAAATAATATGTTACACCAAAAAAATGTACATCTTCAATGTACCTCTACAATAAACACTATCTACGCCCAAAAAATCTACATGTAGTACTAACTATTTCTAGTAAAAGAACAACAACAATCTAAATATACAATAAAAGAGAACGATGCATGTCGTTACCGGGGCGGACGGAGAAGACATGGAGGTTGAGGCCGACGGCAGCGGACGTTGAGGATGTCGGGGATGCGGCGGACGTTGTAGTCGGCTTAAGGCGAGGGCGACGGTGACGGCGGGGGACGGCGATGATATTCGATGCGGCCGCGTCGGACGGCGAGGGCGATGGGGACAACGAGGACGAGGCGGACGACGCCTACGCCCTAGTAGGAGCCGGAGGGCCAGCGCGACGGGGGCAACGTCCAAGGCCGCCACGACGATGGCGACGGCGGCGACGGACGAGAGAGACGGGGGTGAAAGATTTTTTGGATAAGATGTGGAACGGCTGCGGGCGCGTGGGGCTTAGAAACCCTAAGTGTATGCCAAGTGACGGGCGCAAGGAAGCAACCGCCACAGCTAAATTCATCCGGCGAGGAGAGAGGACTACCCGCCACTGCTACTTTCGCAATTTTTAAACACCCTCGACGCAAGTTGCCGAAATACAGGTGTGGAACAGTGGCGGGTGTCCAGCGGCGCTCGCCACAATCTGTTGTCAGCCAGGGAGGATCTTGAAGACAGTTTACTTGTGGCGGGTACGGTGTACTGCCCGCCACTGCTACGACAGTAGCAGTGGCGAGTCCTCTTTAGTACTCGCCAGAGCTACTTCTCCAACGTAGCAGTGGCGGGTTCCAAGCCACGCCCGCCACTAATTGGGGTTCACCTATAAGCCCTTTCCCAGTAGTGAATGGGCCAAAATCTTTTATAAAAAATAGCATGGAGTTTGTTCGGTCCCGGCACTTTTCAATGACCAATAGAAAAGGCCTTTCAAACATCTTCGGTAGTGTAGGGAGCAAGTAGGGCATTGTTCATTCAGCCGACACTCTTCTCCGGACAAGGGTTAGGACCTTCTGATTTGGTTGCAATACTTATGAGGTGAAAACTTTAGAAAACTATTCAGTGATATGATCCTTCAGTTCCGTACCTTGCCGCCAATCCCCCGAATCATCAAGAAGTTTCTTAATATTATTCCTCTTTTTTCTAGTCGTAGCCGCATTACGGAAAAATATATATTATTATCCTCATGCATCAACCAATTAGCACGACCTCTTTGTAACATGGAAATCTCTTCCTGGTCCAAAAAATTACCAATGAGAACAAGAATTTCCTTTTACGTGAACGGGACTAGGCATTCATAGGGCCGAAGATACCGAGAGTGGATTTTTGTAACATGGGTGCATTGGAGGACTTTATTTTAAATAGTTTAAGAATCACATTTAAAATTGCAAAAAAATCCCGAAAAGAATTCTACATGATCATATGGATGGATATTAAACATGTGTAAAGTTTGGTGATGAAATAAGTAGGCATGTGAGCTATGTAAAAATGAGAAAATGACAATATCTAAATAGTGAATAATACATGCACTGTTCATCTTTCCAAAATCACGATTTTGTCATTTGTGTGTAACTCACATGGTTACTTATTTAATCATCATAATTTCCACATGTGTAACATATATCCGTATGAACATGTGGATTTTTTTTGGAATTTTTTGAAACTTCAAAATATCATTTTGGCACTATTCAAAATATAGGGCTCCAGTGCACCCGTCCACCAAAATGACTTTTTGCGAAGATACCTTTGCTAGACTAATATATGTAACTTATGGTTGGATACGTTTGTGTACCATCTTTGTCCATCATGGACAAGTCAAACTACCGCTATGCTGGCTTAAAGATTATTTCTCAGTTGATAATGATAACGGTGTGATTAACATACTTTCATCTCCTTTGTGCCTCCACCAATCTCATGCTTAAATTGAACTATTTTTTGTGGTGATTAGTCGCCTAAGAAATGCCAGAATCAATATTTGTTTTTTTCATGATGATATATGTTGTTGTGACGACTAGCTTCCCTTCGCAAATTTTACTGTTGGGACTTATGTTTTTAATAACAATGGTTAGTTAATATGAATATGACTAGATTTAGTGGTTGGTTACTTAAAAGATCACATAATAAAAGATCAACCGAGAGCACATAATGCCTATCCCAAGCCGTTGTATTCCACTTCTAGTAGCTAAGCTAGCACCACTCTTCTCATCTGCTTCGATGGTTTCCACTGCGGATGGTCAATTTCGGGCTCACTCAGAGCTTTGACAACCACTCATAGGAGGTGTGCTATACATGCACTCTAGGACCACAAGCTCTACATATCCCCTTCAATACGATGTGAGCCGTTGTTGTTTTCTTCAAGTCCATGCAGTCACCTGTCGTCGACCTCAATTCATCCCTGGATTCCGCCACTCAACAAGCCTCAACGACATATGAATCTGTAGTGGAGACCTGTGGATCCCCCTGACCTCACTGACAATGTCGCGGTTGCGATATTGAAGCATGCGAAGAAGGGTGTGCGGCGACATGATGTGGTTCAGGATTAATTTAAACACCTCTGCTGCTTCGTGGTTTGAGATTTAAGGATCATTCTCACTTTCATATGTACCAAATTCATTTAGGCATATATAGCTGCTTTTCACAGTTGTTTGTGTTTTGGGCATCTGTTTCCTTCACCTCAACTATATTGATTAGTATCTACTGCATTTGCGGTTTAAGACATTCAAGATGATGCGCTTTCTTTTGCTCGAGGTGTTCATTGATAAATTATTACTAATCAACTCTTGCTAGTGATAATGAAGCCACACTAGCCCCCCCCCCCCCCCCCCCCTAACAGCCATGATCACAACCTCCACTCCAATCATAAACCCTTCCTCTCACCTCTATGCCCCACAGCCGTGACACTTTCATGTTTCCTGAGCTAAAATTGCATACTTCTCGAGATTGAATGTTTCACATGTTAATGTTTTTAATCAGTAGATAAATCTGAACCAATAGCTTCTTAACTAACATAAGTTGATTGTGCTGCCCAACATGTAAAGCGACATAATTAAATCCTTCGAGGGTTCTTTGTACATAAGCTTACTATACAACACAACATCAAAACTATTAACGAAATACGAGTTGGAAGTCATATATGTATAAATGCATAGATGATTTTATCTGAAGCTCATGATAACTTTGTAGGCTATCCCCGCATTTATGGTGGTCAACAAGATAGAGTTGGGGTAGCGCCAATTGAAGAGAAGCTTGTCCAACATCGTCTGAGATGGTTTGGACATATTCAACGCAGGCCTCCAGAAGCCCCAGTACATAGCGGACGGCTAAAGCGTGCTGATATTGTCAAAAGAGGCCGGGGTAGACCGAACTTGACATGGGAAGAGTCCATAAAGAGAGACCTGAAGGATTGGAGCATCACCAAAGAACTAGCCATGGACAGGGGTGCGTGGAAGCTTGCTATCCATGTGCCAGAACCATGAGTTGGTCGCGAGATCTTATGGGTTTCACCTCTAGCCTACCCCAACTTGTTTGGGACTAAAGGCTTTGTTTGTTGTTTGTTGTTGTAACAAGATTATCACTGTAACGCCCAATATGAAGCTCTATCGCAATCTCGTGATGAAGTCGAGATCATGACAGAACCCCATTTTGGATCGCATAGCAAGGTGATTCTCAAATACATACAACCGAATGAAAAGATGAGAGTACCAGATAAAGGCTTACACTCGCCACATGCTACAGCATAATATATCATAATCATCATACAATCATCCAAATGAAAGACAGGGTCCGACTACGGACGAAATCAAACGAGAAAACACCACCCTGCTATCATCCCCGGATCAACCGACTAGGGCCCACTACGGATCATCTGGCAAAGTGACGTACATCCGCCCACGTTCATCATCATACTCCCAATGGAGCATCTTGGGCTCACCTGAATCAGACTCAAGCGTACATGCAACTGGTGTTGTATAGTAATCTGTGAGCCACGGGGACTCAGCAATCTCATCACCCAAGATAACAAGACTATTTAAGCTTATAGGTATGGAAGGGGTACTGTGGTGAGGTTGCAGCAAGCACTAAGCATTGATACGTCCATTTTGCATCATGTTTTACTACTGTTATTTATAGTGTTTTTAATCAATATAACAATTTGTGGAGCAATTCTAATGCCTTTTCTCTCTTAATATGCAAGATTTACACAAGGAGGGAGATTGCCGGCAGCTGGAATTCTGGACCTGAAAAAGCTATGTCAGAGATACCTATTCTGCACATCTCCAAATGAACTGAAATTTCACGGAGATTTATTTTGGAATAAATAAAAAATATTGGAAGGAAGAAGTACCAAAGGGGGCCACCCAGGTGCCCACGAGGCACCAGGGCGCGCCACCCCTCCCTTCCCCCCAAGCGCGCCCTGGTGGCTTGTGGGGCCCCTGGCCAGCCTCCGGTGCCCATTTTTTGGTATATAAGCCCATTTGCCCTAGAAAAAATCAGGAGAAGACTTTTGGGACAGTGCGCCGCCGTCTCGAGGCGGAACTTGGGCAGGAGCACTTTTGCTCTCCGGCGGAGCGATTCCGCCGGGGATACTTCCCTCCGGGAGGGGAAAATCGGAGCCATCGACATCACCAACGATCCTCTCATCGTGGGAGGACCAATCTTCATCAACATCTTCAACAGCACCATCTCATCTCAAACCCTAGTTCATCTCTTGTATTCAATCTTTGTCTCAAAACCTCAGATTGGTACCTGTGGGTTGCTAGTAGTGTTGATTATATCTTGTAGTTGATGCTAGTTGGTTTATTTGGTGGAAGACTATATGTTCAGATCCAATATGCTATTCAATACCCCTCTGATCTTGGACATGAATATGATTTGTGAGTAGTTACTTTTGTTCTTGAAGACATGTGAGAAGTCTTGTCATAAGTAATCATGTGAATTTGGCATTCGTTCGATATTTTGATGATATGTATATTGTTGATTCTCTTAGTGGTGTTATGTGAACGTCGACTACATGACACTTCACCATGTTTGGGCCTAAGGGAATGCATTGTTGAGTAGTAATTAGATGATGGGTTGCTAGAGTGACAGAAGCTTAAACCCTAGTTTATGCGCTATTCCGTAAGGGGCTGATTTGGATCCATATGTTTAATGCTATGGTTAGAGTTATCTTAATTCTTCTTTCGTAGTTGCGGATGCTTGCGAGAGGGGGTAATCATAAGTGGGAGGCTTGTTCAAGTAAGAACAGCACCCAAGCACCGGTCCACCCACATATCAAATTATCAAAGTAGCGAACGCGAATCAAACCAACATGATGAAAGTGACTAGATGAAATTCCCATATGTCCTCGAGAACGCTTTGCTTATTATAAGAAATTGTTCCGGCTTGTCCTTTGCTACAAAAAGGATTGGGCCACCTTGCTGCACTCTTTGTTACTATTGCTACTTGTCACTTGTTACAAATTATCTTGCTATCAAACTACTCGTTACCGATAATTTCAGTGCCTGCAGAAAATACCTTGCTGAAAACCGCTTGTCATTTCCTTCTGCTCCTCGTTGGGTTCGACACTCTTACTTATCGAAAGGACTACAATTGATCCCCTATACTTGTGGGTCATCAAGAATCTTTTCTGGCGCCGTTTCCGGGGAGTGAAGCGCCTTTGGTGAGTGGAATTTGGTAAGGAAGCATTTATATTACGTGCTGAAATTTACTGTTACTTGTCACTATTGAAAGTAATCCTTTGAGGGGTTTGTTCGGGGTATCTTCACCTCGACCAGAAGGACAAATAGTTCCTACTCAACCTACTGCACCTACTAAAAATATTAATTATGAGATTCCTTCGGGTATGATAGACAAACTGCTAGCTAATCCTTATGCACAAGATGGAACGGTACATCCTGATATGCACTTGATCTATGTGGATGAAATTTGTGGATTGTTTAAGCTTGCAGGTTTATCCGGAGATGGAGTTAAGAAGAAAGTATTCCCTTTATCTTTGGAGGGAAAGGCATTGACATGGTATAGGCTATGTGATGATACTGATACATGGGACTGGAACCGATTGAAACTGGAATTCCACCAGAAATTTTATCCTATGCATTTGGTTCATCGTGATCGGAATTATATATATAATTTTTGGCCTCGTGAAGGAGAAAGCATCGCTCAATCTTGGGGGAGTCTTAAGTACATGATGTACACATGCCCCAATCATGAGCTGTCAAGAAAAATTATCTTACGGAATTTTTATGCTCGGCTTTCTCATGATGATCAAACCATGTTCGATTCTTCTTCGACTGGCTCCTTTATGAAGAAAACTATTGAATTCAGATGGGATCTTCTGGAAAGAATTAAACGCAACTCTGAAGATTGGGAACTCGACAAAGGTAATGAGCCAGGTATAATACTTGAGTTCGATTGTGTTAAATCTTTTATGGCTACCGATGCTTTTCATAAGTTTAGCACTAAATGTGGACTTGACTCTGAGATAGTAGCTTCCTTTTGTGAATCATTTGCTACTCATGTTGATCTCCCTAAGGAGAAGTGGTTTAAATATCATCCCCCCGTTAAACAAAAGATTGAGGAACCCATTAGTGTTAAAGAAGAAACAATTGTTTACCATGTTGATCCAGTTGTGCCTACTGCTTATATTGAGAAACCACCTTTTCCTGTTAGGATTAAGGAACATGCTAAAGTTTCAACTGTGGTTAACAAAAGTAATATTAGAGCACCTAGACCCTCTAAACAAATTAAAGTTGAACCTAATGTTGCTATGGTTAAAGATCTCTTGGTCGATAATATAGATGGGCATGTTATTTACTTCTGTGATGAAGCAGCTAGAATTGCTAAACCAGATCCTAAAGATAAAAACAGACCTGTAGTAGGCATGCCTATTGTCTCTGTTAAAATAGGAGATCATGGTTATCATGGCTTATGTGATTTGGGTGCTAGTGTGAGTGCTATTCCGTTTACCTTATATCAAGAAATTATGAATGACATTGCACCTATTGAAATAGAGGACATTGATGTTACTATTAAACTTGCAAACAGAGATACCATTACACCGCTTGGGATGGTTAGAGATGTTGAAGTCTTGTGTGGAAAAATAAAATACCCTACTGATTTCCTAGTCCTCGGTTCTCCACAAGATGATTTTTGTCCCATTAAATTTGGTAGACCTTTCTTGAACACTGTTAATGCCAAGATTGATTGCGCTAAAGAAACTGTTAGTGTTAATTTTGGTGGTATGTCTCATGAGTTTAATTTCTCCAAGTTTCGTAGACAACCTCATGATAAAGAATTACCTAGTAAAGATGAAATTATTGGTCTTGCTTCTATTGCCATACCTCCTACTGATCCGTTAGAACAATATTTGCTAGACCATGAAAATGATATGCACATGAATGAAAGAAATGAAATAGATAGGATGTTCTTTGATCAACCACCTATCCTTAAACACAATTTGCCTGTTGAAACTCTTGGAGGCCCTCCTCCACCTAAGGGTGACCCTGTATTTGAATTGAAGCAATTGCCTGATACATTGAAATATGCTTATCTAGATGAAAAGAAGATATATCCTGTTATTATTAGTGCTAACCTTTCATAGCATGAAGAAAAGAGATTACTAAAAACTCTGAGGAAGCACCGAGCTGCTATTGGATATACTCTTGATGATCTTAAGGGCATTAGTCCCACTCTATGTCAGCACAAAATTAATATGGAGCCTGATGCTAAACCAGTTGTTGACCACCAACGACGATTAAATCCTAAGATGAGAGAGGTGGTAAGAGCCGAAATATTAAAGCTTCTGGAAGCAGGTATAATCTATCCCATAGCTGATAGTACATGGATAAGTCCCGTTCATTGTGTCCCTAAGAAAGGAGGTATTACCGTTGTTCCTAATGATAAAAATGAACTCATTCCACAAAGAATTGTAACTGGTTATAGGATGGTAATTGATTTTAGAAAATTAAACAAAGCCACTAGAAAAGATCATTACCCCTTACCTTTTATTGATCAAATGTTAGAAAGATTGTCCAAGCATACACACTTTTGCTTTCTTGATGGATATTCTGGTTTCTCTCAAATTCCTGTATCACAAGCCGACCAAGAGAAAACCACCTTTACTTGTCCTTTTGGAACTTATGCTTATAGACGTATGCCTTTTGGTTTATGCAATGCACCTGCTACCTTTCAAAGATGTATGACTGCTATATTCTCTGGCTTTTGTGAAATGATTGTTGAGGTTTTCATGGATGATTTTTCCGTTTATGGAACTTCTTTTGATGATTGCTTAAGCAACCTTGATCGAGTTTTGCAGAGATGTGAAGAAACTAACCTTGTCTTGAATTGGGAGAAGTGCCACTTTATGGTAAATGAAGGTATTGTCTTGGGGCATAAAATTTCTGAAAGAGGTATTGAAGTTGATAAAGCTAAGGTTGATGCTATTGAGAAAATGCCATGTCCTAAAGATATTAAAGGTATAAGAAGTTTCCTTGGTCATGCTGGTTTCTATAGAAGGTTTATAAAAGACTTCTCTAAAATTTCTAGGCCTCTTACTAATCTCTTGCAAAAGGTTGTTCCATTTGTTTTTGATGACGATTGTGTAGAAGCCTTCGAAACACTTAAGAAAGCATTAACCTCTGCACCTATTGTTCAACCACCTGATTGGAACTTGCCTTTTGAAATTATGTGTGATGCTAGTGATTATGTTGTTCGTGCTGTTCTAGGACAAAGAGTTGATAAGAAATTAAATGTTATCCATTATGCTAGTAAAAATCTAGACAGTGCTCAAAGAAATTATGCTACTACTGAGAAATAATTTCTAGCAGTTGTGTTTGCATGTGATAAATTCAGATCTTACATAGTTGATTCTAAAGTAACTATTCACACCGATCGTGCTGCTATTAAATATCTTATGGAAAAGAAAGATGCTAAACCTAGACTCATTAGGTGGGTTCTATTGCTACAAGAATTTGACTTGCATATTATTGATAGAAAGGGAGCTGAGAATCCCGTAGCAGATAATTTGTCTAGAATGGAAAATGTTCTTGATGACCCACTTCCTATTAATGATGATTTTCCTGATGAACAATTAGCTGTCATAAATGCTTCTCATAATACTCCTTGGTATGCGAACTATGGTAATTATATTGTTGCTAAATTTATATCACCTAGTTTCACATACCAACAAAAGAAAAAGTTCTTCTTTGATTTAAGACATTAATTTTGGCATGACCCACATCTTTATAAAGAAGGAGTAGATGGTATTATTAGACGTTGTATACCCGAGCATGAACAGGAACAGATCCTACGTAAGTGTCACTCTGAGGCCTATGGAGGACACCATGCGGGAGACAGAACTGCACACAAGGTATTACAATCTGGTTTTTATTGGCCTACTCTTTTTAAGGATGCTCGTAAGTTTGTCTTATCTTGTGATGAATGTCAAAGAATTGGTAATGTTGGTAGACGTCAGGAAATGCCTATGAATTATTCACTTGCTATTGAACCATTTGATGTTTGGGGATTTGATTATATGGGACTTTGTCCTAAATCCAATGGGTATACACATATTTTAGTTGTTGTTGATTACGTTACTAAGTGGGTAGAAGCTATTCCAACTAGTAGTGCAGATCATAACACTTCTATTAAAATGCTTAAAGAAGTTATTTTCCTGAGGTTCGGAGTCCCTAGATATTTAATGACTGATGGTGGTTCACATTTTATTCATGGTGCATTCTGTAAACTACTTGCTAAATATGATGTCAACCATAGAATTGCATCTCCCTATCACCCTCAATCTAGTGGTCAAGTTGAATTGAGCAATAGAGAAATAAAGTTAATTTTGCAAAAAACCGTCAATAGATCTAGAAAGAATTGGTCTAAGAAACTTGACGATGCATTATGGGCTTATAGAACTGCTTATAAAAATCCTATGTGAATGTCTCCTTATAAAATGGTTTATGGAAAAGCATGTCATTTACCTCTTGAGTTAGAACACAAAGCATATTGGGCAATTAAAGAACTCAATTATGATTTTAAACTTGCCGGTGAAAAGATGTTATTTGATATTAGCTCGTTAGATGAATGAAGAACCCAAGCTTATGAAAATGCCAAATTGTTTAAATAAAAAGTTAAAAGATGGCATGATAAAAGAATTCAAAAACGGGAGTTTAAAGTGGGTGAGCAAGTTCTATTGTACAATTCTCGTTTGAGACTCTTTGCAGGAAAACTTCTCTCTAAATGGGAAGGACCGTATATCATCGAAGAAGTTTATCGCTCCGGAGCCATCAAAATAAACAACTCCGAAGGCACTAATCCAAGAGTGGTGAATGGGCAAAGAATTAAGCATTATATTTCAGGTACTCCCATTAATGTTGAAACTAACATTATTCAAACTATGACACCGGAGGAATACATAAGAGAGACCTTCCAGAACACTTCAGAACCTTGAAAAGGAAGAGGTATGTGATACGGTAAGTAAACCGACTCCAAAAATTCCATAAAAATATTTTCTGTCAGTTTTGGAATATTAGAAAAAAAATACAAAAATAAGAAACAGCTGAGGGGACCCATGAGGTGCACACGAGGCACTAGGGCGCGCCACCCCCCAGGCGCGCCCTGGTGGCTTGTGGGCCCCTCGTGAGCCTTCCCGACTCCGTTTTCTTCTGGAATACTTGTTTTGCAAGATAAAAATTCTTTATATATACTCCCGGACGTTTTGACCACCGTATCGCAGAAATCTCCTCTGTTCTTGTTTCGTGCTATTTTTCTGACAGATCCAGATCGCCATGGCTCCCCAAAGGCTCCGTACCAAGAACCGTATTGTGCAACCATCGCCGCGCAAATGCCCCTACAGCGAGGTCTACTACGAGTGGTCGTCGGGGGAGGAAGACAATGGCAAGGAGGACAAGGCCGAGGAAGTTGCGGGAACCCAGGCTCCAGAAGGAGGGCAAGCCATCCCCATGGAGGAGACCGCAGAGAAGGGAGATATCCTTCAACCCTTCTATGATCATCTTCCCCCATCCGTAATTAAAGCCCTAAGAGTTTTTGAAGCAGTTAGTGCTCAGAATACATCTCTCACTCATGAAGTTATTTTGTTGGAAGAGCAAAACATCGCCCTTCGGAGCATCAACCGTAAATTGGAGTATCTGCTAAAGTTGAAGGACAAGCCCACCACTTCATCACCACCACCATCACCGAGGAAGGAAACTTGAGTACATGGGTATGGGCACTCCCCTTGGCTTGTGCCAAGCTTGGGGGAGGTGCCCCGGTATCGTATCACCATCACTTTTATTATCTTTACCTATTTTTAGTTCGATCCTTAGTGATTTCGTGATTTAGTTGAATAAAAGTTTAGTATGATCTATTTTCGAGTGGTAGTTTCGTGATCTATCTATCTATGTAATTGAGTTGAGAGTTATATAATAAAGAGTAGTTTGAATTTTTACTTCTTTACTTTTATGTTTCAATCCTAGCAATGAAAATAATGAAAAAGATCATATGCTAATCTTATGGAAAGTAATGACATTACATAAAGAAAAGTATAGGTGGTAAAATTTATTGAAAGTTAACAAACATAGCATTGGTCAATGATGCAATTCATGAAAAAATTAATAGGGAAGAGAAGATTCACATGCAAATACACTATCTTGGACATCTTTTATGATTGTGAGCCCCCATTAAGTATTTTATGTCAAATTGTTGACGTTGGACAAGGAAGACAACGTAATGAATTATGTTTGCTTATATTCACATAGAAGCTATATTGTCATAAATCCTTCAACATGTGGTGCTTGCTCAATATCTTTGCTAGCCAAAAATCCGCACCAAGTAGAGATACTACTTGTGCATCAAAAACCCTTAAACCCAATTTCATGTCATGAGAGTCCACTATATCTACCTATGGATTGAATAAGATCCTTCAAGTAAGTTGTCATAGGTGCAAAAAGCAATAAAAATTGCCTCTAAATATATGTATGAACTTTTATTGTAAGGGAAAATAAGCTTTGTACGAACTTGTGATGGTAAAGAAATAAAAGCGACGGATTGCATAATAAAGGTTGCTATCACAAGGGGCAATATAAAGTGACGTTCCTTTACATTAAGAGCTTGTGCATCCAACAACAAAAAGCGCATGACAACCTCTACTTCCCTCTGCGAAGGGCCTATCTTTTGCTTTTATGTATTTACCTTTTATGCAAGAGTCAATAGTGTTCTCCTCTATTCCTTTTTATTTTTCTCTTTTGCAAGCATCATGTGGTCGGGAAAGATCTAGGCACATATATCCAGTTGGATATGAGTGATCATGAGTTATTATTGTTGACATCACCCTTGAGGTGAATAAGTTGGGAGGCGAAATTATAAGCCCCTATCTTTCTTTGTGTCTGGCTGAAACTTTTTGCTCCATATATATGTTGTGAGTGTTAGCAATCATAGAAGACTATATGATGGTTGAGTATGTGGACTTGCTAAAAAGCTCCTACATGAGACCCTTCCTAAAAATATGATGAATTGCAATTGCATTGTTGACTGAGAACATAGTTTGTTAGTTTTCAAGAAAGTTTATGTCTTATACTTCGTTGTTGTGATGAATTATTACTTGCTCATGAGAAGTTTTATGATAATAAATATTGCTGTTATAATAATGATCATGATGCTACTATGTCCGTATTTTGTTTTTATCGACACCTCTCTCTCTAAACATGTGGACATGATTATCGATATCGGCTTTCGCTTGAGGACAAGTGAGGTCTAAGCTTGGGGGAGTTGATACGTCCATTTTGCATCATGTTTTACTACTGTTATTTATAGTGTTTTTAATCAATATAACAATTTGTGGAGCAATTCTAATGCCTTTTCTCTCTTAATATGCAAGATTTACACAAGGAGGGAGATTGCCGGCAGCTGGAATTCTGGACCTGAAAAAGCTATGTTAGAGATACCTATTCTGCACATCTCCAAATGAGCTGAAATTTCACGGAGATTTATTTTGGAATAAATAAAAAATATTGGAAGGAATAAGTACCAGAGGGGGCCACCTAGGTGCCCACGAGGCACCAGGGCGCGCCACACCCCCCCCCAGGCGCGCCCTGGTGGCTTGTGGGACCCCTGGCCAGCCTCCGGTGCCCATTTTCTAGTATATAAGCCCATTTGCCCTAGAAAAAATCAGGAGAAGACTTTTGAGACGGTGCGCCGCCGTCTCGAGGCGGAACTTGGGCAGGGGCACTTTGGCTCTCCGGTGGAGCGATTCCGCCGGGGATACTTCCCTCCGGGAGGGGGAAATCAGAGCCATCGACATCACCAACGATCCTCTCATCGTGGGAGGACCAATCTTCATCGACATCTTCAACAGCACCATCTCATCCCAAACCCTAGTTCATCTCTTGTATTCAATCTTTGTCTCAAAACCTCAGATTGGTACATGTGGGTTGCTAGTAGTGTTGATTACATCTTGTAGTTGATGCTAGTTGGTTTATTTGGTGGAAGATTATATGTTCAGATCCAATATGCTATTCAATACCCCTCTGATCTTGTACATGAATATGATTTGTTAGTTACTTTTATTTGGTGGAAGATTATATGTCATAAGTAATCATGTGAATTTGGCATTCGTTCGATATTTTGATGATATGTATGTTGTTGATTCTCTTAGTAGTGTTATGTGAACGTGGACTACATGACACTTCACCATCTTTGGGCCTAAGGGAATGCATTGTGGAGTAGTAATTAGATGATGGGTTGCTAGAGTGACAGAAGCTTAAACCCTAGTTTATGCGCTATTCCGTAAGGGGCTGATTTGGATCCATATGTTTAATGCTATGGTTAGAGTTATCTTAATTCTTCTTTCGTAGTTGCGGATGCTTGCGAGAGGGAGTAATCATAAGTGGGAGGCTTGTTCAAGTAAGAACAGCACCCAAGCACCGGTCCACCCACATATCAAATTATCAAAGTAGCGAACGCGAATCAAACCAACATGATGAAAGTGACTAGATGAAATTCCCATGTGTCCTCGAGAATGCTTTGCTTATTATAAGAAATTGTTCCGGCTTGTCCTTTGCTACAAAAAGGATTGGGCCACCTTGCTGCACTCTTTGTTACTATTGCTACTTGTCACTTGTTACAAATTATCTTGCTATCAAACTACTCGTTACCGATAATTTCAGTGCCTGTAGAAAATACCTTGCTGAAAACCGCTTGTCATTTCCTTCTGCTCCTCGTTGGGTTCGACACTCTTACTTATCGAAAGGACTACGATTGATCCCCTATACTTGTGGGTCATCAAGCATGTTTAAGTGGCTATCTTACGAGTACAAGAATGAAGATGAGCATACTACGCATAACGGTCGCAAGTTTAATATGATCAATAAGTGATCCTGAACACCTACTTACGGTTCAAACATAACCCCACCGTGTTCTCTTCCCAAACTTACTCGAAAAGAGACGATCACGGTTACGCACACGGTTGGTGTATTTTATTAGAATTAGTGTCAAGTTCTCTACAACCGGAGGTTAAAAATATCCAAGTGCCACACAACCGCGGGCACGGCTTTCCGAAATATTTAACCCTGCATGGGTGTTCCAACCTGGTCCATCACAAACCAACACAAGCTGCGGTGGAAATACCTCAACCTCGAGATAGCCCGAAGTATCCTCGGAATCCCGGTGCACAAGAGACATTTCGACAATGGTAACACAAGTCCAGCAAGACCTCCCGACGTGCCGACACCCCGATAGGAGCCGCGCGTATCTCGTATTCAAACCATAACGGATGAGCTATGGTTACATCGACCAAATCCACGAGTTGCCCCGGGCGGCGCCGCAAGCTGCTCTAGTTTTGGACCTGCACCGTCAACACTGGCCCACCTGTATTATGTGGAATTAAAGACCCCGAGGGGGCCAGCCTCTATGTAATTTTAATTAAGTTCAATATTATTATGTTGGCAAATGTTAACACCAAAGTTGGGCCTTGCTGGAAGCGGTTATTCAAAGCGAACTATCAAGAGGGTCCCATTCCCCTGAGCATGTTAGGAACGCTAATCAAGGATCATAACACCGGTATTACGGAAACTAGGGCGGCATGAGTGGAACAAAACACTAGGCAAAAGGCCGAGCCTTTCACCCAACACCAAGTATATAGATGCATTAATTAAATAAGAGATATTGTGATATCCCAACATATCCATGTCCCGACATGGAACAACCTGCAACTGCACCTGCAACTAAAATGCTATAAGAGGGGCTGAGCAAGCAGTAACATAGCCAAACAACGGTTTGCTGGGTAGGGTGGTTAGAGGTTGTATCATGGCATATGGGAGGCTGACATGTATGTGGTAGGTAACGTCACATAGCGATAGCAACGAGACAACTAGCAAGCAAAGATAGTGGAGTTATCAAGGGTGACGATCATCTTGCTTGACGGCTCTTCGGTATGATAGTAAGGCTGCTCCTCGAACACGGTCTCAACAGGTTCCTCGAACTCGGACTCGTCTCCCGGTGCTACCCAAAAGAAAAGAACAAGCATCGACATAAACAACCAATCATGACATAGATGCACAAGCAAAATGATGCATGCAATGGCATGGAGAAGTAACGAACATGTTATGAATGAAGTAACGATGCTACCGGGACGATAGAAATAGAAACGGAAGGTGCATGGTGAAAGAAAAAAATGGATATGGGAAAGATCTTGGCAATCCAAGTATGCCACTGGAAAGATTGGAAGATTTCGATTGAAATCAATATAAAGATCACAAGGAACGGATGCACGAAACTCAAATGGTGAGCAAAACAATATGCAATGCAAAACTGAAGTTAACAGCAACATAACAACTTGCACACCTCAAAACAACAAGCTACAGTACTTGAATATGCTCAAACAAGACATGTAGATGAAGTACTCTAAATGCACAGCAAAACATTCCATAGGTTCAAATTCATTAGCATCACTGGTTAAATGGTATGAAGGCAACAAGATGCAAACATAATATAGCAGTTCATGACTTAGTGAAACACAGAAAAAAGCTGAAAATTATAGTGACAGGCATAGTTTGCATGCTTGGAACAGTAGGCAAATCTACAACAAAGTGCAAGTAAATGGCATGGATCTACAGTACACATGGCATAGACCATTTCATTACATAGACACAAATTCATATGAAGCATGGATTCATCACAATTCAGCTCACAACATTGCAACTTGATGTTGACAGAAAACTGAAACATTGACTACGCATTTTCAAAGCAACAAAATTACATGCTACAGTAGTTTAACATGGTATCAAAAGGCATGGCATGATTGTAATAACATCAAGGACCAAATCTTGTTTACTGAACATGTTCAAAAGAGGCCTAGATTGGTGGCTACCATCAAGGAAACATAGCAAGTTTTTAACAGCAGACAGTTTACACTAGCAGTTCTTCAACAAGTGCAAAACAGAAACTTTGAGTAGGAACATTTGCAAGCTTGTGGTAGTCACCTCATGGCATATCATGGCATGCAATTAATTCTAGCAGAAAGATGGCATGAAAATGCTCCATATTCATGTAGACAAGTTGCTCATATGAAAATCACACAAATTCATGCAAAAATGACAAAATGGCATATTCTGTAAAAATGACATGCATGCAAACTTGCTCAAAAGACAAATCTAATGCCACAGATGGATTAGTTGGATTTTTCTACCCCAAAAACTAATAAAATATGTCTATGTTTGAATATGAAATATGCTCATAATGCCACAGTTACTTGTATGACACAATTTAAATAAAACATATTCCCGAATTGGCATATTCCAAAAATGGAAATGGCCAGAAAAGGAAACATGCCGAAAACAGAAAGCACCAAAACAGAAAAAAACAAACAAGGTGGCGGCTACGCGTACCCAGGGGTACCTAGCCGTAGAGGCTGACAGGTGGGACCGGACCCACGTGACAGGGGAGATGCGTGCGGTGGATGACATGTGGGCCGCGCTGGCATGTCGATGACAGGTGGGGCCGGCTCGTCAGCGACAGCAGGGTAGGGGAAACAGAGGAGGGCGCCGGCGACGACGGAGCACGGCGGAGCACTCACCGGAATCGCGCTCCGGCGACCTGCTGGTACAGCGGAAGGGTGGAAAAGGACCGCATGGAGATCCCGCACACACGCATGCTACTCACGGTGCCAAACGTCGACGGGAACGAAGCCGGCGACGAGGTGATAGAGGCGGCGACGGCGACCTCGTGCTACTCGCGGTGCTGGCTAATCGCGGCGGGGAAGGCGCGGAATCGGCGCTGCAGAGCGAGGCGAGCTCGACGGGCATGCGAAAAGACCTACGGTGGTCGGGGCGCTCGCCGGAGCCGAGGCCCGACGGTGGCGAGCACGGGCGCTTGATACGTCTCCGTCGTATCTATAATTTTTGATTGTTTCATGCCAATATTCTACAACTTTCATATACTTTTAGCAACATTTTATATTATTTTTGGGACTAACATATTGATCCAGTGCCAAGTGCTAGTTCCTGTTTTCTGCTTGTTTTTTGTTTCACAGAAAATCCATATCAAACGAAGTCCAAATGCAATAAAATTTTACGAAGAATTATTTTGGAATATATGTGATTTTTGGGAGGTGGAATCAACGCAAACGGAGGCCCACGGCCTCCACAAGCCACCATGGCGCGGGCCCCCCAGGCGCGCGGTGGTGCCTCGTGGGCACACCGTAAGTTGGTTGGGGCTCTTCTTCGGCCGCAAGGAAGCTAATATCCGGAAAAAATCATGTTAAAATTTCAGCGCAATCGGAGTTACGGATCTCCGGGAATTTAAGAAACGGTGAAGGGCCAGAAAACATGAACGCGAAACAGAAGAGAACAGAGAGAGAGAGAGAGAGAGAGAGAGAGAGAGAGATCCAATCTCGGAGGGGCTCTCGCCCCTCCGGGTGCCATGGAGGCCAAGGACCAGAGGGGAAAACCTCCTCCCATCTAGGGGGGAGGCCAAGGAAGAAGAGGAAGGAGGGGGGCTCTCTCTGTAGGGCAACGTAGCAGAAAACAAAAATTTCCCGACCTACGCACTAGCCCAGGACCACTATGGAGACTGCATACAAGGTTTGATCTTTTTCGTTACCGACTCGTAGCGCAGCGGAAGTAGAGTCGATGACGATCGGCGGTGCAGATCCCCGCAGCTAGGATTTTACAACCTCCCAACCGCGAGGATGTACTCCCACATCTGCCCCTCGGACAGCCCTCCGGGAGGCGGTCGGACAGTCCCTCGGACGGTATCGCGGACAGCCCTTCGGGAGGACCTTCGAAACTCGGACAGTCACTCGGACAGCCCTTCGGGAGGACCCTCGAAACTAAGACGGTCACTTGCACAGCCCTTCGGGAGGCACTCTCGAACTAAGACCAAAACTACGATCTCTCTACAGAGTTGCACACATATGGTGTCATCTATCCGGCAGGGCTTCGCCGTCCAGAACTAGTTCCCACCGGAACCCAGACAGCCTTTCGGCTCTACGAAAACTCTTTTCGTGGGAGGGAGAGAGAGAGCCAGACGAGCATGGCATTTGTATGTGAGCAAGCAGTGAGTGTGGAGAGCAGCCCCTCCACCTCTATTTATAGGAAAGCCAAGGGGTAGGATGGGCACTTCCAAAAAACCCAAAATGCCCGTGAAGGAAAACTTCCACAAGGGCATAAAGGAGATTTAATGGAGCAAGTGGGGCTCCATGGAGGAGCCCACAATGTGGCCGGCCAACCTCTTGGGGGGGCCCCCCAAGGGGGGTTTCTTAGCCCCCAAGCCTTCAAGAAACCTTTTGGAAAATATCCCAAAAGGTGACTTTCCATAAAATATCCAAAAAGCACTTTCACTATTCACGAAGACATTTTTCTGCGTCCGTTAAATCCCAAATTATTTATGTGTGCCTAGAACAATTCCAGTACCCACTAAAATAATTTTGAACGCATTCCAAAACAATTTCGGAACAATGTTTCTTCAGCGAAAAGCAACCAAAGCGGTTCCGGCTGCTCCGGAACATTTCCGGTTTTTATCCCGGAAAATTTCCAGAAGTTTCCAGAACACTTCTGGCATCCTCCAAGAATTTCCAGGCGTGTGCCGAAACCAATTTGACTTAATGGAATACCCTGAAACAACTTTTCAGTTTTACCGGAACTATTCCGGTGTCCTCTCCGGAACGTTTCCGTTTCGTCCGAAACTTTTCCGGTGATTTTCTCTCAGACTCCTTGTCTAGTATTCAGCAGATAGATGACCCTTAAGCGTGTGACCCTATAGGTTCAGTGAAGTATAGACATGACCGGAACTCTTTCCGATCAATGATCAACATCGGAGCCGTGGACACCCATATTGACCCCTATACCCACATGAATGAATATTCGAGTGAACCTCCAGTTGCCGTGTGCTATTCCTGTTGCTTCGTGATATGTTACAAATACCCGAGGTGAGATTTTCTGCATCCCCGTGGATCAACAACTTGTCCACTATGCAAGTTACCTCGTTACCGGTTTTGTTCTCTTTTCTCGTTTCCGTGTTCCGGCATCCCAGTGATCAAATCACAATGTGTCTGGCCAGACGATGGTGGATACCGTAACACCGAGAGGGCCCAGAGATATCTCTCCATCGTCGGAGGAGCAAATCCCAATCTTGAGCTATCAAGTTACTTGACATACTTTTCCATGAACCCGTAAGCCGCCGTAATAGCCACCCATTTACGGATGACGTTTAACAAACCCCAAAGTTCATGAAGCAAGCATGAAGAAACTCGACACTCTCATGGTCTAAGGAATTATGCAAACATTAACTTCTCTGTGTTATTAACCATTAACTTGTGACGAATGAATCTCATAGCATAACATCAATCGGGTCGATTCAACACAAGTGTTCTCCTAACGTTGTGCCCTCAAAGTTGCCGGCATAGTCATGCCCATGATCAGGAAAACAGAACCATCATGCAACACTTGAGCTAGTCTTAGAGGCATGACTCTGGAATACATTTTACCGTTTATTATTCCACACGTGCATATGAGTCTTCCTCCGAGCCTCGTGGTTATTGTAGACTCGAGAACCATAGCAGTTATAGCATGGAACATAAACATAATTATCAACATGGAGATAAATAATAACATTTGTTATTGCCTCTAGGGCATATCTCCTACAGACTCCCACTTGCACTAGAGTCAATAATCTAGTCAATGCTAATGCACATTACACCTCTGGCATACCGGTGTAAAAATGCTTCGCATGTGGTATAGCCTGATGTCCAACGGATCTGACAACTTCAGTTCCGTGTGTATCTTTGCATGTCCTCACGTTTTCACGCTTTCACAAAATTCATATTTTGTGTGGACTTGGCTTCGTATATATGTGAATCACTGGTCAAACCTTGATTCCTCAGACTGAGCTATGGAGCAACTATTTTCAATAGTGTTCCATTGTGAAGGGTAACGTCGCATGGGAAACAAAAAATTTCCTACGCACACGCAAGATCTATCCATGGTGATGAGCATCTACGAGAGGGAGAGTGAATCTACATACCCTTGTAGATCGCTAAGCGGAAGCGTTAAGAAACGCGGTTGATGTAGTCGAACATCTTCGCGATTCAAATCGCCGAGCGTCCCGCGACCCCATCACGATCCATTCACGATCCGTCCCGCGATCCCATCATGATCCGTCCCGCGATCAAATCACGAACCGTCTCGCGATCCTGATGACGGTCCTTCCGATCTAGTGCCGAACGGACGGCACCTCCGCGTTCAACACACGTACGGCTTGATGACGCCTTCACCTCCTCGATCCAGCGAGCGATGGTGAAGTAGTAGATGAGTTCCGGCAGCACGACAGCGTGATGACGGTGTTGGTGAAGAACAATCTCCGCAGGGCTTCGCCAAGCACTACGGAAACTATGACGGAGGAGGAACTAGAGGGTTAGGGTTGCCGGCACATGGCTTGGGGAAATCTTGATGTGTCTCGTGTGCTAGCCCTGCCCCTCTATTTATATGTTGAGCCCTGGGGTCTAAACTTGAAGAGAAAGCCTCCACAAGGTCGGTTTTGCCCGCACAAGGTCGGTTTGGCCCGCACGGAAAGAGTCCAACTCGGATTCCAGCAGTACCGCGCACAAGCGGTCGTACCGCTCACGAGCGGTAGTACCGCTTGGCGGTAGTACCGCTTCACACAAGCGGTAGTACCGCTTACGCGGTAGTACTGCCTTACAGCGGTAGTACCGCTTAAGGCAGCAGCAAAACTTCCTTTTGCACTTTCCAATACCTCGTGGGCTTTACCCCTTTGGCTCATATAAAGTGTTGCTGCACCCGAACACTTCGGTAAACATCCGGAATCCCTTCCGGTGAATTCCGGAACCCTTCCGGAGATCAAAACACTATTATCACATATATCAATCTTTACCTCCGGACTATTCCGGAGATCCTCATCATGTCCGGGATCTCATCCAGGACTCCGAACAACCTTCGGTCACCAACATAACAACTCAACTATACTTATATCGCCACCAAACGTTAAGTGTGTAGACCCTGCGGGTTCGAGAACTATGTAGACATGACCGAGACACCTCTACGGTCAATAACCAATAGCGGGACCTGGATGCCCATACTGGCTCCTACATATTCTACGAAGATCTTTATCGGTCGAACCTCTATGTCAAGGATTCAGTTAATCCCGTATGCTGTTCCCTTTGTTCTTCGGTATGTTACTTGCCCGAGATTCGATCGTCGGTATCTCTATACCTAGTTCAATCTCGTTACCGGCAAGTCTCTTTACTCGTTCCGTAATACAAGATCCTGTGGCTAACTCTTTAGTCACTTTGCTTGCAAGGCTCATTGTGATGTTGTATTACCGAGTGGGCCCTGAGATACCTCTCCGTCACACGGAGTAACAAATCCCAGTCTTGATCCATGCCAACCCAACAGACACCCTCGGAGATACCTGTAGAGCACCTTTATAGTCACCCAGTTACGTTGTGACGTTTGATACACACAAGGTATTCCTCCGGTGTCAGTGAGTTGCATGATCTCATGGTCATAGGAACAGATACTTGACATGCAGAAAACAATAGCAATAAACTGACACGATCATATGCTATGTTCGTAGTTTGGGTCTTGTCCATCACATCATTCTCCTAATGATGTGATCCCGTTATCAAATGACATCTCATGTCCATGGCTAGGAAACCTTCACCATCTTTTGATCAACGAGCTAGTTAACTAGAGGCATACTAGGGACACAGTGTTGTCTATGTACCCACACATGTATTTGAGTTTCCAATCAATACAATTATAGCATGGATAATAAACGATTATCACGAACAAGGAAATATGATAATAACTAAATTATTATTGCCTCTAGGGCATATTTCCAACAGTCTCCCACTTGCACTAGAGTCAATAATCTAGTTCACATCACCATGTGATTTACATTGTTATGAATCTAACACCCAATGAGTTCTGGGGTTCAATCATGCTTTGCATGTGAGAGAGGTCTTTAGTCAACGGGTCTGCGACATTCAGATCCATGTGTACTTTGCAAATCTCTATGTCATACTGTAGACACTGCTACCACACTCCACTTGGAGCTATTCCAAATGGCTGCTCCACTATATGTATCCTGACTGCTACTCAGAGTCGTCCGGATAGGTGTCAAAGCTTGCATCGACGTAACCCTTTACGACGAACTCTTTATCACCTCCATAATCGAGAAATATTTCCTTAGTCCTCTAGTTACTAAGGATAATCTTGACCGTTGTCCAGTGATCCACTCCTGGATCACTCTTGTACCCCTTGACAGAATCATGGCAAGGCACACATCAGGTGCGGTACACAGCTTGGCATACTATACAGAGCCTATGGATAGGGGACGACCTTCGTCCTTTCTCTTTCTTCTGCCATGGTCGAGCTTTGAGTCTCACTCAACTCCACACCTTACAAATCAGGCAAGAACTCTTTCTTTTACTGATCCATTTTGAACTCTTTCAAAATCTTGTCAAGGTATGTACTCATTGAAAGTCTTATCAGACGTCTTGATCTATCTCTATAGATCTTGATGCCCAATATTTAAGTAGCTTTATTCCAGGTCTTCCTTTGAAAAACTCCTTTCAAACGACCCTTTATGCTTTCCAGAAATTCTACATCATTTCCGATCAATCAATATGTCAACCACATATACTTATCAGAAATTCTATAGTGCTCCCACTCACTTTATTGTAAATACAAGTTTCTCATAAACTTTGTATAGACACAAAAACTTTGATCACCTCATCAAAGTGTATATTCCAACTCCGAGATGCTTGCTCCAGTCCATAGAAGGATCGCTGGAGTTTGCATACATTTTAGCATCGTTAGGACTGACAAAACCTTCCGGTTGTATCACATACAACCTTTCCTCACAGATACCATTAAGGAAACGATGTTTTTACATCCATCTGCCAGATTTCATAATCGAAAAATGCAGCAACTGCTAACATAATTCCAACAGACTTTAGCATCGCTACGGGTGAGAAAATCTCATCGTAGTCAACTCCTTGAACTTGTGAAAAACCCTTTGCCACAAGTCGAGCTTTATAGACGGTGACATTACCGTCCGTGTCCGTCTTCCTTTTAAAGATCCATTTGTTCTGAATGGCCTTTTGCCCTTCAAGTAATACTTCCAAAGCCCATACTTTGTTTTCTTACATGGATCCCATCTCGGATTTCATGGCCTTAACCATTTCTCGGAATCCCGGCCCATCATCGCTTCTCCATAGCTCGTAGGGTCGTCGTTGTCCAACAACATGACCTCTAAGACAGGGTTGCCGTACCACTCAGGAGCAGTATGTGTCCTTGTCGACCTACGAGGTTCAATAGTAACTTGATCCGAAGCTTCATGATCATCATCATTAACTTCCTCTTCAACTGATGTAGGCTCTACAGAAACATCTTTCTGCGCTGCGCTACTCTTAGGTTGAAGTAAAGGTTCAACAACCTCATCAAGTACTATCATCCTCCCACTCAATCTTTCGAAAGAAACTATTTCTCGAGAAAGGACCTGTTTTAGCAACAAACACTTTGTGTTTGGATCTGAGATAGAAGGTTTACCCAACTGTTACGTTAGGGTATTCTATGAAGATGCATTTGTCCGCTTTGGATTCGAGCTCATTAGGTGAAAACCCTTTTTCACATAAGCGTCGCAGCCCCAAACATTAAAAAATGACAGCTTAGGTTTCCGCCAAACCAAAATTCATACGGTGTCATCTCAACGGACTTATGGTGCCCCTTTTAAAGTGAATGTGGTTGTCTCTAATGCATAACCCTAAAACGATAGTGGTAAATCGATAAGAGACATCATAGTTCGCACCATATCTAATAGAGCACAACCACGACGTTCGGACACACCATCACACTATGGTGTTCCAGGTGGCGTGAGTTGTGAAACAACTTCCACATTGTCTTAAGTTGTATACCAAAACTCGTAACTCGGATATTTACCTCCACGATCATATCGTAGACATTTTATCTTCTTGTCACGATGATCTCAAACTTCACTCTGAATTTGCTTGAACTTTTCAAACGATTTAGACTTGTGTTTCATTAAGTAAATATACACTATATCTACTCAAATCATCAGTGAAGGTAAGAAAATAACGATATCCACCGCCTGCTACAACACTCATTGGACCGAACACATCAACATGTATCATTTCCAATAAGTCAATTGCCCGCTCCATCATACCGGAAAACGGGGTTTTAGTCATCTTGCCCATGAGGCATGGTCTGCATGTCTCAACCGATTCGAAATCGAATGAGTCCAAAGATCCATCAGCATGGAGTTTCTTCATGCGTTTTACACCAATATGACATTTAGCGGCTGTGCCACAAATATGTGGTACTATCATTATTTAACTTTGTATCTTTTGGCATCAATATTATGAACATGTGTATCTCTACAATCAAGATTCAATAAACCACTCTTATTGGGTGCATGACCATTGAAGGTATTATTCATGTAAACAGAATAACCATTATTCTCTAACTTAAATGAATAACCGTATTGCAATAAACATGACCTAATCACGTTCATGCTTAACGCAAACACCAAATAACATTAATTTAGGTTCATCACTAATCCCGAAGGTATAGAGAGCGTGCGATGGTGATCACATCAACCTTGGAATTACTTCCAACACTCATCGTCACCTCGCCCTTAGCTAGCCTCCGTTTATTCCGTAGCTTTTATTTCGAGTTACTAACATTTAGCAACCGAACCGGTATCTAATACCCAGATGCTTCTAGGAGTACTAGTAAGGTACACATCAATAACACGTATATCAAATATACTTCTGTCGACGTTGCCAGCCTTCTTATCTACCAAGTATCTAGGGTAGTTCCGCTTCAGCGACCGTTCTCCTCATAATAGAAGCACTTAGTCTCGGGTTTGCATTCAACCTTGGGTCTCTTCACTGGAGCAGCAACTGGCTTGCCATCCATGAAATTTCCCTTCTTGCCCTTGCCCTTCTCGAAACTAGTGGTTTCACTAACCATCAACACTTGATGCTCCTTCTTGATTTCTACCTTCGCGGTGTCAAATATTGCGAACAGCTCAGGGATCATTATTTCCATCTCTGGCCTTTTATAGTTCATCACGAAGCTCTAGTAGCTTAGTGACAGTGACTTGGAGAACTATATTAATCACTATCTTATCTGGAAGATCAACTCCCACTCGATTCAAGCGATTGTAGCACCCAAACAATTTGAGCACATGCTCAACGATTGAGCTATTCTCCATCATCTTGCAGGCAAAGAATCTTGTTGGAGGTCTCATACCTCTCAACACCGGCACGAGCCTGAGATCCCAATTTCAGCTCTTAGAACATCTCATATGTTCCGTGACGTTCAAAACATTTTGGAGCCTCAATTCTAAGCCGTAATGCATGACGCACTGAACTATTAAGTAGTCATCGGAACGTGCCTGTCAGATGTTCACAACATCTACAGACGACGCTAGAGGGGGTGGCGCACCGAGCGGTGCTTTAAGGACATAAGCCTTCTGTGCAGCAATGAGGACAATCCTCAGATCACGGACCCAGTCCGCATTATTGCTACCATCATCTTTCAAATTTATTTCTCTAGGAACATATAAAAATTCAAGGGAGCTACAGCGCGTGCTAGTAATCTACAACATAATTTGCAAAGACATTTTGACTATGTTCATGAAAATGAGTTTAGTTAATCATATTACTTAAAAAATCCCACTCAAATTGACATCCCTCCGGTCATTCGAGTGTCACATGATACAAATCCACCAACTCAAGTCCAATCATCACGTGAGTTGAGGTGGTTTCAATGGTGAACATCTTCATGTTGATCATATCTACTATATGACTCATGTTCGAACTTTTGGTCTCTTGTGTTCCGAGGCCATGTCTGTACATGCTAGGCTCGTCAAGTTTAACCCGAGTGTTCCGCATGTGCAACACTGGCTTGCACCCGTTGTATGCGAACGTAGAGTCTATCACACCCGATCATCACGTGGTGTCTCGAAACGACGAACTTTCGCAACGGTGCACACTCGGGGAGAACACAATTTTATCTTGAAATTTAAGTGAGGGATCACCTTATAATGCTACCGTCGTCCTAAGCAAAATAAGATGCATAAAAGGATTAACATCACATGCAAATCATAAGTGACATGATATGGCCATGAACTTGTGCTTTTGATCTCCATCTCCAAAGCACCGGCATGATCTCCATCGTCACCGGCATGACACCATGATCTCCATCATCTTGATCTCCATCAACGTGTCTCCATGAGGTTGTCGCGCCGACTGTTGCTTCCACGACTACTGCTAACTCATAGCGATAAAGTAAAGCAAAACGGCGAAAATAATTAAAGACAACTCTATGGCTCCTGCCAGTTGCCGTACTCATCGACATGCAAGTCGTGATATTCTATACAACACATGATCATCTCATACATCACATATATCTCATCATGAAATTGGCCATATCACATCACAACATACCCTGCAAAAACAAGTTAGACGTCCTCTAATTGTTGTTGCAAGTTTTACGTGGCTGCTACGGGTATCTAGCAAGAACGATTCTTACCTACGCAAAACCCACAACGGTGATATAAAAATTGCTATTCAACCTTCTCAAGGATCGCCTTTGTCAAATCCGATCCGACTAAAGTGGGAGAAACAGACACCCGCTAGCCATCTTTATGCAACGAAGTTACATGTCAGTTGAAGGAACCGGTCTCTCGTAAGCGTACGAGTAATGTTGGTCCGAGCCGCTTCATCCCACAATACCGCCGAAACAAGAAAAGACCAAGGGAGGAAGCAATCTGAATATCAACGCCCACAAACTCCTTTTGTGTTCTACTCGAGATCTCATCTACGCATAGACCTAGCTCTGATACCACTGTTGGGTAACGTCGCATGGGAAACAAAAAATTTCCTACGCACACGCAAGATCTATCCATGGTGATGAGCATCTACGAGAGGGAGAGTGAATCTACATACCCTTGTAGATCGCTAAGCGGAAGCGTTAAGAAACGCGGTTGATGTAGTCGAACGTCTTCGCGATTCAAATCGCCGAGCGTCCCGCGACCCCATCACGATCCAATCACGATCCGTCCCGCGATCCCATCATGATCCGTCCCGCGATCAAATCACGAACCGTCTCGCGATCCTGATCACGGTCCTTCCGATCTAGTGCCGAACGGACGGCACCTCCGCGTTCAACACACGTACGGCTTGATGACGCCTTCACCTCCTCGATCCAGCGAGCGATGGTGAAGTAGTAGATGAGTTCCGGCAGCACGACGGCGTGATGACGGTGTTGGTGAAGAACAATCTCCGCAGGGCTTCGCCAAGCACTACGGAAACTATGACGGAGGAGGAACTAGAGGGTTAGGGTTGCCGGCACACGGCTTGGGGAAATCTTGATGTGTCTCGTGTGCTAGCCCTGCCCCTCTATTTATATGTTGAGCCCTGGGGTCTAAACTTGGAGAGAAAGCCTCCACAAGGTCGGTTTTGCCCGCACAAGGTCGGTTTGGCCCGCACGGAAAGAGTCCAACTCGGATTCCAGCAGTACCGCGCCCAAGCGGTAGTACCGCATCACACAAGCGGTAGTACCGCTTACGCGGTAGTACTGCCTTACAGCGGTAGTACCGCTTAAGGCAGCAGCAAAACTTCCTTTTGCACTTTCCAATACCTCGTGGGCTTTACCCCTTTGGCTCATATAAAGTGTTGCTGCACCCGAACACTTCGGTAAACATCCGGAATCCCTTCCGGTGAATTCCGGAACCCTTCCGGAGATCAAAACACTATTATCACATATATCAATCTTTACCTCCGGACTATTCCGGAGATCCTCATCATGTCCGGGATCTCATCCGGGACTCCGAACAACCTTCGGTCACCAACATAACAACTCAACTATACTTATATCGCCACCAAACGTTAAGTGTGTAGACCCTGCGGGTTCGAGAACTATGTAGACATGACCGAGACACCTCTACGGTCAATAACCAATAGCGGGACCTGGATGCCCATACTGGCTCCTACATATTCTACGAAGATCTTTATCGGTCGAACCTCTATGTCAAGGATTCAGTTAATCCCGTATGCTGTTCCCTTTGTTCTTCGGTATGTTACTTGCCCGAGATTCGATCGTCGGTATCTCTATACCTAGTTCAATCTCGTTACCGGCAAGTCTCTTTACTCGTTCCGTAATACAAGATCCTGTGGCTAACTCTTTAGTCACTTTGCTTGCAAGGCTCATTGTGATGTTGTATTACCGAGTGGGCCCTGAGATACCTCTCCGTCACACGGAGTAACAAATCCCAGTCTTGATCCATGCCAACCCAACAGACACCCTCGGAGATACCTGTAGAGCACCTTTATAGTCACCCAGTTACGTTGTGACGTTTGATACACACAAGGTATTCCTCCGGTGTCAGTGAGTTGCATGATCTCATGGTCATAGGAACAGATACTTGACATGCAGAAAACAATAGCAATAAACTGACACGATCATATGCTATGTTCGTAGTTTGGGTCTTGTCCATCACATCATTCTCCTAATGATGTGATCCCATTATCAAATGACATCTCATGTCCATGGCTAGGAAACCTTCACCATCTTTTGATCAACGAGCTAGTTAACTAGAGGCATACTAGGAACACAGTGTTGTCTATGTACCCACACATGTATTTGAGTTTCCAATCAATACAATTATAGCATGGATAATAAACGATTATCACGAACAAGGAAATATGATAATAACTAAATTATTATTGCCTCTAGGGCATATTTCCAACACATTGACCAAAGCCATCTTGGAATCATACTAAGTTCATGAACGAACTGTACGATTCAACATCTTCTGTGTCGCTTTGAGAGCGGCAACATACTTTAGCCTTTGTTATAGAATTCGCCACAGTAACCTGTTTGGAACGATTTCCAATCCAAACACCGTGCCACCATATTGTGTATTACACAAAAAACCCTTAACTTAAATCGAAAATCGCATGGAGTATTGATGAAGACTGTATCGATGAAATTACTTACAACGAGCACTTCATAATCTCTGCTTGCGAGAAAACATGTCATCAGTGCTACTTTGGTACTTAATGACATTTTCCACTGTTGTCCCATGATCAGTACTTTGATCATTATGGTATCTATACTCGCAACAGCTTTGGAGTATTGGACATATCTGGTTGTTTTACATACCATGGAATACATGATTAATCCAAACACGAAAGTGTGTGGAATCTCCATCATGTATTTTGCTCATCAGTGTTTTGGGACACCGAATCTTGCAAAAACCCTTTCCATGTGACTTCGGCAAGAATCACTCCTTGGCGTTTTAATGCTAAAATGTTTTAGCATCTTGTCAATATGTATTTTTGGCTTTAGCCTATTAGGCAATTCTATCTCGTAGATAAATATGCCTAATGTCAAGGCTATTTAGCCCAAGCACTTCATCGAAAACTATTTTCAATGAAGTCCTAATTCGTGTCAAGAAATTTATATTATTTCTAATCAACAATGTGTCAAGCACACAAGGTTTTTAGAAATATTATTATGCTCCCACTTACTTTCTTGAAACCACAAGCATCTTCGTTATCCATTGATGAAATCAAACTCTTTCTAAGATTCCAACTCCTTTTTGCTCTATTCTGTCCATTGCTTGAACTCTGCAGTTTGCATACTTACTAGCATCCTCTGGATTGACAAAATACCTTGGATTGTACCACATACAAGTCCTAGGTTGCATTTCCATCACATGGAAATCCTTTTGCCTTCCATGTATCATATCTCAAGATTGAAATATGTATTAATTGCTAGTTTAACCCGATCTGACTTTAAGCATCGCTACGGTGAGACAATCTCATCTTAGTCAACTCCTTGAACTTGTTATTGCAACAAGTCGAGCTTTATGGATAAAATATTTTATCCACATCAGTTTATAGTTCCATTAATGTTCGTTAGACTCTAAGTCTTCCGAAGGGTTTATCAAGATATAATCTTGAATCATTTATGGAAACTATCTCGGATTATATTGGCATTTAGCCAATTCCGGAGTCAGGGCCCATCAACGCTTCCTTGTGTATTGTAGGTATACTGTTGTCTAACAACAATATCTCGCTGCGCACCTGAGAGGTTTGCACGAGTTTTGCCTACCTGGTTCAGTTGCAAGTTCGACCGAAGTCCATACATCTCATGTAGAGGCTTCCGTATCAGTCGCAGTAGGAAACTCTGGAATTACTTCCAAGGTTTCTTTCCTTTGATCTGATGACAAAGATACTGTTATCTCGTTGAGTTGCACTGTTCTCCCACTCACCTTTTTGCAAGAACCATTCTCTTTAAAAGCATACCGTTTTTGGTGGCAAACCTTTTGCCTCGGTATAGTGGTGGAGGAATTCCCAATTACTTGGGATAACCTACAAAGTAGTACTTTTCTGATTTGGAATAGGTCTGTAAATATTTTACACAGGCCCCATATTCCAAATGTTAAGAAAAGACAAAGCATGGTTGGGCGTACCATACCATGGCGTCATTTCAACAGACCTGATGGCGCTCTTTTCAATGTAAAAGCCGCAGTCTCTAAAGCATTACTTTAAAAGGGATAATGGCAAATTGTTTATGTCATCCTTGATCTTACCATGTCACAAATGGTTTGACTATATCTTCACGGACGTACCACTCAAAGTGGAGTTCCGGGAGGTGTAAGTTATGAAACTCTTTTCATAACTCATCAGACATTCGCTAAACTTGTAACTCAAATATTTCTTTCCACAATCCAATTGCAGCAACATAATTTTCTTGTTACAATAATTTCTACTTCATTTTGAAAACCTTTCGAATGATTTCAAAAGATCCAGACTTACGTCTCATCAAGTAGATATCCATATATCTACTTGAGTCATTTCTGAAGATATATAAAATCCACTGCTAGCAACAACATTTATTGGACTACATACATCAAAATGTATGATCACCAATAAGTTTGTTGCTCGTTCCTTATGGCCTGTGAATGGTATTTCAGTCACTTCACATTTCCGGAGGAAAGTTGCAAGTGTCAGATGATTCATAATCAAATGACTTGAAAATCCATCATAATGGAATTTCTCCATGCGGGTTTCTCCAATGTGACCAAATGCAGTGCCACACATGTGTGGTATTCTTTTAGTCTTGCGACATTTAGCGTCAGTGTTATGGATGTATCATATTACCATCAATATTCATAACATACATCCCATCCACGATGGAAGCATGGCCCTTATGTTATTCATGATTCCGAACAACAATTGTTCTTTCATGAACAACACTTTTGCAACAAACATTATGCAAATGGGCTAGAGTGTATAAAACTCTAAAATGATTTATGAAAGTAAATACAGAGGTAATGTATTATTATCAATATTCATAACATACATCTCATTCATAATGAAAGTATGGCCCTTATGTTATTCATAACACCGAACATCAAAAAGTTCTCTTATGAACAACCTTCTTGCAAGACACCTTATGCAATGGGCTAGAGTGTATAAAACTCTAAAATGAATTATGAAATAAATACAGAGGGTAATACACCGATGGAAGGTATAGTAACATTTACTATATTCCCAGCGCGTATCTGAACCTCACTCCGGCAAGTCTTTTAGGCCGTAGTAGTTCTTCCATCGAATTGCAACAGAATGCAATCGAGCGGGTATCTCTATGATTAACTCACAATACCCAAGAATCAATGATTAACATGTTTAATCATAATTCCCAAGAACTATTTCTTTGACCAGCCTTCTATACATCAATAACTTGTATGGCATTCATACATGAGCTGGATATTCCAGTCTTCTCTCTTTTTGCCTTTATACTTCTAAAAGTTTTAACTTTCAGTATTTCTTCTACTCTCAGAAGAAGCATCCAACTTAAGAGTGGCGTTAGCCCCGGAGTTCCTAGGCGTGTAAGTCACACTAAGACCCATTGGATATTTCCTTTAAGTTGTTGTTTTATTCACCTTCATCATATGACAGGCGTTCTACTGGATCCCTCTGTTATTAGTCAAATGCATAGTAAACACTTTTACTAATAGTTTGCAAAACAAACATTGCTTTGGATATCACATATCTTTTAGCCTTTGTTTGTGTCTAAAAATGATTTTTAGTTCCATGAATATCACATAGCTATCCCAAAATTTTGAAGTTCGGGTCTCATGGAAGCAAACATATTGCACTTGACCGTAACGGAATTCTAGCTTTTGGATCAAGGACGAGAGTCACATTATCCATAGCATTAGCGGGAGAATACTAAAAGCATGCGATAGGACAAAGTCCTTCTCGGCACTCTTGAGGACAATCCTCACATTACATTACCAACCGTAAAGTTTATCCAGATATATAACAGCTATTCAATTTTAATAGGGAAGGTGGAAACGCGAGCCATTATTCTATAACCATTATGCAAATTTCACTTTAGACAAAGTTCATAATTAATTGCACTGAGAATTAAAACAAGTTAATTCTACAGTGCGCTCCCACTCAAATCAATATCTCTCATAATTGATTGTGAGTGATTCAAGACCCATATTACAATTCAACGCCAAGGATGTATCCATCTGAAGTGACGAGAATTGCAATCGGTAGGCCAACTTGCCAATCACATCTCTATGTGACTCTTGTTCATCTTTCGATGCGTGTGTTCCGAGCTCATGACTTTCATGCCTGAACGTTAAGACAACCAAGTGATCTCGCTGCGAGGTCTGACCTCACCTGCCTCACACTTCCCTAATCGTTTGTACTCATGTGTACATGACGCACTCCGAGAAGTTAGGTGCCGTGACGGTGCTACACTTGGGAGAACACTAACTACTTGATATTTTTGTGAGAGATCATCCTAATAAAAAGAAACTACCGCGCAATCAAGAAGGGTGCATCATAAGGGATAAACATCTCAGGCAATTCATAATAGCATGATATGGTATAGCCCTTTCTGACGGAGAAGTCTTGTATTTCTTCGTCTTCGGCATTCGCGTCGGTGTTCACCTTCGCGAAGATTGCCACCACCTTGTCGATGCACCAGATAATATTGCTATCTCTATAGCTAATAAAATAAGTGCATTACTTAAGGTTGATACGCAGGTCATTAAAGTGACAATCATATGGCTCCAGCCATCATGCCGAATCATGACACGCAGGTCATGTTAATTTACATCATATAGTCATCTCATACATAATCAAATTAATATGAGCACTGCTATACCACATCATATGCACATGCAAACCATCCTGCAAAACCAAGTTAGACGCCTCTAATCGGTTTATGCAAAATTTCATTTTACGTGGCTTCTAAGGTTTCGAACAAACCGCAGCTACCAACGTTTTATCATCAAGTATGATTATTCAAGTCGCTAGATTAACATCGCGGGGTGTATGAAACACGAGATAATAAAATCTCGAGCCCCATACTAAACTTCGTCATACGCATGACCCCCGTGAAGATCATATCTGCATTGCCCTTTAATCTGCGAAATTTCATCTTTCTTTTTAACTATGGTGGAATTCAAAGAACTGTTAGCACTTCATTGATCAATCAGGATCGCGGATTGCCAGAACTTTGAAACTCCACCATGCTGTTATCAAGATCAGAAATATGCAAATTCCAGGGAAGCAACAAGAACATCGGGTAACAGATTTCATCTGCTACCCGCACGAATAATTATCAGCAGTAGAACTCATCTACTACAAATTATATTGTGCAACACCCATACATCTCTATGTATTCAAGATCGCAACCTGCATCTACGCATAGCACGGCTCATGATGCCACTGTAGGGTAACGTAGCAGAAAACAAAAATTTCCCGACCTACGCACCAGCCCAGGACCACTATGGAGACTGCATACAAAGTTTGATCTTTTTCGTTACCGACTCGTAGCGCAGCGGAAGTAGAGTCGATGACGATCGGCGGTGCAGATCCCCACAGCTAGGATTTTACAACCTCCCAACCGCGAGGATGTACTCCCACATCTGCCCCTCGGACAGCCCTCCGGGAGGCGGTCAGACAGTCCCTCGGACGGTGTCGCGGACAGCCCTTCGGGACGACCTTCGAAACTCGGACAGTCACTCGGACAGCCCTTCGGGAGGACCCTCGAAACTAAGACGGTCACTTGCACAGCCCTTCGGGAGGCACTCTCGAACTAAGACCAAAACTACGATCTCTCTACAGAGTTGCACACATACGGTGTCATCTATCCGGCAGGGCTTCGCCGTCCAGAACTAGTTCCCACCGGAACCCAGACAGCCTTTCGGCTCTACGAAAACTCTTTTCGTGGGAGGGAGAGAGAGAGCCAGACGAGCATGGCATTTGTATGTGAGCAAGCAGTGAGTTTGGAGAGCAGCCCCTCCACCTCAATTTATAGGAAAGCCAAGGGGTAGGATGGGCACTTCCAAAAAACCCAAAATGCCCATGAAGGAAAACTTCCACAAGGGCATAAAGGAGATTTAATGGAGCAAGTGGGGCTCCATGGAGGAGCCCACAATGTGGCCGGCCAACCTCTTGGGGGGGGCCCCCAAGGGGGCTTTCTTAGCCCCCAAGCCTTCTAGAAACCTTTTGGAAAATATCCCAAAAGGTGACTTTCCATAAAATATCCAAAAAGCACTTTCACTATTCACGAAGACATTTTTCTGCGTCCGTTAAATCCCAAATTATTTCTGTGTGCCTAGAACAATTCCAGTACCCACTAAAATAATTTTTGAACGCATTCCTAAACAATTTCGGAACAATGTTTCTTCAGCGAAAAGCAACCAAAGCGGTTCCGGCTGCTCCGGAACATTTCTGGTATTTATCCCGGAAAATTCCCAGAAGTTTCCAGAACACTTCTGGCATCCTCCAAGAATTTCCAGGCGTGTGCCAAAACCAATTTGACTTAATGGAATACCCTGAAACAACTTTTCAGTTTTACCGGAACTATTCCGGTGTCCTCTCCGGAACGTTTCCGTTTCTTCCGAAACTTTTTCGGTGATTTTCTCTCAGACTCCTTGTCTAGTATTCAGCAGATAGATGACCCTTAAGCGTGTGACCCTATAGGTTCGGTGAAGTATAGACATGACCGGAACTCTTTCCGATCAATGATCAACATCGGAGCCGTGGACACCCATATTGACCCATATACCCACACGAATGAATATTCGAGTGAACCTCCAGTTGCCGTGTGCTATTCCTGTTGCTTCGCGATATGTTACAAATACCCGAGCATAGATTTTCTGCATCCCCGTGGATCAACAACTTGTCCACTATGCAAGTTACCTCGTTACCGGTTTTGTTCTCTTTTCTCGTTTCCGTGTTCCGGCATCCCAGTGATCAAATCACAATGTGTCTGGCCAGACGATGGTGGATACCGTAACACCGAGAGGGCCCAGAGATATCTCTCCAATGTCGGAGGAGCAAATCCCAATCTTGAGCTATCAAGTTACTTGACATACTTTTCCATGAACCCGTAAGCCGCCGTAATAGCCACCCATTTACGGATGACGTTTAACAAACCCCAAAGTTCATGAAGCAAGCATGAAGAAACTCGACACTCTCATGGTCTAAGGAATTATGCAAACGTTAACTTCTCTGTGTTATTAACCATTAACTTGTGACGAATGAATCTCATAGCATAACATCAATCGGGTCGATTCAACACAAGTGTTCTCCTAACATTGTGCCCTCAAAGTTGCCGGCATAGTCATGCCCATGATCAGGAAAACAGAACCATCATGCAACACTTGAGCTAGTCTTAGAGGCATGACTAGGAATACATTTTACCGTTTATTATTCCACACGTGCATATGAGTATTCCTCCGAGCCTCGTGGTTATTGCAGACTCGAGAACCATAGCAGTTATAGCATGGAACATAAACATAATTATCAACATGGAGATAAATAATAAAATTTGTTATTGCCTCTAGGGCATATCTCCTACACTCTCCCCCTCTCTCCCGGTGGCGCCGGAACGCCGCCGGGGCAATCATCGTGACGGCGATCTATACCAACAACTTCGCCGCCGTCAACACCAACTCTCTCCCCCTCTATGCAGCGGTGTAACACCTCTTCTCCCCGCTGTAATCTCTACTTAAACATGGTGCTTAATGCTACATATTATTATCCAATGATGTGTTGCCATCCTATGATGTTTGAGTAGATTCTTTTTGTCCTATGGTTTGATTGATGTCCGTGATTGGTTTCATTTGTATGTTTTATTTTGGTGCTGTCCTATGGTGCCCTCCGTGTCGTGCAAGCGTGAGGGATCCCCGCTGTAGGGTTTGCAATACGTTCATAATTCTCTTATAGTGGGCGGCTAGAGTGACAGAAGCTTACACCCGAGTAAGGGGGTTGTTGCGTATGGTAGTAAAGAGGACTTGTTACTTAACGCTATGGTTGGGTTTTACCTTAATGATCTTTGGTAGTTGCGGATGCTTGCTAGAGTTCCAATCATAAGTGCATATGATCCAAGTACGGAAAGTATGTTAGCTCATGCCTCTCCCTCATATAAAATTGCAATAATGATTACCGGTCTAGTTCTCGATTGCCTAGGGACAAATCTTTCTCTTGTGTTACAAAAGCTTTCTACTAAACAACTAACTTTTATTATCTCGCAAATTACTCGTAGTTTTATTCTCGCTAAGTACTCCTAGTTTTATTCTTGCAAACTATCCCTACACCTACAAAATAGTTTTATTCTTGTTCTAGGTAAAGCGAACGTTAAGTGTGCGTAGAGTTGTATCGGTGGTCGATAGAATCCATGCAAGGAACATTGCTACCTCGAGCTCTTAATGGCAAGTATTTGAAAAAGTACCACCCAAGTGTGTGGCAAGAAGCCTAAATAGGCAATGGCCGATATATGATTATCGCCCTAAAGAGCAAACATGGCCGATATATGATTATCGCCCTAAGAGCAAACATGGCCGATATATGATTATCGCCCTAAGAACATAATGGCCGATGGAGTGTTGACATCGTTCTTAGAGCCAATATGATACAAATTATTTTTCGGCGCGCAAGCTTTGCCGAAAAACAGGGGGGCATGTGTTGACACCAGATTTTGGCATGGTCAAAAACATAATTAAAAAGGCCTCAAATGGAAAAGTGATCAAGGTGAGAAAGTTCCGTATCGTCGAAAGGAGAAACTTTAATATTTGGGCCATAGCCATCCGATCTCATCTCTAAGGCCGAAGTTGTGTTCGAAGTACTGGGATGTTTTATCCAGAACATTATTCGGCTAATTACGCCCCCAAGACGGCCTCATATGAGAAAAGTTTCTACACGGATTGTCTTCGTCTCGTCGAATCGGTCAATTTTGATATAAAAATCGTCTCAATCCGAGATCGTATGCAAAAGTTACGGCCGTTGCAAGATTGGTGCTACAGCAGAGAGCGGTACTACCGTGCCAATAAGCGGTACTACCGCTCGAGCGGTACTACCGCTCCTACTACCGCGCCTACTACCGCTTGGGAAAGTTCTTCTCTGCACGTCTCTGGACCCTCGAGACCCTAAGCGGAAGTAGAGCGGTACTCAGAGCGGTACTACCGCTTTAAGCGGTACTACCGTGCCCAGAAGCGGTACTACCGCTTGCCTATAGCCGCGCAGATTCGGGCAGATCGGAAAGTCCGAGTTTGGCTGCGTTTTTTGACCCTTTGGAAGGAAATCTGGGTCCGTGTCCTGTACGGGAAGTCCAACCCCCTCTTAAATAGAAGAGGTGATGGCCGATTGAAACAACACACAATCGAAACAAAACACATACACATCTTTTTGCCCTAACCCTAGTTTTTCTTCTTCCTCGTTCTTCGCCTGTTCTTGTTCTTGCAGGGTAGCGATCCACGAGGCTCCAGGGGCGTTCAGGACGACTTGGAGCAGCCAATCGTCGCCGGCTTCCTCCGACGGGGTCCCTCCCGAGGAACCGGGGCGTCTGGTCCACAAAAGCGCCCGCCGACTGTCTTGCGTATCGCGCTGTCGGTCGGGCCTCCTTCGGCGTGAGCTGCGGAGCATCTCCCCCGGCGTCGAGGGTACACGTGACGTGTTCGTGTGTCAACACCATCCTATGATGTTTGAGTAGATTCCTTTTGTCCTATGGGTTGATTGATGATCGTGATTGGTTTGAGTTGTATGTTTTATTTTGGTGCTGTCCTATGGTGCCCTCCGTGTCGCGCAAGCGTGAGGGATCCCCGCTGTAGGGTTTGCAATATGTTCATAATTCTCTTATAGTGGGCGGCTAGAGTGACAGAAGCTTACACCTGAGTAAGGGGGTTGTTGCGTATGGGAGTAAAGAGGACTTGTTACTTAATGCTATGGTTGGGTTTTACCTTAGTGATCTTTGGTAGTTGGGGATGCTTGCTAGAGTTCCAATCATAAGTGCATATGATCCAAGTACGGAAAGTATGTTAGCTCATGCCTCTCCCTCATATAAAATTGCAATAATGATTACCGGTCTAGTTCTCGATTGCCTAGGGACAAATCTTTCTCTTGTGTTACAAAAGCTTTCTACTAAACAACTAACTTTTATTATCTCGCAAATTACTCATAGTTTTATTCTCGCTAAGTACTCCTAATTTTATTCTTGCAAACTATCCCTACACCTACAAAATAGTTTTATTCTTGTTCTAGGTAAAGCGAACATTAAGTGTGCGTAGAGTTTTATCGGTGGTCGATAGAACTTGAAGGGAATATTGGTTCTACCTTTAGCTCCTCGTTGGGTTCGACACTCTTATTTATCGAAAAAGCTACAACTGATCCCCTATACTTGTGGGTTATCAAGACCTTTTTCTGGCACCGTTGCCGGGGAGCAATAGCGTGGGGTTGATATTTGATACGTCTCCAACGTATCTATAATTTTTTATTGTTCCATGCTGTTATATTATCAATCTTGGATGTTTTTATAAGCATTTACAACAATCATATATCATTTTTGGAGACTAACCTATTAACTTAGTGCCCAGTGCCAGTTGCTGTTTTCTGCCCTGTTTTTGTTTTACAGAAAATCAATACCAAACGAAGTCCAAATGCCACGAAACTTTTTGGAGATTTTTTATTGGCCAAGGTGAACACTAGAAGCTTTGGAAGGAGGCCAGAAGACCCTGGTGGGGCCCACGAGCCACCAGGGCGCGCCATGGTGCCTCGTAAGGCCCACAGATCTCTGTTTGACCTAATTCCTCCACTATAAATTCAGAAAAAATCAAAAACCCTCAGGGGAGTCCACGAAATACTTTTTCCGCCGCCGCAAGTTTCTGTTCTAGAGAGATCCCATCTGGAGGCCTTCTTCGGTACTCCGCCGGAGGGGGAATCGATCACGGAGGGGCTCTACATCAACCTTGCTGCCCTTCCGATGATGCGTGAGTAGTTTACCACAGACCTTTGGGTCCATAGTTAGTAGCTAGATGGCTTCTTCTCTCTTTTTGATCTTAAATACAATGTTCTCCTCGATGTTCTTGGAGTTCTATCTGATGTAATCACTTTTTGCGATGTGTTTGTTGGGATCCGATGAATTGTGAGTTTATGATTAGATTATCCATGAAATTATTTGAGTCTTTGCTGCACTCTTTTATGCATGATTGTTATAGCCTCGTATTTCTTCTCCGATCTATTGATTTGGTTTGGCCAACTGAGTTGATTTATCTTGCCATGGGAAGAGGTGCTTTGTAATGGGTTCGATCTTGCGGTGCTCAATCCCAGTGACAGAAAGGGACATGACACGTATGTATCGTTGCTATTAAGGGTAAAAAGATGGGGTTTATTCATACGTGAGTTTATCTTGTCTACATCATGTCATCGTTCTTAAGGCGTTACTCCGTTCTTTTATGGACTTAATACACTAGATGCATGCTGGATAGCGGTCGATGTGTGGAGTAATAGTAGTAGATGCAGGCAGGAGTCGGTCTACTTGTATTGGACGTGATGCCTATATACATGATCATTGCCTTGGATATCGTCATGATTATTTGCTTTTCTATCAATTGCCCAACAGTAATTTGTCTACCCACCGTATGCTATTTCTTTGAGAGAAGCCTCTAGTGAAAACTATGGCCCCCGGGTCTATCTAAATCATATTACTAAAACCCTAAAAATATTGCTGCCATTTTCTTTTATTTATTTTATTTTTATTTTTGTTTCAATCTATCACATACAATTTAATATTGCAATTTACCGCCGAGGGATTGACAACCCCTCGTTTGCGTTGGGTGCAAGGGTTTGTTGTTTGTGTGCAGGTACTGCTAACGAGGTGTTGTGTGATTCTCCTACTGGTTCGATAACCTTGGTTTCATAACTGAGGGAAATACTTATCTCTACTGTGCTGCATCATCCCTTCCTCTTCGGGGAAATACCAACGCAAGCTACAAGTAGCAATATTCTCGTGTGTGCTTGTTTGCTTTATCACTAAGTAGTTTTTATTTTCTGTTCCACTAAGTAGTTTTTATTTTTTTGTTCTAAGTTGTTTTATATCTTTAGTTATGGATATGGAACACGAAACACCAAAAAAATTAGTTGTACTTACTACTCATGGAGATGGGGAACCTCCTAAAACCCTCGATGCTCGTGATATAGAAAACATTAAATACTACTTTGATAATCCTGATAAATCTCCATTCAACTTGATAATGGGATATACTTTGGATCAACGGGAATACTTTAGGGATTATTGCTTGTCTCAAAAAGGGAAACTCTTATGGGATCAAATTTATTATTTGCATTGGTATGCTCAGAATTTATGCTTAAGATATGATTATACTTGTTGCTCTAAGATGAAGGCTCCACACCTTCCCTTTTCATGTGAATTTAATGATAATGAAACCTTAGCTTATTATGCTAATGGTATATATGATTACTATGATGTGGATTGTTGCTTTTAAGGGTGCTTATGAAATTGAATCTTTGTTTGAAAAGTATGAAGATTGTGATGATGCCGTTTACAGATCTGAAAATTTTGCTATACTTAAATATTGCCATGAGAATTATAAATACAATGCTGATATTGATGAATTTATTGAGCAAGTCTCCATTGTCCAAGAAGAGACTAATATTTTGCAGGAACCTATGGAAGAAGAAATTGATGAAACTGTGAGCTCATTAGATGAAAAAGATGACGAGGAGAGCGAAGAACAAAAGGAGGAAGAGCGGATTGATCACCCGTGCCCACCTTCTGATGAGAGTAACCCTTTATCTCATACATTGTTTAATTTCCCTTCGTGCTTATCGAAGGATGAATGCTATGATGATTGCTATGATCCCTTTGATTCGTTTGAAACATCCCTTTTTGATGAAATTGATGCTTGCTATGATTGTGGCCATGATGCCAATATGAATTATGCTTATGGAGATGAACTTGCTATAGTTCCTTATGTTAAGAATGAAATTGTTGCTATTGCATCCACACATGATAGTCCTATTATCTTTTTGAATTCTCCCAACTACACTATATTGGAGAAGTTTGCTCTTATTAAGGATTATATTGATGGGTTGCGTTTTACTATTACACATGATGATTTTAATGGACAAAATATGCATGTGCTTGCTGCTCCTAATTGCAATTATTATGAGAGAGGAACTACATCTCCGCCTCTCTATGTTTCCAATACGATAAAATTGCAAGAAACTGTTTATGCTATGTATCGGCCTTTATTATGTGTGCATGAATTGTTCTTTTATGACATGCCGATGCATAGGAAGAGAGTTAGACTTCGTCATTGCATGAAATATTTTGCTTTGTACTCACTACTAAATTATAAATCGTTGTTAATTAAAATTGGCTTTGATATACCTTGGGATCCGGGTGGATCAATTACTTGAGCACTTTATGCCTAGCTTAATGGCTTTAAAGAAAGCGCTGTCAGGGAGACAACCCGGAAGTTTTAGAGAGTCATTTATTTCTGTTGAGTGCTTTTATAAAGTTTAAAAACAAAAAAATATAGAGGGGAACCTAAAACTTTTCAAAAAGGAAAGTGAAAGTAAGAAAGACGAGCACCGTTGAAGTGGGGGAGCTCCTTGAACTTTGTTCATGCCCATGGAAACTTTGTGAATCTTGAATTACAGAAACTTTTCAACAAAAATAATTATCCCCTTGTACAAATCCATTGTATTATAAAAATAATGTGCCAAGATTTACCTTTAGGATGTTTAAATTGCTTGTTTGGTGTGTGCAGTGCAAAAACAGAAACTTTTGCTGTAGTGCGTGAATTTACATTTTTTTACTGGAGCGTGCAAAAATTCTGAAATTTTTACACAGTACTGATATGCAAATTGTTTATTTTTTCCTAATTTTTCAGAATTTTTGGAGTTACAGAAGTATGGTCAATGTTCAGATTACTACAGACTGTTCTGTTTTTGACAGATTCTGTTTTTGATGCATTGTTTTGCTTGTTTTGATGAAACTATGGATTGTATCGGGGGGTATAAGCCATGGAGAAGTTAGAATACAGTAGGTATAATTCAAAAATAAAATATGAATGGGTTTGCAACAGTACTTAAAGTAGTGATTTGCTTTATTATACTAACGGATCTCACGAAGGTTTTATTAAGTTTTGTGTGGATGAAGTGTTCAAAGATCGAGGAGGTATTGATATGAGAAGAATGAGGAGAGGCAAGAGCTCAAGCTTGGGGATGCCCAAGGCACCCCAAGTAAATATTCAAGGAGACTCAAGCGTCTAAGCTTGGGGATGCCTCGGAAGGCATCTCATCTTTATTCAACAATTATCGGTATGTCTCGGTTTTTGTTTTGTTCACATGATATGCGTAAATTCTTGGAGCATCGTGTGCCTTTAATTTTTCTTTTAATAATGCACCATGCTGGTATGGGATAGTCCTTGGTTGATTTATAGAATGCTCTTTGCACTTCACTTATATCTTTTTGAGTATGGCTTTATAGAATGCTTCATGTGCTTCACTTATATCATTTGAAGTTTGGATGCCTGTTTCTCTTCATGTAGAAAACCGTTATTTGTAGAATGCTCTTTCACTTCACTTATATTTATTAGAGTGTGGTATTTTGTAGAAAGAATTAAACTCTCATGCTTCACTTATATCTGTTTAGAGAGTCAACAGGAATTGGTCATTCACATGGTTAGTCATAAAATCCTACATAAAACTTGTAGATCACTGAATATGATATGTTTGATTCCTTGCAATAGTTTTGCGATATAGAGATGATAATATGTGGGAGGTACTAGTGAATAGTTGTGGTTTAGTAAGAATATTGGTGTTAAGGTTTGTAATTCCCGAAGCATGCACGTATAGTCTCTCGTTATGCTAAGAAGTTGGAGCATGATTTATTATTGATTGTCTTCCTTATGAGTGGCGGTCGGGGACGAGCGATGGACCTTGTCCTACCAATCTATCCCTCTAGGGGCATGCGTAGTAGTACTTTGCTTCGAGGGCTAATAAACTTTCGCAATAAGTATGTGAGTTCTTTATGACTAATGTGAGTCCATGGATTATACGCACTCTTACCTTTCCGCAATTTGCTAGCCTCTTCGGTACCGTGCATTGCCCTTTCTCACCTTGAGAGTCGGTGCAAACTTCGCCGGTGCATCCAAACCCCGTGATATGATACGCTCTATCACACATAAGCCTCCTTATATCTTCCTCAAAACAGCCACCATACCTACCTATTATGGCATTTCCATAGCCATTCCGAGATATATTGCCATGCAACCTCCATCATCATCATATACATGACTTGAGCATTCATTGTCATATTGCTTTGCATGATCGTAAGATAGCTAGCATGATATTTTCATGGCTTGTCCGTTTTTTGATATCTTTGCTACGCTAGATCATTGCACATCCTGGTACACTGCCAGAGGCATTCATATAGAGTCATACTTTGTTCTAGTATTGAGTTGTAATTTGTTGAGTTGTAAGTAAATAGAAGTGTGATGATCATCATTATTCATTATTAGAGCATTGTCCTAGTGAGGAAAGGATGATGGAGACTATGATTCCTCCACAAGTTGGGATGAGACTTTGGACAAAAAAAAGAGCCCAAAAAGAGCCCAAAAAAGAAAAAAAAGAAAACAAAAAAAATGAAATGAGAGAAAAAGAGAGAAGGGGCAATGTTACTATCCTTTACCACACTTGTGCTTCAGATTAGCACCATGTTTTTCATATAGAGAGTCTCCTATGTTGTCACTTTCATATACTAGTGGGAATTTTTCATTATAGAACTTGGCTTGTATATTCCGATGATGGGCTTCCTCAAATGCCCGAGGTCTTCGAGCAAGCAAGTTCGATGCACACCCACTTAGTTTCATGCTGAGCTTTCATACACTTATAGCTCTTAGTGCATCCATTGCATGGCAATCCCTACTCCTCGCATTGATATCAATTGATGGGCATCTCCATAGCCCGTTGATTAGCCGCGTCGATGTGAGACTTTCTTCCTTTTTGTCTTCTCCATATTAATCTCTGCCACCGTATTCTATTCCACCCATAGTGCTATGTCCATGGCTTGCGCTCATGTATTGCGTGGGGGTTGAAAAAGCTGAAGCGTGTTAAAAAGTATGAACCAATTGCTCGGCCTGTCATCGGGGTTGTGCATGATAAATACTTTGTGTTAAGAAGATGGAGCATGACAAGGCTATATGATTTTGTAGGGATAACATTCTTTAGCATTGATATTTTGAAAGACATGATTGTTTGTTGGGATGCCTGAGTATTGATGTCTTTATGTCAAATTATAGACTATTGCTTTGAATCACTCGTGTCTTAATATTCATGCCATGATTAGATTAAATGATCAAGATTATGTTAGGTAGCATTCCACATCAAAAATTATCTTTTTTTTATCATTTACCTACTCGAGGACGAGCAGGAATTAAGCTTGGGGATGCTGACACGTTTCCATCATATCTATAATTTTTTATTGTTTCATGCCAATATTCTACAACTTTCATATACTTTTGACAGCATTTTATATTATTTTTGGGACTAACATATTGATCCAGTGCCCAGTGCCAGTTCCTGTTTTCTGCTTGTTTTTTGTTTCACAGAAAATCCATATCAAACGAAGTACAAATGCAATAAAATTTTAGGGAGAATTATTTTGGAATATATGTGATTTTTTGGAGGTGGAATCAACACAAACGGAGGCCCACGGCCTCCACAAGCCACCATGGCGCGGCGCCCCCCAGGCGCGCGGTGGTGCCTCGTGGGCACACTGTAAGTCAGTTGGGGCTCTTCTTTGGCTGCAAGGAAGCTAATATCCGGAAAAAAATTGTGTTAAAATTTCAGCGCAATCGGAGTTACGGATCTCCGGGAATTTAAGAAACGGTGAAGGGCCAGAAAACAGGAACGCGAAACAGAAGAGAACAGAGAGAGAGATCCAATCTCGGAGGGGCTCTCGCCCCTCCGGGTGCCATGGAGGCCAAGGACCAGAGGGGAAAACCTCCTCCCATCTAGGGGGGAGGCCAAGGAAGAAGAAGAAGGAGGGGGGCTCTCTCCCCCTCTCTCCCGGTGGCGCCGGAACGCCGCCGGGGCAATCATCGTGACGGCGATCTACACCAACAACTTCGCCGCCGTCAACACCAACTCTCTCCCCCTCTATGCAGCGGTGTAACACCTCTTCTCCCCGCTGTAATCTCTACTTAAACATGGTGCTTAATGCTACATAATATTATCCAATGATGTGTTGCCATCTGTTGACACCAGATTTTGGCATGGTCAAAAACATAATTAAAAAGGCCTCAAATGGAAAAGTGCTCAAGGTGAGAAAGTTCCGTATCGTCGAAAGGAGAAACTTTAATATTTGGGCCATAGCCATCCGATCTCATCTCTAAGGCCGAAGTTGTGTTCAAAGTACTGGGATGTTTTATCCAGAACATTATTCGGCTAATTACGCCCCCAAGACGGCCTCATATGAGAAAAGTTTCTACACGGATTGTCTTTGTCTCGTCGAATCGGTCGATTTTTATATAAAAATCGTCTCAATCTGAGATCGGATGCAAAAGTTATGGCCGTTGCAAGATTGGTGCTACAGCAGAGAGCGGTACTACCGTGCCAATAAGCGGTACTACCGCTCGAGCGGTACTACCGCTCCTACTACCGCGCCTACTACCGCTTGGGAAAGTTCTTCTCTGCACGTCTCTGGACCCTCGAGACCCTAAGCGGAAGTAGAGCGGTACTCAGAGCGGTACTACCGCTTTAAGCGGTACTACCGTGCCCAGAAGCGGTACTACCGCTTGCCTATAGCCGCGCAGATTCGGGCAGATCGGAAAGTCCGAGTTTGGCTGCGTTTTTTGACCCTTTGGAAGGAAATCTGGGTCCGTGTCCTGTACGGGAAGTGCAACCCCCTCTTAAATAGAAGAGGTGATGGCCGATTGAAACAACACACAATCGAAACAAAACACATACACATCTTTTTGCCCTAACCCTAGTTTTTCTTCTTCCTCATTCTTTGCCTGTTCTTGTTCTTGCAGGGCAGCGATCCACGAGGCTCCAGGGGCGTTCAGGACGACTTGGAGCAGCCAATCGTCGCCGGCTTCCTCCGACGGGGTCCCTCCCGAGGAACCGGGGCGTCTGGTCCACAAAAGCGCCCGCCGACTGTCTTGCGTATCGCGCTGTCGGTCGGGCCTCCTTCGGCGTGAGCTGCGGAGCATCTCCCCCGGCGTCGAGGGTACACGTGACGTGTTCGTGTGTCAACACACTTTTTGGCGACTCCGCTGGGGACTTTGATCCATCATCATCAACATCCATCATGTCCAATCTTCCCAAGCCCTCGGAGGTTGACGCCGATAACATCATCAAGCCCAATCTGGAGGAGTTATCGGCCGAACATCGCCAAGCTTATGAGGAGGACAAGAATGCACGTGAAGAGAAGGAGTTGCAGGAGTTCCTTGCAAACTTCAAGAAGGATCGCCAGGGCAATATCACTCCGGTTGGAGAAATCAGATTCCCTCCTCTTCAAACTGAGCAGGTTAAACCTTCTGTAAGTACTACCTTTTCTCCTGAGCAATGGGCTAAAATTGAGAGCCATATTACTGATAGCAATAATCTGATCTATCAAGCTTTCTTAGACAATACTAATGCTCAGAAGAATATGCCTAACATGCCTGCTAGTATGGGAAACCCTGATTCAGCTTTGCCTATTTCATCGGCGCCTCCCATGCCGATGAATTATTTTCCTACCCATACCAATCAAATTGTGGCTGCACCACTTAATCCTTTTATGCAGAGTTCGGTGGCAACGCCGAACCAAATAGGTGGAAACACTGCTAGATCATTGCCGAACTATGGTTCGGCAAACATGTCACAATTTACACCCATGATTGCTAACCCCAATCCTCCTATGCCAGTGCCACAAGCTTCATCGTCTACTACAGACGATGCTCTAGCTAGGTTTAGAGAGGAGATGGCTAAAACACTTTGAGAGAATTTTGGTGTTGAACTACCTAGGAATCGGATTTATCAAAAGCCGTATCCTGAGTACTTTGATGCAATTCCGTGCCCTCAAGGGTATAAAATTCCAGATTTTGTTAAGTTTAATGGAGAGGGCACAAAAACCACATGGGAGCATGTTAGCCAATACCTAGCACAATTGGGTGAAGCAGGTTCGATAAATGAATTGAAAGTGCGTTTATTTCCTTTGTCATTAACTGGTACCGCATTTTCATGGTTTTCTTCTTTGCCGCATGGCTCTATTCGTGCATGGTTGCAGCTAGAGCAAAAATTTCATGATCATTTTTATAGCGGCAATAATAAACTTAAGTTGTCACATCTTACATCGGTTAAGCAGAAGCATGACGAATTGGTCTCCGATTACGTCAAGAGATTTAGGGAAACAAAAAACCGGTGCTATAGTTTAGTGATAACTGAGAGAGACTTGGCTGATCTTGTGCTTAATGGTTTGAGAGCTCATATTAGAGAGAAACTAGAAGGCTATGAATTTATAAGTATCAACCAAGTCTTACAGAGGGCTTTGGCTCATGAAAGCCGAAGCAAGGAGCTTAAAGAAGTGCATAGATATAAAATTGATCGTCCAAAGATGAATATGGTTGAATATGATAGTGATCGTTCGGACGATGAGGGTGATATTTATGCTGCTGAATTTGTTTGGCCCTCGAAGGCCAAACCATTTACTTGCAATGATTTAAAGCCGATTCATAAGAATCGTGATGATGAGATGAAGTTTACTTTTAATATTGCTAAATGTGATAGAATATTTGATGCTTTGCTACAAGCTAAGATTATTAGAATATCTCATACTTTACCGCCGTTTGAAGAGCTGAAATGGCGTGCTTATTGCAAGTATCATAATTCTTTTTCTCATGCGACTAATGATTGCAATGTTTTTCGACGACAGATACAATCGGCCATTAATGACGGACGATTGAACTTTTCTGAGATGCAAGTTGATAAGCAGCCCTTCCCAATGAATACTCTGGATTTGGAGGGGAAAAAGGTGCTCATTCGGCCGGAAGTGGCCGAATCCGCTAATAAAACTAATATTGTCATTGGTGAGCCCAGGAAAAACAGAGATGGCGACAAGGTCTTGGGAAGGCAAGTGGTGCTCGACAAGCAACCCGATGGCGGGGAGATAATCAAAATCACTGTCAAGAATCCTGCACTCGGGGGGCAACCACAAGAGCAAGAGAGTACCCGTATCAAATTTGTCAAGCCCAAGAGTCCGGAAGTTGGCAAGTGGAAGCTGAATGAAGCCAAAGTGCAGCGCAAGAGAGCCAAGCCAACTTTTGATATGTTGCTGTCCAAGTATGCTAATCAAGCGGCCGGTTCTAGCTCTAATCGGTCATCAAATTTGAAGCGCCCAAGATCGCCTCCGAGGCAAGAATTGCAGCATCACACAAGGCCATACGGGCCATGGGCGCCAGGACCGTGGATGGCGCCACCTCCCTATGCACCCTACTTCATGGGAGGATTCAATGGAGGATGGGGGCAGCCCCCAATGGCCCCTTATGCTTTTCATCCAGGATGGGCAGAACCAAGGAGGCCTATGCGTGAGAGGCTTTCTTATCCCGCACGAGGCCGTTTGAACAATGGTGTCAATCGGCCGATGCAGAATAATCAAGAAAATGTCAACAAACAGGTGTGGCGTGTCAAATCACCAAGTGCAGCGGTTGAGTCTGAAAAGGGCAAAGAAAAGGTTGATGCCGACTCACTTGTCTTGGGCACTGAAACATTCGCCATACAACAGCCGACGGTGCGTAACAACCCTACTGAGCCGATACTTGCTATCGCGCCAAAGCACTCGGCTAATGATCATGAAGCTAGCACGAGCAAAGCCAAGCCCAAAGATCCAAAATATATGCAACCTAAGTGGTGTCCTCCAGGGCTAACAAAAACGCAAAAGAGGAAGCTACAAAGGCTAAGGAGTAACGAGCTGGCAGAACAGGAGGCCGAAAAGCAAAGAGATAAGTGGTTTAATGACATTCGGCCCATGATACCTACAAAACAAGTGTGGGTGCCTAAGCAAGTACAGAGTGCGGTGGTTTCTACATCTGTCACATCAGCATCTATACCGCCAAAGGAGGATGATGCCATTGCTATTACATCGTCCGCAACACCTATCGATTGCGCTCCGCCCGAACAGGTTTCAGAACCAATGAGCACGCCCGACGAGGAGGAAGATATGGTGGATTATGAGCCTACACCGGTCCACGAAGGTATGGATATCAATATGGTGTTTTACTTACCCGCTGAGTTTCGTGCTGTAGATGAAGAAGGGGAAGTGGCTCAGCTGGATTTTGGCCCTAAGAATGCAATATTTGAGCAGCCAAAAGAGCCAGTGACACATTTGAAGCCGTTGTACCTCAGAGGCCATGTCAATGGATCACCAATTACTCGAATGCTTGTTGATGGTGGTGCCGTGGTGAATCTCATGCCCTATTCGGTCTTCAAGAAATTGGGTTTGCCTGACGAAGGATTGATCAAGACCAATATGGTGCTTAACGGATTTGGAGGCAAAGAGAAAACCGAAGCCAAAGGTGTGACATACGTGGAGCTTACGGTTGGGAGCAAAACTTTGGCTACTGCATTCTTTGTCGCCGAGGTACAAGGTAACTATAACATCATCTTAGGCCGTGATTGGGTCCATGCAAACCAATGCGTGCCATCCACTATGCACCAGTTTTTAATTCAGTGGGTTGATGATGAAGTGGAGGTCGTTCATGCGGATAATTCGGCTTGCGTTGCTTTAGCCGATGCACCGGTGGATTGGCAACACCCCAATGCTGCTTGCTTGACGGGACGGGACTTATCAGAGTTTGATTTTCTCAGCGCCACTAAAAGTGGTTTTGTGCCCGTTTCTTTAAAGCCGGTTGATGGCAATCGGCTCCAAGGTATGATGCATTTAAATGGATCCTAACTCTGAGTGGTTACAAAAGCGGCTTGCAGAATATCGGGCCAATGTGAACGATATGTATGAATCTATAGAAGAGTTAGATGATATGGATAAACTTGGACAAGGTTTTACATCGGCCGATCCATTAGAAGAAATAGATATTGGAGATGGCTCAATTCCTAGGCCGACATATGTAAACAAAAATTTGAAAGCCGATTGTAAAGATAAGTTAATCGAGCTATTGAAAGAATATGTTTGTTGCTTTGCATGGGAATATCATGAGATGCCAGGTTTAAGCCGAGAGCTAGTGGAGCATCGGTTACCTATAAAAGCCGGTTTTAGACCATATAAACAATCGGCTAGAAAGTTTAATCCAAAAATATATGACCGGATCAAGGAAGAGATCGGTCGTTTGCTTAAAGCTAATTTTATTAGACCTTGCAGGTATGCCGAGTGGATTTCTAATATTGTGCCCATGGAAAAGAAAGGCTCCGGCAAGTTAAGGGTGTGCATTGATTTCAGAGATTTGAATAGAGCTACGCCCAAAGATGAGTATCCTATGCCTATAGCCGACATGCTTATTAATGATGCTTCCGGACATAAGGTTATTAGCTTTCTTGATGGCAATGCGGGGTACAACCAGATTTTCATGGCCGAAGAGGACATGTCCAAAACGGCTTTTCGGTGCCCCGGTTTCCTTGGTTTATTTGAGTGGACAGTGATGACCTTTGGATTGAAGAATGCCGGCGCCACATATCAAAGGGCTATGAATTTGATTTTTCATGATTTACTTGGTGTTATACTTGAAGTCTATATTGATGATATTGTTGTCAAATCGGATGCTTTTGAATCTCACTTAGCCGATTTGCGTTTAGCTTTTGAAAGGATGAAGAAATATGGACTAAAGATGAACCCTTTGAAGTGTGCGTTTGGCGTGTCGGCTGGTAAATTTTTGGGTTTCATTATTCATAAAGATGGCATAGAGATTGATCCCCAAAAGATAGAAGCTATACAAAAAGTGGAGGCTCCAACGTGCAAGAGAGATATGCAAAAATTCCTTGGCAAGGTCAATTATCTGAGGAGGTTCATAGCTAATTTGTCAGGGAAGGTTGATGCATTTACTCATATCCTTCGGTTAAAGAATGATGTTGATTTCACTTGGGGGGCAAAGCAGCAAGAAGCATTTGATATGATCAAGAATTATTTGTGCACTCCTCCGGTGATGAAGGCGCCCAAGCATAGGGAGCCCTTTAGACTTTACATTGCAGCCGAGGAAGGCGTTATTGGAGCTGTTTTGACTCAAGAAGCCGAAGGAAAAGAGCATGCTATCACTTATTTGAGCCGACGCCTATTGGATGCAGAGACAAGGTATACATTTATTGAAAAATTATGCCTATGCTTATACTATGCTTGCACAAAATTGAGACATTATCTAGTGCCAAGTTCTTGCATAGTAGCTTGTCAAACCGATGTCATTAAATACATGTTGCATAGACCAATTCTTAGTGGTAGAATTGGTAAATGGGCTTATGCTTTAATTGAGTATGATTTGGCTTATGAATCTCTAAAATCCATGAAAGGCCAAATTGTTGCTAATTTTATTGTTGAGCATCGGATTAATGACAAGCAAGATTTTGATATAAACCTTGTCTCGTTAGTACCATGGAGATTATATTTTGACGGTTCAGTTTGTAGCAACGGCCAAGGTGTTGGTATTGCTTATATATCTCCTCATGGTGCTGTTTTTGAAGCCTCATGCCGCTTAGAATATTTTTGTACAAATAATCAAGCCGAATATGAAGCATTGTTATTCGGCTTAGAGATGTTGCTTGCTATAGGTGCTACACATATTGAGGCTTTTGGTGATTCGTTATTTGTAGTACAACAAGTATCCAAGGTTTTTCAATGTTTAGACGAATCACTTAATGTTTATCTTGATAAATGTCTAGATATAATTTCTACCTTGGATCACTTTAGAATTGCTCATATATCTAGACATGAAAATTGGAGAGCAAATGAGTTGGCACAACAAGCATCCGGCTATCATGTCGATCATGGCATGTTTCATATCTCTCAAAAGCCGATGTCTTGTCTTGCTAACATAGGAGAGACCGAACCAGAGCCCACTGATTCGGCCACTAACAATAAATCTAGTGCAGGAGAAAATCATGACTGGAGGAAGCCCATTATTGATTACTTGTGCAATCCGAGTGAAAGGGTGGACAGGGCTGTTCAGCGCATGGCTTTCAAATATACGATGAGAGACGGTGGTCTTTATCGCCGAACAGTTGAAGATGTTCTTTTGAAGTGTCTGGACGAAGACCACGCAAGAATTGCTATGGGAGAGGTTCATGAAGGAATTTGTGGCACTCATCAGTCGGCTCCCAAGATGAAGTGGTTATTACGACATGCTGGATTTTATTGGCCGACGATGATCAATGATTGCTTCAGGTATTATAAAGGATGTGAAGCTTGTCAAAAGTTTGGTGATATTCAGTTAGCTCCTGCTGCTATGTTACATCCTATTATCAAGCCGTGGCCCTTTAGAGGTTGGGGATTAGACTTTATTGGATAGATTCATCCTTCTTCTTCAAAGGGGCATCGGTTCGTGTTGGTGGCAACTGATTATTTCACTAAGTGGTCTGAAGCAGTACCTCTCAAGAATATGACGCATACGGAGGTAATTCAATTCATAAATGAGCACATTATTCATAGATTCGGTATTCCACAAACATTAACTACGGATCAAGGTTCATCTTTCATGTCACATCAAGTTAGAGAATTTGCCGAATCGTATAAGATAAAGTTGCTCAATTCCTCCCCGTATTATGCTCAAGCCAATGGACAAGCTGAGTCTAGCAATAAAATTTTGATCAAGCTCATCAAGAAGAAGATTGAAGATAATCCAAGGAGATGGCATGAATTATTGTCCGAGGCATTGTGGGCACATAGAATCTCAAGGCATGGTGCGACAAAGGTAACTCCATATGAGCTTGTATTTGGTCAAGAGGCCGTTTTACCGGTGGAGGTGAATTTGAATGCTTTGAGAATAGCCAAACAAAGTGATTTATCGGCGGTGGATTTTTATAACTTGATGATGGACAACATTGATGAGGTTGCCGATAAACGCTTGGCTGCATTAAAGGCCATAGAGAGGGACAAGTTGAGAGTAGCAAGAGCTTACAATAAAAAGGTCAAGTTGAAGAATTTTCAGATTGGTGATCTTGTGTGGAAAGTGATTCTACCTATCGGTTCAAAGGATAAAAAGTTCGGGAAGTGGTCTCCAAGCTGGGAAGGTCCTTTCAAGATTGCAAGAATAGTTCCCGGAAATTCATATTTGGTGGAATCCATGCAAGGAACATTGCTACCTCGAGCTCTTAATGGCAAGTATTTGAAAAAGTACCACCCAAGTGTGTGGCAAGAAGCCTAAATAGGCAATGGCCGATATATGATTATCGCCCTAAAGAGCAAACATGGCCGATATATGATTATCGCCCTAAGAGCAAACATGGCCGATATATGATTATCGCCCTAAGAACATAATGGCCGATGGAGTGTTGACATCGTTCTTAGAGCCAATATGATACAAATTATTTTTCGGCGCGCAAGCTTTGCCGAAAAACAGGGGGGCATGTGTTGACACCAGATTTTGGCATGGTCAAAAACATAATTAAAAAGGCCTCAAATGGAAAAGTGATCAAGGTGAGAAAGTTCCGTATCGTCGAAAGGAGAAACTTTAATATTTGGGCCATAGCCATCCGATCTCATCTCTAAGGCCGAAGTTGTGTTCGAAGTACTGGGATGTTTTATCCAGAACATTATTCGGCTAATTACGCCCCCAAGACGGCCTCATATGAGAAAAGTTTCTACACGGATTGTCTTCGTCTCGTCGAATCGGTCAATTTTGATATAAAAATCGTCTCAATCCGAGATCGTATGCAAAAGTTATGGCCGTTGCAAGATTGGTGCTACAGCAGAGAGCGGTACTACCGTGCCAATAAGCGGTACTACCGCTCGAGCGGTACTACCGCTCCTACTACCGCGCCTACTACCGCTTGGGAAAGTTCTTCTCTGCACGTCTCTGGACCCTCGAGACCCTAAGCGGAAGTAGAGCGGTACTCAGAGCGGTACTACCGCTTTAAGCGGTACTACCGTGCCCAGAAGCGGTACTACCGCTTGCCTATAGCCGCGCAGATTCGGGCAGATCGGAAAGTCCGAGTTTGGCTGCGTTTTTTGACCCTTTGGAAGGAAATCTGGGTCCGTGTCCTGTACGGGAAGTCCAACCCCCTCTTAAATAGAAGAGGTGATGGCCGATTGAAACAACACACAATCGAAACAAAACACATACACATCTTTTTGCCCTAACCCTAGTTTTTCTTCTTCCTCGTTCTTCGCCTGTTCTTGTTCTTGCAGGGTAGCGATCCACGAGGCTCCAGGGGCGTTCAGGACGACTTGGAGCAGCCAATCGTCGCCGGCTTCCTCCGACGGGGTCCCTCCCGAGGAACCGGGGCGTCTGGTCCACAAAAGCGCCCGCCGACTGTCTTGCGTATCGCGCTGTCGGTCGGGCCTCCTTCGGCGTGAGCTGCGGAGCATCTCCCCCGGCGTCGAGGGTACACGTGACGTGTTCGTGTGTCAACACCATCCTATGATGTTTGAGTAGATTCCTTTTGTCCTATGGGTTGATTGATGATCGTGATTGGTTTGAGTTGTATGTTTTATTTTGGTGCTGTCCTATGGTGCCCTCCGTGTCGCGCAAGCGTGAGGGATCCCCGCTGTAGGGTTTGCAATACGTTCATAATTCTCTTATAGTGGGCGGCTAGAGTGACAGAAGCTTACACCTGAGTAAGGGGGTTGTTGCGTATGGGAGTAAAGAGGACTTGTTACTTAATGCTATGGTTGGGTTTTACCTTAGTGATCTTTGGTAGTTGGGGATGCTTGCTAGAGTTCCAATCATAAGTGCATATGATCCAAGTACGGAAAGTATGTTAGCTCATGCCTCTCCCTCATATAAAATTGCAATAATGATTACCGGTCTAGTTCTCGATTGCCTAGGGACAAATCTTTCTCTTGTGTTACAAAAGCTTTCTACTAAACAACTAACTTTTATTATCTCGCAAATTACTCGTAGTTTTATTCTCGCTAAGTACTCCTAGTTTTATTCTTGCAAACTATCCCTACACCTACAAAATAGTTTTATTCTTGTTCTAGGTAAAGCGAACGTTAAGTGTGCGTAGAGTTGTATCGGTGGTCGATAGAACTTGAAGGGAATATTGGTTCTACCTTTAGCTCCTCGTTGGGTTCGACACTCTTATATATCGAAAAAGCTACAACTGATCCCCTATACTTGTGGGTTATCAGTGCTCATGGCCAACGGCGAAAAAGGGCGCTAACGAGGGGGAAAATAGGACGGGGCGACGCGGAGGCTTACCACAAGCACGGTGGTGTGCTTGGATGGCCGAGAGGGGGACGAGGCCGGCCGGAATCGACGGCAGAGCACCGGCGACCGAAGCGGAAGGGGAAGACGGCGACGACGACGAGGTTGGCGTCCCGCGGGCTGTAGAGGAGGTAGTCGACGTAGTCGACGACGAGGAAGAAGAAGGACACGGTTGGCGAGGCGGAGGACGGCGGAGGTCATGGCGGCGCCATGGCCTTGCTCTCTGATGCGTTCGGGAATGGCTCGGGGCGGCGGATCTGGTGGCTGATCTTACCAGGCGGCGGTGGCGAAGGAAAAGGGAAACCCTAAGAGGGCGAGGGGACACGGAAAGATGCTTTAAAGGGGGCTAGGGCGAGCGGGGCGAGCTCGCGTGCTCTCGGCCGCGGTCCCCCATGGCGATGACGAGAGGAGGACGAAAAGGTGGGTGCAGGTCGTCTGTAGCCAGAGGCTGCCAGGTGGGGTCAGCGATCCCACGTGGTGACGGGCTAGCGGGGGTACGCGGGCGCGCAGGTGAGAAAGAGGAGGGAAGCGCGCTGTGGGCGGAGCTGGGCCGCGCGCTGGTGGGCTAGATGGGCTGCACTGTTGATGCTGCTGGGCTCTGCTGCTGCTGCCCCTCTCTCTCTCCTTTTCCATTTTCCAGAACAGAAAAGAAAGAAAAATCAGAGAGAGAGAGCTTGGAGGGGAGTGAGAGGGAAATAAAAATACCCCTGGACTCCAAGAATTATGCTCTATTTAAGAAAAATGGTTTGGGCATTTTTAGAGGAAGAAAAATAATTCAAGTTTGAATTAAATTCAAACTTGCACCATTTTTGAACCCAACCAAATCATTTCCAAAAATTGATGAAATTTGGAGGGAAGGCATATGGTATAGCATAGAAAATAATGAGACAAGGTGGACATTAATTTGGGACAGAAGTAAAACAGCAAGGAAAATATATTTGGAGTTTGGGAGGGAATTTGAGAGAGAGTAGAAGGGAGGTGACTTGCATAGGAGAGAAAACAAGCTTGAGTGAGGCAAGGAGAGGATGAATACACACAACCACAATGTAACCATGATGACCACAATCAAAATAAAAGATGGATGCAATGCTCATGACAAGAAAAAAAATAAGAAGATGAAATGCACAATGAAAAGAAAAGCAAACACAAACATGAGAAGAACCCATCCACAAGATCATCATGATAAACCAAATATGTCAAAGTTGGGGAATACAAATAAGGAAGGATTACATCTGGGGTGTTACAACTCTCCCCTACTACGAAAGGATCTCGTCCCAAGATCTAGGAACGAAAGAACTCCGGATATTCAGAACGGAGCTGGTCCTCGCGTTCCCATGTGGCAAATCAACTATTTTTCTTCATTTCCACTAAACCATTACGCAAATCAACTATTTTCTCTTGCAATTTTCCTATTTATTCCTAAGTTCGTCATGAATGGGACCAATGAGTTGGCACTTTATCTGTACTTATGGTCCAACATTAGACTTGAAGCGAGTTGAAACATATAACATTGTACTAAACTTTCATACTTACTTTTTATAACATTATAAAGTTAAATATATATTTATTTAGCCACAATTGATAATACTCTCTCCGATCCATATTGTTTGACGCTGCTTTAGCATCAATTAATATGGATCGGAGGGAGTAACATTATTTGATGTAAATTTCTAAGATCTATCGTTGGAAGGTACACCACACACACACCATACTCAAAGTAAACCGTATCATGTAGCCACAAAGATTTTTTTTTTGTTTTCAAACAATGTCTCTTAAAAATAATGTTGGACCCCTTAAACATTAAAAAATAAAAAGGGATGTTATCTCATAGCGCCACAGATTATTAATTGAAACTCATGCCAAATTATAGTGTATGTATGTGTGTTGTGGTGCATATTTTAATATTCTTAAATATCTCAAGACAGGTACATAAATCATACAATTTTACAAATATCCCAAAAGTGGTTTCTAGTGTAATATCTATACGCAAATAGAATATATTATATAATGTTTCTGTGTGAAGATTATCACTTAATAGCTGGCATGATGCTTTAGCTTTGGTCAAATGTGGTTTACATGTTTATGTTGGTTCAATACTATGTTGGGCAAGTTGTGTCTGAAGTGAGCTTGTTATTGAAATGAGATTTATTTTCATAACAAACCACATATAAAATTGAAACTACCGTTCAGTCCTTAATGGTATTTTTTTGTTGATGACAATGTGGTTAGTGAGACTAATGTCTGTTATTAAGTTTATCTGAGGACATTTATTTCTCGATGAGTTTATATGGAGTTGGTTGACCCCTACTCCAAAACGAAAAAAGGTGTCGATTTTTTCAAAGAATCGAAGGGTTTTATTGTTTTTTTTAGACATAGGATGACCACACTACTAAGCGAAGTTGAGGTGATTGCATAAGAATGGGGATCATGCATAACATATATACCAAGGCATTCCATTCTTATTGTAAAGATAATAGGTTACAACACTCCTAATTGACTCCATGAACATTTCATAAAAGTTGTGTGAACAATTTTTTACATTGCATAAACATTTTTTAAATTCATGATGAACATTTTAAATAAATTACTTTATATATATATATATATATATATATATATATATATATATATATATATATATATATATATATAGAATATTCTGAAACATAAACAAAAATAAAAAAGAACCAAAAGAAACGAACTAACAAATGAAGCAATGCGCTACTGTGCTGGCCCAGTAGCTCGTCGCTTAAGGCAAGGTGATGCTCGCATTACGTCAAATAACCTTGATCCTATTATGTGCCTTAAGCGCCGGTTCTAGGCAATTTTTCCAACCAACGCACACCACCCTCCGCCCTGGGCCACCCATTTACACTTTTTTTCTTTCTGTAAAAAATTCAAAAAGCTGCCCCCGATTAGATTTGAACTCCAAACCGCTTCGCTTAATACAAAACAAGGTAACCAACTAGGACACCTTTCCTGCTATGGCTAGGGTACTTCCTTTTTCTACATCAAATGTAAAGCTAAACAAAAGTAGTCGCTTCCCTATTAGAATTTTTTTAAGGTTTTTTGCCTTTTTTTTGTTCTTTATTTATTTGCTTCTTAAAAAAATCATGAACATTTGTAAAACTTGTGAACTTTTCAAATTCATGGAAATTTTCTTAAATTTGCAAACTTTTTTCGAATTCGTGAACCTGTTTTCAAATGCATGAATGTTTTTCAAATCCAAGATCACTTTTCAACTTATCAATTTTTTTTTAAAACCCCACAATATTTTTCAAATTCATGATATTTTTTGTTAAAAATCAATGATCTTTTTTCAAATCCACGATTTGTTTTTCAAAATGCATGCAGTTTTCTCAATTTTTTGATTTTTTAAAAATTGATGAACATTTTTTCCAAAATGGATGATTTCTTTAGATTCTTCATTTTTTCAAATTTGCGAGCTTTTTTCCAAAATTGATGATTTTTTTTCAAATCCTTGAATTTTTTTCTCAAACCCTGTGAATTTTTTCCAAATTCATGAACACTTTTTTCAGAATGGATGAACTTTTTCAAACCTTGAAGTTTTTTTTTTCAAATCCATGAATTTTTTCCAAAATTATTGTTAACCTTGTAAATTGGTGATCTTTTCTCGAAATTCATGAACCTTTTTTATTTTGTGTTGTTTTTTTAAAATCCGTGGACTTTTTTGAAATCACAAACTTTTTTCTATTTTGCAGTTTTTTGGATTTTTTCTTTGCTTTTAACCAAAAATTATTTCTTTTAAGAAGGCATCGTTCCTCAAGTTTTTGTTTTTGAGTGGAAGCGATCCCTTAGCTTCGTTCGACCCTGGACGAGTGACCCTTAGTTTTTTTTAACGAAGCCGTGATACTGGGTCGGCCCAGAATGTAGGCGTGTGAGCATCTGTTCTCCTAGCCGGCGCTTAAGGCACCGACTAGGAGGTCTCGTCAATTCCCCTAAAAAAGGAGGTCTCGTCAAATGGATAGGGTGACTCCCCCCACGTGCGAGTTAAGTTGGGCTGGCCCACTTTGACATTTTCCGCTTGTTTCGTTCGCTAACTTGTTGAAGCTTCAACGACTGTTTTGTGCGGAATGAACAATCCAACAACACTTGGGGCCCTAGCATGCCGTGAGGGCTTAGCACTAGTTGTTGATCTGTCTATGGATAATCTAGTGATCGCTTGTCATTGCAAACCAACTGTGGATGATATCAAACAAGGTCTGGGAGGTCCGCATATCACAATCATCAAGGAAATAGATAAAAAGGAGAGCAAGTTTTGCTAGATGTGATTTCACATTTGAAGACCGAGCATCGAACCAGGAGGCACACAAACTTGTAAAAATTTATGTTTTACTTAATCCGGGTCGCCACTTGTGGCTTCTACACCCGCATGACACACGTTGTATCCCTTTGATCTTTGGTTCGAATTAATAAATTGTGGGGATCCCTAAAAAACCATGTTGAAGCGTTCTTTTTCGGTTTTCCGCTTTTTGTTTTGTTTTTTTCCTACTATTTCGTTCGTTGCACTGCTTCAATGTCTTATTTGTTTTGCTATTTTGGCTTTCGTTTTGGTTTTTTCCTATTGTTTCGTTTACGGTGCCACTCCGGTGTTTTTTCCCAGTTTTTTTGTTGCGAATTTTGCTTCCCTTGTATTAGTTCTATTTTTGTTTATTTCCTTCTAGTTTTTTTGCCTTTTATTTTTTTCTACACCGGGAACAATTTTTTAAACATGTAAAACTTTTTTTAATGGATGTCAAATATTTTTATTAAACACGATGAACGTTTTAAATTTACAGTGAACATTTTGTAATACATTGATTTTTTTTATATATTGCGATCCTTTTTTAAATAAGTGTCAAACACTTTTCGATACATTAAACATTTTTTAATCCATGGTGAATATTTTCCAAGTACACATTCATTTTTGTGTATTACTAATTTCTTGTATTTACAAAAGGTAGATAACAATAAAAAAACAAAGCAAAATTTATAAACCCAAAATAACCCCTGCATAGGCATAGGTTGGCACGTTACTGGGTCGACCGCTTGTACCCCGCTTCAAGCGTAGCCTGTCTATTTGAGGCCAATAGGCGTCAACTAGGAACTCGCGCTCGCTGCGAGCGAGCAAAGCTCCTTGCAGAAAACATTATTTGGCACATCTTAGTTGTAGATAGCGTCATCGCGTTTGCAAACCCCCCTACGCTACTTCCTATATGGGCCTGCCCATGTAGGTTTTTCGTCACCAGTTTTAAACAGTTTTTCTCTTGTTTTTGCAGGACAGGTTTCATCCGGGTCTTGTTTTCTCAAATTCCTGATTTTTTTTTCAGATTCATGAATCTTTTTCAAATTAATGAATGTTTTTTCTAATTCGTGAACTTCTTCAAATTGATGACTTTTTTGAATTTTTCTTTTTTTTAGAATAATGGTGAACATTTTTATGTGTTCCTGAATCATTTTTGAACTCATGAACTTTATAAAATTTCGCAAAAATATTTTTGAAGAGTCAACGGTCAACCAGCCGGGCAATCAGTGAAGCGGAGGAAGGAGCCAGCCCCGCGCGATTCAGGGGGGTTCCCTATGGCCCATATTTGTTTTGAGACATTGAGGCCAGGCCGTAGTGGGCCGATAGGCAGGGCCTGATGAGAGCCGACACGCCCCGTCTCTTCGTCCCATCCCATCCCTTCTTTCCCCGGTCGCCGCACTCGTCCCCGCACCGCCGTCGTCCTCCGCCCTCCCGTCTCCGCCGCGACGCCACCCCGTCAGGTCTCTCCCCCTCTCCCTCTCTAGAACCTCCTGCTATAACTCTCTCTATCCCCCGCCCCTCTCCCTTCTCGTAGCCGCAGAGAGGCGCGCGCGGGGGGAACTCCCTCGCTTCTGGATCGGCTGTGGGTTCGCTGGGGGGTGGAGTGGCTTTGGAACTCCAGTGGATTCGATTTTGGCGCCGGCGTGGTTTGAGCTTTAATTTAAGAGTCGTTTCTCGTTCCGTATGAACCAGATTCGTTCGTTTAGGCATCGGTAGCTGCGTTGGGGTCGCCTGACTGAGGTGTACTGGAGCTGAAGCGGATCTCCACCTCCGGCACCGGCGAGTCATGGCTGCGGCGGCGGCGAAGGAGGTGGACATGAAGAAGATGGAGCTTACGAAGGAGGTAGGGCTATCTATCCTCTGATGTTTCTCTACCTTGATGCAGTCCTTCTTTCGATTTGTTCGACGACAGTAATAGATATATAACCCGCATGTGTGTGTTATTCGGTTCAGGTAAGAGCAAACCAAGTGGCGATCGGCGAGCTCAACAACCTGCCTCCATCCAGGGTAAGCATCCCTCCTCCATCTCCCCCCCTCCCGTACCCGGGCGAACTCTTTCTTTCGACAAATTTCTGCATGAACGAATTTGGTATGATAGTGGTCAATGGGGCTGTTTTTAGTGTGATGGCTAGATAGTGGTAGGCAGTAACAACTGACGACTTACCAACTGTCTGACTTGCTGCAAAAACGCGCAGGTCGCGTACCAGAAGACCTGCAACATCTTCTTCCGCAAGGACATCAAATCGGCCGTCGCGTCCCAACAAAGTATGATCGATGCTCATCGCTCGCTTTTCTTGTTGTTGTTGGAAGTGGTGGTGTTAATTGTTTTCTTCTTTTTCTGTGTGCTTCATGATGATGGTAACATGGTTCCTCCCTCTCTGATTCTTATTCAGAGCAACTTGATATTACCAAGGCGAAGCTGCAGAAGCTGGATCAGGCATCATGAAGGTTCACTGCAGAAATTTGAAATTGCAACTTATGCTGCTTCATCCATCCACCTTGGTGAATTCTCTCTAATCAAGTGTCTTCGGAGTGCTAGTCAACTAGGATGCAACTTATATAGATTTCTGTGTAATAATGGTGTGTTTAATAGTTACGAGTGCGAGACAAATCATTTCTTTCTGAATATGGAGACTGGATACGGGACTGTAGTCACAATAGACCCATTATGAAGGTGATGCGATGATTTGATTGAGCTAATTAAGGTGACCTACTGCTTGCTTGAGTCTTTCTGAACTGATTATGCGGCGACAGGATTATGGATCCAGGGGCATGTGTCAGCAAGGAGTCTGTGCATCAGTTTATAGGCTATGCAATTGTTGAGCATTCCAGCTTATAGGCTATGCAATTGAAGAGCCTGTTACCTTTTTCCTTGTGTTGGTTTCCAGGCAACAATAATTAACCTTGTAATAAACATCATTTTGGTTCATGTCGTAGCTTGTCATGTCTATCAGCCAGAACATGTACTCACAGTCTTGTACAGGGGAGAGGCCACTCTGCTCTCTCAACTGTTCTGCTGTAAGCATATCGATCTCTGTGATGAGCAGTAGTTTTGACCCTGAAGGTTATTAGAAGAAAGAGGATTTCGTTTATCTTTTGTGGCTTTTCAGGTTCTTCTTTGCCTGTCAATAGATAGAATCCTGTGATATGTTTTTACTTGGATTTGCAGCAAGAGGAAGCATGAGAAGGATGGGGAGTTCTTCTAGTTGTGACTTTATGGAAGATTTTGACTCAATTTTTAAAAATCTTGCCATCATAGTTTTTTTTTTTTTGACCCGAGAACCATAGAACAATTTTTCTATGATATTTTTCTATTATAAAATAAATATGTACAAAATATCCTATAGGAGGAAAACGAAAAACAAAAAGGAAGAGAAAATAAAGGAAGACAACAATCTATCCAATACCCACTCTAGGAAACATTTGGGGGATAAAGAAATAGGACTAAGATCCCTTTGGCGCGCGCGGGGGGGTGGTGGTGGGGGGGGGGGGGGGGGGGGGTGTCTGCTCTTGGAAACACCTCCTGTCATCCATCTTCGGAAAGGCTCTGAAGTGTCTACTGCCTATGCTTGGGAATAGCTTGAAATACAGTAGTGCTGCCTGTCGATGGCTGCCTGCAACCCAAAATGTTTAGTGCCTTTCCCTGTGAAGCTGTACTGTAGCGGGGTTGATGGATGAAAAACGAAATGAAGTTGTAGTCCATTCATGTCAATTTCTAATGACGTGAATCCGATGTTAAATGTTGGTGTTGTCTGTAAGAGTAAAAGTGACCTTGCTAGTGGCATGAGTGACGAACTGCAAAGCTGGTAGTGTGAGTCTTACACCTGTGAGTGAAGCTGTATCGGTAAACTATTGTGTTGTTCCTGAATGAGAGATGCATGAGTGCTGGGGAAGAGTACGATCTGCTGAGCTTTAGCACAGGATTTATTTTGGACTAACGAGTTGTGTGAGTGATGAAGGACGCATCGACGAGAGATGTCCTATTTTAAGGAGGACGGGATTCAAATCAGGGAAAGGATCCTTTCTTCTATTGATTTCATAGAAATTCGTTTTTCTTTTCTTGTCTGTATGATTTTGATTTTCGAAAGCTCCTCGGAGTTCTGCCCAGAGAGATGAAATCGTACATTTGTCTCTCTGCAAACTGGCCTGACCAACTTGCATTTCTATGTTGTGTTTCTTTGACAGGTTAGTTCTGATATATGCCTGTAAGCAGCTAACATACTTTCAGGCAGACGCTGTTTCAGTAGTGTTACCATGCTGAACTTTGTAGTGTCAAATTAATAGCATGTTTAAATGTATCAAATCAAAGGCATCATGAGACAAGCGCTGCCGGGGCAACTTCGCAAGAACTCTCTGAAAAAACATGTGCCTTGTCAGCTAAACTATCAACTACAGGTGCAACTCACGGCTGAAGACATCATCACTTAACATAAAGAAAGCATTCTTCCCAACATAAAAACGGTAATCCAACAACATGTATAAGTTACAAGGAAGCATTCTTCTGAAATGGTAGCACACCAATATCAAACAAGTTGATGAGGTTCAAGAACTGCATTTGGCACCCAAAAAAAAGGTTGACAACAAATGCGCCTTCGCCACCGACCATGCCGCTGAAAATAGACTCGGGACGGCAAACCACCGTCAATACCAGAATACAAACAAATGCACTGACATATGCCCCTGGATCCTCCTTCGCTGCATAGAAGGTTTGGAAAACGGTCAAGCAAGCAGTGTGTCTGACATAGCTCATCCATTGCGCCTTCAAAATGGGGTTATTTGTATTACCAGCGAGCATGCAGGCGGGTTGCTTGCCTTGCCTGAACCCTGAACATGAATCTGATTATCAACTGACCTCCCAACCAGTTTGCGTTCATCTGTCTTCACCGTTATCATGACCGCGTGAGGACGAGGTTTTGAAGTGAAACCGAACCTGTTCATATCACAAGAAAAATACGTTAAGCATTTCCCCTCCAACCAAATATAATAACTAATGTAATAGGTGATCCAGGACAGGGATGGCCTGGGCAATCCCTCCAGTAGCATATAATTGTACGATTTTGGTGTTTAGTCAAAAAAAAAAAAAAAACTGGGCATGTACGGTAGAAGTACACCTTAGAAGTCCACATAGTGCCCATCAATTTTGACCTCTAGCTTGATTGTGTTTTTTGAATTTTCCTCTAGCTTGTTTGTTGCAAGCGATCTGCATCCTTCTGATAACTCGACGCTGCAGTCGTCGATCTCCAGCTTTTCCAGCGAAGGGGGGAGGCTCTCCTTCGGAAGCCCTGAGATGAGATTACAATCTATGATCTCCAACGTCTTGAGGGAAGGGAGACCCCCCAGCCCTGCGGGAAGATCTACGAGATGCTCACAAGCGTGAAAGCAGAGCTCTTGCATTCCTAAATTCAAGTTCGGTGTCTGCTGGCAAGGTCATTCCTAATTCCTAGAATTTCAATCATTTCTAGCAGATCAATTTATCTCCTAACATCTCTGGATCTGTCTTCCGAATGCATTCAAGGGCCTGAAAAACAATCATCTTTTTTAATTCAGAACATGAGATGAATAATACAGTGAAAAGACTGGCTTTACCTCTTGAAGCTTTCGGTTTTTGATATGACAGCGAAAATACTAGGCTATTCCTGCAGCATAAATCCCCAATTCGATTTCCGAAATCCCAGCAAATGCAGAACAATTATTGAGATTATGAGTATAAGACACTGTTATCATGACCACGTGAGGAGGAGGTTCTGGAGTGAAGCCAAATCAGTTCATATCACAAGAAAAAATAAGTTAGGCGTTTTCCCCCATCAGATACAAGTACTGTAACAGGTGACAGGGATGGCCTTAGCAATACCTCCAATAGCATATAACTGTATGATTTTTGGTGTTTAGTCAAAAAATAACTAGGTATATGGTAGATATGAGTTTTACCTTCGAAAGATACTCAGTATCAGTCCACATAGAGATAGAGCCCATTAATTTCAACCTCTAGCTTGCTTGTTGCTAGCAGTCTGCACTGTCTTGATAACTCGACGCTGGAATAGAAGATTACCAGTTTTTCCAGCGAAGGTGGGAGGCCCGCATTCGGAAACCCTGAGATGCCCTTACAAAATCTGATCTCCAACGTCTTGAGGGAAGGGAGGCCCCGCAGCCCTGCGGGAAGATCTACGAGATCCTCACAATCGTCAGAGCAGAGCTCTTGCAGGGACCTGAGGAGCAAAAGCGCTTTCTCTTGCTCATATGTTAGTCTTGTTGCATCCAACCAACCAAGCGTTAGGCTTCGGAGGCAGGTGAGGCCCTTGCAGAATGACGTGTTAAGGGGAGACAAGTCATCCATCTTGAGACATTCCAGACTTGAAATCCCCTCAGTTGGCTCATAACTCTCCAGAGCGGTAAGGGAATCCAAGGCAGGGGACTTGAATATTTCCAAATGCTTGAGGTTCACCAGGGATTGCAAGCCCTCTAGTGTGACGAGCGAACTACACCAACAAATTTTCAAACATTCCAGCGCCGTGCATGAATTCAGCTGTAGTGATTCCAATCTTGAGTTTTCAACTAATACCAAAGACCTGAGGGTTCCAAGCGATTGCATGCCCTCTAGTGCGACAAGCCGATCACACCCTTTAATATCCAAATCTTCCAAGGCCGTACAGGAATCCAGCTGTAGATATTCCAAACTTCTGCTTTTTACTTCTAACTTTTTGAGGCACGTGAGATTACCCACAAAGCAGGGCCGCAGAGATTTTTGGGAATAATCCCGCCAAAAAAGTTGTTCAAGTGATTGCGGGAGGAGACATCTTCCCTTCTCTTGGCCGTCTTCCTCAAGGGAGGTAAATCCAGCATAGCCTTCCCTACTCCCATCAAATATTAGATGAAGGCATCCATGAATTGTTATCTTTTTGAGATTCAACGGAATGTGCACGACTCCATCTACAACTGAGATTGGCCGTGCATCAGCTACATATCCTGATGATGCTCGAACTGAGCTTCGCAATGCATCGTCTAGATACCTTGATGACGAAGCCTCAGAAGCTGAGATAAGTTTTGATGGAACATTTCCTTCCTCTTCTATCTTCAACTGTTTCAACTGTGGGCAGTCATATAAATCCAATTCCTTCAGGCCCGGTGAATTTCGCAGCATCAGAGATAGCCACTTCCCTGTTATTCCACATTCTCTAATACAAAGACGTTCAAGAGACGGGAGAGCAGCATTATTTGCAGTTATCATGTCTTCATCCACATGCTCTGGCACAAAATTTAAAGAGAAAAGTTCTCTGCAGTACTTTATGTTCAAACTCTTTAAAGAAATGAGCTGGCTTAAACCTTTGAATAAAATATATGTTAGGCCTTTGCAATTACATATCTCCAAGTATTTGATATCCTTAAGATTATGGAATGCCAAAATTTTGTCATCGAGTGCCATCATCCCACCAGAAGGCTCACGCAGAAGTCTATTTCCTTTAACTGTGAACGTTTCCATGGAAGATCCCTCCATTGTCATAATTGTTGAAACTTTGCAGATTAATAGTTCAGAAAATGTGGCTGAAGGCGGAAGGGCGATCTGTACTGGCAAATGAGGACAATCACACATGATGAGTTTCTTCAGACTGGGCAACCATGGCTTATGCTCAATTTCGAAGTTATCACCTTTCTGAAACAGATCAAACACCTCAAGTGCAGGGCAACTCTGGATCTCCAGCACCCTTAAAGTAGACTTCATATCCCTCACGGAAGTACAGGAGCATCTATGTAAATCTGGCATTCCATCTAAAACCAGCTCCTCCAATGGCGGAACCAATACTTCTCTTACTCTCCGCATGTTGCTCAACTTCAACCTTTTAAGAAACTGAAGCATTTCCAGAGATGGAAGTATTCTCCATTCTCCGCAATCGTCTAGATGAACTGTATGCAATGACATAAAAAAAGCAACATCCAACACTTGAAGATGGAAAAACTTGCTCAAAACATGAGGTAAAGCCTTCTGCTTAGTATGAACATCATGAAGTTTTAGATACCAAAGACATGTAGGATTTACCAAGCTGGGTAAAGGCCTCTGCTGAGTATGAACATCATGAAGTTTTAGATACCGAAGACGTGTAGGATTTACCAAGCTACAAAGGAAGGAATTAAAATCAGCAGATGTTGCAGACATTTGCAGCAGACGCAGATTATGTGCTTTTCCAAATACATCTTGGAATGCTTTGAAGAAAAAGGAGTCATATTCCCCAATTAAGACCAATGTTCTCAACTTTCTCACTGATGTGACTATATTTTGCAAGAAAAACTCAAACTTCTCATTACGAGGTATGTTTCCAGTCTGATAATCCCTCCGATATACAAAACTGGTTACTATGGACAAGTGGTGTACATTTGGCAAAATTTCATTGGATTGCAAACCATCCAAAGCTGCATACTCCGTTCTTGAAACTAGCTTTGCAAAATCATGCATCAGACCACACATAGTATAGCAAATTTGACTTGGACTATCAAAACAGAATCTTTTAAACAAGCCCAGGCTCACCAAGTCAGTTAGATAGTACCGTCCAATCTCCTCCAAACTCTTTCTTGAATGATCATACTTCACAAATCCCTGTGAAATCCAAAGACGAACTATCTCTTGATCATGAAATTCATAGCCATAGGGGAATATAGAACAATATGAGCAGCATTGCCGTACAGGATAGGGCAGCTCATCATAGGAAAGCTTCAAAGAAGACATGATGCCACCAGTGTGTTTCAGGGATTTCCATCCTTTGGTCTTCAGAATGTTACTCCAATGATCCACAGTAAGATGATCTTTTAATAGTGCCCCAACAGTTTGTGCTGCTAATGGGTTTCCAATTAACTTGTGTGCTATTTTCTGTCCTAAGTCACTTAGACTTGCTTGCTCTTCGTAATTCTCATCACCAAATGCACATGCTTTAAAAAATAGCCAGAAATCATCACTTTTCAAACCATCTAAGTTAATTGGTCCAATTGTACCTCTCTTTTTGGCAACAAATGGTTTTCTGGTTGTCAGAATAATCATATTGCCAGTTGCACCACCAGACTTGAAAGGAGCCAACAATTTGTTCCATCGGCAGTCATCCATGGGTTCCCAGACATCATCTAAAATAAGCAGAACCCTCTTTGTTTTGATGTGACCCTTCAAGGCCTCCTGGAGCTTGGGAAAGCTGCACATTCCATCATGTGTTTCTTGGGAGACGCAATCTAACATCTCTCTTGTGAGTCTCATTTCATCAAAGTTGTTAGACACCCAGAGCCATATCTTGTGGTAAAATTGACTTTCCAAAGCTGGATCATTGTATACAAGCTGAGCTAGAGCTGTCTTACCAACTCCTCCGATGCCTACAATAGGCAGAACAGTTACACCGGCAGTTGATTTGTGTTCTTCTAGCAACCTTTTTATGTATCTCTTCTGTGCAGCTCTCCCATACACTTTTCCTTGAATAAGACTTGATGTCCTTCGGCGTGGATCTGAGATAGTACTCTGACAGTGATTTGAACTTGCAACACCTGAGTCTGGCCCAAGTATCTTGAGAAGCCCTGTGATAGCCTCTCGCTTGCCTTGCAGCTGTCTAGTGATGCCTTGTATCCTTTCAGAAAATGCATCCTTATTCGAACCGTTTGGGTTAGATGTGGTGATGTGTGTAGACTCCTGATCGGTTCTCATCCTCTTTCTGCTGGACGAATTACCAGTGGCAACAGGCGTAGGAATTGTAGTAGCATCAGCAGTGCTGCAATAAGAAATAGATCATGGATTGGATTGGCAGTGAGAACCTTAATACGGTCTTAAGCAGATGTATCGGTACAAGGCACTAAATAATTTAGGTACCTTGAAGAAGGGTCAGTTGCTCCACGTTTCTTGCTACAACCTTTGCTGTTGAGATGATTGCGCAAAACTGATGTCCCTTTCTTGGTTTCGCACATAAGCTCTGTTTGACAGCGCTTGCATCTTGCTCTGGAAGGCCCTCCATTTTGTTCAAGAAACGCTGTGATTTCAAATTGATTCCATAGCTCGGACCGTAACCTGTTATTACCGCTACTCTGTACATTGTCAGCATTTTCTCTAGAAATCTCAAGTTGCTGCGCTCCACCATGTCCATGTCCATCCCTTTCGAGCAGTGTCTCTAAGGAATTAGAAAAAGTGGACCAGATATTTAGCATAGTCGTGCTCGAGGAAAAAAACAATTAGCAAGCAATTGATCAGATAATTGGGTCTAGATGCATCACAAAAATTACCTGGCTCGAGCTCCTGCTGGAGCATGCAGTAGTCAAGCTCGTCGACCACGTCATCGGCGTCGTAGAGCAGCTCCTTGACGGTTGCCAGAGATCGGGCCAGCGGCTTGTTCGCGGCCGCCCTCCCCTGCACAGCAGAAACCACCATCTCCACCGTCTCGACCTCGGACGTGAGCTTCTCGACGTCGTTGCCGAGGCCAACTTGGCGAATCCAGGAATTCAGCTTGCCGCCGGCCGGGAGATTCGCGAGGATGGTATCTGCGAGCCAGCCGATCGCGGCCTCCAGATTGGTGTCTTCCATAGCCTCCGTCATCAGATACGGCGGAACCGCGAAAGCAGGCGATAGCAGCAGCTGAATTCCTGGAACCGCGAAAGCATGAGACCCAATCGCAGGCTCCAGGGTGGCGTCTTCCACCGCCTCCATCAGCAGATCCCGCGGAACGGCGGTAGCAGCAGATGCAGAGGGCAGCAGCTGGATGCCGAGTTCGATTTGGTAGCTGAGAGAGGGGATCAGATGCAGCGACAGTGAATGAGATTGAGGAAAGCAATGAAACGAGAGTGGTTGGAACAGGAAGAGGAAGGTTCAGACTGCAGACTTGAGAGACGTTCAGATTGCTACTCGTGTCGTAGAGTATATTTCTTTTAAAGGTACTCGCATCGTATTCGTATTTTGTCCCTCTCACATGGGCCCTCCTCTCAACGAGCCCACTCTGGCCCATGAAAGTCTCCTGTCTACTACTCCCTTCTTCCCGGGAAAGTACAAATTGTTGGGTGAGATCGCTAATTAGAAAGTACTCTCCGTCTCTTTAATCGTGTATCCAAATTACGAACCATTTTCATCATTAGATTTCTTGTCGACATCTTCCAAGCTACATCTCGGGTTAATAGGATTCGACAAACTTTTTTTCACAGGAAAAACCAAAAATAGAAAAACAGAATCCAAAATTTTTGAAAAACCAAAAATAATAATTCGAAAGCCGAAAAAACTGAAAAAAGAGATAGAAACCGTAAAAAATATGGAACCCGGAAGCACAGCTGTGTTTTCCACTTTTTCTGGGAAGCAGACCTGTGTTTTTCACTTTTCAGAAAGCATAATTGTGCTTCTCGCGGAAGCACAAGCTGTGATTTTCCCTTTTTTCTGGAATTGATAGGCAAAGGAAAGGGAAGATGTACAATTGTGTTTTCCCTTTCCAGAAAGCAAAATCGTGCTTTTTGTGAAAGCAAGGACTGTACTACTCGTGGAAGCACAACCGTGCTCTTCCCTTTTCGGAAAGCACAGTTGTGTTTCTCACGGAAAAGCACTACTTCCCGAGAGAACAAATAAAGATTTTCCACCAAAACCTAGCGGAAATCTAGCAAAAGGCGAAAAAACAAACAAAACCTTAAAATGCTGCAAAAAAAAAAACTAAATTTCAAAAGATGCGTCAGTGCGCGACACGTGTCGACGACTGGGCGCACCAAGTGGCGCGCTCCCGACCCACCAAAAGTGACAGTTGGGTTCCTCAAAAAGAGCACCCTCTAATAGTTGGTCCCACTGTTGGGCAGCGAGCACGACAACACACATCGCTCACGTCCCACTTATATGGGCGTCAACCAGCAAAAGGACCAGGTGCTAGCGAGCGAGGGCACTCCAGCCATATACATTTTTTCTGTTATTTTTCACTTTGCTTTTTTAGTATTTTGGTCGGTTTAATTTAAAATATTAGATATCCATGAATACATTTTTTTAATGTTAAAAAAGTTCATGACGTTAAAAAACGTTCATAAATTTGGAAAAAAATCAAAAATTTGAAAATGTACATAAACTTGAAAAATGTTTGCAATTTTTAAGATAGTCAGAAATTTCAAAAAAATCACGAATTAAATATTTCCAAAAAATGTTCTTGATTCGAAACAACTGTTAGCGAATTCAAAAAAATTTCATCAATTTAAACATTATTAAAAAAATTAAATTTTTTCAAGATGTCAATTTGTTTTTTGCAAAATTGAATAAAATCATGACTTAAAAAAATGTTTGAGAATTCAAAAAATGTTCATCACTATTAATATTTGTTCGTGAATTCAATTTCTCTATGAATTATCAAAAAACAAATATTCATAGATTTAAAAATTGTTCACAAATTCAAACAATATTTGTGGAAACTTAAAAAGTTTAATAATTTTAAAATATATTTACATTATTTAGAAGTGGTCACGAATTTGATAAATATTGACCAATTGTAAAATAATGTCACAAGAAAGGAAAATAAAAATAGAGATTTTTTTTAGAAAAACGGTGAAAAGATCGTTGTGGAACCATCCCGAAGCCACGTGGAAAGTTTCGCAAGCTTATGTAAACTGGCCCGAAACCTCCTCGAACGAGACTGCCTCCGGTTGTGAGCCCGCCAAGAGATAGCGCCAGTGAGTGACTTCCGTCGACGCGAGCACTATATCTCGCATTAAGCGAGTGCTCCTTTCGTCTCGCTGAAACTTTTTGACTGGAGTTCTAGAGTTCTATCTGTTTTTTTCCTTCGCTAGTTTGTTTGCCACGCTCGGTGGATTGGTTTGTCCCGGGGTTTTTCTTTTTTTTTTCTATCTCTTTTCTTTGTTTCTTCAGTGTTTTTTTTTTGTTTTCTTTGTTTTTTCATCGGTTTCTTCCTTTCTTTCCTGGTTTTCACCGGTTTTGTTGGTTTTTCTATTTTTTTATATGTTTCTTTACTCGGTTTTCATATGGTTTTTTGCTTTTCTTTCTTTGATTTTTATTTATTTCTTTCTTGATTTTCATCGGTTCTTTTTTTTAATTCTTTTTACATTTGTTTCTTTGTTTTTTTTTTATTTTCTTTTTCTTTGGTTTATTTTGTTTCTTTTTCATTTTTCATTTTTTTGTTTTCTTTGTTTCTTCTAGTGCTCATTCTACATTTTTTGTGTATGTCAACAATATTTTTCTAATAAACGTTTAACATTTTTTCAATACAAAGTTAATTTTTTTAATACATGATCAATATTTTTTTCTAATACAAATTTTAACATTTTGAAATACAAGATTTACATATTTTGAATACTTGTTCAACATTTTCCTATACACACTTTTAAACTTTTTCAAATGCTTGACTAACATTTTTCAAGTACAAGATTAACATTTTCTAATACATGGTCAATATTTTTCTATGCACATTTAACATTTTTCAAATGCTTGGTTAACATTTTTTGAACACGTGGTCAATATTTTTTCTAAACATATTTAACATTTTTCAAATGCTTGATTAACGTTTTTCAAATACTTTTTCAATATTTTCTTAAATACTTGATTAATATTTTTATATACAAGATCAAAAAAATTCATTATTTTTTAATACGTTGGCAACATGTTTTTTTTACAGATTTAAAATTATTCAAATACTTGTTCAACATCATTTCAAATGCTTGATTAACATTTTTTTATACATGATCAATTTTTTTTATCATTTTTTAATACATGGTCAACATTTTTTCTATAGACATTTAACATTTTACAAATGGTTGCTTAACATTTTTCAAACACTTGTTCAGCATTTTTTGTCAAATGCTTGATTAACTTTTTCAATAAATGATCAAATTATTTCATACATATTTTTATTTCTTTATACATTTTTCGTATGCGTGATAAACATTATCGCTATACACATTCAACACTTTTCAAATGTCTTATGTACAGTGATTTTTGTAATATACTCCCTCCACAAAAAAATATAAGATCGTTTAGATCACTAAAGTAGTGATCTAAACGCTCTTATATTTCTTTACAGAGGGAGTATTTATTTAGAATATTTGAAAGTATAAACAAAATTAAAAAAATAAAGAAAAAAACAAAAACAACAAAGTGAAAAAAAAACGAGGCTATTGTTTCCCGTGCGTCTGGGCTGGCCCAACTCGCGGCACCCAACCTTCAGCGAGGGTTCCCTTTGTCTCGCTAGATGGGAGACATAGGGGCGCCCTTCAATCGAAGCTATTCCTTAACAAAAATTGTGCGCGTGCTCCCGCTGCTAATGCGCCGGCCCGGTCGTGAAAATTGTGCGCGCGGTCCCGCTGCTAATGGGCCGGCCCGATATCAGAATGTAAAATACTTTTCAGAAAAAATAAAGTTGACTTTTAGGTCGGGCATGTCCTGCAAAATATGGGTGTGTTATGTGATCTATTGATTCATCGAAACGGATGAATAAAAGCTCCAAATTGTTGGCCCCGGGAGTGAGTGATCCAGCAATCCTCGAAGCTATAGCATGCCGCGAGGCGTTGGCTTTAGCTGGTGATTTGTCTTTGAACCGTTTCATGATCGCGTGCGATTGCAAGCCTGTGGTGGAGGGCATCAACAAAGGGTTGGGATGCCCTCATATTACAGTGGTGAAGGAAATAGAAAAAAGAAGAGCCAATTTCGAGGGATGTGATTTTATGTTCGAAGGTCGTGATTTGAACCAGGTCGTGATTCGAACCAAGAGGCACATAACCTTGTAAAATTTTCAGTAGCGCTACCACAGGGTCACCATTTGTGGCTGATATCCCCTCGTGACCTTCTTTGTATCCCTTTTAATGTTGTTTCTATTAATGAAGTTTGGGATCCATAAAGAAAAAGGATACGGCTGATTCCCTTTAACTTTATGTTTGCACATGGAAATACAAAATATAGGAAAGCAAATTAACAGGATTAATTAGCTCATTACTCTTAAGCCACAGCAAGTTATTTCACGTCGATCGAGAACTACATCTGAACCCTGAAATCATAATGAAGCACACACTAGATTGCATCATAATGAATAACCAAAGATCTCCTGGACACACAACGCTACTAGTAGGCTACGTACTAGCCAGCTTAGCTTGGCAACACTCTGCTCTGACATGATCCCGAAGGACCGTCTTCATTATGACCGTCTGCTATGCCATCCTCTGCCTTTTCTACGTATTTCAAAAGGACCGTCTTCCCGACGGCGCGCCTCTCGTCCAGCTCGCCAGACACCCAGACGCCAACCAGCGCCTCCACGATCCCGAAGACCACCAAGGCGACGAGAACGGCGTAGTAGAGGTACAGAGGCGCCCTGCCATGGTGGAGGAAGATGCCCCCGGGCGCCTTGAACAGGAGGAGGCAGAGTGCCGCCGCGGCCTTGAGGAGCCCGCAGGAGATGAGCGCCCGCGGGAGGTTCTTCCGGTCGGAGAAAACGCCGGAGATCAGGGTCACAATGTCGCTGAGGATGGCCATGGTGGTGGAGAAGTGTGGTGGTTTTGCTCGAGCTTTTTGGTATTGCAGAATGGTACAAGGTCCGGCCTTCAGGGTCCATCTATTTATAGAGAACGGCATGAGGAGTGGCAACCCGAAGAGAAACCGAACGGCTGCTGGCAGCGCTGTGGAAAAGAAAAGGCAGAGGATGGCATAGCCAGCAAGTCCTGGGTCCTCTGCTTCACGACGCTGAAAGCTGCCGCAGAATTTCGTGGTCAGCTGAAGCAACCCGAACCGAATGAACCCGATCGGTGCAGTCGCCGTCGCCCTCTGCCGTGCTGAGAACCTAATCTTACTTGGTCCTCGAACCCCCAGCGTCTCTGTTACCGGCCGGCCAATCTCTTTAAGCAAGCCTAGTTCAAATATTAGCATTCCAAAATGCAACATTGGTTTGCTCACTAAAATGTACTGCTATCACATTTTACCCTGTTTATTACACCGGTTAACAGGATTTGGAGAAACGAGAATAATTTGCCCGTACCCGTGCTTAATTAGCATTCAACAAATAGCTTATGTCAAGAAACAAGATGATCGGGTCGGGTTCGGGTCGGATTCGTGGGTTAAGTCAATGCGTCACGTCGCTGTCTTAATCTAAACGGCAGAAAGGGCAATTAGAGCGGGGTTTCCTTTCGGGTTCGGTTCGTGTTTGCCACTCTTCTGTTCGGGTTGGTCTGTATAAGCACAAGTGAATTTTTGGGTACATGCCTGTCAGCAACAGCTATTATCCAAGCTCAATACTGTCTCAAACAACGCACTGTAGATACACAAGCCAATGAATTTTCTTGTCAGCATTTTGGGCTTAATGCACAAACAAAACAGTAGCCCTCAAATGCACATTCAGTTTCCTAATACTAATTTTGTATTTTCGTTTTTTAGTTCCCTTTACATACGGAAAGAGGTACCAAAAAATTAGGCAACCAAGTATCCATCACTAATTCTCTACTGTGCAAAGACAAAGAAAATGTTCAGTTTGAATGGAATAACAGTATAACATTATCATGAAAGGACATATTTCTCAAACTGACGAGGACTGATGATTGCAGCACTAAGTATGCTTAGCATTCTACAAATAATAGTGTGTGAGGAAAGGTGCATTGACGAAAAGGACAAGCTGTGTCCACATGCCATGTGTGACAAAGCCACCAACCAAAGGTCAAGCCGTGCGTCCATGATACTTATTTAGTTGCCTCTGGAATCAAGGAGCGAACCCGATCGGGTTCATTCAGGCTTGAAACTCTGTGATAGTTTGTGAATGGTTTTCATGCTTTGCTGTTATTATTCTTGAATTATGCTCATGTTTGTGGTGCCTGAATTATTCTTGTGAATGGTTTTCGTGTTTTGCTCTTATTGCCTGAGATACTTCTATCCTTCGATTGTGCAAGGAAGACGTGTGTGGATTCTGGGATTAGCTACGGCAGTAAATCCTTGCATATTTAGCAAAACCATCTTCGATAGTGCTTTGAAGTTTGATCATTATTCCGTTGGTTTGTTGCCTTTGATTCTCAGTTGTTTGCTCTGTTTTCAAACAGCTTAATGAAAATTGAAAATACACGAGTCCATAGAACTGATTATATTCTTGACTCATGTATGTCTAGCTGTTTGAATCATCAAAGGAAGGGACACAATTTTGCAAAATCTCAGAGTTAATCATATTGTATTATATTTTATTCTAAAGAATCCGAAAATATTAACTAGATTTCTCCAGTCCTTGAATCTATATTGTGTTGTTCTTGATCTTCTCACTTATTGTCTTGTCTGCTTTCCTTAATAAAGGGACACAAGGTCAATGCTGCAGCAACCCGATCCGATCCGAAGTTCCGAACCGAACTTGAAAACTCACAGCCAAAGGCAAGGATGAAGACACGTTTAGACAAGTATTCTTCTCCGTGACGGCGACCTTGGACACACGCATGCATGCCAATGGAGCATCTCTTGCTGAACACATCTTTGCCTCCCAAACCGATCGCAGAACCTGGTCTGAACCCGAATGCTCGTTGGCAGTATTTGTGTCAATGGTGGCCCACGTAGTCGTAGTCACCCAATCCCAAGGAGGCGGAACCTGCAGTGCCAGCCGCCCATCTTCGCCGACGTAATCCAACCCGAACTACTGCATAACAGTTTCAGCTCCCAGGAGTTTGAGAAAGGGACACCCATTGCAATAGTTCTACAGTCAATGATAATGACTCATTTCTTTCAGAATTAATTTCTTATTTTATTTCCATCCGAAATCCTTTTGTTCCAAAGGAGACTTCACATCTTCAGACACTACTTCTACAATTAAATATGTGATGTTTTCAGGCTTTTGGGTTGCTCCTCTTTTTAAAGAAATCATGCCAGCTTAGGAGAAAGAAAAGTTTCCTCACTTCAGAAAAGTTTTTTACTAGTGGTCAATTAATTATGCAAGAACTGTTACAATATTTCCTCACTTCAGAAGAGTTTTTTTTCCTGCCTTTTGGTTATTTCTGGCACACATACCAGTATTTGGAACTCAGCAATTTTAGTTGCAAGGACACGTAGCCCTGTTAATGCAAGAAAAAATACAACTGAGGTGTACAAGGTCTTTTGTTCTCTTGGCCAAATATTAGGTTTGCGGGCACGAGTTGGTTACGGTTCCAGTTGTCTACCAAACGCACGAACGAGGCCCAGGAACAGGTCCGACCCGTTCCATTCCAGTCCGTTACCTGGACCAAACACACCCTTGATGTCATTGATGTGCAACAGAGAACATGGCCATGAATACCACCTTTAGCATTGACAGGCTCTGCTAGTCTGAAGAACTAGAGAGTCACGGATTCAGACAAAACATCACAGAGTAACTCACTTTGGAGGTTGATTGCGACGCTAGAAGCTGCCGCAGAATTTCGTTGGCAGCTGAAGCAACCAGAACCGAACGAACCCGGTCTATCGGTGCACTCGCTGTCGCCATCGCCATATGCTGTGCTGAGAACCTCATACTACATCCCCTGCCCTGATAGCTGCTGCTTACTTAGTCCTTGAACCCCCTAAAATCTCTGTTACCGGCCGGCCAGCCAGTCTAGTTAAGAAAGAATAGTTCAAAATATTAGCATTCCAAAATGCAACATTTGTCTGTTCTCTAAAATGTACTACTATCACATAATTCACATTTTTTTGTTGCATATCCCGTTTGAGCCTGCCTGTTTATCACATTGGTAAACAGGATTAGGATTTTCCCCATTCTAGAAACTAATTTGCCCACACCCCTGCAGCTTAGCACTCCAGAAATAACTAAAGTCAAGAAACGAGATGTTCGGGTCGGATTCGAGGGTTAATTCAATACATCATGTCACTGTCTTAATCTAAATGGCAAAATGGGCAATTAGAGCCGGGATTGACCACATGGGGCTTCCTTTCGGGTTCGGTTCGTGTTTGCCACCCTTCTGCTGTTCGGGTGGTCTGTTAAAGCACCTGTAAAGTTGTTTATAGGTCCCATACCTATCACGGTCAGCAGCTAGTATCCAAGCTCAATAGTACCTCAAACAAAGCTGTTTATCGTGCACCATAGATACACAAGCAACTGGTTTGCTTCTCAGCATTCTTGGGCTTAATGCACAAATCCGCAGTAGCCGTCAAATGCACGTTGATTTCCCTAATACCAATAATTTCGGACTTGTTTTCAGTTACCAAAATACTAGGGAACCGAATATCCATCACTGTTCAGTTTAAACGAAATAACACTATGGTGAAAGGGCACTTCTGAAACTGACGACGACTGATTGCAGCCCTAAGTATCCTTAGCATTCTAAGGAGAATTAGTATTAGAGTCATCAGTGACAACATTTGACAAGGTCTCTAATCATCATCAGCTTCGGGTTCGGTTCGGATTCAAGTGGTGGGGCATCACAGGTTGAGGAAAAGGTGCAACTGACGATAAGGACAAGCTGTGTCCCCATGCCATGTGTGACAAAGGCCACCAACGTCAAGCCATGCGTGCATGATACTTAATTAATTACTTTGGGAATCTAGCTAGGAGAGAACCCGATCGGGTTTCGTTCGGGTTCGAAACTCTGTGATACTTTGTGAATGGTTTTTGTGTTTTGCTCTTATTGTTCTTGAATCATGATGTTTTTCGTGATGCCAGAATCATTCTATGTGCTATTTCCTGTGAACGGTTTTCCTGTTCTGCTCCTATTGCCTGAAATTCTTCTATCCTTGGATTGTGCAAGGAAGATGTGTATGGATTCTGGAATTAGCTATGCCAGTAAATCCTTAAGTATTTAGCAGTCTCAGTAGTTCTTTCACCACTGAATCACTACTCGTTGGTTGGTTGCCTCTGATTGTCAGTTGTTTGCTCTGTTTTCAAACAGCCCAATGAAAATTGAAAATACATGAGTCCAGAGAACTGATTGTATTCTTGACTCATGTATGTCTAGCTGTTTGAATCATTAAGGATGGGGTCATGATTTTGCAAATCTCCGTTAATCATTTTCTATTATATTCTGTATATAACCCAAAAATATTTAGTAGATTTCTTAGTCCTTGTATCTACTGTGTTCATCTTCTCACTGATTGTCTGATCTTCAGAGAAATGTACTTGTCTAGTTACTTAGAAAAATCAACCAAGAGACATTTAACTGATTAAGTGACTTATTGCTTGATGATTTTTCTCAAAGGCGGTGGTGATAGTTAGATCAATTATTTCCACTGCACATACCTTATTAGCTTTGTCCTGTTTGAGAAAAAAAAATCTGAGTTGAATTTTTGAAGAAGGTTTCATTCATCCCTGTCAGTAGGGTCGTAAGTTGGCGTGTAAGTTGTAACACAATAAGTTCACATAAACAGCATATTACTTATGAGATCAAATGATAGATGTCACACAACACCACTGCACTGATTATTCTCGCACCAACTGTGCCAAGTCTGACATGCTAGCAAAAGGATACATGTGACATTCATATACAGGATGTACTCGGATGCCACAGCCGGCTCAGCTAGCTAGCTAGTTCACCTTCCTCAGGACGATGAAGCCGCCAAACGCCGCCACGCAGATTAAAGGAAGGATGGACACGCAGAGGACCGCCTTCCCCGCAGCGTGCCGGTCATCCAGCCTCCCAGAAACCCAACATCCCACGGACGCCTCCATGAGCCCAAAGACGGCAATGGCGACGAGGATGCCGTAGTAGAGGTAGTAGACGCCCTTCCCGTGGTGGAGGAACACGCCTCCCGGGCCCTGGAAGAAGACGAGGCACAGCGCCGCCGCGGCCTTGAAGATCCCGCCGGAGATGAGTGCCTTGGGCAGGTTCTTCCTGTCGGAGCACGCGGCAGCAATGGAGGCCAGAATGGTGAAGATGATGTCCATGGCTGGCCTTTCTGTAGAGATGCGCGTGGTGAGGCGGCACCGCAGAGAGAGTGGTTCTGGTTGGGGCTTTGAGAGCTTGGAGAAGAGAATGGTGCAGCTTGAGGGGGCTCCTATCTATACACGCACTTGGCCGGCCTGGAAAGGATGGACGTTGGCGGTGCTTTGAAGGCAGAGAGAGAGGGCGGTGATGAGCCCAGCAACCCGATCCGATCCGAAGTTCCGAACCGAACCGAAAATCCGAAAGCTGACAGCCCTGTGAAGGCAAAGGCAAGGATGAAGGCGTGTCTAGTCAACCATTCCCATCGATGCAATCCCACAGCTCCTCATGACAGCGACCTTGGGCACACACATGCATGCGAATGGTGCCATCTCTTGCTCAAGACTTTTTTTCCTCCCAAACCGATTGCAGAACCCGATCCGAACCCGAATGCTCGTTGGCAGTACTTATGTCAACAGTGGCCCACGTAGTCGGAATCACCCAATATCAAGGGAGGAGGAAGCTGCAGTGCCGCCATCTTCGGCTGAACTCGACCCGAACGTTGCATTTCAGTTTTTAGCTCCCAGGAGTCTGAGAAATGAACAAAAAAATATAGGTGTAAAGTCTGAAAAGCTTATATATCGAGGAGTTTGAGAAATGGCAGAAGCCTGAAAACATCACCATATTTGGTTGTAGAAATATGTGATGTTTTCAGGCTTGCTGTTTACTCCCCTTTTAAAATAAAGGGAGTGTCTAAATTTTGATTTGAGTCTAGGTCGAATCTTTTTGAGATGGTGTGTGTTGACACGTGTGTGCTCTTTGTTTTTAATCCGTTTTGTGGAAAATTTCGTTGGCAGCTGAAGCAACCCGAACCGAATGAACCCGATTGGTGCAGTCGCCGTCACTGTCGCCCTCTGCCGTGCTGAGAACCCAATAATAGTCTTTGACCACCCCCCCCCCCCCCCCCCCAACATCTCTGCTACCAGCTAGACAGTATGGTTAAGCAAACGTAGTTCAGATATTTGCATTGCAAAATGCAACATTCTATTCTCTAACATGTACTTCTATCATATCTGACCCTGTTTATCAACTATCATATGGTAAACGGTATTGGATTCTCCCATTCTAGAAACTAATTTTCCGACACCCCTGCTTAGCACTCCACAAATAACTTAAGTCAAGAAATGAGATGTTCGGGTCGGTTTCGGGTTGGATTCATGGGTTAAGTCAATGCGTCACGTCGCTGTCTTAATCTAAATGGCAAAATGGGCAATTAGAGCAGGGATTGACCACGCGGGGTTTCCTCTCAGGTTCGGTTCGTGTTTGCCACTCTTCTGTTCGGGTTGGTCCTTATGAAGCACCAGTGAAGTTGTTTCTAAGCTCCCATACTATCTAAAAAACAATACCCAAGCCAATGGATTTGCTTCTCAGCATTTTTGGGCCTAATGCACAAACAACAGTAGCCATCAAATTGACATTCAGTCTCCTAATAGTAATTTCAGAATGGTTTAAGTTCCCCTTACATAAAAAACTAGGCAAGCGAGTATCCATCACTAATTCTCTACTGTACAAGACAACCAAAATGTTAAGTTTGAATGAAATAACAGTATAATTAGTATGTCCTTCAGGAAAATGTTCTCTACGAAAGGACATTTCTCAAACTGATGAGTACTGATGACTGCAGTGCTAAGTATGCTTAGCATTCTACGGATAATTAATTAGTATGTCTCTGTCCAGCAGATAGGCCTGCATAATAGTCTTCGGGTTCGGTTTGGATTCAAGTGGTGGAGCATCACAGATGGAGTAAAGGTGCATTGACGAAAAGGACAAGCTGTGTCCCCGTCACCGAATGCCATGTGTGACAAAGCCACCAACCAGGTCAAGCCATACGTGCATGATACTTAATTAATACCTGGGGGGTCTAGGAGCGAACCCGATCGGTTTCCGCTCGGGTTCTAAGTTCTGTGATGGTTTGCAAATGGTTTTCGTGTTTTGCTCTTATTGTTCTTGAATCATGATGATGTTTTTATGGCAGAATCACTCATTGTGCTATTTCTTGTGAATGGTTTTCGTGTTTTGCTCTTATTGCCTGAAATACTACTATCCTTCTATTGTGCAAGGAAGATGTGTGCGGATTCTGGAATAAGCAAAACCAGTCACAGTAGTGCTTTCACCATTGAATCACTACTTGTTGTTTGCTCTGTTTTCAAACAGGTCAATGAAAATTGAAAATACATGAGTCCAGAGAACTGATTGTATTCTTGACTCATGTATGTCTAGCTGTTTGAATCATGGAGGAAAGGGATATAATTTTGCAAAATCTCAGTTAATCCTTATCTATTATATTCCATATAATCTGGAAATATTAACTAGTTTTCTCTAGTCCTTGAATCTATTGTGTAATTCTTGATCTTCTCACTGATTGTCTGATCTTCAGAAAAAATGGACTTGTCTAGCTACTTATAAAATTCAACCAAGAGACCATTTAATTCACAAGTGACTTCTTGTTTGATCATTTTTCTCAAAATTGATAGTTAGATCAATTGTTTTCCGCTGCTCATATGCTGATTAAAGATGATCTAGTTAGTTTTGTCCTTCTTGAGAAAAGTTTCTGAGTTCAATTTTTGAAGAAGGATTCATTCACCCCTGTTGTAGGGCCGTCACGTGGCGTGTAACATAATAGTTCTTTCTTTGCTGATTATTTTAGCAGTTGGTGGTAACACAAAGTTTGACACACACAGCATAATACAAATGCGGTCAAATTTATATCTCACACAACACTACTGCCTGCCAAGTCTGATAGTCTAGCAAAAGAACGCAGAATTGATACAGCTGGCTCAGCTAGCTAGCTATTTCACCTTCCTCAGGACGACAAAGCCCCCGAACGCCACCACGCAGACAAGAGGAAGGATGGATACAACAGCAGTTTTGAGATTTTGGGCTTGGAGAATGATACAACAGCACCTTTGCAGCCACTTCAAGGGCTATTTATATTATATATATACACATGGTCGATCTGAAGGGACATTAGCAGTGCTGGGAAGGCACGAGCCCGCCTGGTCAATGCTGGGTCCCTGCTTCATGACGCAGCAACCCGACCCGAATGGAACCCAAGCGATGCAATCGCCTTACACCGACAAACCAAATCTGTCCGCACGCACGCACGCAAACAACTGAATTTATCTATCTACTATGTCCATCCGAACCTAACCCGAACAGTTTAGTTGTTGTGGAGCCAAAAGCAAAGGATAGCGACCCATCTGGTTAATGCTAATTCCCCTGCTTAATGACACACCAACCCGAACCGAACCGAACCCGAATGGAGCTATAAAAAAAATGATAAAACATACTTACTGATGGCCGCTACTTTTGATGAAGCATCTTTACTCCCAAATCCATCCCAGCACCCAAACTGGTACAGCCCGAACGTTGGCACTCGCAGTTAATCCGAACCCGATCCGAACGCCTGGCCTTCCCATGTGACTCCGCACAGAGCTATGATCTGGACCACCACAAATCCCTGCTATGTGCTTTCCTTCTCCTACTGAAGAAAGTTGCATTTCTGTACCATATAAAAGAAATATTAAATGTGCAATTATTTTTGGAATGTATCTTTACAGCAGCAATGTTAGTTACAAGAACATGTAGCCCTGTAAATGCAAGAAAAATTTACAGCCAAAAGAGCTTCAGTATACCATTGAGTACAAGGTCTTTTGTCCTTCTGATGTCTTTACAGGAAAAATATTAACCGTTTTCGCTGAAACAATTAATAGTCTTTTTGTTGTATAAATGGTTAATGCTTGTTGAATTTTATCGTCGCGCTCTTTTCATTGTTTTATGCTTAGATTCTGATCTCTGAAAATGAATTATTGTGTGTTTTTACAAAATAAAGGAGTTCATGTTCTAGAATGAGCAACACAGCTTTGATATTCAAAAAAAGAAGAAGCAAACTTCGGCTAGGAAGGCAGTAGCTGGGTGAGGTTGAGACCAAAATTCTGGGTTTGTTTTCTGAAATCCCAACAGGTTGACACCAAAATTTAGATTACGAGACACCATAACCACCAATTACATGCTGATGGGATCCTGAAGTGAAATCAAACTTGTGCATAATCTGACAAACGAAAGCCAAGTGTAGTATATCATAACAGAAGTAATATACATGTAGCTTTTTTCTTTTCTTGAACCAGAGATGGAAGGAGCATTCCGTCCAATTGCTTATAATTGTAACCTGATACATGGCAGAAGAATACCATAGAAAGCAACACGCCGGTAATACGTTGTGCAGGTAGTAACGTGTGCCTAGCAAGCCATCCAGTTTCAGTTCACATAGTCATCATCAATTTTGACCTTTAGCTTGCTTGTTGCTAGCAATCTGCATTGTTCTGACAACTCAACGCTGCAATCGTCGATTTCCAGTTCCACCAGCGAAGGTGGGAGTTCCTCCTTCGGAAGCCTTAATATGCTGCAACAGATTTTGATCTTCAATTTCTTGAGGGCAGGAAGGCTGTGCAGTCCTGCAGGAAGATGCACGAGATACTCACAACCCTCAAACACTAGCTCTTGCAGGGACTTGTGGAACAGAAGCGCACTCTCTTGATCATCTGTTAGTCTCTTGGCCTCGCACTTCAAAAACTGAATTATTAGGTGCTGGAGACAGGTGAGCCCCTTGCAGATTGACGTGGTAAGGAGAGACAACTCACTAATTATAAGACAATCCAGTTGAGGTAGTAGGCGATAGCCCTTCCCTGATATACTAGCCAATCTTGACTTTTTGCATACATTCAAATGCCTGAGTTGCACGAGGTGAAGGTCCTCTATTGCGGTGATCCATTCGCAGTCTTCAATTCTCAAATCTTCCATATGAGTGCAGGAATGCAGCTTTAGACAATGCGATGGCTTAAGCTGAGTTTCGTAGTTGTGAGCTTTCTCGAACAGATCAAACACCTTAAGTGGACCACACTTCCGAATCTCCAGTACCCTTAAACGAGAGACCAAATCCCCCACTGAAGAGCAGGAACATCTCTCCAACTCAGGCATGTTAACTAAAACCAGCTCCTCCAATGGCGGAACCAATACTTCTGTTACTCCCCACATGTTGGTTAAGTTCAACGTTGTAAGGAATGGAAGCTTTTCCAGAGATAGAACCGCTTGCTTTTCTCCGACATTCTCTAGACGGGCCTTCTGCGAGGCAAGCAAAGTAGCATTTTCCTGAACAGCAGAATCATCATACAAGTGAACTTGAGGCGAGCCCCCCTGCTCAACATGGCCATTGAGTTTTAGACATCGAAGATGTATAAGATTCACCAAACTATACCGGAATGAACGGAAATCAGCAGATGTTGCAGAAATTTGCAATACACGCAAATTATATGCACTTCGGAATACTTCTTCGAAGAAGGAAGATTCATACTGCCCAATCAACACCAATGTCCTCAGTTTTGCCACTGATGTAAATATGCTCCGTAATTTTCCTTTAAGCTTCTCACTACAAGGTATGTTCCCAGTCTGATCATCCGTTACTATAGACAAATGATGTATGGTTGGCAATATTTCATTGTACTGCAGACCATCCATAGCTGCACACTCTGTTTTTGAAACTACCCTAGCCAAATCATGCATAAGACCAAACATAGCATAGTAAGTTTGAGTACGGCCTGAAGGTTCTTTTCTTTCAACTTGCTCAAAGAAACTGAGATTCACCAAGTAACACAGATAGCGCCGCCCTTCTTCCTGTATCATATTTGAATGGTTACACTTCACAAATCCCTGTGAAATCCACATACGTACCAGCTCCTCAGCAAGAAAATGATAATTGTGGGGGAATATGGAGCAATAAGAGAAGCATTGCTGTAAATTGTAGGGCAGCTGATCAAAGCAAAGCTTCAAAGCAGACATGATGCTACCACTGAGTTGCAGAGATTTCCAGTCTTCGTTCTTCAGAATATTACTCCAATGATCAATGGTAAGATGCTCTCTTAACAGTGTCCCTGCAGTTTCTGCTGCTAATGGGTTTCCCTGTAACCTTTTTGCTATCTGCCGTCCAATCTCACTCAGACTAACTTGCTCTTCATAGTTTTCATCACCAAATGTACACGCTTTAAACATTAGCCAGAAATCACCATTTTTCAAACCATCTAAGTTAATCGGTCTAGTTGTACCTCTTTTTTTGGCAACAGATGGTTTTCTAGTTGTCACAAGTATCATGCTGCCCTTTGCACTGTCAGACTTGAAAGGTGCTAATAGACTGTTCCATTGGCAATCAGTTATGTCATCCCAAATATCATCCAAAATAAGTAGAACCCTCTTTGATTTAACATGATCCTTCAAGACTTCGTGAAGCTTGCATTGCCTTTCATGAGTTCCATGGGATACAAAATCTAACATCTCTCTTGTGACTCTCGTTTCATCGAAGCTGCTAGACACCCAGATCCATATCCGGAGGTCAAATTGACTCTCCAAATCTGAATCATTTGTATACAAGTTGAGCCAGAGTTGTATTCCCAACTCCTGCAATGCCTACAATTGGTAGAACAGTTACCCCAGCATCTGATTTGCGTTCTTTTAACAACTCTATGATGTAACTCTTCTCTTGAGCTCTCCCATACACTTTCCCTTGAACAAGAGTTGATGTGCCCCGGCGTGGGTTTGAGGTGGTTGTCCTCTGGCAACGATTTGGACCTGCATGAGACCCTGGCCCAAAGCATCTTGAGAACACGTCGCACGTTCCCTCGGATATCTCGCAACTGACCAGTTATGTCTTGTATCCTTTTCGAAATTCGGTCCTTGTTCCAAGGGCCTGTATTGGCTGTGGTGATGTCTGTTGAATCTTTGCCCCTTCTCCTTTTTCTTCTGGATGAATCATCAGCAGTTGCATTTTGAGTAGTGTCACCGGTGCTGCGACAAAAATGTGTAGTGGATTGGCTATTAGAATCACACTGGGCTGTTACTCAGATGTATAAAAACCAATAATCCTAGACCTACGAGCAGATTACAGACCATTTACAAAACCTGCCAAATAATGAATCCGTAGAAAACTCCCTGTAGGTCTAGCATTACTCTATAAAACAGAGTCTTGTAAATGTGCAAGGTATGAAGCATTTTTAGTTACCTTGAAGAACTTGGCCCATCAATTTCGTTGGGATGGTGCCAATGCCATGGGCCTGCACCAGAAGAAATCATGGACACGAAATTAGTCAATCAAAAAAATTTGGAAGTAGTGATTAACACAAACAGGTGGCGTGCTTGGAGGTTCAGGCATTTACCTCCGTGGGCGTGGAGCTGGCACTGGAGCCTGTAGCAGTCAAGCTCGTCGACCGCGTCGCCGGCGTCGTAGAGCAGCTCCTTGAGGGCTGCAAGGGATCTGGCCAGCGACCTGTTTCTGATCTCAGACCTGGCGTTCACGGCGGAGACGACCCCGTCGACTTGCTGGATCTCGTCCCTGAGCCCCTCCACCTCGCTGCCGAGCCCTGCTTGGCGAATCCACCCGTCCAGCTTGCTGATGCTCGGAAGGATGGCCTGCAGCAGCCATCGAATCGCGGCCTGCAGGGAGCTGGTGTCTTGTACCGCCTCCATTCCGTCGGCAGATCCCGGTGGAGGCGGACCGCGAGGCCTATATAGAGGTAGGGATCGAGTTTGATTTGGCAGCTAGTACCATCAGATTACATCAGCTAGTGGGCGTGCGAGCGAGGGGTTCAGAGCATAGCTGGCCAAACGGGCCGGCCCGGCCCGGCCCATTTGGCCAGCTATAGTTCAGAGGAGGAAGATGAAGGTTTCAGGAGAGCCGCGATTTGGTGCCCGGGCTCAGATGAGCCCGGGCATGAACAATACCGCGATTTGAAATAGAAAAAAGTTCAAAAAATTCCAATTTTTTTTGTGGTGCAAGATGCTCCTGTGCGTGAACTCCGTGCAAAATTTTATGAAGTTTGGACATTCGAGGATCTCGTGGCAAAAAAGACAAAATTGCCACGAGCTCATCGAATGTCCAAACTTCACAAAATTTTGCACGGAGTTCATGCACAGGAGCATCTTGCACCAAAAAAAAAATTTGAAATTTTTTGAACTTTTTTTCTATTTCAAATCAAGGTACTATTTACCGGGCTCAACCTAGAGCCCGGGCTCTGGGTTGAATTATCGAGGTTTCAGACTAAAATTTACGTTCTTCTTTGGGTTTTTCTCTAAGGAGACCTCCACCCGGGAAGTTCTTTTTCTTACGCAAAACACACTCTATTTTATTACTCCCTCTGTAAAAAAATATAAGAGCGTTTAGATAACTACTTTACGGAGGGAGTAATTGGTAAGAATGTTCATGGGAATACATCGGAGATCAGGAGGTTGAAGAAGCCAAAGATGGCGCCCTTTACTAAGTCCTAGAGCGTCCCTAAAAAAAATTGTCCCTCAAAAACTAAGTCCTACAATATGTTTAGCGAGACTATGAGCTTCTATATTCGACTCTCTTCCTTTAAAGATAAAGGAACACGAAGCAAACTCGCGAGCCATCGCAACCATCTCTCAAATTATGCTTCCATTTCTTCCACTAAAGCTAGAGTTGATGTTTTGTACTACCTCCTTGCAATCTGTTGCTATTACAATGTGGCTGAGAGAAAGATCTTTAGCTAAACATGTGCACTTCCGTCGAGGATAGGGAGGCGGAGGACGGGGATAAGTGTAGGGGAACGTAACAGAAAACAAAAAAATTCCGACCTACGCACCAACCCAGGACCACTATGGAGATTGCATACAAGGTTTGATCTTTTCGTTACCGACTCATAGCGCAGCGGAAGAAGAGTCGATGACGATCGTTGGTGCAGATCCCCGCAGCTAGGATTTACAACCTCCCAACCGCGAGGATGTACTCCCTCGTCAGCTCACCGGACGGATCGCCTGACAGCCCTTCGGGAGGCCTCTGGACAGTCCCTTGGATAGTCCCACCGGACGGATCCTCGGACAGCCCTTCGGGAGGCCTCTGGACGGTCCCTCGGATAGTCCCACCGGACGGATCCTCGGACAGCCCTCCGGGAGGACCCCCGAAACTCGGACGGTAACTCGGACAGCCCTTCGGGAGGACCCTCGAACAGCCCCTCGGGCAAAAAGGATCGAACCTACGACCTCTCTACGGGGTTGCACACATACGGTGTCATCTATCCGGCAGGGCTTCGCCGTCCAGAACTAGTTCCCACCGGAACCCAGACAGCCTTTCGGCTCTACGAAACTATTTCGCGGGGAGGGAGAGAGAAGGCCAGATCATGCATGGCTTGTGTATGTTGAGAAAGAGTGTGTCTTTAGGCAGCCCCCTCCACCCCTATTTATAGGCCAAGCCCAAGGGTGGCTTCTCCAAGAAGCCAAGGGGAAAAATACCAAAAGGCCCTCAAGGTGGCTTCTCCAAGAAGCCACCCAAAAAGCACTTTCACTATTCACGGAAACATTTTTCCGCGACCGTTAAATCCGAAAATATTTCTGTGGGTCTTAGAATAATTCCAGTACCCATTAAAATGATTTTGGACGCGTTCCGAAACAATTCCGGATTAGTGATTTTCATCTGCGAAAAGCAACCAAACCGGTTCCGGCAGCTCCGGAACATTTCCGGTTTTTATCCCGGAAAAATCCTAGAAGTTTCCAGAACAATTCTGGCACCCTCCAAGAATTTCCAGACGTGTGCCGAAACCAATTTGACTCAATGGTATACCCTGAAACAACTTTTCAGTTTTACCGAAACTATTCCGGTGCTCTCTCCGGAACGTTTCCGTTGTCTCCGAAACTATTCCGGTGACTTTCTCTCAGACTCCCTGTCTAGCATTCAGCAGATAGATGACCCTTAAGCGTGTGACCCTATAGGTTCGATGAAGTATAGACATGACCTGGAACACTTTCCGATCAATGATCAACATCGGAGCCGTGGACACCCATATTGACCCCTATACCCACACGAATGAATATTCGAGTGAACCTCCAGTTGCCGTGTGCTATTATGACGATATTCAAGGCAATGATCATGTATATAGGCATCATGTCCGAGACAAGTAGACCGACTCCTGCCTGCATCTACTACTATTACTTCACCCATCGACCGCTATCCAGCATGCATCTAGAGTATTAAGTTCATGAAGAACGGAGTAACGCCTTAAGCAAGATGACATGATGTAGACAAAGTAAATCCAATCAATATGAATAAACCCCATCGTTTTACCCTTAATGGCAGCGATACAATATGTGTCATGTCCCTTTCTGTCACTGGGATTGAGCAACGCAAGACCGAACCCATCACAAAGCACCTCTCCCATTGCAAGATAAATCAATCTAGTTGGCCAAACCAAACCGATAGATCGGAGAGAAATACAAAGCTATAACAATCATGCATATAAGAATTCAGAGATGACTCAAATAATATTCATGAATAATCTGATCATAAACCCACAATTCATCGGATCCCAACAAACACACCGCAAAAAAGGATTACATCGAATAGATCTCCAAGAAGATCGAGGAGAACATTGTATTGAAGATCAAAGAGAGAGAGGAAGCCATCTAGCTACTAGCTATGGACCCGTAGGTCTGTGGTAAACTACTCACGCATCATCGGAAGGGTAGTAAGGTTGATGTAGAAGCCCTCCATGATCGATTCCCCCTCCGGTGGAGTACCGGCGAAGGCCTCCAGATGGGATCTCGAAGGAACAGAAACTTGCGGCGGCAGAAAAAGTGATGTGCCATGAGGGGCCCACAAGCCTGGGGGGCGCCCCCCAGGGCGCGCCTGGCAGGCTTGTCGCCTCCTCGTGGCACTTCAGGTCTTCTCCCGAAGCTTCTAGTGTTTCTTCTGGTCCAAGAAAAATTAATCCAAAGTTTTTTTCTCCGTTTGGACTTCGTTTGGTACTGTTTCCCTAAAAAGCCAAAAACATGAAGAAAATAGCAACTGGCACTGGGCACTGAGTTAGTAGTTTAGTCCCAGAAAATGATATATAATTGCATAATAAACATCCAAGATTGATACTATAATAGCATGGAACAATCAAAAATTATAGATACGTTGGAGACGTATTAGCATCCCCAAGCTTAATTCCTGCTCGTCCTCGAGTAGGTAAATGATAAAAACAGATTTTTTTGATGTTGAATGCTACCTATCATATTCATCATGTAATCTCTTTTGTGGTATGAATGTTAAAGATCCGAATGATTCAAAGCAATAGTCTATAGTTTGACATAAAGACATCCATACTCAGGCATACCAACAAACAATCATGCCTTTCAAAATAAAAATGCTAAAGAAAGTTATCCCTACAAAATCATATAATCCTGTCATGCTCCATCTTCGTAACACAAAATATTATCATGAACAACCCCGGTTTTAGCCAAGCAATTGGTTCATACTTTTTAACGCGCTTCAGCCTTTTCAACCCTCACGCAATACATGAGCGCAAGCCATGGATATATCACTATGGGTGGAATAGAATATGGTAATAGAGATCAATAAGGGGAAGTCAAAAAAGAAGATAGTCTCACACCGACGAGGTTAATCAACGGGCTATGGAGATGCTCATCAATTGATGTCAATGCAAGGAGTAGGGATTGCCATGCAACGGATGCACTAAGAGCTATAAGTGTATGAAAGCTCAACAATGAAAACTAAGTGGGTGTGCATCCAACTTACTTGCTCATGAAGACCTCGGGCATTTGAGGAAGCCCATCATCGGAATATACAAGCCAAGTTCTATAATGAAAAATTCCCACTAGTATATGAAAGTGAAAGCATAGGAGACTCTCTATATGAAAAACATGGTGCTATTTTGAAGCACAAGTGTGGAAAAGGATAGTAACATTGCCCCTTCTCTCTTTTTCTCTCATTTTTTTCTCTTTTTTTTCTTTTTTCTTTTTTTTGTTGGCCTCTTTTTTTTAATATATTTTTCGTCCGAAGTCTCATCCCGACTTGTGGGGGAATCATCGTCTCCATCATCCTTTCCTCACTAGGACAATGCTCTAATAATGATGATCATCACACTTCTATTTACTTACAACTCAAAATTACAACTCGATACTAGAACAAAATATGACTCTATATGAATGCCTCTGGCAGTGTACCAGGATGTGCAATGATACTAGCGTAACATGTATATAAAAAATGATGAACGGTGGCTGAGCCACAAATACTATGTCAGCTATATGATCATGCAAAGCAATATGACAATGACGATGTGTGTCATATAAACGGAATGGTGGAAGTTGCATGGCAATATATCTCGGAATGGCTATGGAAATGCCATAATAGGTAGATATGGTGGCTGTTTTGAGGAAGATATAAGGAGGTTTATGTGTGATAGAGCGTATCATACCACGGGGTTTGGATGCACCAGCGAAGTTTGCACCAACTCTCAATGTGAGAAAGGGCAATGCACGGTACTGGAGAGGCTAGCAAATTGCGGAAAGGTGAGAGTGCGTATAATCCATGGACTCACATTAGTCATAAAGAACTCACATACTTATTGCAAAAGTCTATTAGCCCTCGAAGCAAAGTACTACTACGCATGCCCCTAGGGGGGAGGTTGGTAGGAGTTAACCATCGCGCGCCCCCGACCGCCACACATATGGAAGACAATCAATAATAAATCATGCTCCAACTTCATAGCATAACGACAGACCATACGTGCATGCTTCGGGAATCACAAACCTTAACACCAATATTCTTACTAAACCACAATCATTCACTAGTACCTCCCACATATCACCGCCTTAATATCGCAAAACTATTGCAAGGAATCAAACTAATCATATTCAGTGATCTACATGAAAGTTTTTATTATATCCTTCTTGAATACCTATCATATTAGGACCAATTTCATAACCCGTGCAAATTGCCATTACTATTTATAAGACTCTCAAAAAGATATAAGTGAAGCATGAGAGTGCAACTATTTCTTTAAAATATAACCACTGCCGTGCTCTAAAAGATATAAGTGAAGCACTAGAGCAACTGCCTAGCTCAAAAGATATAAGTGAAGCACAAAGAGTATTCTAACAAATCATGAATAAATGCGTGTCTCTCTAAAAAGGTGTGTCCAGAAAGGGATGATTGTGTCAAACTAAAAAGCAAACAAGCAAAAGACCACTATAATACACGACGCTTCAAGCAAAACTCATATCATGTGATGAATAAAAATATAGCTCCAAGTAAGTTACCGATGGTTGGTAGACGAAAGGGGGGATGCCACTGGGGGGCATCCCCAAGCTTAGATGCTTGTGTCTCTTTAAATATTATCTTGGGGTGCCTCGGGCATCCCCAAGCTTAGGCTCTTGCCACTCCTTATTCCTTCATCCATCATGATCTCACTGAAAACTTGAAAACTTCAGCACACAAAACTCAACAAAAACCTTCGTGAGATCCGTTAGTATAATAATCAAATCACAAACTCTAGGTACTGTTATGAACCCATTCATATTTTATTATTGCATAATACCTACTGTATTCCAACTTCTCCATGACTTATACCCCCCGATACAAACCATAGATTCATCAAAACAAGCAAACTATGCAACGAAAACAGAATCTGTCTAAAACAGAACAGTCTGTAGCAATCTGAATAAAAACCATACTTCTGAATCTCCAAAAATTCTGGAAAATTAGGACAACGTGGACAATTTGTATATCAATCATGTGTAAACAATTCAGATCTAAAACACGTTCCAGTGATTTTTAGAATTTTCTGGACTGAGCGTAAAAGTTTTTGTTTTTTCACAGAATCAAGGCAACCATTATCCCGCATCATCCTAAAGGCTTTACTTGGCACAAACACTAATTAAAAACATGAAAACACAATCATAACAGTAGCATAATTGTGCGCACACTCAAAAACAGAAAGTGAATATAAATTTATTTCATTCATTGGGTTGCCTCCCAACAAGCGCTATTGTTTTACGCCCCTAGCTAGGCGTAATGCATAGTTTCAAGTATTGTCATCTTTCACTTCCTCAATTACACAACCACGCTTCCTAGGTGGCCTAACATGCAAGTTTCTAATGACCAAATTTCTAGGAATAAAGTTGAGGAAATCATTTTTATAGATAGGATCCTTTATCAAATCAATGAAATTTGGACGCACACTAATCATTTTAAGATATTCACTTCCCTTACTAGATGTGGCACCCTTATCTTTAGGGACATACAAAAGCTTGCAATTCTTACTAGGAACAGTCCTCTCAATAGTTTTAATGGAAGAAAAAGCGGAACCCAAATTACTAATAACTTCTTCCAACTTATCAATTCTAGAAGGACTTTGTTTTATCACTTCATCTATTATTGGTTCTTTCTCCTTCATCATTTTTAACGTAGTTCCTACCCTCGAACCATATTGGGTGATATGATTATGAGTCTTTCTATCTAGATTTTCAATATGCTCCATAGTAGACATCTTATTTTCAATAATATCTAGCCTTTGCATAACATGTTCCAAAGTCAATGTCGTTTCATTAATAGTAATAGGTGGAGATCCCACTAAATTTCCCATAGCATTGAAAGCACCCATAGGGTGACTACTCAAAAAATCCCCTCTGGTAATAGTATCAAGCACAAATCTATACCAAGTAGTAACACCCACATAAAAATTGCGAAGAAGAACGGTAGTGGATTGCTTACGAGTTGATCTATTTTGAGCATCACAAATCCTATACCAAGCATCTTTTAAACTTTCTCCTCCCCTTTGTTTAAAATTGAGTACTTCATTCTCAGGGGTACAAGCAACAAGAGAAGAGCTAGCCATAACGATAGAAGCAAACAAGCAAACAAGAAAACAAGCAAACGAACAAAAAGGCAAACGAAAAATATTTTTGTGTTTTTTGTAAAATTGTTTTAGAAGGGGGGAGATGAAAACGAAAGAAAAATGGCAAATAAGGTAAATGCAAGTAGATCATAGTTTGCGTGTACGTACCTGACAGATTTTGGTGATGTCTCCCCGGCAACGGCGCCAGAAATTCTTCCTGCTACTTGTGAGCTGCGTTGGTAAATCCCCGAAGAGGAGAGGAGATGCAGTACAATAGAGATAAGTATTTCCCTCAGTTAAGAACCAAGGTTATCAATCCAGTAGGAGAATCACACAGAACCTCGTTGGCAGCACCTACACACACGAAAAGCAAATACTTGCACCCAACACAAAACAAGGGGTTGTCAATCCCTTGGTGGTTAATTGCAAGGATCAAATCTCGTAGTGATAGATAAATAAAGCAAAACAAAAAAGTAAAATAACAGTAAATAAATTGCAGCAAAGTGTTTTTGGTTTTTTTATATTATGGAAGATAGACCCGGGGGCCATAGTTTTCACTAGAGGCTTCTCTCTTGAAGATAACATACGGTGGGTAAACAAATTACTGTTGGGCAATTGATAGAAAAGCACATAGTTATGACGATATTCAAGGCAATGATCATGTATATAGGCATCACGTCCGAGACAAGTAGACCGACTCCTGCCTGCATCTACTACTATTACTCCACCCATCGACCGCTATCCAGCATGCATCTAGAGTATTAAGTTCATGAAGAACGGAGTAACGCCTTAAGCAAGATAACATGATGTAGATAAAGTAAATCCAATCAATATGAATAAACCCCATCGTTTTACCCTTAATGGCAGTGATACAATACGTGTCATGTCCCTTTCTGTCACTGGGATTGAGCAACGCAAGACCGAACCCATCACAAAGCACCTCTCCCATTGCAAGATAAATCAATCTAGTTGGCCAAACCAAACCGATAGATCGGAGAGAAATACAAAGCTATAACAATCATGCATATAAGAATTCAGAGATGACTCAAATAATATTCATGAATAATCTGATCATAAACCCACAATTCATCGGATCCCAACAAACACACCGCAAAAAAGGATTACATCGAATAGATCTCCAAGAAGATCGAGGAGAACATTGTATTGAAGATCAAAGAGAGAGAGGAAGCCATCTAGCTACTAGCTATGGACCCGTAGGTCTGTGGTAAACTACTCACGCATAATCGGAAGGGCAGTAAGGTTGATGTAGAAGCTCTCCGTGATCGATTCCCCTCCGGTGGAGTACTGGCGAAGGCCTCCAGATGGGATCTCGAAGGAACAGAAACTTGCGGCGGCGGAAAAAGTGATGTGCCACGAGGGGCCCACAAGCCTGGGGGGCGCCCCCCCAAGGGCGCGCCTGGCAGGCTTGTCGCCTCCTCGTGGCACTTCAGGTCTTCTCCCGAAGCTTCTAGTGTTTCTTCTGGTCCAAGAAAAATTAATCCAAAGTTTTTTTCTCCGTTTGGACTTCGTTTGGTACTGTTTCCGTAAAAAGCCAAAAACATGCAGAAAACAGCAACTGGCACTGGGCACTGAGTTAGTAGGTTAGTCCCAAAAAATGATTTATAATTGCATATAATTGCATAATAAACATCCAAGATTGATACTATAATAGCATGGAACAATCAAAAAGTATAGATACGTTGGAGACGTATCAGTGGACCATGGGGTGGAGGTGGCCGAGCAGGGGGGGGTCCATCTGTCACCACTATGACGACAAAAGTGTGTTGCGTGGGCCTTCCCCAGGCATGTTGTTAGCTTGACTCTTACGAATTACTTGATTCCGCACCTAGAATATTTCATCACATATAGAATGACTTGGCTTTCCATTGTACACGAGCTTCACACATGTTGTAGACATGCTTCCGCCACACCTGTCGAGCATCATCATTGGCCTTCTATGTAAGTTACATTACCCTGGCCTGGTCACTTTGTCGAACAATACCACAGAAACAACCAGGTCATGGGAGCACTATAATTAAGCACGCAAAGGATTCCCCAGATAGAAGAAAGAGGGTGTTCAAATAACGCCGCCATGCGGGTGGTCAATGATTTCTGGATAAGTTCCATTGGAACACCGCAAGGTCAATACCAAAAGCTTAAAAATTATTGTACTCATGACACCCTCTGCATATGTATGTGATGACCCACAAGTATAGGGGATCAATCGTAGTCCTTTCGATAAGTAAGAGTGTCAAACCCAACGAGGAGCAGAAGAAAATGACAAGCGGTTTTCAGCAAGGTATTCTCTGCAAGCACTGAAATTATCGGTGACAGATAGTTTGATAGCAAAGTAATTTGTAACGAGTAACAAGTAACAATAGTAACAATAGGTGCAGCAAGATAACCCAATCCTTTTTATAGCAAAGGACAGGCCGGAACGATCTCTTATAATAAGCAAAACGTTCTCGAGGACACATGGTAATTCATCTAGTCACTTTCATCATGTTTGTTTGATTCGCGCTCGCTACTTTGATAATTTGATATGTGGGTGGACCGGTGCTTGGGTGCTGTTCTTACTTGAACAAGGCTCCCATTTATGATTACCCCCTCTCGCAAGCATCCGCAACTATGAAAGAAGAATTAAGATAAATCTAACCATAGCATGAAACATATGGATCCAAATCAGCCCCTTACAGAATAGCGCATAAACTAGGGTTTAAGCTTCTGTCACTCTAGCAACTCATCATCTAATTACTACTCCACAATGCCTTCCCTTAGGCCGAAAGATGGTGAAGTGTCATGTAGTCGACGTTCACATGACACCACTAAAGGAAGCAACAACATACATATCATCAAAATATCGAATGAATACCAAATTCACTTGATTACTTATAACAAGACTTCTCCCATGTCCTCAAGAACAAAAGTAACTACTCACAAATCATATTCATGTTCAAGATCAGAGGGGTATTGAATATCATTAAGGATCTGAACATATAATCTTCCACCAAATAAACCAACTAGCATCAACTACGAGATGTAATCAACACTACTAGCAACCCACATGTACCAATATGAGGTTTTGAGATAAATATTGAATACAAGAGATGAACTAGGGTTTGAGATGAGATGGTGCTGGTGAAGATGTTGATGAAGATTGGTCCTCCCATTATGAGAGGATCATTGGTGATGTCGATGGCTTCGATTTCCCCCTCCCGGAGGGAAGTTTCCCCGGCGGAATCGCTCCGCCGGAGAGCAAAAGTGCTCCTTCCCAGGTTCCGCCTCGAGACGGCGGCGCTTCGGCCCAAAAACTTCCTCTTTATTTTTTCTAGGTCAAAACCCTTCATATAGGAGAAGATGGGCCCTGGAGGCCTGCCAGGGGCGCCACAAGCTCGGGGGGCGCGCCCTGGGGGGTAGGGCGCGCCCCCCAGGCTTGTCGCTGCCTGGTGGGTCCCCTGATGGTATTTCTTCTGCCATTATTTTTTATATATTCCAAAATAATTCTCCGTAAATTTTCAGGTCATTTGGAGCTTCGGAGAATTTCCACATCTTCCATAGCCTTTTCCGGTCCAGAATTCCAGCTGCCGGCAATCTCCCTCTTCATGTGAAACTTGCAAAATAAGAGAGAAAAGGCATAAGAGTTGTATCATAAAGTGATATAACAATGCAAAACACAATAAATAACAGTAGGAAAACATGATGCAAAATGGACGTATCAACTCCCCCAAGCTTAGACCTCGCTTGTCCTCAAGCGAAAGCCAAAATCGATAATCATGACTACATGTTTAGAGAGAGAGGCGTCGATAAAAACAAAATACGGACATGAAAGCATCATGATCATTATTATAATAGCAGTATATCATCATAAAACTTCTCATGAACAAGTAATAATTCATTCACAAGATAAAGTATGAACCATAAACCTCATTGGAAACTAACAAACTATGATCTCGGTCATCGAAACAATTGCAATCTATCATATTATCAGAAAGAGTCTATGTAAGAGCTTTGTTTAGCAAGTTCACATACTCAACTATCATTTAGTCTTCTATGATTGCTGACACTCACGGCATATTTATGGAGCAAAAGTTTCAGTCAAACACATAGAAAGATAGGGGCATATATTTCCGCCACCCAACTTATTTACCTCAAGGGTAATGTCAACAATAATAACTCATGATCACTGATACGTCTCCGTTGTATCTACTTTTCCAAACACTTTTGCTCTTGTTTTGGACTCTAATTTGCATGATTTGAATGAAACTAACCCGGACTGACGCTGTTTTCAGCAGAACTACCATGGTGTTATTTTTGTGCAGAAATAAAAGTTCTCGGAATTGGACGAAACTTTTTGGAGATTTTTTATGGAATATATAAAAAATACTGGAGCGAAGATCCATAGGAGGGGACCCACCAGTGGCCCACAAGCCACATGGGCGTGGCCCCCCTAGGGCGCGCCCATGTAGCTTGTGGGGCCCACAAAGCTCCACCGACCCTAATTCCAACGCTATAAATTCAGTTTCTCCAAGAAAAAAAATAAGAGAAGAAGTTTCATCGCGTTTTACGATACGGAGCCGCCGCCACCTCCCGTTCTTCATCGGGAGGGCTGATCTGGAGTCTGTTTTGGGCTCCAGAGAGGGGGATTCGACGTTTCATGTTATGATCTGCATACCCCAAGGTGACAATAATTGGGATTCTTTTCGGTGATTACCGTAGTTTGAGGAGTTCATGTATTCACTAAGTGCTAATGCTTTGTTCCGGTTCTCTATTAAAAGGAGGCCTTAATATCCCTTAGTTTCCTTATGGACCCCGCTGCCACGGGAGGGTAGGACAAAAGATGTCATGCAAGTTCTTATCATAAGCACATATGACTATATACGGAATATATGCCTACATTACATTGATGAATTGGAGCTAGTTCTGTGTCGCTCTAGGTTATGACTGTTACATGATGAATGTCATCCAACATAATTATCCATCGCTGATCCAATGCCTACGGCTTTCTCTTATTGGTTTTTGCTAAGTTACTTTTGTTGCTACTGCTGTCACGATTACTATAAAACTGCTGTTATTGTTACCGTTACTATTGCTACTTTGCCGCTGCTATCATACTACTGTGCTACTAATCACTCTGCTGCAGATATTTAGTTCTCAAGGTGTGGTTGAATTGACAACTCAACTGCTAATACTTGCAAATATTCTTTGGCTCCCCTTGTATCGAATCAATAAATTTGGGTTGAATACTCTACCCTCGAAAACTGTTGCGATCCCCTATACTTGTGGGTTATCAATCACCTACATTCAACTGGATATATATGCCTAGATCTTTCCCCAACATATGATGCTTGCAAATAGAGAAAATAAAAACGGAATAGAGAAGAATACTATTGACTCTTGCATAAAAGTAAATACATAAAGTAAAAGATAGGCCCTTTGGAGAGGGAAGCAGAGGTTGTCATGCACTTTTTATTTTTGGATGTGCAAGCTCTTAATGTAAAGGAACGTCACTTTATATTGCCCCTTGTGATAGCAACCTTTATTATGCGGTCTGTTGCTTTTATTTCTTCACCATCACAAGTTCGTACAAAGCTTATTTTCCCTTACAATAAAAGATCATACATATTTAGGAGCAAGTTTTATTGCTTTTGCACCAATGACAACTTACTTGAAGGATCTTACTCAATCCATAGGTAGATATAGTGGACTCTCATGACATGAAACTGGGTTTAAGGGTTTTTGGATGCACAAGTAGTATCTCTACTTAGTACGGATTTTTGGCTAGCAAAAGATATTGAGCAAGCACCACATGTTAGAGGATCCATAACAATATAACTTCTATGTGAATATAAGCAATCATAACTCATTACGTTGTCTTCCTTGTCCAACGTCAACTAATTGACATAACATATTTTAATGGGGGCTCACAATCATAAAAGATGTCCAAGATAGTATATTTATATGTGAGACCTCTCTTTCTTTATTACTTTTTCATGAATTGTAACAATGACCATTGCTATGTTTGTCAACTTCCAACAAGTTTTATCAATTATACTTCTTTTTATGTGAAATCATCACTCCCCATGGGATTAGCATATGATCTCTTTATTCTCTTTATTCATTCTAATTGCAACAAGAAAGTAAAATAACTCAACTCAAACTCAAACTAATCTTTATTATATAACTCTCACACTCGATTACATAGATAAATAGATCACTAAGCAAACACTCGAAAATAGATCAAACTAAAACTTTATTCTCCTAAATCACGAAATAACTAGGGATCGAATTAAAATAGATAATGATGGTAAAAGTGATGGTGATACGATACCGGGGCACCTCCCCCAAGCTTGGCACAAGCCAAGGGTGGTGCCCATACCCGTGCACTCAAGTCTCCTTCTTCGGTGGTGGTGGTGCAATATTTTTGGCTATGAAGCCCCTGAGGATGCGATTCTCCTCCTCAAGCCTGTTAACTTGGTGCTTAAGCTCCATGATTTCTTTGCGGAGCTTTCCAGTGACGGTCAGTGCACCATCCACCCAAGGATGCATTCTTGTTGAAGAAGATGAAGCAACACTCTTTTTCAAGTTACGATAAGAAATAAATCGAGTATTGGGAGGATTAACCGTATCCGGCAGGCTTGACTTCTTGAATTCCACATGCATATCTCCAGGTTGCGGTAGAGAGGTTTCTTCCTGCTCCTCGCCCGTAGAGTCCATCCTTTTCAGATCAGCCTCCACCTCCTCATCAGTAGACCACCCGTAGGGGTCATCATTGATGTCTACTATGCAAATTTTATTCTTGTAGACTCTGTTGGGCCTCCAAGTGCAGAGTTTTGTAGGACAGTAGCAAATTTCCCTCAAGTGGATGACCTAAGGTTTATCAATCCGTGGGAGGCGTAGGATGAAGATGGTCTCTCTTAAACAACCCTGCAATCAAATACAAGCAATCTCTTGTGTCCGCACCACACCCAATACAATGGCAAATTGTATAGGTGCACTAGTTTGGCGAAGAGATGGTGATACAAGTGTAGTATGGATAGTAGAAATAGGTTTTTGTAATATGAAAATATAAAAACAACAAGGTAACAAGTGATAAAACGGAGCCCAAACGGTATTGCAATGCTTAGAAACAAGGCCTAGGGTTCATACTTTCACTAGTGCAATCTCTCAACAGTGCTAACATAATTGAATCATATAATAATCCCTCAACGTGCGATAAAGAATCACTCCAAAGTTCCTATTAGCGGAGAACATAAGATGAAATTGTTGTAGGGTATGAAACCACCTCAAAGTTATCCTTTCCGATCAATCTATTGAGCCATTCCTATTAGTGTCACGAACAGCCCTAGAGTTCGTACTAAAATAACACCATATGATACGCATCAACCAACTCTAATGTCACCTAGATACTCCAATGTCACCACAAGTATCCGTGAGTTGATTATTCGATATGCATCAAACAACTTCAGATTCATAATATTCAATCCACACAAAGAACTTCAAAGAGTACCCCAAAGTTTCTATCGGAGAAAGGAAGATGAAAACATGTACCAACCCATATGCCTAGACTCCCCAAGGTCACGAGAATCCGCGAGTTGATTACCAAAACATACATCAAGTGACTCAATAGAATACCCCATTGTCACCACGGGTATCCCATGCAAGACATACATCAAGTGTTCTCAAATCCAAAGTATTCAATCCGACAATAACGAAACCTCAAAGGGAAAGACTCAATTCATCACAAGAAGATAGAGAGGGAAGAAACACCATATGATCCAACTATATTAACAAAGCTCGCGGTACATCAAGATCGTGCCAAATCAAGAACACGAGAGAGAGAGATCAAACACATAGCTACTGGTACATACCCTCAGCCCCGAGGGTGAACTACTCCCTCCTCGTCATGGAGACCGCCGGGATGATGAAGATGGCCTCCGGTGATGATTCCCCCCTCCGGCAGAGTGCCGGAACAGGACTCCGGATGAGATCGCTTCGGTACAGAGGCTTGCGGCCGCGGCGTGGAAGTTCTAGGTTTCTTTCTGGGGTTTTCTATATTTATAGGAATTTTTGGCATTGGATTCACGTTAAGGGGGCCCACGAGGGAGCGACAAGCTCGCTAGGCGCGCCCTGGGGGGAGGGCGCACCCCCCAGGCTTGTCGCTTCCTCGTGAGGCTTCTGGTCCTTCCTCGAAGCTTCGGGGGTCTCTTTTGGTCCATAAAAAATCGCCATAAATTTTCAGCCCATTCCGAGAACTTTTATTTCTGCACAAAAAACAACACCATGGTAGTTCTGCTGAAAACAGCGTCAATCCGGGTTAGTTCTAACCAAATCATACCAAAACCATATAAAATTGTTATAAACATGGCATGAATACTTTATAAATTATAGATACGTTGGAGACGTATCAATCATCACCGTAGACCCTAGGGTTTGCCGTAAGGTGGGAAACATGGCTCTCCCCATCCGATTCTTGCGACGACATAGCGCTCCAAATCTGCCAGAAAACAGCTCGAAACAAGCACAGAGGAGAATCTTGCGATACGGTGGTCAAAACATCTAGGAGTATATATAATGATTTTTTTTCGTGCAGGACAAGTAGTATGGGAAGAAAACGGAGTCAGGAAAGTCCACGAGGGAGCCACAAGCCTGGGAGGCACGCCCTGGGGGGTAGGGCACGCCCCCTGGACTTGTCGCTCTCTCGTGCACTTTTCGGACTGTTTATTATTTTCCTAATTTTTATATATTCTGAAAGGAACAAAAAGTACTTTTATGGAACTTTTGGAGTCGGTTTACTTACCGTACCACATACCTACCCCTTTTCAGGGTTCTGGAGCGTTCCGGAAGGTTTCCTTTATGTGCTCTTCTGGTGTCATAGTTTGAATAATATTGGTTTCAACATTTATGGTGGTACCTGAAATATAATGTTTAATTCTTTTACCATTAACCACCCTCGGATTGGTGCCCTCGGCATTGTTGATCTTGATAGCTCCGGAGCGGTAAATTTCTTCGACGATATACGACCCTTCCCATTTAGAGAGAAGCTTCCCTGCAAAGAATCTTAAACGAGAATTGTATAATAGAACTTGATCACCTACTTTGAATTCCCGTTTCTGAATTCTTTTATCATGCCATCTTTTAACTTTTTCTTTAAACAACTTGGCATTTTCATAAGCTTGTTTCCTCCATTCATCTAGAGAGCTAATATCAAATAACCTCTTTTCGCCGGCAAGTTTGAAATCATAGTTAAGTTCTTTAATTGCCCAATATGCTTTATGTTCTAACTCGAGAGGTAAATGACATGCTTTTCCATAAACCATTTTATATGGAGACATACCCATAGGATTCTTATAAGCAGTTCTATAGGCCCAAAGTGCATCATCAAGTTTCTTAGACCAATTCTTTCTAGATCTATTAACGGTCTTTTGCAAGATCAACTTTATTTCTCTATTACATATTTCAACTTGACCACTAGACTGAGGATGATAAGGTGAGGCAATTTTATGGTTGACATCATATTTAGCAAGAAGTTTATGGAATGCACCATGAATAAAATGTGAACCACCATCAGTCATTAAATATCTAGGGACTCCAAAACTCGGGAAAATAACTTCTTTAAGCATCTTAATAGAAGTGTTATGAGCAACACTACTAGCTGGAATAGCTTCCACCCACTTAGTAACGTAATCAACAACAACTAAAATATGTGTGTACTCGTTAGAGGAAGGAAAAGGTCCCATATAATCAAATCCCCAAACATCAAATGGTTCAATAACAAGTGAATAATTCATTGGCATTTCCTGACGTCTACTAATATTACCAATTCTTTGACATTCATCACAAGAAAGGACAAACTTACGTGCATCCTTGAAGAGAGTAGGCCAATAAAAACCAGACTGTAGTACCTTATGTGCAGTTCTGTCTCCAACATGGTGTCCTCCGTATGCCTCAGAGTGACACTTCCGTAGGATTTGTTCCTGTTCATGTTCAGGTACACATTGTCTAATAACACCATCTACTCCTTCTTTATATAGATGAGGGTCATCCCAAAAGTAATGTCTTAAATCAAAGAAAAACTTTTTCTTTTGTTGGTATGTGAAACTAGGTGGTATATATTTAGCAACAATGTAATTAGCATAGTCTGCATACCATGGAGTATTACGAGAAGCGTTTATGACAGCTAACTGCTCATCAGGAAAACTATCATTAATAGGCAGTGGGTCATCAAGAACATTTTCCAATCTAGACAAATTATCAGCTACGGGATTCTCAGCTCCCTTTCTATCAATAATATGCAAGTCAAATTCTTGTAGCAAAAGAACCCACCTAATCAACCTAGGTTTAGCATCTTTCTTTTCCATAAGATATTTAATAGTAGCATGATCAGTGTGAACAGTTACTTCAGAATCAACAATATAAGATCTGAATTTATCACATGCAAACACAACTGCTAAAAATTCTTTCTCAGTAGTAGCATAATTTCTTTGAGCACTGTCTAGAGTTTTACTAGCATAATGAATAACATTCAATTTCTTATCAACTCTTTGTCCTAGAACAGCACCAATAGCATAGTCACTAGCATCACACATAATTTCAAAAGGCAGTTCCAATCAGGTGGTTGACCAATAGGTGCAGAAATCAAGGCTTTCTTAAGTGTTTCGAAGGCTTCTACGCAATCATCATCAAAAACAAATGGAACATCTTTTTGTAAAAGATTAGTAAGAGGCCTAGAAATTTTAGAGAAGTCTTTTATAAACCTTCTATAGAAACCAGCATGACCAAGGAAACTTCTTATACCTTTGATATCTTTAGGACATGGCATTCTCTCAATTGCATCAACTTTAGCTTTATCAACTTCAATACCTCTTTCAGAAATTTTATGCCCAAGGACAATACCTTCATTTACCATAAAGTGGCACTTCTCCCAGTTCAAGACAAGATTTGTTTCTTCACATCTCTGCAAAACTCGATCAAGGTTGCTTAAGCAATCATCAAAGGAAGTTCCGTAAACGGAGAAATCATCCATGAAAACCTCAACAATCTTTTCACAAAAGTCAGAGAATATAGCAGTCATACATCTTTGAAATGTAGCAGGTGCATTGCATAAACCAAAAGGCATACGTCTATAAGCATAAGTTTCAAAGGGGAAAGTAAAGGTGGTTTTCTCTTGATCTTCTTGTGACACAGGTATTTGAGAAAAACCAGAATAACCATCTAGAAAACAGAAGTGTGTATGCTTAGACAATCTTTCTAACATTTGGTCAATAAAAGGCAAGGTGTAATGATCTTTTCTAGTAGCTTTATTTAATTTCCTGAAATCAATTACCATCCTATAGCCAGTTACAATCCTTTGTGGAATAAGTTCATTTTTATCATTAGGGACAACGGTAATGCCCCCTTTCTTAGGGACACAACGAACAGGACTTACCCATTGAGGGTGTCCCGGACTAAGGGGTCCTCACACAGCCGGCCTGTCTCTCATGGGCCTTATTGATGGGCTGCTCCTAACTCGTCGAAGGGAGGCCGGACTACAGGCGACCCCGTGCTCCAGAAGGAAACCTCCGAAGACTTGGCATCTCCTCCAAGAAAAGTTTAGCATAGCCGGCATGTTTATCCCTTGGTGGCAACTGACCATATGTAACCCTAGGTACCCATGGTGTCTATATAAACCAAAGGGTTTAGTCCGCAGAGGGAGAACCATTATCATCATACGCACCTAGGGTTTAGTTCATCTGATCTCGAGGTAGATCAACTCTGTAATCGTCATACCAACACATCAATACAATCAAGCAGGACGTAGGGTTTTACCTCTTCGAGAGGGCCCGAACTTGGGTAAAACACTGTCTCTACGTTCCCTGTTACCCATTGACTCCAAGATCCACAGTTCGGGACCCCTTACCCGAGATCCGCCGGTTTTAGTACTGACATTGGTGCTTTCATTGAGAGTTCCACTGTAGGATCATCAAGGATCAATGGCTCGCTTAGTCATCAGCGACGGCATCCGCAGCGGGGACGTCTTCATTCCCGGCCAGCTCTTCGCGTTTGGCAGCATCGTACTGCATGCCAACCCGACCGGTCACCTTGACCAGATCGACAGTTTCGCCCCTGAGCAGGAAATTAGGTTTGGTAACCTAGAGTACGTCACCGACTCTCGGGGCAATCTGATCTTTACTGGGTTCTCAGCTTTACCTGAGGGGCCTAGTGATCCCGAGGCCTTAACTTCGGATTTTCTCTCCGACCCCATCTCCGGGTCAGCTTTTATCTCGGATCTGGCTTTGAGTTCGGATCCGATCTCAGCGTCCGAGAACAAGAGGTCAGCCTTGACCGAACACGTCATGGGGGCGACTCAACATGCCCCCGATGCAGGCATACCGGAGGTTAACCCCGAAAGATGTCAGAGGATGGATCCGGTAGACCTCTCGCTGTTAAGCGAGACCTTAGATCGGATCCAGATGATGAGTATCGCGGATGGCCTGTCCTCGGTCTACAATCAGATCGGACTTGAGGCCAAGCACGGGGAATTTTACATCCCACCCACCACCCACTTAGTAGCCACTGTCGAAGACTTAACCGACATGCTGGATTACGCCTCCGAGGAGGCCGACGACATGGACGAGGATACTGATGTCATGTCCTATACTGATCCCTCCCTTGCCACTTCCAACACTGGAAAGTGGACCGCCGCCTCCACCTACAACGTTTACATGGTCGACACCCCCAGAGAGGATGGCGATGACCCTGGCAAGGAGTCGCCCAAACGCCGACGCCAATGAAAGTGATCCAGGGGACGGGGAAAGGGCAGGGAAAGCAATACGAACACAGACATGTACGACACCGAAGGTAATGATACTCCGGACAACATGGAGGAGCTCGGCGACAACACCACCCCCGAACAGCACCGCGACGCTTCTGAAGGGAATGAGGACCAGGGTAACCCCGAGGACCTCGATGGTTCCGAGGACAGCAACTACCTCCCTCCTTCCGAAGAGGAAGACAGCCTCGGACCCGAGGAGTTCATCGTCCCCGAGGACCCTCTGGATCAGGAAAAGTTCAAGTGGCAACTCATAACCACCGCCCGAAGCCTGAAGAAGAAGCAGCAGCAGCTAAAAGCCGAACAGGATACCCTTAATGACAGGTGGACGTTGGTCTTAGCAGCCGAAGAGGGCCTTGATAATCGGCGTCAGGAACAAAACAAAAGCTACCCACGGCGGCGTTTGCTTCCATCATTTGACGACGAGGCCATTGAGCCCATACCCCCCAGACGAGCTCAGGCCAACCAGCCCGACCGCCCCCCTCGAGGACGGGACAGGACGGCTGGAGAAGCCGAAAACCCACCTGTGCTCCCTCGCCGGGCAGGCAAGGAGCCAGTACAACCAGATGATCCATATGATCTGCGGCACAACTTAAACGCCAGAGCGGCACAGACGAGATCCATTTACGTATCCAGAGGACACACGCCTGCTGGACAGGACGGATACCAAGCCTGGCGTGACAGGAATGATAGAGCCTGGGAGCAGCGTCGTGCTCGGACAATAACCGATCTCCGGCATGACGTGGCCCGGGTCAGGGGCGCCGCACACCCAATGTGTTTCACAGATGAGGTGATGCATGCTATTTGTAGCTTGCGTTGGTATTTCCCCGAAGAGGAAGGGATGCTGCTGCACAGTAGAGATAAGTATTTCCCTCAATTATGAAACCAAGGTTATCGAACCAGTAGGAGAATCACACAACACCTAGTAAGCAGTACCTGCACACAAACAACAAATCCTTGCACCCAACGCAAACGAGAGGTTGTCAATCTCTCGGCGGTAAGATTGCAAGATTAAATTGTATTTGATAGATTGCAGCAAAAATACTAAATAAAATAAATAAAAGAAAATGGCAGCAATATTTTTAGGGTTTTAGTAATATGATTTTGATAGACCCGGGGGCCATAGATTTCACTAGAGGCTTCTCTCGAGAAAATAGCATACTGTGGGTAAACAAATTACTGTTAGGCAATTGATAGAAAAGCAAATAATCATGACGATATCCAAGGCAATGATCATGTATATAGGCATCACGTCCAAGATTAGTAGACCGACTCCTGCCTGCATCTACTACTATTACTCCACACATCGATGGGCTATCTAGCATGCATCTAGTGTATTAAGTCCATAAGAACGGAGTAATGCCTTAAGAACGATGACATGATGTAGACAAGACAAACTCACGAATTAATAAACCCAATGAATAGATCCCATCTTTTTACCCTTAGTAGCAACGATACATACGTGTCATGTCCCTTTCTTTCACTGGGATTGAGCACCGCAAGATCGAACCCACTACAAAGCACCTCTTCCCATGGCAAGATAAATCAACTCAGTTGGCCAAACCAAATCAATAGATCGGAGAAGAAATACGAGGCTATAATAATCATGCATAAAAGAGATCAGAAAAGACTCAAATAATTTCATGGATAATTTGATCATAAACTCACAATTCATCGGATCCCAACAAACACACCGCAAAGAAAGATTACATCGGATAGATCTCCAAGAACATCAAGGAGAACATTGTATTGAACATCAAAAAGAGAGAAGAAGCCATCTAGCTACTGCCTATGGACCCGAAGGTCTGTGGTAAACTACTCACGCATCATCGGAGAGGCATCAAGGATGATGTAGAGCCCCTCCGTGATCGATTCCCCCTCCGGCAGATTACCGGAGAAGGACCCCAGATGGGATCTCTCTGGAACAGAAGCTTGCGGTGGCGTAAAAAGTATTTGATGGACTCCCCTGAGGGTTTCTGATTTTTCCTGAATTTATAGTGCTGGAATTAGGTCAAACGGAGCTGGGGTGGGCCCACGAGGTACCAGGGCGCGCCACCCCCCCTATGGCGCGCCCTGGTGCCTCGTGGCCCACCTCTTCTTCTTCTGGCCCTCTCCCGAAGCTTCTAGTGTTTATCTTCATAAATAAAAAATCTCCAAAAAGTTTCACTGTATTTGGACTTCGTTTGATATTGATTTTCTGTGAAACAAAAACAGGGCAGAAAACAGCAACTGGCACTGGGCACTAGGTTAATAGGTTAGTCTCTAAAAATGATATAAAATTGCTGTAAATGATTATAAAAACATCCAAGATTGATATTATAACAACATGGAACAATCAAAAATTATAGATACGTTGGAGACGTATCAACATTCCCAAGCTTAATTCCTGCTCGTCCTCGAGTAGGTAAATGATAAAAACAGAATTTTTGATGTGGAATGCTGCCTAGCATATTTATCTCATATTCTTTTCTTTTTGTAGCATGGACATTGGACTTATATGATTCAAAGCAATAGTCTATAATTTGACATGAAAACATAGATACTCAAGCATACTAACAAGCAACCGTGTCTTTCAAAATATCAACGCTAAAGAAAGTTATCCCTAGCCCATTATGCTCAATCATTGATCCATTCATGAAACACACTCAAATATTAGCTACAACCAATGCACAAGTATGACAATAGTTTTCTCTAGTTGGTGCTTTTGTAAGAGAAGATGGAGACTCAAGAAAAATAAAAATTGCATAAAAGTAAATAGATAGGCCCTTCGCAGAGGGAAGCAGAGATTTGTCAAATGTGCCAGAGCTCAAAGCTGAAATTAAAGAGATAAAAATATTTTGGGAGGTATGCTTTTCCTGTCAACGAAAACGAATGAGAATTTCCAATATCTTCCATGCTACATACATCATAGGCGGTTCCCAAACAGAAAATAAAGTTTATTCCTTTCCACCAATTCTTTCACAATCCATGGCTAGCCGTATCCACAGGTGCCCTCCATACCATCACTTTCCAAGGAATTTATTATTGTGATCACATAAGATTTTTCATTTCATTTCACATTTCGGGACTGGGCATCCCTATTACCGCCACACTCTCGTGCAATGACAAGTGAATAAACACTCATCGTGAGAATAACACACCTAGCATGGAAGATATTGGCTACCCCCCTCCGCTTCATGAGCGGTACGAGCACACAAAACAGAAAAATTATTTTGAAAATTAGAGTTGGCACACGCAAATTTACTTGGAACGGCATTGGAATGCCGCATATAGGTAGATATAGTGGACTCATAAGGCAAAACTGGTTTTAAGGATTTTGGATGCACAAGCAGTATTTCCGCTTAGTACAAATGAAGGCTAGCAAAAGATTGAGAAGCAACCAACCAAAAAATGAAAACGGTCATAAACATGCATTGAACATAACTAACACCGAATAGTGCACCATAGTAGGATATAACTTCATTGCATAACTATTGACTTAACGTGCTTGCATAGGGAATCACAAACCTTAACACTAATATTCTTACTTAAGAACAATTACTCACTAACATGGCATCACATATCATCATTTCCATATCACAAAACTATTGCAAGGAATCACACTTGTCATATCTAATGATCTATATGAAAGTTTTTATCTATATCCCTCTTGAATATTCATCACTTTGGGACCAATTGCATAACATGTGCAAATTACCGTTACTATCATCATCTCTCAAAAATATTTAAGTGAAGCATGAGAGTGCAAATATTTCTTCAAAATTTCAATCTTAACAATTCTCAAAATAATATAAGTGAAGCATGAGAATTCATTTCTTCAAAATTTCAATCAAGACAATTCTCAAAATGATATAAGTGAAGCATGAGAATTTATTTCTACAAAATTTTAATCAACTCTCAAAATAATATAAGTGAAGCATGAGAGTTTATTTCTACAAAATTTCAGCCACCACCGTGCTCAAAAAGATTTCAGTGAAGCACTAGAGCAACTGCCTAGCTCAAAAAGTTTAAGTGAAGCACATAGAGTATTCTATAAATTATGATGATAACGTGTGGCTCTCTCAAAAATAGGTGTGTGCAGCAAAGATGATTGTGTCAAACTAAAAAGCAAACAAAGCAAAGACTCATATCATACAAGACGCTCCAAGCAAAACACATATCATGTGACAAATAAAAATATAGCTCCAAGTAAAATTACCGATGGTCGGTAGAATAAAGAGGGGATGCCTTCCGGGGCATCCCCAAGCTTAGACGCTTGAGTCTTCCTTGAATATTACCTTGGGGTGCCTTGGGCATACCCAATCTTAGGCTTTTTCTACTCCGTATTCCTTCATCCATCGTGATCTCACCCAAAACTTGAAAACTTCAATCACACAAAACTCAACAAAACCTTCGTGAGATCCGTTAGTATAACAAAACAAATCACTACTATAAGTACTGTTGCAAACCCATTCATATTTTATTTTTGCATTAAACCTACTGTACTCTAACTTCACCATGGCTTATACCCCCCGATACAATCCATAGATTCATCAAAACAAGCAAGTAGTGCATCAAAAACAGAATCTATCAAAAACAGAACAGTCTGTAGCAATCTATTTAAAAGCCATACTTATGTAACTCCAAAAATTCTGAAAAATTAGGACAACGTGGGCAATTCATATACCAATACTGTGTAAAAAATTCAGAATTTTCTGACGTAACAGTGAAAACAAAAATTCCAGCACTGGACGCAAAACTTTCTGTTTTCAAACAGAATCAATTATACTATCTTCCAAATCATCCTAAAGGCTTTACTTGGCACAAACACTAATTAAAAACATAAAAACACTATCATACCAGTAGCATGACAGTAAAAACACACCATAACAGAAACTTATCACAAAAATTTATTTTATTCATTGGGTTGCCTCCCAAGAAGCTCTTTCTTTATAGCCATTAAGATAGGCTTTGAGATTTCAATGATGCTCACATGAAAGATAAGAATTGAAGCACAAAGAGAGCATCATAATACATGTGACAAACACATTTAAGTCTAACATACTTCCTATGCATAGGCATTTTATATGCAAACAAATTATCAAGACGAGAAATATCTAGCATATGCAAAGGAGAGGAATAAAACATTGACAATCTCAACATAACGAGAGGTAATTTAGTAACATGAAAATTTCTACAACCATATTTTCCTCTCTCATAATAATTACATGTAGGATCATAATCAAATTCAACAATATAGCTATCATATAAAATTTTCTCTCCATGATCCACATGCATAAAATTCTTATAGTCTTCCAAAATAGTGGGGTTAACATCAACTAAAGTCATGACCTCTCCAAACCCACTTTTATCAAAAAATTCATAAGATTGAACACTCTCCAAATATGTGGAATTATTTTTACCTAGAGTTGACACTCGTCCAAACCCACTTTCAATGTTATTGCAAACATTATGATCAATAGGATATTCATCATGAGGCTTAAATAAATTTTCAAGATCATAAGAAGCATTATCAACCCAATCATGATGATTGCAATAAGTGGTGGATATAATAAAATTATCATCCCCAAGCTCGTAGTTTTGCATTTTTTTAGCACAATTGATATTAATAGAATTTATAATAACATTATTGCAATCATGCTTTTCATTGAAGGAGCTATCATGAATCACTTTATAAATTTCTTCTTTCAACACTTCATCACAATTTTCAGATTCATGTTTTTCAAGCAAAACTTCATAGAGGAAATCAAGTGCACTCACCTCACTAGCAATTGGTTCATCATAATTGGGTCTTTTGAAAAGATTAGCAAGTGGATGAGGATCCATATCAATAGATTTTTAGCAAGCGAAGATGCAAGCAAATAGAAGGCACATGGCAACACAAGCAAAGATAGCAAACAAGCAAAAAGGCAAATGGAAAATATTTTTGTATTTTTGTAAGAACCTTTTAGAAGTGGGGGAGATGAAAACAAGAGGCAAATGGCAAATAAAGTAAATGCAAGGAGATGAGAGTTTGTGCAAAGGTACTTGATAAATGTTGATGATGTCTCCCCAGCAACGGCGCCAGAAATTCTTCCTGCTACTTGTAGCTTGCGTTGGTATTTCCCCGAAGAGGAAGGGATGATGCATCACAGTAGAGATAAGTATTTCCCTCAATTATGAAACCAAGGTTATCGAACCAGTAGGAGAATCACACAACACCTAGTAAGCAGTACCTGCACACAAACAACAAATCCTTGCACCCAACGCAAACGAGAGGTTGTCAATCTCTCGGCGGTAAGATTGCAAGATTAAATTGTATTTGATAGATTGATAGATTGCAGCAAAAATACTAAATAAAATAAATAAAAGAAAATGGCAGCACTATTTTTAGGGTTTTAGTAATATGATTTTGATAGACCCAGGGGCCATAGATTTCACTAGAGGCTTCTCTCGAGAAAATAACATACGGTGGGTAAACAAATTACTGTTGGGCAATTGATAGAAAAGCAAATAATCATGACGATATCCAAGGCAATGATCATGTATATAGGCATCACGTCCAAGATTAGTAGACCGACTCCTTCCTGCATCTACTACTATTACTCCACACATCGATAGGCTATCCAGCATGCATCTAGTGTATTAAGTCCATAAGAACGGAGTAATGCCTTAAGAACGATGACATGATGTAGACAAGACAAACTCATGAATTAATAAAGCCAATGAATAGATCCCATCTTTTTACCCTTAGTAGAAATGATACATACATGTCATGTCCCTTTCTGTCACTGGGATTGAGCACCGCAAGATCGAACCCACTACAAAGCACCTCTTCCCATGGCAAGATAAATCAACTCAGTTGGCCAAACCAAATCAATAGATCGGAGAAGAAATACGAGGCTATAATAATCATGCATAAAAGAGATCAGAAAAGACTCAAATAATTTCATGGATAATCTGATCATAAACTCACAATTCGTTCATCCCAACAAACACACCGCAAAGAAAGATTACATCGGATAGATCTCCAAGAACATCAAGGAGAACATTGTATTGAACATCAAAAAGAGAGAAGAAGCCATCTAGCTACTGCCTATGGACCCGAAGGTCTGTGGTAAACTACTCACGCATCATCGGAGAGGCACCAAGGATGATGTAGAGCCCCTCCGTGATCGATTCCCCCTCCGGCAGATTACCGGAGAAGGACCCCAGATGGGATCTCTCTGGAACAGAAGCTTGCGGCAGCGTAAAAAGTATTTCGTGGACTCCCCTGAGGGTTTCTGATTTTTCCTGAATTTATAGTGCTGGAATTAGGTCAAACGGAGCTGGGGTGGGCCCACGAGGTACCAGGGCGCGCCACCCCCCCTGGGGCGCACCCTGGTGCCTCATGGCCCACCTCTTCTTCTTCTGGCCCTCTCCCGAAGCTTCCAGTGTTTATCTTCATAAATAAAAAATCTCCAAAAAGTTTCACTGTATTTGGACTTCGTTTGATATTGATTTTCTGTGAAACAAAAACAGGGCAGAAAACAGCAACTGGCACTGGGCACTAGGTTAATAGGTTAGTCTCTAAAAATGATATAAAATTGCTGTAAATGATTATAAAAACATCCAAGATTGATATTATAACAGCATGGAACAATCAAAAATTATAGATACGTTTGAGACGTATCAATGCAGCATCAGTTCCCCGAGGGGTTTAAACCCGTAAACATAGAACAGTATGATGGGACAACTAACCCAGCTGTGTGGATCGATGATTTCCTTCTCCACATTCATATGGCCCGAGGAGATGACTGATACGTCTCCAACGTATCTATAATTTTTGATTGTTCCATGCTATTATAGTATCAATCTTGGATGTTTATTATGCAATTATATGCAATTATATATCATTTTCTGGGACTAACCTACTAACTCAGTGCCCAGTGCCAGTTTCTGTTTCTGCATGTTTTTGGCTTTTTAGGGAAACAGTACCAAACGAAGTCCAAACGGAGAAAAAACTTTGGATTAATTTTTCTTGGACCAGAAGAAACCCAGGAAGCTTCGGGAGAAGACCTGAAGTGCCACGAGGGAGCGACAAGCTCACCAGGCGCGCCTTGGGTGGGGCGCCCCCCAGGCTTGTGGGCCCCTCATGGCACATCTTGACCTAATTCTTCCACTATAAATTCTCAAATATTCCCAAACCAACAGAGAGCCACCTAAAACACTTTTTCCGCTGCCGCAAGTTTCTGTTCCTTCGAGATCCCATCTGGAGGCCTTCGACGGTACTCCACCGGAGGGGGAATCGATCACGGAGGGTTCTACATCAACCTTACTGCCCTTCCGATGATGCGTGAGTAGTTTACCACAGAACTACGGGTCCATAGCTAGTAGGTAGATGGCTTCCCCTCTCTCTTTGATCTTCAATACAATGTTCTCCTCGATCTTCTTGGAGATCTATTCGATGTAATCCTTTTTGCGGTGTGTTTGTTGGGATCCGATGAATTGTGGGTTTATGATCAGATTATTCATGAATATTATTTGAGTCATCTCTGAATTTTTATATGCATGATTGTTATAGCTTTGTATTTCTCTCCGATCTATCGGTTTGGTTTGGCCAACTAGATTGATTTATCTTGCAATGGGAGAGGTGCTTTGTGATGGGTTCGGTCTTGCGTTGCTCAATCCCAGTGACAGAAAGGGACATGACACGTATTGTATCATTGCCATTAAGGGTAAAACAATGGGGTTTATTCATATTGATTAGATTTACTTTGTCTACATCATGTCATCTTGCTTAAGGCGTTACTCCGTTCTTCATGAACTTAATACTCTAGATGCATGCTGGATAGCGGTCGATGGGTGGAGTAATAGTAGTAGATGCAGGCAGGAGTCGGTCTACTTGTCTCGGATGTGATGCCTATATACATGATCATTGCCTTGAATATCGTCATAACTATGCGCTTTTCTATCAATTGCCCAACAGTAATTTGTTTACCCACTGTATGCTATCTTCAAGAGAGAAGCCTCTAGTGAAAACTATGGCCCCCGGGTCTATTTTCCATTATATATAAAACTAAAAATACCTTGGTGCACTTTATTTACTTTTATTTTAATTTTGTGTTTTACTTTATTTATCTATGACTACGAGATTTGATCCTTGCAATTAACCGCCAAGGGATTGACAACCCCTTGTTTTGCGTTGGTTGCAAGTATTTGGTTTTTGTGTGTGTAGGTGCTGCTAACGAGGTTCTGTGTGATTCTCCTACTGGATTGATAACCTTGGTTCTTAACTGAGGGAAATACTTATCTCTACTGTACTGCATCTCCTCTCCTCTTCGGGGATTTACCAACGCAGCTAACAAGTAGCAGGAAGAATTTCTGGTGCCGTTTCCGGGGAGACATCACCAAAATCTGTCAGGTACGTACACGCAAACTATCATCTACTTGCATTTACTTTATTTGCCATTTGCCTCTCGTTTTCATCTCCCCCACTTCTAAAACAATTTTATAAAAAAAAAACACAAAAATATTTTTCGTTTGCCTCTTTGTTCGTTTGCTTGTTTTCTTGTTTGTTTGCTTGCTTAGTCACGATGTCTCAAGAGAATACTAAGTTGTGTGATTTTTCCAATACTAATAATAATGATTTTATTAGTACTCCAATTGCTCCTCCCGCCACTTGTGTGGAGTCATATGATATCAATGCTGCTTTGCTAAATCTCGTTATGAAAGAACAATTTTTTGGTAGTCCTAATGAAGATGCTGCATCCCATCTTAATACTTTCATTGAATTGTGTGATATGCAAAAGAAAAAAGATGTGGATTATGATATTGTCAAATTGAAGCTATTTTCGTTCTCGCTACGAGATCGTGCTAAAACTTGGTTTTTATCTTTGCCTCGAAATAGTATTGATTCTGGGGATAAGTGTAAAGATGCTTTCATTGCCAAGTATTTTCCTCCCGCAAAAAATATTTCTCTTAGAAATCAAATCATGAATTTTAAGCAACTTGAGCATGAACATGTTGCACAAGCTTGGGAGAGAATGAAATTAATGATAAGAAATTGTCCAACTCATTGATTAAGTTTATGGATGATCATACAAATTTTTTATGCGGGGTTGAACTTTGTTTCTAGAAATATTTTGGATTCCGCTACGGGTGGTACTTTTATGGAAATCACATTAGGAGAAGCTACAAAATTGCTTGATAATATTATGACAAATTATTCTCAATGGCATACTGAGAGAGCTCCCGATAGTAAGAAAATAAATTCTGTTGAAGAAATTAATACCTTGAGTGATAAGATGGATGCTCTTATGAAATTGGTTACTAGTAAAAGTTCTCATATTGATCCTAATGATGTGCCATTGTCTACTTTGATTGAGCAAAATAATGATGCCATTGATGTGAATTTTATTGCTAGGAATAATTTTGGTAACAATGCTTATAGGGGTAATTTCAATCCCAGACCGTTTCCTGAAAATTTCCCTAATAATTATGGCAATTCCTATGGTAATTCCTATAGTAATAATAATAGGATACCCTCTAATCTTGAGAACAATATTAAAGAATTTATAAATTCTCAAAAGATTTTCAATGCTACGATAGAAGAAAAATTGAGTAAAGTTGATGATATGGCTAGGAATATGGATAGAATTGCTCATGATGTGGATACTCTCAAAATTAAAATTTTGCCACCTAAGCTTGATATTAGTGAGTCTATTAAAGCCATCCATGTTTCCATTAATGAAAGTAAGGAGAGAACCGCTAGGCTGAGGGCTAGGCGAGAATTCCTAGAAAAAGTGATTCCGCCCGGCTTTTATCATAATCATAATGAAGAAATTAAAATGATTGGTGTTTCTCCTATTGAATATTTGTTTAGTAATTTAAAACTTGATGATAATGGGACTGGAGATGAGTCAACTTTAGCTAGAAGGCGTCCCAATTGTTCGGAGGGTGATGATCTTAAAGAATTTTTTTGCAAAAGTGGGTTTGGAGAGGTCAAAACTTTAGCTAGTGATGCACCCACTACTTTGGATTACAAGGACTTTAATTATGATAATTGTTCTTTGGTTGAATGCATTTCCTTGTTGCAATCCATGATAAATTCACCCAATGCTTATGAACAAAATAAAGCATTTACTAAACATATTGTAGAAGCTGTTATGAAAGCACATGAAGAAAAATTGGAGATGGAGGTTTCTATACCTAGAAAATTATATGATGAGTGGGAACCAACTATTAAAGTTAAAATTAAAGATTATGAGTGCAATGCTTTGTGTGATTTGGGTGCTAGTGTTTCCTGTTGGAAATATGCCCTAGAGGCAATAATAAATTGGTTATTATTATATTTCCTTGTTCATGATAATCGTTTATTGTCCATGCTATAATTGTATTGATTGGAAACTCAAATACATGTGTGGGTACATAGACGACACTGTGTCCCTAGTAAGCCTCTAGTTGACTAGCTCGTTGATCAAAGATGGTTAAGGTTTCCTAGCCATTGACATGAGATGTCATTTGATAACGGGATCACATCATTAGGAGAATGATGTGATGGACAAGACCCAAACTAAGAACGTAGCATATGATCGTGTCAGTTTATTGCTATTGTTTTCTGCATGTCAAGTATCTGTTCCTTTGACCATGAGATCATGCAACTCACTGACACCGGAGGAATACCTTGTGTGTATCAAACGTCACAATGTAACTGGGTGACTATAAAGGTGCTCTACAGGTATCTCCGAGGGTGTCTGTTGGGTTGGCATGGATCAAGACTGGGATTTGTTACTCCGTGTGACGGAGAGGTATCTCAGGGCCCACTCGGTAATGCAACATCACATTGAGCCTTGCAAGCAAAGTGACTAAAGAGTTAGCCACAGGATCTTGTATTACGGAACGAGTAAAGAGACTTGCCGGTAACGAGATTGAACTAGGTATAGAGATACCGACGATCGAATCTCGGGCAAGTAACATACCGAAGAACAAAGGGAACAGCATACGGGATTAACTGAATCCTTGACATAAAGGTTCGACCGATAAAAGATCTTCGTAGAATATGTAGGAGCCAATATGGGCATCCAGGTCCCGCTATTGGTTATTGGCCGTAGAGGTGTCTCGGTCATGTCTACATAGTTCTCGAACCCGCAGGGTCTACACACTTAACGTTTGGTGACGATTAGTATAGTTGAGTTATTATGTTGGTGACCGAAGGTTGTTCGGAGTCCCGGATAAGATCCCGGACATGACAAGGATCTCCGGAATAGTCCGGAGGTAAAGATTGATATATGTGATAATAGTGTTTTGATCTCCGGAAGAGTTCCGGAGTTCACCGGAAGGGGTTCCGGATGTTTACCGAAGTGTTCGGGTGCGAGAACACTTTATATGGGCCAAGGGATAAAAGCCCACTAGGTATTGGAAAGTGCAAAAGTAGTTTTGCTGCCGCGTAAGCGGTACTACCGCTTGGTGAAGCGGTACTACCGCCCGAGCGGTACTACCGCTTGTACGAAGCGGTACTACCGCCCAAGCGGTACTACCGCTTGTGTGAAGCGGTACTACCGCTTGTGCGCGGCTGTGCACGGTTCGGCAGGGATCCGAGTTGGACTCTTTCCCTGCGGGCCAAACCGACCTTGTGCGGGCAAAACCGACCTGGAGGAGGCTTTTACTCCAAGTTTAGACCCCAAGGCTCAACATATAAATAGAGGGGCAGGGCTAGCACACGAGAGACATCAAGATTTCCCCAAGCCGTGTGCGGCAACCCTAACTCTCTAGTTCCTCCGTCATAATCTCCGTAGCGCTTGGCGAAGCCCTGCTGAGATTGTTCCTCACCACCATCACCACGCCGTCGTGCTGCTGGAACTCAACCACTACTTCACCATCGCTCGCTGGATCGAGGAGGTGAAGGCGTCATCAAGCCGTACGTGTGTTGAACGCGGAGGTGCCGTCCGTTCGGTACTAGTTCGTGATCGGTTCGAGGGACGACTTGCGATTTGGATCGCGGAGACGTTCGACTACATCAACCGCGTTTCTTAAACGCTTCCGCTTAGCGATCTACAAGGGTATGTAGATTTACTCTCCCTCTCGTAGATGCTCATCACCATGGATAGATCTTGTGTGTGCGTAGGAAAATTTTTGTTTCCCATGCAACGTTCCCCAACAGTGGCATCATGAGCCAGGTCTATGCGTAGATGAGATCTCGAGTAGAACACAAACGAGTTGTGGGCGTGGGTGTATACATATTGCTTGCCGTTACTAGTTGATATTTGATTCGGTGGTACTGTGAGATGAAGCGGCCCGGACCGACATTATGCGTACACTTACGCGAGACAGGTTCCTTCAACTGACATGTAACTTCGTTGCATAAAGATGGCTAGCGGGTGTCTGTCTCTCTCACTTTAGTTGAATCGATTTCAATGAAGAGGGTTCTTTTAGAAGATCAAAAAGCAATCACTACACCACGTTGTGGTTTTGCGTAGGTAAGAACGGTTCTTGCAAACCCGTAGCAGCCACGTAAAATTTGCAACAACAATTAGAGGACGTCTAACTTGTTTTTGCAGGGTATGATGTGATATGATATGGCCAATTACATGATGAGATATATGTGATGTATGAGATGATCATGTGTTGTATAGAATATCACGACTTGCATGTCGATGAGTACGGCAACTGGCAGGAGCCATAGAGTTGTCTTTAATTATTGTATGACCTGCGTGTCAATCATTAAGCGCTATGTAATGCTTTACTTTATCGCTAAACGTTAGCAATAGTCGTGGAAGCAACAGTCGGCGCGACAACCTTATGGCGACACGTTGATGGAGATCAAGATGATGGAGATCATGGTGTCATGCCGGTGACGATGGAGATCATGCCGGTGCTTTGGAGATGGAGATCAAAAGCACAAGTTCATGGCCATATCATGTCACTTATGATTTGCATGTGATGTTAATCATTTTATGCATCTTATTTTGCTTAGGACGACGGTAGCATTATAAGGTGATCCCTCACTTAAATTTCAAGATAAATTGTGTTCTCCCCGAGTGTGCACCGTTGCGAAAGTTCGTCGTTTCGAGACACGCCGTGATGATCGGGTGTGATAGACTCCACGTTCACATACAACGGGTGCAAGCCATGTTGCACACGCGGAACACTCGGGTTAAACTTGACGAGCCTAGCATGTACAGACATGGCCTCGGAACACAAGAGACCGAAAGGTCGAACATGAGTCATATAGTAGATATGACCAACATGAAGATGTTCACCATTGAAACCACCTCGACTCACGTGATGATCGGACTTGAGTTGGTGGATTTGGATCATGTTACACTCGAATGACCGGAGGGATGTCAATTTGAGTGGGAGTTTTTAAATAATATGATTAACTAAACTCATTATCTAGAACAATAGTCTAAGTTGTCTTTGCTATATTTATGTTGTAGATCATGGCTCGCGCAGTAGCACCCCTGAATTTTAATGCGTTCCTAGAGAAAGCTAAGTTGAAAGATGATGGAAGTAACTTTGTGGACTGGGCCCGTAATCTAAGGATTATCCTTACGGCTTCCCAGAAGGCTTATGTCCTTGATGCACCGCTTGGTGATCCACCCGCTCCAGTTGAGTCTCTAGACGTTGTGAACGCCTGGCAGGCTCGTTCTGATGATTACTCAATAGTTCAATGTGCAATGTTGTATGGCTTAGAACCGGGACTTCAAAGACGTTTTGAACGTCATGGAGCATATGAGATGTTCCAGGAGTTGAAGTTTATCTTTCAGAAGAATGCCCGGATCGAGAGATATGAGATCTCCGATAAGTTCTATGCTTGCAAGATGGAGGAGAACGGGTCTATCAGTGATCACGTGCTCAGAATGTCTGGGTACTCCACCCGTCTGGCTGAATTGGGGATGCCCCTTCCGCCAGAGGCTATCACTAACAGAGTTCTTCAATCATTGCCACCTAGCTACAAGAGCTTCGTGTTGAACTATAACATGCACGGGATGAACAAGTCAGTCGCCGAGCTGTTTGCGATGCTGAAAGCCGCTGAGTCTAAAATTCAGAAGGAGCATCAAGTGTTGATGGTCAATAAAACCACTAGTTTCAAGAAGAATGGCAAGGGTAAGAAGGGTAACTCCAAGAAGAGTGGAAAAGCAGTTGCTCCTCTCGTGAAGAAACCCAAGGCTGGACCCAAACCAGAAACTGTGTGTTTTCATTGCAAGGGAACTGGACACTGGAAGCGGAACTGCCCCAAGTATTTGGCTGACAAGAAGGCGGCCAACAACAAACAAGGTATATATGATATACATGTTATTGATGTGTACCTTACCAACTCTCGTTGTAGTGCCTGGGTATTTGATACCGGTGCGGTTGCTCATATTTGCAACTCAAAACAGGAACTGCGGAATAGACGGAGGCTGGCAAAGGACGAAGTGACGATGCGCGTGGGAAATGGTTCCAAGGTTGATGTGATCGCCGTCGGCACGCTCGCTCTTCGATTACCGTCGGGATTAGTGATGAACCTAAATAAGTGTTATTTGGTGCCTGCGTTAAGCATGAACATTATATCTGGATCTTGTTTATTGCGAGACGGTTACTCATTTAAATCAGAGAATAATGGTTGTTCTATTTATATGAGTAATATCTTTTATGGTCATGCACCCAATGTGAGGGGTTTATTCTTATTGAATCTTGATAGTAATGATACACATGTTCATAACATTGATGCCAAAAGATGTAGAATTGATAATGATAATACCACTTTCTTGTGGCACTGCCGTTTAGGTCATATTGGCGTAAAACGCATGAGGAAGCTCCATGCTGATGGACTTTTGGAGTCACTTGATTTTGAATCACTTGACACATGTGAGCCATGCCTCTTGGGCAAGATGACTAAAACGCCGTTCTCTGGAACAATGGAACGGGCAAGTGACTTATTGGAAATCATACATACTGATGTGTGCGGTCCGATGAGTATTGAAGCGCGCGGTGGTTATCGTTACTTTCTCACCTTCACTGATGACTTAAGTAGATATGGGTATATTTACTTAATGAAACACAAGTCTGAAACATTTGAAAAGTTCAAACAATTTCAGAGTGAAGTTGAGAATCATCGTAACAAGAAGATTAAATTCCTACGACCTGATCGAGGAGGAGAATATCTGAGTTATGAGTTTGGCAGTCACTTAAAGACAATGTGGAATTGTTTCACAACTGACACCGCCTGGAACACCACAGCGTAATGGTGTGTCCGAACGTCGTAATCGAACTTTATTGGATATGGTGCGATCTATGATGTCTCTTGCCGATTTGCCACTATCGTTTTGGGGTTATGCATTAGAGACAGCTGCATTCACTTTAAATAGGGCACCATCGAAATCCGTTGAGACAACGCCATATGAACTTTGGTTTGGCAAGAAGCCAAAGCTGTCGTTTCTTAAAATTTGGGGATGTGATGCTTATGTCAAAAAGCTTCAGCCTGAAAAGCTGGAACCCAAAGCGGAGAAATGCGTCTTCATAGGATACCCAAAAGAGACAGTTGGGTATACCTTCTATCTCAGATCCGAAGGCAAAGTGTTTGTCGCTAAAAACGGAACATTTCTTGAGAAAGAGTTTCTCTCGAAAGAATTGAGTGGGAGAAAGATAGAACTTGATGAGGTTGTTGAACCTTTACTTCAACCTGAGAGTAGCGCAGTGCAGAAAGTTGTTTCTGTGGAGCCTACATTAGCTGAAGAGGAAGTTAATGATGATGATCATGAAGCTTTGGATCAAGTTGCTATCGAACCTCGTAGGTCGACAAGGACGCGTACTGCTCCCGAGTGGTACGGCAACCCTGTCTTAGAGGTCATGTTGTTAGACAACGATGAACCTACGAGCTATGGAGAAGCGATGATGGGCCCGGATTCCGAGAAGTGGTTAGAGGCCATGAAATCCGAGATGGGATCCATGTATGAAAACAAAGTATGGACTTTGGAAGTATTACCTGAAGGGCGTAAGGCCATTCAGAACAAATGGATCTTTAAGAGGAAGACGGACGCGGACGGTAATGTCACCGTCTATAAAGCTCGACTTGTGGCAAAGGGTTTTTCACAAGTTCAAGGAGTTGACTACGATGAGACCTTCTCACCCGTAGCGATGCTTAAGTCCGTCAGAATCATGTTAGCAATAGCTGCCTTTTTCGATTATGAAATTTGGCAGATGGATGTCAAAACAGCGTTCCTTAACGGTTTCCTTAAGGAAGAGTTGTATATGATGCAACCAGAAGGTTTTGTCGATCCAGAGAATGCTGACAAAGTTTGCAAACTCCAGCGATCCATTTATGGACTGGTGCAAGCATCTCGGAGTTGGAATCTTCGTTTTGATGAGGTGATCAAAGCGTTCGAGTTTATACAAGTTTACGGAGAAGCTTGTATTTACAAGAAAGTGAGTGGGAGCTCTATAGCGTTTCTAATATTATATGTGGATGACATATTGCTGATTGGAAACAATATAGAAATGCTGGAAAGCGTGAAGGAATATTTGAACAAGAGTTTTTCAATGAAGGACCTAGGAGAAGCTGCTTTCATATTAGGCATCAAGATCTATAGAGATAGATCGAGACGCTTAATAGGACTTTCACAAAGCACATACCTTGACAAAGTTTTGAAGAAGTTCAAAATGGATCAGTCCAAGAAGGGGTTCTTGCCTATATTGCAAGGTGTGAAGTTGAGTAAGACTCAATGCCCAGTGACTGCAGAAGATAGAGAAAAGATGAGTGTCATCCCCTATGCTTCGGCCATAGGCTCTATCATGTATGCAATGCTGTGCACAAGACCCGATGTCAGCCTTGCCATAAGTATGGTCGGAAGGTTTCAAGGTGATCTAGGAATGGAACACTGGACGGCGGTCAAGAATATCCTGAAGTACCTGAAAAGGACTAAGGACATGTTTCTCGTTTATGGAGGTGATCAAGAGCTCGTCGTAAAGGGTTACGTCGATGCAAGCTTTGACACTGATCCGGATGACTCAAAGTCGCAAACCGGATACGTATTTATTCTTAATGGGGGTGCGGTTAGCTGGTACAGTTCCAAGCAAAGCGTGGTAGCAGATTCTACATGCGAAGCGGAGTACATCGCTGCCTCGGAGGCGGCGAAGGAAGGTGTCTGGATGAAGGAGTTCATGACAGATCTTGGAGTAGTGCCTAGTGCACTTAACCCAATGACTCTGTTTTGTGATAATACTGGTGCCATTGCTCTAGCCAAGGAACCAAGATTTCACAAGAGGACCAGACACATAAAGCGACGTTTCAATTCCATCCGCGATTACATCAAGGAGGACGACATAAATATTTGCAAAGTACACACGGATCTAAATGTTGCAGATCCGATGACTAAACCTCTTCCAAGGGCTAAGCATGAACAACACCAGAACTGCATGGGTGTTCGATTCATTACAATGTAAATCACATAGAGATGTGAACTAGATTATTGACTCTAGTGCAAGTGGGAGACTGTTGGAAATATGCCCTAGAGGCAATAATAAATTGGTTATTATTATATTTCCTTGTTCATGATAATCGTTTATTGTCCATGCTATAATTGTATTGATTGGAAACTCAAATACATGTGTGGGTACATAGACGACACTGTGTCCCTAGTAAGCCTCTAGTTGACTAGCTCGTTGATCAAAGATGGTTAAGGTTTCCTAGCCATTGACATGAGATGTCATTTGATAACGGGATCACATCATTAGGAGAATGATGTGATGGACAAGACCCAAACTAAGAACGTAGCATATGATCGTGTCAGTTTATTGCTATTGTTTTCTGCATGTCAAGTATCTGTTCCTTTGACCATGAGATCATGCAACTCACTGACACCGGAGGAATACCTTGTGTGTATCAAACGTCACAACGTAACTGGGTGACTATAAAGGTGCTCTACAGGTATCTCCGAGGGTGTCTGTTGGGTTGGCATGGATCAAGACTGGGATTTGTTACTCCGTGTGACGGAGAGGTATCTCAGGGCCCACTCGGTAATGCAACATCACATTGAGCCTTGCAAGCAAAGTGACTAAAGAGTTAGCCACAGGATCTTGTATTACGGAACGAGTAAAGAGACTTGCCGGTAACGAGATTGAACTAGGTATAGAGATACCGACGATCGAATCTCGGGCAAGTAACATACCGAAGAACAAAGGGAACAGCATACGGGATTAACTGAATCCTTGACATAAAGGTTCGACCGATAAAAGATCTTCGTAGAATATGTAGGAGCCAATATGGGCATCCAGGTCCCGCTATTGGTTATTGGCCGTAGAGGTGTCTCGGTCATGTCTACATAGTTCTCGAACCCGCAGGGTCTACACACTTAACGTTTGGTGACGATTAGTATAGTTGAGTTATTATGTTGGTGACCGAAGGTTGTTCGGAGTCCCGGATAAGATCCCGGACATGACAAGGATCTCCGGAATAGTCCGGAGGTAAAGATTGATATATGTGATAATAGTGTTTTGATCTCCGGAAGAGTTCCGGAGTTCACCGGAAGGGGTTCCGGATGTTTACCGAAGTGTTCGGGTGCGAGAACACTTTATATGGGCCAAGGGATAAAAGCCCACTAGGTATTGGAAAGTGCAAAAGTAGTTTTGCTGCCGCGTAAGCGGTACTACCGCTTGGTGAAGCGGTACTACCGCCCGAGCGGTACTACCGCTTGTACGAAGCGGTACTACCGCCCAAGCGGTACTACCGCTTGTGTGAAGCGGTACTACCGCTTGTGCGCGGCTGTGCACGGTTCGGCAGGGATCCGAGTTGGACTCTTTCCCTGCGGGCCAAACCGACCTTGTGCGGGCAAAACCGACCTGGAGGAGGCTTTTACTCCAAGTTTAGACCCCAAGGCTCAACATATAAATAGAGGGGCAGGGCTAGCACACGAGAGACATCAAGATTTCCCCAAGCCGTGTGCGGCAACCCTAACTCTCTAGTTCCTCCGTCATAATCTCCGTAGCGCTTGGCGAAGCCCTGCTGAGATTGTTCCTCACCACCATCACCACGCCGTCGTGCTGCTGGAACTCAACCACTACTTCACCATCGCTCGCTGGATCGAGGAGGTGAAGGCGTCATCAAGCCGTACGTGTGTTGAACGCGGAGGTGCCGTCCGTTCGGTACTAGTTCGTGATCGGTTCGAGGGACGACTTGCGATTTGGATCGCGGAGACGTTCGACTACATCAACCGCGTTTCTTAAACGCTTCCGCTTAGCGATCTACAAGGGTATGTAGATTTACTCTCCCTCTCGTAGATGCTCATCACCATGGATAGATCTTGTGTGTGCGTAGGAAAATTTTTGTTTCCCATGCAACGTTCCCCAACATTTCCACCATACCAAAAACTTTATGTGATGTGCTAGGTTTTACCAATATTGATGAATGTTCTCTTAATTTGCACTTGGTGGATTCTACTATTAAGAAACCTTTGGGTAGAATAAATCATGTGCTTATCCTTGCAAATACAAATTATGTACCCGTTGATTTCATTGTGCTTGATATTGATTGCAATCCATCTTGTCCTATAATACTTGGTAGACCGTTCTTGCGTACCATAGGTGCTATTATTGATATGAAAGAAGGTAATATAAGATTTCAGTTTCCATTAAAGAAAGGAATGGAACACTTCCCTAGAAAGAAAATTAAGCCATGATATGAATCTATTATGAGGGCCACCTATGGAATTCATTTGATAGATGACAACACTTGAAACTATGCATTACGCCTAGCTAGGGGCGTAAAACAATAGCGCTTGTTGGGAGGCAACCCAATGAATAAAATAAATTTATGTTTACCTTCTGTTTTTGAGTGTGCACACAATTATGCTACTGTTATGATTGTGTTTTTATGTTTAATTTAGTGTCTGTGCCAAGTAAAGCCTTTAGGATGATGCGGGATAATAGTTGCTTTGATTCTGTGAAAAAACAGAAACTTTTACGCTCAGTCCAGAAAATTCTAAAAATCACTGGAACGTGTTTTAGCTCTGAATTTTTCACACATGATAGATATACAAATTTTCCACGTTGTCCTAAGTTTTCAAATATTTTGGAGGTTCAGAAGTATGGTTTCTATTCAGATTGCTACAGACTATTCTGTTTTGGACAGATTCTGTTTTCGTTGCATAGTTTGCTTGTTTTGATGAATCTATGGTTTTTATCCGGGGGTATAAGTCATGGAGAAGTTGGAATACAGCAGGTATTATGCAATAATAAAATATGAATGGGTTCATAACAGTACCTATAGTTTGTGATTTGATTATTATACTAATGGATCTCACGAAGGTTTTTGTTGAGTTTTGTGTGCTGAAGTTTTTAAGTTTTGAGTGAGATCATGATGGATGAAGGAATTAGGAGTGGCAAGAGCCTAAGCTTGGGGATGCCCGAGGCACCCCAAGATAATATTTAAAGAGACTCAAGCATCTAAGCTTGGGGATGCCCCCGAGTGGCATCCCCTCTTTCGTCTACCAATCATCGGTAACTTACTTGGAGCTATATTTTTATTCATCACATGATATGAGTTTTGCTTGGAGCGTCGTGTATTATAGTGGTCTTTTGCTTGTTTGATTTTTAGTTTGCCACAATCATCCCTTGCTGGACACACCTATTTAGAGAGACATGCATTTATTCATGATTTGTTAGAATATTCTTTGTCCTTCACTTATATCTTTTGAGCTAGGCAGTTGCTCTAGTGCTTCACTTATATATTTTAGAGCACGGCGGTGGTTATATTTTAAAGAAATAGTTGCACTCTCATGCTTCACTTATATATTTTTGAGAGTCTTATAAATAGTAATGGCAATTTGCACGGGTTATGAAATTGGTCCTAATATGATAGGTATTCAAGAAGGATATAATAAAAACTTTCATGTAGATCACTGAATATGATTAGTTTGATTCCTTGCAATAGTTTTGCGATATTAAGGCGGTGATATGTGGGAGGTACTAGCGAATGATTGTGGTTTAGTAAGAATATTGGTGTTAAGGTTTGTGATTCCCGAAGCATGCACGTATGGTCTGTCGTTATGCTATGAAGTTGGAGCACGATTTATTATTGATTGTCTTCCTTATGTGTGGCGGTCGGGGGCGTGCGATGGTTAACTCCTACCAACCTCCCCCCTAGGGGCATGCGTAGTAGTACTTTGCTTCGAGGGCTAATAGAATTTTGCAATAAGTATGTGAGTTCTTTATGACTAATGTGAGTCCATGGATTATACGCACTCTCACCTTTCCGTAATTTGCTAGCCTCTCCGGTACCGTGCATTGCTCTTTCTCACATTGAGAGTTGGTGCAAACTTCGCCGGTGCATCCAAACCCCATGGTATGATACGCTCTATCACACATATAAACCTCCTTATATCTTCCTCAAAATAGCCACCATACCTACCTATTATGGCATTTCCATAGCCATTCCGAGATATATTGCCATGCAACTTCCACCGTTCCGTTTATATGACACACATCGTCATTGTCATATTGCTTTGCATGATCATATAGCTGACATAGTATTTGTGGCTTAGCCACCGTTCATCATTTTTTATACATGTTATGCTAGTATCATTGCACATCCTGGTACACTGCCAGAGGCATTCATATAGAGTCATGTTTTGTTCTAGTATCGAGTTGTGTAGGATCGAAAGTAGGTCTAGAGGGGGGGTGATTAGACTACTTGACAAAATAAAACACTAGCCTTTTCCCAATTTTAGTTGTTGACAGATTTTAGCTAGCTAGCACATCAAGCATCACCCTACACATGCAATTCTAAGAGTATAGGCAGCGGAAAGTAGAACATTGCACATGTAAGTAAAGGAGGGGTTTGGAGATTTGAAACGCAATGAAGACACGAAGATTTTTCCCGTGGTTCCGATAGGTGGTGCTATCGTACATCCACGTTGATGGAGACTTCAACCCACAGAGGGTAATGGCTGCGCGAGTCCACGGAGGGCTCCACCCACAAAGGGTCCACGAAGAAGCAACCTTGTCTATTCCACCATGGCTTCCGTCCACGAAGGACTAGCCTCACTCGGGGTAGATCTTCACGAAGTAGGCGATCTCCTTGCCCTTACAAACTTCTTGGTTCAACTCCACATCATGTCGGAGGCTCCCAAGCGACACCTAACCAATCTAGGAGACACCACTCTCCAAAAGGTAATAAACGGTGTGTTGATGATGAACTCCTTGCTCTTGTGCTTCAAATGATAGTCTCCCCAACACTCAATCACTCTCTCACAGATATGGCTATGGTGGAGGAAGAATTTGAGTGGAAAGCAACTTGGGGTAGGCTAGAAATCAAGTTTCAAATGGTAGGATTGGAATATCTTGATCTCAACACATGAGTAGGTGGTTCTCTCTTAGAAAATGTATGGTGGAAGTGTAGTCACGTTCTGAGGGCTCTCTTACCGGGTAAGAGGGGGTGGAGGGGTATATATAGCCTCCACACAAAAATCCAACCGTTACATACTTTTGACCAAACTCGGTGGCATCGAAAGAAATTCTCGGTGAGACCAACCTGTGCAAAAGATATGAACTTTTGAAGTTTCGGTGGGACCGATGGAAAACATCTCGGAGCGACCGATGTGCAATGATAGGGCAAAACCTCATTTCGGTGGCACCGATTGCATTATCTCGGTGGGACCGAAGTAATGCAATAAGGCAACAGAAAGTTGGCAAGCCATCTTGGTGGCACCGATTGCAAGAACTCGGTGGGTCCGAAATAATTGCAACCGAAGACAGAGAGTTGCCAAGGCCATCTCGGTGGGACCGAGATCCATATCGGTAGATCCGATTTGTTAGGGTTTGGCAATGGTAGTTGAAAAGATCATCTCGGTGGCTCTGAAAATATGGAATCGGTGGGACCGAAATGATGAGTTAGGGTTTTGGACAGATGTGATTTGGGAGAGTGATTGAGGGTTTTTGGAGCAATATCACTAAGCATTTTGAGCAACAACCTCATCAACAATACCTCATCCCCTTTTAATAGTATTGGCTTTCCTATGGACTCAATGTGATCTTGGATCACTTAACCAAAAATGAAGAGTCTTGAGCTTTTGCCAATGCATGTCCTTAGCATTTTGAAGGGGTTCACATCCTTAGTCCTTGCCATGCCAATCATTGAACTTCCTAAAATCTTTCACTTGAATGTATATTAGTTCAATGAGATATATGTTGTTATTAATTACCAAAACCACCCAGGGATTAGTTGCACTTTCAATCTCCCCCTTTTTGGTAATTGATGACAACATATAGATCAAAGCTTCGATAGAGTGAATAGACAATGAAAATTATCGTCGCTTTGAGAAGTATGTGATAAACAAGAGCTCCCCCTAAATTTGTGCATTATTTAGAATTTGCATTTGAATGCAAATGCACAATTGATTAGGATCATGGGTTACTCTTCCATGTCACATACGACTTGGTGGAGCACACAAAATGATATGAATGTAATAGTAAGTACGCATCACCAACAACACATGTGAATGGTCATACATAGATAATGATAAGGATAAGCAATGTGCGTAACATGGAGCATAGTATGATCAACCACACACAATCATCCAACGAAGTACTTAAACAACACAGACAAAGTATCACGCATGAGCCAAATAGTAAAAAGTAGCAAAGCACTCTCAACAGAAATCAAATGAGAAAAAGCAAAAGACTCTCTCTCTCTCAGCCTACTGATCTATACAAATTCTCCCCCTTTGGCAACAAGTACCAAAAATCTCGAATAGGTATAGAGCTACACGTCACTCTAGGCACGGTCTGCGGCAGCTCCTGAAGATCTCTGGCTGGCAGCTCCGGTGTGCGTCGACGGCGTTGAGAGAAGAGCGTCTGCAAATGCTTTGGCTGACGTCTGCTGAGCTAGCGGTGTTGATACTGGCAGTGGAACAACAGGAGCAGTCGCTGGTGCAGAGACGGTAGACCTGGTATCTGCAGTAGGAACAGCGGCAGACCTCGATGCCCTAGGCACTGACTAAAATCTGTCTGTTGTAGGTCTCTCATCACCACTGTCCTCATCATCAGACTCTCTGACTCTGTCCACATCAGCTTTGAGCTTCTCTACTGTCGTCTGGATCTCTGTGACTTTTATATCAAGATCATGGAACTTTGTTTCCACAATCCGCTCTAAGCTCGCCTGATTCTTGACAACGTTGGCCAGACTTTGTTCAATCCTCTGGGTTGCTTCCAGCAAATAAGTCATTTGATCAGACTTTGACTTGAGGTGAGATGCTTCCTTGGCGGCTTTGGCTGCAGCAGCTGCTCGTATCCTTTCTCCGGCCTCTGCAGAAGTAGGGTGAGACGGATCCATCACCACTACGTTGTCCTCGAACTCAGGGATCAAAGGGAGGTGCTCACGGTCAAGAAGATATGTGCCCGTTCCAACCTTGGAATTTATGAGCAACTGGATATGCGGAGCAAAACCACATGACCTCTTTTGGTCAGCTGCTGTCCTCTTCACTGTTTCAACAATGGGACTCATAACCTTGAACTTCTGTGGAACATCAAGCAAATGTAGCAAGTTGATGGAGTGGCCACGAATCATCTTGTCATCTCCAGATTTGGGCATCAATGTGTGCCTCAAAATAGTGTTGATGGTGGCCAAACCAGGTAGCAAATGCTTCATAGACCCTAGCTTGTGTGTTTCAAGATCATTCTCTGGAATAGGGTTGTACATGTTCTTCATAGAGTTGTGATCTTGCTTGGGCTTAGCATAAACGTCAATATCATGCTCTTCATCCTTAGGTGCATCAAGAAGAGCAGCCCACTTAGTGATCGAAGACTAATATCGAACTCCTTCAGTCATCCATACTATCTTCCCATCTGGATAAAAATGTGCTGTGGAGTAGAACTGCATGATCATCTCATCACTCCACGATGTAAGCTTCCTTCCTATGAAGGTCTCAATCCCAGCAAGCATAAAGCAGTCATGAACATTGGGGAAGTAGTTGTAACACCCTCAGTGTCAAGCTACAGTGACCTCATGCTAATGATGCCATGTCATCATGCTTTTCTAATCCAAATATGCCACTTGTCCAAAATCATAGCCAAATTCCCATTTGAAATGCATGTCAGATATTTACTTCATCTGTCATGCAATCAAAATAGTTCACTATTTGGCAAATATTCCCTAAATAATTGTCATGTTGAAACCTACCTCTTTTGGATTCCAAAAATGCCCCTGGCAATTAATTCAGTGGTCCAACAACATTTATTTTGGTCTCTTCAATTTCTAAAAATGCTAAACCTTCTCCTGTTGGCCCCAAACTTTTTGTGCCACCTAGCAAGGTTATGCTTAATTTTTGTGCAAAGTTCCACACCGAACAAAATTCATTTGATAGCTCAACTAATTGCAACAGTAGCTATTTCTTTTCTGAAAAAGGAAAAAAGGTAGAAAATCTACTGTGCACTTAGGCCTAGCCGTGCACAGTACAGCCCAGTCCACTCCCCCTGTCTTCTCCCTCCTTCTGTTCATCCTCCCGCGCGCTGACGCCTGCGCACGCGCTCGCCGCGCCGGCCCCCCTCTCCTCTGCTCGACAGCGGCCTGCTACAGCGCTCGCGAAGGGGATAAGGACCCCTCCTCGCCCTCCTGGCGAACCCTAACCCTCCCCCCTCTCTCTGCCTCGCTCTCCCCTTTCGCCCGAACGCACCCATGGCTGCTCCTTCGTAAACCGCGTGGCCACCAAGCCCCTGGCGCCTCACCAGCGTGCCCGTCTGCCTCGCCGCCGACCGCCTCATCGTCTGGTGCCTCCTGTTGGAGCTAGGAGCCACCACATCGCCCGGACGCCATCGTCTTCCACCTCCGGCCGCGGGATCTCCACCGCAACGGCTCGTCGTCTCCAGGCCTCCCCGAGCCCGCTGCCATCGCCTACAGGACCGTCGTGAGCACCCGCACGTTTCCCCCTTAGCTCGAGCTCGGATTCGAGCTCCGGTGTTGCATCGTCCTCGGTTTGCTCCGGCCGCCGCCATGGCCATGGAGCTCCGTGCTCTTAGTCACGCTTTGCATGAACCAGCTGCTCTGGCATGTTCCTGGTGAACCACTGCTACCGCCTAGCTAGCTAGTTTGCTCGCTCATGTTGCGGTTCACCGTTTCCGCGAAGGCTCGAGCTCCGGCGCCGCCTGCCGTCGTCGTGGCGCATGATTCCGGCCACTTCAGCCCCCGCAACCGCCGCCATTAGATGCGCGAGAGCGCCCGCGTCCCGTAGAGCCAAACCCCCGGTCCGGAGACCCACCGTAGCCAAATCCCGGCCACCTTCCGAGCGTGCAACTTGTAAGCTGCGTTGGTAAAATCCTTGAAGCGGAAAGGAGATGCAGTACAGTAGAGATAAGTATTTCCCTCAGTTAAGAACCAAGGTTATCAATCCAGTAGGAGAAACATGCACGACCTCGTTAGCAGCACCTTCACACACGAAAACCAAATACTTGCACCCAACGCAAAACAAGGGGTTGTCAATCCCTTGGTGGTTAATTGCAAGGATCAAATCTCGTAGTGATAGATAAATAAAGTAAAACACAAAAGCAAAATAAAAGTAAATAAATTGCAGCAAGGTGTTTTTGTTTATATATGATGGAAAATAGACCTGGGGGCCATAGTTTTCACTAGAGGCTTCTCTTTTGAAGATAGCATACGGTGGGTAAACAAATTACTGTTGGGCAATTGATAGAAAAGCGCATAGTTATGACGATATTCAAGGCAATGATCATATATAGGCATCACGTCCGAGACAAGTAAACCGACTCCTGCCTGCATCTACTACTATTACTCCACCCATCGACCGCTATCCAGCATTCATCTAGAGTATAAAGTTCATAAGAACGGAGTAACGCTTTAAGCAAGATGACATGATGTAGACAAAGTAAATCCAATCAATATGAATAAACCCCATCGTTTTACCCTTAATGGCAATGATACAATACGTGTCATGTCCCTTTCTGTCACTGGGATTGAGCACCGCAAGACCGAACCCATCACAATGCACCCCTCCCATTGCAAGATAAATCAATCTAGTTGGCCAAACCAAACCGATAGATCGGAGAGAAATACAAAGCTATAGCAATCATGCATATAAGAATTCGGAGATGACTCAAATAATATTCATGAATAATCTGATCATAAACCCACAATTCATCGGATCCTAACAAACACACCGCAAAGAAGAATTACATCGAATAGATCTCCAAGAAGATCGAGGAGAACATTGTATTGAAGATCAAAGAGAGAGAGGAAGCCATCTAGCTACTAGCTATGGACCCGTAGGTCTGTGGTGAACTACTCACGCATCATCGGAAGGGCAGCAATGTTGATGTAGAGGCCCTCCGTGATCGAATCCCCCTCCGGCAGAGTACCGGAAAAGGTCCCCAGATGGGATCTCGAAGAAACAGAGACTTGCGGTGGCGGAAAAAGTGTTTTGGGTGGCTCTCTGTTGGTTTCCTGATTTTAGAGAATTTATAGAGCTGGAATTGGGTCAAACGGAGCTAACATGGGCCACAAGCTACCAGGGCATGGCCCCCCTGGGCGCGCCCTGGTGGCTTGTGCCCCATGTTTCTGCCTTCTGGCTCTCTCCCAAAGCTTCTAGGGTCTCTTTTGTCCAGCAAAAAAATCGTCAAATTTTTTTGTGGCATTTGGACTTCGTTTGGTACTGATTTCCTGGAAAACCAAAAACATGCAGAAAACAACAACTGGCACTTGGCACTAGGTTAATAGGTTAGTCCCAGAAAATGATATAAAATAGCATATAAATGCATAATAAACATCCAAGATTGATATTATAATAGCATGGAACAATAAAAAATTATAGATACATTGGAGACGTATCAGCATCCCCAAGCTTAATTCATGCTCGTCCTCGAGTAGGTAAATGATAAAAACAGAATTTTTGATATGGAATGCTACCTAACATGTCTATCATGTAATCTCTTTTTAGGTATGAACATTAAGATCTGAATGATTCAAAGCAATAGTCTATAGTTTGACATAAAGACATCAATACTCAGGCATACCAACAAACAATCATGCCTTTCAAAGTAAAAATGCTAAAGAAAGTTATCCCTACAAAATCATATAATCCTGTCATGCTCCATCTTCTTAACATAAAGTATTTATCATGAACATCCCCGGTTTTAGCCAAGCAATTGGTTTATACTTTTTAATGCGCTTCAGCATTTTCATCCCTCACGCAATACATGAGCGCAAGCCATGAACATAGCACTATGGGTGGAATAGAATATAATGGTAGAGATCAATAAGGGGAAGTCAAAAAAAGAAGATAGTCTCACACCGACGAGGCTAATCAACGGGCTATGGAGCTGCCCATCAATTGATGTCAATGCAAGGAGTAGGGATTGCCATACAACGGATGCACTAAGAGCTATAAGTGTATGAAAGCTCAACAATGGGAACTAAGTGGGTGTGCATCCAACTTGCTTGCTCATGAAGACCTCGGGCATTTGAGGAAGACCATCATCAGAATATACAAGCCAAGTTCTATAATGAAAAATTCCCACTAGTATATGAAAATGAAAGCATAGGAGACTCTCTATATGAAGAACATGGTGCTACTTTGAAGCACAAGTGTGGAAAAAGGATAGTAACATTGCCCCTTCTCACTTTTTCTCTCTTTTTTTTGGGCTCTTTTTTCTTTTGGCCTCTTTTCTCTTTTTTTTAGAACAGTCTCATGGCCCTCATCCCCACTTTTTTGAGGACTCATCAGTCTCCACTATTCTTTCCTCACTGGGACAATGCTCTAATAATGATGATCATCACACTTCTATTTACTTACAACTCAAGAATTACAACTCAATACTAGAACAAAATATGACTCTATATGAATGCCTCTGGCAGTGTACCAGGATGTGCAATGATGCTAGCGTAACATGTATAAAAGATGATGAACGGTGGCTGATCCACAAATACTATGTCAGCAATATGATCATGCACAGCAATATGACAATGACGATGTGTGTCATATAAACGGAACGGTGGAAGTTGCATGGCAATATATCTCGAAATGGCTATGGAAATACCATAATAGGTAGGTATGGTGGCTGTTTTGAGGAAGATATAAGGAGGCTTATGTGTGATAGAGCGTATCATAACACGGGGTTTGGATGCACCGGTGAAGTTTGCACCAACTCTCAATGTGAGAAAGGGCAATGCACGGTACCGGAGAGGCTAGCAAATTGTGGAAAGGTGAGAGTGCGTATAATCCATAGACTCACATTAGTCATAAAGAACTCACATACTTATTGCAAAAGTCTATTAGCCCTCGAAGCAAAGTACTACTACGCATGCTCCTAGGGGGGAGGTTGGTAGGAGTTAACCATCGCGCGCCCCCGACCGCCACACATAAGGAAGACAATCAATAATAAATCATGCTCCAACTTCATCGCATAATGACAGACCATACGTGCATGCTTTGGGAATCACAAACCTTAACACCAATATTCTTACTAAACCACAATCATTCACTAGTACCTCCCACATATCACCGCCTTAATATCACAAAACTATTGCAAGGAATCAAACTAATCATATTCAGTGATCTACATGAATTTTTTTATTATATACTTCTTGAATACCTATCATATTAGGACCAATTTCATAACCCGTGCAAATTGCCATTACTATTTATGAGACTCTCAAAAAGATATAAGTGAAGCACTAGAGCAACTGCCTAGCTCAAAAGATATAAGTGAAGCTCAAGGAGTATTCTAAAAAATCATGAATAAATGCATGTCTCTCTAAAAAGGTGTGTCCAGCAAGGGATGATTGTGGCAAACTAAAAAGCAAACAAGCAAAAGACCACTATAATACATGACGCTCCAAGCAAAACTCATATCATGTGATGAATAAAAATATAGCTCCAAGTAAGTTACCGATACTTGGTAGAAGAAATAGGGGATGCCACTCGGGGGCATCCCCAAGCTTGAACGCTTGAGTCTCTTTAAATATTATCTTGGGGTGCCTCGGGCATCCCCAAGCTTAGGCTCTTGCCACTCCTTATTCCTTCATCCATCTTGATCTTACTCAAAACTTGAAAACTTCAGCACACAAAACTCAACAAAACCTTCGTGAGATCCGTTAGTATAATCATCAAATCACAAACTATAGGTACTGTTATGAACCCATTCATATTTTATTATTGCATAATACCTACTGTATTCTAACTTCTCCATGACTTATACCCCCGATACAAACCATAGATCCATCAAAACAAGCAAACTACGCAACGAAAACAGAATCTGTCTAAAACAGAACAGTCTGTAGCAATCTGAATAAAATCCATACTTCTGAACCTCAAAAAATTCTGAAAAATTAGGAAAACGTGGAAAATTTGTATATAAATCATGTGTAAAAAATTCACAGCTAAAACACGTTCCAGTGATTTTTAGAATTTTCTGGACTGAGCGTAAAAGTTTCTGTTTTTCACAGAATCAAAGCAACTATTATCCCGCATCATCCTAAAGGCTTTACTTGGCACAAACACTAATTAAAACACAAAAACACAATCATAACAGAAGCATAATTGTGTGCAAACTCAAATAACATAAAATAAAATGAAAATTTATTTTATTCATTGGGTTGCCTCCCAACAAGCGCTATTGTTTTACGCCCCTAGCTAGGCGTAATGCATAGTTTCAAGTATTGTCATCTTTCAAATGAATTCCATAGGTGGCCCTCATAATAGATTCATATGGTGGATTAATTTTATTTCTAGGAAAATGTTCCATGCCTTTCTTTAATGGAAACTGAATTCTTATATTACCTTCTTTCATATCAATAATAGCACCTATGGTACGCAAGAACGGTCTACCAAGTATTATAGGACAAGACGGATTGCAATCAATATCAAGAATGATAAAATCAACGGGCACATAATTTCTATTTGCAAGAATAAGAACATCATTTATTCTACCCAAAGGTTTCTTAATAGTAGAATCTGCCAAGTGCAAATTAAGAGAACATTCATCAATTTTAGTAAAACCTAGCACATCACATAAAGTTTTCGGTATAGTGGAAACACTAGCACCCAAATCACACAAAGCATTGCACTCATAATCTCTAATTTTAACTTTAATAGTTGGTTCCCACTCATCATATAATTTTCTAGGTATAGAAACCTCCATCTCCAATTTTTCTTCATGTTCTTTCATAACAGCTTCAACGATATGTTTAGTAAATGCTTTATTTTGTTCATAAGCATTGGGTGAATTAATCATGGATTGCAACAAGGAAATACATTCAACCAAAGAACAACTATCATAATTAAAGTCCTTGTAATCCAAAGTAGTGGGTGCATCACTAGCTAAAGTTTTGACCTCTCCAAACCCACTTTTGCAAAAAAATTCATTAAGATCATCACCCTCCGAACAATTGGGACGCCTTCTAGCTAAAGTTGACTCATCTCCAGTCCCATCATCATCAAGTTTTATATTACTAAACAAAGATTCAATAGGAGAAACACCAATCATTTTAATCTCTTCATCATGATTATCTAAAGATTCTGGCTTAGCTGCCATTTTATTCACTAGGGTAGTTTGCTTATCCAAAAAATTTCCTAGCAAATTTTCAGTGAGAGCACATTGAGTTTGAAGACTAGCAACTTCTTTACTAACATCATCAAGTTGTTTTCCAATAGCATCTAATAGAGTAGAATGTTCTTTAAGTTCTTCAATAAAAATTTTATTATGCTCAAATTGTGTAGACATAAAATCCTTAGTATTTTTCTCAATCTCAGCCAACTTGTTTTGATAAAAGTTTCCATAGTAATTTTCTCGAGACATAATGACAACCAAGCAAACAAGAAAACAAGCGAACAAAAAGGCAAACAAAAAATATTTTTGTGTTTTTTGTAAAATTGTTTTAGAAGTGGGGGAGATGAAAGCGAGAGGCAAATGGCAAATAAAGTAAATGCAAGTAGATGATAGTTTGCGTGTACGTACCTGATAGGTTGTGGTGATATCTCCCCGGCAACGGCGCCAGAAATTCTTCCTGCTACTTGTAAGCTACGTTGGTAAAATCCTTGAAGAGGAAAGGAGATGCAGTACAGTAAAGATAAGTATTTCCCTCAGTTAAGAACCAAGGTTATCAGTCCAGTAGGAGAAACACGCACGACCTCGTTAGCAGCACCTACACACACGAAAACCAAATACTTGCACCCAACGCAAAACAAGGGGTTGTCAATCCCTTGGCGGTTAATTGCAAGGATCAAATCTCGTAGTGATAGATAAATAAAGTAAAACACAAAAGCAAAATAAAAGTAAATAAATTGCAGCAAGGTGTTTTTGTTTATATATGATGGAAAATAGACCCGGGGGCCATTGTTTTCACCAGAGGCTTCTCTCTTGAAGATAGCATACGGTGGGTAAACAAATTACTGTTGGGCAATTGATAGAAAAGCGCATAGTTATGACGATATTCAAGGCAATGATCATATATAGGCATCATGTCCGAGACAAGTAGACCGACTCCTGCCTACATCTACTACTATTACTCCACCCATCGACCGCTATCCAGCATGCATCTAGAGTATTAAGTTCATAAGAACGGAGTAACGCCTTAAGCAAGATGACATGATGTAGACAAAGTAAATCCAAGCAATATGAATAAACCCCACCATTTTACCCTTAATGGCAATGATACAATACGTGTCATGTCCCTTTCTGTCACTGGGATTGAGCACCGCAAGACTGAACCCATCACAATGCACCCCTCCCATTGCAAGATAAATCAATCTAGTTGGCCAAACCAAACCGATAGATCGGAGAGAAATACAAAGCTATAGCAATCATGCATATAAGAATTCAGAGATGACTCAAATAATATTCATGAATAATCTGATCATAAACCCACAATTCATCGGATCCCAACAAACACACCGCAAAGAAGAATTACATCGAATAGATCTCCAAGAAGATCGAGGAGAACATTGTATTGAAGATCAAAGAGAGAGAGGAAGCCATCTAGCTACTAGCTATGGACCCGTAGGTCTATGGTGTGTTGGGGAACGTTGCATGGGAAACAAAAATTTTCCTACGCACACACAAGATCTATCCATGGTGATGAGCATCTACGAGAGGGAGAGTGAATCTACATACCCTTGTAGATCGCTAAGCAGAAGCGTTAAGAAACGCGGTTGATGTAGTCAAACGTCTCCGCGATCCAAATCGCAAGTCGTCCCTCGATCCGATCACGAACTAGTGCCGAACGGACGGCACCTCCGCGTTCAACACACGTTCGGCTTGATGACGCCTTCACCTCCTCGATCCAGCGAGCGATGGTGAAGTAGTAGATGAGTTCCGGCAGCACGACGGCGTGGTGATGGTGGTGAGGAACAATCTCTGCAGGGCTTCGCCAAGCACTACGGAGATTGTGACGGGAGAACTAGAGGGTTAGGATTGCCGACACACGGCTTGGGAAATCTTAATGTGTCCCGTGTGCTAGCCCTGCCCCTCTATTTATATGTTGAGCCTTGGGGTCTAAACTTGGAGTAAAAGCCTCCTCCAGGTCGGTTTTGCCCGCACAAGGTTGGTTTGGCCCGCAGGGAAAGAGTCCAACTCGGATCCCTGCAGTATCACGTACAAGCGGTAGTACCGCTTACGATAAGCGGTAGTACCGCTTACGATAAGCGGTAGTACCGCCCGTAGCGGTAGTACCGCTTACGATAAGCGGTAGTACCGCCCCAGACGCTAGCAAAACTTCCTTTTGCACCTTGCCTAAGCCTCGTGGGCTTTACCCCTTGGCCCAAATAAAGTGTTCTCGTATCCGAACATTTCGGGATACATCCGGAACTTCTTCCGGTGAATTCCGGAACCCTTCCGGAAACCAAAACACTATTATCACATATATCAATCTTTACCTCCGGACTATTCCGGAGATCCTCGTCATGTCCGAGATCTTATCCGGGACTCCGAACAACCTTCGGTCACCAACAAAATAACTCAACTATACTAATCGTCACCAAACGTTAAGTGTGTAGACCCTGCGGGTTCAAGAACTATGTAGACATGACCGAGACACCTCTACGATCAATAACCAATAGCGGGACCTGGATGCCCATATTGGCTCCTACATATTCTACGAAGATCTTTATCGGTCGAACCTCTATGTCAAGGATTCAGTTAATCCCGTATACTGTTCCCTTTGTTTTTCGGTATGTTACTTGCCCGAGATTCGATCGTCGGTATCTCTATACCTAGTTCAATCTCGTTACTGGCAAGTCTCTTTACTCGTTCCGTAATACAAGATCTCGTGGCTAACACTTTAGTCACATTGCTTGCAAGGCTCATTGTGATGTTGTATTACCGAGTGGGCCCTGAGATACCTCTCCGTCACACGGAGTAACAAATCCCAGTCTTGATCCATGCCAACCCAACAGACACCCTCGGAGATACCTGTAGAGCACCTTTATAGTCACCCAGTTACGTTGCGACGTTTGATACACACAAGGTATTCCTCCGATGTCAGGGAGTTGCACGATCTCATGGTCATAGGAACAGATACTTGACATGCAGAAAACAATAGCAATAAACTGACACGATCATATGCTATGTCCGTAGTTTGGGTCTTGTCCATCACATCATTCTCCTAATGATGTGATCCCGTTATCAAATGACATCTCATGTCAATGGCTAGAAAACCTTAACCATCTTTGATCAACGAGCTAGTCAACTAGAGGCTTACTAGGGACACAGTGTTGTCTATGTACCCACAAATGTATTTGAGTTTCCAATCAATACAATTATAGCATGGATAATAAACGATTATCATGAACAAGGAAATATAATAATAACCAATTTATTATTGCCTCTAGGGCATATTTCCAACAGTCTCCCAGTTGCACTAGAGTCAATAATCTAGTGCACATCACTATGTGATTTACATTGTAATGAATCGAACACCCATGCAGTTCTGGTGTTGTTCATGTTTAGCCCTTGGAAGAGGTTTAGTCATCGGATCTGCAACATTCAGATCCGTGTGTACTTTGCAAATATTTATGTCGTCCTCCTTGATGTAATCGCGGATGGAATTGAAACGTCGCTTTATGTGTCTGGTCCTCTTGTGAAATCTTGGTTCCTTGGCTAGAGCAATGGCACCAGTATTATCACAAAACAGAGTCATTGGGTTAAGCGCACTAGGCACTACTCCAAGATCTGTCATGAACTCCTTCATCCAGACACCTTCCTTCGCCGCCTCCGAGGCAGCGATGTACTCCGCTTCGCATGTAGAATCAGCTACCACGCTTTGCTTGGAACTGCACCAGCTAACCGCACCCCCATTAAGAATAAATACGTATCCGGTTTGTGACTTAGAGTCATCCGGATCAGTGTCAAAGCTTGCATCGACGTAACCCTTTACGATGAGCTCTTGATCACCTCCATAAACGAGAAACATGTCCTTAGTCCTTTTCAGGTACTTCAGGATATTCTTGACCGCCGTCCAGTGTTCCATTCCTGGATCACTTTGAAACCTTCCGACCATACTTATGGCAAGGCTGACATCAGGTCTTGTGCACAGCATTGCATACATGATAGAGCCTATGGCTGAAGCATAGGGGATGACACTCATCTTTTCTCTATCTTCTGCAATCACTGGGCATTGAGTCTTACTCAACTTCACACCTTGCAATACAGGCAAGAACCCCTTCTTGGACTGATCCATTTTGAACTTCTTCAAAACTTTGTCAAGGTATGTGCTTTGTGAAAGTCCTATTAAGCGTCTCGATCTATCTCTATAGATCTTGATGCCTAATATGAAAGCAGCTTCTCCTAGGTCCTTCATTGAAAAACTCTTGTTCAAATATTCCTTCACGCTTTCCAACATTTCTATATTGTTTCCAATCAGCAATATGTCATCCACATATAATATTAGAAACGCTATAGAGCTCCCACTCACTTTCTTGTAAATACAAGCTTCTCCGTAAACTTGTATAAACTCGAACGCTTTGATCACCTCATCAAAGCGAAGATTCCAACTCCGAGATGCTTGCACCAGTCCATAAATGGATCGCTGGAGTTTGCAAACTTTGTCAGCATTCTCTGGATCGACAAAACCTTCTGGTTCCATCATATACAACTCTTCCTTAAGGAAACCGTTAAGGAACGCTGTTTTGACATCCATCTGCCAAATTTGATAATCGAAAAAGGCAGCTATTGCTAACATGATTCTGACGGACTTAAGCATCGCTACGGGTGAGAAGGTCTCATCGTAGTCAACTCCTTGAACTTGTGAAAAACCCTTTACCACAAGTCGAGCTTTATAGACGGTGATATTACCGTCCGCGTCCGTCTTCCTCTTAAAGATCCATTTGTTCTGAATGGCCTTACGCCCTTCAGGTAATACTTCCAAAGTCCATACTTTGTTTTCATACATGGATCCCATCTCGGATTTCATGGCCTCTAACCACTTCTCGGAATCCGGGCCCATCATCGCTTCTCCATAGCTCGTAGGTTCATCGTTGTCTAACAACATGACCTCTAAGACAGGGTTGCCGTACCACTCAGGAGCAGTACGCGTCCTTGTCGACCTACGAGGTTCGATAGCAACTTGATCCAAAGCTTTATGATCATCATCATTTACTTCCTCTTCAGCTGATGTAGGCTCTACAGAAACATCTTTCTACGCTGCGCTACTTTCAGGTTGAAGTAAAGGTTCAACAACCTCATCAAGTTCTATCTTCCTCCCACTCAATTCTTTCGAGAGAAACTCTTTCTCCAGAAATGTTCCGTTTTTAGCGACAAACACTTTGCCTTCGGATCTGAGGTAGAAGGTATACCCAACTGTCTCTTTTGGGTATCCTATGAAGACGCATTTCTCCGCTTTGGGTTCCAGCTTTTCAGGCTGAAGCTTTTTGACATAAGCATCACATCCCCAAACTTTAAGAAACGACAGCTTTGGCTTCTTGCCAAACCAAAGTTCATACGGCGTCGTCTCAACGGATTTCGATGGTGCCCTATTTAAAGTGAATGCAGCTGTCTCTAATGCATAACCCCAAAACGATAGTGGCAAATCGGCAAGAGACATCATAGATCGCACCATATCCAATAAGGTTCGATTACGACGTTCGGACACACCATTACGCTGTGGTGTTCCAGGCGGTGTCAGTTGTGAAACAATTCCACAGTGTCTTAAGTGACTGCCAAACTCATAACTCAGATATTCTCCTCCTCGATCAGATCGTAGGAATTTAATCTTCTTGTTACGATGATTCTCAACTTCACTCTGAAATTGTTTGAACTTTTCAAATGTTTCAGACTTGTGTTTCATTAAGTAAATATACCCATATCTACTTAAGTCATCAGTGAAGGTGAGAAAGTAACGATAACCACCGCGCGCCTCAATACTCATCGGACCGCACACATCAGTATGTATGATTTCCAATAAGTCACTTGCCCGTTCCATTGTTCCAGAGAACGGCGTTTTAGTCATCTTGCCCATGAGGCATGGCTCACATGTGTCAAGTGATTCAAAATCAAGTGACTCCAAAAGTCCATCAGCATGGAGCTTCCTCATGCGTTTTACGCCAATATGACCTAAACGGCAGTGCCACAAGAAAGTGGTATTATCATTATCAATTCTACATCTTTTGGCATCAATGTTATGAACATGTGTATCATTACTATCGAGATTCAATAAGAATAAACCCCTCACATTGGGTGCATGACCATAAAAGATATTACTCATATAAATAGAACAACCATTATTCTCTGATTTAAATGAGTAACCGTCTCGCAATAAACAAGATCCAGATATAATGTTCATGCTTAACGCAGGCACTAAATAACAATTATTCAGGTTCATCACTAATCCCGATGGTAATCGAAAAGCGAGCGTGCCGACGGCGATCACATCAACCTTGGAACCATTTCCCACGCGCATCGTCACTTCGTCCTTTGCCAGCCTCCGTCTATTCCGCAGTTCCTGTTTTGAGTTGCAAATATGAGCAACCGCACCGGTATCAAATACCCAGGCACTACAACGAGAGTTGGTAAGGTACACATCAATAACATGTATATCATATATACCTTGTTTGTTGTTGGCCGCCTTCTTGTCAGCCAAATACTTGGGGCAGTTCCGCTTCCAGTGTCCAGTTCCCTTGCAATGAAAACACACAGTTTCTGGTTTGGGTCCAGCCTTGGGTTTCTTCACGAGAGGAGCAACTGCTTTGCCACTCTTCTTGGAGTTACCCTTCTTACCCTTGCCATTTTTCTTGAAACTAGTGGTTTTATTGACCATCAACACTTGATGCTCCTTCTGAATTTCAGACTCAGCGGCTTTCACCATCGCAAACAGCTCGGCGACTGACTTGTTCATCCCGTGCATGTTATAGTTCAACACGAAGCTCTTGTAGCTAGGTGGCAATGATTGAAGAACTCTGTCAGTGATAGCCTCTGGCGGAAGGGGCATCCCCAATTCAGCCAGACGGGTGGAGTACCCAGACATTCTGAGTACATGATCACTGATAGACCCGTTCTCCTCCATCTTGCAAGCATAGAACTTATCGGAGATCTCATATCTCTCGATCCGGGCATTCTTCTGAAAGATAAACTTCAACTCCTGGAACATCTCATATGCTCCATGACGTTCAAAACGTCTTTGAAGTCCCGGTTCTAAGCCATACAATATTGCACATTGAACTATTGAGTAATCTTCAGAACGAGCCTGCCAGGCGTTCACAACGTCTAGAGACTCAACTGGAGCGGGTGGATCACCAAGCGGTGCATCAAGGACATAAGCCTTCTAGGAAGCCGTAAGGATAATCCTTAGATTACGGGCCCAGTCCACAAAGTTACTTCCATCATCTTTCAACTTAGCTTTCTCTAGGAACGCATTAAAATTCAGGGGTGCTACTGCGCGAGCCATGATCTACAACATAAATATTGCAAAGACAACTTGGACTATTGTTCAAGATAATGAGTTTAGTTAATCATATTACTTAAAAACTCCCACTCAAATTGACATCCCTCCGATCATTCGAGTGTAACATGATCCAAATCCACAAACTCAAGTCCGATCATCACGTGAGTTGAGGTGGTTTCAATGGTGAACATCTTCATGTTGATCATATCTACTATATGACTCATGTTCGACCTTTCGGTCTCTTGTGTTCCGAGGCCATGTCTGTACATGCTAGGCTCGTCAAGTTTAACCCGAGTGTTCCGCACGTGCAACATGGCTTACACCCGTTGTATGTGAACGTAGAGTCTATCACACCCGATCATCACGGCGTGTCTCGAAACGACGAACTTTCGCAACGGTGCACACTTGGGGAGAACACAATTTTATCTTGAAATTTAAGTGAGGGATCACCTTATAATGCTACCGTCGTCCTAAGCAAAATAAGATGCATAAAAGGATTAACATCACATGCAAATCATAAGTGACATGATATGGCCATGAACTTGTGCTTTTGATCTCCATCTCCAAAGCACCGGCATGATCTCCATCGTCACCGGCATGACACCATGATCTCCATCATCTTGATCTCCATCAACGTGTCGCCATGAGGTTGTCGCGCCGACTGTTGCTTCCACGACTATTGCTAACTCATAGCGATAAAGTAAAGCAAAACGGCGAAAAAAATGAAAGACAACTCTATGGCTCCAGCCAGTTGCCGTACTCATCGACATGCAAGTCGTGATATTCTATACAACACATGATCATCTCATACATCACATATATCTCATCATGTACTTGGCCATATCACATCACAACATACCCTGCAAAAACAAGTTAGACGTCCTCTAATTGTTGTTGCAAGTTTTACGTGGCTGCTACGGGTTTGCAAGAACCGTTCTTACCTACGCAAAACCACAACGTGGTGTAGTGATTGCTTTTTGAACTTCTAAAAGAACCCTCTTCATTGAAATCGATTCAACTAAAGTGAGAGAGACAGACACCCGCTAGCCATCTTTATGCAACGAAGTTACATGTCAGTTGAAGGAACCGGTCTCTCGTAAGCGTACGAGTAATGTTGGTCCGGGCCGCTTCATCTCACAATACCGCCGAATCAAATATCAACTAGTAACGGCAAGCAATATGTATACACCCACGCCCACAACTCGTTTGTGTTCTACTCGAGATCTCATCTACGCATAGACCTAGCTCATGATGCCACTGTTGGGGAACGTTGCATGGGAAACAAAAATTTTCCTACGCACACACAAGATCTATCCATGGTGATGAGCATCTACGAGAGGGAGAGTGAATCTACATACCCTTGTAGATCGCTAAGTGGAAGCGTTAAGAAACGCGGTTGATGTAGTCGAACGTCTCCGCGATCCAAATCGCAAGTCGTCCCTCGATCCGATCACGAACTAGTGCCGAACGGACGGCACCTCCGCGTTCAACACACGTACGGCTTGATGACGCCTTCACCTCCTCGATCCAGCGAGCGATGGTGAAGTAGTAGATGAGTTCCGGCAGCACGACAGCGTGGTGATGGTGGTGAGGAACAATCTCTGCAGGGCTTCGCCAAGCACTACGGAGATTGTGACGGGAGAACTAGAGGGTTAGGGTTGCCGACACACGGCTTGGGAAATCTTAATGTGTCCCGTGTGCTAGCCCTGCCCCTCTATTTATATGTTGAGCCTTGGGGTCTAAACTTGGAGTAAAAGCCTCCTCCAGGTCGGTTTTGCCCGCACAAGGTCGGTTTGGCCCGCAGGGAAAGAGTCCAACTCGGATCCCTGCAGTATCGTGTACAAGCGGTAGTACCGCTTACGATAAGCGGTAGTACCGCCCGTAGCGGTAGTACCGCTTACGATAGGCGGTAGTACCGCCCGTAGCGGTAGTACCGCTTACGATAAGCGGTAGTACCGCCCCAGACGCCAGCAAAACTTCCTTTTGCACCTTGCCTAAGCCTCGTGGGCTTTACCCCTTGGCCCAAATAAAGTGTTCTCGTATCCGAACATTTCGGGATACATCCGGAACTTCTTCCGGTGAATTCCGGAACCCTTCCGGAAACCAAAACACTATTATCACATATATCAATCTTTACCTCCGGACTATTCCGGAGATCCTCGTCATGTCCGAGATCTTATCCGGGACTCCGAACAACCTTCGGTCACCAACAAAATAACTCAACTATACTAATCGTCACCAAACGTTAAGTGTGTAGACCCTGCGGGTTCGAGAACTATGTAGACATGACCGAGACACCTCTACGATCAATAACCAATAGCGGGACCTGGATGCCCATATTGGCTCCTACATATTCTACGAAGACCTTTATCGGTCGAACCTCTATGTCAAGGATTCAGTTAATCCCGTATACTGTTCCCTTTGTTCTTCGGTATGTTACTTGCCCGAGATTCGATCGTCGGTATCTCTATACCTAGTTCAATCTCGTTACTAGCAAGTCTCTTTACTCGTTCCGTAATACAAGATCTCGTGGCTAACACTTTAGTCACATTGCTTGCAAGGCTCATTGTGATGTTGTATTACCGAGTGGGCCCTGAGATACCTCTCCGTCACACGGAGTAAAAAATCCCAGTCTTGATCCATGCCAACCCAACAGACACCCTCGGAGATACCTGTAGAGCACCTTTATAGTCACCCAGTTACGTTGCGACGTTTGATACACACAAGGTATTCCTCCGATGTCAGGGAGTTGCACGATCTCATGGTCATAGGAACAGATACTTGACATGCAGAAAACAATAGCAATAAACTGACACGATCATATGCTATGTTCGTAGTTTGGGTCTTGTCCATCACATCATTCTCCTAATGATGTGATCCCGTTATCAAATGACATCTCATGTCAATGGCTAGAAAACCTTAACCATCTTTGATCAACGAGCTAGTCAACTAGAGGCTTACTAGGGACACAGTGTTGTCTATGTACCCACACATGTATTTGAGTTTCCAATCAATACAATTATAGCATGGATAATAAACGATTATCATGAACAAGGAAATATAATAATAACCAATTTATTATTGCCTCTAGGGCATATTTCCAACATGGTGAACTACTCACGCATCATCGGAAGGGCAGCAAGGTTGATGTAGAGGCCCTCCGTGATCGAATCCCCCTCCGGTAGAGTACCAGAAAACGTCCCCAGATGGGATCTCGAAGAAACAGACACTTGCGGTGGCGGAAAAAGTGTTTTGGGTGGCTCTCTATTGGTTTCCCGATTTTAGAGAATTTATAGAGCTGGAATTAGGTTAAATGGAGTTAACGTGGGCCCACAAGCTACCAGGGCGCGGCCCCCCTGGGCGCGCCCTGGTGGCTTGTGCCCCACGTTTCTTCCTTCTGGCTCTCTCCCGAAGCTTCCAGGGTCTCTTTTGTCTAGAAAAAAATTGTCAAAAAGTTTCGTGGCATTTGGACTTCGTTTGGTATTGATTTCCTGGAAAACCAAAAACAAGCAGAAAATAGCAACTGGCACTTGGCACTAGGTTAATAGGTTAGTCCCAGAAAATGATATAAAATAGCATATAAATGCATAATAAACATCCAAGATTGATATTATAATAGCATGGAACAATAAAAAATTATAGATACGTTGGAGACGTGTCAGAGCGCACCGCCACGAAATTTTGGTCGCCGGAGTTGCTCCGGCGACGACGCTGATGTGGCCGGCCACGTGGACCCCTCTGGGTTACTGGCAAAGGGGCCCCACGGGACCAGTTGACCCAGTCAATGGCTGACTTGGCAGCGCCCAGTCACTGCCAGTGGGTCCCCCGTGGGCCCTGTTGACTGGTCAGTTGGTCAGTTGACCGCTGACGCAATGATGACGCCCTGATGACGGCATATTTCCTTTTCTATTGAATTTATTAATTAAAATAAATTCAGAATATTGCTAAAACTTTGAAAATTAATATAAATTCAACCATAACTCCGATGAAAATGTTTTATATACGAAAAATGCTCAGAAAAATATGACGAATCCGATTACGCCACCCACATACATGTCAGCCCCCTCTAACACTGCAAACGTGGAACCTTCCCCTCCGGTTCATCTGTTTGACAGATGCCTAAAGTCGGGAAATATCCTCAGATATTTTCCCGCCCCGCCTGCAACGTGTAGTGCTGCATTAGGTCACCCCTAGCACAGCCTATTGCCATGCCATGCATCTGTGTTGCTTTTGTTTGCTTTGTATTTATTGTTTCTTCCCCCTCTTCTCTCCGGTAGACTCCGATACTGATGCTGCTCCGAGTACGACTACGCCCTTGACGATCAGTCCCTTTCAGCAGAGCTTCCAGGCAAGCAAACCCCCCTTGATCATTCCTATATCGCCCATTCTTTCCCTCTTATGCTTGCATTAGATTTTGCTACTGTATTAGATAGCTCCTATTTCTGATGCATAGCCTGCTTTTGTAACCTGCTGTTGTTACCTTACCTGTTATCCTATATGCTTAGTATAGGTTGGTTAGTGATCCATCAGTGGCCCGCACCTTGTCCATGTTGCCTTGCTTCCGGATGTTTCGATCAATGTGATCGATGTGCTGAGACCGACACATCACCGCACACCCCCTTAGTTGTACGACTCTGCATAGCTACTATCGAGTGCCGAGGGTGATACCTCATAACTCACTCCTGATGATGGTTCTGTAGTGTAGCTAATCGGTTGTGGACCATCGAGGGTGATTCCTCATCCACCACCTCCGACTACGACTCTGTCGTGCAACCCCTCAAGTGTGGACCATCGAGGGTGATTCCTCCAAAGTTCACCTTGACGGATAGATCGAGTGGGAATCCATCGAGGGTGATTCCTCGGACTTCCCTCTTGATGTCACGGACACACTGTTACTGTTACCTGTTGCCCCTTTTACTGTTACTGTTGCTGCGGGACTAAAGGGACAGGAGGTACCACCCCGGTTGAGGTGGACCTGAGTTCCCGACAGTCTCTTGTGAGTCGGGTTGACCTGGAGGGTACCCGCAAGATAATTACGAGGCGCGGCCGGGCAGACAGAGACCGCCCCAGGAGAGGGATGGGCCTGGCCCTTGCCGTAAGTCCTCGAGACGGGGCGACAGGAGCACTGATCGTCACCGCGAGCTCCCAACACACTAATGGGTTTGGATATGTGATCTGAGTAGGCCTCTGGACTTTTTCGCACTGACCACCACGCGGGAATAAGTATGGGCACTCGGCGTCATATGTTCTTCCGAAAGCTCTTCAGATGTCGTAGTTCAGAGATGCGGGCTGCATGTTGGGGTGGACAGTAACCGCCCGCGCTTGTATTAAGATGGTGGGTCTGGTCCCCGGCCAGTCGCGCAATGCGCAAGAGTGCAAAGGGCGATGGGCCGGGACCCCTGAGCGCTTAGGATGTAGACCGGCGTGCTGATCTCTCTGTTGAGTCTAGGTAGGGCTGCGGTGTGTCGATCAGCCGAGGCCGGGCATGACCCGATAAAAGTGTGTCCGGCCAGAGTTAATCGAGCGTGTTGGGTGACACGTCTCCAACGTATCTATAATTTTTGATTGTGCCATGCTGTTCTAAAATCAATCTTGGATATTTTTATAATCATTTACAGCAATTTTATATCATTTTTGGAGACTAACCTATTAACTCAGCGCCTAGTGCCAGTTGCTGTTTTCTGCCCTGTTTTTGTTTTACAGAAAATCAATACCAAACGAAGTCCAAATGCCACAAAACTTTTTGGAGATTTTTTATTGGAGAAGATAAACACTAGAAGCTTTGGGAGGAGGCCAGAAGACCTTGGTGGGGCCTGCGAGCCACCAGGGCGCGCCTGGGGGGGCAGGCGCGCCCTGGTGCCTCGTGGGGCCCACCAAGCTCCGTTTGACCTAATTCCAGCACTATAAATTCCAGAAAAACCAGAAACCCTCAGGGGAGTCCACGAAATACTTTTTACGCCGCCGCAAGTTTCTGTTCCAGAGAGATCCCATCTGGGGTCCTTCTCCGGTGATCTGCCGGAGGGGGAATCGATCACGGATACGTCAACCTTGCTGCCCTTCCGATGATGCGTGAGTAGTTTACCACAGACCTTCGGGTCCATAGGCAGTAGCTAGATGGCTTCTTCTCTCTTTTTGATCTTCAATACAATGTTCTCCTTGATGTTCTTGGAGTTCTATACGATGTAATCACCTTTTGCGGTGTGTTTGTTGGGATCCGATGAATTGTGAGTTTATGATCAGATTATCCATGAAATTATTTGAGTCTTTGCTGCACTCTTTTATGCATGATTATTATAGCCTCATATTTCTTCTCCGATCTATTGATTTGGTTTGGCCAACTGAGTTGATTTATCTTGCCATGGGAAGAGGTGCTTTGTAGTGGGTTCGATCTTGCAGTGCTCAATCCCAGTGAGAGAAAGGGACATGACACGTATGTATCGTTGCTACTAAGGGTAAAAAGATGGGGTTTATTTATGTCTGTATTCACTCATGGGTTTTACTTTGTCTACATCATGTCATCGTTCTTAAGGCATTACTCCGTTCTTTATTGGACTTAATACTCTAGATGCATGTTGGATAGCGGTCGATGTGTGGAGTAATAGTAGTAGATGCAGGCAGGAGTCGGTCTTCTAATCTTGGACGTGATGCCTATATACATGATCATTGCCTTGGATATCGTGATGATTATTTGCTTTTCTATCAATTGCCCAACAGTAATTTGTCTACCCACCGTATGCTATTTTCTCGAGAGAAGCCTCTAGTGAAACCTATGGCCCCCGGGTCTATCTATCTCATATTACTAAAACCCTAAAAATATTGCTGCCATCTTTCTTTTATTTATTTTATTTTGTATTTTAGTTTCAATCTATCAATCTATCATATACAATTTAATCTTATAATCTTACCGCCAAGGGATTGACAGCCCCTTGTTTGCGTTGGGTGCAAGGATTTGTTGTTTGTCTGCGCAGGTGCTGCTAACGAGGTGTTGTGTGATTCTCCTACTGGTTCGATAACCTTGGTTTCATAATCGAGGGAAATACTTATCTCTACTATGCTGCATCATCCCTTCCTCTTCGGGGAAATACAAACGCAAGCTACAAGTAGCAGGAAGAATTTCTGGCGCCGTTGCCGGGGAGACATCATCAACATCTATCAAGTACCTTTGCACAAACTCTCATCTCCTTGCATTTATTTTATTTGCCATTTGCCTCTCGTTTTCATCTCCCCCACTTCTAAAATGTTTTTACAAAAATACAAAAATATTTTCCGTTTGCCTTTTTCTTGTTTGCTTGTTTGCTTTCATGTTATCTTGTTTAATCATGATGTCCCGAGAGAATTATCATGATACTTCTTATTATAAAATTTTATCCAAAATTGAGAAAAATACTGAAGATTACATGACTACGCAGTTTGAGCACAACAAATTTTTTACCGAGGAACTTAAAGAACACTCTATTTTGTTGGATGCTATTTCAAAACAACTCGATGATGTTAGTAAAGAAGTTGCTAGTCTTCAATCTCAATTTGCTCTTATTGAAAATTTGCTAGGAAATTTTTTTGATGCGCAAGCTACGCTAGTAAATCAAATGGCAGCTAAGCCGGAATCATTAGAACATAGTAATGATGAGGGTATTAAAATGATTGGTGTTTCATCTATTGATTCTTTGTTTAGCAATATGAAACTTGATGAAAAGGGAACTGAAGACGAGTCAACTTTACTTAGTAGGCGTTCCCATAATTCGGAGGGTGAAAATCTTAATGAAAAAATTGCTAAAAGTGGGATTGGAGAGGTAAAAACTTTAAATAGCGATGTGCCCACTCTCTTGGATTACAAAGATTTTAATTATGATAATTGTTCTTTGATTGAATGCATTTCTTTGTTACAATCCATGTTAAATTCACCCAACGCTTATGAGCAAAACAAGGCTTTTACTAGACACATCGTAGAAGCAATGATGAAAGCGTTAGAAGAAAAGCTAGAACTAGAAGTTTCAATTCCTAGAAAATTATATGATGAATGGGAACCCACCATTAAATTAAAAATTAAAAATTATGAGTGCAATGCTTTATGTGATTTGGATGCTAGCGTTTCCACAATTCCAAAATCATTATGTGATGTGCTAGGTCTTACCAATATAGATGAATGTTCTCTTAATTTGCACTTGGCGGATTCTACTATTAAAAAGCCTTTGGGTAGAATTAATGATGTTCTTATTCTTGCAAATAGAAATTATGTGCCCATTGATTTTATTGTTCTTGATATTGAATGCAATTCTTCTTGCCCCATAATACTTGGTAGACCGTTCTTACGAACTATAGGTGCCGTTATTGATATGAAAGAGGGGAATATAAAATTTCAATTTCCATTAAAGAAGGGTATGGAGAATTTCCCTAGGAAAAGAATTAAAGCACCATATGAATCAATTATGAGGGCCACTTATGGAATCAACTTGAAAGATGACAATACTTGAAATTATGCATTATGCCTAGCTAGGGACATAAAACAATAGCGCTTGTTGGGAGGCAACCCAATGAATAAAATAAATTTTTGCCATAAGTTTCTGTTATGGTGTGTTTTTACTGTCATGCTACTGGTATGATAGTGTTTTTGTGTTTTTAATTAGTGTTTGTGCCAAGTCAAGCCTTTAGGATGATTTGGAAGATAGTATAATTGATACTGTTTGAAAACAGAAAGTTTTGTGTCCAGTGCTGGAATTTTGTGTTTTCTCTGGAAAGTCATAACCTTCTGAATTTTTTACAAAATATTGATATATGAATTTTCTACGTTTCCCTAATTTTTCAGAATTTTTGGAGTTACAGAAGTTTGACCATAATTCAGATCTCTACAGACTGTTCTGTTTTTGACAGATTCTGTTTTTGATGCAGTACTTGCTTGTTTTGATGAATCTATGGATTGTATCGGGGGGTATAAGCGATGGTGAAGTTAGAGTACAGTAGGTATAATGCAAAAATAAAATATGAATGGGTTTTCAACAGTACTTATAGTAGTGATTTATTTTTTTATACTAACGGATCTCACGAAGGTTTTGTTGAGTTTTGTGTGATTGAAGTTTTCAAGTTTTGGGTGAGATCACGATGGATGAAGGAATACGGAGTAGTAAAAGCCTAAGCTTGGGGATGCCCGAGGCACCCCAAGGTAATATTCAAGGAAGACTCAAGCGTCTAAGCTTGGGGATGCCCCGGAAGGCATCCCCTCTTTCTTCTACCAACCATCGGTAATTTTACTTGGAGCTATATTTTTATTCGTCACATGATATGTATTTTGCTTGGAGCATCTTGTATGATATGAGTCTTTGCTTTGTTTGCTTTTTAGTTTGTCACAATCATCTTTGCTGCACACACCTATCTTGAGAGAGCCACATGTTTATCATCATAATTTGTTAGAATACTCTATGTGCTTCACTTAAATTTTTTGAGCTAGGAAGTTGCTCTAGTGCTTCACTTAAATCTTTTTGAGCACGGTGGTGGCTATATTTTGAAGAAATAAACTCTCATGCTTCACTTATATTATTTTGAGAGTTGATTAAAATTTTGAAGAAATAAACTCTCATGCTTCACTTATATTATTTTGAGAGTTGATTAAAATTTTAAAGAAATGAATTCTCATGCTTCACTTATATTATTTTGAGAATTGATAAGATTAAAATTTTAAAGAAATGAATTCTCATGCTTCACTTATATTATTTTGAGAATTGATAAGATTGAAATTTTGAAGAAATATTTGCACTCTCATGCTTCACTTAAATCTTTTTGAGAGATGATGATAGTAACGGTAATTTGCACAAGTTATGAAGTTGGTCCCAAAGTGATGAATATTCAAGAGGGATATAAATAAAAACTTTCATATAGATCATTGGATATGATGAGTGTGATTCCTTGCAATAGTTTTGCGATATGGAAATGATGATATGTGAGTCATGTTAGTGAGTAATTGTGATTTAGTAAGAATATTAGTGTTAATGCATGCACGTTAGGTCAATAGTTATGCAATGAAATTATATCCTACTTATGGTGCATTATTCGGTGTTAGTTATGTTCAATGCATGTTTATGACCGTTTTCGTTTTTTTCTTGGTTGCTTCTCAATCTATTTGCTAGCCTTCATTTGTACTAAGCAGAAATACTGCTTGTGCATCCAAAATCCTTAAACCCAAGTTGTGCCAAATGAGTCCACTATACCTACCTATATGCGGTATTTCAATGCCGTTCCAAGTAAATTTGCGTGTGCCAACTCTAAATTTCAAAATAATTTTTTCTGTTTTGTGTGCCCGTACCGCTCATGAAGCGGCAGGGGGTGGCCATTATTTTCCATGCTAGGTGTGTTATTCTCACGATGAGTGTTTATTCACTTGTCATTGCACGAGAGAATGGTTGGTAATAGGGATGCCCAGTCCCACATGAATCAAAATTAATAACAACAAAATTCCTTGGAATGTGATGGTATGGAGGGCACCAGTGGATACGGCTAGCCATGGATTGTGAAAGAATTGGTGGAAAGGAAATAAACTTTACTTTTTGTTTGGGAACCACCTATGATGTGTCTAGCATGGAAGATAATGGGAATTCTCGGTCGTTTTCGTTGACAGGAAAAGCATGCCTCTCAAAATATTTTTCTCTTTAATTTCAGCTTTGAGCTCTGGCACATTTGACAAATCTCTGCTTCCCTCTGCGAAGGGCCTATCTATTTACTTTTATGCAATTTTTATTTTTATTTGAGTCTCCATCTTCTCTCACAAAAGCACCAACTAGAGAGCACTATTGTCATACTTGTGCATTGGATGTAGCTAATATTTGAGTGTGTTTCATGAATGGATCAATGATTGAGCATAATGGGCTAGGGATAACTTTAGCGTTGATATTTTGAAAGACATGGTTGCTTGTTAGCATGCTTGAGTATTTATGTTTTCATGTCAAACTATAGACTATTGCTTTGAATCATACAAGTCCGATGTCCATGCTACAAAAGAAAAGAATATGTGATGAATATGTTAGGCAGCATTCCACATCAAAAATTCTGTTTTTATCATTTACCTACTCGAGGACGAGCAGTAATTAAGCTTGGGGATGCTGATACGTCTCCAACGTATCTATAATTTTTGATTGTTCCATGCTGTTATAATATCAATCTTGGATGTTTTTATAATCATTTACAACAATTTTATATCATTTTTGGAGACTAACCTATTAACTCAGTGCCTAGTGCCAGTTGCTGTTTTCTGCCCTGTTTTTGTTTTACAGAAAATCAATACCAAACGAAGTCCAAATGCCACGAAACTTTTTGTAGATTTTTTATTGGAGAAGATAAACACTAGAAGCTTCGGGAAGAGGCCAAAAGACCCTGGTGGGGCCCACGAGCCACCAGGGCGCGCCTGGGGGGGGCAGGTGCACCCTGGTGCCTCGTGGGGCCCACCAAGCTCAGTTTGACCTAATTCCAGCACTATAAATTCCAAAAAAATCAGAAACCCTCAGGGGAGTCCACGAAATACTTTTTACGCCGCCGCAAGTTTCTGTTCCAGAGAGATCCCATCTGGGGTCCTTCTTCGGTGATCTGCCGGAGGGGGAATCGATCACGGAGGGGCTCTACATCAACCTTGCTGCCCTTCCGATGATGCGTGAGTAGTTTACCATAGACCTTCGGGTCCATAGGCAGTAGCTAGATGGCTTCTTCTCTCTTTTTGATCTTCAATACAATGTTCTCCTTGATGTTCTTGGTGTTCTATCCGATGTAATCACTTTTTGCGGTGTGTTTGTTGGGATCCGATGAATTGTGAGTTTATGATCAGATTATCCATGAAATTATTTGAGTCTTTGCTGCACTCTTTTATGCATGATTATTATAGCCTCGTATTTCTTCTCCGATCTATTGATTTGGTTTGGCCAACTGAGTTGATTTATCTTGCCATGGGAAGAGGTGCTTTGTAGTGGGTTCGATGTTGTGGTGCTCAATCCCAGTGACAGAAAGGGACATGACACGTATGTATCATTGCTACTAAGGGTAAAAAGATGAGGTTTATTCATGTGTTTATTGACTCGTGGGTTTTACTTTGTCTACATCATGTCATCGTTCTTAAGGCATTACTCCGTTCTTTATTGGACTTAATACACTAGATGCATGCTGGATAGCGGTCGATGTGTGGAGTAATAGTAGTAGATGCAGGCAGGAGTCGGTCTACTAATCTTGGACGTGATGCCTATATACATGATCATTGCCTTGGATATCGTCATGATTATTTGCTTTTCTATCAATTGCCCAATAGTAATTTGTCTACCCAGCGTATGCTATTTTCTCGAGAGAAGCCTCTAGTGAAACCTATGGCCCCCGGGTCTATCTATCTCATATTACTAAAACCCTAAAAATATTGCTGCCATCTTTCTTTTATTTATTTTATTTTGTATTTTAGTTTCAATCTATCAATCTATCATATACAATTTAATCTTGCAATCTTACCGCCAAGGGATTGACAACCCCTTGTTTGCGTTGGGTGCAAGGATTTGTTGTTTGTGTGCAGGTGCTGCTAACGAGGTGTTGTGTGATTCTCCTATTGGTTCGATAACCTTGGTTTCATAATCAAGGGAAATACTTATCTCTACTGTGCTGCATCATCCCTTCCTCTTCGGGGAAATACCAACGCAAGCTACAAGTTGCATTGGGTAAGTTGATGCACCCCTATAGGGAAGTATATCTATTCGAATAGCCGTGTCCACGGTAACGGACGCTCAGAGTTGTATCCTGATCTAATACAACTAAAACTGGATATTTGTGATGCTAATTAATATGTTAGCTCCGGGATTGCTTTCTCACGGGGTAGTCGAGGAAGGATCTGTCGGCCTTACTACAATTTACTTATTACTTTATTATATGTTGTTCTACTCTCTTCTACTGCTGCAAGACGCTACAAGATGCTAGTCTTTGTTAGGCTAGGCCTTCCCCCTATTTTGGCATTCTGCAGTTTAGTCCACAGATAAAGCCCCTTCTTTGATAATGATGCATACCTAGATTAGTTCTGATGTAAGTCTTGCGAGTACTTTGGATGAGTACTCACGGTTGCTTTGCTACCTCTTTTCCCCTCTACCCGATTGCTGCGATCAGATGGCGGAGCCCAGGAGATAGCCGACCCCGTCGACGACGACTACTACCCCGACGGAGCCTATTACTACGTGGAGACCGACGACCAGGAGTAGTTTCGGAGGCTCCCAGGCAGGAGACCTGCGCCTTTTCGATCTAGATGTCGTTGTTTTGCTCAGCCTTCTTAAGGCAAACTTCTTTACTTTTATGTCTGTACTCAGATATTGTTCCTTCCGCTGACTCTTGTACTCAAGCTTATGTATTCGAGCCCTCGTGGCCCCTGGCTTGTAATATAAAGCTTGTATGGCTTTAATTTGTGTCTAGAGTTGTGTTGTTATATCTTCCCGTGAGTCTCTGATCTTGATCGTGTGCATTTGCGTGTATGATTAGCACACGATTGAGTCGGGGGCATCACAAGTTGGTATCAGAGCCAACTGCCTGTAGGTAGCCCCCTTTCCAACTCCTTGGCCGAAGTTGAGTCTAGTCTCCCAAAACTGTTTTACTAACATGGCTGTGTGGCTTACGGGCCCACGTCGCCAATGGGTGGTATTAGGATCGTTTATACCTCTTCTTTACTCTGGGACTCTGACCTCTCTTCTATTCGGGTTAAAGGTTTTGCTAACTCTAACACTAGGTTCTCATAACCACTTCATCCCGGAGAGCCCCTCGTTCCAGATGATCGCTTGGTTCACCAGAAGATTCCGAAGATACTCTTCGATGTTTTCCCGAGACCCTTGTGCCCACCGCCTTTGTAATTCTCTACCACCGATAAATCCTTATGGATAACTACATACACTTGTCATTCATACTTTCATTCCCAGTTACTCTTGTTATTACAAGATACCCCGAAATGCTCTCCGTTGTTCCGAGAATCCTTTGTGCCTACTGCCTTGTAGCTTCTTTTCGCACTGCGAATAATTCCTCACGCTTACCGGGGATCTGTTCATCCCCAGTTGTTCATGTGTTTCACAAAATTCTTTGAAATACTATTCGATCTTTCGAAAATCCTCAGTAGCCTATTGCTCATGAAATACTTGCCTTCTTGCATTATGGTTAATTCCATATGTCTAGTAATCTTCGTTGGCATCACTTGTCTTTGTCATTTTGAATCCCTTGATTCAATCTGCTGCGAATGCTCGCTATCATCAGTTAATTCCTAGAATTCATCCTTCCGGCTCAGACGTCATTTTGAACATGAGCTGGTTCTCGACCAATCAAGTTGCAATTGATTGATCATCTAGTTCTATTCAACTTACTCATCTTTTGATCAGAGCATCTGCTTCTGATCCCTTGATTTGGAAATCATAATTCCTTTGTACTTAAGCGTCAAATTATTCAGATGTTTCTATAACCTGATGCATTTGCATTCTTCCTTCTTCTGGTTGAGTACCGATACTCACATCAGATCCTTTGCCGACCACCTGACCCATTGTTGGATTATTACCCAACAGTGTCCTTCATATTCAATAATTCTTACTACATCCTTGTTGTTTATGAGTCTGTATTCAACCTTGTCATTTCCAGCCGATCGGCTACATAATTATCGTGCTAATTTTAACTGTGCTACCTGGTCCTCCTTCCCGATGCACATTTCTGACAATGGGCTAAGCCTGTGTCAAACTCTCATCATCATATCATTTTGCTTACACAACATGAATCCGAGCGTCATATCCATGGTTCCGTTGACCTTGAACCTCATTCCATCTGCTTTGACCATCTTACTGTTCGATTTCATTTTCATGAAACCCTCGACAAATGTGTCGTGATCATCATCAACCTTTTGACCTCTTCTGAGATGTCAATCGTATTCATGGTGAGAAATATCATCCTTGCCCCTCGATGATTTGTGTTATCAACAACAACATCCTTGACTTCCTGCCAACCCAGACTTGGTCATGTTTTGGTTATACCTTACGCTCCTTGATATTCTTGAAATTGTTCCCTAGTGTCTCTTGTAATCTTCAGACCCAACGTTTACTTGAAACACCATATCATTGCTACCCCGAAGCATGACTGTGGTACTCCAAACATCAACAAGGACATTGGAAGCGCAATGCTAAATATTCCTTGTTCAATTATCCACACACCGTTGTATGGGTAACATCATGATTTTCCTCACCCCGTTATCTAAATGAATCTTGTACCTGCTGTATTGTCATGTATATCATGCTCTGCTTGTTCTTGTGAAGGATATACTCTTAACATTTGAGTATAATCACATTTTCCTTTCCATTCGTCTGTTTAACTTTTCTTGTGATTTGTTTGATCTAAGCAGTAATAATTCCCTGCTTATGACAACACCCCTGGTGTACAATCTTGTCGGTAAGACTCTGTTACTATTGTTGATGACATTCCGGTAACCGCCGATGGACGAGAACTTTGCCTATTGGTCCACCTCGTATTAATGAGCAGGAAAATGGTTCTCTTCATTCCCTGCCCTTGGTACCGACGTTGTTGCCGACATAGCTGACAAGCTATCTTCTGACATGCCTTGTTGTCGTGACGGTGTAAGATGTCACCATCCTCCCTACTCTCGATTGACACTCACCACAGTTCCACAGGATCGAAACCTGACTCTCCTGTACATCCTTGTTTCCAAAGTTATTCCTCGCGCTTGGCTTCGTATGTAATTCACGAGCCACCTTCCTTGGAATGATCTATTCTCGTATCAGACGCAATATTTATTTCCGTTGCTCTGAACCCCCTTTCACACTCTATTTCAGGCATCAACGATTGCCTATCTGCTTGAAACTTCCTATTGTGTCTTATTACTTTGCTCTCGATGTTTTCTTAAGTTTCAATTCGAGAGATACTTTCTTCCACACTCCCTGAGTTATCCACCAAATACTCAACCTTGCACGGTCTGTTCTCCCGAAGATCCCCCTTACTCCACCTCTTAAATCTCGGGACGAGATTTCTTGTAGTGGAGGAGATTTGTAACACCCCCAGTGTCAAGCTACAGTGACCTCATGCTAATGATGCCATGTCATCATGCTTTTCTAATCCAAATATGCCACTTGTCCAAAATCATAGCCAAATTCCCATTTGAAATGCATGTCAGATATTTACTTCATCTGTCATGCAATCAAAATAGTTCATTATTTGGCAAATATTCCCTAAATAATTGTCATGTTGAAACCTACCTCTTTTGGATTCCAAAAATGCCCCTGGCAATTAATTCAGTGGTCCAACAACATTTATTTTGGTCTCTTCAATTTCTAAAAATGCTAAACCTTCTCCTGTTGGCCCCAAACTTTTTGTGCCACCTAGCAAGGTTATGCTTGATTTTTGTGCAAAGTTCCACACCTAACAAAATTCATTTGATAGCTCAACTAATTGCAACAGTAGCTATTTCTTTTCTGAAAAAGGAAAACAGACAGAAAATATACTGTGCACTTAGGCCCAGCCGTGCACAGTACAGCCCATTCCACTCACCCTGTCTTCTCCCTCCTTCTGTTCATCCTCCCGCGCGCTGTCGCCTGCGCACGCGTTCGCCGCGCCGGCCCCCCTCTCCTCTGCTCGACAACGGTCTGCTACAGCGCTCGCGGAGGGGATAAGGACCCCTCCTCGCCCTCATGGCGAACCCTAACCCTCTCTCCCTCTCTCTGCCTCGCTCTCCTCTTTCGCCCGAACGCACCGATGGCCGCTCCTCCGTAAACCACGTGGCCACCGAGCCCCTGGCGCCTCACCAGCGTGCCCGTCCGCCTTCCTTCCAACCGCCTCATTGTCTGGTACCTCCTGTTGGAGACAAGAGCCACCACATCGCCCGGACGCCGTCGTCTTCCACCTCCGGCCACGGGATGTCCACCGCAACGGCTCGTCGTCTCCAGGCCTCCCCGAGCCCGCTGCCATCCCCTACAAGACCGTCGTGAGCACCCTCACGTTTCCCCCTTAGCTCGAGCTCGGATTCGAGCTCTGGCGTTGCATCATCCTCGGTTTGCTCCGGCTGCCGCCATGGCCATGGAGCTCAGTGCTCTCAGTCACGCTCTGCACGAACCAGCCGCTTTGGCATGTTCCTGGTGAACCACTGCTGCCGCCTAGCTAGCTAGTTTGCACGCTCGCGTTGCGGTTCACTGTTTCCGTGAAGGCCCGAGCTCCAGCGCCGCCTGCCGTCGTCGTGGTGCACGATTCCGGCCACTTCAGCCCCCGCGACCGCCGCCGTTAGATGCGCGAGAGCGCCCGTGTCCCGTAGAGCCAAACCCCGGGTCCGGAGACCCACAGTAGCCAAATCCCGGCCACCTTCCGAGCGCGCCGCCGTGAATTTTGGTCGCCAGAGTTGCTCCGGCGACGGCGCTGATGGGACCGGCCACGTGGACCCCTCTGGGTCACTGGCAAAGGGGCCCCACGGGCCAAGTTAACCCAGTCAACGGCTGACTGGGCAGCGCCCAGTCACTGCCAGTGGGTCCCCCGTGGGCCCTGTTGACTGGTCAGCTGGTCAGTTGACCGCTGACGTAATGATGACGCCCTGATGACATCATATTTCCTTTTCTGTTGAAGTTATTAATTAAAATAATTTCAGAATATTGCTAAACTTTGAAAATTAATATAAATTCAACCGTAACTCCGATGAAAATGTTTTATATACGAAAAACGCTCAGAAAAATATGACGAATCCAATTACACCACTCACATACATGTCAGCCCCCTCTAACACTGCAAATGTGGAACCTTCCCCTCCGGTTCATCTGTTTGACAGATGCCTAAAGCCGGGGAAATATCCTCAGATATTTTCCCGCTCCGCCTGCAATGTGTAGTGCTGCATTAGGTCACCCCTAGCACAGCCTATTGCCATGCCATGCATCTATGTTGCTTTTGTTTGCTTTGTATTTATTGTTTCTTCCCCCTCTTCTCTCCGGTAGACTCCGAGACTGACGCTGCTCCCGAGTATGACTACGCCCCTGACGATCAGTCCCTTTCAGTAGAGCTTCCAGGCAAGCAAACCCCCCTTGATCATTCCTATATCGCCCATTCTTTCCCTCTTATGCTTGCATTAGATTTTGCTACTGTATTAGATAGCTCCTATTTCTGATGCATAGCCTGCTTTTGTAACCTGCTGTTATTACGTTACCTGTTATCCTATATGCTTAGTATAGGTTGGTTAGTGATCCAGCAGTGGCCCCGCACCTTGTCCGTGTTGCCTTGCTTCTGGATGTTTCGATCAATGTGATCGATGTGCTGAGACCGACACATCACCGCACAGCCCCTTAGTTGCACGACTCTGCAGAGCTACTATCAAGTGCCGAGGGTGATACCTCGTAACTCACTCTTGATGATGGCTCTGTAGTGTAGCTAATCGGTTGTGGACCATCGAGGGTGATTCCTCATCCACCACCTCCGACTACGACTCTGTCGTGCAACCCCTCAAGTGTGGACCATCGAGGGTGATTCCTCCAAAGTTCACCTTGACGGATACATCGAGTGGGAATCCATCGAGGGTGATTCCTTGGACTTCCCCCTTGATGTCACGGACACACTGTTACTGTTACCTGTTGCCCCTTCTACTGTTACTATTGCTGCGGGACTGAAGGGACAGGCGGTACCACCCCGGTTGAGGTGGACCTGAGTTCCCGACAGTCTATTGTGAGTCGGGTTGACCTGGAGGGTACCCGCGAGATAATTACGAGGCGCGGCCGGGCTGGCAGAGATCGCCCCAGGAGAGGGATGGGCCTGGCCCTTGCCGCAAGTCCTCGAGACGGGGCGACAGGAGCACTGATTGTCACCGCGAGCTCCCAACACACTAATGGGTTTGGATATGTGATCTGAGTAGGCCTTTGGCCTTTTTCGCATTGACCACCACGCGGGAATAAGTATGGGCACTCGGCGTCGTATGTTCTTCCGAAAGCTCTTAAGATGTCGCAGTTCAGAGATGCGGGCTGCATGTTGGGGTGGACGGTAACCGCCGGCGCTTGTATTAAGGGGGTGGGTCTGGTCCCCGGCCAGTCGCGCAATGCGCAGGAGTGCAAAGGGCGATGGGCCCATACCACTAAGTGCTTAGGATGTAGACCGGCATGTTGACCTCTCTGTTGAGTCTAGGTAGGGCTGCGGTGTGTCGATCAGCCGAGGCCGGGCATGACCCGATAAAAGTGTGTCTGGCCGGAGTTAATAGAGCGTGTTGGGTAAGTTGGTGCACCCCTGCAGGGAAGTATATCTATTCGAATAGCCGTGTCCATAGTAACGGACACTCAGAGTTGTATCCCGATCTAATACAACTAAAACTAGATATTTGTGATGTTAATTAATATGTTAGCTCCGGGATCGCTTTCTCGCGGGGTAGTCGAGGAAGGATCTCTGGGCCTTGCTACAACTTACTTATTACTTTACTATATGATGTTCTACTCTCTTCTATTGCTGCAAGACGCTGCAAGATGCTAGTCTTCGTTAGGCTAGGCCTTCCCCCTATTCTGGCATTCTGCAGTTTAGTCCACAGATACAGCCCCTTCTTTGATAATGATGCATACCTAGATTAGTTCTGATGTAAGTCTTGCGAGTACTTTGGATGAGTACTCACGATTGCTTTGCTACCTCTTTTCCCCTCTACCCGATTGCTGCGATCAGATGGCGGAGCCCAGGAGACAGCCGACCCCGTCGATGACTACTACTACCCCGACGGAGCCTACTACTACATGGAGACCGACGACCAGGAGTAGTTTCGGAGGCTCCCAGGCAGGAGGCCTGCGCCATTTCGATCTAGATGTCGTTGTTTTGCTCAGCCTTCTTAAGGCAGACTTGTTTACTTTTATGTCTGTACTCAGATATTGTTGCTTCCGCTGACTCTTGTACTCGAGCTTATGTATTCGAGCCCTTGTGGCCCCTGGCTTGTAATATAAAGCTTGTATGACTTTAATTTGTGTCTAGAGTTGTGTTGTGATAACTTCCCGTGAGTCTCTGATCTTGATCGTGTGCATTTGCGTGTATGATTAGCACATGATTGAGTCGGGGGCGTCACAGTAGTCTTCATTCTCATCAATGTAGCTCCAGTTTACCCATCTCATGTCACTGACAATTGGTTTCTTGTCAAGCAGCACAGTCTTATAAAAGTCTTGTTGCTCTCGAGTGTGAAACCTGTAGTCACAAGCTGTCCTTCGACTAATAGCATAAGGATCTGACTCTCTCCATTTCCTCAGACCACTATCTCTTCTAGCTTTCATGTTTTCAGCAGTAGGGTGAGCATCATCATGTTCAGGCAACTTGGGCCTTAGCTTCTTGAGCACAAGTGTTTCATCACTAATATCAGCTTCAGGCACTGGGGCCTTGTTTTTCTCTTTGGCTGAGACATCTCTGGTAGTCTTTCTGGGTTTGGTAGTTGTAGTTTTCTTGGGTTTGGAAGAGGTGCTGGACTTTATTGCATCTGCCATGAGCTTTTGTTGCTTGGCAGGAGGTGGGTTTGCTGCTGGTTGTTCTTCTTCCTCTTCTTCTGCTAGATCTTTGAACATGGAAGGCCTCCTTCCAACAACATGTACTAATCTCTTTCTTCCCTTTCTCTTCTTACCTGTAGGTTCAGCCTCTGAGCCACTTGGCTCCTCAAGAGTGAGAGTCATTCCTTGCTTAGCTGCAGTAGATGCTGACACTTTCCTTGTACCTTTGTTCTCAGTCCTGCTTTCATATTCTTTCTGCACCACAGCTGGCTTCTTCTTGGAGGTAGTTTCTGCCACAAAGTCTTCATCTTCATCATCTGAATTTTTCTTTCTTCTAGCCCTGATGGATGCTTTTGGCAGATCTGGAGAGCTTCTCTCTCCCTCATAGAAACTTCCTGTTGGCCTAGAGCCTTCACTCAGCTCAACATTCTCCTCAGAAACATTCTAGCTGTCACTAGCATCGGACATGTTGAAAGCAGACCCTATGAATAGTTGGGTATGGGCGGAGTGGATGAGTCATCACAAAAAGTACAACTGTTTTTGAAAAAATGAGTTCAAATCTTAGTTTCAACTTTTCACAAAAGGGATTTCGGATCCACCGATTTGATCATTTCGGTGATACTGAAGCATTAATAGAGACTTGGCACACAGTTTTCGGTCAGACCGATTTGTGTCTCGGTGTCTCCGATATGCTAGGGTTTCACAGAAACTTATTTTCGGTCTCACCGATTCGTACGACTCAGTGGCACCGAGGGGTACAAGTGCAATGGCTAAAGCCAAATCGTTGACTCCAAAAATTTCAATTCGGTTGGTCCGAGATGCATTCTGCAAAAACTTAAACCTAAAATTTTGCTTGAAACTAATCTAGGAACTTCAGTGGATAGGAACTTTCAATCCGTGGCAAGAATCATGGCAATCTATCCGTGCATTGAATCAGAATTTAGAACACGAAGGGGGTCGAATCTCACCCTAACTTGGTGGAGATTCTCTACGGCGGCAACGGCGGAGGTGAATGCCGTTGACGGCGACGGAGTCCGGCGGCGAGGGCGCACTGGAGACGAAGGCGACGATCCAGAGACCAGGGCGACGGCAGCAACGGGGTGCGGGAACATGAAGTTTGAAGAAATTTTCAACGTACGAGCCGCGGATGTATATATACCCGAATGCTGTCAGTGAGACCGAGCAAAACCACTCAGTGGCACCGAAATGAATAACTGCTGTGAGCACGACGTTTCAGTGACTCCGAGAGTTTTAAATCGGTCTCTCCGAGATTGAAAATCAGATCAGTCTAAATGGTTTTGGTGAGACCGAATGAGAATGGGTTGGTCTAACCGAAAAACATCTAGAAGGTTTTGGAGGTCAGCCCTAATCAGATCGGTGGCTCTGAGTGCTCCTCACCCGGAGGGGCCGAAAATGAGCTTGTTCAAATTTTGTGATATAGCAAGAATAGAATTTGAGACAAGAAAGAATAGATAGCTAGAGAAGGTGCTTAGGCATTCTTGTACATCCACTTGGTCAGAAAAACCAAGACAAACAAAACAACAAATGGACGTCCTCGAATGGAGAAAAATGCATTGCAGCATGCTCACACAATAAGATAGCAAATGAAATATGTGTCAAACATGCACAACCAATTCTAGCATCTATCACACAATGGGCGATGACATAGTCATCTATATATGAGTATATTGACTTAGGAGCCAAATGAGAACATTTGATCATAGGTCATACTCATCGTTTAAGCACAAGTGGGGTTACCACTTTTACATAAAGCATTGTTGTGTTCACACCATTAGAGTTGCTTTAGCTCAAGTCTTAGAGCAAAGCTCCCCCTAGATGTGATATCCCCCCAAAGAGGGATGAACTAACCTTGGGTTTTGTCGATGATGACTTCATGTTGATGTTGAAGATGTGGATGCTCAAATGTTGATGTAGACCATCAAGAGTTGGGAGCAATCCTTGGAGTTTTGCACTTTCAATACCTACATGGGTTAGTCCCACACAAGGAACATACAAAGATATCCACAGACATAGAGTGAAATGCACATGTTATGATGTCCATGAATACATTGAATACTTTGTCCCTTGTCTTACCAACAAGAGGGTTTGTGACTCCATGAACTAGTGCCTGATGTTGAAGTTGGTTGCACAAGTTCTCGCCAATAATGAATATGAGTGAAATTTGTTGGCGGAGTCACCCTCAAGAACTCTCTCGTTCTTCTTCTTTGGGACCCACATCAACTTGATGGGAATCCTTGGAGTTGTAGTAGCACTTGATGAAGTGGAACTTGATGAAGTCTTGGGGACCCACTTGACCAAGGCTTGAGGTGCTTCTTCAAATGAGTCAATCTCTTCTTGAAGCTTGTCCTTGCCTTTTAGCTTGTGGTCTTGTGGTGAAAGATCATCTTGAGCTTGTGTTCCCTTGAAGGAAGTAGGGTCATACTTCTCTTGTTGAGGGACAAACTTCGTCTTGGGGTATTGATCTTCTTCCCACTCTACCCCATTTGCATTGAACTTTCGTCCAAAACCAATACCTTGATTCTTCCGGTGTCTTCCTTGCTTGAGCACAATTTCCTCAAATTGCTTACTCCCGGCAAGGCTCTTGTAGACACCCTTTTCTATAATTCCTTTCAATAAATCGTTTTCTTGCTCAAGTGTAACTTGGCTAAGAGAATCATTAGTGGAATCAATAGAACTACTAGAGGCAACAACATTGGATTTAGCATTGTTATTGTTGCTACTAGATGAAGAATCCTTTTTACCCTTGTTACTAGTTTGCTTAGATTTAACTTGTGGCATAAAAGTAGACAAAAGCAAATGTTTGGCAAGATATGAAGAACTCGTCTTTCGAAGATCGTCATTGATAGCTTTTAGAAACTCATGCTCTTGCTCTAAATTTAGCTTCTCGAAGCATAGCTTCTCATGAGATCTTAAAAGCTCTCTATGATCCTCTTGAGTTGTTTCATGAGCTAACTTAAGAGTGTTTAGTTCTTTAGTTAAACGCTCAATCTCCTTCATAGCATTGTCATTCGTTTCCTCATGACTATCAAGATTACTAGCATGTTCATTATAACTCACATCACTATTCCTATCAACAAGTAAATCATCATCACCAAGCAAGTCATCCTCATCACTATTAAAGTCAAAGTACTCGGGGTGTGATACCTTGGGGCCTTTTTCCATGAAGCATCTTCCAATTCCTTCATTTGGTGAGTCAAATAGATCATTGGAGTTGGAGGATACGAGTGCAAGTCCGACAACACCTTCATCTTGACTATAGTCGGAGTCTGAGTGATAGCTTCTCTCGGAGTGGTTGTCGGAGTCGGAGCCGGAAATCCATTCACCAACATGAGCTTGATGTCTTCTTCTTGTGTAGCTCTTGGACGATTTGTCTTTCCTTTCCGAATCCTTGCTTCTCCGTGAAGGTCTTCGTTCATAACGATCATCTCTACTCCTTCTCTCCTTGTGAGGTGACTCATCTCTTCTATGTCTTCCTCTTGGTGATTCGTCTCTTTTTCTTGTGAGGTGCCGTACACTCATTGGAATAGTGTCCGGGTCTTCCACAATTGTAACAATTACGGTCATGACTTGATGATCTTCTATCATAGTGCCTTGAGCTAGAACTTCTCTCTTTTCCTTTGTTCTTGTAAAACTTGTTGAACCTTTTCACCATTAGGCTAATTTCCTCATCGGATACTAGTTTGTTGCTTGTAGTTGAGGGAGCATCGGTTGAGGCTTTGTAAGCACCACTTGACTCGTTGTGTAGCTCCTCCTTATCCTTGAGTGACATCTCATGAGCAACAATTCTACCAATGACTTCCGTGGGCTTGAGATCTTTGTAATTTGGCATCATTTGGATCAATGTGCATATGGTATCATATTTTCCATCCAAGGCTCTAAGAATCTTCTTGATAATGAATTTGTCGGTCATCTCTTCAATTCCTAAGCCGACAATCTCATTTGTGATGAGAGCAAGCCTAGAGTACATTTCGGCGACTCCTTCACCATCCTTCATCTTGAACTTGTCAAGTTGACTTTGAAGCACATCCAACTTGGATTCCTTGACGGACTCGGTACCTTCATGCATATCAACCAAAGTATCCCAAATTTCCTTTGCATTCTCGAGGCGGCTGATCTTATTGAACTCCTCGGGACACAAACCGTTGAATAGAATGTCGCAAGCTTGAGCATTATATTGCAACATCCTCAATTCTTCTGCGGTTGCTTCACGATCCGGTTCCTTACCATCCTCAAAGAATTCACCTTGCAAGCCAACACGAACAACAGCCCAAACATCGGGGTTATGACCAAGAATATGCATTTTCATCTTATGTTTCCAACTAGCAAAGTTTGTACCATCAAAATATGGACCTCTACGGTGATAATTACCCTCACTAGACGCCATACTCTCCTAGGTTGTGAAACCAAAGCAATGGAGACCAAGCTCTGATACCACTTGTAGGATCGAAAGTAGGTCTAGAGGGGGGATGATTAGACTACTTGACAAAATAAAACACTAGCCTTTTCCCAATTTTAGTTGTTGACAGATTTTAGCTAGCTAGCACATCAAGCATCACCCTACACATGCAATTCTAAGAGTATAGGCAGCAGAAAGTAGAACATTGCACATGTAAGTAAAGGAGGGGTTTGGAGATTTCAAACGCAATGAAGACACGAAGATTTTTCCCGTGGTTCCGATAGGTGGTGCTATCGTACGTCCACGTTGATGGAGACTTCAACCCACGGAGGGTAATGGCTGCGCGAGTCCACGGAGGGCTCCACCCACAAAGGGTCCACGAAGAAGCAACCTTGTCTATTCCACCATGGCTTCCGTCCACGAAGGACTAGCCTCACTCGGGGTAGATCTTCATGAAGTAGGTGATCTCCTTGCCCTTACAAACTTCTTGGTTCAACTCCACATCATGTCAGAGGCTCCCAAGCGACACCTAACCAATCTAGGAGACACCACTCTCCAAAAGGTAATAAACGGTGTGTTGATGATGAACTCCTTACTCTTGTGCTTCAAATGATAGTCTCCCCAACACTCAATCACTCTCTCATAGATATGGCTATGGTGGAGGAAGGATTTGAGTGGAAAGCAACTTGGGGTAGGCTAGAAATCAAGTTTCAAATGGTAGGATTGGAATATCTTCATCTCAACACATGAGTTGGTGGTTCTCTCTCAGAAAATGTATGGTGGAAGTGTAGTCACGTTCTGAGGGCTCTCTTACTAGGTAAGAGGGGGTGGAGGGGTATATATAGCCTCCACACAAAAATCCAACCGTTACACACTTTTGAACAAACTCGGTGCCACCGAAAGAAATTCTCGGTGAGACCGACCTGTGCAAAAGATATGAACTTTTGAAGTTTCGGTGGGACCGATGGAAAACATCTCGGAGCGACCGATGTGCAATGGTAGGGCACTGATTGCATCATCTCGGTGGGACCGAAGTAATGCAATAAGGCAACAGAAAGTTGGCAAGCCATCTTGGTGGCACCGATTGCAAGAACTCGGTGGGTCCGAAATAATTGCAACCGAAGACAGAGAGTTGCCAAGGCCATCTCGGTGGGACCGAGATCCATATCGGTGGATCCGATTTGTTAGGGTTTGGCAATGGTAGTTGAAAAGATCATCTCGGTGGCTCTGAAAATATGGAATCGGTGGGACCGAAATGATGAGTTAGGGTTTTGGACAGATGTGATTTGGGAGAGTGATTGAGGGTTTTTGGAGCAATATCACTAAGCATTTTGAGCAACAACCTCATCAACAATACCTCATCCCCTTTTAATAGTATTGGCTTTCCTATGGACTCAATGTGATCTTGGATCACTTAACCAAAAATGAAGAGTCTTGAGCTTTTACCAATGCATGTCCTTAGCATTTTGAAGGGGTTCACATCCTTAGTCCTTGCCATGCCAATCATTGAACTTCCTAAAATCTTTCACTTGAATGTATATTAGTTCAATGAGATATATGTTGTTATTAATTACCAAAACCACCCGGGGATTAGTTGCACTTTCAAGTTCTAATTTTGAGTTGTAAGTAAATAGAAGTGTGATGTTGATCATTATTAGAGCATTGTCCCAGTGAGGAAAGGAAGATGGAGACTATGATTCCCCCACAAGTCGGGATGAGACTCCGGACGAAAAATAAAAAAAAGGAAAAAAGAAAAAGAGAGGACAAAAAGGGCCCAACAAAAAAAAATGAGAGAAAAAGAGAGAAGGGACAATGTTACTATCCTTTTTCCACACTTGTGCTTCAAAGTAGCACCATGTTTTTCATATAGAGAGTCTCCTATGCTTTCACTTTCATATACTAGTGGGAATTTTTCATTATAGAACTTGGCTTGTATATTCCGATGATGGGCTTCCTCAAATGCCCGAGGTCTTCATGAGCAAGCAAGTTGGATGCACACCCACTTAGTTTTCATTGGTGAGCTTTCATACACTTATAGCTCTTAGTGCATCCGTTGCATGGCAATCCCTACTCCTTGCATTGACTTCAATTGATGGGCATCTCCATAGCCCGTTGATTAGCCTCGTCGGTGTGAGACTATCTTCTTTTTTGACTTCCCCTTATTGATCTCTATTACCATATTCTATTCCACCCATAGTGCTATATCCATGGCTTGCGCTCATGTATTGCGTGAGGGTTGAAAAAGCTGAAGCGCGTTAAAAAGTATGAACCAATTGCTTGGCTAAAACCGGGGTTGTTCATGATAAATATTTTGTGTTAAGAAGATGGAGCATGACAGGATTATATATTTTGTAGGGATAACTTTCTTTAGCATTTTTATTTTGAAAGGCATGATTGTTTGTTGGTATGCCTGAGTATTGATGTCTTTATGTCAAACTATAGACTATTGCTTTGAACTTGAGGACGAGTAGGAATTAAGCTTGGGGATGCTGATACGTCTCCAACATATCTATAATTTTTTATTGTTCCATGCTATTATAGTATCAATCTTGGATTTTTATTATGCAATTATATATTATTTTCTAGGACTAACCTACTAATTCAGTGCCCAGTGCCAGTTTCTGTTTCTACATGTTTTTGGCTTTTAAGGGAAATAGTACCAAACGAAGTCCAAACGGAGAAAAAACTTTGGATTAATTTTTCATGGACCAGAAGAAACCCAGGAAGCTTCGGGAGAAGACCTGAAATGCCATGACGGAGCGACAAGCTCACCAGGCGCGCCCTGGGGGAGGGCGCCCCCCAGGCTTGTGGGCCCCTCGTGGCACATCTTGACCTAATTCTTCCACTATAAATTCTCAAATATTCCCAAACCAACAGAGAGCCACCCTAAACACTTTTTCCGCCACCGCAAGTTTCTGTTCCTTCGAGATCCCATCTGGAGGCCTTCGTCGGTACTCCACCGGAGGGGGAATCGATCACGGAGGGCTTCTACATCAACCTTACTGCCCTTCCGATGATGCGTGAGTAGTTTACCACAGACCTACGAGTCCATAGCTAGTAGCTAGATGGCTTCCTCTCTCTCTTTGATCTTCAATACAATGTTCTCCTCGATCTTCTTGGAGATCTATTCGATGTAATCCTTTTTGCGGTGTGTTTGTTGGGATCCAATGAATTGTGGGTTTATGATCAGATTATTCATGAATATTATTTGAGTCATCTCTGAATTCTTATATGCATGATTGTTATAGCTTTGTATTTCTCTCTGATCTATCGGTTTGGTTTGGCCAACTAGATTGATTTATCTTGCAATGCGAGAGGTGCTTTGTGATGGGTTCGGTCTTACGTTGCTCAATCACAGTGACAGAAAGGGACATGACACCTATTGTATCATTGCCATTAAGGGTAAAACGATGGGGTTTATTCATATTGATTGGATTTACTTTGTCTACATCTTTTCATCGTGCTTAAGGCGTTACTCTGTTCTTCATGAACTTAATACTCTAGATGCATGCTGGATAGCGGTCGATGGGTGGAGTAATAGTAGTAGATGCAGGCAGGAGTCGGTCTACTTGTCTTGGACGTGATTCCTATATACATGGTCATTGCCTTGAAAATCGTCATAACTATGCGCTTTTCTATCAATTGCCCAACAGTAATTTGTTTACCCACTGTATGCTATCTTCAAGAGAGAAGCCTCTAGTGAAAACTATGGCCCCCGGATCTATTTTCCATCATATATAAAACTAAAAATACCTTGCTGCACTTTATTTAATTTTATTTTACTTTTGTATTTTACTTTATTTATCTATCACTATGAGATTTGATCCTTGCAATTAACCGCCAAGGGATTGACAACCCCTTGTTTTGCGTTGGGTGCAAGTATTTGCTTTTCGTGTGTGTAGGTGCTGCTAACGAGGTTCTGTGTGATTCTCCTACTGGATTGATAACCTTGGTTCTTAACTGAGGGAAATACTTATCTCTACTGTACTGCATCTCCTCTCCTCTTCGGGCATTTACCAACGCAGCTAACAAGTAGCAATGACCTCCACGCCATTAAATATCTGCCATTAAAGCTTAAAGGACCGGCAAGGCACTGGTTGAACAGCCTGCTCGAAAACTCCATTGGGAGCTGGGAAGAGCTCGAGGACGCCTTCCGAGCCAACTTTCAAGGCACCTACGTTTGGCCTCCGGATGCCGATGACCTGAGCCACGTTGTTCAATAGCCCGGGGAGTCAGCTCGGCAATTCTGGAATCGGTTCTTGACTAAGAAGAATCAGATTGTCGATTGTCCGGATGCTGAGGCAATCGCCGCATTCAAGCACAGTATTCGGGACGAATGGCTCACTCGCCAGCTCGGACAAGATAAGCCGAGAACAATGTCGGCCCTCACCTTCTTAATGACCCGCTTTTGCGCGGGTGAAGACAGTTGGTTAGGTTGTAGAAGCAACCACCCCGACAACCCCGGCACCTCAGAGGTCCGGGACGGGAACGGGAAACCCCAGCGCAACAAGAATAACAAGCGCCGACACACAAACAACGGCAGTGAAGCCGATGATGCGGCAGTAAACGCCGGGTTCAGCAGCTCGAAATCAGGACCGCGGAAGAAGCCCTCTAAAGGGAACCGGGATGGCCCGAACACGCTGGACAAAATTCTGGATAGGCCCTGCCAGATCCACGGTACCTCGGACAAGCCTGCCAACCACACCAACCGTAACTGTTGGGTAATCAAGCAGGCCGGCAAGCTTACAGCCGAGGAACTTGGCAAGGGTCCCCGCAGTGAGGACGACGACGAACCTCGCGGGCCGAACAATGGAGGCCAAAAGCAGTTCCCTCCCGAGGTAAAAATTGTGAACATGATTTAAGTCACACATATACCCAAGAAGGAGCGGAAGTGTGCACTTCGGGATGTCTACGCCTTAGAGCCGGTGGCCCCAAAATACAACCCATGGTCGGCTTGTCCGATCACTTTCGACCGGCGAGACCATCCGACCAGTATCCGTCATGGAGGAACGGCGGCTCTGGTGCTCGACCCCATCATGGATGGATACCGCCTCACCAGAGTCCTTATGGACGGAGGCAGCAGCCTCAATCTGATTTATTCAGATACAGTGAGGAAGATGGGAATAGATTCGTCAAGGATCAAACCCAGCAACACCACCTTTAAAGGTGTAATCCCAGGCGTCGAGGCAAGCTGCTCGGGAACCGTGACCTTGGAAGTGGTCTTCGGCTCGCCCGAAAACTTCCGCAGTGAAGATTTGATCTTTGACATTGTTCCCTTCCGTAGCGGTTACCACGCGCAGCTCGGCCGAACAGCGTTCGCTTGCTTTAATGCCATCCCGCACTATGCATATCTGAAGCTTAAGATGCTGGGACCTAAGGATGTCATTACCGTTAACGGTAACACTGAGAGCTCGCTCCGAACCGAGGAACACACAGCGGCTCTGGCAGCCGAAACCCAGGCCGCCGAAGAAGCGTCGAAGGCCCAGTCTACCATCAAGGCGCTGGACGCACGCAAACGCGCCCGAGCTACGGCCTCGGTCCCGGAGCACTCCCGTGGTTACCCTAAATAGGGATACATGCCCCACAGCATGGCCTCCCCAGCCACGAAATACGTACCTCGGGTACATAATTTCGCGCTTAAAATTCCATGGGCAGCTGTGGGGGCAAACGTTACAAGGGTCAAGTGCTCGGTTCGACCAAGCCATGGCCGAAGATGTTCTCAGATTAACATCAACTACAGGCACCATCTAGGGCCTTATCAGCGTCAAGTTGATACCCGGCGATGACTTCCCAAAACCCTTTCTCAAGGGTTCGTCCGCCGAACACTATCACTTCCGTCGTGCATATAAGCGGCGACTTCAATCGCACGTTACCTACGGAAGCTTCATAAAGAGCAAAGGCGCAGACGTGCAGCAGGGCGTAGTAGGGACGTCAAACCACTCATGGAGGCCCTGTGTAAACATTTCCTCTGATAATTCTATTTTTTAAGTATCTGTAAAAGTTGCTTCGGCAGTTCGGATTGTACGGTTGGACGTCACGAATTCAAAGGAAATAAAGACCATTCTTCTCTGGTCGTACTGCAGTCATTTGTGTTGCGTATTCCTTTCCGCTTACCGGCTGAACTAAACTATCATGATACATTCCTTTTTTTTAGATGCGATCGGCTAATAGACCGGGGGCTCGATCATAAATCTTGCCCCAAGCATCATTCCGGCACTAATTTCATTACATGTGCTCGGTGTCTCGGATATTGCATTATACGAATCAGTTCTGAATTATGTCTTTGGTCAATAGTTGGGTTGCCCGGCTCCTATGTTTGCCCTGTTACGTTCTGCATTGTTCGGCTAGGAGGGTAAAGGGAGAACCACTGCGATTGTACTTCTAGCTCGCCTGGTCAAGTACCTCAGTGGAGAAAGCCGAAAACTGACTATCATAATAAGCGAGAACTGGTCGGCAATCCGATGACAAGTGTTAAACTAAAAATCGATAGAGGTTACTCCGTGTCAAACGAAGGGTTCACTGTCACAGGAACCAAGTGATAAGGGCATCAACCTCGGTATGTCCAAATATCACATACACTGGGGGCAAGTCACTGGCTCCCGCAGTCAAGCTCCTATGGCTAAGTGAAAGCACTAAAGCCGCATAGTCCGATTGCCTTGTTCTCCTTACACACAACCGCCTCCGGGCACCGAGACGTCGGCTAAGGGTTAAAGTGTTAAGGCAAAACACCCCATGTAGTATCTGCGAGGGAGTTGAAGCCGACGACTGGTAACTTTCAGTTCAAAATGGCGGCACAGGAGTCAAAATAAACACTCAAGGCATTATATATAAAGCCGACCAGTTACATTGTAAAGCACAGAAGTTCCAACTTCTTTGGATACAAGAAAATAAATTCATTCATAAATTACATCCTTCGAGCACAGGGCCTCTATCGCCCGAGCACCATCCATCACAACGGGAAAGTACTGCTCGGGGCGCCTGTGCTCCTTCCCAGGGGGAGGTGGTCCAGTGGCCATCTCGGTCGGCTTGATCTTCGGCCAATGCACCATGGTCTTGCCGAAGGCCATCCGAGCTCCCTCAATGCATACGGAGCGCTTGCAGAAATCGATCCGGGGCATGGCGTCGCACAACTTCTGCACCAAGCCAAAGTAGCTGCTCGGTAGAGGCTCGGAAGGCCACAACTTGACGCAGAGGTCCTTCATCGCCTGTTCCACCATCCGATGCAACTCCATTAGCTGCTTCAGCTGGTTGTTGAGGAGGGGAGGGTGTTCAGGTGTTTGAAACTGCGCCCAAAATAGCCTCTGCTCGGTATGACCCTCCTGGGACGCAAAGTACCTAGCTGCGTCTGATGCACTCCTCGGGAGGTCCGCAAAAGCGTCTGGGGAACGCCATACTCGCGTGAGCAAAGCGAACCTGTTACCACCAAAGACACTTTGCAGTAAGTATGGCTTACCATCCGCAATAAGTTTGACTTGGCAGAGTTCCTCCTGGTAGCCCCGCGCCTCCGTCCGAGCTTCCTTAGCCGCCGACCTCAGTGAGGTTAGCTCGGTGGCCCGATCCTTACTCTCCTGCTCCAGGACCTCACATTTTGTGACGGCATCCTTGAGCTCTTGCTACACCTCAGACACCCTGGCCTCGTGCTTCTGGCTAACAGTTTTCACCATGGCCAGTTCGGTGGCTGCCTTTTCGGCAGTAGCCCTCTACTCCACGGCTTCCTGCCGAGCTTTCTTAAGCTCGGCCTTGAGGTTCTCGACCTCGGCGGTGGCAGCTGCAGCAATGTCAGTTGCATTCCATTAGGATTAACTTCCTACCTTTAATAGATAACTGTTGTAATGAACAGTTTAGCTGGGACTTACCTTGCGCCTCATCAAAATGCTTTTTCAGCAGATCGAGGTCATCCTCGGAGCTCTTGAGCTTCCGATTCAGCTCGGCCAGCTCCTCGGCGTTGGCAGCTGCCGCCGAGGACGATGCCTGCACATCAGACTAAGCACATTAGATTCCCGAGCTATTGATTTTCGATCCCCTGACCGGCTTTCTCAATCCGGCTAGAGTCTCGGGGGCTACTGCTCATTTTACGATCATCTATATCTTAAAGTTATTTGACCCCCGCATGAGTTTTTCAAACTCACACAGGGCTTGGGGGCTACTGTGTATGAGGTTGCATGATCATATAAAAGAAAATTTCTAAGGAAAAGTCATTACATGGCTTACTTTGAAGCCTGTCAAAAGGCCGCTGAAGGCCTCCTTCAGTCCGTTGTCCACGGACCGAAGACTTTGCAAAACTGTGCCCATCAGGGCACGATGCTATTCGGCGATAGAGGAGCTTGTTAAAGCCTCCTCCATCTCATCTGGCCACCCAGTCGAGGCTCGCCCCGGAGCGGGCGGGGGTGGCGGGGGCATTTCGGCTCCTCCCCCTGTGGAGACGGGGATGATCGGCTCCTGGTGCCTTAACGGCTCCGGAACCGCTTTAGTGGAGAGCTCGGATTGCCCGGGCTCCCCCTCTTTGTTCCCTAGAAGGGTTCCTCCCTCCTGGTCTTCGGCGGCCAAGGTATGCACCTCGGCCATAATAACGTCGGCCCCTCCTTTTGTGTTCGACACAGGAGGGGTCCGCCTTAACAGAACCTCCCCGGCCTCCTCAATGACCGGGGGAGGCGATGCGTGTGATTCGGTCCCACTCTCTACCAGCGCGGTTGGTGGAGAGTCCCCTTCTGAGACCTGGTCGGTAGGGAGGTCGTGCGGAGGGCTACAATGTTAATGGCAAGCGCGCGATCAATAACAGGCTTAGTTCGGCCAAAAGTGGATAGGTGCATCTTAAGATACGTACCTTTGGGCCTGCGGCTTCACCCTACGGGTCTTCTGGGGGGCCTCGTCGGAGGCCTCAGAGTGCTCGGCAGAAGCCGAGCTGTTATCGGACAAGGCCACCTTGGCCCTGCGTGGTCTTTTCGGGGCGGGAGGAGGCTGGTTCTCCCCAGCATCTTCGGACGCAGCCCTCTTCCTTGTTTGGGAAGAGTTGCCATCCTCCCCGTCCTCTTCCTGTCCCTTTTTCCCCTCAAGGGTGGAGGGGGCATGGGTGTACCCTGATCTAGTGTCCGGAGGTCCTCGAGAATGGAGACTTTCTCTAGTCTCCTTCTTCTTCTCTTTCTTCTCCTCCTTCTTCTCCGGCGCCTCATACGGCGCCTTGGCCAACATGGCCATCAGCAAGGCCGCCCTGGGGCCCTCGGGCAGCGGGGCCGGGCAGCTGATCTGCTCGGCCTTCTTCAGCCAGTTCTGTGGATGGGAGAAAAGAGAGTTGAGTGCTTTGTCGAAAAGGAACGTCCGAACATAAGAGTAAAACTTATCATACCTCGCGAGGGGGGTTTTCGGCGTCGAGGCCAATGTCTTCCTCCTCGGCCGGCCACTCCTTCTGCGGCTTGAACAGCGCTTTCCACAGCTGGGCGTGGGTAGTGCGGAAGAAGCTGAGCATGGTGGCGGGATCTTCGGGTTTGTAGGCCCACATGGGGGAGGCCTGGTCTTGGAAGTGGAGGAGGCGGCGGCGGAGCATAATCTAAATCACATTGGGCAATTCAACCTTCTGTTTGATCATCCTGGATACCCGACTCTACAGCAACTCCACCTCCTTGGCTGACCCCCAGTCTAGGCCCTTCTTGGTCCACGAAACCGGCCTCGTGAGGGGTCCCGGTCTGAAGGCGGGAATCGCCGCCCAATCTGCGTCTCGCGGCTCTGTGATGTAAAACCACTCTTTCTGCCAGATCTTGACAGTTTCAATAAAAGTGCCCTTTGGCCACTCGACCCAGGGGAGTTTGCTTACCATAGCCCCCCCGCAGTCCGCCTGCTGGCCGTCGATAATCTTCGGCTTGACGTTGAACACTTTCAACCACAAGCCGAAGTGTGGCTGGATCCGAAGAAAAGCCTCGCAGACGATGATGAAGGCCGAAATGTGCAGGAAGGAGTTCGGGGTTAGATCGTGAAAATCTAGCCCGTAGAAAAACATCAAACCCCTAACAAAGGGGTGAAGGGGAAAACCTAGTCCCCGAATGAAGTGGGGGAGGAACACTACCCTCTCGCCGGGCTTTGACGTAGGGATGACCTGACCCTCCTCTGGAGCGCGGTGAGCAACATTGGCGGGGAGGTAACCCGCACCCTTCAGCTCCTGGATGGCGCTCTCCATGACGATGGAGGCCTCCCACTTGCCCTTGGACCCGGAGCCGGCCATAACCGGATTGAGGGAATGGCCGGAGGAGTCCATAGGGGGGAAAATGGATCTGGGCGCTGGAGCTCAGAAGATTGGGAAAGCAACGGCGCGGGGGGGAGTGAGAGCGTGCAAAGAAAACGGTGGCCGCCTCCCTTTTATGGGCCGCCATAAGATCAAGAGCCCTTTTACTGCGCCGCAGACCTCGCCATTTCCCCGTATAATCGTGCCATTATGCGCGTGTGGGATAACACAAATCATTGATCATATCCCTTAAAAACAGAGCATGATCTCCATATTGATGGGACGTGCCAATGGAGAAACCGCCTCGAACCGCGAATCGAGTTTTCATAACTGGCCCGTGGTCGTGGCAGGTCATGACCCTTTGGTAAAGTTTGTCAGATGAGGTCATTGTTCACACTCGTGCGACTGGCCTTCGGGGCTAAGTTATCTATACACTTCGGAAACTGAAGCATAATCCGGGAAACATATGGTCGGGAATGGCCAAGCAATCTTCGAGGACTTGATTCAGAGGGATTGCGGGCCCGACACAGATACCACAGAAGGGAAGGAACTGGTCTGCAAAGCCAATAATGTTCGGCATATACCTCGGCTTCGAAGACTAGTTCGGGGGCTACTGAGGGTGTCCCGGACTAAGGGGTCCTCACACAGCCGGCATGTCTCTCATGGGCCATATTGATGGGCCGCTCCTAACTCGTCGAAGGGAGGCCGGACTACAGGCAACCCCGTGCTCCAAAAGGAAACCTCCAAAGACTTGGCGTCTCCTCCAAGAAAAGTTTAGCGTAGCCGACATGTTTATCCCCTGGTGGCAACCGACCATATGTAACCCTAGGTACCCCTGGTGTCTATATAAACCAGAGGGTTTAGTCCGCAGAGGGAGAACCATTATCATCATACCCACCTAGGGTTTAGTTCATCTGATCTCGAGGTGGATCAACTCTGTAATCGTCATACCAACACATCAATACAATCAAGCAGGACGTAGGGTTTTACCTCTTCGAGAGGGCCCGAACTTGGGTAAAACACTGTCTCTACGTTCCCTGTTACCCATTGACTCCAAGATCCACAGTTCGGGACCCCCTACCCGAGATCTGCCGGTTTTAGTACCAACACCCATCTACTATCAGCTATGGGATAGATTATACCTGCTTCCAGAAGCTTTAATATTTCCGTTCTTACCACATCTTTCATTTTAGGATTTAAACGACGCTGATGATCAACAACTGGCTTAGCATCAGGCTCCATATTAATCTTGTGCTGACATAAGGTGGGACTAATGCCCTTAAGATCATTGAGAGTATCCAATAGCAGCACGGTGCTTCCTCAGAATTTTAAGCAATCTCTTTTCCTCATGCTCTGAAAGGTTAGCACTAATAATAACAGGATATATCTTTTTTTCATCAAGATAAGCATATTTAAGTGTATCAGGTAGTTGCTTTAATTCAAACACAAGATCACCCTTAGGTGGAAGAGGATCCCCAAGAGTTTCAACAGGCAAGTTATGCTTAAGAATAGGTGTTTGTTTGAAGAATATATCATCTATCTCATTTCTTTCATTCATATGCATATCATTTTCATGGTCTAGCAAATATTGTTCTAAAGGATCAGTAGGGGGAACAACAATAGAAGCAAGACCAATAATTTCATCCTTACTAGATAATTCCTTCTCATGTGGTTGTCTACTAAACTTAGAGAAATTGAATTCATGAGATACATCACCAAACTTAACTTTAACTTTTTCTTTAACACAATCAATTTCAGCATTAACAGTATTCAAGAAAGGTCTACCAAATATAATGGGAGAAAAACTATCTTGTTGTGAACCAAGCACAAAGAAATCAGTAGGGTACTTGATCTTACCACACAAGACTTCAACATCTTGAACAATCCCAAGTGGTGAAATGGTATCTCTATTTGCAAGCTTAATAGTAACATCAATGTCTTCAATCTCAACAGGTACAATATCATTCATAATTTCTTGATATAAAGTAAATGGAATGGCACTCACACTAGCACCCATATCACATAAACCCTGATAGCAATGATCTCCAATTTTAACAGAAACAACAAACATGACCACTACGGGTTTATTCTTATCTAGCTTATCAAGTTCATTTGTAACAGGTTTAGCAATTCTAGTAGCATCATCACAGAAATAAATGACATGCCCATCAATATCATCAACCAAGAGATCTTTAACCATTGTAATATTAGGTTCAACCTTAATTTGTTCAGAGGGTCTAGGTGCGCTAATATTACTTTTATTAACCACAGTTGCAACTTTAGCATGTTCCTTAATCCGTATAGGGAAAGGAGGTTTCTCAATATAAGCAGTAGGCACAACTGGATCAACATTATAAATGATTGTTTCATCTTTAACTTTAACAGGTTCCTCAACTATTTCTTCAATAGGTGGGTGATATTTAAACCACTTCTCTTTAGGGAGATAAACATGAGCAGCAAAAGATTCACAAAAAGTAGCTACTATCTCAGAGTCAAGTCCATATTTAGTACTAAACTTATGAAAGGCATCGGTTTCCATAAAAGATTAAACACAATCAAACTCAAGATTTATACCTGGCTCTTTACCTTTGTCGAACTCCCAATCTTCAGAGTTGCGTTTAATTCTTTCCAAAAGATTCCACTTGAATTCAATAGTTTTCTTCATAAAAGAACCAGTAGAAGAAGAATCGAGCATGGATCGATCATTATGAGAAAGCCGAGCATAAAAGTTCATAATAATAATTTCTCTTGAGAGCTCATGATTGGGGCATGTGTGCATCATGTGCTTAAGCCTCCCCCAAGCTTGAGTGATACTTTCTCCTTCACGAGGCCAAAAATTATATATATAATTCTGATCATGATGAACCAGATGCATAGGATAAAACTTCTGATTAAATTCCAATTTCAGCCGGTTCCAATCCCACGTTCCAATATCATCACATAGCCTATACCATGTCAATGCCTTTCCCTCCAAAGATAAAGGGAATACCTTCTTCTTAACTCCATCCTCGGATAGACCTGCAAGCTTAAACAATCGACAAATTTCATCCACATATATAAAGTGCATATCGGGATGTACCGTTCCATCTCCTACATAAAGATTAGCTAGCAGTTTCTCTAACATACCCGAGGGATGAAGGGTAACGAAGCATGAAAATCAAAAAAAATCCTATGAACACCCAAGATCTATCTAGGAGAAGCATAGCAACGAGAGAGGAGAGTGTGTCTATGTACCCTCGTAGACTGAAAGCGGAAGCGTATATAACGCGGTTGATGTAGTCGTACTCTTCGCGATCCGATCACGATCCAACCGATCTAGTGCCGAACGGACAGCACCTCCGAGTTTAGCACACGTGCGGCTCGATGATGTCTCCTCCTCCTTGATCTAGCAAGAGAAGGCGGAGAAGTAGATGGGATCACAACCAGTACGACGGCGTGGTGGTGATGGTGGTGGTGGAGCTAGTTCAGCAGGGCTTCACCAAGCGCTACTAGAACGAGGACGGAGGAGCTACGGAGTAACGAGAGAGAGAGGGGCGCCAAGGGCTTGATCTGTCCTCTTGGGGCGCCCCCTCCCCTCTATATATAGGTGGAGGGGCATGGGGAACAGCCCCTCCAAGCCCTAGGGCGCAGCCAAGGGGGAGAGGACTTGGACTCCAAGTCCAATCCTATTCCTACTAGGACTCCCCTTTTTTTTTCCTTCCCTAGCCACATGGGCTTTTGAGGACTTGGTGCGCCTAGCCCAATAAGGCCAAGGTGCCTCCCCTCAGCCCATGCCAGCCCTTGGGACATGGTGGACCCACTTGTGGACTTCTGGACCCCTCCAGAATCCTCCGGAACCTTCTGGAAGCTTCCCGGTACAATACCGAAAAAACTGCACCTTTTTCCGGAACCCAAAATATGACTTCCCATATATAAATCTTTACCTCTCGACCATTCTGAGACTCCTCATGACATCTGGGATCTCATCCGGGACTCCGAACAACATTAGGTTAACAATCATCAAATATCCCAATACTACTCTAGCGTCAACGAACGTTAAGCGTGCGACCCTGCGGGTTCGGGAATCATGTAGTCATGACCGAGACACCTCTCCGGTCAATAACCAATAGTGGGACCTGGATGCCCATATTGATTCCTACATATTCCACGAAGATCTTTTATTGGTTGAACCACGATGTCAAGGATTCGGTTAATCCCGTATGCAATTCCCTTTGTCCGGCGATATGTTACTTGCCCGAGATTCGATCGTCGGTATCTCCATACCTAGTTCAATCTCGTTACCGACAAGTCTCTTTACTCGTTCCGTAATATAAGATCCCGTGCCTAACCCATTAGCCACATTGCTTGCAAGCTCTTTACGATGTTGTATTACCGAGAGGGCCCAGAGATATCTCTCCGTCATACAGAGTGACAAATCCCAGTCTCGATTCATGCCAACCCAACAAACACCTTTGGAGATACCTGTAGAGCACCTTTATGATCACCCAGTTATGAAGTGACATTTGGATACACACTAAGTATTCCTCCGGTGTTAGGGAGTTGCACAATCTCATGGTCTAAGGAACAGATACTTGACATGAAGAAAGCTGTAGCAAATAAACTAAACGATCTGGTGCTAGGCTTACGGTTGGGTCTTGTCCATCACATCATTCTCCTAATGATGTGATCCCGTTATCAAATGACAACTCATGTCTATGGTTAGGAAACCTTAACCATCTTTGATCAACGAGCTAGTCTAGTAGAGGCTCACTAGGGACACGGTATTTGTTTATGTATCCACACATGTATTTAAGTTTCCGGTCAATACAATTCTAGCATGAATAATAAACCTTTATCATGAACAAGGAAATATGATAATAACCATTTTATTATTGCCTCTAGGGCATATTTCCAACAGTCTCCCACTTGCACTAGAGTCAATAATCTAGTTTACATTGTAATGAATCTAACACCCATGGAGTCCTGGTGCTGATCATGTTTTGCCCGTGGAAGAGGTTTAGTCAATGGGTCTGCTACATTCAGATCCGTATGTTCTTTGCAAAGTTCTATGTCTCCATCCTTAACATAATTACGATTGGAGTTGAAACGGCGCTTGATGTGCTTGGTTCTCTTGTGAAACCTAGGCTCCTTGGCAATGGCAATAGCTCCAGTGTTGTCACAAAAGATAGTCATTGGATCCGATGCACTAGGTATTACACCTAGATCGGATATGAACTCCTTCATCCAGACTCCTTCGTGCGCTGCTTCCGAAGCAGCTATATACTCCGCTTCACATGTAGATCCTACCACGACTCTCTGCTTGGAACTGCACCAACTGACCGCTCCACCATTTAATATAAATATGTATCCAGTTTGAGACTTAGAGTCATCCGGATCTGTGTCAAAGCTAGCATCGACGTAACCCTTTACGACGAGCTCTTCGTCACCTCCATAAACGAGAAACATGTCCTTAGTCCTTTTCAGGTACTTCAGGATATTCTTGACCGTTGTCCAGTGATCTACTCCTAGATCACTTTGGTACCTCCCTACCAGACTAATGGCAAGGCACACATCAGGTCTGGTACACAGCATGGCATACATTATAGAGCCTATGGCTGAAGCATAGAGTATGACTTTCATCCTTTGTCTTTCTTCTGTCGTGGTCGGGCTTTGAGTCTTACTCAACTTCACACCTTGCAATACAGGCAAGAACCCTTTCTTTGACTGATCCATTTTGAACTTCTTCAAAACTTTGTCAAGGTATGTGCTTTGTGAAAGTCCTATTAGGCGTCTTGATCTATCTCTATAGATTTTGATGCCCAATATATAAGCAGCTTCACCGAGGTCTTTCATTGAAAAACTCTTATTCAAATATCCTTTTATGCTTTCCAGAAATTCTATATCATTTCCAACCAACAATATGTCATCCACATATAATATTAGAAATGCTACAGAGCTCCCACTCACTTTCTTGTAAATACAAGCTTCTCCGTAAGTTTGTATAAAACCAAAAGCTTTGATCACCTCATCAAAGCGTATATTCCAACTCCGAGATGCTTGCACCAGTCCATAGATGGATCGCTGGAGCTTGCATACTTTGTTAGCATCCTTAGGATCGACAAAACCTTCTGGTTGCATCATATACAATTCTTCCTTAAGAAACCCGTTAAGGAATGCCGTTTTGACGTCCATTTGCCAGATCTCATAATCATAAAATGCGGCAATAGCTAAAATAATTCTAACAGACTTAAGCATCGCTACGGGTGAGAAAGTCTCATCGTAGTCAACCCCTTGAACTTCTCGGAAACCCTTTGCGACAAGTCGAGCTTTATAGACGGTGACATTACCATCAGCGTCTGTCTTCTTCTTAAAGATCCATTTATTCTCAATGGCTTGCCGATCATCGGGCAAGTCCACCAAAGTCCATACTTTGTTCTCATACATGGATCCTATCTCGGATTTCATGGCCTGAAGCCATTTGTCAGAATCTGGGCTGATCATAGCTTCTTCATAGTTCGTAGGTTCGTCGTTGTCTAACAACATGACTTCCAGGACAGGATTACCGTACCATTCTGGTCCAGAACGTACCCTGGTCGACCTACGAAGTTCAGTAGTAACTTGATCCGAAGTTTCATAAGCATCATCATTAGCTTCCTCTTCGGTTGGTGTAGACATCACGGGAACTATTTTCTGTGATGTGCTACCTTCCAATTTGAGAGAAGGTACGATTACCTCATCAAGTTCTACTTTCCTCCCACTCACTTCTTTCGAGAGAAACTCCTTCTCTAGAAACGACCCATTCTTGGCAACAAAGATCTTGCCCTCTGATGACCCACAAGTATAGGGGATCAATCGTAGTCCTTTCGATAAGTAAGAGTGTCGAACCCAACGAGGAGCAGAAGGAAATGACAAGCGGTTTTCAGCAAGGTATTTTCTGCAAGCACTGAAATTATCGGTAACGAGTAGTTTGATAGCAAGATAATTTGTAACAAGTGACAAGTAACAATAGTAACAAAGAGTGCAGCAATATAGCCCAATCCTTTCTGTAGCAAAGGACAGGCCGGAACGATCTCTTATAATAAGTAAAGCGTTCTCGAGGACACATGGGAATTTCATCTAGTCACTTTCATCATGTTTGTTCGATTCGCGTTCGCTACTTTGATAATTTGATATGTGGGTGGACTGGTGCTTGGGTGCTGCCCTTACTTGGACAAACCTCCCACTTATGATTACCCCCTCTCGCAAGCATCCGCAACAATGAAAGAAGAATTAAGATTACTCTAACCATAGCATTAAACGTGTGGATCCAAATCAGCCCCTTATGGAATAGCACATAAACTAGGGTTTAAGCTTCTGTCACTCTAGCAACCCATCATCTAATTACTACTCCACAATGCATTCCCTTAGGACCAAAGATGGTGAAGTGTCATGTAGTCGACGTTCACATAACACCACTAAGAGAATGACAACATACACATCATCAAAATATCGAACGAATACCAAATTCACATGATTACTTATGACAAGACTTCTCCCATGTCCTCAAGAACAAAAGTAACTACTCACACATCATCAACATGCTCATGACCAATAGGGTATTGAATTGCATAATAGATCTAAACATATAATCTTCCACCAAATAAACCAACTAGCATCAACTACAAGATGTAATCAACACTACTAGCAACCTACAGGTACCAATCTGAGGTTTTGAGACAAAGATTGAATACAAGAGATGAACTAGGGTTTGAGATGAGATGGTGCTGGTGAAGGTGTTGATGAAGATTGGCCCTCCCACGATGAGAGGGTCATTGGTGGTGTCGATGGCGACGATTTCCCCCTCTCAGAGGGAAGTATCCCCGGCGGAATCTCTCCGCCGGAGAGAAAAACTGCTCCTGCCCAAGTTCCGCCTCGAGACGGCGGCGTACCGTCCCAAAAGCCTTCTCGTTATTTTTTTTAGGTCAAATGCACTTATATACCAGAAAATGGGGGCCAAAGGTGGGCCAGGGGCCCCACGAGGTACCTGGGCGCGCCTGGGGGGGTGGCGCGCCCTGGTGCCTCGTGGGCACCTGGGTGGCCCCCCTGGTACTTCTTGCTTCCAATATTTTTATATATTCCAAAATAATTCTCCAGAAAATTTCAGCTCATTTGGAGTTGTGCAGAATAGGTATCTTGACAGAGCTTTTTCAGGTCCAGAATTCCAGCTGCCGGTATTCTCCCTCCTTGTGTGAATCTTGCATATTTAGAGAGAAAAGGCATTAGAATAGCTCCACAAAGTATTATATTGATTAAAAACACTATAAATAACAGTAGTAAAACATGATGCAAAATGGACGTATCAACTCCCCAAGCTTAGACCTTGCTTGTCTTCAAGCGAAAGCCGATATCGATAATCATGTCCACATGTTTAGAGAGAGAGGTGTCGATAAAAACAAAATACGGACATAGAAGCATCATGATCATTATTATAACAGCAATATTTATTATCATAAACTTCTTATGAGCAAGTAACAATTCATCACAACAATGGAGTATAAGGCATAAACTTTCTTGAAAACTAACAAACTATGTTCTTAGTCAATAATGCAATTGCAATTCATCATATTTTCAGGAAGGGTCTCATGTAGGAGCTATTTAGCAAGTCCACATACTCAACCATCATTTAGTCTTCAATGATTGCTAACACTCATGACATATATATGGAGCAAAAGTTTCAGCCAGACACACAGAAAGATAGGGGCTTGTGAATTTGCCTCCCAACTGATTCACCTCAAGGGTGATGTCAACAATAATAAATCATGATCACTCATATCCAACTGGATATATGTGCCTAGATCTCTCCCCACCACATGATGCTTGCAAAAGAGAAAAATAAAAAGGAAATAGAGGAGAACACTATTGACTCTTGCATAAAAAGTAAATACATAAAAGTAAAGTATAGGTCCTTCGCAGAGGGAAGCAGAGGTTGTCATGCGCTTTTTGTTTTTGGATGCTAGAGCTCTTAATGCAAAAGAACGTCACGTTATATTGCCCCTTGTGATAGCAACCTTTATTATGCAGTCCGTCGCTTTTATTTCTTTACCATCACAAGTTCGTACAACGCTTATTTCCCTTACAATAAAAGTTGAGACATATTTAGGGGCAATTTTTATTGCTTTTTGCACCGATGACAACTTACTTGAAGGATCTTATTCAATCCATAGGTAGATATAGTGGACTCTCATGACATGAAACTGGGTTTAAGGGTTTTGGATGCACAAGTAGTATCTCTACTTGGTGCGAATTTTTGGCTAGCAAAGATATTGGGCAAGCACCACATGTTGGAGGATCTATAACAATATAACTTCTATGTGAATATGAACAAACATAACTCATTACGTTGTCTTCCTTGTCCAACATCAACAATTTGACATAAAATACTTAATGGGGGCTCACAATCATAAAAGACGTCCAAGATAGTATATTTGCATGTGAATCTTCTCTTCCCTTATTAATTCTTTCATGAATTGCATCATTGACTAATACTATGTTTGTTAACCTCCAATAAATTTTACCACTTATACTTTTCTTTATGTAATGTCATTACTTTACATGAGATTAGCATATGATCTTTTTCATTATTTTCATTACTAGAATTGGAATATGAAAGTAAAGAAACAAAAACTCAAACTACTCTTTATTATATAACTCTCAACTCGATTACATAGATAGATGGATCACGAAACTAACACTCGAAAATAGATCATACTAAACTTTTATTCAACTAGATCATGAAATAACTAAGGATCGAACTAAAAATAGGTAAAGATAATAAAAGTGATGGTGATACGATACCGGGGCACCTCCCCCAAGCTTGGCACAAGCCAAGGGGAGTGCCCATACCCATGTGCTCAAGTCTCCTTCTTCGGTGATGATGGTGGTGGCATAGGCTTGTCCTTCAAAACATTCAATAAGATGTCCTTCAAACTCTATATTTCCTTGGACAAATCCTGAAGCATGGCGGTGTTCCTTTGCACTTCAACCATGATATGTTTATTCCCTGGCCACCATGAGCTCTTCCCTGCATCATTCTCGCTTGGACGGGAAATATCCCAATTGGAAGGTATGTGCATACGAGGGGTGTTTTCAACACCATAATTTTGAACCAAATTATGAAAATTGTTCCGATGTAACCTGTGTAAGGGTCTTCTAGGGGGAAGCCCTTCTTGTACCTCTAGACTCCCATGGCTTGTAGTGCTTCTCATGGCTCGATGAGGATTCAGGATTGTGGAGATGCCGGCAAGGGTTCCCCTCTCGAAAGCCGAAGGGTGGACCTCGAGCGAATCTCCTTCATCCTCTTCCATGGTAACTTCTCCTTCTCCCTCTCGCCTGAGCTCCATCTGCAGCAACCAAGCATCGTCTCCCACATTGTTTGAGGAAGAGGAAGACATGATGCCTGGCTTCGAGATCTGACAGAAAATAGCACGAAACAAGAACAGAGCAGATTTCTATGATACGGTGGTCAAAACATCTGGAAGTATATATAAAGATTTTTTATCTTGCAAAACAAGTAATCCAGAAGAAAAACGGAGTCAGGAAGGCACACATGGGGCCCACGAGCCACCAGGGCGCGCCTGGGGGGGTGGCGCGCCCTGGTGCCTCGTGGGCACCAGGTGGGTCCCCCGGCTGTTTCTTATTTTTGTATTTTTCTAAATATTCCAAAACTGACAGAAAATATTTTTATGGAATTTTTGGAGTCGGTTTACTTACCGTATCACATACCTCTTCCTTTTCAAGGTTCTGGAGTGTTCCGGAAGGTCTTTCTTATGTATTCTTCCGGTGTAATTGTTTCAATAATATTAGTTTCAACATTAATAGGGGTACCTGAAATATAATGCTTAATTCTTTGCCCATTCACCACTCTCGGATTAGTGCCTTCGGAGTTATTTATTTTGATGGCTCCGGAGTGATAAACTTCTTCGATGATATACGGTCCTTCCCATTTAGAGAGAAGTTTTCCTGCAAAGAATCTCAAACGAGAGTTGTACAATAGAACTTGCTCACCTACTTTGAATTCCCGTTTTTGAATTCTTCTATCATGCCATCTTTTAACTTTTTCTTTAAACAATTTGGCATTTTCATAAGCTTGGGTTCTCCATTCATCTAATGAGCTAATATCAAATAACCTCTTTTCACCGGCAAGTTTGAAATCATAATTTAATTCTTTAATTACCCAATATGCTTTATGTTCTAACTCAAGAGGTAAATGACATGCTTTTCCATAAACCATCTTATAAGGAGACATACCCATAGGATTTTTATAAGCAGTTCTATAAGCCCACAGTGCATCGTCAAGTTTCTTAGACCAATTCTTTCTAGATCTATTGACGGTTTTCTGTAAAATTAATTTTATTTCCCTATTGCTCAATTCAACTTGACCACTAGTTTGAGGATGATAGGGTGATGCAATTCTATGGTTGACATCATATTTAGCAAGCAATTTACGGAATGCACCATGAATAAAATGTGAACCACCATCAGTTATTAAATATCTAGGGACTCCAAACCTTGGGAAAATAACATCTTTAGGCATTTTAATAGAAGTGTTATGATCAGCACTACTAGTTGGAATAGGTTCTACCCACTTAGTAACGTAATCAACAGCAACTAAAATATGAGTATACCCATTGGATTTAGGAAAAGGTCCCATATAATCAAATCCCTAAACATCAAATGGTTCAACAGCAAGTGAATAATTCATAGGCATTTCCTGTCGTCTACCAACATTACCAATTCTTTGACATTCATCACAAGAGGAGACATACTTACGAGCATCCTTGAAAAGAGTAGGCCAATAAAAACCAGATTGTAATACCTTGTGTGCAGTTCTGTCTCCCGCATGGTGTCCTCCGTAAGCCTCGGAATGACACTTTCGTCGGATTTGTTCCTGTTCATGCTCATGTATACAATGTCTAATAATACCATCTATTCCTTCTTTATAAAGATGTGGGTCATCCCAGAAGTAATGTCTTAAATCAAAGAAGAACTTTTTCTTTTGTTGGTATGTAAAACTAGGTGGTATATATTTAGCAACAATGTAATTAGCATAGTCTGCATACTAAGGAGTATTACGAGAAGCATTTATGATAGCTAATTGCTCATCAGGAAAATCATCATTAATAGGTAGTGGGTTATCAAGAACATTTTCTATTCTAGACAAATTATCTGCTACGGGATTGTCAGCTCCCTTTCAATCAATAATATGCAAGTCAAATTCTTGTAGGAATAAAACCCACCTAATGAGTCTAGGTTTAGCATCTTTCTTTTCCATAAGATATTTAATAGCAGCATGATCGGTGTGAATAGTTACTTTAGAATCAACTATATAGGATCTGAATTTATCACAAGCAAACACAACTGCTAGAAATTCTTTTTCAGTAGTAGCATAATTTCTTTGGGCACTGTCTAGAGTTTTACTAGCATAATGGATAACATTTAATTTCTTATCAACTCTTTGTCCTAGAACAGCACCAACAGCATAATCACTAGCATCACACATAATTTCAAAAGGCAAGTTCCAATCAGGTGGTTGAACAATAGGTGCAGTGGTTAAGGCTTTCTTAAGTGTTTCAAAGGCTTCTAGACAATCATCATCAAAAACAAATGGAACATCTTTTTGCAAAAGATTGGTAAGAGGCCTAGAAATTTTAGAGAAGTCTTTAATAAATCTCCTATAGAAACCAGCATGACCAAGGAAGCTTCTTATACCTTTAATATCTTTAGGACATGGCATTTTCTCAATAGCATCACCCTTAGCTTTATCAACTTCAATACCTCTCTCAGAAATTTTATGACCCAAGACAATACCTTCATTCACCATAAAGTGGCACTTCTCCCAATTCAAGACAAGATTAATTTCTTCACATCTCTGCAAAACTCGATCAAGGTTGCTTAAGCAATCATCAAAAGAAGTTCCGTAAACGGAAAAATCATCCATGAAAACCTTAACAATCTTTTCACAAAAGTCAGGGAATATAGCAGTCATACATCTTTGAAAGGTAGCAGGTGTATTGCATAAACCAAAAGGCATACGTCTATAAGCATAAGTTCCAAAAGGACAAGTAAATGTGGTTTTCTCTTGATCGGGTTGTGATACGGGTATTAAGAAAAACCAGAATAACCATCTAGGAAACAAAAGTGTGTATGGTTAGATAATCTTTCTAACATTTGATCAATAAAAGGTAAGGGGTAATGATCTTTTCTGGTTGCTTTGTTCAATTTTCTAAAATCAATTACCATCCTATAGCCAGTTACAATTGTTTGTGGAATGAGTTCATTTTTATCATTAGGAACAACGGTAATACCTCCTTTCTTAGGGACACAATGAACGGGACTTACCCATCTACTATCAGCTATGGGATAGATTATACCTGCTTCCAGAAGTTTCAATATTTCAGTTCTTACCACCTCTTTCATCTTAGGATTTAATCGTCGTTGGTGGTCGACAACTGGTTTAGCATCAGGCTCCATATTAATTTTGTGCTGATATAGAGTGGGACTAATGCCCTTAAGATCATCAAGAGTATATCCAATAGCAGCTCGGTGCTTCCTTAGAGTTTTCAGTAATCTCTTTTCTTCATGCGTTGAAAGGTTAGCACTAATAATAATAGGATATATCTTCTTTTCATCAAGATAAGCATATTTCAATGTATCAGGCAATTGCTCCAATTCAAACACAGGATCACCTTTAGGTGGAGGAGGACCTCCAAGAGTTTCAACAGGCAAATTATGTTTAAGGATAGGTGGTTGATCAAAGAACATCTTATCTATTTCATTTCTTTCATTCATATGCATATCATTCTCATGGTCTAGCAAATATTGTTGTAACGGATCAGTAGGAGGTACGGCAATAGAAGCAAGACCAAAAAATTCATCTTTACTAGGCAATTCTTTATCATGAGGTTGTTTACGAAATTTGGAGAAATTAAACTCATGAGATGTACCACCGAAATCAACACTGACAGTTTCTTTAGTGCAATCAATCTTGGCATTAACAGTGTTCAAGAAAGGTCTACCAAATATAATGGGACAAAAATCATCTTGTGGAGAACCAAGGACTAGAAAATCAGTAGGGTATTTTATTTTTCCACACAAGACTTCAACATCTCTAATGATCCCAAGTGGTGTAATGGTGTCTCTGTTTGCAAGTTTAATAGTAACATCAATGTCCTCTAATTCAGCAGGTGCAATATCATTCATAATTTCTTGATATAAGGTAAACGGAATAGCACTCACACTAGCACCCAAATCACATAAGCCATGATAACAATGATCTCCTATTTTAACTGAGACAACAGGCATGCCTACAACGGGTCTGTTTTTACCTTTAGAATCAGGTTTAGCAATTCTAGCTGCTTCATCGCAGAAGTAAATAACATGCACATCTATATTATCAACCAAGAGATCTTTAACCATAGCAACATTAGGTTCAACTTTGATTTGTTCAGAGGGTCTAGGTGCTCTCATGTGACTTTTGTTAACCACAGTTGAAACTTTAGCATGTTTTTTAATCCTAACAGGAAAAGGTGGTTTCTCAATATAAGCGGTAGGCACAACTGGATCAACATGGTAAACAATTGTTTCTTCTTTAACACTAACAGGTTCCTCAATCTTTTCTTTAACAGGGGGATGATATTTAAACCATTTCTCCTTAGGGAGATCAACATGCATAGCAAATGATTCACAAAAGGAAGCTACTATCTCAGAGTCAAGTCCATATTTAGTGCTAAACTTATGAAACGCATCGGTGGCCATAAAAGATTTAACACAATCAAACTCAAGTATTATACCTGACTCATTACCTTTGTCGAGTTCCCAATCTTCAGAGTTGCATTTAATTCTATCCAGAAGATCCCATCTGAATTCAATAGTTTTCTTCATAAAGGGGCCAGTCGAAGAAGAATCGAGCATAGTTTGATTATCATGAGAAAGCCGAGCATAAAAATTTTCTAAGATAATTTTTCTTGAGAGCTCATGATTGGGGCATGTATGCAACATATACTTAAGCCTCCCCCAAGCTTGAGCGATGCTTTCTCCTTCATGAGGCCAAAAATTATATATATAATTCCGATCACGGTGAACCAAATGCATAGGATAAAATTTCTGATGGAATTCTAGTTTCAATCGGTTCCAGTCCCATGTATCAGTATCATCACATAGACTATACCATATTAATGCTTTTCCCTCCAAAGATAAAGGGAATACTTTCTTCTTAACTCCATCTCCGGATATACCTGCAAGCTTAAACAATCCACAAATTTCATCCACATAGATCAAGTGCATATCAGGATGTACCGTTCCATCTCCTGCATAAGGATTAGCTAGCAGTTTCTCTAACATGCCCGGAGGAATTTCATATTCAATATCTTTTTCAATAGGTGCAGTAGGTTGAGGAGTAACTATTTGTGTTTCCGGTCAGGTGAAGATACCCCGAACAAACCCCTCAAAGGATTACTTTCCATAGTGACAAGTGACAGTAAATTTCAGCATGTAATATAAATGTTTCCTTACCAAATTCCACTCACCAAAGGCGCTTCACTCCCCGGCAACGGCGCCAAAAAAGAGTCTTGATGACCCACAAGTATAGGGGATCAATCGTAGTCCTTTCGATAAGTAAGAGTGTCGAACCCAACGAGGAGCAGAAGGAAATGACAAGCGGTTTTCAGCAAGGTGTTTTCTGCAAGCACTGAAATTATCGGTAACGAGTAGTTTGATAGCAAGATAATTTGTAACAAGTGACAAGTAACAATAGTAACAAAGAGTGCAGCAATATAGCCCAATCCTTTTGGTGGCAAAGGACAGGCCGGAATGATCTCTTATAATAAGTAAAGCGTTCTCGAGGACACATGGGAATTTCATCTAGTCACTTTCATCATGTTTGTTCGATTCGCGTTCGCTACTTTGATAATTTGATATGTGGGTGGACCGGTGCTTGGGTGCTGCCCTTACTTGGACAAACCTCCCACTTATGATTACCCCCTCTCGCAAGCATCCGCAACTACGAAAGAAAAATTAAGATTACTCTAACCATAGCATTAAACGTGTGGATCCAAATCAGCCCCTTACGGAATAGCGCAAAAACTAGGGTTTAAGCTTCTGTCACTCTAGCAACCCATCATCTAATTACTACTCCACAATGCATTCCCTTAGGCCCAAAGATGGTGAAGTGTCATGTAGTCGACGTTCACATAACACCACTAAGAGAATGACAACATACACATCATCAAAATATCGAACGAATACCAAATTCACATGATTACTTATGACAAGACTTCTCCCATGTCCTCAAGAACAAAAGTAACTACTCACACATCATCAACATGCTCATGACCAGTAGGGTATTGAATTGCATAATAGATATGAACATATAATCTTCCACCAAATAAACCAACTAGCATCAACTACAAGATGTAATCAACACTACTAGCAACCCACAGGTACCAATCTGAGGTTTTGAGACAAAGATTGAATACAAGAGATGAACTAGGGTTTGAGATGAGATGGTGCTGGTGAAGATGTTGATGAAGATTGGCCCTCCCATGATGAGAGGGTCGCTGGTGGTGTCGATGGCGACGATTTCCCCCTCCCGGAGGGAAGTATCCCCGGCGGAATCTCTCCGCCGGAGAGCAAAAGTGCTCCTGCCCAAGTTCTGCCTCGAGACGGCGGCGCACCATCCCAAAATTCGTCTCTCTATTTTTTTAGGTCAAATGCACTTATATACCAGAAAATGGGGGCCAGAAGTGGGCCAGGGGCCCCACGAGGTACCTGGGCGCGCCTGTGGGGGGTGGCGCACCCTGGTGCGTCGTGGGCACCTGTGTGGCCCCCCTGGTACTTCTTGCTTCCAATATTTTTTATATATTCCAAAATAATTCTCCAGAAAATTTCAGCTCATTTGGAGTTGTGCAGAATAGGTATCTTGACAGAGCTTTTTCAGGTCCAGAATTCCAGCTGCCGGTATTCTCCCTCCTTGTGTGAATCTTGCATATTTAGAGAGAAAAGGCATTAGAATAGCTCCACAAAGTATTATATTGATTAAAAACACTATAAATAACAGTAGTAAAACATGATGCAAAATGGACGTATCACCCTCGGATCTGTGGTAGAAGGTATACCCAATGGTCTCTTTAGGGCATCCTATGAAGACGCACTTCTCCGCTTTGGGTTCAAGCTTATCAGGCTGAAGCCTCTTGACATAAGCGTCGCATCCCCAAACTTTAAGAAATGACAGCTTAGGTTTCTTGCCAAACAACAACTCATACGGTGTCGTCTCAACGGATTTAGACGGTGCCCTATTTAAAGTGAATGCGGCTGTCTCTAATGCATAACCCCAAAATGATAGTGGCAAATCGGTAAGAGACATCATAGAACGCACCATATCCAATAGAGTGCGATTACGACGTTCGGACACACCATTACGCTGTGGTGTTCCAGGTGGCGTGAGCTATGAAACAATTCCACATTGTCTTAAATGCATACCAAACTCGTAACTCAAATATTCACCTCCACGATCAGATCGTAGAAACTTTATTTTCTTGTTACGATGATTTTCCACTTCACTTTGAAATTCCTTGAACTTTTCAAATGTTTCAGACTTGTGTTTCATTAAGTAAATATACCCATATCTACTCAAATCATCTGTGAAGGTAAGAAAATAACGATATCCGCCGCATGCTTCAACACTCATTTGACCGCATACATCAGTATGTATTATTTCCAATAAGTCACTAGCTCGCTCCATTGTTCCGGAGAACGGAGTTTTAGTCATCTTGCCCATGAGGCATGGTTCACATGTCTCAAATGATTCATAATCAAGAGATTCCAAAAGTCCATCGGCATGGAGTTTCTTCATGCGTTTTACACCAATATGACCTAAGCGGCAGTGCCACAAATATGTGGTACCATCATTATTAACTTTGCATATTTTGGCATCAATATTATGAATATGTGTATCACTACGATCGAGATTCAACAAGAATAAACCATTCACAAGGGGTGCATAACCATAAAAGATATTACTCATATAAATAGAACAACCATTATTCTCTGACTTAAATGAATAACCGTCTCGCAATAAACAAGATCCAGATATAATGTTCATGCGCAACGCAGGCACCAAATAACAATTATTTAGGTTTAAAACTAATCCCGAAGGTAGATGTAGAGGTAGCGTGCCGACGGCGATCACATCAACCTTGGAACCATTTCCGACGCGCATCGTCACCTCGTCCTTAGCCAGTCTTCATTTATTCCGCAGCTCCTGTTTCGAGTTACAAATATTAGCAACCAAACCAGTATCAAATACCCAAGCGCTACTACAAGCACTAGTAAGGTACACATCAATAACATGTATATCAAATATACCTTTGTTGACGTTGCCAGCCTTCTTATCTGCCAAGTACTTGGGGCAGTTCCGCTTCCACTGACCATTCCCCTTGCAGTAGAAGCACTTAGTCTCAGGTTTGGGTCCAGCCTTGGGTTTCTTCACGGGAGTGGCAACTACTTTACCGTTCTTCTTGAAGTTCCCTTTATTTCCCTTGCCTTTCTTGAAACTAGTGGTCTTTTTAACCATCAACACTTGATGGTCCTTCTTGATTTCTACCTCCGCGGCCTTAAGCATCACGAAGAGCTCGGGAAGTGTTTTCTCCATCCCTTGCATATTATAGTTCATCCCAAAGCCCTTATAGCTTGGTGGCAGTGATTGGAGAATTCTATCAATAACCGAGTCATCTGGAAGATTAACTCCCAACTGAGTCAAGCGGTTGTGCAACCTAGACATTCTGAGTATATGCTCACTAACAGAACTGTTCTCCTCCATTTTATAGCTAAAGAACTTGTCAGAGATGTCATACCTCTCGACCCGGGCATGAGCTTGAAATACCAATTTCAGCTCCTGGAACATCTCATATGCTCCGTGGTGCTCAAAACGTCTTTGGAGCCCCGGTTCTAAGCTGTAAAGCATGGTGCACTGAACTATCGAGTAGTCATCAGAACGTGCCTGCCAGATGTTCACAACATCCATAGACGACGCTGGAGGGGGTGCGTCACCAACCGGTGCATCAAGGATATAAGCCTTCTGTGCAGCAATGAGGATAATCCTCAAGTTACGGACCCAGTCCGCATAGTTGCTTCCATCATCTTTCAACTTAGCTTTCTCTAGGAACGCATTAAAATTCAGGGGAAATACAGCGCGGGCCATTGATCTACAACACAAATTTTGCAAAGACAATTAAGACTAAGTTCATGATAATTTAGTTCAGTTAATCAAATTACTAATGAACTCCTACTTAAATCATAATCCCTCAAGTTGTCTAAGTGACACATGATCCAAATCAACTAACCCATGTCCGATCATCACGTGAGATGGAGTAGTCATCAATGGTGAACATCTCCATGTTGATCATATCTACTATATGACTCATGTTCGACCTTTCGGTCTCCTGTGTTCCGAGGCCATGTCTGTACATGCTAGGCTCGTTAAGTTTAACCCAAGTATTCTGCATGTGTAAAACTGGCTTACACCCGTTGTATGCGAACGTAGAGTCTATCACACTCGATCATCACGAGGTGCTTCGAAACGATGAACTTTTGCAACGGTGCATACTTAGGGAGAACACAATTTCTTGAAATTAAGTGAAGGGATCATCTTATAATGCTACCATCGTTCTAAGCAAAATAAGATGCATAAAAAGGATAAACATCACATGCAATCAATATGTGACATGATATGGCCATTATCATCTCGTGCCTTTGATCTCCATCTCCAAAGCACCGGCATGATCTCCATCGTCACCGGCATGACACCATGATCTCCATCATCATGTCGTCATGTGGTCGTCTCCGCCAACTATTGCTTCTACAACTATTGCTAACGCATAGCGATAAAGTAAAGCAATTACATGGTGATTAATAAATTAAAGACAACCCTATGGCTCCTACCAGTTGCCGTACTCATCGACATGCAAGTCGTGAACCTATTACAAAACATGATCATCTCATACATCAACATATATCACATCACGTTTTGGCCATACCACATCACAACATGGCCTGCAAAAACAAGTTAGACGTCCTCTACTTTGTTGTTGCAAATTTTACGTGGCTGCTATGGGCAACTAGCAAGAACCGTTCTTACCTACGCAAAGCCACAACGGTGATAATCAAGTTGCCTTTTAACCTTCTATAAGGATCGCCTTCGTCAAATTAGATTCAACTAAAGTAGGAGAGACAGACACCCGCTAGCCACCTTATGCAAAACAAGTTGCATGTTAGTCGGTGGACCGGTCTCATGTGCGAGGACATGTAAGGTTGGTCCGAGCCGCTTCATCCCACAATACTGCTGAATCCAAATAAGACAAGAGAGTTAAGCAATTTGAGCATCAACGCCCACAACTTTTGTGTTCTACTCGTGCATATACATCTACGCATAAACCAAGCTCATGATGCCACTGAAGGGTAACGAAGCATGAAAATCAAAAAAATTCCTACGAACACCCAAGATCTATCTAGGAGAAGCATAGCAACGAGAGAAGAGAGTGTGTCTACATACCCTCATAGACCGAAAGCGGAAGCGCATATAACGCGGTTGATGTAGTCGTACTCTTCGCGATCCGATCACGATCCAACCGATCTAGTGCCGAACGGACGGCACCTCCGAGTTTAGCACACGTGTGGCTTGATGACGTCTCCTCCTCCTTGATCCAGCAAGAGAAGGTGGAGAAGTAGATGGGATCACAACCAGCACGACGGCGTGGTGGTGGTGGAGCTAGTTCAACAGGGCTTCGCCAAGCGCTACTAGAACGAGGACGGAGGAGCTACGGAGTAACGGGAGAGAGAGGGGCACCAAGGGCTTGGTCTGTCCTCTTGGGGCGCCCCCTCCCCTCTATATATAGGTGGAGGGGCGTGGGGAACAGCCCCTCCAAGCCCTAGGGCGCAGCCAAGGGGGAGAGGACTTGGACTCCAAGTCCAATCCTATTCCTACTAGGACTCCCCTTTTTTTCCCTTCCCTAGCCACATGGGCTTTTGAGGACTTGGTGCGCCTAGCCCAATAAGGCCAGGGCGCCTCCCCTCAGCCCATGCCAGCCCTTGGGACGTGGTGGACCCACTTGTGGACTTCCGGACCCCTCCAGAATCCTCCGGAACCTTCTGGAAGCTTCCCGGTACAATACCGAAAAAACTGCACCTTTTTACGGAACCCAAAATATGACTTCCCATATATAAATCTTTACCTCTTGACCATTCCAAGACTCCTTGTGAAGTCCAGGATCTCATACGGGACTCCGAACAACATTCGGTTACCAATCATCAAATATCCCAATACTACTCTAGCGTCAACGAACGTTAAGCGTGCGACCCTGCGGGTTCGGGAATCATGTAGTCATGACCGAGACTCCTCTCCGGTCAATAACCAATAGCAGGACCTGGATGCCCATATTGATTCCTACATATTCCACGAAGATCTTTTATCGGTTGAACCACGATGTCAAGGATTTGGTTAATCCCGTATGCAATTCCCTTTGTCCGGCGATATGTTACTTGCCCGAGATTCGATCGTCGGTATCTCCATACCTAGTTCAATCTCGTTACCAGCAAGTCTCTTTACTCGTTCCGTAATACAAGATCCCGTGACTAACCCATTAACCACATTGCTTGCAAGCTCTTTATGATGTTGTATTACCGAGAGGGCCCAAAGATATCTCTCCGTCATACGGAGTGACAAATCCCAGTTTCGATTCGTGCCAACCCAACAAACACCTTTGGAGATACCTGTAGAGCTCCTTTATGATCACCCAGTTACGAAGTGACGTTTGGATACACACTAAGTATTCCTCCGGTGTTAGGGAATTGCACGATCTCATGGTCTAAGGAACAGATAATTGACATGAAGAAAGTTGTAGCAAATAAACTAAACGATCTGGTGCTAAGCTTACGGTTGGGTCTTGTCCACCACATCATTCTCCTAATGATGTGATCCCGTTATCAAATGACAACTCATGTCTATGGTTAGGAAACCTTAACCATCTTTGATCAACGAGCTAGTCTAGTAGAGGCTCACTAGGGACACGGTTTTTGTTTATGTATCCACACATGTACTTAAGTTTCAGGTCAATACAATTCTAGCATGAATAATAAACCATTATCATGAACAAGGAAATATGATAATAACCATTTTATTATTGCCTCTAGGGCATATTTCCAACAAGGGAATCTCATAATAAATATTTTTAGTAGGTTCAGTAGGTTGAGGAGCAACTCTTATTACTTCCGGTCGAGGTGAAGATACCCTGAACAAACCCCTCAAAGGATTACTTTCCATAGTACAAGTGACAGTAAATTTCAGCACGCAATATAAATGTTCCCTTACCAAATTCCACCCACCAAAGGCGCTTCACTCCCCAGCAATGGCGCCAGAAAAGAGTCTTGATGACCCACAAGTATAGGGGATCAATCGTAGTCCTTTCGATAATTAAGAGTGTCAAACCCAACGAGGAGCAGAAAGAAAGGACAAGCGGTTTTCAGCAAGGTATTCTCTGCAAGCATTGAAATTATCGGTGACATATAGTTTGATAGCAAGGTAATTTGTAACGAGTAACAAGTAACAATAGTAACAATAGGTGTAGCAAGATAGCCCAATCCTTTTTATAGCAAAGGACAGGCCGGAACGATCTCTTATAATAAGCAAAGCGTTCTCAAGGACACATGGGAATTCATCTAGTTACTTTCATCATGTTTGTTTGATTCGTGTTCGCTACTTTGATAATTTGATATGTGGGTGGACCGGTGCTTGGGTGTTGTTCTTACTTGAACAAGCCTCCCACTTATGATTACCCCCTCTCGCATGCATCGGCAACTACGAAAGAAGAATTAAGATAAATCTAACCATAGCACGAAACATATGGATCCAAATCAGACCCTTATGGAATAGCGCATAAACTAGGGTTTAAGCTTCTGTCACTCTAACAACCCATCATCTAATTACTACTCCACAATGCCTTCCCTTAGGCCCAAAGATGGTGAAGTGTCATGTTGTCGACGTTCACATGACACCACTAAAGGAAGCAACAACATACATATCATCAAAATATCGAACAAATACCAAATTCACATGATTACTTATAACAAGACTTCTCCCATGTCCTCAAGAACAAAAGTAACTACTCACAAATATATTCATGTTCAAGATCAAAGGGGTATTGAATATCATTAAGGATCTGGACATATAATCTTCCACCAAATAAACCAACTAGCATCAACTACGAGATGTAATCAACACTACTAGCAACCCACAGGTACCAATCTGACGTTTTGAGACAAAGATTGAATACAAGAGATAAACTAGGGTTTGAGATGAGATGGTGCTGGTGAAGATGTTGATGAAGATTGGTCCTCCCACGATGAGAGGATCGTTAGTGATGTCGATGGCTTCGATTTCCCCCTCCCGGAGGGATGTTTCCCCGGCGGAATCGCTCCGCCGGATAGCAAAAGTGCTCCTGCCCAGGTGTAATGCCCCATATGCGGTCCTATCCTCAGGAGTCCGGGAGACTCACCAAGGATAGAAGCGCATATCAAGACACTTCGCAAGGTGGAGATCTTCGCACAAACCACGTACTGAATAGATGAGAATACAAGATAAAGGCTTACACTCGCCACATGCTACAGCATAAATATTTCAATCATTCATACAGTCATCCAAATAGAACACAGGATCCGACTACGGATGAAATCAAACGAAAAGATCAAACACCCTGCTATTGCCCGATCGTCCGACTAGGAACCACTACGGATCGTCTGGCAGCGTCACGTACATGCGAGCATGCTCCTCGTCGTACTCTCACTGGAGCTCAGTACCGTCACCTGTATCTGTCTCATAAGTACTTGCAGATGTGGTTGTAGTAGTCTGTGAGCCACGGGGACTCAGCAATCTCATTACCCAAGATATCAAAACTAACAAAGCCTAATAGGTATGGCATGGATAAGTGGTGAGGTTGTAGCAAGCACTAAGCATGTTGTATGGTGGCTAACTTACGAGTACAAGAATAAGATGAGCAACTACGCATAATGGGCGCAAGCTAGTAATGACCAATAAGTGATCCCGAACACCTACTTACGGTTCAACCATAACTCCACCGTGTTCCCTTCCCGAACCCCTTCGGAAAGAGACGGTCACGGTTACGCACACGGTTGGTGTATTTTAATTGAATTTAGTGTCAAGTTCACTACAACCGGATATCATAAATTTCCAAGTTGCCACATAACTGCGGGCACAGCTTTCCGAAAGATTTAACCGTGCAGGGGTGTCCCAACCTAGTCCATCACAAATGTGGCACCCTGGCTCAGAGAGACCGGAACACCCCGTATTCCAGCCCAGAGATCAAGTCTTCTGGAATACGGCACTGCTTGGCATAGAACAAATCAGCTCTTTATTACAAATATAACGGGTACAAAGGTTCTGAAGGCATGAAGGTTACAAAGGCACGGCGATACTACGCCTACTCAGATAGCTCTATGCTAGCAGCGGAACATCTCTTAGTGGCATAACTTCTAGCAGCGGAACAGCGACAACGGTGATGGACTCCACTCCACAGGGACTCTGGCTGGGACGCATCCTAGAGCGCAACCTCGGGAACCTTGACAAACAATCAATCACGGCATCACCTGCAATCTGGCATGACACGCCAGGTGAGTACTTTGAATGTACTCGCAAGCTCACAGCAACCAAAGCAATCAAGACAAACAACAGCATGGCATTTACAGGTTAATCATCAATGATGAACATGATACGACTAGAACAACATGAGCATGGCATGTGCATATAATTCATGACATGAACATGATGATACTAGCACTAGCATGCAAGGGGGGTCGACATTTAAAGTCTCATGGACCAACTTACTCTGCTCGGAGATTATCTCGTAACCACCATAGGTATCAATCTTTCTTACCGTCGTGATCATCACACGATCACCTCATGATCAACCATCATCAAGAATACCATCGTGATCATCTTGTGACCACATAAAGATCAACCAACTTCTTTCCTCATCGAACCGGGGTTGTTATTATTCAGATTATTATTACTGTTGACCCATAGTGTGACCTACTACGAACTGTGTCCATAACCGAGGACGCGGCTATCGATAGATTATACACTCTGCAGAGGTTAGTACACTGTACCCACACTACGGAACTCATGGCCTCGTGCTCCCATTCGGGTGGACCAACGACATTCCGACAAAACCAATCTATTGCATGACACTCTCCCGGCCACTCCGACAAACTCCCCTTTGGGCTATGTCCTGGGTGACCCCGATGCCAACTCATGACATCCGCCACCTATGTGGCCGCCACCGTCATGGCCAAACCAAAACTATCCCAAACGGGGACCTGAGCTCAATACCAAAACCGGGTACACAAGGCTTATGGCCGCCTACCTGATCAGGGTAGCGCGCGCACATAACCTTCCCTAGTATGAGGCACCGGCGAGAGGCATGACAATAGACCACATTAGGGCCTCCCCATCCAGGCAAGTGTGGTTGCACTGGTGAGCTCGATTCGGTGGCACCATGACTCGGCCAACAGATTTGTTCAAGTTCGATTAATGTCAGGTTCAACTTGAATGGTGATGAGCTGAGTCGTAATAACAATGCATATGAGCATGATATCAGTGTAACCATGGATGGGTAACATAACCATTTAACAACATAACATCAACAATGATAAATCATTTATTCTACGGGATGCAAATGAACATAGCATAACGATGATCATGAATATCACAAGTATTTTCATATCAAACCATAGCAATTCATATGAGCATGACATTATTACTAGCATCTGAAATGATTACAAGAATAATATGATAAAAATAACATTAGTAATTAATTATTTCACTTACTAGATGAGAATGGCATAAGCATAGGCATGGACTCACAAGCATATTCGAAGTATTAACAAAATCATTTAAATGAACAAACAAATATTAAATATTCAAGTACAAACCATGGCTACTACAATTCCATCATGCAAGTGGCTGTTGTGGCTTGCCTGGGGATGAAGGAACAATCGGGGAGAGGTGCAATGAACTCGCAGAAAGAATCGCCGGAAAAGTTTCCCTCTCGAAGGGGCTGAATAAGGGCAGGGGCAAAATGGTCATTTTTCAGAATGTTACAACATGGTGAAAATGATGCCACCGGAACGGGCTCGACGAACTGAGATTGTGGGCTTTTGAATCACCTGAATCGGAGTCACGGTCACGGAGATACGTCCGTTCGTTCGTTAGGCAGAGATCGAATAAAAATCTGTTCTTTTCTGCTGCTAATGGACGAACGTCCGCAATATAAGGATTTCGGCCGGCGGGTTAAAACAGAAGGCGCATTCCAGAGAATACACTTTCGAACAGGGAAGACGCATTTTGATCCGAAGGAGCAGCGAAGTACGCTTTCGTTAACGGAAAGCGTATTTTCGGAAACTCCGCGTCCACTTATCCACGTCAGCGCCGGCTGAGTCTCTGACGGCCGGGTCCCACTGGCAGGCGACGGCGCTCGTCTTCAACCTTCTGGCCTCGCGCTCGGCCTAGGCAGGAGCGGGCTCCGGCGACGACCGTCGGCGCTACAGGCCGTCTCCGGCGACAACCGGCCTACCGGCATGATCGGCACGGAGCGGCGCATCCAATCAGGTAGGAGGCAGAGCTCGGGGCGGGCGGGAGCGCGTGCACCCTTGGCCATGGCGGACGGCAGCCAGGAGTGGGTTCGGGCACGGCGCCATGGGGTACTGGAGGAAGAGGGGAAGAGGTGGGGGAGCTGCGGCTCATGGGGTTCCTCTGGTGGTGATAGGAGGAAGGGAGAGGCGCCGGGTTGCTCGAATTTGAGCGGAGCAGAAGGGCGGCCATGGCGGCATTGGTGGCCGAGGGGAGCTGCTCGAGCTTGTTTGAGTGGCTGGGGAGGCTACTGGGAGGGAGAGAGAGGTTGGTGAGGAGAGGCAGCACCGGGGAGGGCTTATATAGCCGCGGCGAAGATGCCCTCGCCGGATGCCGCCACGGGCGCTCGGGGGATGCACTGACGCGGCCGTGTACGCGTGCGCATGCGCGCGGGGGTTGATGGCGACTAGAGGGAGCTAGTGGAGGTGCAGACGCGGGATGGAGGACTTCCGGTTGGCCACTCGGCCACTGTGCTCACGCGGGCAAGGTCGCCGTGGCACAAGGAGGGCGAAGGAGGAGGGGGCCAGGGCGGGAGAGTGAATGCGAGGCTGCCACGAAGCTCGGGGACACACTGGGACGCGCGAGAACGACGAGCAGAGGAATGCCCGAAGCTAAACGCCACCCAGAGCGCGACAATGGCTTCCCAGCCGCGTGGTCACCATGTGCACAGGCGCACGCCATGCGTTCTGGGTGGAAAAAATATGTCTAGCGCGTAGTTCATGCATCCTGGGACCCTCCTGAGGTGATGGATCAACAAAAGGAGCTGTGGGTTGATAGGATAGCTCGGAGAGAGTTTGCTGTATCAAACTTGGGCACGAAATAGTGATCAAATTAGAGGGGATAAGAGTTAACCCGGATGTCACAGAGGTTGAGGGTAGGAAGGACTATGATCCTGTGGGTTTTGAAAAGATTTGGACCAGGATTTAACATAGTTGCTTTACAACTGCCAAATCTGGTCCAGGAACTAGATCATGAAGTAGCACTCACCTGGATGATTGGATTGTGCTGAAAATTGGTGTAGGAAGATGATTTGGGCATATGAAGGCACTGCAAAAATTTCATACCATTTGGATACACCAAAATGGCACTTGCTTCACAATGCTTCCCACTGGACAGAAACTTGGGGGAATTTTGTGGAGCAAATGGCTTGACAAAATGATGTTAATTTTGGCATGCTCAAATGATATAGGTATATTTAGGTCCTGGATTAATTTCAGAATTTTTGAAGCAATATAAAATATAGTTGTTTCACAAACTGAAATTGTGACCAGAAACCAAGATTTGAAGGTGTGCTAACATAGATTGTTGGATGGAGATAAAATTTGGTGGATAGTAATGATTTGATCATATAAATGATCTACCAAAATTTCAACTCATTTGGATTAGCCTAGCTAGTACTTCCTTCACAAAGCTTCTCTGTGGTCAGAAACTTTGGAAATTTGCTGAGGAAGATTTACTAGGCAAATGAAGTTGAATTTTGGCATGTGGCAATAATTTGGATATGAGAGAGTGCCCAAAAATTTTGAGGGCAATCAAGAAAAGATAAATAGCATTTCCTTCACAAAGTGCCATATTGGACATAATAGGAAATGAATATTCCCGAATTATTTTTGAACTAGGCAAGGATGGATTTGGACATATTTGTGGAAGATATGATCGAAAGAATTTATGAGAATTTTGTGGGAATTTTTGGAATGGCAGCAATATAGGTTGCTTCACAACATAAAGCAAACAGGGTTATTCCTTTAATAGAAAAAGGAATATTCCCTAGAAATAAATATTGGGGTTGGGCTAAGATGGAAATGACATGGCCATGGGATAGATTTGAGAATGACAAGCCACTTGGGAGAGGAATGAGAGGTGATCCTCCCAGGTTTTAAGACCACATCGCCACGGAAAAAGAACTCCACATAAACATTCGAAGAAATCCAAAAGAAAAAGAAAGGGCCAAAAATCAGGGTGTTACAACAAACCAACACAAGCCGCGGTGGAAAGACCTCAACCTCGAGATAGCCCCAAGTATCCCCGGAATCCCGGTGCACAAGACATTTCGACAATGGTAAAACAAATCTAGCAAGACCTCCCGGGGTGCTGACAATCCCGATAGGAGCCGCACGTATCTCGTTCTCAGGGCACACCGGATGGGCTTGACGTCGGGTTAGCTGAGAGCCTGGTTTCCCAGGGGGCGCCGGACATCGCCCAGTTTAGACCAACACTCATGAGGAGCACTAGCCCGGGTTGTTGATTAATTATCCGCGGGTTAATTACTCCCTATGCAGTTTTAGTTGTTATTAGGCAAATTAAAACCAAAGTTGGGTCCTGCTGGAAGAGTTTTATTCAAAGCGAACTGTCAAGGGGGGTCCCATATACCCCGAACATGTTAGGAACGCTAATCAAGGAACATAACACCGGTATAACGGAAACTAGGGCGGCATGAGTGGAACAAAACACCAGGCAAAAGGCTGAGCCTTCCACACACAACCAAGTATATAGATGCATTAATTAAATAAGAGATATTGTGATATCCCAGAATATTCAGGTTCCAACATGGAACAACCTGCACTGCACCTGCAACTAACAACGCTATAAGAGGGGCTGAGCAAAGCGGTAACATAGCCAAACAACGGTTTGCTAGATAAGGGTGGTTAGAGGCTGTATCATGGCATATGGTAGGCTGACATATATGAGGTAGGAAGCGCAACATAACGATAGCAACTAGACAACTAGCAAGCAAAGATAGTAGTGATATCCAGGGTAATGATCATCTTGCCTGAAGTGTCCTCGGTGGGATAGTAACTCGGCTCCTCGTAAACGTTCCCAACCGGATCCTCAAACTCGGTCTCGTCTCCCGGTACTACCCATAAGAAAGAAACAAGCATCCAATAAACAAACAACCATGGAAAAATGCACAACAAGATGATGCATGTTAAGTTTCAAGTAAAGTAACATGGCATCCTACTCTAGTCCATTTAAATGAAGCCTTGACCCATGTGAAACATGAATCAAGCAACACTTCATATGCAATATTGTTGGTGTTAGTGATCTGGACAGAACAGCAAGTTTAAGTATATTAGCATGCAAGATGATGGCAAATTCATATTCTACACGAGAAATCGATGCATATGCATATAAAGATCATAGCAAACAGAGTTACGGTTCTCTCGGTACGGTAGAAACGGTATCGGTAAGGAGACGGAGATGGAAAGATGGATGTGGGCAAAATCTTGGCAACCCAAGCATACCACTGGATAGAATGGAAGATTTGGGTTGAAAAGGATATAAGGATCACGAAGAACGGATGCATAGAACTCAAACGGTGACCAAAGCAAATATGCAATGCAATCTGCCATAAACAGCAACATGGCAACTTACACACACCAAAACAACAAGCTACAGTACTCCAATGTGCTCAAACAAGATATAAGGATGAAGTATACTATATGCCCAGCAAATCATTCCATAGGTTCAAATTCATTAACATCACTGGTTAATTGGAATGAAGGCAACAAGATGCAAACATAATATCACAGATTATGACTTGGTGAAATAACAGGGCAAACTGCTGACAGTAACAATGACAGGCAGTATTTGCATGGATGGTACAGTAGGCAAATCAACTCCAAAATGAAGAAATTGGTATGCACCTACAGTATACATGGCATAGATCATTTCATTACATTGGCACAAAATCATAGGAAGCATGGATTCATCACCAATGAGCTCACAACATTGCAACTTAATGTTGACAGCAATCTGTTACATTGACTGGACATGTTGGAAGCAACATTAAAGCATGCTACAGGAGTTTTACATGGCATAAAATGGCATGGACAGAAAGTTCTGTTAACATATAGCAAATCATGTTTACTGATCATGTTCAAAATAGTTATAGATTAGTGGGAACCATCAAGGCAATGTGGCAAGTTTTAATGACAGACAGATTTGGCAAGTTTTAATGACAGACAGATTTGACTTAGCAGATTTTAACAAGTGTCAAAACAGCAACATTGACTAAGCAACTTTGCAAGCTTGTGGCAGTCACTATAAGGCAGTTCATGGCATGAAACAAATTCTAGCAGCAAGATGACATGAAAATGCTTCAAACTCATGTTGACAAGTTGCTCATTTGACCTATGCATTAAATCACACAAAAATGACAAAATGGCATGTTATGTAAAAATGACATGCACTCAAACTTGCTCAAATGACAAAACTAATGCCACCACTGGATTAGTTAGATTCTTCTACCCCAAATACATATATAATTTGCATATGTTCATGTATGAAAAATGCTCACAAATGCTATACATAAAATACTGCCTAAAATGGAAATGGCCAGAAATGGAAGTCTGCCCGAAATGGAAAGTCCAGATCTGGTCTTGCCAGATTTGGAAAGGGGGCTATTTCCAGAAATGGAAAAAACGCTGATTTTATGAAATAAAAAAAAGGGGGGTGTTTAGGGAGGATGACCAGTGGGGCCCGGCTGTCGTGTGTATGACAGTGGGCATAAGGCTCGGCTGGGCTGCCCTGTACACCAAATCAGAGGCGAACGGCGACAGAGGGCGTCGGCTGGGCACGCAGGCGTGCTGGCGCGCACGGGGGCACGCGGCAGGTGGTGCGCGAGGTGCTGGGGCGATCGGGTGTGGCAGAGCGCGCGCTGGTGCTCGAGCACGAGCTTGAGCTCATCTCGGGTCCGCGGGGTTCAGCGAGGCTGTCAAACAGAGAGCATGCGCGCGCGGCAGGGGAGCAGCACGGTGCGCGGAGGCAAGGCGAGGCACTGCTGGGCGGCGGCGATGCGAAGCGCGCGTGCAGCTCGCGCACGAGAAGGACCCGGAGCGGGGGGACGCACGGCTGGACAGAGACGACCTCGTCAGCGGGAAAAAAACACGACGGTGCGGCGAAGCACTGAGAGTACGGCGGCGGCAAGGGCAGATCAGCGCCTACACGGTGCTATCGGGGACGGGAAGAAGTAGGGAGGAGGCGCGGGTCACCTAGGGTCCAGAGGACATGAAGATGAGGCAGGGGAGGCGGTGGAGCGACGATGAGAACGCGCTGAGCTCCGGCACGGCTTGTGTCAGAGGAGGCTGCAGGTGAAGACGAGGAGGACGGCGTCGAGGCTTGGCATCCCGCGGCGATGTGGTGGTAGCAGACGGCGTAGTCGACGACGAGGAGGCAGGAGGACACGGCGAAGGCGGCTGGATCCCGGCCGAAGGGCTGCCGGCGACGAGAGCGAGCTCTCGGGCTCCCTCTGCTCTCTACGGTGGAGGGGACAGAGAGAAGGGGAGAGCCCCTGGGAGGCGGCGGAGAGGGGGAAACCCTAGGGGAGCTCGCGGCGGCTTTATAGGGGCGCGGGCATGGCTGGCTCGCCACCGTGGCCATGTGCTCGTGCCCCTGCTCTTTTTACTGTGAGAGAGAGGGGGACGCGAGGAGGAAGAAAAAGGCGAAGGGGTGAGGCTGCAAGTGGGGTCGGCGGTGTTGTCCAGCATGGAGAGGGGGAAGGCTGGCTGCGGCTGGTGGGCTGGCTAGGGGAAGGGAGGCCCAGGTGGGCTGCTCTACTGCTGCTCTGCCTCTTTCTTTCCCAAATTTCCTTCAGGCAGAAACCAAAGGGAAAATGCACAGGGGGTTGTGGAAAGAGTGAGAGGGATATAAAAATACCCCTGGAGTCCAGGAAATGTGCCCGATTTAAATAAATTGCTTTGGACATTTTTAGAGAAATAAAAATATCACAAGTTTGAATTAACTTCAAACTTGAGGCATTTTTGTCTCCGACCAAAACACTTTCAAATGAGCTGAGATTTGGCAGGGGGAATAATGGCATGGTCTACTATTTATAGGAAAAGAATGGGCATTTTTGGAGGAGGGAAAAATGCCACTTGGGATAAATGGCTAAAATTGAAAGGAAAGAAGGAGGGTAGTGGGATTTGGAGATGATGGTGGGGAAGTGGTGTGCATGGGTGAATCTCAAGAGTTGGGTGAGGGCATGAACAAGAAGAACACACACACAAATGCATACATGAAGATCACAACAATAACAATGGATGCAATGCTCATGGCAAAAAAATAATATGAAGATGAAATGCATGGGAGAAAGAAAGGAAAACACAACAATGAAGATGCAACATTTTATTATGATCATCATGACAATTCCATACATGACTCAAGTTGATGGTACAAAAGGAAGGATCACATATGGGATGTTACAACTCTCCCCCACTTCGAAAGGATCTCGTCCCGAGATCTAGGAACGGAAGAAATCGGGATATTCGGAACAGAAGTGGTCCTTGCGCTCCCAAGTATCTTCACGATCGGAATGATGTGACCACTTCACTTTCAAGAACTTGATAGACTTGTTACGAGTCTTGCGCTCAGTCTCCTCAAGAATTGCAATGGGATGCTCTCTGTAAGACAAGTCATCTTGGAGCTGGATATCTTGGAAGTCAATGGTGCGCTCAGGAGTCTTGAAACACTTGCGGAGTTGAGAGACGTGAAACACATCGTGCACGTTTGAGAAGTTGGAAGGTAGCTCAAGCTGGTAGGCAAGATCGCCTCTTTTGCCAATAATTTTGAACGGACCCACATATCTTGGAGCAAGCTTCCCTTTGATACCGAAACGCTGAGTGCCTCTCATGGGAGAAACACGGAGATAGACATGGTCTCCAATCTCGAAAGCCAAGTCATGGTGCTTGCTATCATAGTAGCTCTTCTAGTGCGATTGCGCTGCTTTTAGATTCTCACGGATGATACGACACATCTCTTCAGCTTCAGAAATCATATCATTGCCAAGAAGTTGGCGCTCACCGGTCTCGGACCAGTTGAGGGGAGTACGGCACTTTCTGCCATATAGAATCTCGAATGGGGCCTTGCCCGAGCTTGCTTGGAAACTATTGTTGTAGGAGAACTCAGCAAACGAGAGACAATCTTCCCACTTCATACCGAAAGAGATGACACGTGCTCTTAGCATATCCTCGAGAATTTGGTTGACTCTCTCGACTTGGCCACTTGTCTGAGGGTGAAAGGCTGTGCTGAAACGAATGTTGGTGCCCATTGCTTTCTGGAAGGATTCCCAAAACTTGGAAGTGAAGATGCTTCCATGATCTGAAGTGATGATTTGAGGAATACCGTGCAAGGAAACCACTCTGGAAGTGTACAACTCCGCCAACTGAGCTGCAGTGATTGATTCCTTGACTGGCAAGAAGTGAGCAACTTTTGTGAGCTTGTCAATGACCACAAAGATAGCATCGTTTCCTTTCTTGGACTTGGGAAAGGCGGTGACAAAGTCCATCTCAATGTGATCGAACTTCCACTCAGGAATAGGCAGGGGTTGGAGAAGTCCTGCTGGACGCTGGTGTTCCGCCTTCACTCTGCGGCAAACATCACACTCGTTTACGAACTGAGCAATGTCATGTTTCATACGAGTCCACCAGTACGTTGACTTGAGATCATGATACATCTTGGAACTGCCTAGATGGATGGACAAGAGGGAATTGTGTGCTTCATCCATTATGACTTTCCTGAGATCACCCTTAGGAACCACTAGCCGGTCCTCGAAGAACAGAGTGCCTTTGTCATCAACACGATAGCACTTGTATTTGGCAATGCCCTTGGCAAGACCCTCTTTCACCTTCTTCACCATATTATCAAGGAGTTGTGCTTGGTGGATCTGATCCTCCAAGGTTGGAGTGACTTGGAGGTTAGCAAGAAAGCCTTGAGGAACGAACTGAAGGTTTAGCTTCCGGAATGCTTCACAGAGGTCTGGCTGGAATGGCTTGAGAATGAGGCTGTTGCAATATGCCTTTCTGCTCAATGCATCTGCAATGACATTTGCTTTGCCTGGAGTATAATCAATGCTTGGATTATATTCTTGAATCATCTCCACCCAACGAGTTTGACGGAGATTGAGGTTGGGCTGAGTGAATATGTATTTCAAGCTCTTGTGGTCGGTGAAGACTTCCACTTGCCTGCCCAATAAGAGATGCCTCCAGGTGATCAAAGCATGGACAACTGCCACCAACTCCAAATCGTGAGTGGGGTAGTTCTTCTCATTTGGCTTCAACTGACGAGAAGTATATGCAACCACCTTCTTGTCTTGCATAAGAACACCACCGAGGCCTTGCAAAGAGGCATCGCAGAATACTTGGTATGGCTTGGATTCATCAGGAGGGGTAAGCACCGGAGCAGAACTGAGTTTTTCTTTGAGTGTGTTGAAGGCAGTGTCACACTCAGGAGTCCAAGCATATTTGACATTTTTCTGAAGGAGGTTGGACAGAGGCTTGGCAATCTTGGAGAAGTTTTCCACAAACCTTCTGCAATAACTTGCAAGCCCGAGAAAGCTTCGAAGTTGCTTGACATTTTGAGGGGGCTGCCAGTTGACAATTGCTTCAACCTTCTCAGGATTAACTGCAATGCCCTTGGCAGAGATAATGTGACCGAGGTAAAGAACTTCATCAAGCCAGAATTCGCACTTGGAGAACTTTGCATAGAAACGGTGTTCCCTTAGCTTATCAAGCACAAGCCGCAGATGTTCAGCGTGATCTTCCTCGGTCTTGGAGAAAACCAGAATGTCATCAAGGTAGACAAGAACGAACTCGTTGGTGTAGGGGTTGAACACATAGTTCATCACACGAGAGAAAGTAGGAGGTGCATTGGCAAGGCCGAAGGACATGACTGTGTATTCATAAGAACCGAAGCTTGTCCTGAAAGAAGTTTTAGGAATGTCTTCTTCACGAATGCGAATTTGGTGGTAACCCATCCGGTGATCAAGCTTGGAAAAGACCTTTGCACCTTTCAGCTGCTCAAAAAGCTCATTGATGTTGGGAAGTGGATACTTGTTCTTGATTGTCTTCTTGTTCAAGGGGCGGTAATCGACGCAAAGTCGTTCTGTGCCGTCTTTCTTCTTGACAAAGAGAACTCCATAACCCCAAGGAGATGAACTCGGTCTGATCAAACCCAGACGCTCTTGCTCATCGAGCTACTTCTTCAACTCTTTCAGCTCTTCTGGCCCAAGCTTGTAGGGGCGTTTGCATACGGATTCTGCGCCGGGCTCAAGTTCAATGACAAATTCAACAGGCCGGTGAGGAGGCATTCCTGGCAGCTCTTGGAAAAACATCCTCATATTCACAGACCACTGGAATTTGAGATATTGCCGAGATTTCACCTTTCTCATTAAGGAAGAATAACCGAACGGTGTCATCACGAGCAGCAAATATAATGACCTCTTCAGAATAATGTGTCAAATGGACTTCCTTGGCCGCACAATCAAGAAAAGCCTTGTGCTTAGATAGCCAATTCATGCCGAGAATGAGATCAATGTCCAAATTCCCAAGAACAATTGGATCAGCCACAAAGGAATAATCACCCATCTTGATATTGACATTAGGAGCTTCGGCGTTCGCGTACATGAACAAACCCGGAGAAACAACTGATAACGGCCAAGGAAGCTCTTGAACATGCAAATTATGCTTGGATGCGAAAGACCTTGATATGAAAGAATGCGATGCACCAGTATCTGATACGTCCATTTTGCATCATGTTTTACTACTGTTATTTATAGTGTTTTTAATCAATATAACACTTTGTGGAGCAATTCTAATGCCTCTCCTCTCTTAATATGCAAGATTCACACAAAGAGGGAGATTGCCGGCAGCTGGAATTCTGGACCTGAAAAAGCTCTGTCAAGATACCTATTCTGCACAACTCTAAATGAGCTGAAATTTTCTGGAGAATTATTTTGGAATATAGAAAAAATATTGGAAGCAAGAAGTACCAGAGGGGGCCACCCAGGTGCCCACGAGGCACCAGGGCATGCCACCCCCCTAGGCGCGCCCTGGTACCTCGTGGGGCCCCTGGCCCACTTCTGGCCCCCATTTTCTGGTATATAAGTGCATTTGACCTAAAAAAATTAGAGAGAAGACTTTTGGGACGGTGCGCCGCTGTCTCGAGGCGGAACTTGGGCAGGAGCACTTTTGCTCTCCGGCGGAGAGATTTTGCCGGGGATACTTCCCTCCGGGAGGGGGAAATCGTCGCCATCGACACCACCAGCGACCCTCTCATCGTGGGAGGGCCAATCTTCATCAACATCTTCACCAGCACTATCTCATCTCAAACCCTAGTTCATCTCTTGTATTCAATCATTGTCTCAAAACCTCAGATTGGTACATGTGGGTTGCTAGTAGTGTTGATTACACCTTGTAGTTGATGCTAGTTGGTTTATTTGGTGGAAGATTATATGTTCAGATCTATTATGCAATTCAATACCCTACTGGTCATGAGCATGTTGATGATGTGTGAGTAGTTACTTTTGTTCTTGAGGACATGGGAGAAGTCTTGACATAAGTAATAATCATGTGAATTTGGTACTCGTTCGATATTTTGATGATGTGTATGTTGTGATTCTCTTAGTGGTGTTATGTGAACGTCGACTACATGACACTTCACCATCTTTGGGCCTAAGGGAATGCATTGTGGAGTAGTAATTAGATGATGGGTTGCTAGAGTGACAGAAGCTTAAACCCTAGTTTATGCGCTATTCCGTAAGGGGCTGATTTGGATCCACATGTTTAATGCTATGGTTAGAGTAATCTTAATTCTTCTTTTGTAGTTGCGGATGCTTGCGAGAGGGGGTAATCATAAGTGGGAGGCTTTTCCAAGTAAGGGCAGCACCCAAGCACCGGTCCACCCACATATCAAATTATCAAAGTAGCGAACGCGAATCGAACAAACATGATGAAAGTGACTAGATGAAATTCCCATGTGTCCTCGAGAACACTTTACTTATTATAAGAGATCGTTCCGGCCTGTCCTTTGCTACAAAAAGGATTGGGCTATATTGCTGCACTCTTTGTTACTATTGCTACTTGTCACTTGTTACAAATTATCTTGCTATCAAACTACTCGTTACCGATAATTTCAGTGCTTGCAGAAAACACCTTGCTGAAAACCGCTTGTCATTTCCTTCTGCTCCTCGTTGGGTTTGACACTCTTACTTATCGAAAGGACTACGATTGATCCCCTATACTTGTGGGTCATCAAGACTCTTTTCGGGCGCCGTTGCCGGGGAGTGAAGCGCCTTTGGTGAGTGGAATTTGGTAAGGAAACATTTATATTACGTGTTGAAATTTACTGTCACTTGTCACTATGGAAAGTAATCCTTTGAGGGGTTTGTTCGGGGTATCTTCACCTCGACCGGAAACAGAAATAGTTACTCCTCAACCTACTGCACCTATTGAAAAAGATATTGAATATGAAATTCCTCCGGGCATGTTAGAGAAACTGCTAGCTAATCCTTATGCAGGAGATGGAACGGTACATCCTGATATGCACTTGATCTATGTGGATGAAATTTGTGGATTGTTTAAGCTTGTAGGTATATCCGGAGATGGAGTTAAGAAGAAAGTATTCCCTTTATCTTTGGAGGGAAAAGAATTAATATGGTATAGGCTATGTGATGATACTGATACATGGGACTGGAACCGATTGAAACTAGAATTCCATCAGAAATTTTATCCTATGCATTTGGTTTATCGTGATCGGAATTATATATATAATTTTTGGCCTCGTGAAGGAGAAAGCATCACTCAAGATTGGGGGAGGTTTAAGTATATGTTGCATACATGCCCCAATCATGATCTCTCAAGAAAAATTATCTTAGAAAATTTTTATGCTCGGCTTTCTCATGATAATCAAACTATGCTTGATTCTTCTTCAACTGGCTCCTTTATGAAGAAAACTATTGAATTCAGATGGGATCTTCTGGATAGAATTAAATGCAACTCTGAAGATTGGGAACTCGACAAAGGCAATGAGATTCAGGTATAATACTTGAGTTCGATTGTGTTAAATCTTTTATGACTACCGATGTCTTTCATAAGTTTAGCACTAAATATGGACTTGACTCTGAGATAGTAGCTTCCTTTTGTGAATCATTTGCTACTCATGTTGATCTCCCTAAGGAGAAGTGGTTTAAATAGCATCCCCCTGTTAAAGAAAAGATTGAGGAACCTGTTAGTGTTAAAGAAGAAACAATTGTTTACCATGTTGATCCAGTTGTGCCAACCGCTTATATTGAGAAACCACCTTTTCCTGTTAGAATTAAGGAACATGCTAAAGTTTCAACTGTGGTTAACAAAAGTCACATTAGAGCATCTAGACACTCTGAACAAATCAAAGTTGAACCTAATGTTGCTATGGTTAAAGATCTCTTGGTTGATAATATAGATGGGCATGTTATTTACTTCTGCGATGAAGCAGCTAGAATTGCTAAACCTGATTCTAAAGATAAAAACAGACCCGTTGTGGGCATGCCTGTTGTCTCGGTTAAAATAGGAGATCATTGTTATCATGGCTTATGTGATTTGGGTGCTAGTGTGAGTGCTATTCCGTTTACCTTATATCAAGAAATTATGAATGATATTGCACCTGTTGAATTAGAGGACATTGATGTTACTATTAAACTAGCAAACAGAGACACCATTACAACGCTTGGGATTGTTAGAGATGTTGAAGTCTTGTGTGGAAAAATAAAATACCCTACTGATTTTCTAGTCCTTGGTTCTCCACAAGATGATTTTTGTCCCATTATATTTGGTAGACCCTTCTTGAACACTGTTAATGCTAAGATTGATTGCACTAAAGAAACTGTCAGTGTTGATTTCGGTGGTACATCTCATGAGTTTAATTTCTCCAAATTCCGTAAACAACCTCATGATAAAGAATTGCCTAGTAAAGATGAAATTATTGGTCTTGCTTCTATTGCCGTACCTCCTACTGATCCGTTAGAACAATATTTGCTAGACCATGAGAATGATATGCATATGAATGAAAGAAATGAAATAGATAAGATGTTCTTTGATCAACCACCTATCCTTAAACATAATTTGCCTATTGAAACTCTTGGAGGTCCTCCTCCACCTAAAGGTGATCCTGTGTTTGAATTGAAGCAATTGCCTGATACATTGAAATATGCTTATCTTGATGAAAAGAAGATATATCCTGTTATTATTAGTGCTAACCTTTCAGCGCATGAAGAAAAGAGATTACTGAAAACTCTAAGGAAGCACCGAGCTGCTATTGGATATACTCTTGATGATCTTAAGGGCATTAGTCCCACTCTATGTCAGCACAAAATTAATATGGAGCCTGATGCTAAACCAGTTGTCGACCACCAACGACGATTAAATCCTAAGATGAAAGAGGTGGTAAGAACTGAAATATTAAAACTTCTGGAAGCAGGTATAATCTATCCCATAGCTGATTGTAGATGGGTAAGTCCCGTTCATTGTGTCCCTAAGAAAGGAGGTATTACCGTTGTTTCTAATGATAAAAATGAACTCATTCCACAAAGAATTGTAACTGGTTATAGGATGGTAATTGATTTTAGAAAATTAAACAAAGCAACCAGAAAAGATCATTACCCCTTACCTTTTATTGATAAAATGTTAGAAAGATCGTCTAAGCATACACACTTTTGTTTCCTAGATGGTTATTCTGGTTTTTCTCAAATACCCGTATTACAACCCGATCAAGAGAAAACCACATTTACTTGTCCTTTTGGAACTTATGCTTATAGACGTATGCCTTTTGGTTTATGCAATGCACCTGCTACCTTTCAAATATGTATGACTGCTATATTCTCTGACTTTTGTGAAAAGATTGTTGAGGTTTTCATGGATGATTTTTCCGTTTACGGAACTTCTTTTGATGATTGCTTAAGCAACCTTGATCGAGTTTTGCAGAGATGTGAAGAAACTAATCTTGTCTTGAATTGGGAGAAGTGCCACTTTATGGTGAATGAAGGTATTGTCTTGGGGCATAAAATTTCTGAGAGAGGTATTGAAGTTGATAAAGCTAAGGTTGACGCTATTGAGAAAATGCCATGTCCTAAAGATATTAAAGGTATAAGAAGCTTCCTTGGTCATGCTGGTTTCTATAGGAGATTTATTAAAGACTTCTCTAAAATTTCTAGGCCTCTTACCAATCTTTTGCAAAAAGATGTTCCATTTGTTTTTGATGATGATTGTCTAGAAGCCTTTGAAACACTTAAGAAAGCCTTAACCACTGCACCTATTGTTCAACCACCTGATTGGAACTTGCCTTTTGAAATTATGTGTGATGCTAGTGATTATGCTGTTGGTGCTGTTCAAGGACAAAGAGTTGATAAGAAATTAAATGTTATCCATTATGCTAGTAAAACTCTAGACAGTGCCCAAAGAAATTATGCTACTACCGAAAAAGAATTTCTAGCAGTTGTGTTTGCATGTGATAAATTCAGATCTTATATAGTTGATTCTAAAGTAACTGTTCACACCGATCATGCTGCTATCAAATATCTTATGGAAAAGAAAGATGCTAAACCTAGACTTATTAGGTGGGTTTTATTGCTACAAGAATTTGACTTGCATATTATTGATAGAAAGGGAGCTGAGAATCCAGTAGCAGATAATTTGTCTAGAATAGAAAATGTTCTTGATGACCCACTACCTATTAATGATGATTTTCTTGATGAGCAATTAGCTGTCATAAATGCTTCTCGTAATACTCCTTGGTATGCAGACTATGCTAATTACATTGTTACTAAATATATACCACCTAGTTTTACATACCAACAAAAGAAAAAGTTCTTCTTTGATTTAAGACATTACTTCTGGGATGACCCACACCTTTATAAAGAAGGAGTAGATGGTATTATTAGACATTGTATACCTGAGCATGAACAGGAACAAATCCTATGGAAGTGTCATTCTGAAGCTTACGAAGGACACCATGCGGGAGACAGAACTGCACACAAGGTATTGCAATCTGGTTTTTATTGGCCTACTCTTTTCAAGGATGCTCGTAAGTTTGTCTCCTCTTGTGATGAATGTCAAAGAATTGGTAATGTTGGTAGACGTCAGGAAATGCCTATGAATTATTCACTTGCTGTTGAACCATTTGATGTTTGGGGATTTGATTATATGGGACCTTTTCCTAAATCCAATGGGTATACTCATATTTTAGTTGCTGTTGATTACGTTACTAAGTGGGTAGCAGCTATTCCAACTAGTAGTGTTGATCATAACACTTCTATTAAAATGCTTAAAGATGTTATTTTCCCAAGGTTTGGAGTCCCTAGATATTTAATAACTGATGGTGGCTCACATTTTATTCATGGTGCATTCCGTAAATTGCTTGCTAAATATGATGTCAACCATAGAATTGCATCTCCCTATCATCCTCAAACTAGTGGTCAAGTTGAATTGAGCAATAGAGAAATAAAATTAATTTTACAGAAAACCGTTAATAGATCTAGAAAGAATTGGTCTAAGAAACTTGACGATGCATTGTGGGCTTATAGAACTGCTTATAAAAATCCTATGGGTATGTCTCCATATAAGATGGTTTATGGAAAAGCATGTCATTTACCTCCTGAGTTAGAACATAAAGCATATTGGGCAATTAAAGAACTAAATTATGATTTCAAACTTGCCGGTGAAAAGAGGTTATTTGACATTAGCTCATTAGATGAATGGAGAACCCAAGCTTATGAAAATGCCAAATTGTTTAAAGAAAAAGTTAAAAGATGGCATGATAGAAGAATTCAAAAAAGAGAATTTAAAGTAGGTGAGCAAGTTCTATTGTACAACTCTCGTTTGAGATTCTTTGCAGGAAAACTCCTTTCTAAATGGGAAGCACCGTATATCATCGAAGAAGTTTATCGCTCCGGAGCCATCAAAATAAATAACTCCGAAGGCACTAATCCGAGAGTGGTGAATGGTCAAAGAATTAAGCATTATATTTCAGGTACCCCTATTAATGTTGAAACTAATATTATTGAAACAATTACACCGGAAGAATACATAAGAGAGACCTTTCGGAACACTCCAGAACCCTGAAAAGGAAGAGGTATGTGATACCGTAAGTAAACCGACTCCAAAAATTCCATAAAAATATTTTCTGTCAGTTTTGGAATATTTAGAAAAATACAAAAATAAGAAACAGCCGGGGGACCCACCTGGTGCCCACGCGGCACCAGGGCGCGCCACCCCCCCTCCCCCCAGGCGCGCCCTGGTACCTCGTGGGCCCCACGTGTGCCTTCCCGACTCCATTTTCTTCTGGATTACTTGTTTTGCAAGATAAAAAATCTTTATATATACTTCCAGACGTTTTGACCACCGTATCGCAGAAATCTCCTCTGTTCTTGTTTTGTGCTATTTTCCTAGCAGATCTGGAAGTATGTCGTCTCAGGACTCCGATGGGGAGAGCTTCGTATCACACTATGTTGCAAATCCGAAGATCTATGGGGATATAGACCCCTATGGATGGTCCGAGGAGGAAGAGCAAGATGCCTACATAAAGGGGACGGATGACGCGGGTTCGGATGAAGACGATGCTCCTCTACCTCAACCTAGAGATATGCATCTGGAGTTCAAGAAGTCGAGCCTCCCAAACACCGCTAACAAATCTAAGATCCAATTTATCCCGTCCCGTTTTATGCAGGAAAGCAAAGAGGCATTATGTAAAAAGGTATTGAAGCTTGAGCAAGAAGTCGATGATTTGAGGGAGGAAAATTTCATCCTCAAACGTAAGCTGGCCAAGCTTGCCGCTACGCCATCACCACCATCATCATCGAAGAAGGAGACTTAAGCACATGGGTATGGGCACTCCCCTTGGCTTGTGCCAAGCTTGGGGGAGGTGCCCCGGTATCGTATCACCATCACTTTTATTATCATTACCTATTTTTAGTTCCATCCTTAGTTATTTCGTGATCTAGTTGAATAAAAGTTTAGTATGATCTATTTTCGAGTGTTAGTTTCATGATCCATCTATCTATGTAATCGAGTTGAGAGTTATATAATAAAGAGTAGTTTGAGTTTTTGTTTCTTTACTTTCATGTTCCAATTCTAGCAATGAAAATAATGAAAGGATTATATGCTAATCTTATGGAAAGTAATGACATTACATAAAGAAAAGTATAAGTGGTAAAATTTATTGGAAGTTAACAAACATAGTATTAGTCAATGATGCAATTCATGAAAGAATTAATAAGGGAAGAGAAGATTCACATGCAAATATACTATCTTGGACATCTTTTATGATTGTGAGCCCCCATTAAGTATTTTATGCCAAATTGTTGACGTTGGACAAGGAAGACAACGTAATGAATTATGTTTGTTCATATTCACATAGAAGTTATATTGTTATAGATCCTCCAACATGTGGTACTTGCCCAATATCTTTGCTACCAAAAATTCGCACCAACTAGAGATACTACTTGTGCATCCAAAACCCTTAAACCCAGTTTCATGTCATGAGAGTCCACTATATCTACCTATGGATTGAATAAGATCCTTCAAGTAAGTTGTCATCGGTGCAAAAAGCAATAAAAATTGCCTCTAAATATGTCTGAACTTTTATTGTAAGGGAAATAAGCGTTGTACGAACATGTGATGGTAAAGAAATAAAAGCGACGGACTGCATAATAAAGGTTACTATCACAAGGGGCAATATAACGTGACTTTCCTCTGCATTAAGAGCTCTAGCATCCAAAAACAAAAAGCGCATGACAACCCCTGCTTCCCTTTGCGAAGGGCCTATCCTTTAATTTTATGTATTTACTTTTTATGCAAGAGTCAATAGTGTTCTCCTCTACTTCCTTTTTATTTTTCTCTTTTGCAAGCATCATGTGGTGGGGAAAGATCTAGGCACTTATATTCAGTTGGATATGAGTGATCATGATTTATTATTGTTGACATCACCCTTGAGGTGAATCAGTTGGGAGGCAAATTCACAAGCCCCTATCTTTCTATGTGTTTGTCTGGAACTTTTGCTCCATATATATGTCTTGAGTGTTAGCAATCATAGAAGACTAAATGATGGTTGAGTACGTGGGCTTGCTAAATAGCTCCTACATGAGACCCTTCCTGAAAATATGATGAATTGCAATTGCATTGTTGACTGAGAACATAGTTTGTTAGTTTTCAAGAAAGTTTATGCCTTATACTCCATTGTTGTGATGAATTGTTACTTGCTCATGAGAAGTTTATGATAATAAATTTTGCTGTTATAATAATGATCATGATGCTTCTATGTCCGTATTTTGTTTTTATTGACACCTCTCTCTCTAAGCATGTGGACATGATTATCGATATCGGCTTTCGCTTGAGGACAAGCGAGGTCTAAGCTTGGGGGAGTTGATACGTCCATTTTGCATCATGTTTTACTACTGTTACTTATAGTGTTTTTAATCAATATAACACTTTGTGGAGCAATTCTAATGCCTTTTCTCTCTTAATATGCAAGATTCACACAAAGAGGGAGATTGCCGGCAGCTGGAACTCTGGACCTGAAAAAGCTCTGTCAAGATACCTATTCTGCACAACTCTAAATGAGCTGAAATTTTCTGGAGAATTATTTTGGAATATATAAAAAATATTGGAAGCAAGAAGTACCAGAGGTGGCCACCCAGGTGCCCACGAGGCACCAGGGCGCGCCACCCCCCCCCCCCCCCAGGCGCGCCCTGGTACCTCGTGGGGCCCCTGGCCCACTTCTGGCCCCCATTTTCTGGTATATAAGTGCATTTGACCTAAAAAAATTAGAGAGAAGACTTTTGGGACGGTGCGCCACCGTCTCGAGGCGGAACTTGGGCAGGAGCACTTTTGCTCTCCGGCGGAGAGATTCCGCCGGGGATACTTCCCTCCGGGAGGGGGAAATCGTCGCCATCGACACCACCAGCGACCTCTCATCGTGGGAGGGCCAATCTTCATCAACATCTTCACCAGCACCATCTCATCTCAAACCCTAGTTCATCTCTCGTATTCAATCTTTGTCTCAAAACCTCAGATTGGTACCTGTGGGTTGCTAGTAGTGTTGATTACACCTTGTAGTTGATGCTAGTTGGTTTATTTGGTGGAAGATTATATGTTCAGATCTATTATGCAATTCAATACCCTACTGGTCATGAGCACGTTGATGATGTGTGAGTAGTTACTTTTGTTCTTAAGGACATGGGAGAAGTCTTGTCATAAGTAATCATGTGAATTTGGTATTCGTTCGATATTTTGATGATGTGTATGTTGTGATTCTCTTAGTGGTGTTATGTGAATGTCGACTACATGACACTTCACCATCTTTGTGCCTAAGGGAATGCATTGTGGAGTAGTAATTAGATGATGGGTTGCTAGAGTGACAGAAGCTTAAACCCTAGTTTATGCGCTATTCCGTAAGGGGCTGATTTGGATCCACATGTTTAATGCTATGGTTAGAGTAATCTTAATTCTTCTTTCGTAGTTGTGGATGCTTACGATAGGGGGTAATCATAAGTGGGAGGCTTGTCCAAGTAAGGGCAACACCCAAGCACCGGTCCACCCACATATCAAATTATGAAAGTAGCGAACGCGAATCGAACAAACATGATGAAAATGACTAGATGAAATTCCCATGTGTCCTCGAGAACGCTTTACTTATTATAAGAGATCGTTCCGGCCTGTCCTTTGCTACAAAAAGGATTGGGCTATATTGCTGCACTCTTTGTTACTATTGCTACTTGTCACTTGTTACAAATTATCTTGCTATCAAACTACTCGTTACCGATAATTTCAGTGCTTGCAGAAAACACCTTGCTGAAAACCGCTTGTCATTTCCTTCTGCTCCTCGTTGGGTTCGACACTCTTACTTATCGAAAGGACTATGATTGATCCCCTATACTTGTGGGTCATCAGTATTAAACAAAACTTTTGCAAGAATAGAGTTAATTGATAGATTACCCATGATCACTTCAGAAGACTCCTCTGCTTGAGCTGCGTTGACCATAGTCACTCTTGCTGACTTGGGATTATGCTTGACCATAGCATTGCTTGGAGGCTTGCCAGGAGGAGGAGGCGGAAGGCGCCTCTGGTTGGTGCACTTTGTAGCATAGTGGCCTCTCATACCACACCTGTGACAAATGATCTCTGAGAGTGGGCGAGGAGGAGGACCGCCTGTCCTAGGAGCCTGAGGTCTCTGCTGATGCACTGGGTTGGGCGGGTGGGAAGTACCACGACCACCAAACTACTTGTGCTGAACTGGCGGACGGAACTGAGGAGGAGGAGGTAACCAGAACTTCTGCTGCTTTGCAACCACTTGAGACGAGGAAGAAGAGTGAACCGCATCTCTGAGTCTCTTTCTGGAAGCTTCGAACTTGATCTGAGCTGATTCTTGCTTGAGAGCCATGTTGTCGAACTGATCAAACTCAGGCGGATCGACTTGGATGAGAGCAAGCTGTAAGTCCTCTCTGAGACCACCTCGGAACTAGTAGATCTTGCTCTTGTCATTTGGAATGTCTTGCTTGGCATAACGAGCGAGATTCTGGAACTCTGTGTTATACTGGTAGACAGACATACTTCCTTGCTTCAGGTTTCTGAATTTCTCACGCATACCCTCAACAACACTGGTTGGAATGTGATGCGCCCTGAAGTCACGGCAGAAATCAGCCCAAGTGATAACTCGACCACCTCTAGAATCTTTGTACTGTTGCCACCACTCAGCTGCCTGGTTCTTGAGTTGGAAGGTAGCAAACTTGACATAGTCCTTAGGCCTGACATTACTGCACTCAAAGTGTTTGTTGATATCTGTGAGCCAATCGTCAGCATCGAGAGGCTGCTCACAGTAAGTGAAGGACTTGGGCTGGTTGCCGAGAAACTGATTGAGAGTTGCATATTGAGGTTGATTGTTGAATTGCCCCTGGCCTTGATTTGCTTGATTGCCTTGGTTCGCTTGAAACCCTTGCATAAGCTGAATTAGCATCTGAGTATTGGCATTGGTAGCCGCCATCAGAGAACGCCATGCCTCCGGAGGCGGAGGTGGGGAGGGAGGGCGCTCTTCACTGCCTCCTTGAGCACTCCCTTGGTTGGTTCGAGTTACGGGAGCCATCCTGAAGATGATGGCAACAGTTAGAATCTTCAAGAGATAATAGGAATAGCTGAATCAACGGATAGATATTGCAACATAAGTCTTCACAAGCTAGCATCCGAACAGAAAGATGTGTGAATGCATTCCGAAGGTAAATGATATATCACAGATTGAGAAGCCACTTGGAATAACGTTAGAACATTGAACAGGGTAAGAGGGAAACAAACATATGTGTAACACCCCAAAAATTTAACCATATTTTTATTAAGTAAAATCTGGCCAGAAATAAAATTTTGAATTATAGTAGGTCCTTTATTAATTTTTGAGTATTTTCTATCTTCTGTTTTCAAAATTCTTCCCTCCATTTAGAAATTTTTGTAAAATATTGTGGGATTTGGTAGTTGTCTTAAATCAACTCAATTATATTTTAAATAACAGTAGGAATTATTTTCATAATAAAATTTTCCCTAAAAATAATTCTTTTAACAGCATTTTCAATACTATAAATGCTTCTGTTGCACTACAACTATTTTAAATAATTCTCTAAAAATTCCACAAAAATTATGAGGGCTCATGTGATGCCTATAGATCACTTTTATGCAAAAACCCAACTGGGTCTTTTGAAAATTTTGAGTAAAACATCCTCTTTTCCTTTCTGGTCCAAATCCAGCTTTGAACTACAACCTCAATTTTAATTGCTCCACAAATTCTGAAATTATTCCCACCTCTAGTTCTTCCTAAGAAACCCTTAAGTCCAGGAGATAAACTCCATTTGCATCTTGCAAGATCTCCAAATAAACCCCTCAAGATCTGGTCCAGAACTGAAATTCTCCCAAACTTGCACTAGCAAGTTTTCTATTTTCACAATACAACCCCACCATAATCTCTATCATCTAAAAAGACACCATACTGTCAATTTCCACACCCAAAAAAATCACCTAGCCACCCCTAGCATTTCATCAAGCACACTGTGTGCATGACAGAAATCTTGCCCTCCTCTACACTGCATTGTACACTAGTTTATCTGGCCAAACCAGCATGTCCATTAGTCTTTCCATCCCTAGTATCATCACCTCACCAAAATTCACAGCCAAAAGAGATACCTAGGGCACCCTCGCATTCGGTCGAACACCCAGCGTGCATGTCCAGAGTACGAGCAGAATGCTCGTTGTGCAGGCTCTGGCATCGATCAGCTGTGGCTCTCTGCTGCCTTCCCTGCATGAACTCCACCACAAGAGGCTTAGTGAGCAAGCCCTGGACCTCTCCGGCACCTCCTCTTGTCGCCTGGCGCCGCCCAGCGCCGAAGACCACCGACCCGAGCCGCCGCCGTCGTTTCCCACTCGGGCACGGCACCGCCCGAGCCGCTCGACCCCGCCAGCGCGTCCCCTCCTTAATGGCTAACCACCCGGCCTCATCCGCAGCCGCCGACATCCAACGCCCTCTCACCGGCCTCGCCACCGCCCTCCTGTGCCATTAATGGCCGCCGCCGACATGGTTATCCTCGGAGCTCACGGGAACCGACCTCACCGGGCTATAAAAGCCACCCCAGACCCCTCTGACCGTATCACCGCATCTCCCCCCTCCCTCTCGGAGCTCCCCCAAAGCAGTAGAACGACCGGAGTGGTCGTCTTCCTCCCATCCAGCAGCTACGGCCGCCGCCACTGTCGTGTCGTTCCGGCGAGCCACAGCTCCTCCCTCTCCATCTACTCCACCACTAGCTCATCCTTGACCCAATGAACCTACTCTCCCTCTCAATTTGGCTCGGCAGCCGCCGTAGGTGAAGTTCCCATTTCGTCCGACGCCGCCGTCCGCCGAGAACCTCGCCGTGCTCCACTCCGGCCATCCCCGGCGCTGCCCAGACCACCTACGGGCGCGGGATGGAGTGGCGGATCCGTCCCCGCCGTCGCCCGAGGCCGCCGAGCTCTCCATCAACGGCGGCGAGCAGCGCCGGCGCTCCTCTGTTCGGTCACGAGAGAGAAGGGCGGGGTGGACCGGTCAAACATGACAGGTGGGCCCGGAGGGACCCACCGTTAGTGACACGCGGTCACCGCACACCGTGTAAGTGGAGACGGGCTTCTCCCGAAGCTGTCTTCGCGCAGGGAAAGTGTATTCCCACTAATACCCTTTCGACGTCAACAGCCTCTTCGCGCGGCTGAGCGGCTGGGCTCGGCCCGGTAGCGCCGTGCGACTAAACTGCGCTCAGGGCGCGCTTCTGCCTCTTTCCTTTTTCAGATTCCAGCAGATTTCAAATATTTCCACAGGGTCCATTTCAAATCCAAATCTAATGATTCAAATTTCTACATGCTCATAAAATCAGTCCCTATTAAACTAGCTAGGGTAAACATTTTTGATAAATTTAACTCTGCTGGATTTATTAAATAAGTCCAATTCAGTATTTATTTCAGCTTAGAAACTCTCTAGGAAATTCATATGAACTCCAACTAATTTGATTATTTTTCTGTAATTCATAATTTTTCATCTAGTTTATTTTAGGATTTATTTTAAAATTTTCCAGACAACTTTTTAGTACTGTCTTTGCTTTATGTGGTAATTGCAATATTTTTGAAAATAGGAAATGGAGGGAAGATAAAATTTTCAAACTTTTGGAGTGCACCCAATATTTCTGCATGATCAAGGCAAGCATCTTGAACACTTGATATGGTGTTTGCATGATTAAATATTTGCTCGAATAATTGAATCATGCATAGGTTGAATTCATATAAAAATTTGCATATTGGTAGTTATGCATGCATGAACCCTTGAAAATATTTTATCTCCATTTAAATATGAAGTATGAGTGAGCATGGTTATTTTCACATGCCCATGTTGGTTCGGACTAATCTGCAGGAAAGAATCAGTCACGAGAAACGTGACCGTGAAACTGAAATCTCGTTGTGACGAGAATGATCAGTGAGGGCATGCTGGGACATGCCAGATGGTGACCCTGTTGGGTTTTACCGAGGAAATATGTTGTGCTAACCACTGCAGGAAAAATTAAACCTCCTGAGTCGACCGTAGATCGAGTCTTGTTCCGGTAACCCCCAAACTTGAACCGTGCTACCACATGTCCCTGCCGCAGGTAGGGTATGGTTCAGTAAGTTGTTAACCCCTTTCCTGCACACACACCGTACAGAGAGGCCATAGTGAAAGATACCATCTGATCACTGGTAGGCATGTCACTTGGTCCGGGGGCATGGGTGTCTCCGGTTGTAGCCAGAGAGGGGTAGCACCCCTGTTTGCGCGCCGATATAAATATTGTGATCCCATGCTATTGGAGGCCGTTGAATGAGGCCTTCCCACTTAGAGTTTTACTTTATCATTGCCTTGGGTGATTCCTGGCTTTGGTGAGTTAAGCTGGTGTGTGCTAGTTAGGTGTGTTTTCAACCCAAAGACCGTAATTGGAATTAGTCAGCATCTCGGTGCTGACTAAAGAAATCCTTTACTTGTGGGTAAAGAGTACACCCTCTGCAGAGTTATACCTATTCGAATAGCCGTGTCCGCGGTTAAGGACTACAGTCTGGGTTGGTCAAGTGTCGGTCTTAGAGTCGGTCTCCGGAGGAAAATAATTAAATTGAGCATGAATTATTTTGCTGAATGATTATTGCCACTACTGATATTATCATGAATTTTTGATGACACGGAAATTATTGTTGTCATGAATATTTCGTTATTATTATGGACTAACCATTTCTCTTATTTTTATTTTCTGAGTATCTCATGGGCTGGCTAGACTACCCGGGATACTCATTTATTTTCAAGACCTCTCGTGGCGTCGCTTGAGTTCATGGGCGGTCTGTCTCGCCCGATACTCTTTTAGACACCCGTTTGGCATTTCTTTTCAAGACCTCTCGTGGCGTCGCTTGAGTTCATGGGCGGTCTGTCTCGCCCGATACTCTTTTAGACACCCGTTTGGCATTTCTTTTCAAGACCTCTCGTGGCGTCGCTTGAGTTCATGGGCGGTCTGTCTCGCCCGATACTCTTTTAGACACCCATTTGGCATTTCTTTTCAAGACCTCTCGTGGCATCGCTTGAGTTCATGGGCGGTCTGTCTCGCCCGATACTCTTTTAGACACCCGTTTGGCATTTCTTTTGGATTCTCGGGCGGTTCAGTCTCGCCCGATTGTCCACTTTTAACTTTCTTGGTTTGTCACTAACAATTTAATTTTTCTGCACATGCTAATATTCATCATGCCATGCTTTAATTTCGTTCAGCATATGCATACAAATTAACCCATCATGATCATATGCATTCGGTATATCTTATGTTCATTATGTTTGCGAGTACATTCAAACGTACTCACTGGCTTGTCCCTGGCTATTTACTTGGCCAGGTCAGGATTTCGACAAGGAGTATTTCCACGCCGTCCATGCGGAGCCTAGGATAGCAGCCACGCGGGATAGGAATTATCCGGATCAGCTGTTCCTGTGGGAATGGAGCCCCATCGACATTGGAGAACCACGAGTCGCTTCCGTCATCCTCACTAGAATTATTGTTGTATCATTAGACCTTTATGGTCTGGTATCCAAATCTTGTAATTGCTTGGTAATCTGTAACAAGGACGTGTCCACCAGTAACAGTAATCCTGGGCTGGTGACGACACGAGGGGTTAATTTCTGGAATATCATGTTCCGGAAATCCGGCCCCGGCAATATCATAGACCCCACATCGTATCACGTGTCTGTTGGAAAGATATTCTAGGTAATACTTGAATCCCCCTAGGAACTTCCGAATTTCTGGTTATGCAATCCGGTCCAACGAGTACAAGGAGCAAAATATCATCACACAACTCCTAGCAGAATTCTATGCTCCAAATGTACCGCCTCCATCAACACATAACCAAAATCTCGGAAACTCGTGTACCTCAGATCTTCGAAAGAACAGCCACTATGCTAGTTATGGCAATACTCCCGAACTATCCTCACCAGTATTGGGTGACGTCGGGGTTATCTTACCACTAACAAGATAGAAGTGCCTTTCGATGTCGGCGTCCTCTGGTATTCGGAACTGGAACGATAGCGAAAGTGACAAGACAACCTTGGAGCTCAACTCCCCAGGACACCACCCATAGATAGGAGGCACCAAGACAGAAGTCCGTCACTCCGACATCGCAACGATTCGACAATACTTGCGTGATCCTAAAAAAATTTGAGTGAGAAGAGAAGTAGAGTCAAAACACCTACGTCACAATTCCTCACCAGAGCGACGAAGGGGATAAGGAGTAAAAAGAATTCCTACTCTCCGATATATAGCTAGGACTCAAAATAGTTTTTATTCTAGACTCGACACGGCCAAATTCGATCAAGCAAAGGGCTCCTATAGTCGGTATGGCTCTGAATACCAACTTGTAATGCCCCATATGTTGTCCTATCCTCAGGAGTACGGGAGACTCACCAAGGATAGAAGCGCATATCAAGACACTTCGCAAGGTGGAGATCTTCGCACAAACCACGTACTGAATAGATGAGAATATAAGATAAAGGCTTACACTCGCCACATGCTACAGCATAAATATTTCAATCATTCATACAGTCATCCAAATAGAACACAGGATCCGACTACAGATGAAATCAAACGAAAAGATCAAACACCCTGCTATTGCCCGATCGTCCGACTAGGAACCACTACGGATCGTCTGGCAGCGTCACGTACATGCGAGCACGCTCCTCGTCGTACTCCCACTGGAGCTCGGTACCGTCACCTGTATCTGTCTCAGAAGTACCTGCAGCTGTGGTTGTAGTAGTCTGTGAGCCACGGGGACTCAGCAATCTCATTACCCAAGATATCAAAACTAACAAAGCTTAATAGGTATGGCATGGATAAGTGGTGAGGTTGCAGCAAGCGCTAAGCATGTTGTATGGTGGCTAACTTACGAGTACAAGAATAAGATGAGCAACTACGCATAACGGGCGCGAGCTAGTAATGACCAATAAGTGATCCTGAACACCTACTTACGGTTCAATCATAACTCCACCGTGTTCCCTTCCCGAACCCCTTCGAAAAGAGACGGTCACGGTTACGCACACGGTTGGTGTATTTTAATTGAATTTAGTGTCAAGTTCACTACAACCGGATATCATAAATTTCCAAGTTGCCACATAACCGCGGGCACGGCTTTCCGAAAGATTTAACCCTAAAGGGGTGTCCCAACCTAGTCCATCACAAACCAACACAAGCCGCGGTGGAAAGACCTCAACCTCGAGATAGCCCGAAGTATCCTCCGAATCCCGGTGCACAAGACATTTCGACAATGGTAAAACAAATCCAGCAAGACCTCCCGGGGTGTCGACAATCCTGATAGGAGCCGCACGTATCTCGTTCTCAGGGCACACCGGATGGGCTTGACGTCGGGTTAGCTGAGACCCTGGTTTACCAGGGGGCGCCGGACATCGCCCAGTTTAGACCAACACTCATGAGGAGCACTGGCCCGGGTTGTTGATTAATTATCTGCGGGTAAATTACTCCCTATGCAGTTTTAGTTGTTATTAGGCAAATTAAAACCAAAGTTGGGTCCTGCTGGAAGAGTTTTATTCAAAGCGAACTGTCAAGGTGTTGGGGAACGTTGCATGGAAAACAAAACAAAAAAATCTACGCACACGCAAGATATATCCATGGAGATGCATAGCTACGAGAGGGGGAGTGTGTCTACGTACCCTCGTAGACCGTAAGCGGAAGCGTTAGAACAACGCAGTTGATGTCGTCGAACAACTTCACGATCCAACCGACCGAGTACCGAACGTACGACACCTCCGCGTTCAGCACACGTTCAGCTCGGTGACGTCCTCGACTTCTTGATCCAGCAAGACGGCGAGGTAGTGGATGAGTTCCGGCAGCACGACGGCGTGGTGACGGTGATGGTAATGCTATCTCCGCAGGGCTTCGCCCAAGCACTGCGAAAATATGACCGAGGGACGGAACTGTGGAGGGGGGCGCCGCACACGGCTAAGACAATGTTGTGTCTCCTTTGGGGCGCCCCCTCTCCTCTATTTATATATGTGTAGGGGCTTGGAGTAGAAGGAATAGTGCCACGTGAACAGTAACCGTGAATAGTACACACGTGGACTTGGACTCCAAAGTCCAATCCTATTCCTACGAGGACTCTCCCTTTTTCCTTCCCTAGCTGCGTGGGCTTTTGAGGACTTGGTGCGCCTGGCCCAATAAGGCCAGGGCACCTCCCCTTAGCCCATGCCAGCCCTTGGGACGTGGTGGACCCACTTGTGGACTTCCGGACCCCTCCGGAATCCTCCGGAACCTTCTGGAAGCTTCCCGGTACAATACCGAAAAAAACTGCACCTTTTTCCGGAACCCAAAATATGACTTCCCATATATAAATCTTTACCTCTCGACCATTCCGAGACTCCTCGTGACGTCCGGGATCTCATCCGGGACTCCGAACAATATTCGGTTACCAATTCACATAACTCATATAACACTATATCGTCAACGAACGTTAAGCGTGAGGACCCTACGGGTTCGGGAATGATGTAGACATGACTGAGACGCCTCTCCGGTCAATAATGTTGGGGAACGTTGCATGGGAAACAAAAATTTTCCTACGCACACATAAGATCTATCCATGGTGATGAGCATCTACGAGAGGGAGAGTGAATCTACATACCCTTGTAGATCGCTAAGCGGAAGCGTTAATAAACGCGGTTGATGTAGTCGAACGTCTTCGCGATCCAAATCGCCGAGCGTCCCGCGATCCAATCACGATCCTTCCGATCTAGTGCCGAACGGACGGCACCTCCGCGTTCAACACACGTACGGCTTGATGACGCCTTCACCTCCTCGATCCAGCGAGCGATGATGAAGTAGTGGTTGAGTTCCAGCAGCACGACGGCGTGGTGATGGTGGTGAGGAACAATCTCTGCAGGGCTTCGCCAAGCACTACGGAGATTATGACGGAGGAACTAGAGGGTTAGGGTTGCCGCACACGGCTTGGGGAAATCTTGATGTGTCCCGTGTGCTAGCCCTGCCCCTCTATTTATATGTTGAGCCTTGGGGTCTAAACTTGGAGTAAAAGCCTCCTCCGGGTCGGTTTTGCCCGCACAAGGTCGGTTTGGCCCGCAGGGAAAGAGTCCAACTCGGATCCCTGCCGAACCGTGCACAGCCGCGCACAAGCGGTAGTACCGCTTCACACAAGCGGTAGTACCGCTCCGGCGGTAGTACCGCTTCACCAAGCGGTAGTACCGCTTACGCGGCAGCAAAACTACTTTTGCACTTTCCAATACCTTGTGGGCTTTATCCCTTTGGCTCATATAAAGTGTTGCTGCACCCGAACACTTCGGTAAACATCCGGAACCCCTTCCGGTGAACTCTGGAACTCTTCCAGAGATCGAAACACTATTATCACATATATCAATCTTTACCTCCGGACTATTCCGGAGATCCTCGTCATGTCCGGGATCTTATCCGGGACTCCGAACAACTTTCGGTCACCAACATAATAACTCAATTATACTAATCGTCACCAAACGTTAAGTGTGTAGACCCTGCGGGTTCGAGAACTATGTAGACATGACCGAGACACCTCTACGGCCAATAACCAATAGCGGGACCTGGATGCCCATATTGGCTCCTACATATTCTACGAAGATCTTTATCGGTCGAACCTCTATGTCAAGGATTCAGTTAATCCCGTATGCTGTTCCCTTTGTTCTTCGGTATGTTACTTGCCCGAGATTCGATCGTCGGTATCACTATACCTAGTTCAATCTCGTTACCGGCAAGTCTCTTTACTCGTTCCGTAATACAAGATCCTGTGGCTAACTCTTTAGTCACTTTGCTTGCAAGGCTCAATGTGATGTTGTATTACCGAGTGGGCCCTGAGATACCTCTCCGTCATACGGAGTAACAAATCCCAGTCTTGATCCATGCCAACCCAACAGACACCCTCGGAGATACCTGTAGAGCACCTTTATAGTCACCCAGTTACGTTGCGACGTTTGATACACACAAGGTATTCCTCCGGTGTCAGTGAGTTGCATGATCTCATGGTCAAAGGAACAGATACTTGACATGCAGAAAACAATAGCAATAAACTGACACGATCAAATGCTACGTTTACAGTTTGGGTCTTGTCCATCACATCATTCTCCTAATGATGTGATCCCGTTATCAAATGACATCTCATGTCAATGGCTAGGAAACCTTAACCATCTTTGATCAACGAGCTAGTCAACTAGAGGCTTACTAGGGACACAGTGTTGTCTATGTACCCACACATGTATTTGAGTTTCCAATCAATACAATTATAGCATGGATAATAAACGATTATCATGAACAAGGAAATATAATAATAACCAATTTATTATTGCCTCTAGGGCATATTTCCAACAGTCTCCCACTTGCACTAGAGTCAATAATCTAGTTCACATCACTATGTGATTTACATTGTAATGAATCGAACACCCATGCAGTTCTGGTGTTGTTCATGTTTAGCCCTTGGAAGAGGTTTAGTCATCGGATCTGCAACATTTAGATCCGTGTGTACTTTGCAAATATTTATGTCGTCCTCCTTGATGTAATCGCGGATGGAATTGAAACGTCGCTTTATGTGTCTGGTCCTCTTGTGAAATCTTGGTTCCTTGGCTAGAGCAATGGCACCAGTATTATCACAAAACAGAGTCATTGGGTTAAGTGCACTAGGCACTACTCCAAGATCTGTCATGAACTCCTTCATCCAGACACCTTCCTTCGCCGCCTCCGAGGCAGCGATGTACTCCGCTTCGCATGTAGAATCTGCTACCACGCTTTGCTTGGAACTGCACCAGCTAACCGCACCCCCATTAAGAATAAATACGTATCCGGTTTGCGACTTAGAGTCATCCGGATCAGTGTCAAAGCTTGCATCGACGTAACCCTTTACGACGAGCTCTTGATCACCTCCATAAACGAGAAACATGTCCTTAGTCCTTTTCAGGTACTTCAGGATATTCTTGACCGCCGTCCAGTGTTCCATTCCTGGATCACTTTGAAACCTTCCGACCATACTTATGGCAAGGCTGACATCGGGTCTTGTGCACAGCATTGCATACATGATAGAGCCTATGGCCGAAGCATAGGGGATGACACTCATCTTTTCTCTATCTTCTGCAGTCACTGGGCATTGAGTCTTACTCAACTTCACACCTTGCAAAACAGGCAAGAACCCCTTCTTGGACTGATCCATTTTGAACTTCTTCAAAATCTTATCAAGGTATGTGCTTTGTGAAAGTCCTATTAAGCGTCTTGATCTATCTCTATAGATCTTGATGCCTAATATGAAAGCAGCTTCTCCTAGGTCCTTCATTGAAAAACTCTTGTTCAAATATTCCTTTACGCTTTCCAGCATTTCTATATTGTTTCCAATCAGCAATATGTCATCCACATATAATATTAGAAACGCTATAGAGCTCCCACTCACTTTCTTGTAAATACAAGCTTCTCCGTAAACTTGTATAAACTCGAACGCTTTGATCACATCATCAAAACGAAGATTCCAACTCCGAGATGCTTGCACCAGTCCATAAATGGATCGCTGGAGTTTGCAAACTTTGTCAGCATTCTCTGGATCGACAAAACCTTCTGGTTGCATCATATACAACTCTTCCTTAAGGTAACCGTTAAGGAACGCTGTTTTGACATCCATCTGCCAAATTTCATAATCGAAAAAGGCAGCTATTGCTAACATGATTCTGACGGACTTAAGCATCGCTACGGGTGAGAAGGTCTCATCGTAGTCAACTCCTTGAACTTGTGAAAAACCCTTTGCCACAAGTCGAGCTTTATAGACGGTGACATTACCGTCCGCGTCCGTCTTCCTCTTAAAGATCCATTTGTTCTGAATGGCCTTACGCCCTTCAAGTAATACTTCCAAAGTCCATACTTTGTTTTCATACATGGATCCCATCTCGGATTTCATGGCCTCTAACCACTTCTCGGAATCCGGGCCCATCATCGCTTCTCCATAGCTCGTAGGTTCATCGTTGTTTAACAACATGACCTCTAAGACAGGGTTGCCGTACCACTCAGGAGCAGTACGCGTCCTTGTCGACCTACGAGGTTCGATAGCAACTTGATCCAAAGCTTCATGATCATCATCATTAACTTCCTCTTCAGCTAATGTAGGCTCGACAGAAACAACTTTCTGCGTTGCGCTACTCTTAGGTTGAAGTAAAGGTTCAATAACCTCATCAAGTTCTATCTTCCTCCCACTCAATTCTTTCGAGAGAAACTCTTTCTCAAGAAATGTTCCGTTTTTAGCGACAAACACTTTGCCTTCGGATCTGAGGTAGAAGGTATACCCAACTGTCTCTTTTGGGTATCCTATGAAGACGCATTTCTCCGCTTTGGGTTCCAGCTTTTCAGGCTGAAGCTTTTTGACATAAGCATCACATCCCCAAACTTTAAGAAACGACAGCTTTGGCTTCTTGCCAAACCAAAGTTCATATGGCGTCGTCTCAACGGATTTCGATGGTGCCCTATTTAAAGTGAATGCAGCTGTCTCTAATGCATAACCCCAAAACGATAGTGGCAAATCGGCAAGAGACATCATAGATCGCACCATATCCAATAAAGTTCGATTACGACGTTCGGACACACCATTACGCTGTGGTGTTCCAGGCGGTGTCAATTGTGAAACAATTCCACACTGTCTTAAGTGACTGCCAAACTCATAACTCAGATATTCTCCTCCTCGATCAGATCGTAGGAATTTAATCTTCTTGTTACGATGATTCTCAACTTCACTCTGAAATTGTTTGAACTTTTCAAATGTTTCAGACTTGTGTTTCATTAAGTAAATATACCCATATCTACTTAAGTCATCAGTGAAGGTGAGAAAGTAACGATAACCACTGCGCGCTTCAATACTCATCGGACCGCACACATCAGTATGTATGATTTCCAATAAGTCACTTGCCCGTTCCATTGTTCCAGAGAACGGCGTTTTAGTCATCTTGCCCATGAGGCATGGCTCACATGTGTCAAGTGATTCAAAATCAAGTGACTCCAAAAGTCCATCAGCATGGAGCTTCCTCATGCGTTTTACGCCAATATGACCTAAACGGCAGTGCCACAAGAAAGTGGTATTATCATTATCAATTCTACATCTTTTGGCATCAATGTTATGAACATGTGTATTATTACTATCGAGATTCAATAAGAATAAACCCCTCACATTGGGTGCATGACCATAAAAGATATTACTCATATAAATAGAACAACCATTATTCTCTGATTTAAATGAGTAACCGTCTCGCAATAAACAAGATCCAGATATAATGTTCATGCTTAACGCAGGCACCAAATAACACTTATTTAGGTTCATCACTAATCCCGACGGTAATCGAAGAGCGAGCGTGCCGACGGCGATCACATCAACCTTGGAACCATTTCCCACGCGCATCGTCACTTCGTCCTTTGCCAGCCTCCGTCTATTCCGCAGTTCCTGTTTTGAGTTGCAAATATGAGCAACCGCACCGGTATCAAATACCCAGGCACTACAACGAGAGTTGGTAAGGTACACATCAATAACATGTATATCATATATACCTTGTTTGTTGTTGGCCGCCTTCTTGTCAGCCAAATACTTGGGGCAATTCCGCTTCCAGTGTCCAGTTCCCTTGCAATGAAAACACACAGTTTCTGGTTTGGGTCCAGCCTTGGGTTTCTTCACGAGAGGAGCAACTGCTTTTGCCACTCTGCTTGGAGTTACCCTTCTTACCCTTGCCATTTTTCTTGAAACTAGTGGTTTTATTGACCATCAACACTTGATGCTCCTTCTGAATTTCAGACTCAGCGGCTTTCAGCATCGCAAACAGCTCGGCGACTGACTTGTTCATCCCGTGCATGTTATAGTTCAACACGAAGCTCTTGTAGCTAGGTGGCAATGATTGAAGAACTCTGTCAGTGATAGCCTCTGGCGGAAGGGGCATCCCTAACTCAGCCAGACGGGTGGAGTACCCAGACATTCTGAGCACGTGATCACTGATAGACCCGTTCTCCTCCATCTTGCAAGCATAGAACTTATCGGAGATCTCATATCTCTCGATCCGGGCATTCTTCTGAAAGATAAACTTCAACTCCTGGAACATCTCATATGCTCCATGACGTTCAAAACGTCTTTGAAGTCCCGGTTCTAAGCCATACAACATTGCACATTGAACTATTGAGTAATCATCAGAACGAGCCTGCCAGGCGTTCACAACGTCTAGAGACTCAACTGGAGCGGGTGGATCACCAAGCGGTGCATCAAGGACATAAGCCTTCTGGGAAGCCGTAAGGATAATCCTTAGATTACGGGCCCAGTCCACAAAGTTACTTCCATCATCTTTCAACTTAGCTTTCTCTAGGAACGCATTAAAATTCAGGGGTGCTACTGCGCGAGCCATGATCTACAACATAAATATAGCAAAGACAACTTAGACTATTGTTCTAGATAATGAGTTTAGTTAATCATATTACTTAAAAACTCCCACTCAAATTGACATCCCTCCGATCATTCGAGTGTTACATGATCCAAATCCACCAACTCAAGTCCGATCATCACGTGAGTTGAGGTGGTTTCAATGGTGAACATCTTCATGTTGATCATATCTACTATATGACTCATGTTCGACCTTTCGGTCTCTTGTGTTCCGGGGCCATGTCTGTACATGCTAGGCTCGTCAAGTTTAACCCGAGTGTTCCGCACGTGCAACATGGCTTGCACCCGTTGTATGCGAACGTAGAGTCTATCACACCCGATCATCACGGCGTGTCTCGAAACGACGAACTTTCGCAACGGTGCACACTTGGGGAGAACACAATTTATCTTGAAATTTAAGTGAGGGATCACCTTATAATGCTACCGTCGTCCTAAGCAAAATAAGATGCATAAAAGGATTAACATCACATGCAAATCATAAGTGACATGATATGGCCATGAACTTGTGCTTTTGATCTCCATCTCCAAAGCACCGGCATGATCTCCATCGTCACCGGCATGACACCATGATCTCCATCATCTTGATCTCCATCAACGTGTCGCCATAAGGTTGTCGCGCCGACTGTTGCTTCCACGACTATTGCTAACGTTTAGCGATAAAGTAAAGCATTACATAGCGCTTAATGATTGACACGCAGGTCATACAATAATTAAAGACAACTCTATGGCTCCTGCCAGTTGCCGTACTCATCGACATGCAAGTCGTGATATTCTATACAAAACATGATCATCTCATACATCACATATATCTCATCATGTAATTGGCCATATCACATCACAACATACCCTGCAAAAACAAGTTAGACGTCCTCTAATTGTTGTTGCAAATTTTACGTGGCTGCTACGGGTTTGCAAGAACCGTTCTTACCTACGCAAAACCACAACGTGGTGTAGTGATTGCTTTTTGATCTTCTAAAAGAACCCTCTTCATTGAACCGATTCAACTAAAGTGAGAGAGACAGACACCCGCCAGTCACCTTTATGCAACAAGTGCACGCAGCGGTAAAACCAGTCTCGCGTAAGCGTACGCGTAATGTCGGTCCGGGCCGCTTCATCTCACAATGCCGCTGAATCAAGTATCAACTAGTAACGGCAAGCAATATGTATACACCCACGCCCACAACTCGTTTGTGTTCTACTCGAGATCTCATCTACGCATAGACCTAGCTCATGATGCCACTGTTGGGGAACGTTGCATGGGAAACAAAAATTTTCCTACGCACACATAAGATCTATCCATGGTGATGAGCATCTACGAGAGGGAGAGTGAATCTACATACCCTTGTAGATCGCTAAGCGGAAGCGTTAATAAACGCGGTTGATGTAGTCGAACGTCTTCGCGATCCAAATCGCCGAGCGTCCCGCGATCCAATCACGATCCTTCCGATCTAGTGCCGAACGGACGGCACCTCCGCGTTCAACACACGTACGGCTTGATGACGCCTTCACCTCCTCGATCCAGCGAGCGATGATGAAGTAGTGGTTGAGTTCCAGCAGCACGACGGCGTGGTGATGGTGGTGAGGAACAATCTCTGCAGGGCTTCGCCAAGCACTACGGAGATTATGACGGAGGAACTAGAGGGTTAGGGTTGCCGCACACGGCTTGGGGAAATCTTGATGTGTCCCGTGTGCTAGCCCTGCCCCTCTATTTATATGTTGAGCCTTGGGGTCTAAACTTGGAGTAAAAGCCTCCTCCGGGTCGGTTTTGCCCGCACAAGGTCGGTTTGGCCCGCAGGGAAAGAGTCCAACTCGGATCCCTGCCGAACCGTGCACAGCCGCGCACAAGCGGTAGTACCGCTTGGGCGGTAGTACCGCTTCACACAAGCGGTAGTACCGCTCCGGCGGTAGTACCGCTTCACCAAGCGGTAGTACCGCTTACGCGGCAGCAAAACTACTTTTGCACTTTCCAATACCTTGTGGGCTTTATCCCTTTGGCTCATATAAAGTGTTGCTGCACCCGAACACTTCGGTAAACATCCGGAACCCCTTCCGGTGAACTCTGGAACTCTTCCGGAGATCGAAACACTATTATCACATATATCAATCTTTACCTCCGGACTATTCCGGAGATCCTCGTCATGTCCGGGATCTTATCCGGGACTCCGAACAACTTTCGGTCACCAACATAATAACTCAATTATACTAATCGTCACCAAACGTTAAGTGTGTAGACCCTGCGGGTTCGAGAACTATGTAGACATGACCGAGACACCTCTACGGCCAATAACCAATAGCGGGACCTGGATGCCCATATTGGCTCCTACATATTCTACGAAGATCTTTATCGGTCGAACCTCTATGTCAAGGATTCAGTTAATCCCGTATGCTGTTCCCTTTGTTCTTCGGTATGTTACTTGCCCGAGATTCGATCGTCGGTATCACTATACCTAGTTCAATCTCGTTACCGGCAAGTCTCTTTACTCGTTCCGTAATACAAGATCCTGTGGCTAACTCTTTAGTCACTTTGCTTGCAAGGCTCAATGTGATGTTGTATTACCGAGTGGGCCCTGAGATACCTCTCCGTCATACGGAGTAACAAATCCCAGTCTTGATCCATGCCAACCCAACAGACACCCTCGGAGATACCTGTAGAGCACCTTTATAGTCACCCAGTTACGTTGCGACGTTTGATACACACAAGGTATTCCTCCGGTGTCAGTGAGTTGCATGATCTCATGGTCAAAGGAACAGATACTTGACATGCAGAAAACAATAGCAATAAACTGACACGATCAAATGCTACGTTTACAGTTTGGGTCTTGTCCATCACATCATTCTCCTAATGATGTGATCCCGTTATCAAATGACATCTCATGTCAATGGCTAGGAAACCTTAACCATCTTTGATCAACGAGCTAGTCAACTAGAGGCTTACTAGGGACACAGTGTTGTCTATGTACCCACACATGTATTTGAGTTTCCAATCAATACAATTATAGCATGGATAATAAATGATTATCATGAACAAGGAAATATAATAATAACCAATTTATTATTGCCTCTAGGGCATATTTCCAACAAATAACCAATAGCGGAACCTGGATGCTCATATTGGCTCCTACATATTCCACGAAGATCTTATCGGTCGAACCGCAATGACAACATACGTAATTCCCTTTGTCCGTCGGTATGTTACTTGCCCAAGATTCGATCGTCGGTATCTCCATACCTAGTTCAATCTCGTTACCGGCAAGTCTCTTTACTCGTTTCGTAATACATCATCCCATAACTAACTCCTTAGTCACTTTGCTTGCAAGCTTCTTATGATGTGCATTACCGAGAGGGCCCAGAGATACCTCTCCGAAACACGGAGTGACAAATCCCAGTCTCGATCCATGCCAACTCAACGGACACCTTCGGAGATACCTGTAGAGCATCTTTATGATCACCCAGTTACGTTGTGACGTTTGATAGCACACAAGGTATTCCTCCGGTATCCGGGAGTTGCATGATCTCATGGTCTGAGGAACATGTATTTGACATTCAAGAAAGCAGTAGCAATAAACAGAACGATCATATGCTAAGCTAACGGATGGGTCTTGTCCATCACATCATTCTCCTAATGATGTGATCCCGTTATCAACTGACAACTCATGTCTATGGTTAGGAAACCTTAACCATCTTTGATCAACGAGCTAGTCTAGTAGAGGCTCACTAGGGACACGGTATTTGTTTATGTATTCACACATGTATTTAAGTTTCTGGCCAATACAATTCTAGCATGAATAATAAACCTTTATCATGAACAAGGAAATATAAAATAATAAAAACTTTATTATTGCCTCTAGGGCATATTTCCATCAGTCTCCCACTTACACTAGAGTCAATAATCTAGATTACATAGTAATGAATCTAACACCCATGGAGTCTTGGTGCTGATCATGTTTTGCTCGTGGAAGAGGCTTAGTCAACGGGTCTGCCACATTCAGATCCGTGTGTACTTTGCAAATTTCTATGTCTCCATCCTTGACATATTCACGAATGGAGTTGAAGCGTCTCTTGATGTGTTTGGTCTTCTTGTGAAACCTGGGCTCCTTGGCTATGGCAATTGCTCCAGTGTTGTCACAAAAGATTGTCATTGGACCCGATGCACTAGGTATTACACCTAGATCGGATATGAACTCCTTCATCCAGACTCCTTCATGTGCTGCTTCCGAAGCAGCTATGTATTTCGCTTCACACGTAGATCCCGCCACGACGCTCTGCTTGGAACTGCACCACTGACAGCTCCACCATTTAATATAAATACGTATCCGGTTTGTGACTTAGAGTCATCCGGATCAGTGTCGAAGCTTGCATCGACGTAACCCTTTACGACGAGCTCTTTGTCACCTCCATAAACGAGAAACATGTCCTTGGTCCTTTTCAGGTACTTCAGGATATTCTTGACCGCTGTCCAGTGATCCACTCCTGGATTACTCTGGTACCTCCCTGCCAAACTTATGGCAAGGCACACATCAGGTCTGGTACACAACATGGCATACATAATAGAACCTATGGCTGAGGCATAGGGAATGACTTTCATTTTCTCTATATCTTCTGCCGTGGTCGGGCATTGAGTTTGACTCAACTTCACACCTTGCAAGACAGGCAAGAACCCTTTCTTTGACTGATCCATTTTGGACTTCTTCAAAACTTTGTCAAGGTATGTGCTTTGTGAAAGTCCTATCAAGCGTCTTGATCTATCCCTATAGATCTTGATGCCCAATATATAAGCAGCTTCACCGAGGTATTTCATTGAAAAATTCTTATTCAAGTATCCCTTTATGCCATCCAGAAATTCTATATCATTTCCAATCAACAATATGTCATCCACATATAATATTAGAAATGCTACAGAGCTCCCACTCACTTTCTTGTAAATACAGGCTTCACCGTAAGTCTGTACAAAACCATATGCTTTGATCACCTCATCAAAGCGTATATTCCAACTCTGAGATGCTTGCACCAGTCCATAGATGGATCGCTGGAGCTTGCACACTTTGTTAGTACCCTTAGGATCGACAAAACCTTCTGGTTGCATCATATACAACTCTTCTTTGAGAAAACCATTAAGGAATGCAGTTTTGACATCCATTTGCCAGATTTCATAATCATAAAATGCGGCAATTGCTAACATGATTCGGACAAACTTAAGCATCGCTACGGGTGAGAAAGTCTCATCGTAGTCAACCCCTTGAACTTGTCGAAAACCTTTCGCGACAAGTCGAGCTTTGTAGACAGTGATATTACCATCAGCATCCGTCTTCCTCTTAAAAATCCATTTATTCTCAATGGCTTGCCGATCATCGGGCAAGTCCACCAAAGTCCATACTTGGTTCTCATACATGGATCCTATCTCGGATTTCATGGCCTCAAGCCATTTGTCGGAATCCGGGCTTATCATAGCTCCTTCATAGTTCGTAGGTTCGCCGTTGTCTAACAACATAACTTCCAGAACAGGATTCCCGTACCACTCTGGTGCGGAACGTACTCTGGTCGACCTACGAAGTTCAGTAGTAACTTGATCTGAAGTTTCATGATCTTTATCATTATCTTCCTCTCTTATTGGTGTAGGCATTACGGGAACGGTTTTCTCTGATGAGCTACTTTCCAATTCGAGAGAAGGTACAATTACCTCATCAAGTTCTACTTTCCTCCCACTCACTTCTTTCGAGAGAAACTCCTTCTCTAGAAAGGACCCATTCTTGGCAACAAAGACCTTGCCTTCGGATCTGTGGTAGAAGGTGTACCCAATTGTTTCTTTAGGGTATCCTATGAAGACACACTTCTCCGCTTTGGGTTCGAGCTTATCAGGTTGAAGCTTTTTCACATAAGCATCGCATCCCCAAACTTTAAGAAACGACAGCTTAGGTTTCTTGCCAAACCATAGTTCATACGGTGTCGTCTCAACGGATTTAGACGGTGCCCTATTTAACGTGAATGCAGCTGTCTCTAATGCATAACCCCAAAACGATAGTGGCAAATCGGTAAGAGACATCATAGAACGCACCATATCCAATAAAGTACGGTTACGACGTTCGGACACACCATTACGCTGTGGTGTTCCAGGTGGCGTGAGTTGTGAAACAATTCCACATTTTCTTAAATGAAGGCCAAACTCGTAACTCAAATATTCGCCTCCGCGATCAGATCGTAGAAACTTTATTTTCTTGTTACGATGATTCTCTACTTCACTCTGAAATTCTTTGAACTTTTCAAATGTTTCAGACTTGTGTTTCATCAAGTAGATATACCCATATCTACTCAAATCATCTGTGAAGGTTAGAAAATAACGATACCCGCCGTGTGCTTCAACATTCATCGGACCGCATACATCGGTATGTATTATTTCCAACAAATCAGTAGCTCGCTCCATTGTTCCGGAGAACGGAGTTTTAGTCATCTTGCCCATGAGGCATGGTTCGCAAGTATCAAATGATTCATAATCAAGAGATTCCAAAAGTCCATCCGCATGGAGTTTCTTCATGCGCTTTACACCAATATGACCTAAACGGCAGTGCCACAAGTATGTTGCACTATCATTATCAACTTTGCATCTTTTGGCATCAATATTATGAATATGTGTATCACTACGATCGAGATTCAACAAGAATAGACCATTCACAAAAGGTGCGTGACCATAAAAGATGTTACTCATATAAATAGAACAACCATTATTCTCTGACTTAAATGAATAACCGTCTCGCAATAAACAAGATCCAGATATAATGTTCATGCTCAACGCTGGCACCAAATAACAATTATTGAGGTCTAAAACTAATCCCGAAGGTAGATGTAGAGGTAGCGTGCCGACGGCGATCACATCAACCTTGGAACCATTCCCGACGCGCATCGTCACCTCGTCCTTAGCCAATCTTCGCTTATTCCGTAGCTCCTGTTTCGAGTTACAAATATGAGCAACCGAACCAGTATCAAATACCCAGGCGCTACTGCGAGCATTAGTGAGGAACACATCAATAACATGTATATCAAATATACCTTTGCTCACTTTGCCATCCTTCTTATCCGCCAAATACTTGGGGCAGTTCCGCTTCTAGTGACCAGTCCCTTTGCAGTAGAAGCACTCTGTTTCAGGCCTGGGTCCAGCTTTGGGTTTCTTCGTGGGAGCGGCAACTTGCTTGCCGTTCTTCTTGAAGTTCCCCTTCTTTCCCTTGCCCTTTTTCTTGAAACTAGTGGTTTTGTTAACCATCAACACTTGATGCTCCTTCTTGATTTCTACCTCCGCTGATTTCAGCATCGCGAAGAGGTCGGGAATTGTCTTCTCCATCCCTTGCATATTATAGTTCATCACGAAGCCTTTATAGCTTGGTGGCAGTGACTGAAGAACTCTGTCAATAACACTCTCAACCGGAAGATCAATTCCCAGCTGAGTCAAGTGGTTGTGGTATCCAGACATTCTGAGTATGTGTTCACTGACATAACTGTTCTCCTCCATCTTACAGCTAAAGAACTTGTTGGAGACTTCATATCTCTCAACCTGGGCATTAGCTTGAAATATCAATTTCAGCTCTTGGAACATCTCATATGCTCTGTGGCGTTCAAAATGCTTTTGCAGTCCCGGTTCTAAGCCGTAGAGCATGGCACACTGAACTATCGAGTAGTCATCAGATCGAGCCTGCCAGGTGTTCACAACGTCTGCAGCAGCTCCTGCAGTAGGTCCATCACCTAGCGGTGCATCAAGGACATAATTCTTCTGTGCAGCAATGACGATAATCCTCAAGTTACGGACCCAGTCCGTGTAGTTGCTACCATCATCTTTCAACTTAGCTTTCTCTAGGAACGCATTAAAATTCAACGGAACAGTAGCACGGGCCATTTATCTACAACATAGATATGCAAAGAAACATCAAGACTAAGTTCATGATAAATTGAGTTCAATTAATCAAATTACTAATGAACTCCCACTTAAATTAACATCCCTCAAGTTAACTAAGTGATACATGATCCAAATCAACTAGCCCATGTCCGATCATCACGTGAGATGGGATAGTCATCAATGGTGAACATCTCCATGTTGATCATATCTACTATATGACTCATGTTCGACCTTTCGGTCTCCAGTGTTCCGAGACCATGTCTGTACATGCTAGGCTCGTCAAGTTTAACCCAAGTATTCTGCTTGTGTAAAACTGGCTTACACCCGTTGTATGTGAACGTAGAATCTATCACACCCGATCATCACGAGGTGCTTCGAAACGACGAACTTTAGCAACGGTGCATACTCGGGGAGAACACTTTTATCTTGAAATTTAGTGAAGGGATCATCTTATAATGCTACCGTCATTCTAAGCAAAATAAGATGCATAAAGGATAAACATCACATGCAATCAAAATATGTGACATGATATGGCCATCATCTTGTGCTTTTGATCTCCATCTCCAAAGCATCATCATGATCTCCATCGTCACCGGCTCGACACCTTGATCTCCATCGTTGCGTCGTGGTCGTCTCGCCAACTATTGCTTCTACAACTATTGCTAACGTATAGCGATAAAGTAAAGCAATTACATGGCGCTTGCATTTCATACAATAAAGAGACAACCATAAGGCTCCTGCCGGTTGCCGATAAATTACAAAACATGATCATCTCATACAATAACGTATATCACATCATGTCTTGACCATATCACATCACAGCATACCCTGCAAAAACAAGTTAGACGTCCTCTACTTTGTTGTTGCAAGTTTTACGTGGCTGCTACGGGCTTCTAGCAAGAACCGTTCTTACCTACGGCACAAAACCACAACGGTGATTTATCAAGTTTGCTGTTTTAACCTTCAACAAGGACCGGCCGCAGTCAAATTCGATTCAACTAAAGTAGAAGAAACAGACACCCGCCAGCCACCTTTATGCAAAACAAGTTGCATGTCTGTCGGTGGAACCGGTCTCATGTACGTGGACATGTAAGGTTGGTCCGGGCCGCTTCATCTTACAATACCGCCGAATCAAAATAAGACGTTGGTGGTAAGCAGTATGACGATCACCGCCCACAACTCTTTGTGTTCTACTCGTGCATATCATCTACGCATAGACCTGGCTCATGATGCCACTGTTGGGGAACGTTGCATGGAAAACAAAAAAAATTCTACGCACACGCAAGATCTATCCATGGAGATGCATAGCTACGAGAGGGGGAGTGTGTCTACGTACCCTCATAGACCGTAAGCGGAAGCGTTAGAACAACGCGGTTGATGTCGTCGAACAACTTCACGATCCAACCGACCGAGTACCGAACGTACGGCACCTCCGCGTTCAGCACACGTTCAGCTCGGTGACGTCCTCGACTTCTTGATCCAGCAAGACGGCGAGGTAGTGGATGAGTTCCGGCAGCACGACGGCGTGGTGACGGTGATGGTAATGCTATCTCCGCAGGGCTTCGCCCAAGCACTGCGAAAATATGACCGAGGGACGGAACTGTGGAGGGGGGCGCCGCACACGGCTAAGACAATGTTGTGTCTCCTTTGGGGCGCCCCCTCTCCTCTATTTATATATGTGTAGGGGCTTGGAGTAGAAGGAATAGTGCCACGTGAACAGTAACCGTGAATAGTACACACGTGGACTTGGACTCCAAAGTCCAATCCTATTCCTACGAGGACTCTCCCTTTTTCCTTCCCTAGCTGCGTGGGCTTTTGAGGACTTGGTGCGCCTGGCCCAATAAGGCCAGGGCGCCTCCCCTTAGCCCATGCCAGCCCTTGGGACGTGGTGGACCCACTTGTGGACTTCCGGACCCCTCCGGAATCCTCCGGAACCTTCTGGAAGCTTCCCGGTACAATACCGAAAAAAAACTGCACCTTTTTCCGGAACCCAAAATATGACTTCCCATATATAAATCTTTACCTCTCGACCATTCCGAGACTCCTCGTGACGTCCGGGATCTCATCCGGGACTCCGAACAATATTCGGTTACCGATTCACATAACTCATATAACACTATATCGTCAACGAACGTTAAGCGTGCGGACCCTATGGGTTCGGGAATGATGTAGACATGACTGAGACGCCTCTCCGGTCAATAACCAATAGCGGAACCTGGATGCTCATATTGGTTCCTACATATTCCACGAAGATCTTATCGGTCGAACCGCAATGACAACATACGTAATTCCCTTTGTCCGTCGGTATGTTACTTGCCCAAGATTCGATCGTCGATATCTCCATACCTAGTTCAATCTCGTTATCGGCAAGTCTCTTTACTCGTTCCGTAATACATCATCCCGTAACTAACTCCTTAGTCACTTTGCTTGCAAGCTTCTTATGATGTGCATTACCGAGAGGGCCCAGAGATACCTCTCCGAAACACGGAGTGACAAATCCCAGTCTCGATCCATGCCAACTCAACGGACACCTTCGGAGATACCTGTAGAGCATCTTTATGATCACCCAGTTACGTTGTGACGTTTGATAGCACACAAGGTATTCCTCCGGTATCCGGGAGTTGCATGATCTCATGGTCTGAGGAACATGTATTTGACATTCAAGAAAGCAGTAGCAATAAACAGAACGATCATATGCTAAGCTAACGGATGGGTCTTGTCCATCACATCATTCTCCTAATGATGTGATCCCGTTATCAAATGACAACTCATGTCTATGGTTAGGAAACCTTAACCATCTTTGATCAACGAGCTAGTCTAGTAGAGGCTCACTAGGGACACGGTATTTGTTTATGTATTCACACATGTATTTAAGTTTCCGGTCAATACAATTCTAGCATGAATAATAAACCTTTATCATGAACAAGGAAATATAAAATAATAACAACTTTATTATTGCCTCTAGGGCATACTTCCATCACAAGGGGGGTCCCATATACCCCGAGCATGTTAGGAACGCTAATCAAGGAACATAACACCGGTATAACGGAAACTAAGGCAGCATGAGTGGAACAAAACACCAGGCAAAAGGCCGAGCCTTCCACACACAACCAAGTATATAGATGCATTAATTAAATAAGAGATATTGTGATATCCCAGAATATCCAGGTTCGAACATGGAAAATCCTGCACTGCACCTGCAACTAACAGCGCTATAAGAGGGGCTGAGCAAAGCGGTAACATAGCCAAACAACGGTTTGCTGGGTAAGGGTGGTTAGAGGCTATATCATGGCATATGGTAGGCTGACATATATGTGGTAGGAAGCGCAACATAACGATAGCAACGAGACAACTAGCAAGCAAAGATAGTAGTGATATCCAGGGTAATGATCATCTTGCCTGAAGTGTCCTCGGTGGGATAGTAACTCGGCTCCTCGTAAACGTTCTCAACCGGATCCTCGAACTCGGTCTCGTCTTCCGGTACTACCCATAAGAAAGAAACAAGCATCCAATAAACAAACAACCATGGCAAAATGCACAACAAGATGATGCATGTCAAGTTTCAAGTAAAGTAACATGGCATCCTACTCTAGTCCACTTAAATGAAGCCTTGACCCATGTGAAACATGAATCAAGCAACACTTCATATGCAATATTGTTGGTGTTAGTGATCTGGTCTAAACAGCAAGTTTAAGTATATTAGCATGCAAGATGATGGCAAATTCATATTCTACACGAGAAATCGATGCAAATGCATATAAAGATCATAGCAAACGGAGTTACGGTTCTCTCGGTACGGTAGAAACGGTATCGGTAAGGAGATGGAGATGGAAAGATGGATGTGGGCAAAATCTTGGCAACCCAAGCATGCCACTGGATAGAATGGAAGATTTGGGTTGAAAAGGATATAAGGATCACGAAGAACGGATGCATAGAACTCAAACGGTGACCAAAGCAAATATGCAATGCAATCTGCCATAAACAGCAACATGGCAACTTACACACACCAAAACAACAAGCTACAGTACTCCAATGTGCTCAAACAAGATATGAGGATGAAGTATACTATATGCCCAGCAAATCATTCCATAGGTTCAAATTCATTAGCATCACTGGTTAATTGGAATGAAGGCAACAAGATGCAAACATAATATCACAGATTATGACAGTGAAATAACAGGGCAAACTGCTGACAGTAACAATGACAGGCAGTATTGGCATGGATGCTACAGTAGGCAAATCAACTCCAAAATGCAAGAAATTGGTATGCACCTACAGTATACATGGTATAGATCATTTCATTACATTGGCACACAATCATAGGAAGCATGGATTCATCACCAATGAGCTCACAACATTGCAACTTAATGTTGACAGCAATCTGTTACATTGACTGGACATGTTGGAAGCAACATTAAAGCATGCTGCAGGAGTTTTACATGGCATAAAATGGCAAGGCAAGAAAGTTCTGTTAACATATAGCAAATCATGTTTACTAATCATGTTCAAAATAGTTATAGATTAGTGGGAACCATCAAGGCAATGTGGCAAGTTTTAATGACAGACAGATTTGACTTGGCAGATTTTAACAAGTGTCAAAACAGCAACATTGACTAAGCAACTTTGCAAGCTTGTGGCAGTCACTACAAGGTAGTTCATGGCATGAAACAAATTCTAGCAGCAAGATGACATGAAAATGCTTCAAACTCATGTTGACAAGTTGCTTATTTGACCTATGCATTAAATCACACAAAAATGACAAAATGGCATGTTATGTAAAAATGACATGCACTCAAACTTGCTCAAATGACAAAACTAATGCCACCACTGGATTTGTTTGATTCTTCTACCCCAAAAACATATATAATTTGCATATGTTCATGTATGAAAAATGCTCACAAATGCTATACGTAAAATATTGCCTAAAATGGAAATGGCCAGAAATGGAAATCTGCCCGAAATGGAAAGTCCAGATCTGGTCTTGCCAGATTTGGAAAGGGGCTATTTCCAGAAAAAAAAAGGGGTGTTTAGGGAGGATGACCAGTGGGGCCCGGCTGTCGTGTGTATGACAGTGGGCCTGGGGCTCGACTGGGCTGCCCTGTACACCAGATCAGAGGTGAACGGCGACAGAGGGCGTCGGCTGGGCACGCGGGCGTGCTGGCGCACGCGCGGGCACGAGGCAGATGGTGCGCGCGTCGCTGGGGCGATCGGGTGTGGCAGAGCGCGCGCTGGTGCTCGAGCATGAGCTCGAGCTCGTCTCGGGTCCACGGGGTTCGGCGAGGCCGTCAAACAGAGAGCGTGCGCGCGCGGCAGGGGAGCAGCACGGCGCGCGGAGGCAAGGCGAGGCACTGCTGGGCGGCGGCGATGCGAAGCGCGCGTGCAGCTCGCGCACGAGAAGGACCCGGAGCGGTGAGACGCACGGCTGAACAGAGATGACCTCGTCAGCGGGAAAAAAACACGATGGCGCGGCGGAGCACTGAGAGCACGGCGGCGGCAAGGGCAGATCAGCGCCTACACGGTGCTATCGGGGACGGTAAGAAGCAGGGAGGAGGTGCGGGTCACCTAGGGTCCAGAGGACATGAAGATGAGGCAGGGGAGATGGTGGAGCGACGATGAGAACTCGCTGAGCTCCGGCGCGGCTCGGGTCAGAGGAGGCTACAGGGGAAGACGAGGAGGACGGTGTCGAGGCTTGGCGTCCCGCGGCGATGTGCTGGTAGCAGACGGCGTAGTCGACGACGAGGAGGCAAGAGGACACGGCGGAGGCGGCTGGATCCCGGCCGAAGGGCTGCCGGCGACGAGAGCGAGCTCTCGGGCTCCCTCTGCTCTCTACGGTGAAGGGGACAGAGAGAAGGGGAGAGCCCTTGGGAGGCGGCGGAGAGGGGGAAACCCTAGGGGAGCGCGCGGCGGCTTTATAGGGGGCGCGGGCACGGCTGGCTCGCCACCGTGGCCATGTGCTCATGCCCCTACTCTTTTTACTGTGAGAGAGAGGGGGCGCGAGGAGGAAGAAAAAGGCGAGGGGGTGAGGCTGCAGGTGGGGTCGGCGGTGTTGTCCAGCGTGGAGAGGGGGAAGGCTGGCTGCGGCTGGTGGGCTGGCTAGGGGGAGGGAGGCCCAGGTGGGCTGCTCTGCTGCTGCTCTGCCTCTTTCTTTCCCAAATTTCCTTCAGGCAGAAACCAAAGGGAAAATGCACAGGGGGTTGTGGAAAGAGTGAGAGGGATATAAAAATACCCCTGGAGTCCAGGAAATGTGCCCGATTTAAATAAATTGCTTTGGACATTTTTAGAGAAATAAAAATATCACAAATTTGAATTAACTTCAAACTTGAGGCATTTTTGTCTCCAACCAAAACACTTTCAAATGAGCTGAGATTTGGTAGGGGGAATAATGGCATGGTCTACTATTTATAGGAAAAGAATGGGCATTTTTGGAGGAGGGAAAAATGCCACTTGGGATAAATGGCTAAAATTGAAAGAAAAGAAGGAGGGTAGTGGGATTTGGAGATGATGGTGGGGAAGTGGTGTGCATGGGTGAACCTCAAGAGTTGGGTGAGGGCATGAACAAGAAGAACACACACACAAATGCATACATGAAGATCACAACAATAACAATGGATGCAATGCTCATGGCAAAAAAATAATATGAAGATGAAATGCATGGGAGAAAGAAAGGAAAACACAACAATGAAGATGCAACATTTTATTATGATCATCATGACAATTCCATACATGACTCAAGTTGATGGTACAAAAGGAAGGATCACATATGGGATGTTACACCAGGTTCCACCTCGAGACGGCGGCGCTTCGTCCCGAAACCTTTCTCTTTATTTTTTTCTAGGTCAAAACCCTTCATATAGGAGAAGATGGGCACTGGAGGCCTGCCAGGGGCGCCACAAGCTGGGGGGGGGGGGTAGGGCGCGCCCCCCAGGCTTGTCGCTGCTTGGTGGGTCCCCTGATGGTATTTCTTCTGCCATTATTTTTTATATATTCCAAAATAATTCTTCGTAAATTTTCAGGTCATTTGGAGCTTCGGAGAATTTCCACCTTTTCCATAGCCTTTTCCGGTCCAGAATTCCAACTGCCGGCAATCTCCCTCTTTATGTGAAACTTGCAAAATAAGAGAGAAAATGCATAAGAATTGTATCATAAAGTGATATAACAATCCAAAACACAATAAATAACAGTAGGAAAACATGATGCAAAATGGACGTATCAGTATGCATGATTATAGGATTTCTTTACTTGTGTCGAGGATGAGCAAAATCACGTAAATTCGGTCGTAGAAAATATTGCCAAGAATCTTTTCCACGAGTCGCATTTGGTGCGTGGTCAAGTATCATGCGGAACAACTCAAAATAAAGTTTGAAAAAAGGAAGCCCGACAGAAGCATCTTACGCGTCAAGAGTACTTGAAGGCTACAGCACGATCTCCAACCAGGTAATTTCGCAATGCATTTTATATGACACATAGCTCTAATTTTATATGATTTTGCTACTTGCCGGCGTGTTGTGTGTGTGTGCACGCGCGCGCATTGGTGATGCCTGTGTGCATCCTAACTATGCAGAGGCCGGTGTGGGCTCATTGTGTTTGTATCGTCTTGATGCTCCATTATAAACCAATAAAATTCATCATTTATCAAAAAGAATATATATTCCACAAACTTTATTTTTCCAGAAATAAGAAACGCTTTTTTTTTTATATGGAAATGTGACAAATTGGTCTTTAACTAACAAGTAGTGTGCACATAATATAACTTTTCTTGAGCACCGAAATCATTCATAGTAAACCAGCTACAACAATAATAGACTATATGTGCATTTATATTAATACAAATTTTTTCTTAGTGTTATGTACATTTTCTTGTACCAAGAAATTTCAGTGAAGAATGGTACACGCATTATGATGTTGCTCGGGCATTTGCGCGGGCCCACTTTGCTACTTAGTTTAACAGCGAGAGCCATCATTAGTTTGGCACTTGTGCTTAGGCTTTACAGCCATGACTCGATACGCACTGACAACATGATAGGATTAACAATTGTATGGAGAGCATCCGGACGGAGAGAAAACGCAGCACGCCGGTCATAGCAGTCACAGCCACCAACCCTCCAGGCCGGCAGTGTCCTCCCCATTTCGTTGCTTCTGCTTCCGCCGGGATCTGCTCATGGAGGCCATGGAAGACACCACCCTGGAGGCCGCGATCGGGTGGCTTACAGATACCATCCTTGCAAACCTCCCAACCGGCGGCAAGCTGGTTTCCTGGATTTGCCAAACTGGCCTGGGCAACGACATCGGGAAGCTCAAGTCCGAGGTCGAGGCTGTGGAGATGGTGGTCTCTGCTGTGCAGGGGAGGGCGGCCGGTAACAAGCCGCTGACCAAATCCCTCGCTCGTGTCAAGGAGCTGCTCTACGATGCCGACGATGTGGTTGACGAGCTCGATCACTACAGGCTCCAGCAGGAGCTCCAACCAGGTAATACTGGTAACACGTTATTTTAGATCAAAGTATCTGCTGAATTGCTTGCTAATTGGCAATTCCAATCTCATTTTTCTTGGTCCACTTCTTCTATCTTAGAGGCACTGCTGAACGCGGATAAAAATGGAACACAGCAAACTGTTGAGAGATCTAGAGAAAATGCTGATGATATACATAGTAGCAGTAATGGCAGGCTACGATCCAAGGAATGGATGCATTTTGAAATCACAGAGTTTGAACAAAACGGAGGGCCTGCCAAAGCAAGATGTAAGCACTGTGAAAAAGTGGTTATGTGCACAACCAAAATGGGGACATCAGTTTTGCGCAATCATCTCAATAGCAAAGGTTGTAGCCACAAACGTGGAGCAACTGACCCTTTAAGGTACCTAAATTATTTATGCCTTGCATCGGCGCATTTCTTTATAGTCTTCTTTTATACATCTGCTTAAGAGTGCATTAAGGTTCTCACTGCCTTTGTATACATCTATAACTTACTGCAGCACCACTGATGCTACTAGGATTCCTATGCCTGTTGCGACTAGTATTTCGTCCAGCAGAAATAGGATGAGAACTGGTCAGGAGTCAACACACATCGCCGCAGGTAACCCAAACGGGTTGAACAAGGAGGCATTTTCCGAAAGGATACAAGACATCACTAGTCAGCTGCAAGGCAAGCGAGAGGCTATCACAAGGCTTCTCAAGATACTTGGGTCAGACTCTTGTGGTGCAAGTTCAAATCATTTTCAGAGTACAATCTCAGATCCACGCCGAAGAACATCAAGTCTTGTTCAAGGGAAAATGTATGGGAGAGCTCAAGAGAAGAAATACATCATAGAGTTGATAAAACAACACAAATCAACTGCTGGTGTAACTGTTCTGCCTATTATAGGCATCGGAGGAGTTGGGAAGACAGCTCTCGCTCAGCTTGTATACAACGATCCAGCTTTGAAAAGTCAATTTGATCAGAACATATGGATTTGGGCATCTAACAACTTAGATGAAATGAGACTTACAAGAGAGATGTTAGATTGCGTCTCCCAAGAAACAAATGATGGCATATGCAGCTTTCCCAAGCTTCAGCAGGCCTTGAAGGGTCGTATTAAATCAAAAAGGGTTCTACTTATATTGGATGATGTCTGGAAAGACATGGATGATGGCAGATGGAATAAATTATTGGCTCCTTTCAAGTCTGGTGGTGCAAATGGCAATATGATAATTATAACAACTAGGAAACTGTCTATTGCAAAGAGGATAGGAACCAAAACGATAATTAAGTTAGGTTCTTTGAGAAAGGAGGATTTTTGGTTACTGTTTAAATCATGCACATTTGGTGATGAGAATTACGAAGCCCAAGCAAGTCTAAGTGACTTAGGACAGGAAATAGCACAAAAGTTAAAAGGAAACCCATTAGCAGCACAAACTGTTGGGGCGCTATTAAAAGATCATCTTACTGTGGATCATTGGAGTAACATTCTCAAGACCGAAGCTTGGAAATCCCTCCAACACACTGGTGGCATCATGTCTGCTTTGAAGCTTTCCTATGACGAGCTGCCCTATCCTGTACAACAGTGCTTCTCGTATTCTTCTATATTCCCCTATGATTATAAATTTCCTGACGAGGAGCTAGTTTGTCTTTGGATTTCACAAGGATTTGTGAAGTGTGATAATTCAAGTAAGAGTTTGGAGGACATTGGACGGTACTATCTGACTGACTTGGTGAACCTGGGCTTGTTTGAGCAGGTTGATAGAAAAAGATCCTTTCTTGATAGTCAAACTCAAACTTGCTATGCTATGTGTGGCCTGATGCATGATTTGGCAAGGCTAGTTTCACGAACTGAGTATGCAACTTTGGATGGTTTGCAGTGCAATGAAATTTTGCCAAATATACACCACTTGTCCATAGTAACCAATTCTGTATATCGGAGGGCTGATCAAACTGGGAACATACCTCGTAGTGAGAAGTTTGAACTCCTTTTGAAAAATATAGTTGCATCAGTGAGGAAGTTGAGGACATTGTTGTTAATTGGGGAATATGACTCATTTTTCTTCAAAGCATTCCAAGATGTATTTGGAAAAGCACATAATCTGCGTCTGCTGCAAATGTCGGCAACATCTGCTGATTTTAATTCCTTCTTGGGTAGCTTGGTAAAGCCTACACGTTTTCGGTATCTAAAACTTCAGGATGGTCATACTGAATATACGGATGTGCCATCTCAATCTCCTGCTTCCGCACTTCCGCCAGATCTTCTGATGTTGGCGATGGAACACCCCAATCTAGAGGCCGCGATTGGGTGGCTTGCAGATACCATCCTTGCAAATCACCCAGCTGGCGGCAAGTTGGATTACTGGATTCGCCAAGCTGGCCTTGGCAATGACATCAACCAACTCAAGTCCGAGGTCGAGGCAGTGGAGATGGTGGTTTCTGCTGTGCAGGGGAGGGCGGCCCGGAACAAACCGCTGACCCGATCTCTCGCTTGTCTCATGGAGCTACTTTACGACGCTGACGACGTGGTCGACGAGCTGGACTGCTACAGGCTCCAGCAGGAGCTCGAACCAGGTAATTTTGGTGATGCATCTAGATCTAAGTATTTTCTGTATTGCTTGGTAATTGTTACTCCCTCCGATTCATAATAAGTGTCGCAGTTTTGAATTAAGGTTAGTTCAACTTTAGTTCAAAACTGCGACACTTATTTTGGATCGGAGGGAGTAGTTCCAAATTTGTTTTTGCTGGAGCACGACTATGCTAAATATCTGGTCTGCTTTTTCTTCTGCCTTAGAGGTTCTGCTTGGAATGGATGGACATGGAACACAGCAAGTTGAGAGATCTAGAGAAAATGCTGATGTACAGAGTAGCAATGGCAGGCTACGTTCCAAGGAATGGTATCACTTTGACATCACAGAGTTTAAACAAAACGGAGGGCCCACCAGAGCAAAATGTAAGTACTGTAAAACAGAGGTTATGTGCACAACCAAAAAGGGGACATCAGTTCTGCGCAATCATATCAAGAGCAAAAGTTGTAGCCAGAAACGTGGAGCAAGTGACCCTTCCTCAAGGTAGCTAGATTATTTTTCTGCATTGCACATGCACACTTTTGCTAGTCTTTTTTAATACACGTCTGCTTAATTAAGAGCATATTTCTCACTGCCAATCCATGATCTATTTCTTATTGCAGCACTGCTGATGTTACTACGATTCCTATGCCTGTTACCGCTGGTAATTGGTCCAGCAGAAAAAGGATGAGAACTGGTGAGGAGTCAACACACGTCACCGCAGCTAATCCAAACAGTTGGAATAAGGATGCATTTTCTAAAAGGATACAAGACATTACTAGTCAGCTCCAAGGCAGGCGAGAGGCTATCGCTGGGCTTCTCAAGATACTTGGGTTAGACTCTGGTGGTGCAAGTTCAAGTCACCGTCAGAGTATAGTCTCAGATCCACGCCGAAGAACATCAAGTCTTCTTCAAGGGAAAGTGTATGGGAGAGCTGCAGAGAAGAGATCCATCAAAAAGTTGATAGAAAAACACAAATCAACTGTCGGTGTAACTGTTCTGCCTATTGTAGGCATCGGAGGAGTTGGGAAGACAGCTCTCGCTCAGCTCGTATACAATGATCCAGCTTTGGAAAGTCAATTTGATCACAAGATATGGATTTGGGCATCTAACAACTTTGATGAACTGAGACTCACAAGAGAGATGTTAGATTGCGTCTCCCAAGAGACACATGAGGGCATATGCAGCTTTCCCAAGCTTCAGGAGGCATTATGGGGTCGTATTAAATCAAAGAGGGTTCTACTTATTTTAGATGATGTCTGGGAAGTCATGGATGATGGTCGATGGAACAAATTATTGGCTCCTTTAAATTCCGATGGTGCAGCTGGCAATATGATAATTCTGACAACTAGAAAACCGTTTGTTGCCAAAAAGAGAGGTACAACTGGACCAATTAACTTAAATGGTTTGGAAAATGATGATTTCTGGCTATTGTTTAAACCATGTGCATTTGGTTTTGAGAATTACGAAGAGCAAGCAAGTCTAAGTGACTTAGGACATAAAATAGCAAAAACACTAAAAGGAAACCCATTAGCAGCACAAACTGCTGGGGCACTATTAAAAGATCATCTTACTGTGGATCATTGGAGTAAAATTCTGAGGACCGAAAGTTGGAAATCCCTGCAACACACTGCTGGCATCATGTCTTCTTTGAAGCTTTCCTATGATGAGTTGCCATACTGTGTACAACAATGCTTCTCATATTGTTCGATATTCCCCTATGACTATCAATTTACTGCCGACGAACTAGTTCGTCTTTGGATTTCACAAGGATTTGTGAAGTGTGATCATTCAAGTAAGAGTTTGGAGGAGATGGGACGGTACTATCTGACTGACTTGGTGAACTTAGGCTTGTTTGAGCAGTTTGAAAGAAATAGACCCAACGAATATGAATCTCGTGATGAGGAGCTAGTTCGTATCCGTAGTCCAACTTTCTATGCTATGCGTGGCCTGATGCATGATTTTGCAAGGCTAGTTTCAAGAACAGAGTGTGCAGCCTTGGATGGTTTGCAGTGCAGTGGAATTTTGCCAACTGTACACCATTTGTCTATAGTAACCAATTCTCTATATCGAAGGGATGATCAGACTGGGAACATACCTCGTGGTGACAAGTTTGAATTCTTGTTGCAAAATATAGTCGCATCCGTGAGAAAGTTGAGGACATTGGTGTTAATTGGGGAATATGACTCCTTTTTATTCAAAGCATTCCAAGATGTATTTGGAAAAGCACATAATCTGCGTCTGCTGCAAATGTCTGCAACGTCTGTTGATTTTAATTCCTTCCTATGTAGCTTGGCAAATCCTACACATCTTCGGTATCTAAAGCTTCAGGATGGTCATGCTACGCAGAAGGCTTTGCCTCATGTTTTGAGCAAGTTTTTCCATCTTCAAGTATTGAATGTTTCTTTCTTTATGCCATTGCATACGGTTCATCTAGAGGACGATTGTGGAGAATGGAGAATACTTCCATCTCTGCTAATGCTTCGGTTTCTTAAAAGGTTGAAGTTGCGCAACATGCAGAGAGTAAGAGAAGTATCAGTTCCGTCATTGGAGGAGCTGGTTTTAGATGGAATGCCAGATTTACAGAGATGTTCATGTACTACTGTGGGAGATATGATGTCTAGTTTAAGGGTGCTGGAGATCAAGAGTTGCCCTGCACTTGAGGTGTTTGATCTGCTTCAAAAAGGTGATAACTATGAAACTGAGCATAAGTCCTTGTTGCCCAGTCTGCAGAAAATCATTGTGTGCGATTGTCCTCATTTACAAGTACAGATCGCCCTTCCTCCCTCAGCCATATTTTCTAAACTATTAATCTACAGAGTTTCAACAATTATGACAATGGAGGGATCTTCCATGGAAACAATCAAAATTAGCAGAAATAGACTTTTGCATGAGCCTTCTGGTGAAATGATGGCACTCGATGACAAAATTTTGGCATTCCATAATCTTAAGGATATCAAATACTTGGAGATATCGGATTATGAAAACCTAACATCTATTTCATTCAAAGGTTTAAGTCAGCTCATCTCTTTAAAGAGTTTGAAAATTGGGTACTGCATAAATCTTTTCTCTTCAGATGATGTGCCAAAGCAGACCCATGAAGACATGATAAATGCAAATGATGCTGCTCTCCCAGCTCTTGAAAGTCTTGATATTAGAGGTTGTGCAATAATGGGGAAGTGGCTATCTCTGATGCTGCGACATTCGCCGACCCTGAAGGAGTTGAATTTAGATGTCTGCCCGCAGTTGAATCAGTTGAAGATAGAAGAGGAAAGAAAGTTTCAATCAAACCTTCTGCCAGCTTTCGAGGCTTTGTCATCAGGGTATCTATATGGTGCGTCATCAGGATATGCAGATGACACACGGCCAAGCTCAGCTATAGACGGACTCGTGCACATTCCGTTGAATCTCAGAAAGATAACAATTGGTCGATGCCCTCATCTAATATTCGACGGGAGTAGGGAAGGATTTGCTGGATTTACCTGCCTTGAGGATGATGGCCAAGAGAACGGCAGATGTCTCCTCCCGCAATCACTAGAACATCTTGATTGGTCTCATTATTCCCGAAAAGCTCTGCGGCCCTGCTTTGTGGGTAATCTCACCTGCCTCAAAAAATTAAATGTAAGGAGAGGAAGTTTGGAATATCTACAGCTGGATTCCTGTACGGCCTTGGAAGATTTGGAAATTAGATATTGCCAACGGCTCGTCGCATTAGAGGGCATGCAATCGCTTGGAACCCTCAGGTCTTTGGTATTAGATATGAACTCAAGATTAAAATCTCTACAGCTGAATTCATGCATGGCGCTGGAACGTTTGAAAATTTGGTACTGTAGTTCACTCGTCGCACTAGAGGGCTTGCGATCCCTCGTGAACCTCAAGCATTTGGAAATATGCGACTCCCCTGCCTTACATTTCCTTACCACACTGGAGAGTTATGAGCCTATCGTGGGAATTTCAAGCCACAACTATGAGTTATTCCCCGCACTGGAAAGTTTCAATACTAATGACTTGTCTCATCTTAAGATTTCATTCTGCAAGGGCCTCACCTGCCTCCGAAGCCTAACGCTTTATTGTTCGATTGCAAATAGACTAACAGATGAGCAAGAGAGAGCGCTTCTGCTCCTCAGGTCCTTGCAAAAGCTCTGCTTCGACTTATGTAACAATCTCGTAGATCTTCCCATTGGGCTGCACGGCCTCCCATCCCTCAAGAAGTTGGAGATCAGATGGTGTCGAGGCATCTCAACTCTTTCAAAGGAGGGCCTCCCACCTTCGCTGGAAGAACTGGTAATCAACGAGTGCAGCGTCGAGTTATCAGAAAGATGCAGATTGCTAGCAACAAGCAAGCTAGAGGTCAAAATTGATAGGCCATATGTGGACTGATTACAGAGTATCTTTCTAAGGTATACTTCTACCATATACCCAGTCATTTTTCGACTAAACACCAAAATCATACAATTATATGCTATTGGAGGGGTTGCCCAGGCCATCCCTGTCCTGGGTCACCTGTTACACTACTTACATCTGAAGTGGGGGAATATGCTTAACATATTTTTCTTGTGATATGAACAGGTTTGGTTTCACTTCAGGTCCTCATCCTCAACCTCATGTGGTCATGATAATGGTGTCTTATACGCATAATCTCAATATTTGTTCTCCACTTGTTGGGATTTCCAATCATACGTAGCTAAATTTTTGATCCTTTTGTAAAGGTGCCTCCCCACCCCACCTAGGAATAAGAAAGCATTCATCGCCGCTTGTCTGTCTAATGCACCTGTTCTGTTCCAGCCTTTTCCATATCACCATTCTGAATTTCTCACTGCTCTGTGCTAGCTGAATGCATACATCATTATAACTAAATTATTGTGCAATGATGTTGAAACTTCTCTGTGCTAGCTGAATGCATACAGCAGGTTCCAGTGGGCCAAAAGGCAACTGGACTCCGCTATAAGATGGTGTAGTCTGAAACCCATGAGTGAAACTGTATAAGTAAATTATTGTGCAATGATGTTATATTTTCAAGAACTGATGCAGATTTGGTTGAGTACTTCCATTTTTTCGGGCCGGCGGTGTTGTGTGGGCAGCAATAAAAAATGAAAATGCTTGATTTTTGTGATCTTTTTCCAGATTGTTCCGAGCACAGTGTGTTCACGGGTGTACAGCAACAGAAAATGCATGTTTCTAACACTATTTGTCCTGCAGATTTAACATTCTCTTCTTGAAAATTCTCGAAAATGATTCTGAGCACCTTGAAATGTTTGGAGTCCGACAGAATGTTTGGGGTGTACAATCACAACAGATGGATTTTTGTAGCTCCGTTTGAGCAGCAATTTAACAGTCCGCACTGACTGTTACTATCTTTGTTTTTTCTTCAGAAATTGTTTCAGATTTTTCCAGAGTCATGTGGTGTGTACGAGTACGAGTATTAGCAGATGACACTATTCCTTACAACTGGGAATTCCTTGAGAAATTCGAGCACTCTGCATTTTTTGAGTCCGGCGGTGTGCAGCAAGCAGAGGATGCATCTTTCTAGCTCTGTTTGTGCTGAAGTTTCAACAGTGCACTAATGTTTGTTTTAGTTGGGATTTTTCTTAGATTATTTTGAGCACTATGATATATTTTTCTCAAGTCTGGCTGTGTGTTCGAGGTGTACAACAATTAACAGTTGATGCATATTTCGAGCTCTGTTATATTCTTGTTGAAGGTTTTAGCACGCCATTCCCATTTTGGTTTTCATGGATAGAAAAAATGAATTCCATCACCATTCTCTCTAAACATTACTGGGAGCCCGAGATCTGTCTCAGATGGTGAGACTGGCCCTGGTGTCGTCGTGTCGTCGACGCTGGTGATCCCCTGGTCTGGATCTGGAGGCTGGTGCGGGCGACCGCGGTCCATGCCCTTGTGGGTTGGGTCGGCAACCTTGCTGCCAAATTCATGAGATGCAAAAAATTGACATCAATGTGATAATGCGCCAAATATAAAGCCCAACTTATGTTATGTACTTAGTGTTGAATTTGTCATTTTGTTTTCGATCTATTTTTGAATTTTGACTTAAAATTATGTAACAAACTACATTGATGTTGTGTGAATGTGTTAATTTTTTTTAGAATTTTCCGAATATTTTAATATGTGCAACGTGAGTTCAATGCACCGGTAGCGCCACAAGTACTAGCAAAGCTGGCCAAGCGGGCCGGGCCAACCCAACCAGGCCAGCCCGTGAGCACGCCAGCACGGCCCGCCATGGGCCAGGCACGATACGGGCTAAACGGGCCGTGCCCGGCACGCGGCACGCCTTGCTATGCCTGGGCTTGGAGGCTGGGCACGTGGGCCGGTACGGCACGGCCCGTTTATTTATTTTTAATTTTTTTAGAATTTTTTGTATATATGTTCTAAAATACAACCCAACAAGCTGAAAAATATGCAGCCCAGCGTGTTAAACGTGCCACGGGCCGGCCCCCAACGTGCTAAACGTGCCATGGGCCGGCCTGTTTATGAGTTGGGCCGTGTCTGGACTGGAGGACACAGCATGCAGGGCGGCACGGCACGACCCGACTAATAATCGTTCGACGGCGGGCAGTGCCGTGCCAGGCCCGATTAGGGTTGGCCGGGCCGGGCCGGAACGTTTGGTCAGCTCTGAGCACTAGTGCACAAGATATTCTCCCTCTCAAGTGGAAGTCATTTTAGAGAAAGACCCAAAGAAGAACAAAATGTTTAGTCTGAAACCTTCTTCCTCCTCTGAACCCATCGCTCGCTAGCTGAAGGTCTGAACCCCTCGGCCCTCGGTAGTAGCTGCCAACTCAACCTCGGTCCCTAGCATAGGCGGGCCCTTCCGCCCCCGGCTTCTCCCCTGGCCGTCCGCCTCCACCGGGATCTGCCGACGGAATGGAGGCGGTACAAGACACCAGTTCCCTGCAGGCGGCGATTCGATGGCTGCTGCAGGCCATCCTTCCGAGCCTCAGCAAGCTGGATGGGTGGATTCGCCAAGCAGGGCTGGGCAGCGAGGTGGAGGGGCTCAGGGACGAGATCCAGCAAGTCGACGGGGTCGTCTCTGCCGTAAAGCCAGGGCGATCCGGAACAGGTCGCTGGCCAGATCCCTCTCGGCCCTCAAGGAGCTGCTCTACGACGCCGGTGACGCTGTCGACGAGCTCGACTGCTACAGGCTCCAGCGCCAGCTCCACGCCCACGGAGGTAAATGCCTGAACACCCGTCCTCCAAGCACGCCACCTGTTTGTGTTAATTACCACTTCCATTTTTTTTGGTCGAGCACCACCATACTAATTTTGAGTCCATGATTTCTTCTGGTGCAGGCCCATGGCATTGGCACCATTCCCACGAAATTGACAGACCAAGTAACCAGCTGCCAAGTTCTTCAAGGTAACTAAATGCTGTATACCTTGCACATCTGTTTATAAGACTCTGTTTTTATACATCTGAGTAACAACCCAATGTGATTCTAATAGCCAGTTCACTACATATTTTTGTCGCAGCACCGGTGACTCTACTCAAAATGCAACTGCTGATAATTCATCCAGAAGAAAAAGGAGAAGGGGCGAGGATTCAACAGACGTCACCATGACCAACACATGCCCTTGGAACAAGGACCGAATTACGAAAAGGATACAAGACATAACTGGTCAGTTGCGAGATATCCGAGGGAACATGCGACGTGTACTCAAGATGCTTGGGCCAGGGTCTCGTGCAGGTCCAAATCGCTGCCAGAGTACAAACACCTCAAACCCGCGCCGGGGCACATCAAGTCTTGTTCAAGGGAAAGTGTATGGGAGAGCTGAAGTGAAGAGTTACATCATTGAGTTGATAAAAGAACGCAAATCAGATGCTGGGGTAACTGTTCTGCCAATTGTAGGTGTTGCAGGAGTTGGGAAGACGACTCTGGCTCAACTTGTATACAATGATCAAGATTTGGAGAGTCAATTTGACCTCCGGATATGGATCTGGGTCTCTAGCAGCTTTGATGAAACCAGAGTCACAAGAGAGATGTTAGATTTTGTCTCCCTGGGAGCACATGAAGGGAAATGCAGGTTTCCCAAGCTTCCGGAAGTCTTGAAGGATCATGTTAAATCAAAGAGGGTTCTGCTTATTTTGGATGATATTTGGGATGACATAAGTGATTTCCAATGGAACAATCTATTAGCACCGTTTAAGCCTAACAATGCAAAGGGCAGCATGATACTCGTGACAACTAGAATACCATCTGTTGCCAAAAAGAGAGGTACAACTGGACCGATTAACTTAGATGGTTTGAAAAATGATGATTTCTGGCTAATGTTTAAAGCGTGTGCATTTGGTGATGAGAACTATGAAGAGCAAGTTAGTCTGGGTGAGCTTGGACGGCAGATAGCAAAAAGGTTACAGGGAAACCCATTAGCTGCAGAAACTGCAGGGACACTGTTAAGAGAGCATCTTACCATTGATCATTGGAATAATATTCTGAAGAACGAAGATTGGAAATCTCTACAACTCAGTAGTGGCATCATGTCTGCTTTGAAGCTTTGCTATGATTAGCTGCCCTACAATTTACAGCAATGCTTCTCTTATTGCTCCATATTCCCCTACAGTTATCATTTTCTTGCTGAGGAGCTGGTACGTATGTGGATTTCACAGGGATTTGTGAAGTGTAACCATTCAAGTATGACACAGGAAGAAGGGTGGCGCTATCTGTGTGACTTGGTAAACCTGGGTTTCTTCGAGCAAGTTGAAAGAAAAGAACTCCCTTCTGGCCATACTCAAACTTACTTTGCTATGTCTATTCTTATGCATGATTTGGCTAGGGTAGTTTCAAAAACTGAGTGTGCTGCTATGGATGGTCTGCAATACAATGACATGTTGCCAACTATACATCATTTATCTATAGTAAAGGATGGTCAGACTGGGAATATACTTGGTAGTGAGAAGTTTGAAGAAAAAATACAGAGCATATTTACATCAGTGGCAAAATTAAGGACATTGGTGTTGATTGGGCAGTATGAATCTTCTTTCTTTGAAGAAGTATTCCGAAAGGCATATAATTTGCGTGTATTGCAAATTTCTGCAACATCTGCTGATTTCCATTCATTCTGGTATAGTTTCGTGAATCTTATACATCTTCGATGTCTAAAACTCGATGGCCATGTTGAGCAGGGGGCCTCACTTCGACTTCACTTGCACGATGATTTTGCAGTTCAGGAAAATGCTACTTTGCTTGCCTTGCAGAAGGTCTGTCTAGAGAATTGCGGAGAAAAGCAAGCAATTCTATCCCTGGAAAAGCTTCCATTCCTTACAACATTGAAGTTAACCAACATGTGGGGAGTAAGAGAAGTATTGGTTCCGTCATTGGAGGAACTGGTTTTAGTTAACATGCCCGAATTGGAGAGATGTTCCTGCACTTCCGTGGGGGATCTGGTCTCTAGTTTAAGGGTACTGGAAATCCGAAAGTGCGAAGCACTTAAGGTGTTTGATCTGTTCGAGAAAGCTCACAACTCGGAAACTCTGCTACAGCTGCATTCCTGCACGTCTCTGGAAGATTTGAGAATTGAAGACTGCGGATGGATCACCACAATAGAGGGCCTTCACCTTGTGAAACTCAGGCAGTTGAATGTACGCAGAAACTCAAGATTGCGTGGTATATTAGGAAAGGGCTATTACCTACTGCCTTCACTGGATTCTCTTATAATTAGTGAGTTATCTGTCCTTACCACGTCAATCTGCATGGGGCTCGCTTGTCTCCAGCACCTAAAAATTCAGTTTTTGAAGTGCGAGGCCAGGACACTAACAGATGATCAAGAGCGCGCGCTTCTGCTCCACAAGTCCCTGCAAGAGCTAGTGTTTGAGGGTTGTGAGTATCTCGTGCATCTTCCTGCAGGACTGCACAGCCTTCCTGCCCTCAAGACATTGAAGATCAAAAGCTGTAGCAGCATATTAAGGCTTCTGAAGGAGGAACTCCCACCTTCGCTGGTGGAACTGGAAATCGACTATTGCAGCGTTGAGTTGGCAAAACAATGTAGATTGCTAGCAACAAGCAAGCTAAAGGTCACAATTTATGAGGACTCTGACCAAGAAGATACCGTTACTTCCAGCAACTAGCGTCTCCGTATCGGATACCGTATCCGATACTGATTCTTTCCGGATACGTCCCCGATACCTCTCAGGCTTTAGTAGTGCCGGTGGTGGGCTCATTTCTCCGGTGCTCCCGTTCCCCTTCCCCCCACTATCCTGTAGAATTCTATCTAATGGAAGGCTGCTGATTTCCTTCTCCTCCCCCTCCTCCCTTTCTCTCTAACTTCACTTTAATGTTTGGTAAATTGCTGCTACCCTTTGGCTGTTGGTTCTTCCTTTTGTTCGAATCATGGATTAGAAGATAGAAGATAATGGACTGCAATGACTAAATATATGCTAAATGTCTTGATGCTTAATTGATAACATATTTTTTTATTTTTAAAATAGTCAAACGTATCCCCGTATTGGTGCTTTTCAGAAATGACGTATTTACGTATCGGTATCGCCGTATCGGTGCAATCTAGACTATGACTGAAACTGGGTGGTTTGCTAGAAACACGTTACTACCTGCACAACATATACCGGTGTGTTGCTTTGTAAGGTATTCTTCTCCCATTTATCAGGTTGGAATTGTAAGCAGTTGTATCATTGTATGGTATGCTCAGGCCATCCGTGTTTCAAGAAAAGAAAGGAGAAGCAAGGTACATTCCTTCTGTTATGATATAAAACACTTGGCTTTCTTTTGCTAGACTATACACAGATTTGATTTCACTTCAAAATCCCATCATCATGCTGTCAAGTTGGTGGTTATGGTGTCTCTTAATCTTAATTTTAGTCTCAACCTGTTTGGATTTCAGAAAGCAAAACCAGGTGTCATGCTGCCATGTTGTACAAGTTACTACTATCTCTCTGCCATATCAACCAAAGCAGTGGATGGTAAACCTGCTCATTTCATTGTTTCTTATTTATTTATATGATGTTGTGAGCTCAGAAAGATGATTATTTTCCATTCCCATAGATGTGTTCTGCTGATCATTCACAAGTTGACCCGAAGAAACCAGTCCAAAAACTCCCTTGCGACGACGCCATGCACAAATGATAGGCGGACCAGATCCATAGGCCCGGATAGATGGAATTCACATTTTGCTTCTTCAGAAATCAGGATGGACTCGCCTGTAAACAGAAACTGTTACCTCCCATGTGTCATAGATTCAGGATGACCTTGTTGTTCCATCTCTGATTGTAGTTTTCTTCTGAAGTTGATATCTTCTGGCCAAAGTTAAACCTATGGCTGTCGACTGCCTTCCTAGCGGAAGTTTGTTTCTTCTATAAAAAAATAATATCAAAGGTTTGCTGCTCATCCTAGAACATGAACTGCTTTATTTTGTAAAACAGAAAACAATTCATTTTCAGAAGTCAGAATCTAAACATGAACCACTGAAAAAAGGGGCACCATGATGAAATGCAACAACATTTACCATTTAATATATAGACCAAAAAGAGTATTAATTGTTCCAGTGAAACAAGCAATGTATATATACACCATTTAAGCAGTATTCATCGTTTTCTGTTGTATGCCAATGACATCAAGAGAACAAATGATCCCTGCAAAAAAAAGAGAACAAACGACCTTCTACGCAAAAAAGAAGAACAAATGAGCCCCTCTGCGAAATCTAAAATTTTCTTGCTGCTGTAAAAATACTAGTATGTATGCTAGAAACAATCAGAAGGCAAAAAGAAGAGCTTTTGAAGTGAGGAAACATTGTATCAGTTCTTGCATAACTAATTGTCAAAAGGGAAAATGTTACAGAAAGTGAAACTTTTCTGTACATGGCTGGCATGGTTTATATAAAAATGGGGGAGCAACCCAAAAGCCTGGAAATATCACATATTTAACTGTAAAAGTAGTGTGTGAAGATAAGTCTCATTTGGAACAAAAAGATTTCGGATGGAAAAGAAATAGAGAGATCAATTCTGAAAGGAACGAATAGTTATCACTGACTCGAACTATTGCAATGGGTATCCCTTTCTCAAACTCCTGGGAGCTGAAAACTGAAATGCGCCATTCGGGTCAGGTTTGGATTACATGGGGTGAAGATGGACGGCACTGCAGCTTCCTCCTCCCTCGGGATTGGGTGATTATGACTATGTGGGTCATCGTTGACATAAGTACTACCAGCAAGGAGCATTCGGGTTCGGACCGGGTTCTGTGATCGGTTTTTTTTTAGAAAAGGAGGATTACCCCCGGCCTCTGCATCAGAGTGATGCATGCAGCCATATTATTAAACAAAGTATGCGAAAAATGTCTGTGGTCTAGTACAAGCTCGGTCGGAGCTGAAAAAAATACAAAAAAGTGAAAAATGCCACAACCGGTAAAAATAGGACGAGATGACTAAACACCTATCCTATTATTGGACCGCCATCCAAACCAGTTGTAGATATACTGAACTACCATCTCCCATCGAGTAGACCCAGTAAGCAAAGGCTCCCTGGCTTTCGCAGCTGGATCGGTTTGGGAGGAAAAGATATCTTTGGCAAGAAATGGCTCCATTTGCATCCATTCGTGTGCCCAAGGTCGCCGTCACGGAGGAGATTGCTTGTCCAAGTCGCCGTCAAGGAGGAGAATACTTTTCTAAACGCGTCTTCATCCTTGCCTTTGGCTGGCAGCTTTTGGGTTCGGTTTGGAACTTCGGATCGGGTATACTAGTATCATATGATAAACAGGGTCAACTGTGATAGAAGTACATTGGGACTGACTATAGGTCAGTCGACTGAAAATTAAATTTGGGTCAGTCGACTGACCCAAACTTGTTTAAGCAAACGAAGGCCTAACTAGGCGAGCTGGCCGGCCGGTGTCACACGCGAAATTAATTCGCTTTCGAGGCATTTGTACGGGCAGCGCTGAGCAGTGCACGTGCACAAGCACGTACGTACCTACCTACAACAACACTGCTAGCTAGCTACATTCCTCTTCTTCATTTTTTCTCTCTTTCGGATCGAAGGACGGAGCCTTCAAACACAAGCATGGATGCATCTCAAGTATTATACATGACTATTTGCAAAAAAAAAGTATTGTACATCACTGCAAGTACATGTACACACATGCACTCCCATCCATTGATCGCTGGTAGCTAAATAAATGCATCTCAATCTAGCAACAACCCATGCATGTTAGTCGACTGAAAATAAAATTTGGGTTAGTAGACTGACTCAAATTAAAACAAATAGTGATTTTTTTCATTCAATTTACATATAAATTGTGCATTTTTATAATATGCAATAACACAGTATAATAACTGAAATAAAATAGAACTAAATAAAAATAATAATTTTTCTAAGAAAGAATGAATGTGACAAAACTTTAAAAAAACTTGCACACAACCCTGCACTAAAATTGCACCTTTTGTAGTATGCAAAAAAAACATATAATAGTTCAATTTTCGCACTCTAGTATAATTTAAGCACATACGTGTAGTACCTACATGTATACATTTTATAAGGATGAATGAATTAGTGACATTGGTGTCACCATTCAAGAAAAAAAAAGAAAAAAAAAGAAAAATTTGTACAGAATGTACAAAGAAATTGCACTTTTTCATATTTAAGAATAAGCATATAATAGTGTAATTCCCAAAAAGGAAGTTTTCTTATAGGAATGAATTAGTGGCATTAGTATTGCCATTAAAAAGGAAAAAAAGAATAAACAAAGTAAAAATAATGAAATTTTCTATAAAGAATGAATTAGTGTTATCGGTATTACCGTTTAAGAAGAAAGAAAATAAAAAACAATGACAAAATTTGCACAAAATTTACACAGAAATTGCGCTTTTTATAATATATAAGAACAAGTGTATAATAGTGCAATTTATGTCGAAAGGAAGTTTCCCAAGAAGGAATAGATTAATGACATTGGTATTACCCTTAAAGAACAAAGAAAATGAAATAAAAACTAAAAAATCAAAAGAATGAAGTTTTTTCTAAGAAATAATGAATTAGTGGCATTGGTATTACCCTTTCAGAAGAAAGAAAATGAAAGAAATAAAAAAAAATGCACATAATTTACACAGAAATTGCACTTTCCATAATATGCGAGAATAGGCTTATAATAGTGAAATTTTCGCAAAAAGAAAGTTTCCTAAAAAAGAAATTAAGAAGATAGAAAACAAAATAAAAACTAAAACTAAATAAGAATAATGAAGTTTTCACACTTTATTGTAATTTATACTCATTTATATTGCACTTATGTCTATACATTTACACTCACCCAACATCCCAAAAATACCCATATAAAAACAAACCGACCAAAAAAAAAAGCAAAATCAAAAACACATACAAATGTCAAAGATTAATGTGAACTATATCTTTTATCGGTGGTTCCTTTGTGTCTCACACATATGCGCGCACAAACAGAACAGACACACACACACACGTACGCATAAGAGAAACTAACACGCGCAAAAAGGAAAAAACAAAATGCAGCGTATACAGGCATGGATGCATGGCACCGCATGCAGCCATGCATACAGCTGCTCCAAAGCAATTCGCCCATGCATGCATGTTCGGAGTAAAGGAAAATCGACTGAACCAAAAGTAGAAAATCAGGCGACTGTTATGTAGCTAAACTGAAGTACATTTTAGAGAACAGAGTGCGGCATCTTGGAATGCAAATATTTGATCTACGTTTGCTTAACCATACTGTGTGGCCGGTAGCCGAGATGTTGGGGAGTTCTAAGACTAAGTAAGAAGCGGGCAGCAGGGCAGTGGAAGCAGTACACTAGTATTAGGTTCTCAGCACGGCAGAGGGCGACGGCGATGGTAACGGCGACTACACCAATCGGGTTCATTCGGTTCGGGTTGCTTCAGCTTCCAACGAAATTTTCCACAAAACGACTGAAAACAAAGAACAGACTCCCATTCTATTACCTTTGTGCCAAGAGCACGTTAAGCTGCCTGGGCTGTTCCGCCTATTGATCAGAAGTATCCAGCAGCGCCACGCCAGAGTGACTTCCGAAGCGCTACGGACGGGACGAAATCCGGCAGCCAGTTGCTGGCTCTGAATAACCAGCCCAGCAACTTAAAGTGGATGTCGCAGCCTTGAGTTCTTTTTATTGAATTCACGAGATTGAAAATTAGGCGACCTAAACTCAAATCAAAATCAGTTCACTGATAATTAGACACTCCCTTTATTTTAAAAAGGGGAGTCAACCAAAAACCTGAAAACATCACATATTTCTACAATCAAATATGTGATGTTTTCAGGCTTTTGTCCATTTCTCAAACTCCACATATATGTTTTCCTTACTTTACACCTTCACATATTTTTCTTGCCCGTTTCCCAAACTAAAAAAAAAACGAGGCTAAGGGGGAAAGTTCCCTCCCTTAACTTTCGTTGTTAGGTAGGTGGGGAGGTTCGAACCCAGGTGGCTTGAGTGGAAACAAAACGCACTCACCATTGCGCTAGGAGGCTCTCCCCCCATTTCTCAAACTCCTGGGAGCTGAACACTGAAATGCAACATCTGGGTCGGGTTTGGATTACGTGGGGCTGGGCGAAGATGGACGGCACTGCAACATCCTCCTCTCTTGGGATTGGGTGACTGCGACTATGTGATCCACCGTTCACATAAGTACTGCCAAGGAGTATTCGGGTTCGGACCGGGTTCTGCGATCGGTTTGGGAGGAAAAGATGTCTTGAGCAAGTCGTGTGCCCAAGGTCGCCGTCACGGAGGAGAGGAGATTGCTTGTCCAAGTCGCCGTCAAGGAGGAGAACACTTTTCTAAACACATCTTCATCCTTGCCTTTGGCTGGCAGCTTTCGATCGGGTTCGGTTCGGAACTTCGGATCGGATCGTGTTGCTGCATCATGGACCATGTTGCTGGGCTCGTCACCCCTCCTTGACACCACTACCAACGTCCATTCAGAACGGCCATGTGAATGTATAAATAGCCATGGGGTGATGGGGACACAACTTGTCCTTTTCATGAATGCACCTTTCCTCTATTTGTGATGCCCACCACTTGAATCCAAACCGAACCCGAAGAATACTACCCAGGCCTATCGGCTGGACAAACTAATTATCCGTAGAATGCTATGCATACTTAGTGCTGCAATCAGCACTCCTCATCAGACTCAGAAATGCCCTTTCAGTAGTAATATCATCATAGTGTTCATTCAAATCGAACCATTTTTTTGTCTTGTACAATAGACAATTCTATAGATTTTTGGTAGCTCACTCCATGTATAATGGAAACTTAGAAATTGTGAAATTACTATTAGGAAAATGAATGTGCATTTCACGGCTACTGTTGTCTGTGCATTAAGCCAAAAATGCTGAGAAACAAATCCATTTGCTTTGTGTATCTACGGTGCCTTGTTTGAGATAGTATTTAGCTTGGATGATAGCTGATGCTGACAGGCATGTACGCTAGTTCTGAAAAACTTCACTGGTGCTGTATACATACCAACCCGAAAAACTAGTGGCAAACCCGAACCAAACCTGAAAGGAAATCTCACGTGGTAAATAAATCCCTGATCTAATTGCCCATTTTGCCGTTTAGATTAAGACTGTGATAGAACTACATTTTAGAGAACAGAATGCTGCATCTTGGAATGCAAATATTTGAACTACGTTTGCTTAACCATACTGTCTGGCCAGTAGCAGAGATGTTGGGGAGTTGTAAGACTAAGTAAGCAGCAGGTAGTAGGGGCAGAGGGCGACGGCGATGGTGATGGCGACTACATCAATCGGGTTCATTCGGTTCGGGTTGCCAACGATTTTTTTTCACAAAACGGACTGAAAACAAAGAGCATGTACGTGTTAACACACCATTGGTAAAAAGAAAACGACCTAGACTCAAATCAAAATCAGTCGACTGATAATTAGACACTCCCTTTATTTAAAAAGGGGAGCCAACCAAAAACCTGAAAACATCACATATTTCTACAATCAAATATGTGATGCTTTCAGGCTTTTGTCCATTTCTCAAACCCCTCCACATATATGCTTTCCATACTTTGCACCTTCACATATTTTTCTTGCCCATTTCTCAAACTCCTGGGAGCTGAAAACTGAAATGCAACGTTCGGGTCTGGTTCGGATTACATGGGGCTGAGCGAAGATGGACGGCACTGCAACATCCTCCTCTCTTGGGATTGGGTTAATGCGAGTACTATGTGGTCCACCGTTGACATAAGTACTGCCAAGGAGCATTCACGTTCGGACCGGGTTCTGCGATCGGTTTGGGAGGAAAAGATGTCTTGAGCAAGTCGTGTGCCCAAGGTCACCGTCACGGAAGAGAGGAGATTGCTTGTCCAAGTCGCCGTCAAGGAGAACACTTTTCTAAACACATCTTCATCCTTGCCTTTGGCTGGCAGCTTTCGGGTTCGGTTCGGAACTTCGGATCGGATCGGGTTGCTGCAGCATCGTACATGTTGCTGGGCTCGTCACCCCGCCTTGACAGCACTGCCTTCAAGCCGCTGGGCCCCATTCAGACCGGCCATGTGAATGTATAAATTGCACCATTCTCTTCTCCAACTTCTCAAAGCCCCAACCAGAAGAGAACCACCCTCTCGGCTGTGCTGCCTCGCCACACCTCGTACGCGCTTCCCTACAAAAGAGGCCATGGACATCATCTTCACCATCTTGGCGTCCATCTCCGCCGCGTGCGCCGACAGGAAGAACCTGCCCAGGGCGCTCATCTCCGGCGGGATCTTCAAGGCCGCGGCGGCACTGTGCCTCGTCTTCTTCCAGGGGCTAGGAGGGGTGTTCCTCCACCACGGGAAGGGTGCCTACTACCTCTACTACAGCATCCTCGTCGCCATTGCCGTCTTCGGGCTCATGGAGGCGGCCGTGGGCGGCTGGGTTTCCGGGAGGCTGGATGACCGGCATGCTGCCGGGAAGGCGGTCCTCTGTGTGTCTTTCCTTCCTTTGATCTGCGTGGCGGCGTTTGGGGGCTTCATCGTCCTGAGGAAGGTGAACTAGATAGGTAGCTGAGCCGGCTGTGCCATCCGAGTATATCCTGTATAAGAATGTCACATGTATTCTTTTGCTAGGCTGTCAGACTTGGCAGTTGGCACAGATGGTGTAAGAATAATCAGTGCAGTGGTGTTGTTGTTGTGTGACATGTACAATTTGATCTCATTTGTACTATATATGTTGTGTATGTGAACTTTGGGTTACCACTTACCACCAATCTCTAAAATAATCAGCAAAGAAAGAAATATTTTCCTTTTGTTACACGCCACCTGTCGACCCTACTGACGGGGATGAATGAATTCTTCTTCAAAAATTCAACTCAGAATTTTTTCTCAAGCAGGACAAAACTAACTAGATCAATTTTAATCAGGGTATGAGCTGCCGAAAATAATTGATCTAACTATCAATGCATTTGAGAAGAATAATCAAAATTAAATGGTCTCTTGGTTGATTTTTCTAAGTAGCTAGAATTCTCTGAAGATCAGACAGTGAGAAGATCAAAAAACACACAATAGATTCAAGGACTAGAGAAATCTAGTTAATATTTCCAGATTCTATAGAATAGAATAGAATGGAATGGAAAATGATTAACTGAGATTTTGCAAAATTATATCCCTTTCCTTAATGATTCAAACAACTAGACATACATGTGTCAAGAATACAATCAGTTCTCAGGCTGTTTGAAAACAGAGCAAACAGCTGAGAATCAGAGGCAACCAACCAACGAGTAATGATTCAATGGTCAAAGCACTACAGAGACTGGTTCTGCTAAGTACTTAAGGATTTATTGGCATAGTTAATTCTAGAATACACACACATCTTCCTTGCACAATCCAAGGATAGAAGTATCGGGTAGTAAGAGCAAAACACTAAAATCATTCACAAACTATCACAGTCGAACCCGAACAGAACCCGATCGGGTTCGGCTTGACCTTTGGTTGGTGGCTTTGTCACACATCACATGGGGACACAGCTTGTCCTTTTCGTCAATGCACCATTCCTCTTTCTCTGATGCCCCACCACTTGAATCCGAACCGAACCCGGAGGCAGGCCTATCGGCTGGACAGACTAATTATCGTTAGAATGTTAAGCATACTTAGCGCTGCAATCATCACTCCTTGTGCCCTTTCATCATAGTGCTATTTCTGTTAAACTGAACCCAATTTTCTGCCTTGTACAATTAGTGATGGATATTCGGTTCCCTAGTACTTTGGTAACTGAAAATAAATCCGAAATTGTTGGTATTAGGAAAATAAACGTGCATTTGGTGGCTACTGTGGATTGTGCATTAAGCCCAAAAATGCTGAGAACAAAACCCACTGCTTGTATATCCATGGTGCCCGGCCCGATAAATTGCATTCTTTGAGAAATTGAGCTTGGGTAATAGCTGCTGATTGGACCTATAAAGAACTTCACAGGTAGCTGCCAAAAAAAAAACTTCACAGGTGCTTTATACAGACCAATCCGAACAGAAGAGTGGCAAACACGAACCGAAACCGAAAGAAAACCCCATGGTCAGCCCCCCTGCTTGAATGCCCACTTTGCCAATTGGCAATTGCCAAGACATCGATGTGACGCATTGTCCTAACCAATGAATCCGAACCGAACCTGACCCAAACATCTCGTTTCTTGACGCAAGTTATTTGTGGAAAGCAAATAAGTCTCTAGAATGGGAAAGGTCCAAATCCTGTTTACCAAATGTGATAAACTGGCAGGGTCAAATGTGAACAGAGCATTGTTGCATTTTGGAATGTTAATATTTGAACTAAGCTTGGTTAAAATAGACTAAGTAAGCAGCAGCTATCAGGGCAGGGGAAGTAGTACGAGGTTCTCAGCACGGGAGAGGGCGATGCGATGGCGACTGCACAGATCGGGTTCGTTCGGTTTCGGGTTTTTTCAGCTGCCAACGAAATTCTGCGGCAGCTTCCCTTCCAGCGTGGAAGCAGAACTTGCTGACCACGTACTTTTCATCCTCTGTCTTTTCTCCACATCGCTGCCACTGTACCTGAAGGCTGAAACTTGTACTATTCCATTCTGCAAGACCAAAGAAGCTCGCTCAAGCAAAACCTCCTCTCCAAAAATGGCCATCCTCAGTGACATTGCCAACCTCATCTCCGACTCTTGCTCCGACCGGAAGAACCTCCCGCGGGCTCTCATCACCTGCGGTGTCCTCAAGGCCGCCGCGGCGCTCTGCCTCGTCCTGTTCAGGGCGCCAGGGGGCATCTTCCTCCACCATGGCAGGGGGGGCCTGTACCTTTACTTCGCCATGCTCATCGCCGTGGCGGTCTTCGGGATCGTGGAAGCGCTGGTCGGCGTCTGGGTGTCCAGCGAGCCGGAGGAGCGGCACGCTGTCGGGAAGACGGTCCTCTGGGTGTCCATCCTCCCTCTCGTCTTTGTGGCTGCGCTCGGGGGCTTTGGCATTCTGTATAGATCAGCGTGAACTATGTGTGTATCTTAGTGTGTCCGTATTATGTTGTAATCTAAGCTTTGATTATTACTCCCTCCGTTCTATAATATAAGAGTGTTTTTGATTGTTCAAACGGGACGCAGCTGTTCTGATCCCGAGCTCACGTGAGCTCGGGTGAACAGTACAATAAAAAAATAGTAAAAAAAATCAAAAAAATCTGATTTTTTTTTGTTAGAAACATTGATGTTTTTTCCACATGCGTGCAAAATTTCATCACTAGATGACATTCGTGGAAAATGTGGCAAAAAAAACAAAATCGATGCTCCAAAAAGTCTGTTTTTTTTAGCATTTTGGAGCATCGATTTTGTTTGACTTTTTGGAGCATCGATTTTGTTTTTTTTGCCACATTTTCCACGAATGTCATATGGTGATGAAAATTTGCACGCATGTGGAAAAAACATCAATGTTTGTCACAAAAAAAATTCAGAATTTTTTGAATTTTTTTACTATTTTTTTTGATTTTACTGTTCACCCGAGCTCATGTGAGCTCGGGATTAGAACAGCACTTTCGGTTCAAACGCTCTTATATTATGGGACGGAAGGAGTAGTTATGAACTTATTATGATATTGGTTAAGATGTAGCTTTGGATGGAGCTACACAAAAACTAGATGATACCCGCACGTTGTTGCGGGAATATTTTGCAACATATTTCAATGTGATTCGTTGTATGAAACATGAATATTTGAAGTATTATACAGTTGTAATTTTTTATTAAATATAAATAGCATAATAGAGTGAAAATTCTTATGTATGTTTGCATGTTGAGATGAGTCTTTTTTTTCCATGCATGTTTAATGATGAAGTGGCATGCTTACATATTGAGAGACATATGTTAGTGGGGGTGGGCCTTTTCTCATGCATGTTGTGGGATAATGTGGCATGCTTGCATGTTGAGAGAAATAGTTAGTGGGGGCTAGCTATTTAGATATAGAAGATTTACGCGGCCAGGTGGTGGTGATCCAAGGTTGGGGGACAACGCACCCCCTAACCTCTCTACATCGCCCTGCCTCTGTTTTCGATCGATGTGAAATAAATCATGTCTTAAGAGTAATGAAGTAGTCACAAATGCAAGCATCAAAGTTAAAGGGAATCAGGAAGAAAAGGCTAGGTTTTCTCTGTCTCCCGCCGGCGGTCCGCCTCGTCTCTGGTGGCCTTAGGGCCATGGCGGCGCGGTGGATCCCGGTCCTTGCCGGCGGGAGGGCTCCGTCTTTAGATGGTCCTTCGAGTTTTGTTAGGGTTCGTGTCCCGCTCAGAAAGACGAGACGGCGGCAGCTCTCTGAAGATGGAATAAGGTTCTCCCCGCCTAGTCCCCGTTCTGGTGGTGCGTCTAGCATCGTCAGTGGGCGTGTGGAGGTGTGTCTCCGGCGGATCTGTCCTTGGTGGATTTGCTCGGATCTTGTTGTAGTTCGTCTACGTTCGTGTGTCTTCAGGTTGGATCCTTCCGATCTACGCTACTCTTCAACGGCGGCGGTTGCTGTTCTGATGTGCTGGTCCAATGGGGCCTTAGCACGACGACTTCCCGATTGTCTACTACAACAAGTTTTGCCCATCTCCGGCGAGGGAGGGGCGATGACGGCTGCTGCTTCAGTGCTTGTAGTCGTCGCTAGGTGGTTTATGGATCTGGATGTAATTTTTATTATTTCTAGTGGTCGTTGTACTACCATGATTGAAGATGAATAAATCATAAGTATTTTAGCAAAAAAAAAAAAAAGGGATTCAGAAGTATTCCAGCCAACTTTTCAGTCTAATTTGTTTGATGCCAATATTTGGCATGTCAATTGTTGGCAACACTAAAAAATTGTCTATCAATTGGTTTTGGCCAATCTCTAAAAACTTGGTAATTTCTACCCCTCCGTCCTATAATGTAAGACGTCTTTTCACACTAGTGTAGTGCCAAAACGTCTTAAATCATGGGACAGAGGGAGTACAACTTTTGATTTTATCGAATAGGTAATGCTAAATATTGGCATCAAATCAATTAGCCTTTTTTTAGGCAATCAAACCAATTAGCCTTGAATAGACCATATAACACTCATATGGGCAACAGGCTTGGCCCAAAGATCCTACTTAATTTTTTTCAAAAAGTTTTTTTATTAGGTAAACTTTTTAAAAAAAAAATCTGAATGTATATTCCAAATATAAAAATGTACATATATTTGGAAAAATCACGTATTTCAAAAACGTTCACTTTTGAAAAAAATGTTCATTATTTGAAAATCGTAATATTTTTCCTAAAATTCATGAAACGTCTTTGAATTTTCTGAATTTTCCTAAAAATATTATTTTTAAAAATTTATGAATGATTTTACATATTTTTAAGATTAATGAACATTTGAAAATGCACAACAAATTTTTGAAGTCATGAACATTTCTGTTAAACTCACAAACATTTTACAATACATGAATATCTTTCCAGATTTAATTAACATTTAAATTTTACAAAATTTAAATAAAAAAGACCACAATAACAAGATTCACTAAAAACCGCCTCGAAATGTATATGAAACCTCCTAAACACCGCGCAGCGCAAAACCATGCGGCCAAACGAGCACACCCTGCGCAATTTCAGCACCCCAGTTCGAGGAAAGGCGGGGTTCTTCCTTTTATTTTTCTATTTTTCGAATTTTTATTTTTTATAGAGTTTAACTCTAACAAGAATGCCAAATTGTTAGGGAATTTCCCAAAAACATGTTCCTGAATTTAAAAAATGTCCAGGAATCAAAAGTACTATTTAAAATGTTTAAAAGTTCCATTTCAACAAATGTTATGAATTTAAATAATGTTTTAGGTTTTCCAAAACAAATCATGAATTTGCAAAATGTTCCAGGATTTCAAAAAATAATCATGAATTTTAAAAATCTTCCAAATATTTAAAAATTGTCATGAATTTTAAAATATTACTGCATTTTCAAAAAAAATCTGAATTTGAAAAGTGTTAACAAATATAGAAAAATTTACATATGTCAAACAAATTCAAGAATTTTAGAAAAATTAATGTATTTTAGAATAATGTGGAGAAATGTAAAAAAATCTAGAATTTCCAAAATTGAAATTTCAACAATTATTCTTATTTTAAAAAATTGTTCCGAATTCCATAAATATTAAAGTAATTTGCATGAATTGAAATAATGATAGCCCCACCAATCCATATTACTTTCACAGTTTTAGTACAATGTTAGTAGAAAGTTGTACTAAAGCTGCGACAAGTAATAAGGGTCGGAGGGAGTATAAAACTTCAAAAATGTTCTTAAATTTTAAAAAATGTTAAAAATAATAAAAAAATCCCTTATTTTCTAAAATGGTCTGAATCAAAAAAAGTGTGTTGACTTATCACAAATATGAAATAACATGAATTTCAGAAAATATTCGCGAATTTAAAAAGGGGAAATGGAAGTGGAAAAAAAGGAAAAAGATGAAAGAAAAAACATAATAAAACTTGGGCAAATGAAACAACATAAAAGAAGAAAAATCGGCTAAGGGAAAGATTTAGAACCTCCCAAAACCGATGGAGAGCATACAAGAGAACAACATAATGGGCTGGCACATGTAGCAGCGCTTCGCTCAAGAGGAAGTGTGTTGGGATGTATTCCTCGCGTTGTGCGGACAATATGATTGGGGAACGCCTCTATCTCGCGTACTGCAAAAGCTATGTACTACTCACCTTCAGCCGCTCCAGTCAGCAACCGTATGGGTCGGGCCACTACGAACGCATTTCCTTGTTTCTGTATAGGGCATTTTTCTGCTTACTTCCGTTTTTCACTAAGACCAACCTATTTTTCGGTGTCTTTCTTCTCTCCACAAATTTCTTTCTTTCTATTTTTATATTTTTAAGTTCTATTTTTCCGTTGTCCCTTTCTCTTTCTTTTTATGCTATTTCATAATGTTTACTTTCTTGCTTCTTTTTAATTAAATGAAGTTCTATTGAAAATAGGGAATACATTTTAAATACATTGAACATTTTTTTCCTGTGTTTTCCTTCTTCTTTCATTTTTCTGTAACGTTATGCTCAAGAGGATATGTGTTGGGATGTATTCCTCGCGTCGTGCGGACAATAGGATTGGGCAATGTGTCTATCTCGCGTACTGCAAAAGCTATGTACTACTCACCTTAAGCCGCCCCAGCCAACAACCGTATGGGTCGGGCCACTATGAACAGATTTCACCGTTTTTGTATAGGGCATTTTTTCTGCATTCTTTCGTTTTTCATTAGGACCAACCTATTTTTTGGTGCCATTTTTTCTCTCCGCAAATTTCCTTGTTTCTAAGTTTTATCTTTTTAGTTGTATTTTTTCACTTTTTCCTTTTTCTTTCTTCGTTGTACTATTTTCTAATGTTTCCTTTCTTGCTTCTTTTTAATTAAGTGAAGTTCTATTGAAGATAGGGAATACATTTTAAATAAATTTAACATTTTTTTCCTGTGTCTTCCTTCTTCTTTCATTTTTCTTCTTCATGTGTTTCCTGTGTTTTCCTTCTATTTTAACAATATATATATTGTTAAAGAAAAATAAAAGAACTTAAAATGATCAACGTATTTAAAATGTGTATATATTGTTAAAGAAAAAATGTTCAATGTATTTAAATGTATTCCCTATCGTCAATACATAGTTTTAACCATTTATTAAATAATATAGGAAAAATACATCCTACCACCCAGGGGTATTTACCCCACATCTCCCATATACTATCATGTGGTAGTATATATACTACTTTATCATTCTAAATATGTTCATATACTATATGTAAGATATTTCCAAACAAGTTATATGGAAAAAATTGCATGTGAGTCCATAGTTTTTTGTACATTTTGAAAATATCTTCATATTTGTACGTATAAAACAATATACTACAAAAATAGTACATAGTACCTAAAAAGTAGGATATATATTACCCAAATATTCTTATATACTACATATTACACGTACATACTATCGGTTTTGATAAATACTACATACAACTTAGAAAACTCACGTGAGGGTAACTACCACTAGTGTCAATCCCTCCGTTGGATCATGTTATATTATAGGTATGTTGCTTCAGGATTTTGAGAAACTTTTACACCGTCGAAAACCTTAACTAGTTCTGTGGCAAGCTATGATAGAAAATCCTACTCCTATATATATGTAACAAATGTTTCCTACCACCCGGTGGTAGTTATCACCACTTGTGTTTTGTATGTTGTATGTAGTATCTATCAAATCGGAGAGTATGCACGCGTAGTATGTAGTATATAAGAATATTTAGGTAGTATATATACTACTTTTTAGGTAGTATGTATCATATTTTGAGTATACTCTTTTTTACGTACAAATATGTACGTATTTCACAAATATAATAAAACCATGGATCGACTTGTAATTTTTTCGTGTAACTCACTTTGGAGTATCTTATATATAGTATATGAACATACTTAAAATTATAAAATAGTATATATATATAGCACCACATGGTAGTATATGAACATACTTACATATATTATTTTAACAAAAAAAGGGGTTTTTGAAATTGCTCATTTAACATTACATGAACATTTTCATTAAAAAAACATTTACACTTTTCATAAATCACATGAACATAGTTTTAACCATTTATTAAATAATATATCCAACACTTCTTTAATTTCATGAACAATTTTGAAAAATGTGTTGTCCGCTTTTTTGACAATGTGTCATACACATTTTTAGTTACCTGATATTTTCATGAAATTTTATCAAAAAGTATAAAAATACAAATTACATGAAAATATTTAAATATGAAATTATATTTTTGACAAAAGTTTTTTAAAATTCACCGTGAACATATTTTAGATACAGGATAATTATCTTTAACACATGATGAATATATTTTATTCAAAATGAGTTTGTATTTAATAGACGCTGAATTTTAAATATGTGATGAAATTTTTTTAAACACACGATGAGTATCTTTCTAAATTATAATTAATATTTACAAATTAATGATGAATAATTTATAAATTCATGATGAATTGTTTTAATTTGCGATGAGCATTTATGAAGTTACTTCACCTAAAATTAGTTCCAAGATATATATTTGTGGAACATTTCCATGTACTAGTAAATTATACGTGCAATGCACGTGAGAGTTCTGATAATCAAATTACAACCAAAGATCGGTATATTGTTTCCATATTATAATATCGAGCGTGTTTTGTTTAGGTGTTCTTTTATGTATATCATATAGCATTTTTAATAGAAAATAGTAAGAATAGCTACTGCACTATCTACAAAGATAAATATGATTTGTGAATGTACATCCATAGCCTTGAACACAAAGAAATAATCACCACGTAAAACTGAATGATAGTTTTGATAAAAAAGAAGTTAGGAGAGGTAGAAGAGTCTAGAACAAAGTGGAAATGTGTTTTAACATTTAAATTCCGCGAAAAATTTCCATATGGCTTAAGGCCATAGAATATTCTAGATAGTACACGTGGCAGAATTTGGTGTAGTAAAGAGAATATCCAATGATCATCAACACTCGGATTTGCCACCTCTCTACCGTATGATCGACTTCATCGAACGGTTGTTATTCAAAGCTATTTGTACACTATATAGTGGTATAGATGTATAAACTGGGAAAACAAAGAAAAAAGAGTAAACTAGCGAGGTCCACGAAAATAATTGCAACTACCAGTCCGAGATGCAGTGTCTTTCTTCTTGATTATATTAGCACATGCAGTGTTCAAAAATGCTCTCCCAAATATTATGGGACAAAAATCATCTTCATGTATCCCCGGGACGACAGGATCAATAGGATAGATAAAAGAGGCAAGAATGATATGAACATTTATGTAGAATTCAATAAATATTTCTATAGGTTCTATCTGCACGTCTAATAGTCATCTTGTTGGATTACAACCCTGAAGGGGATGTATCATTCTAGATCTTAGCATAAAGAGTATAAGGTATAATGTTAATCGAGGAACTAGTGTCACACATATACCATAGTAGGACATACCTCCGAAGGAGCATGATAATATAGGTTTCCTGTGTCCTTACATGTAATGCATCCTTTGACACGGGAAGTTGCTTCTTTGTCCAAATGAAAAATATTGCCGCTTTCTGTTTCTCGTGCAACCAGTTCCTTAATCATATCAATATGAGGTTTAATAGTACATTGGCTCACCTCTACCTCCTTCTGCTTTTGTTCAAGACTTTGACTCTCCCATCTTACCTTTATTGGAGGGTAAGGCAATTGGGGAACATTTGGGGTTTTGCATTCCTCAGGTGCTTTGGAATTCCCATTAATGGTAGACACCAATTTCTCCTTCCTGGTTCACTTGGTGTAGTGCCCCCTTTTTCCTTTGGTACCTGCAAATGCCCAGTATAGTCTTTTATAATCTGATGATGTTCATCCCCTCTATGATTTTTGTGGTGAATTGAGTCTTGCTCTTTGAAGTTTCTTTATGTAGGAGATATGCCCTAGAGGCAATAACAAATGTTATTATTTATCTCCATGTTCATGATTATGTTTATGTTCCATGCTATAACTGCTATGGTTCTCGAGTCTGCAATAACCACGAGGCTCGAAGGAAGACTCATATGCACGTGTGGAATAATAAACGGTAAAATATATTCCTAGTCTGGCCTCTAAGACTAGCTCAAGTGTTGCATGATGGTTCTGTTTTCCTGATCATGGGCATGTCTATGCCGGCAACTTTGAGGGCACAATGTTAGTAGAACACTTGTGTTGAATCGACCCGATTGATGTTATGCTATGAGATTCATTCGTCATAAGTTAATGGTTAATAACACAGAGATAGTTAATGTTTGCATAATTCCTTAGACCATGAGGGTGTCGAGTTTCTTCATGCTTGCTTCAAGAACTTTGGGGTTTGTTAAACGTCATCCGTAAATGGGTGGCTATTACGGCGGCTTACGGGTTCATGGAAAAGTATGTCAAGTAACTTGATAGCTCAAGATTGGGATTTGCTCCTCCGACGATGGAGAGATATCTCTGGGCCCTCTCGGTGTTACGATATCCATCATCGTCTGGCCAGACACAAGTGTGATTTGATCACAGGGATGCCGGAACACAGAAACGAGAAAAGAGAACAAAACCGGCAACGAGGTAACTGGCATTGTGGACAAGTGTTGATCCACGGGGATGCCGATGATTCTCACCTCGGGTATTTGTAACATATCGCGAAGCAACAGGAATAGCACACGGCAACTGGAGGTTCACTCGAATATTCATTCGTGTGGGTATAGGGGTCAATATGGGTGTCCACGGCTCCGATGTTGATCATTGATCGGAAAGAGTTCCGGTCATGTCTATACTTCACCGAACCTATAGGGTCACACGCTTAAGGGTCATCTATCTGCTGAATACTAGACAAGGAGTCTGAGAGAAAGTCACCGGAAAAGTTCCGGACGAAACGGAAACGTTCCGGAGAGGACACCGGAATAGTTCCGGTGAAACTGAAAAGTTGTTTCAGGGTATTCCATTAAGTCAAATTGGTTCCGGCACTCGCCTGGAAATTCTTGGAGGATGCCAGAAGTGTTCTGAAAACTTCTGGGAATTTTTCGGGATAAAAACAGGAAATGTTCCGGAGCAGCCGGAACCGCTTTGGTTGCTTTTCACTGAAGAAAACATTGTTCCGGAATTGTTTCGGAATGCGTTCAAAATTATTTTAGTGGGTACTGGAATTGTTCTAGGCACACAGAAATAATTTGGGATTTAACGGACGCAGAAAAATGTCTTCGTGAATAGTGAAAGTGCTTTTTGGATATTTTTTGGAAAGTCACCTTTTGGGATATTTTCCAAAAGGCTTCTAGAGGACTTGGGAGCCAAGGAAGCTCCTCATGGGGGGACCCATCAAGGGGTGGCCGGCCACATGTGGTGCTCCATCATGGAGCCCCACTTGTCTCATGGCTTCACCTTTATGCCCTTGTGAAGGACTTCTTTTATGTGCACTTTGTGTTTTATTGTAAAACCACCCTACCCCTTGGCTTTCCTATAAATAGAGGTGGAGGGGCTGCCTCCACACTCACTCCTTGCTCACATACAAATGCCATGCTCGTCTGGCTCTCTCTCTCCCTCCCACGCAAAATAGTTTTGTAGAGCCGAAAGGCTGTCTGGGTTCCGGCAGGAATTAGTTCTGGACGGCGAAGCCCTGCCGGATAGATGACACCGTATGTGTGCAACTCTGTAGAGAGATCGTAGTTTCGGTCTTAGTTCGAGAGTGCCTCCCGAAGGGCTGTCCAAGTGACCGTCCGAGTTTCGAGGGTCCTCCCAAAGGGCTGTCCGAGTGACCGTCCGAGTTTCGAAGGTCCTCCCGAAGGGCTGTCCGCGACACCGTCCGAGGGACTGTCTGACCGCCTCCCGGAGGGCTGTCCGAGGGGCAGATGTGGGAGTACATCCTCGCGGTTGGGAGGTTGTAAATCCTAGCTGCGGGGATCTGCACCGCCGATCGTCATCGACTCTACTTCCGCTGCGCTACGAGTCGGTAACGGAAAAGATCAAACCTTGTATGCAGTCTCCATAGTGGTCCTGGGCTGGTGCGTAGGTCGGAAATTTTTTGTTTTCTGCTGCGTTCCCCTACAGTGGTATCATGAGCCGTGCTATGCGTAGATGCAGGTTACGATCTAGAATACATAGAGATGTATGGGTGTTGCACAATATAATTTGTAATAGATGAGTTCTACTGATGATAATTATTTGTGCGGGTAGCAGATGAAATCTGTTACCCGATGTTCTTGTTGCTTCCCTGGAATTTGCATATTTCTGATCTTGATAACGGTATGGTGGAGTTTCAAAGTTCTGGCAATCCGCGATCCTGATTGATCAACGAAGTGCTAACAGTTCTTTGAATTCCACCGTAGTTAAAAAGAAAGATGAAATTTCGCAGACGAAAGGGCAATGCAGATATGATCTGCACGGGGGTCATGCGTATGACGAAGTTTAGTATGGGGCTCGAGATTTAATTATCTCGTGTTTCATACACCCCGAGATGTTAATCTAGCAACTTGAATAATCATACTTGATGATAAAACGTTGGTAGCTGCGGTTTGTGCGAAACCTTAGAAGCCACATAAAATGAAAATTTGCATAAACCGATTAGAGGCGTCTAACTTGGTTTTGCAGGATGGTTTGCATGTGCATGTGATGTGGTATAGCAGTGCTCATATTAATTTGATTATGTATGAGATGACTATATGATGTAAATTAACATGACCTACGTGTCATGATTCGGCATGATGGCTGGAGCCATATGATTGTCACTTTAATGACCTGCGTGTCAACCTTAAGTAATGCACTTATTTTATTAGCTATAGAGATAGCAATATTATCTGGTGCATCGACAAGGTGGTGGCAAACTTCGTGAAGGTGAACACCGACGCGAATGCCGAAGACGAAGAAATACAAGACTTCTCCGTCAGAAAGGGCTATACCATATCATGCTATTATGAATTGCCTAAGATGTTTATCCCTTATGATGCACCCTTCTTGATTGCGCGGTAGTCGCTTTTTATTAGGGTGATCTCTCACAAAAATATCAAGTAGTTAGTGTTCTCCCAAGTGTAGCACCGTCACGGCACCTAACTTCTCGGAGTGCGTCATGTCCACATGAGTACAAACGATTAGGGAAGTGTGAGGCGGGTGAGTTGAGACCTCGCAGCGAGATCACTTGGTTGTCTTGACGTTCAGGCATGACTGTCATGAGCTCGGAACACACGCATCGAAAGATGAACAAGAATCACATAGAGATGTGATTGGCAAGTTGGCCTACCGATTAAAATTCTCGTCATCAGTGATGTCCACATCAATGGCGTTGAATTGAAATGCGAATCTTGAATCACTCACAATCAATTTTGAGAGATATTGATTTGAGTGGGAGCGCACTGTAGAATTAACTTGTTTAATTCTCAGTGCAATTAATTATGAACTTTGTCTAAGTGTGATTTGCATAATAGTTGTAGAATAATGGCTCGCGTTTCCACCTTCCCTATTAAAATTGAATAAGCTGTTAAATATTTGGTTAAAACTTTACGGTTGGTAACGTAATGTGAGGATTGTCCTCAAAAGTGCTGAGAAGTATTTTGTCCTATCGCATGCTTTTGGTATTCTCCCGCTAATGCTATGGATAATGTGACTCTCGTCCTTCGATCCAAAAGCTAGAATTCCGTTACGGTCAAGTGGAATATGTTTGCTTCCATGAGACCCGAACTTCAAAAGTTTGGGATAGTTATGTGATATTCATGGAACTGAAAATCATTTTTCAGACACAAACAAAGGCTAAAAGATATGGGATATCCAAAGCAATGTTTGTTTTGCAAACTGTTAGTAAAAGTGTTTACTATGCTTTTGACTAATAACAGAGGGATCCAGTAGAACGCCTGTCATATGATGATGGTGAATAAAACAACTTAAGAGAAAAGAAATGTCCGAAGGGTGTTAGTAAGACTTTCACGCCTAGGAAATCCGGGGCTAACGCCACTCTTAAGTTGGGTGCTTCTTCTGAGAGTAGGAGAATTATTGGAAGTAAAACTGTTAGAAGTATAAAGGCAAAAAGAGAGAAGACTGGAATATCCAGCTCATGTATGAAAGTCATACAAGTTATTGATGTATGAAAGGCTGGTCAAAGAAATAGTTCTTGGGAATTATGATTAAACATGTTAATCACTGATTCTTGGGTATTGTGAGTTTATCACAGAGATACCCGCTCGATTGCACTCTGTTGCGACTCGATGCAAGAACTACTATGGCCTGAAAGACTAGCCAGGAATGAGGTTTAAATACATGTTGGGAACTTAGTAAAAGTTACTATACCTTCCATCGGTGTATTACCTATGTATTTACTTTCATAATTCATTATAGAGTTTTTACACACTCTAGCCCATTGCATAAGGTATCTTGCAAGAAGGTTGTTCATAAGAGAACTTTTGATGTTCGATGTTATGAATAACATAAGGGCCATACTTTCATTATGAATGAGATGTATGTTATGAATATTGATAATAATACTTTACCTCTGTATTTACTTTCGTAAATCATTTTAGAGTTTTATACACTCTAGACCATTTGCATAATGTTTGTTGCAAGGGTGTTGTTCATAAAAGAACAATTGTTGTTCAGGATTATGAATAACATAAGGGCCATAATCATCAATGGAACGTATGTTATGAATATTGATGGTAATATGATACATCCATAACACTGACGCTAAATGTCGCAAGACTAAAAGAATACCACACAAGTGTGGCACTGCATTTGGTCACATTGGAGAAACCCGCATGGAAAATTCCATTATGATGGATTTTGAAGTCATTTGATTTTGAATCATCTGACACTTGCAACTTTCCTCTGAAAAGTAAAGTGACTGAAATACCGTTCACAGGCCATAAGGAACGAGCAACGAACTTATTGGTGATCATACATTTTGATGTATGTAGTCCGATAAATGTTGTTGCTAGCAGTGGATTTGTCTATCTTCAAAATGACTCAAGTAGATATATGGATATTTTCTTGATGAGACGTAAGTCTGGATCTTTTGAAATCATTCATAAGGTTTTCAAAAATGAAGTAGAAATTATTGTAACAAGAAAAATATGTTTCTGCAAACTAGATTGCCGAAAGGAATATTTGAGTTACAAGTTTAGCGAATGTCTGATGAGTTGTGAAAAGAGTTTCATAACTTACACCTCCCGGAACACCACTGTATGTGGTATGTCTGTGAAGATGTAATCAAACCATTTTCGACATGGTAAGATCAAAGATGACATAAATCAATTTGCCATTATCCCTTTTAAAAGTAATGCTTTAGAGACTACGGCTTTTACACTGAAAAGAGCACCATCAGGTCTGTTGAAATGACGCCATGGTATGGTACGCCCAACCGTGTTGCACCTTTTCTTAAACATTTGGAATATGGGGCTTGTGTAAAAGGTTACAAACTTATTCCAAATCAGACAAGAGCTACTTTGTAAGTTATCCCAAGATGTTGGGTATTCCCCCACCACAATACCGAGGCAACAGGTTTTGCCACAAAACGGTATGGTTTTAAAGAGAATGGTTCTTGCAAAAAGGTGAGTGGGAGGACAGTGCAACTCGACGAGATAACAGTATCTTCGTCATCAGATCAAAGGAAAGGAACTTTGGAAGTGATTTCAGAGTTTCCTACTGCGACTGATACGGAAAGCCTCTACATGAGATGTAGGGACTTCGATCGAACTTGCAGCTGAACGACGTAGGCAAAACTCGTGCAAACCTCTCAGGTGCGCAAACGAGATATTGTTGTTAGACAACAGTATACCTACGATACATAAGGAAGCGTTGATGGGCCCTGACTCCGGAATTGGCTAAATGCCAATACAATCCGAGATAGTTTCCATATAAGTGATTCAAGATTAAAATCTTGATACACCTTTCGGAAGACTTAGAGTCTAACGAATATTTATGGAACTGTAAACTGATGTGGATAAAATGTTTTATCCACAAAGCTCGACTTGTTGTAATAACAAGTTCAAGGAGTTGACTACGATGAGATTGTCTCACCGTAGCGATGCTAAAAGTCGGTTCGGGTTGAACTAGCAGTTGATACATATTTCAACATGAGATATGAAACATGGATGCCAAAAGGATTTCCATCTGATGGAAATGCAACCTAGGACTTGCATGTGGTACAGTCCAAGGTATTTTGTCACTCCAGAGGATGCTAGTAAGTATGCAAACTTCAGAGTTCCAGCAATGGACAGAAGAGAGCAAAATGGAGTTGGAATCTTCGTTTTTGATGAAATAGTCAAAAGAGTTTGTTTTCATCAATAGATAACGAAGATGCTTGTGGTTTCAAGAAAGTAAGTGGGAGCATAATAATATTTCTAAAAACTTTGTGTGCTTGACACATTATTGATTGGAAATAATATAAATTTCTTGACATGAATTAGGACTTCATTGAAAATAGTTTTCGATGAAGTGCTTGGGCTAAATAGCTTTGACATTAGGCATATTTATCTGCAAGATAGAATTGCCTAATAGGCTAAAGCCAAAAATACATATTGACAAGATGCTAAAACATTTTAGCATTAAAACGCCAAGGAGTGATTCTTGCCGAAGTCACATGGAAAGGATTTTTGCAGGACTCGGTGTCCCAAAACACTGATGAGCAAAATACATGATGGAGATTTCACACACTCTTGTGTTTGGATTAATCATGTATTCCATGGTATGTAAAACAACCAGATATGTCCAGTACTCCCAAGGAGTTGCGAGTATAAATACCAAAGTGATCAAAGTACTGATCATGGGACAACAGTGAAAAATGTCATTGAGTACTAGAGTAGCACTGATGACATGTTTTTCTCGCAAGCAGAGATTATGAAGTGCTCGTTGTAAGTGATTGCATCGATACAGTCTTCATCAATACTCCATGCGATTTTCAATTTAAGTTAAGGGTTTTGTGTAATACACAATATGGTGGCACGGTGTTTGGAAATCGTTCCAAACAGGTAACTGTGGCGAATTCTATAACTAAGGCTAAATATGTTGCCGCTTTCGAAGCGACATAGAAGATGTTGAATCATACAGTTCATTCATGAACTTAGTATGATTCCAAGATGGCTTTGGTCAATGGAACACTATTGAAGATAGTTGCTCCATAGCTCAGTCTGAGGAATCAAGGTTTCACCAGTGATTCACATATATACGAAGCCAAGTCCACACAAAATATGAATTTTGTGAAAGCGTGAAAACGCGAGGACATGCAAAGATACACACGGAACTGAAGTTGTCAGATCCGTTGGACATCAGGCTATACCACATGCGAAGCATTTTTACACCGGTGTGCCGCAGGTGTAATGTGCATTAGCATTGACTAGATTATTGACTCTAGTGCAAGTGGGAGTCTGTAGGAGATATGCCCTAGAGGCAATAACAAATGTTATTATTTATCTCCATGTTCATGATTATATTTATGTTCCATGCTATAACTGCTATGGTTCTCGAGTCTGCAATAACCACGAGGCTCTGTGACACCCTGGTTTTCGCTCCTTGTTTTTTTTCCTTCTCGGGATTTGATTCCCGTCTTTTTTTCGATGTTGTCGGATTTTCTCTCGCTCTTGGGTATATGAAGATGGTCATTTAGCCTTGCCTTTCCAATCCAACCAGAGATTCTCTCCAGACCAACCTTGCCACCCAAGACATCTTCTCAGGATTCTGCCGCCGAAACCCTACCTTCCGAGTTGCCGGAAGGGAAACCCTAATTCCTGCCGTTACAAAGGAACCCCAATTTCCTTTGATCTGTTGCCTCCCAAACTTCTCCCAATGATCATCCTATCCCTATAAACCCTGGATATGCAAAAATATTGGCAAGTCATTTGCAATATTTTTCATTTAAAATTAATTCCTTTTTCTGCCAGTTAAAGGAATTAAATCCAGGAAAATATCTATCCATCTCCAAAGTTCATGAAAACTTGTGGAGACATTCTTTGTGATCATATTAAGCTCTCATAAAAATATTGGCCATAATTAAATAAGGAAAATTGCATTTTCCTATTTAAAGCCAATATTGCATTTTGGTCACTTTCCAAAGGAACTACCATTTTGGTAGCCAGGAAAAATCCCAAATAATTTTTGGAGCTTCTCCTATCCATATCTTCACCATTTCCATCAAGAACCCAAGATCCATAGATCAAATTTTGAGCACAACATCCATTTGCAAATTCTGTCCAGATTTCAAGTCTGCAAAGGAAGTGCTTGCTCCCTTGATCTTTTTGGGCTGAAACTTTCCAGGGTGGTTAACCATGATAAATCACCTCTGGATACCAAAAATAAGCCCAATCCATCTAGCCATTTACCCACATCAATTTTCCCAAATTTCTGTCCAGCAGAAAGCTCTGTGATGGAAGTACCATTTTGGTATGTCCAAATGAGCTGAAATTTTTCCAGCACCTTCATACATCCAAATCATCTCCTTCCACCAAAATTCATCTCATTTAATTGAGCCAGATGAGTGCAACATCAAGATTCAGTTTCTGGACCAGATTTGGCATTACAAAGGAAGTATATGCAAAATAGGTCCAAATGCCTTCAAATTTTACCAGAACCTAGTCCTTCCTACCATATTTCATTTTGACAAAGGTTCAACTCCCAACTCTCATTCGTTTTTCCACAAGATTCCACCAAAGTTCCTGTTCAAAACCTAGGTCAGCTCACATCAGTCAAATCTTTGCCTGCACTTCCATCCAAATCCTCATAGGTCAACTCACTGACCTCTGATCTATCTATTTGACACGATGTTGCATTCAGGAAAACGCCAGAGCACGTGGCACCCATGGTGACCGCGCAGCGGCCACGCCAAAATGGTGCTCTGCGCGATGAACCTCGTCGGCCAGCTAGCTCCGGCCGTCCCCGGCTTGTCCGAGCGTGTCCAGTGGCTCAGCAGAGGCCGCGTGCATCCTCTCCCGTAGCTTCCCCCTTCCCTTTCTTCTTCTCCACGCCGCGGTGAGCCCCGCCACCGTACTGCTCTCCCGTGCCGTCGTCGTCTTCCCCTAGCTTCTCTCCCAAGTCTTCTCAAGCTCACCCGAGACCTCTCCGCTCTTCCGTGGACCTTGCCGACATCGCCATCTCCCTCCGCGTGTCCCCGAGCGCCAGTGCGTGGCTAAGAACGCCACGACGGCCGACCTCATCTGCTCGCCGCCGGCACCTATAAATAGGCCACCCCTAGCCCTCCCCGAGCATCCTCAGCCCCGCAGCAACTTCCTCACCCTCCTAGCACCCGCCCCACCTCGCAGCCGAGCTCGAGGAGCCTCCATTTCCTCTCTCTGGCCGGAACTCTGCCGGCGGCCACTGCTCGAATTCGAACCACCCGAGCTCTTTCCCTCTCTCTAGCCCTCACGTATGCCCTCCCCTAGCCACCCCGAGTCCCCCCATGGCCTCAGCCCCTCCTCTCCGTGGCTATAGCGCCCTGCCCATCCTTGCCCGACACCGGTCGCCGCCATGGCCGATGGTGTGCTCGCGCCGCTCCTCCCCGAGCTCCGTGTACTAGCTGGATGGACGCGGCTCGTCGCCCTGGTCACGCCGGTGGCCGGACCTCGGCCAGAGGTGGCCTGTGCCGCCGGGAGTCGTCGCCGGCACGCGTCGGCCTCGCCTCTCCTCTGCCCAGTCGCGAGGTGGAAGAAGGGACGAGGAGGAGAGAGTCAACGCCCGCGGGACCCGGCTGGCAGCCAGACAACGGTGTTGACCCCGGGCCCGCGCGTTTCTAAGTGGACACGTATTTCTGGAAATACGCTTTCCTTACAGGAAAACGTACTCTGTCAGTAGTTTAGGCAGAAGTGCGCTTTCTGTTCCCGAAGACGTATTTCCTGAAGTGCGCCTTCTAATCTCAGCCGCCGGCCGAAACCACTAAGTTGCGGACGTTCACCCGTTAAGGACTAGAATGGACAGTTTTTGTCTGTTTTATCGCTTAACGAATGAACGACCCTAACTTTGCGACCGTAACTCCGATTCAGGTGATTCCAAAGCCCACTTCTTCAGTTCGTCGAGCCCGTTCCGATGGTATCATTTTCATACAGTTTCCACACTGTGAAAATGACCATTTTGCCCTTGCCCTTCTATCAGCCCCTCCGAGAGAGAATCCTTTCCGCTAAATTTCCGCGAGGTGATCACACTTCTTCCGGAGTATTCCTTCACCCCCAGGCAAGCCGACCATCTGATATATGCCCTAAAGCATTGCTTTGTGTTATTCTGGCGTGTTTAAATTATTATGCTTATGCCTGTAAGCGTAGTGGTGAGCTGTATGTGACGCCAATGAACCCTTGCTCGCACTTTCTTTGGTAACGGCACCACGCCTGAGCTCTGAGCTGCTTTCGGCCGTCCGGGGTGGATGCCGACTTTATATTTCTCTTTTCAACAACTGTCCCGTGTTCTGAGCTGCTTTTCGGCCGTCTCGGGCAGCTGTTGAATTTCTCTCTGTAGCGATGACCCTATGCTCTGAGCTGTTTTCTCGGCCGTCTTAGGGAACCGCTACACTCTTTTTATCAACACCGTCTCATGCTCTGAGCTGCTTTTCAGCCATCTTGAGTCAGGGTTGAGTTATTCCGGTAACGTCCCAGATCTGAGTTGTAAAGACCGTTCTGGTGGCTACTGGTTTATTTGCTGGTTTCATGCAAAGGTTCAGATGGTTGTCATTTATAGCTAAGACTTGTAAAGTAATTAAACTTCCGCTAGGTTGAACTTGCTATTTATATTACTTGTTAATGCTCGTCATGTTGTTGCACTAATGACTCGCCGTGATATTATATGAAGATAGGTTGTTATGTTTTCACAGTTGTTACAACATGCATGTGAAATTCATAGTAATTTACTTTGATGAATAGTTACTGCCATGTTAAGTTGATCATGCTTAATGCCCATGCTGGTTAAATGCTTGATATCACTAAACTTAGTTGGTTGATCAAGAGCCGCCTATCCGGACTTGTCCGTGCAACCACATTTGCCGGTATGGGACGGCCTTGACTTGGTCTAGCTTTGTGCTCTCTTATCGGTACCACCAAAGAGGGAAGGTTATGCGTGCGCGCTACCCTGGCCCGGTAGGCGGCGATAACCTTGTGAGCCCAGATGAGTTATATGGATCCAGGTCCTCGTTTGGGACAGTTTGTTTGGCCACGACGGTGGCAGGTGTCACGGGGTGACCCAGGGGCCACCCAGGACACGACTCCGGGGGAGGATGATTGTCGGTGGTACGGTGGGGGAGTCACGGGTTAGGCAAGTTTCGTTGGAGCAGCACTGGTCCACCCGAATGGGAGTACGAGGCCAGGAGCTCCATGGTGTGGGTAAAGTGCGCAACCTCTGCAGAGTGTAAGAACCTATTCGAATAGCCACGTCCACGGTATTGGACTGTCCGCTTAGGCCTCACTAGGATGGTCAACCATAACATTGATTATAATGATGGAAGAACTTGTCTTATGTTTGGAAGTGCTCAATGGATCTTGAGTATTTCGAGGGTTGTGGGACAACCCAGAAGAGAGTAAGTTGGTAATTGGTAACAGTAAGCATTTTAAGCACTTAAGATGATTAATGTTACTAGATGTTTAATATTGCTAGATATTCCTGCCATAACATGATGATTAATACGGATAAGATAACAAATGCATGCTTGAATGCCATGGATTGCATTGCTTGGTGTATATGTTGGTTTGGTTTGCTTGCGAGTACATTCAAAAGTACTCAGCGGCCTTCAATGTGGCCAGGTTCACCTAAGGATTCGACGTTCCCTAGCGAGGAGCCGGAGTGTTCGCGGGCTAGAAGAGTAACCCAGTCAGATCCCTGTGGATTGGAGCCACACCAAGACCATGATGCCTCAGATAGAGCTTTTCCGCTGCCATCACCCTTGTAATATATCATGTAAGACTGATATATTTCATTAATAGAAATGTCTGTGTTCATGATACTTGTTGTAAAGGCACATGCCAGAGTGATTTTCCTGGGCTGGTGTGTGCGGCGACCGTCTGGCTACAGTGGTATTCAGGCGGGCTGCCACAGGCTCGAAGGAAGACTCATATGCACGTGTGGAATAATAAACGATAAAATGTATTCCTAGTCTGGCCTCTAAGACTAGCTCAAGTGTTGCATGATGGTTCTGTTTTCCTGATCATGGGCATGTCTATGCCGACAACTTTGAGGGCACAATGTTAGTAGAACACTTGTGTTGAATCGACCCGATTGATGTTATGCTATGAGATTCATTCGTCATAAGTTAATGGTTAATAACACAGAGATAGTTAATGTTTGCATAATTCCTTAGACCATGAGGGTGTCGAGTTTCTTCATGCTTGCTTCATGAACTTTGGGGTTTGTTAAACGTCATCCGTAAATGGGTGGCTATTACGGCGGCTTACGGGTTCATGGAAAAGTATGTCAAGTAACTTGATGGCTCAAGATTGGGATTTGCTCCTCCGACGATGGAGAGATATATCTGGGCCCTCTCAGTGTTACGGTATCCATCATCGTCTGGCCAGACACAAGTGTGATTTGATCACAGGGATGCCGGAACACAGAAACGAGAAAAGAGAACAAAACCGGCAACGAGGTAACTGGCATTGTGGACAAGTGTTGATCCACGGGGATGCCGATGATTCTCACCTCGGGTATTTGTAACGTATCGCGAAGCAACAGGAATAGCACATGGCAACTGGAGGTTCACTCGAATATTCATTCGTGTGGGTATAGGGGTCAATATGGGTGTCCACGGCTCCGATGTTGATCATTGATCGGAAAGAGTTCCGGTCATGTCTATACTTCACCGAACCTATAGGGTCACACGCTTAAGGGTCATCTATCTGCTGAATACTAGTCAAGGAGTCTGAGAGAAAATCACCGAAAAAGTTTCGGACGAAACGGAAACGTTCCGGAGAGGACACCGGAATAGTTCCGGTGAAACTGAAAAGTTGTTTCAGGGTATTCCATTAAGTCAAATTGGTTCCGACACTCGCCTGGAAATTCTTGGAGGATGCTAGAAGTGTTCTGGAAACTTCTGGGAATTTTCCGGGATAAAAACCGGAAATGTTCCGGAGCAGCCGGAACCGATTTGGTTGCTTTTCGCTGAAGAAAACATTGTTCCGGAATTGTTTCGGAATGCATTCAAAATTATTTTAGTGGGTACTGGAATTGTTTTAGGCACACAGAAATAATTTGGGATTTAACGGACGCAGAAAAATGTCTTCGTGAATAGTGAAAGTGCTTTTTGGATATTTTTTGGAAAGTCACCTTTTGGGATATTTTCCAAAAGGCTTCTAGAGGACTTGGGAGCCAAGGAAGCTCCTCATGGGGGGACCCATCAAGGGGTGGCCGGCCACATGTGGTGCTCCATCATGGAGCCCCACTTGTCTCATGGCTTCACCTTTATGCCCTTGTGAAGGACTTCTTTTATGTGCACTTTGGGTTTTATTGTAAAACCACCCTACCCCTTGGCTTTCCTATAAATAGAGGTGGAGGGGCTGCCTCCACACTCACTCCTTGCTCACATACAAATGCCATGCTCGTCTGGCTCTCTCTCTCCCTCCCACGCAAAATAGTTTTGTAGAGCCGAAAGGCTGTCTGGGTTCCGGCAGGAACTAGTTCTGGACGGCGAAGCCCTGCCGGATAGATGACACCGTATGTGTGCAACTCTGTAGAGAGATCGTAGTTTCGGTCTTAGTTCGAGAGTGCCTCCCGAAGGGCTATCCAGGTGACCGTCCGAGTTTCGAGGGTCCTCCCGAAGGGCTGTCCGAGTGACCGTCCGAGTTTCGAAGGTCCTCCCGAAGGGCTGTCCGCGACACCGTCCGAGGGACTGTCCGATCGCCTCCCGGAGGGCTGTCCGAGGGGCAGATGTGGGAGTACATCCTCGCGGTTGGGAGGTTGTAAATCCTAGCTGCGGGGATCTGCACCGCCGATCGCCATCGACTCTACTTCCGCTGCGCTACGAGTCGGTAACGGAAAAGATCAATCCTTGTATGCAGTCTCCATAGTGGTCCTGGGCTGGTGCATAGGTCGGAAATTTTTTGTTTTCTGCTGCGTTCCCCTACACTTTATGTGCATCGAATATTTTGGTTTTGAGATTACATGATGCATGTCTAGGATAACTTGCGGATGCCTGTGGCGACATTGGGGTACTCTATGCATAAGTTCAATGATAACTATCATATGTTGTTGTCGTAGTACAATTTCTGGGACTACCTATGGCGATGATAGGGGTGGTTCAATAGATCAAGATTAGAAAGACGACTTTGAGGTTGTTTTTTGTTAAGTGCACCTACGCGATTTCATCCTACTTTGAGGTTGTTTTTTGTTAAGTGCACCTACGCGATCAAGATTATGTTAATGATGTTGAGAGTTGGCACTAGCGAAAGAATGAATCCTAGGCCTTGTTTCAAAGCATTGAGGCACCGTTTTACTTACATTTGTTATTTGCTACCTTTCCATTTTTATTTATTCGGATTACAAAAATCTATTTCTATCATCCACATTACACATCTATCATCATCTCTTCGCCGAACAAGTGCATCTATACAACTAACAATTGTATTAGGTGTGTTGGGGCCATAAGACACCACTTGTTTTTTATTGCAGCGTTGTTTGAGAGAGACCACCTTCATCCTACACCTCCCGCGGATTAATAAACCTTAGGTCATCCACTTGAGGGAAATTTGCTGCTGTCCTACAGAACTCCGCGCTTGGAGTCCCAACAAAGTCTACAAGAATAAAATTGTGTAGTAGACATCAGCCTCCAGCAACACGTTGCCTGTGACCCCCTCCCCAACACACCACAAAAATCTGTGCGTGCCGCCAACAGTAGGAGGCCATGACCCCCTCTCTTACGACGCCGAACCCCTCTCCTCCTACACACAACCACCGCTTACCACCACCAGAGAGCACAAGCACCACCGCAGGGGAGCACCACCACCGCCGCCTACCACAACACACCATTTACGCCGCCCTACAGGAATGGGGAAAACGGATCTCTTGATCCGTATCTGGCTAAGTCGAGGTCGGCCACCGCTGGTGGAGATCCCGTCGCCGTCACCATCACGGGGGATCTGTCCCGATCGCCTGGTAGGCCTGCGCTGCCGCCCTCTCTAGTCCCAGCCGCTGCGGGATCTAGCCCTTGTTCGGTTTGCAACAAATGGAGAGTCGCAGAACCCTTTTCTGAAACAATAGACCAATTGTAGAAACTGTAGGGGAATGCAGCAGAAAACAAAAATTTCCGACCTATGCACCAGCCCAGGACCACTATGAAGACTGCATACAAGGTTTCGATCCGATCGTTACCGACTCGTAGCGCAGCGGAAGTAGAGTCGATGTAGATCGTCGGTGCAGATCCCCGCCTCCCAACCGCGAGGATGTTCTCCCTTGTCTGCTCGTCGGACAGCCCTCCGGGAGGCGGTCGGATAGTCCCTCGGACGGTGTCACGGACAGCCCTTCGGGAGGCACCCTCGAACTCGGACGGTCACTCGGACAGCCCTTCGGGAGGCACCCTCGAACAGCCCCTCGGGCAAAAAGATCGAACCTACGACCTCTCTACGGGGTTGCACACATACGGTGTCATCTATCCGGCAGGGCTTCGCCGTCCAGAACTAGACCTGGGCATTTCTCGGACCGGGCCGGGCTTCGGGCCGGGCCGAAAAAAGCCCGACGCTAAATACCCAGGCCCGAGCCCGGCCCGGCCCGACTGTCGGGCCATAGATTTAGGCCCGAGCCCGGCCCGAAGCAGGAAAAGCCCGGCCCGGCCCGAACGGCCCGGCCCGGCCCGACTGTCGGGCTCACAAATACAGGCCCGAGCCCGGCCCGAGGACACACTTTGGCCTGGCCCGGCCAGGATTTTCGGGCCGGGTCGAGTCGGGCCGACCGGGCCGGGCTGCCCATGCCCAGGTCTATCCAGAACTAGTTCCCACCGAAACCCAGACAGCCTTTCGGCTCTACAAAACTGTTTCGTGTGAGGGAGAGAAGAAAGGCAGATCATGCATGCCATTTGGTGAGAGAATTGGAGTGAGTGTGGAGAGCTCCTCTCCACCTCTATTTATAGGAGAAGGAGGGGTGGATGGGCTGAAATTTCAGCCACAAAAAGGGGTTCCTTCCCTCCCAAGCCTTCTCCAAGATCTTTTGGTAAAAACCCCAAAAAGTGGCTTTCCAAAAAGCAACCAAAAAGTGCTTTTCACTATTCACAGAAACATTTTTCCGCGACCGTTAGATCCGAAAATATTTCTGTAGGTCTTAGAACATTTCCAGTACCCACTAAAATAATTTTGGACGCGTTCTGAAACAATTCCGGATTAGTGATTTTCATCTGCGAAAAGCAACCAAAGCGGTTCCGGCAGCTCCGGAACATTTCCGGGTTTTTTCTCCGGAAAAATCCCAGAAGTTCCCAGAACAATTCTGGCACCCTCTAAGAATTTCCAGGCGTGTGCTGAAACCATTTTGACTTAATGGTATACTCCGAAACAACCTTTCGGTTTTACGAAACTGTTTCGTGTTCTCTCTCCGGAACTTTTCCGGTGACTTTCTCTCAGACTCCCTGTCTAGTATTCAGCAGATAGATGACCCTTAAGCGTGTGACCCTATAGGTTCGGTGAAGCATAGACATGACCGGAACACTTTCCGATCAATGATCAACATCGGAGCCGTGGACACCCATATTGACCCCTATACCCACACGAATAAATATTCGAGTGAACCTCCAGTTGCCGTGTGCTATTCCTGTTGCTTCGCGATATGTTACAAACACCCGAGATGAGATTTATCGGCATCCCCGTGGATCAACAACTTGTCCACTATGCCAGTTATCTCGTTACCGGTTTTGTTCTCTTTTCTCATTCCCGTGTTTCGGCATCCCTGTGATCAAATCACATTGTGTCTGGCCAGACGATGGTGGATACTGTAACACCAAGAGGGCCCAGAGATATCTCTCCATCGTCGGAGGAGCAAATCCCAATCTTGAGCTATCAAGTTACTTGACATACTTTCCCATGAACCCGTAAGCCGCCGTAATAGCCACCCAGTTACGGATGACGTTTAACAAACCCCAAAATTCATGAATCAAGCATGAAGAAACTCGATACTCTCATGGTCTAAGGAATTATGCAAACGTAAACTTTCTCTGTATTATTAACCATTAACTTGTGACGACGGGTCGATTCAACACAAGTGTTCTTCTAACAATGTGCCCTCAAAGTTGCCAGCATAGTCATGCCCATAATCAAGAAAACAGAACTATCATGCAACACTTGAGCTAGTCTTAGAGGTCAGACTAGGAATACATTTTACCGTTTATTATTCCACACGTTCATATGAGTCTTCCTCCGAGCCTCGTGGTTATTGTAGACTCGAGAACCATAGCAATTATAGCACAGAATATAAACTTAATTACGAACATGGGGATAAATAATAACATTTATTATTGCCTCTAGGGCATATCTCCTACAGAAACGTGCACACGGAGGGGTTGGTTCCCGACCGTCTGATGAAGAGTCCATCTGATGGATACGGAGGAGGCGGATGCTCGCTTGGGATCGGTCGGTTGAAGGCAAACATTTCCCATAAGTTTATCGTATTTAGATCGATCATTATTATAATTTCAATAAATAGTCTTAAAATAACATTGACATGTTGGATATTTAGTGTTAGCTACATATTAATAATTATTTTACAATTTTGGAGGGGGGGCCCCATGAGCACCTGGTCTGCACGTAGTGTGTTAGCTACCTAAGAAACGCGTCGCTAGGATAGCCACACTTACGCCAGGCCCAATAGTAGCGATTACCTCTTTCCACTAGTTTTGCTCGCATGCCTTGGTTTTTTTTCTTGGCGATTGCTAAACTAATAAGGAAAAAGACAAGCTTTGGTTTTTCTTTCAACGATTTAGCTTGTGGGTTTCAAGAAAATAATCAGAAATTTTAAAAAATGTTATAGAATTTTAAAATTGATTGTTAATTTTAAAATATGCTCAGGTTCGTGATTTTGGAATGTTCATGCAATTCAAAAAAACGTTAATAAATCAAAAAATATTAATGAAAATCTAAAAAATGTATGTGATTTTAAAAATGTTCATGAATTCAAAAAATGTTTGCTGATTAAAAAATCACGTAATTGAAATATTAGAAAAATATTCCAAGTTTCAAAAAATATCCGTGACTTCCATAAAGTACATGAATTAGAAAAAAAATTGCAACTTCAAAAAATGTTTGTGATTCCAACTATTGTTCGTGTATTAAAAAAATCTTGAATTCAAAAAATATTTGAGAATTTTAATAATGTTCATCAATTTAAAAAATGCCCGCTATTCATTTTTTTTGTGAATTTGAAAATTTTCTCATATTCAAAATATGTTTGTGAATGCAAGAATGTTTGGGAATTAAAAAATGTTTTTTTAATTAAAAAATGTTCATGAATTCAAAAAATGATCGCGATTTCAAAATATTATTTGGAAATTTAAAAGGTTCTCATTTAGATTTTTTTGAGAATTCAAAATGTTAACTAATTTTGAAAATGTTAACGAATCCATAAAATATTAGTGAATTCAAAACTATTTTCCAATATAAATAAGATTTGCGGATTCAAAAAATGTTTCATGAAGTAAAAAAATAGAAAATGAAACATGGAAAAAAAATACCAGAAGAAAATCAAAAGAAAAAGATAGAGAACATTTAAAGAAAGAAAATCCAAGAAAACCGTACAAACAGAAACCCAAAAAAATCAATAGAAAACATAGTGTAGGAACCTAAAAAATGAAAGAATAAGTAAACTAGTATGGAAGCGAACGATCGAAATGGGCCGGCGCAAAGTATGGACACGGGTGACACAGGGTGCAGATTTGATCTCTATTCCACGCGTTACATGCGGAATAGGGTCTGCATAAATTTTTGCATCAAACCAATTAGCCTCGAATAGAACATGTACTCCTGAGTAAAGCCTATTCCCGAGTTCAGTCGGTAGAGCCTCGAATAGAAGTTCCGAGTGACTAATCTGAGAAATTTCCTATTCTCAGATAGAAGTTCCGAGTGCCTATTCCCGAGTTCAGTCGGTAGAGCCTCGAATAGAAGTTCCGAGTGCCTATTCCCGAGTTCAGTCGGTAGAGCCTCGAATATTCCTGAGTAAAGCCTCGAATAGAAGTTCCGAGTGACTAATCTGAGAAATTTCCTATTCCCGAGTTCAGTCGGTAGAAGAAAATGTGCAAGGACCTCAATTACGACCAATTTTTTCCTTTACTACGAGGGCGCTACAGGTGAGCATAGTGGGTGTTATTTTTTATTTTTCCTATATTTTTTGGCCAATAATATTTTTCTGATCTATTGTTTTTTTTCAAGGCTTTGGTGGTTTTTCTTTTTGTTTTATTTTTTTTACTTTCCCTTTAGTTAAAAAAATCAAAGTCATTTTTTCAAACTTATTATTATTTTAAAGTTAATTGACTTTTTTTGTCAAATCCACAGATATTTTCTAAACTCGTGAATAATTTTCTAAAATCACTGAATATTTTGTAGATTCATGCACATGTTTTTAATCTGCAAATATTTATTAACTTCATGAGCATTTTTAAATTCGCAAATGTTTTTCTCAAACTCTTGAAGATTTTTATCATACATGGTTTTTTTGAATAATAAAAAAATATTAATTACATTTTTAAAATTCAATTTTGTTTTCAAAATGAATACTGGTCGTAATAAAAAATCCAACTGAAGGGCCGACCCAGAAAAAAAATCGCAACACATGAAAGATACATTGCCGCGGCCCGCCGCACGTTCTTTAAATGTCTGCAAAGCCAACAACCTTCCTCAATCCTCATCCTCTCAACCACTCTGAGACTGAGTCACAGGTAGCTGCTGAGTTGCTTTAAAAATTTAATTTTTTTATTAGTTTTATTAAAAATTCAAGGTCTTGTTTTTAAAACTCATGATTCTTTTAAGTTAATTGACTTTATTTTCTTCAAGTCCACAGATACTTTCTAAAGTCATGAATATTTTTCTAAATACACTGAATATTTTTTAGATTCCTGAACATGCTTTTAGTCCAAGAATATTTCTTAAGTTAGTGAATTTTTTAAATTCATGATTTTTTTTCTAAAACTCTTGAAGATTTTTATCATACATGGTTATTTAAAAAATAAAAAAAATATTAATCAACATTTTTAAAATTTGACTTTCTTTTTAAAAAAAAAAGAATACTGGTCATAATAAAAATAGCCAACTGAAGATCCGACCCTGCAAAGAAAAATCGCAACGCATGAAAGCTACATTGCCGCGGCCCGCCGCGCGTTTCAGCGACTATTTCAGTGCTTTAAATGTCTGCCAAGCCAACAACCTTCCTAGCCCTCAAAAAAAAAAAAAAACCAACAACCTTCCTCTCAACCCCTCTGAGCCACACGTAGCTGCTGAGTTGCTTCTCGCTGCTGCGCTCTCCATCTTCGCCTCCTGCTTGCGCCGGATCTGCCGATGGAGACGGTGGAAGACCCCACCCTGGAGCCTGCGATTGGGTGGCTTGCCGACACCATCCTTGCAAATCTCCGAGCCGGCGGCAAGCTGCAATCCTGGATCCGCCAAGCTGGCCTCGGCAACGACACCGGGAAGCTCAAGTCCGAGGTCGAGGCAGTGGAGATGGTGGTTTCTGCTGTGCAGGGAAGGGCGGCCGGGAACAAGCCGCTGACCCGATCTCTCACAGCCGTCAAGGAGTTGCTCTACGACGCCGACGATGTGGTTGACGAGCTCGATCACTGCAGGCTCCAGCAGGAGCTCCAACCAGGTAATTTTGGTAACTTTTTTTTTAGATCCAAGTAGCCGCTGAATTGCTTGCTGATTGGCAATTCCAATTTAATTTTTCCTGCAAGACGACTATGTTAAGGTCCACCTTTTCTTCTGCCTCAGAGACGCTGCTCGAAACGGATGGACATGGTGGAGCGCAGCAAGCTGAGAATTCTACAAAAAATGCTAATGATATACAGAGTAGCAGTAATGGCAGGTTACGGTCCAAGGAATGGGTTCACTTTGACATCATAGACTCTGAACAAAATGGAGGGCCTTCCAGAGCAAGATGCAAGTAATGTCAAAAAGAGATTATGTGCACAACCAAAATGGGGACATCAGTTTTGCACAATCATCTCAAGAGCAAAGGTTGTAGTCATGTCCTAAACCGAGTTCCCACAAAGCATAAAACCATTACTCCATTTGAGGAATGGGAAAGGAAAAGGTTGAAACTCTCTTATCTACGTACTTGGGGTTGTTTGGCGAAAGTCAATATACCAATTCCCAAGAAGCGTAAGCTTGGACCAAAAACCGTGGATTGTGTTCTTCTGGGCTATGCTTTTCATAGCATTGGCTATAGATTTTTGATAACAAAATCTGAGGTACCTGACATGCATGTTGGTACGATTATGGAGTCGAATGATGCGACTTTCTTTGAGGACATATTTCCTATGAAGGATATGCCTAACTCATCAAATCAAGAGATACCTACTCTATCTACTCAGGAATTTTCTGTAATTCCTGAACCCACCATTGCGATGGAACACGTTGAGAATCCTGAGGAGGATGACAATGAAACTCCTGTAAGGAGTAAGAGACGAAGGACTGCAAAGTCTTTTGGTGATGATTTCATTGTGTACCTCGTGGATGACACTCCCAGGACTCTTTCAGAAGCCTATGCATCATCTGATGCTGACTACTGGAAGGAAGCTGTCCAGAGCGAGATGGACTCCATCTTAGCTAATGAAACCTGGGAAGTCACTGATCGTCCTTATGGGTGCAAACCCGTGGGATGTAAGTGGGTGTTCAAGAAAAAGCTTAGACCTGATGGTACAATTGAAAAGTACAAGGCACGGCTTGTTGCCAAGGGTTATACCCAGAAAGAAGGTGAAGACTTCTTTGATACTTACTCACCTGTGGCTAGACTGACCACTATTCGGGTGCTACTATCACTGGCTGCCTCACATGGTCTTCTCGTTCATCAAATGGACGTTAAGACGGCTTTCCTCAATGGAGAGTTGGATGAGGAAATTTACATGGATCAGCCTGATGGTTTTATAGTACCTGGTCAGGAAGGAAAAGTGTGCAAGTTATTGAAGTCTTTATATGGCCTTAAGCAAGCTCCTAAGCAGTGGCATGAGAAGTTCGAAAGGACATTAACTGCTGCAGGCTTTGTTGTAAACGAAGCTGACAAGTGTGTATACTATCGCCATGGTGGGGGCGAAGGAGTTATTCTCTGTCTGTATGTCGATGACATACTGATCTTTGGAACCAACCTTGATCAAATAAAGGAGGTTAAGGATTTCTTATCTCGCTGTTTTGAGATGAAGGATCTAGGAGTAGCTGATGTTATTCTGAACATCAAGCTGCTGAGAGATGAGAATGGTGGGATTACACTGCTTCAATCTCACTATGTGGAAAAGGTCTTGAGTCATTTTGGGTATAGCGACTGCAAGCCTTCTCCAACTCCATATGACGCTAGTGTGTTGCTTTGAAAGAATCGACGAATTGCTAGAGATCAACTGAGGTATTCTCAGATTATTGGCTCGCTTATGTACTTGGCTAGTGCCACGAGGCCTGACATCTCGTTTGCTGTGAGCAAACTAAGCCGGTTTGTATCAAACCCGGGAGATGATCATTGGCATGCGCTTGAGAGAGTTATGCGCTATTTGAAAGGCACTGCGAGCTATGGGATTCACTATACCGGGTACCCGAGGGTACTTGAGGGTTATAGTGACTCAAACTGGATATCTGATGCTGATGAGATTAAAGCCACAAGTGGTTATGTTTTTACACTTGGTGGTGGCGCTGTTTCCTGGAAGTCTTGCAAGCAGACCATCTTAACTAGGTCAACTATGGAAGCAGAACTCACAGCATTAGACACAGCCACTGTTGAAGCAGATTGGCTTCGTCAGCTCTTGATGGACTTACCTATGGTTGAAAAACCAATACCCGCTATCCTGATGAACTGTGATAATCAAACTGTGATCATAAAGATAAACAGTTCAAAGGATAATATGAAGTCCTCAAGGCATGTGAAGAGGAGATTGAAATCTGTCAGAAAAATGAAGAACTCCGGAGTTATTGCGTTGGATTATATCCAAACGTCTAAAAACTTGGCAGATCCCTTCACAAAGGGTTTATCACGTAATGTGATAGAAAATGCATCGATGGAGATGGGTTTGAGACCCACCATATGAGCTGTCCATAGTGGTAACCCACTCTATGTGATCGGAGATCCCGTGAAGTAGAAGTGGGAGACAAGCTGTTGGACAGCTAGAATGAGAGTATCCCTATATTTGCTATCCCACTCCGTGAAGATGCAATAATCTCATAATCTGCATGGAAGGTTGATACCTATCTTAATGTGTTCCAAGTGGCTTATTTGGGTAAGCAGAGATGTTGTCCTGCAGAACATCTCCTGAGGAACACACCTATATGAATTTGACTGTAAACGTCGCAGTCTGTGAGAATTGGGTGTTCTCTAATAAATTCATGAAAGGCCTTGGAGTATGACGTATACGCTCCACCCGCGGGGAAGCCTTGCGGTAGCCCAGTACCGGTCAAGGATTTGTGTGAAACTAGACTCACAGAAAACTTGTAGTTCAAGGCATAGTCCACTATTCAAGTCGTGATCTAGTGTAGCATAAATCTCGAAATGGAAGTTCAACTTAACAGTCTCCATCAAGACCGGTATATAAAACAATGTTTTGGAACTAAGAAATGATGAAATGTGCCAATGAGACTTTGTGGGGGATTGTTGGATTTTTTTGCTATCAGGCCTTTGGCCCAAAGCCCATCCAAAAATCTAAAACTCTCATGGCCCATTTGTGTTGGCTGTTGGTGTGGTGTGGGTGGAACTAAAGTTTAGTCCCACCCCGCTAGTGGAGAGAGAGCTACACCTCTTTATAAGGTGAGCTCTTCTAGCACTTGTAAGAGAATGAGAAGCGAAGAGGCCCTCGCGCACTCCTCCTCCTCGCTCGCCTTGCCACGCCACGCCACGCCTCGTCACGACGCACCGCGGGTTGCGGGATTGAGCCGAGCCGAGCTCATACCTATGCGCTTATTTTTGCCGGTCAGGAACGGAGAGTCCTTAACAGACGCGCCACGATCTGAGACGTCGGATCGTGGGCTGTAACCGACTCGGACGTGGGTCCAGTCCATGTCTCTCTGCCCTGCCGTGCATATATATACGCGAGGTCCCTGCCAACCCTAGCCGCCGTCGCTCGCAACATATGGTTTCGCACCGTTCCAGAGCATTGCGCCGCCATACAAGTCTTCTCCATCCCTCCTTCCGGCGTGCACCGCAAGAAGGGACAGCAGGCCTCCGGAACCCCGCCTCTCGTGATCCTGTACGGGAGAGGGGCGATTAGGTTTTTGGGGAGCGCACTCGCGCGACTGCTGCCAGCGACGTCTTCCTCGACGACGACTTCTTCCCCGATCTCGGCAGCCTCTTCCTCAACGACATGGCCGACAACATCAACACTGGCGGTTCTACTCCCGCTGCTCCGTACGTAATCCTGTCTTCTCTGTTTGAGATCATGCTAGAATTTATGTGTCTAGTCTGTGCCGTAGATTCGATCTACTCGTTTACGATGCTAGTCTGCATGATTAGTTTAATCTATGCTCTTGCTGTCATGATTTATTTTCTGCTTACTCGGATTAAATATTGTAGTAATTTGCTCATATATTCAACAATCCAAAAACCTGATTATAGGCAATTTACTCCAAGTGGCTTTGCTGCGCATCTGAAGCCGCCCACCTTCAAGGGGGTGCAATATAAGAGGTGGCGCACGAGAGCAGTCTACTGGTTTCAGACCATGTACTGCTATGACGCCACCAAGGGTAAGCCCGAGGGCGATCTTAATCCTGCACAGCAGGAAGCTTTTGAGAAGATCGATACCCTCTTCAAGGGCGCCCTTCTGAGTGTTCTTGACGATTCCATTATGGATTCGTATATGTCGTTTAACAACGGCAAGGACATGTGGGCTGCGCTCGAGGCCAAGTTTGGGGCCTCGGACGCTGGCAGCGAGTTGTACGTCATGGAGCAATTCTATGACTACAAGATGACTGATGAGCGCTCTATTGTTCAACAAGCTCATGAGATACAGTCTCTCGCGAAGGAGCTTGAGTACTTCAAGTGTGTGTTGCCGGACAAGTTTGTGGCCGGAGGCATCATTGCCAAGCTTCCACCTTCGTGGAACAATTTTGCTACTTCTCTGAAACACAAGAGACAGGAGTTCTCCATTTCAGATCTCATTGGAACTCTTGATGTTGAAGAGAAGGCGAGAGCAAAAGACACACGTGCTCGAGCTATTGAGGGAGCTTCTAGTGCCCACGTGGTGCAGAAGAAGAACTTCCATCTCAACAAGCCCCAAAACAACAAGAACAAATCTCAGGGCAAAGGCAAGTTTGTTGCAAAGAACAAGCCGTCACAATCTACCAACTTCAAGAAGAATTCTCATAAGAAGGGGAAGGGACTATGCCATGTCTGCGGTGATCCTAATCACTGGGCTCCGAGATGTCCTAACCGCTATGAGGAGCGCGAACATGAGAAGAGCGGCAAGTCCGCTAATGTTGTCATCGGCGATACTGATATGAAGGATTCTGGGTACGGTATTCTTCCTACCATCCTTTCAGTTTGTCATTCTCCAGATTGGTTAATTGACACCGGTGCAAATGTACATGTCAGTGCTGATGCCTCTATGTTTTCTTCTTACCAGGTCACAGGGACTTCTCCCGTGCTGATGGGGAACGGGTCACATGCCACTGTTCGAGGGGTCGGTACGGTCGATCTGAAGTTTACTTCGGGGAAGATCGTGCGTCTGAAGAACGTTCATCATGTGCCCTCCATCAATAAAAATCTCGTCAGCGGTTCCCGTTTGTGTCGAGATGGTTTCAAGTTGGTTTTCGAGTCCAATAAAGTTGTTATTTCTAAGTATGGACAATTTGTTGGAAAAGGCTGTGAGTGCGGAGGCTTGTTCCGCCTGTCTTTGTCAGATATTTGCACTAAAGTTATTAATAATGTTTGCCACGATAATGAGTCTAATATTTGGCATTCGCGACTTTGTCATATTAACTTTGGTTGCATGATGCGGCTAGCCAATATGAGTTTAATTCCGAAATTCACTACTGTCAAGGGCTCCAAGTGCCAAGTGTGTGTGCAAGCTAAGCAACCTCGCAAGTCTCATAAGACTGCAGAGGCGAGAGACTTAGCGCCACTAGAGCTTATCCATTCTGATCATTGCGAGATGAATGGCGTGTTGACAAAAGGTGGAAAGAAATATTTCATGACGTTGATTGATGACTCCACTAGATATTGTTATGTGTAACTTCTGAAATCAAAAGATGAGGCTTTAAACTTCTTCAAAAACTATAAAGCTGAAGCAGAAAACCAACTTGATCGGAGAATTAAACGGCTTAGGTCTGATCGTGGTGGAGAGTATTTTTCCAATGAATTTGATTCGTTTTGTGCGGAACATGGTATAATCCATGAGAGGACGCCTCCCTACTCACCTCAATCAAACGGGGTGGCCGAAAGGAAGCACCGAACTCTAACTGATTTGGTTAACGCCATGTTAGATACATCGGGTCTTTCCAAGGCATGGTGGGGGGAGGCGCTAATGACTGCATGTCATGTCCTAAACCGAGTTCCCACAAAGCATAAAACCATTACTCCATTTGAGGAATGGGAAAGGAAAAGGTTGAAACTCTCTTATCTATGTACTTGGGGTTGTTTGGCAAAAGTCAATATACCAATTCCCAAGAAGCGTAAGCTTGGACCAAAAACCGTGGATTGTGTTCTTCTGGGCTATGCTTTTCATAGCATTGGCTATAGATTTTTGATAATAAAATCTGAGGTACCTGACATGCATGTTGGTACGATTATGGAGTCGAATGATGCGACTTTCTTTGAGGACATATTTCCTATGAAGGATATGCCTAACTCATCAAATCAAGAGATACCTACTCTATCTACTCAGGAATTTTCTGTAATTCCTGAACCCACCATTGCGATGGAACACATTGAGAATCCTGAGGAGGATGACAATGAAACTCCTGTAAGGAGTAAGAGACGAAGGACTGCAAAGTCTTTTGGTGATGATTTCATTGTGTACCTCGTGGATGACACACCCAGGACTCTTTCAGAAGCCTATGCATCTTCTGATGCTGACTACTGGAAGGAAGCTGTCCAGAGCGAGATGGACTCCATCTTAGCTAATGAAACCTGGGAAGTCACTGATCGTCCTTATGGGTGCAAACCCGTGGGATGTAAGTGGGTGTTCAAGAAAAAGCTTAGACCTGATGGTACAATTGAAAAGTACAAGGCACGGCTTGTTGCCAAGGGTTATACCCAGAAAGAAGGTGAAGACTTCTTTGATACTTACTCACCTGTGGCTAGACTGACCACTATTCGGGTGCTACTATCACTGGCTGCCTCACATGGTCTTCTCGTTCATCAAATGGACGTTAAGACGGCTTTCCTCAATGGAGAGTTGGATGAGGAAATTTACATGGATCAGCCTGATGGTTTTATAGTACCTGGTCAGGAAGGAAAAGTGTGCAAGTTATTGAAGTCTTTATATGGCCTTAAGCAAGCTCCTAAGCAGTGGCATGAGAAGTTCGAAAGGACATTAACTGCTGCAGGCTTTGTTGTAAACGAAGCTGACAAGTGTGTATACTATCGCCATGGTGGGGGCGAAGGAGTTATTCTCTGTCTGTATGTCGATGACATACTGATCTTTGGAACCAACCTTGATCAAATAAAGGAGGTTAAGGATTTCTTATCTCGCTGTTTTGAGATGAAGGATCTAGGAGTAGCTGATGTTATTCTGAACATCAAGCTGCTGAGAGATGAGAATGGTGGGATTACACTGCTTCAATCTCACTATGTGGAAAAGGTCTCGAGTCGTTTTGGGTATAGCGACTGCAAGCCTTCTCCAACTCCATATGACGCTAGTGTGTTGCTTTGAAAGAATCGACGAATTGCTAGAGATCAACTGAGGTATTCTCAGATTATTGGCTCGCTTATGTACTTGGCTAGTGCCACGAGGCCTGACATCTCGTTTGCTGTGAGCAAACTAAGCCGGTTTGTATCAAACCCGGGAGATGATCATTGGCATGCGCTTGAGAGAGTTATGCGCTATTTGAAAGGCACTGCGAGCTATGGGATTCACTATACCGGGTACCCGAGGGTACTGGTGGGTTATAGTGACTCAAACTGGATATCTGATGCTGATGAGATTAAAGCCACAAGTGGTTATGTTTTTACACTTGGTGGTGGCGCTTTTTCCTGGAAGTCTTGCAAGCAGACCATCTTAACTAGGTCAACTATGGAAGCAGAACTCACAGCATTAGACACAGCCACTGTTGAAGCAGATTGGCTTCGTCAGCTCTTGATGGACTTACCTATGGTTGAAAAACCAATACCCTCTATCCTGATGAACTGTGATAATCAAACTGTGATCATAAAGATAAACAGTTCAAAGGATAATATGAAGTCCTCAAGGCATGTGAAGAGGAGATTGAAATCTGTCAGAAAAATGAAGAACTCCGGAGTTATTGCGTTGGATTATATCCAAACGTCTAAAAACTTGGCAGATCCCTTCACAAAGGGTTTATCACGTAATGTGATAGAAAATGCATCGATGGAGATGGGTTTGAGACCCACCATATGAGCTGTCCATAGTGGTAACCCACTCTATGTGATCGGAGATCCCGTGAAGTAGAAGTGGGAGACAAGCTGTTGGACAGCTAGAATGAGAGTATCCCTATATTTGCTATCCCACTCCGTGAAGATGCAATACTCTCATAATCTGCATGGCAGGTTGATACCTATCTTAATGTGTTCCAAGTGGCTTATTTGGGTAAGCAGAGATGTTGTCCTGCAGAACATCTCCTGAGGAACACACCTATATGAATTTGACTGTAAACGTCGCAGTCTGTGAGAATTGGGTGTTCTCTAATAAATTCATGAAAGGCCTTGGAGTATGACGTATACGCTCCACCCGCGGGGAAGCCTTGCGGTAGCCCAGTACCGGTCAAGGATTTGTGTGAAACTAGACTCGCAGAAAACTTGTAGTTCAAGGCATAGTCCACTATTCAAGTCGTGATCTAGTGTAGCATAAATCTCGAAATGGAAGTTCAACTTAACAGTCTCCATCAAGACCGGTATATAAAACAATGTTTTGGAACTAAGAAATGATGAAATGTGCCAATGAGACTTTGTGGGGGATTGTTGGATTTTTTTGCTATCAGGCCTTTGGCCCAAAGCCCATCCAAAAATCTAAAACTCTCATGGCCCATTTGTGTTGGCTGTTGGTGTGGTGTGGGTGGAACTAAAGTTTAGTCCCACCCCGCTAGTGGAGAGAGAGCTACACCTCTTTATAAGGTGAGCTCTTCTAGCACTTGTAAGAGAATGAGAAGAGAAGAGGCCCTCGCGCACTCCTCCTCCTCGCTCGCCTCGCCACGCCACGCCTCGCCACGACGCGCCGCGGGTTGCGGGATTGAGCCGAGCTCATACCTATGCACTTATTTTTGCCGGTCAGGAACGGAGAGTCCTTAACAGACGCGCCACGATCTGAGACGTCGGATCGTGGGCTGTAACCGACTCGGACGTGGGTCCAGTCCACGTCTCTCTACCCTGCCGTGCATATATATACGCGAGGTCCCTGCCAACCCTAGCCGCCGTCGCTCGCAACATATGGTTTCGCACCGTTCCAGAGCATTGCGCCGCCATACAAGTCTTCTCCATCCCTCCTTCCGGCGTGCACCGCGAGAAGGGACAGCAGGCCTCCGGAACCCCGCCTCTCGTGATCCTGTACGGGAGAGGGGCGATCAGGTTTTTGGGGAGCGCACTCGCGCGACTGCTGCCAGCGACGTCTTCCTCGACGACGACTTCTTCCCCGATCTCGGCAGCCTCTTCCTCAACGACATGGCCGACAACATCAACACTGGCGGTTCTACTCCCGCTGCTCCGTACGTAATCCTGTCTTCTCTGTTTGAGATCATGCTAGAATTTATGTGTCTAGTCTGTGCCGTAGATTCGATCTACTCGTTTACAATGCTAGTCTGCATGATTAGTTTAATCTATGCTCTTGCTGTCATGATTTATTTTCTGCTTACTCGGATTAAATATTGTAGTAATTTGCTCATATATTCAACAATCCAAAAACCTGATTATAGGCAATTTACTCCAAGTGGCTTTGCTGCGCATCTGAAGCTGCCCACCTTCAAGGGGGTGCAATATAAGAGGTGGCGCATGAGAGCAGTCTACTGGTTTCAGACCATGTACTGCTATGACGCCACCAAGGGTAAGCCCGAGGGCGATCTTAATCCTGCACAGCAGGAAGCTTTGGAGAAGATCGATACCCTCTTCAAGGGCGCCCTTCTGAGTGTTCTTGACGATTCCATTGTGGATTCTAATATGTCGTTTAACAACGGCAAGGACATGTTGGCTGCGCTCGAGGCCAAGTTTGGGGCCTCGGACGCTGGCAGCGAGTTGTACGTCATGGAGCAATTCTATGACTACAAGATGACTGATGAGCGCTCTATTGTTCAACAAGCTCATGAGATACAGTCTCTCGCGAAGGAGCTTGAGTACTTCAAGTGTGTGTTGCCGGACAAGTTTGTGGCCGGAGGCATCATTGCCAAGCTTCCACCTTCGTGGAACAATTTTGCTACTTCTCTGAAACACAAGTGACAGGAGTTCTCCGTTTCAGATCTCATTGGAACTCTTGATGTTGAAGAGAAGGCGAGAGCAAAAGACACACGTGCTCGAGCTGTTGAGGGAGCTTCTAGTGCCCACGTGGTGCAGAAGAAGAACTTCCATCTCAACAAGCCCCAAAACAACAAGAACAAATCTCAGGGCAAAGGCAAGTTTGTTGCAAAGAACAAGCCGTCACAATCTACCAACTTCAAGAAGAATTCTCATAAGAAGGGGAAGGGACTATGCCATGTCTGCGGTGATCCTAATCACTGGGCTCCGAGATGTCCTTACCGCTATGAGGAGCGCGAACATGAGAAGAGCGGCAAGTCCGCTAATGTTGTCATCGGCGATACTGATATGAAGGATTCTGGGTATGGTATTCTTCCTACCATCCTTTCAGTTTGTCATTCTCCAGATTGGTTAATTGACACCGGTGCAAATGTACATGTCTGTGCTGATGCCTCTATGTTTTCTTCTTACCAGGTCACAGGGACTTCTCCCGTGCTGATGGGGAACGGGTCACATGCCACTGTTCGAGGGGTCGGTACGGTCGATCTGAAGTTTACTTCGGGGAAGATCGTGCGTCTGAAGAACGTTCATCATGTGCCCTCCATCAATAAAAATCTCGTCAGCGGTTCCCGTTTGTGTCGAGACGGTTTCAAGTTGGTTTTCGAGTCCAATAAAGTTGTTATTTCTAAGTATGGACAATTTGTTGGAAAAGGCTATGAGTGCGGAGGCTTGTTCCGCCTGTCTTTGTCAGATATTTGCACTAAAGTTATTAATAATGTTTGCCACGATAATGAGTCTAATATTTGGCATTCGCGACTTTGTCATATTAACTTTGGTTGCATGACGCGGCTAGCCAATATGAGTTTAATTCCGAAATTCACTACTGTCAAGGGCTCCAAGTGCCAAGTGTGTGTCCAAGCTAAGCAACCTCGCAAGTCTCATAAGACTGCAGAGGCGAGAGACTTAGCGCCACTAGAGCTTATCCATTCTGATCTTTGCGAGATGAATGGCGTGTTGACAAAAGGTGGAAAGAAATATTTCATGACGTTGATTGATGACTCCACTAGATATTGTTATGTGTATCTTCTGAAATCAAAAGATGAGGCTTTAAACTTCTTCAAAAACTATAAAGCTGAAGCAGAAAACCAACTTGATCGGAAAATTAAACGGCTTAGGTCTGATCGTGGTGGAGAGTATTTTTCCAATGAATTTGATTCGTTTTGTGCGGAACATGGTATAATCCATGAGAGGACGCCTCCCTACTCACCTCAATCAAACGGGGTGGCCGAAAGGAAGAACCGAACTCTAACTGATTTGGTTAACGCCATGTTAGATACATCGGGTCTTTCCAAGGCATGGTGGGGGGAGGCACTATTGACTGCATGTCATGTCCTAAACCGAGTTCCCACAAAGCATAAAACCATTACTCCATTTGAGGAATGGGAAAGGAAAAGGTTGAAACTCTCTTATCTACGTACTTGGGGTTGTTTGGCGAAAGTCAATATACCAATTCCCAAGAAGCGTAAGCTTGGACCAAAAACCGTGGATTGTGTTCTTCTGGGCTATGCTTTTCATAGCATTGGCTATAGATTTTTGATAATAAAATCTGAGGTACCTGACATGCATGTTGGTACGATTATGGAGTCGAATGATGCGACTTTCTTTGAGGACATATTTCCTATGAAGGATATGCCTAACTCATCAAATCAAGAGATACCTACTCTATCTACTCAGGAATTTTCTGTAATTCCTGAACCCACCATTGCGATGGAACACGTTGAGAATCCTGAGGAGGATGACAATGAAACTCCTGTAAGGAGTAAGAGACGAAGGACTGCAAAGTCTTTTGGTGATGATTTCATTGTGTACCTCGTGGATGACACACCCAGGACTCTTTCAGAAGCCTATGCATCTTCTGATGCTGACTACTGGAAGGAAGCTGTCCAGAGCGAGATGGAATCCATCTTAGCTAATGAAACCTGGGAAGTCACTGATCGTCCTTATGGGTGCAAACCCGTGGGATGTAAGTGGGTGTTCAAGAAAAAGCTTAGACCTGATGGTACAATTGAAAAGTACAAGGCACGGCTTGTTGCCAAGGGTTATACCCAGAAAGAAGGTGAAGACTTCTTTGATACTTACTCACCTGTGGCTAGACTGACCACTATTCGGGTGCTACTATCACTGGCTGCCTCACATGGTCTTCTCGTTCATCAAATGGACGTTAAGACGGCTTTCCTCAATGGAGAGTTGGATGAGGAAATTTACATGGATCAGCCTGATGGTTTTATAGTACCTGGTCAGGAAGGAAAAGTGTGCAAGTTATTGAAGTCTTTATATGGCCTTAAGCAAGCTCCTAAGCAGTGGCATGAGAAGTTCGAAAGGACATTAACTGCTGCAGGCTTTGTTGTAAACGAAGCTGACAAGTGTGTATACTATCGCCATGGTGGGGGCGAAGGAGTTATTCTCTGTCTGTATGTCGATGACATACTGATCTTTGGAACCAACCTTGATCAAATAAAGGAGGTTAAGGATTTCTTATCTCGCTGTTTTGAGATGAAGGATCTAGGAGTAGCTGATGTTATTCTGAACATCAAGCTGCTGAGAGATGAGAATGGTGAGATTACACTACTTCAATCTCACTATGTGGAAAAGGTCTTGAGTCGTTTTGGGTATAGCGACTGCAAGCCTTCTCCAACTCCATATGACGCTAGTGTGTTGCTTCGAAAGAATCGACGAATTGCTAGAGATCAACTGAGGTATTCTCAGATTATTGGCTCGCTTATGTACTTGGCTAGTGCCACGAGGCCTGACATCTCGTTTGTTGTGAGCAAACTAAGCCGGTTTGTATCAAACCCGGGAGATGATCATTGGCATGCGCTTGAGAGAGTTATGCGCTATTTGAAAGGCACTGTGAGCTATGGGATTCACTATACCGGGTACCCGAGGGTACTGGAGGGTTATAGTGATTCAAACTGGATATCTGATGCTGATGAGATTAAAGCCACAAGTGGTTATGTTTTTACACTTGGTGGTGGCGCTGTTTCCTGGAAGTCTTGCAAGCAGACCATCTTAACGAGGTCAACTATGGAAGCAGAACTCACAGCATTAGACACAGCCAATGTTGAAGCAGATTGGCTTCGTCAGCTCTTGATGGACTTACCTATGGTTGAAAAACCAATACCCGCTATCCTGATGAACTGTGATAATCAAACTGTGATCATAAAGATAAACAGTTCAAAGGATAATATGAAGTCCTCAAGGCATGTGAAGAGGAGATTGAAATCTGTCAGAAAAATGAAGAACTCCGGAGTTATTGCGTTGGATTATATCCAAACGTCTAAAAACTTGGCAGATCCCTTCACAAAGGGTTTATCACGTAATGTGATAGAAAATGCATCGATGGAGATGGGTTTGAGACCCACCATATGAGCTGTCCATAGTGGTAACCCACTCTATGTGATCGGAGATCCCATGAAGTAGAAGTGGGAGACAAGCTGTTGGACAGCTAGAATGAGAGTATCCCTATATTTGCTATCCCACTCCGTGAAGATGCAATACTCTCATAATCTGCATGGCAGGTTGATACCTATCTTAATGTGTTCCAAGTGGCTTATTTGGGTAAGCAGAGATGTTGTCCTGCAGAACATCTCCTGAGGAACACACCTATATGAATTTGACTGTAAACGTCGCAGTCTGTGAGAATTGGGTGTTCTCTAATAAATTCATGAAAGGCCTTGGAGTATGACGTATACGCTCCACCCGCGGGGAAGCCTTGCGGTAGCCCAGTACCGGTCAAGGATTTGTGTGAAACTAGACTCGCAGAAAACTTGTAGTTCAAGGCATAGTCCACTATTCAAGTCGTGATCTAGTGTAGCATAAATCTCGAAATGGAAGTTCAACTTAACAGTCTCCATCAAGACCGGTATATAAAACAATGTTTTGGAACTAAGAAATGATGAAATGTGCCAATGAGACTTTGTGGGGGATTGTTGGATTTTTTTGCTATCAGGCCTTTGGCCCAAAGCCCATCCAAAAATCTAAAACTCTCATGGCCCATTTGTGTTGGCTGTTGGTGTGGTGTGGGTGGAACTAAAGTTTAGTCCCACCCCGCTAGTGGAGAGAGAGCTACACCTCTTTATAAGGTGAGCTCTTCTAGCACTTGTAAGAGAATGAGAAGAGAAGAGGCCCTCGCGCACTCCTCCTCCTCGCTCGCCTCGCCACGCCACGCCTCGTCACGGCGCGACGTGGGTTGCGGGATTGAGCCGAGCCGAGCTCATACCTATGCGCTTATTTTTGCCGGTCAGGAACGGAGAGTCCTTAACAGACGCGCCACGATCTGAGACGTCGGATCGTGGGCTATAACCGACTCGGACGTGGGTCCAGTCCACGTCTCTCTGCCCTGCCATGCATATATATACGCGAGGTCCCTGCCAACCCTAGCCGCCGTCGCTCGCAACATATGGTTTCGCACCGTTCCAGAGCATTGCGCCGCCATACAAGTCTTCTCCATCCCTCCTTCCGGCGTGCACCGCGAGAAGGGACAGCAGGCCTCCGGAACCCCGCCTCTCGTGATCCTGTACGGGAGAGGGGCGATCAGGTTTTTGGGGAGCGCACTCGCGCGACTGCTGCCAGCGACGTCTTCCTCGACGACGACTTCTTCCCCGATCTCGGCAGCCTCTTCCTCAACGACATGGCCGACAACATCAACACTGGCGGTTCTACTCCCGCTGCTCCGTACGTAATCCTGTCTTCTCTGTTTGAGATCATGCTAGAATTTATGTGTCTAGTCTTTGCCGTAGATTCGATCTACTCGTTTACGATGCTAGTCTGCATGATTAGTTTAATCTATGCTCTTGCTGTCATGATTTATTTTCTGCTTACTCGGATTAAATATTGTAGTAATTTGCTCATATATTCAACAGAAACGTGGAGCAACTGACCCTTCTTCAAGGTACAATTTTGCGAGTCTTTTTTAATACACGTCTGCTTAAGAGTACATTAAGGTTCTCACTGCCAATCCATGATCTATTTCTTATTGCAGCACTGCTGATGCTACTACGATTCCTATGCCTGTTGCCGCTGGTAATTCGTCCAGCAGAAAAAGGATGAGAACTGGTCAGGAGTCAACACACATCACCACAGCTAACCCAAACGGGTGGAACAAGGACGCATTCTCCGAAAGGATACACGACATCACTAGTCAGCTGCAAGGCAAACGAGAGGCTATCACAAGGCTTCTCAAGATACTTGGGTCAGACTCTGGTGGTGCAAGTTCAAATCACTTCCAGGGTACAATCTCAGATCCATGCCGAAGAACATCAAGTCTTGTTCAAGGAAAAGTGTATGGGAGAGATGAAGAGAAGAGATCCATCAAAGCATTGGTAAGAGAACACAAATCAACTTCCGGTGTAACTGTTCTGCCTATTGTAGGCATCGGAGGAGTTGGGAAGACAGCTCTCGCTCAGCTCGTGTACAATGATCTAGCTTTGGAAAGTCAATTTGATCACAAGATATGGATTTGGATGCCTAACAATTTTGATGAAATGAGACTCACAAGAGAGATGTTAGATTGTGTCTCCCAAGAAACACATGATGGCATATGCAGCTTTCCCAAGCTTCAAGAGGTCTTGAAGGGTCATATTAAATCAAAGAGGATTCTAATTATTTTAGATGATGTCTGGGAAGGCATGGACGACGGCCGGTGGAACAAATTGTTGGCTCCTTTCAATTCTGATGGTGCAACTGGCAATATGATAATTGTGACAACTAGAAAACCGTCTGTTGCCAAAAAGAGAGGTACAACTCGACCAATTAAGTTAAGTGCTTTGGGAAATGGCGATTTTTGGCTATTATTTAAAGCTTGTGCATTTGGCGATGAGAATTACAAAGAGCAAGCGAGTCTAAGTGACATAGGACAGAAAATAGCACAAAATTTAAAAGGAAACCCATTAGCAGCACAAACTGTTGGGTCACTGTTAAGAGTTCAACTTACTGTGGATCATTGGAGTAACATTTTGAAGACCGAAGATTGGAAATCCTTGCAACACACTGGTGGCATCATGTCTGCTTTGAAGCTTTCCTACGATGACCTACCATACCCTATACAACAATGTTTCTCATATTGTTCTATATTCCCCTACAACTATCAATTTACTGCTGAGAAGCTAGTTCGTCTCTGGACTTCACAAGGATTTGTGAAGCATGATCATTCAAGCAGCAGTTTGGAGGAGATAGGATAGTACTATCTGACTGATTTGGTGAACCTGGGCTTGTTTGAGCAGGTTGAAAGTCAAACTTGCTATGCTATGTGTGGCCTGGTGCATGATTTTGCACGGCTAGTTTCAAGAACTGAGTGTGGAGCTTTGGATGGTTTGCAGCACAATGAAATTTTGCCAACTGTACGCCATTTGTCTATAGTAACCAATTCTGTATATCGGAGGGATGATCAGACTGGGAACATACCTCGTACTGAGAAGTATGAATTTTTCTTGCAAAATATAGTCACATCAGTGAGAAAGTTGAGGACATTGGTGTTGATTGGGAAATATGACTCCTTTTTCTTCGAAGCATTCCAAGATGTGTTTGAAAAAACACAAAATCTGCGTCTGCTGCAAATGTCTGCAACATCTGCTGATTTTAATTCTTTCGTATGTAGCTTGGTAAATCCTACACGTCTTCGGTATCTAAAACTTGAGGATGATAATGCTGAGCAGAAGCCTTTGCCTCATGTTTTGAGCAAGTTTTTCCATCTTCAGGTATTGGATGTTGCTTTCTTTATGTCATTGCGTATAGTTCATCTAGAGGATTGCGGAGAAGGGATAATACTTTCATCTCTGGAAATACTTCGGTTTCTTAAAAGGTTGAAGTTGAGAAACATGCGGAGTGTAACAAAAGTATCGGTTCCATCATTGGAGGAGCTGGTTTTATATGAAATGCCAGATTTACAGAGATGTTCTTGTACTTGCGTGGATGATATGAAATCTAGTTTAAGGGTGTTGGTGATCCAGAGTTGCCCTGCACTTGAGGTGTTTGATCTGTTTCAGAAAGGTCATAACTACAAAATTGAGCATAAGTCATGGTTGCCCAACATGAGGAAACTCATTATGTGCAATTGTCCTCATCTGCAAGTACAGACCCCCCCTTCCACCTTCAGCCATATTTTCTAAACTATCAATTAACAAAGTTTCAACAATTATGCCAATGAAAGGATCTTCCATGGAAACATTCAAAATTTGTGGAAATATACTCTTGCGTGAGATGATGGCACTCAATGACAAAAATTTTGCATTCCATAATCTTAAGGATATCAAATACTTGGAAATATTGGAGTGCGAAAACCTAATATCTATTTCATTCAAAGGATTAAGCCAGCTCATCTCGTTAAAGAGTTTGAAAATAGAGGGCTGCAGAAAACTTTTCTCTCCAGATGTTGCGCCAGAGCAGATCCATGAAGACATGACGATAACTGCAAATGAGGCTGCTCTCCCATCTCTTGAAAGTCTTTGTATCAGAGATTGTGGAATAACAGGGAAGTTGCTATCTCTGATGCTGCGACGTTCGCCGACCCTGAAGGAATTGTATTTATATGACTGCCCGCAGTTAAAATAGTTGAAGATAGAAGAGGAAGGAAAGGTTCAACCAAACCTTCTCCCAGCTTTCGAGGCTTCGTTATCAGGGTATCTATATGGTGCGTCATTAGGATATGCAGATGGAGTCGTGCACATTCCATTGAATCTCAGAAAGATAAAAATTGGTGGATGCCCTCATCTAATATTTGATGGGAGTAGGGAAGGCTTTGCTGGATTTACCTCCTCCTCACAGGTAGAGAACGGAAGATGTCTCCTCCCGCAATCACTTGAACATCTTGATTGGTCTCATCATTCCCGAAAAGCTCTGCGGTCCTGCTTTGTGGGTAATCTCACCTGCCTCAAAAAATTGCATGTAGATAGCGTAAGTTTGGAATGTCTACAGCTGGATTCCTGTACGGCCTTGGAAGATTTGGAAATTCAGAATTGCGATCATCTCGTCACATTAGAGGGCAAGCGATCGCTTGGAATCCTCAGGTCTTTGAAATTATCTTACTAGTGGACCCGTTGCGCCAAATGGCGCAGAGACCCGTTAAAGCCATGTTCGCGATGAAAATAATTTCTTTTAGCAAGGACATATTCGATTTTGGTAGTAGAAAGCCCATGTTTAAACTCAGTTTTAGCATATACATACAGGACATGTCACATTCAAAATCGAGATATACTCAGATACCCATTACATGCATCGGTGTCAATCATATGGGTTCTACTTTGCAATCACACAGTTCAGACAGTTGTAAACATTGCTGATCAAGATTGTGTGGTAAATGTACATTGCTGATCAAGATTGTGTGGTAACTGCACGCATAACTGATCAAGATTATGTGCCTAACACACCAGCAAATAAAACATTGATGATCAACAGTTTTACCATTCATTACCTTATTAGTCCTACTTTGCAATCACATGATTCAGACAGCTCTAAACATTGGTGAACATGATGATGATTGTGTAGTAAGTGTACATATCAACTGTGTACCAGCAAAACATGATGATGATTGTGTAGTAAGTGTACATATCAACTGTGTACCAGGAAAACAATCAAACGCCAGCTCACACTTCATTCCGGATCAACATAAAAGGCCTAACGGGAGTCTGTCATATGTCCATCCACCACTCTGAGTTGTGACTTCCTGAAAGAAATGGGAACGCAAAAAAGATACTACTGCCTCTCGCCCCTTCCTTTCTTTGAGTGCTATATATTTGGCTTCTTCCTTCCCTCAAACTTAACTTATATTAGCTGCATAATGGAAAGATCAGGTGTCCAAATTAGTGAAATGATTTGTGGTCTGGTACAAATGACCATAACCCTCGAGAAACGATCTAAAATACCATGAGGTCCATGAGTCATGAAAGCAAAAAAGATGTCGTCAAGCTTTTCCATCTTCTTGGCGTCCTGGGCCTGGTCTCTCTTAAACTTCAAGCACTACATGTAAATATAGCCAGCAAAGCATGAGTGCTTTACTTCAATCAAAGTCTAAGCTATATGCAGCTGACATAAGGTCAGTCAGAAATTAATGAAGGACACCACATAGCGCTATTTACTGCTGGCAAACATAATATTGCTTGCATTTTTAAATCATAAAGATAAGAGACTTATTCGAAGATTCGTAATTATCTGTCGGTCGAAGTTCAAGATCAAAAGTGATTAAAAATAATAACAAGACTTTGGAGTCTTGGAAAATCAGTGATATGTTCGCGGTATAAAACTTTTGTAGACGCTTGTCGGAATGAACAAACAAATGGGGAGAGGGAAACTCAAGATTCTGCACATGATAACAGTGAAGGGTCCTAGGGTACCACTATACGCTGCAACAGCATATCTAAATATCATTGGCACGAGTGTTTGACATATAGTATAGCATGCTTAACTTACTATGCAAGAATGCAAGTACTACTACATATTCATCTGTACTATTACTATTGTATATACCCAGGGTACTACAAAATACATGAATGGCAGCAAGACTAAAAAATAAAAATAGTAGAGCAGATAGTTTATTTAGTATAGCAGTTTTTCTTTCCGAGGGATTTGGAATAGCAGTAAGGACCAATAGAACTCCATTATCCTGATCAGATGTTGGAGCTGATATACCAAGTTTTTTATGTTAAGCTAAAGTATCCACGTTTTGGTCATCGCATAAGTCTACTTGAAAAACTTATCTGTCTCATTTAGTAAGTACAAATAAGCTTAGCTTTGTATCTAAGGATGAGTATAATTGTATGAACACTGTGTCAGCATCAGATTCAAGCAAGAAACAAGATCATCCTAATCTGTAATCTCTCTCCTTCATTTGAGTATCAGTCAAAGAAATTGGATAGAACTCACCAAGTCCACATTGATGCAGGCTAGACTCTCTATGATGCATATGGCCAGTGAAAGACAATAGAAAGACCCCACCTTTGTCATAGGTCTCCTGAAAATATTCATCACATAAAATGATTACTTTTAGCAAGATTGATTCCCTATTTATTTGAATATAAGAGAACTGACAGCCAATTTACAATGGGTATGGATATTACTTTGAATTTCTGACCATACATTATGCACAGTTCAGATGCAACCAATGCCTAGCAGGAAGCAGCCATTATTGCAGAATCATTTAGCATGTTAAAAGGAATACAGTTGAATAAGCAGTGTGTGTATGTGTGTGTCCAAGAAAATCAAACATTTCAACCAAGTACTAAATGCAAATATTTGCTTAACGTAAAATTTGACATGGTCAAACCATAATTATTTGTCTGCCAGGCAATCTCTGTGTGCTGCAATCTTCACGCATATTTTGTAACCAACTTATTCATTGACAATGAGAAGGAAGAACTACCTGAGCAGCTGAGAGGAGGGCAGTGAGGAGGATGGCTTGTATACACTAAAATCGAATCTTGTTCAGTGATGGGATATGCAGCATACATGTCCTCTGAAGCTACAATGACAATGATCTGTTGTGATAACTGATAAGGTTCCTGAAATTTATGATACAATATAAAATCATTTTGAGTAGTAGGCAACCACACCATAACTGAATCTATCAGCAAGCAAAAGTCGCATTCAACAAATAACAGCTTCTGTGTTTGCCTAATTCTCAAACAAATTTTAGGCAGAGCGAATTAGAGTTTGCCTATACCAAGGCTAACTACCACCTTTACTAACCCAACAAACTGTACTGTTGGAACATTAGAGCAGTTATCCAAGAAAAAAGGCACGACCAGGATAGAATAGTGCACCATGTTGTCACACTTGGGACAGCGATTGCTTCTGTTGTTATCTATACAATAGAATTCATCTTAACTTTTTCAGTGTCAGCAGAAATTTAGTTACCTCCCCGCAAAAAAATGCAGCTACCAATTGCAGGAAAACAAATTGCACGGCAGGGAAACATACTTATTGGCATGAAACATAATAAAATTAGACAAAATCCTGGTTACATCGGTTGTTTGTACAATTTCATGGCTATCTCTGTGAGAACAGATAATGTCAAAAGTATGTGGGCCAAAAATTTATTTGAAACATCATAAACAATGCATACCTAGAATTTTGCCATACATTTAAATATTCTAGAGATTAGCAGCGAGCCACCAAATTAAACAATGAAATATTTCTATGCAAGTCTATATGTATCTTTTATTGGCTCTTGCAAAGCTAACTTGGTTGAACAGAGAGTTACATAGTATAGAGAATATATATACTGAAGAAACCATGAACATTTTGCGGCCATGGTGTTCTGTCTGCATGTAAATTCTTTTATGATCTGTAGTAGATGGTTACCAAATAATGCACAGAAGGACAATCTCAGCAGAAATGATCAAATGAAAAACCCAGAATTATCCGAGTCTGAAGACCGAGCATCTTCCTCAAATCAAGTAGTGAAAAGTCACATGCAAGAGCAACTATTCATAATCCAGTCAACAGAAGGATAATTAATTTCACAAGCCCAATTAGCATTATACCTCACAGCTGGAACAACAGTGGTCGCAGCACTTCCATATGATGGGACATAACATCCAAACCTCAGTCCGCACCCTGCATCCACCCGAGCAGAACCAGTCAAACAAATGGAGAAGGGGGAAACGAGAAAACTTCAAACAGGCTGCAAGGGGCTCGTACCGAGACGAGGAGCAGCGAAACGCGGTCACGGGTGTGTCGTTCCTAAGCAATATGGCAAAATAAAATCACCTGGCCATTTCATCAGGCAGATGGTGTGCATTAGCTTGGGCCTAGGTATATGTGATAAGCAAGAGGAAGGATAAGGGGGGTAGATACCTCAGAGACGAGTTGTTGGGCCTAGGTATATCGTTGAAGCTTACACATCCAGCGCCGATACACGCTTAACGGGGGATGCAGACCGCTGACGCTGGTTGTGGTGAGGGAGAGCAGAGGTGTGCAACGCGCGAGAATAGAGATGAGGTTTGGAGAGGAAGAAATCGAGAGAATGAGAGATTGGGAGAGGGATCTCACCGCCTCCAGCTCGAACTCGCCGACGAGCGGTCCTCCGCCTCGAGCACCTCCATCCCGTGTCTCCATTTTCTGACCTTCCTTGTCTCCGCCTCGAGCTCGAGCTCCAATCTGCCGCCACCAGATCCGACCCCGTCACCCTCTCTTCCCTTGCCTGCCCCTCGAGCTCACCCTCTCCTTCTCCGCCACCTGGGTCAGTGAGCCCGGAGGAGAGAGCTCAGCAAGAGCACGGGGACGGCTCGGTCGGGGTGGTGGTGGCAGCGAGAGAAAGGACGACGGCGACGCAGCAAGCATCTCGGCATCCCGTGCTTCACTTGTGCCGAGGACGATGGTGACGGCGCCGGACGTCTTGTGCAGTCGTCTCCTTGAGATGAAGGAGGTGGAGCTCGAGCTGGTGGCGTTGTGGGGGGAGAGGCGGCGCAGCAACCGGAGCAGAGGAAGGAGGGATGAGGAGAGGGGAGGGACGAGCGAGCGGTCGACCCGTGCGTGCGAGGTATGGTTTGACCTGCTGCCGGGATGGGCGCAGCGAGGCACGGATCGGCGAATCCTCTCTCGCACATGCCAACGCCTCACCGACTTGTGGGACCAGCAGCCAACGAGGCCCACTCGTCACAGTCTGCGGAGCGGGTGTGTATGAGCTATGCGGGTGTGTACGCATCAGTCCATTGTCAGTCCATCTCCTCTTTGAAGGCGCACGACGCGCGGCGCACGAGGAGAGGCTCGTTTGCACCAGACAAAGGCTCACCCAGCCAATAGCGATGGACAATGAGCCCACCAGTCATGGAGTAACAAAAACAACCACAAGGTAAAAACGTGATGCAAGGATCTGACGGCCCAGACCAGAGTTGACCAAAACGAGCTGCATCGGACGGCTAACGAAGCTCCATTCTGGGGGATCGCTGGGAGGCCGAGTTGCCCAGAGACCTTATAGGTTTAAATAACTCAAGATTGAAATCTCTACAGCTGCATTCCTGCACGTCGCTGGAACGTTTGGAAATTTGGTCCTGCAGTTCGCTCGTCACACTAGAGGGCTTGCAATCCCTCGTGAACCTCAAGCATTTGGTAATGCGCACAGTGGAGAGTTACGATTCAGTTGAGGGAATTCCAAGTCATAGCTATGAGTTATTCTTCCCTGCACTGGAAAGTCTCATGATCGATGACTTGTCTCCCCTTAACACGTCATTCTGCAAGGGCCTCACCTGCCTCCGAAGCCTAACGCTTATTTGGTTGGATGCAACGAGACTAACAGATGAGCAAGAGAGCGCGCTTCTGCTCCTCAGGTCCCTGCAAAAGCTCTGCTTTGACTATTGTGATCTCGTAGATCTTCCCGCTGGGCTACGCCGCCTCCCTTCCCTCAAGACGTTGGCGATCATAAGTTGTGAATATATCTCAGGGCTTCCAAATGAGGGCCTACCACCTTCGCTGGAAGAACTGGTGATCGACGAGTGCAGCAATGAGTTATCAGAAAAATGCAGATCGCTAGCAACAAGCAAGCTAGAGGTCAAAATTGATGGGGACTATGTGGACTGATTACCGAGTATCTTTCTAAGGTATACTTCTACCATATACCCAGTTATATTTCGACTAAACACCAAAATCATACAATTATGTGCTACTGGAGGGATTGTCCAGGCCATCCATGTTCGTCACCTCTTATACACTACTTATATTTGAAGGGGGGGAAATGCTTAACGTATTTTTCTTGTGACATGAACAGGTTTTCTTGTGATCTTTCATAAGGTGCCTCCCCACCCCACCGAGGAAAAAGAAAGAATCCGTTGCCTGCTTGTCTGTCTAATGCACTTGTTCTGTTCCAGCCTTTTCAATATGACCATTCTGAATTTTTTGCTGCTCGCTGAATGAATCCGAATCCATTGTCTCGCTCTCGGGAACCTCCTGTGCAGGTTCCAGTGGGCCAAAAAATAAAACTGGATTCCGCTGTAAGAGGTTGTAGTCTGAAACCCGTGAGTGAAACTGTATAAGTAAATTATTCTGCAGTGATGTTGTATTTTTAAGAACGGATGCAGATTTGGTTGAGCGCTTCCAATTTTTTGAGGCCAGCCGTGTTGTCTGGGGTTGATACCACAACATAACAAAATGCTTGATTTTGGGAATATTTTTCCAGTTTTTTGTATTCACGGGTGTACTGTGTGCATTAAAAAAAATGCATGATTCTAACACTGTTTGTCCTGCAAATTTAACTCTATGTTCAATTGTTCATGGGTGATCTATACTCGATTTTCTGGGAATTTCTTGAAAATGATTCTGAGCACCTTCAAATGTTTGGAGTCCAATAGAATGTTTGGGGTGTACAGTACAATCACAACAGATGGATTTTTCTAGCTCCGTTTGTGCAGCAATTGTAACAGTCCGCACTGAAGGTATTAATCCTTGATTTTTTTTTCAGGAATTGTTTCAGTCCGCACTAAAAGGTTCTCAGTGAAATCATAGTCAGTCGACTCAGGGCACTCTGTATTTTTGGAGTTCAGTGGTGTTTCCACGGTGTGCAACAAACAGAGGATGCATCATCTAGCTGTATGGGACATCCGCGATGATCATCTGGTCTCCTCTTTGTCGGGCCTCGACGCAAGTTCATGAGCCAAAGAATTGCATAATCTAGCTGTATGGGACACCTTGTGGGTAGCAAAAACAGGTAAAGCTGCCTTAATGTCTTGTACCAGACCGTAGCATTGGGATCTGTTTGGAGCCTTTTCATCCAAATCACCAGCAATTCTTATGCAGTCGATTTCCAACTCAACAGGGCCCCTCTCTGGAGAAACGACGCATCAGTGTTGATTTTGACAGTTCCCCTATCCGGTGCGCTCCATTGGTTGATCGCCTTTGCAGGCTTGCTAGGTTTCGGAACGGACAGAGACTGCAGGTTCTTGCCGGTGTCTGACAGCAAGTTCAGATTAGCACATTTCCACTCCTCCTCGTACCTTGTCAGGAAAATCACTGAGCTCCTGATTGGTTCCCTACCAGTTCCATGGCTGCAGTCATCCCGCAAATACCAACATCTCCACAGCAGGAGGAAGACTTTAGCACGCATGTCATCGGACAAAGAATCCAACAGTACCTGCAGCCAATTGCATCCACTGAACCGGAAGTCTTTTTCAGGTGGAAGATTCCACACTTCTTTCATATAGCATATCTTAAGGCTCTACTTTTTGTGCATCCAATGATTGCGTGGAATTCATCCTCCTCTCCATTACCACAAATATTACAGGTAGCATCATGGACAATAGTTCGTCCGTACTTATTCTTTTTGGTAGCAAGAGAATTCGTAGCAACTCTCCACCCGAAGATTCTGACCTTAGGTGGGACATCAACTCTCCACCCGAAGATTCTGACCTTTAGGTGGGACATCAACTCTCGAAATGAGGTCCTGAATACTCCGGTTTGTTGCGCCTCTCGATAACTTGACGGCTCAAGCTGGGTTTGATTTTGGACGGACGCAGCAAGCTCGTAAGCACTCCTTACAAAGAAAATACCATTCTTTTCATAATGCCATTCGATACGATCCGTCGCCTCAGAGTTGGGAATAGAGATCTTGCAGATTTCATCCGCATCAAATGAGTGGAAAATTTACCTGATAAGGTCATGATTCCATTCTTTCCTGTCCGGGAGCATGAGCTGGTTCACTCATCTTAATTTTTTTTTTTTTGCGGGGATCTCCTAATAAACGAGGCAGTCATAAGCCCTTCCCCCCGGGGATCCACTCGTCTCGTTGGATTTGAATACACTTTCCATCCCTACACGCCATACAATACCCTTTTTCAGCAGCTCTAGCCCGGCCTCAATTCACGTATTTCAAAAAAATGTTAAATATGTATAAAAGTAATGTTTCTGATGTATACAAAATATGTACAATGTGTATAAAAAAAAGTAGACATAAAAACATGTACTTACAAAAGTTAAATCATGTATTTGAAAAATGTTGAACGTGCATAAAAAATGGTCCTAACGTACACAAAAAATGTAGAATACATATGAAAAATGTAGACATGAGTGGAAAAAAGAATAAAAGAAAAAAGAAAAAAGAAAAAAAGAAAAGAAGAGAAGAAAACCAGAAAAAAAGTAAAAACGAAAGAAAGAAATAAAGAAAACAAAAGAAGAAAAAATAAAACGAAAAAGGAAAAAAAAGGAGTAGACCGAAAAAACCGCTGCAAAACTGCTCCTCAAGGCGGCCCTTGATGTGCCAGCCCACAAGCACCAAGCGGGGCTAGCACCATAGGAATCAGTACAAGAGCGACGCATTCTATCAAGAAAAAAAAAAGTATAAGAGCGACGTATAGGTTTTTTTTTTTTTCGGCAAGCGTCGTATAGTTGTGGCGCTGTTAGCCTGCTACTGGTGGAATTGCCTATTTTTCTCTTGAGAATATCGGCCAATCACAGCGATTGGGCCGGGATTTTGCTAGTTTGTTTAGTAACCAATTTTCTGTGGTTTTCTTTTGATTTATTTTTTATATTCCTTTCACTTTTTTCCCTCTCTTCTTACTTCACGAAAGTTTTAAAATACAATAAATTTACAAAATTTAATAACATTTTTAGTTTGTGAGAATAATTACTAAAATTTGGCAATATATTTAGAAATACACAATAAAACTAAATTTGAGAAAACTTTTGAAAACACAAGCATTTGTTTTTAATTTGCGAACATTTGTTTAATTTTTAGAACATTTTTTAAATCCATTAATAATTTTAAATATGGGAAAAATATTTTCATGGGCATTTTTTTTGGAAAAAGTCAGTACATTTTATAATTTTATGACTTTTTAACATTTCTACTGTAGCTTTCATTTTCAGAATAAAATAAGTCAAAACCCAAAAAACCAGAGGAAAACTCGCTTGTCCTAATCACGAGTGTGGGCTGGTCGAGGTCGCAGGCTCCTATGCGATACCCCGACACTTTAACGCAACTAGCCTCATATAGGAGCTCCCCTACTTGGCTAGCTCCAGTGACCTTTCTAAAGTGTTGATGATATTTAATAGTGCAACAATAATCTGGGCCCCGGCCAGCTGCCCTTGCTCCTCCCAAAGGCTAGCCTTTGGGTTTAGATGCGGCTCTCCAACAATGTGAAATAGTAAATTGTCTTTTAAGAGTACTCAAGTATTTAATCTGATTAAGTTTTTGTGCATATTTCTATATTGTGTGCTTGCAAAAGCAAAAATAAAAGCTAAAAAGGGAATAAGCTGTATTTTTGCCAACTTTCGAAATGAATAGACTATATAACACCCATATAGGCCAGATTAGCTCGGCCCAAAAACAGCTTAATTATTTACATAAATATATCTATGTATACAACATACCCCTAAAAATGTATGTATACAACATTTTAAATAAATATTTTAATTTATTAATATATATTTAGAAAGAAATACTCCTATTTTAAAAATATTTGAGTATTTCAGGATTAAGTCTTCATTTTTTAAAAAGAAAATTCATACATTTGGATTGTTATAAGCATTTTAGAAAAATGATCATGTATTAAAAAATATTCATGCTTTCAAAAAATGTTCTTATGTTAGCTACATAATAAAAAACTTCATGTGCTTTAAAAAATGATGATGTGTTCTGGAAAGATATCGTGTATTTTGGAAAGAGTTTTGCTATGTGTACAGCACATTGTATCCGATATATGTATGATATTGTATGTCAGCCGTTCATGGTGATTACTATGCGGTTTATATTTACGTCTATCTATATCGGGCTCTTTTTATCATATGCAAAGTAGTTGGTTTAGGGGAAAAAAGTATTCCATGTACTAGGAAAAATGAAATATGAAAAAGGCAGATTAACTGGTGGGAAAAAGTGAAAAAATATTGTGAAAGAAGAAAGGAAAGAAGGGAGAAATAGGCCAGCCCATGTCGCGGGGTTGTGCGTCATATTGTTGCAAAAGGTTACACTAGGGAAAAAAGGATTTCCCCAACTTTTCTTCTTCACCGCTCAACCGAAATAATTTCCAAGAACAAGGGAACATTTTTATAATGTTTATGTGGAAATACTTGACCTCACCCGGCTGATAACTAGGCGCGCGTAGATCGCCTCCATGACTACCCCATGCACTGGTTTGAAACACCCCCCTTGTGACAAGACGCGTGATAGCAACAAGGGGTCTGTTGTAGACCGGCATATCGATCAGGTCTTCTTCCTCCAGCCTCCTCCCGATCTCATCTCCCCTCCACGCCCGATCGGTCGCCGCCAGCCCTTGCGCATGCGTGCGCTCCACCCAACACACCCTTTTTTTAAGGGAAAGAGGATACATAGCGAAAGTGTCATTCTGCTTGCAGGCTCAAATGCTCCTCATGAATAGTAAAAAAATGTAAATATTTTGACAATAAAAAATGACAAATTTTCTATATATTTGAAAATCATTGCTCCAAAATGCTTTTAAAAACATTTCTAAATAGGCGAAAGTTAATCGTAAATTTTCTCTTGCGGTGAAAAGTGTAAATCCTATTTGAGGGGAGTCTTGATGTATGATGATTTAGGTCTATGGGAGCGATGGTTGTGATAGTCTACCGCAGAGAATAGACTCGATCATGGAGTTGCTCTTGCGGCAGAAGGCGCCACCTGCCATTGGCCATCCATGCTAATTGATGTGGGTCATAAATCAAATACTCCCTCCATTCCGGTTTATAGGCCTTGCGTGCGTCCCTAGATCGACAATTTGACCAATGCAATACAAGTTAAATATTACAAAAAATATACTATTTGAAACATTAGATGTTATATTTTCTAATGGTATAATTTTGTGTTATAGAACTCGTGTTACGTTTGTCAAATTGACGACCTAGGGACACACGCATGACCTATAAACCGGAACGGAGGGAGTATTCATTTTTCCTTAAGCCATATTTATTGTGTTATAGGCAAGTGCCATAATTATTACCGTTACAATGCACATGCATATGTACTAGGAGTAGTAAAAATACTCACATCTTAAAAATATTCAAGTATTTCAGGATTAAAGTGTTCATTTTTACAAAAAAAATCCATACGTTTGGAAAAATTCAGGTATTGTATTTGAAAAGAACAGTCATGTGCTTTAAAAATTGTTGATGTGTTATGGAAAGAGTTCGCTTATTTTGGAAAGAGTTTTGCTATGCGTACAACACATTATATCCGATATATGTATGATAATGCATGTCAGTCATTCGTGGTGATCACGCGAAAGAACAAAGGAGAGAAGGGGAAATAGGCCAGCCCATGCCGCGGAGGGGACGGGGGGTGCATTAGTTGCACTATGGGAAAAATATTTTGTCAACTTTTCTTCTTCACCACTCAACTGAAATCATTTCCAAAACCAGAGGGCCACTTTTATAATGTTTTTGAGATTAAAAGCAGAGGAGCATAATACACTAGATAGGAGATTACATGAGCCAGGGTGGGCTGGTTGAGAGGAAATGGGTTGGGAATTAATTTAGACACCTTTGTTGCTTCATGGTTTAAGGATCATTCTAACTTTCATACCTACTAAATTTATTTAGGCATATGTAGTTGTTTTATCATGGTTGTTTGTGCTTTGGGTATGTGTGTCCTTCATCTCAATTATATTGATATGTGTTAGTTGCATTTGCGGTTTTGACCATTCAACATTATGCACTTTCTTTTGGTCGAGGTGTTCAATAAAAGATGATTACTAATCCTTGCTCTTGGTTAATGGATAACCGATTACTAAGAAGACATACCTATCTTGGGACCATTTTACTGTAGGTCAATTCATCTTTTTGATAGTCACTATCATCTTAGGAATTCCTAGAGTGATTGCAAGCAATGAATACTCATTAATTTTCTAGTTTTCATAAGCAGTTTCAAAATCATTATGCAGACATATATGACCAGATTATAAACATTGTTGCATCACTACGCCTCTTTATCGAAAATGTTCAATTGCTCAGACATTCATGCTGCTGACAGGGCTTTCTGGAACTGTGCAAGCTAATTAGCAGTCGTACATCCATTTGGCTTGGTGTAATAGTGTAGGTGGCAAAAATATCTGGTCCCATGATACTGGAGGTCATGAGCCGTTAGATCATGGATCCAACGCTAATGCTACCATAGCCGAAAGTACAAAACCGATAATAACATCCTTCTCTTCAACTCCATGCAATTTGTACTAATCTTTCGTACTTACTTTGAATTTATTTCCAAAAAATTATAAACTTAGCTATTATATTTTTACTTAATCACATAACAATGTTGCTAATTAATAATCATGTTCTTTGTTATAAATTTCAATGATCTATCACTGAAAGATACACACACACACCATACTAAATGCAAACCGTATCTTCTAACCTGAGTTCTTATTTTTTCCAAACAATAAATCTTAAAAAAATATGTTAGAACCCCATAAACGTGAGAAATATGAAAAATAATGGGATCTCATAGCTTTACTGATTATTACATGAAATTTGTGTCAAATTATAGTGTATATGTGTGTTATGGTGCATATTTTAATAGCATACAATTTTACGAATAATTTCTCAAAAGCATATAATTTTACAAATATCCCAAGAGTGGTTTCTGGTGTATGAATAGGTATGCACAAATATAATAGCATACAATTTTACAAATAATTTCTCAAAAGCATATAATTTTACAAATATCCTAGGAGGGTTTCTAGTGTATGAATATGTATATACAAATAGAATATAGTATATAATGTTTTTATAAGAAGGCTATCACGTAATAGTTGGCACGATACTTTAATAGAGATCAAATGTGGTTTACATGTTCATGTTGGTACAATAATATGTTGGGCAAGTTGTTGTAAGTGCATGTAGTGCCTCCTTTGTGGGGGTTTGGATGATTAATGACAAAACAATTAAGGGACTAATGTTTTTTGTGAGTATACACAGTTGCAAGTCCCTAGGGATTTCGTTTAACCAATGGGTTATGACACCCAATAGTTTTTACTCCATGCCGAATAGTTTTTAAAAATACACATTCATTTTTGTGTATTTCAAATTTATTGTATTTATGAAAAGAAGAAAACAATAAAAAACCGAAGGAGAATGAATAACACCAAAATAACCACTACAGAGCCCTGCCTAACTACATAAACATAGGTTTGCACGTTACTCGGTCGACCCTTTGCACCACGCTTCAAGCGTTGCCTGTCTATTTGACGCCGATAAGCGTCAACTAGGAGCTCTCGCTCGCTGTGAGCGAGAGAAAGCCCCTCTCGGAAAACAATTTTTGGCACATGTTAAATGTAGATAGCACTCACGTTTGCCCCTACGCTAGTTAAATATGGGCCGGCCCACATAGATTTTTTCCCTGACCGGTTTTGGAAGGTTTTTCTTTTGGCTTTCGAGGATGGGTTTTATTTGTCTTTCTTTTGTCTTCAAATTTTCAAATTCACAATTTTTTTCAAATTTATGGATTTTTTTAAATCATTAATGTTTTTCAAATTTGTGAACATTTTTTCAAATCCTTGAACTTTTTCTAATTCATGAATTGCTTTGAATTTGCGAACTTTCTTCAAAATTTGTCGGATTTTGTAATATAGGGTGATTGATGTTTTAAACTGGACACACATTATTTTAGTACTCATACATGCCAAATATTTTTGTTAAACATGATGAACATTTTTAATACATGGTGAACAATGTTTAATATACACTGAACCTTTTCTAAATACATGGTGAACTTGTTTAATATACGTTGAACATTTTTAAGACATGTGTTGAACATTTGTTTTGAACATTAAACTTTTTTTAATCCACACTGATTATTTTTCAAAATTCCTTGTATTTCTGAAAAAAGAAAACAATAAAAAACGGAAGTAAAATGAATAAACCCAAAATAACCACTAGACAACGGTGCCTGACTACATCAAACATAGGTTGCATGTTACTGGGCCAGCCCTTTGCGCATCAAGTGTAGCCTGTCTATTTGATGCCTATAGGCATAAATAAGTAGGCATTGGTCGTTGCGAGCGAGACAAATCCCCTCGCTGAAAACACTATTCATCACGTGTTAACCATAGATAACGCCCACACACATCCCCATACGTTGGTTCCTATATATGGGCCGGCGCATGTAAGTTTTTCTCTCACTCGTTTCGGATTTTGTAATATATAGGTTTTCTTTTGTTTTTCCGGGACGAGGTTTATGCAAGTTTTCTTCCCTTTTTTCTCAAATTCGCGATTGTTTTTTCTTCAAATTCTCAATTTTCTTCAAATTCATGTATACTTTTCAAATTTATGAACATTTTTTTTAAATTTGTGAACTGTTTTATATTCATGACTGTTTTTCAAATGAATGAAACTTTTCATTTTTTTTTGAATTCATGAACTTTTTCCGAATTTCTGAACATTTATTTGTTTTTGTTTTCAAATTCTTGATTTTTTTTGGATTTCTTCACCTAAATCGCTGGGGAGGCACCACAATTGATATGTATCCCTCGTTGCGAGTGTTAGGGGTTGATCGCCCACTTGCGTAGGTAGATGGGCCGACCCATTAGGAATGGAAGCGAAGCGAACGAGCGAACCACTACGACCGGTTTTAGGAAGTTTCTCTGATGGTTATGCCTGAACCCATTTTTCTATAGAGTTTTCCCCCTTTTTTGTTTTTTCCGTTTCTTTCCTTTTTTCTGCGTTCTTTTCTATTTTTTAAAATTCAAAAATTTCAAAAAATGTTGAAAAACTGTTTGAAATAACATTCTCTTTTTGCTTTTTCCAGTAAATGTTTATGATTTAAAAAATTGTTCTCGTCGTAATTTTTTTGGAATTTCAAAAATTGTTCACATTAACATAAAATATTCAGAACTTCAAAAATTGTTCAAAATTTTTTAAAAATAAATTTTGTGAACATTTTTTGAATTCAGGAGCATTTTTCAAATCCACAATTTTATTTTGAATTTTTAAACAAATTTCGAATTAATGAACAATTTTCCAAATCCACACGCATTTTTTCAAATCCATGAACAATTTTTGAATTCGCTATTTTTTTGAATCCACGAGCAGTTTTTCAAGCCACAAACATTTTTCAGGTTATGAAGGAGGAGGTAGGGCTACATGTCTCTCTACCTTACAGCTCTTCTTCTTTCGACTTGTTCGACAAAAGATAGATAATGGGCATGTGTTGTTCCGTTCAGGTAAGAGTGCACGAAGTGGCAATCGGTGAGCTCAACAGCCTGCCTCCATCCAGGGTAAGTATCTCCCCCTCCCGGAACCAGGTGAATAAATTTCTGCATGAATTTGGTGAAGTCCAGGCGATGGTCAATTGGGCTGTTTTAGTGTGATGATGCATAGTAACAACTGACGACTTACCACCTGTCTGACTTGCTGCAAAAACACACAGGCCGCGTACCAGAAGACTTGCAACATCTTCTTCCGCAAGGACAACAAATTGGCCGTGGCGTGCCAATAGAGTATGATGTTTATTGCTTTTGTTGTTGTTCTTGGAAGTGGCCGTGTTGTAGCACACAAATAATGGTGTGTTGCTAGTTATGAGTGCGAGACGAATCACTTTTTTTCTGAATATGGAGACTGGATACGGGACTGTAGTCAATATAGACCCGTTATGAAGGTGATACAATGATTTGATGTTGCTAATTAAGTCGACCTACTGCTTGCTTGAGTCTTTCTGAACCGGTTATGCAGTGACAGGATTATCCAGAGCTAGAAAAATCCATCTGTTGTCAATGGGTAGGGGAGATGACACCATGTCCTGCTGTAAGCTTATCTCTGTGATGAGCAGTGGTTTTGACCTTGAAGGTTTTTGAGAAGAAAGAGGATTTCGTCGTTCTTAGGCCAGTCTGCTGAGCTTTATTGCGGAATTTTTTGGGACTAACGAGTCATGTGAGCGATGAAGGACGCATCGACGAGAAGGTCCTCGGAGTGACGAAATTGTACATTTTTCTCTGTGCAAACTGGCCTGACCAACTTGCAGTTCTATGTTGTGTTTCTTTGACAGGTTAGTTCTCATGTACTATGCCTATAAGCTGCAAACAGACTTTCAGATAGATGCTGTTTCAGTAGTATTACCATACTGAAGTTTGTAGTGTTAAATTAATAGCATCTCTAAATGTGTCAAATCAATGGTATCATCAAACAAGTGCTGGAGGGGGGGGGGGGGGGGGGGGGGGCTTCGCAAAGAACTATCGAAAAAACATGCCTGTCAGGTAAACTGCCAAGTGCTACAGAAAAATGGTAACCCAACAATTGCATCAACTGTGTATTGTTGTACACCTCGAAGACACAGCCGGACTTGAGAAAAACATATCGATGTGCTCAAAATAATCCAAGAAAAATCCTGACAAAAACTAACATTCCAGTGAAAGCACTGTTAAAACTTCAGCACAAACAGAGCTGGAAAGATGAATACTCTGTTTGCTGCACACCATGGAAACGCCGCCGCACTGCAAAAATACAGAGTGCTCGATTTTTGATTTTTTTCTGAAGGAATTTCCAGTTAATAAAGAATATTGCCCTGTGTGGACTGATCATGATTTGTAAGGACAACAGAGCAAGTTGCCGTACTTCTACACACCACATGACTCTAAAACAAATCTGAAACAATTCCTGAAAAAAAAACCCTAAGGATAGCACCTTCAGTGTGGACTGTTAAAATTGCTGTGCAAACAGAGCTAGAAAAATCCATCTGTTGTGATTGTACACCCCAAACATTATATTGGACTCCAAACATTTCTTTTTTGTTTTGAGAATAGGACTCCAAACATTTCAAGGTGCTCAGAATCCTTTTCAAGAACTTTCCAAAAAATCAAGCATAGATCACCCATGAACAGTGTTAAATTTCCAGGACAAACAGTGTTAGAAACATGCATTTTCTGCGCTCGGAAAAATCTGGGAAAAGATTCCAAAAATCAAGCATTTTCAAATGCTGTGGTATCCACCCCGGACAACACGGCCGGCCTCGGAAAAATAGGAAGTGGTCAATCAAATCTGTACCAGTTCTTGAAAATACAACATCATTGTACAATAATTTACTTATACAGTTACGTTCACGGGTTTCAGACTACAGCCTGTTATTGGGAATCCAGTTTTGTCTTTTGGCCTTGCTGTACAGGAGGTTCTCAAGAGCGAGACGATGTATTCATTCAGCAAGCAGCGAGAAATTCAGAATGGTGATATGGAAAAGGCTGGAACAGAACAGGTGCATTAGACAGACAAGCGGGCGATGAATGCTTTCTTATTCCAACAAGTGGAGAACAAATATAGAGATTATGCATAAAAGACACCATTATTATGACCACATGAGGTTGAGGATGGGGTCCTGAAGTCAAATCACAAGAAAAATACGTTAAGCATTTTCCCCCACTTCAAAATTTCAAATGTAAGTAATGTAATAGGCAACCCCTCCAACAGCATATAGTTGTACGATTTTGGTGTTTAGTCAAAAAATAACTGGGTATATGGTACGTAGAAGTATACCTTAGAAAGATACTCAGCAATCAGTCCACATAGTGCCCATCAATTTTGACCTCTAGCTTGCTTGTTGCAAGCAATCTGCATCCTTCTGATAGCTTGACGCTGCAATAGTAGATCACCAGTTTTTCCAGCGAAGGTGGGAGGCCCTCCTTCGGAAGCCCTGAGATGCGATTACAGCCTATGATCTCCAGTGTCTTGAGGGAAGGGAGGCCGCGCAGCCCCGAAGGAAGATCTACGAGATGCCTAGAATCCCTAAACTGGAGCTCTTGCAGGGACCTGAGGGGCAGAAGCGCGCTCTCTTGTTCATCTGTTAGTCTCGTTGCATCCAAAGGAAAAAAGCTTTAGGCTTTGGAGGCAGGTGAGGCCCTTGCAGAATGACGTGTTAAGGGGAGACAAGTCATCGATCTCGAGACTTTCCAGTGCAGGGAATAACTCATAGTTGTGACTTGAAATTCCCTCAATTGGCTCATAACTGTCCAATGTGGTAAGGGAATGTAAGGCAGGGCACTTGCGTATTTCCAAATGCTTGAGGTTCACGAGGGATCGCAAGCCCTCTATTACGACGAGTGATCTATACCCATAAATTTTCAAACATTCCAGCACCGTGCAGAAATGCAGCTGTAGTGATTCCAATCTTGAGTTTTCCAATAATACCAAAGACCTGAGGATTCCAAGCGATTGCATGCCCTGTAATGACTCGAGCCGATCGCAAAATGCAATTTTCAAATCTTCCAACGCCGTACAGGAATACAACTGTAGACATTCGAAACTTCCGCCAACTACTTCTAAATTTTTGAGGCACGTGAGATTACCCGCAAAGCAGGGCCGCAGAGTTTCTCGGGAATAATTCCACCAAACAAGCTGTTCAAGTGATTCCGGGAGGAGAGATGTTCCGTTCACGAATGCATTTAAGAATCCAGCGAAGCCTTCCCTACTCCAGTCAAATATTAAACCGGGGCATTTACGAATTGTTATCTTTCTGAGATTCAACGGAATGAGCACGAGGCCATCTAGAACTGAGCTTGGCCATGCAATGCATGCATCATCTACATATCCTGACGACGAATCCTTGGAAGCTGGGATAAGTTTTGATTGAACCTTTCCTTCATCTTCTATCTTCAACTGATTCAACTGCGGGCAGGCATCTAAAGTCAACTCCTTCAGGGTTGGCGAATGTCGCAGCATAAGAGATAGCCACTTCCCCGTTATTCCACATCCTATGATATCAAGACTTTCAAGAGTCGGGAGAGCAGCATCATTTGCAGTTATCATGTCTTCATGGGTCTGCTCTGGCACATCATCTGAAGAGAAAAGTTCTCTGCAGAACAATATTCTCAAACTCTTTAAAGAGATGAGCTGACTTAATCCTTTGAATGAAATAGATGTTAGGTTTTCGCACCACAATATCTCCAAGTATTTGATATCCTTAAGATTATGGAATGCCAAAAATTTGTCATCAAGTGGCATCATCTCACCAAAAGGCTCACGCTCAATTTTGAATGTTCCCATGGAAGATCCCCACATTTTCATAATTGTTGAAACTCCGCTGATTAATATTTCAGAAAATATGGCTGAAGGCGGAAGGGGGATCTGTACTTGCAATAAAGGACAATTGCATATTATGAGTTTCCTCAGACTGGGCAACCATGACTTATGCTCCCTTTCGTAGTTATGACCTTTCTGAAACAGATCAAACACCTGAAGTGCAGGGCAACTCTGAATCTCCAGCACTCTTAAACTAGACTTCATATCCCCCACGGAAGTACAATAACATCTTTGTAAATGTGGCATTTCATATAAAACCAGCTCCTCCAATGATGGAACCCATATTTCTCTTACTCTCTGCATGTTGCTCTACTTCAACCTTTTAAGAAACCGAAGCATTTCCAGAGATGGAAGTATTCTCCATTCTCCGCAACCCCCTAGATGAACTGTTTGCAATGACAAAGAGAAAGCAACATCCAACACCTGAAGATGGAAAAGGTTGCTCAAAACATGAGGCAAAGCCTTCTGATTAGCATGACCATACTGAAGTTTTAGATATCGAAGACGTGTAGGATTTGCCAAGCTACACATGAAGGAATTAAAATCAGCAGATGTTGCAGACATTTGCAGCAGACGCAAATTATGTGATTTTTCAAATAAATCTTGGAATGCTTTGAAGAAAAAGGAGTCATACTACCCAATTAACACCAATGCCCTCAACTTTCTCACTGATGCGACTATATTTTGCAAGAAAAATTCAAACTTCTCACTACGAGGTATGTTCACAGTCTGACCATTCCTCCGATATACAAAACTGGTTAATATGGCCAAGTGGTGTACATTTGGCAAAATTTCATTGCATTGCAAACCATCCAAAGTTGCACACTCAGTTCTTGAAACTAGCCTTGCAAAATCATGCATCAGGCCACACATAGTATAGTAAGTTTGACTACCCAAAGAGGGTCTTTCTATTTCAACCTGCTGAAACAAGCCGAGATTCACCAAGTCAGTCAGATAGTACCGTCCAATCTCCTCCAAACTCTTACTTGAATGATCACGCTTCACAAATCCCTGTGAAATCCAAAGACGAACTAGCTCCTCAGCAATAAACTGATAGTTGTAGGGGAATATAGAACAATACGAGCAACATTGTCGTACAAGGTAGGTCAGCTCATCATAGGAAAGCTTCAAAGAAGACATGATGCCACCAGTGTGTTGCACGGATTTCCAACCTTCGGTCTTTAGAATGTTACTCCAATGATCCATAGTAAGATGATCTCTTAATAGTGCCCCAGCATTTTGTGCTGCCAATGGGTTTCCTTTTAACTTTTGTGCTATTTCCTGTCCTAAGTCACTTAGATTTGCTTGCTCTTCGTAATTCTCATCACCAAATGCACATGATTTAAACAATAGCCAGAAAATGGTCCTTTCGCAAAGCACCTAACTCCATTGGTCGAGTTGTACCTCTCCTCTTTGCAACGGATGGTTTTCTACTTGTCAAAATTATCATATTGCCAGTTGCACCATCAGACTTGAAAGGAGCCAACAATTTGTTCCATGGGCAGTCATCCATGTCTTCACATACATCATCTAAGATAAGTAGAACCCTTTTTGATTTAATATGATCTTTCAAGACCTCCTGAAGCTTGGGAAAGCTGCATAGGCCATCATGTGTTTCTTGGGAGACATAATCTAACATCTCTCTTGTGAGTCTCATTTCATCAAAGTTGTCAGACACCCAAATCCATATCTTGTAATCAAATTGACTTTCCAAAACTGGATCATTGTATACAAGCTGCGCGAGAGTTGTCTTCCCAACTCCTCTGATAACAGTTACACCAGCAGCTGATTTGTGTTTTTTTATCAACTTTTTGATGAATCTCTTCTCTGCAGCTCTCCCATACACTTTCCCTTGAAGAAGACTTGATGTTCTTCGGCGTGGATCTGATATCGTAAGCTGAGAGTGATTTGAACTTACACCACCAAAATCTGCCCCAAGTATCTTGAGAATACTTGTGATAGCCTCTCGTTTGCCTTGCAGCTGACTAGTGATGTCTTGTATGCTGATCTGTGTTGACTCCTGACTAGTTCTCATCCTTTTTCTGCTGGCAGTTGCAACAGGCATATGAATTGTAGTAGCATCAGCGATGCTGCAATAAGAAAAAGATCATGGATTGGCAGTGAGAACCTTAATACGCTCTTAAGAAGATGTATACAAGAACACTCAAAAATACGCTTGAGATGATTAAATAATTTTGGAACCTTGAAGAAGGGTCACTTGCTCGACGTTTCTTGCTACAACCTTTGCTTTTGAGATGATTGCGCAAAACTGATGTCCCTTTTTTGGTTTCACACATAAGCTCTGTTTGACAGCGTTTACATCTTGCTCTGGAAGGCCCTCCGTTTCGTTCAAACTTGATGTCAAAGTGATTCCATTCCTTGGAGCGTAACCTGCTATTACTGCTACTCTGTATATCGACATTTTCACTAGATCTTTCAGAGCTACTTCGATCTAAAAAAAATCGTTACCAAAATTACCTGGTTGGAGGTCCTGCTGGAGCCTGTAGCAGTCCAGCTCGTCGACCACATCGTCGGCGTCGTAGAGCAGCTCCTTGACGGCTGCCAGAGATCGGGCCGGTCAGCGGCTTGTTCCCGGCCGCCCTCCCCTGCACAGCAGAAACCACCATCTCCACCGCCTCGACCTCGGACCTGAGCTTCTCAACGTCGTCGCCGAGGCCAGCTTGACGGATCCAGGAATCCAGCTTGCCGCCGGCTGGGAGATTCGCGAGGATGGTATCTATGACTATGAGCCAGCCGATCGCGGCCTCCAGAGTGGTGTCTTCCACCTCCTCCATCATCAGATCCGGCGGAACCGCGAAGCAGGTGATGGAGAGGGACGCAGCGGGAAGCAACGCGCGAGGAGACCACCACCTATGGCAATGGCAGGGAGATGGAGAGACGGCACGGAACAGAGGGGTTCAGAGGAAGAGGGAGGAAGGTGGTTGACTTTAGACGTTCAGAAACGTAGCTTCTTACATGGGCCATCCTGTCAACGAGCCCACTCTGACCCATGAAATCTCCTATCCTAGTACTATGCTCCGGAGCTCCTCTGTTTTTAATCTCAAGAACATAAAAAAGCGTTCCTTTACTTTTGCAAATGATTTCACTTGAGCAGCGAAGAAGAAAAGTTGGGATAATCCTTTTATTTTCGCGTACAAATTTTATTGCCGTTAGTACATTTTTACTTCGGCAAGGTTGGTGGCGAGGACAAGTGAGGAGTGACAGCGACCAGCGTCGGGCGCGGCGAGCCCGAGTCAGGACCTCACGGGCACGACGCTGCGAGCGGTAGCGAGGACGACGTGCCACGTGGATGCGACGAATCAGGAGTTGGACCTTATAAGGAAGGTTATTTTTCCATATGTATGAGCATGAGAACAATAGAGATGTTCACTCGTGCTCCTCCTACTCCGTCCGCCTCGCCTCGTCACGACGCGCGCGCGCCGCGGGTTGCGTGATTGAGTCGAGCCGTTGTCTATCTTTTTGCCACGCATGACTGGCATATAAAAGGTCGCACAGTTGTTGAAACGTTTTTGCTATAGTGGAGATTGAATACGAACGCTGCACACTTCGGCTGTTGCCTGTTCGCTTCGCCTCCCATCCCTTCGTTTCATCTCCTGGCGTTGCTCATTCGCCTTCTCCTCCTATGCCTATAAAAGAGAGGTCGCTCCTCTCCAGAGTGACACCAGAACATCATTTGCCTCACGCCACTGAGTTCCAACCACTGAGCTACTGCTAGGTTCTTCCCCATCCCGGCTTGCGGCGTGCACCGTAGGCCAGGATAGTAGGCCTCCGAAACCTGGCCACTTCGAGTCATGTACAGGAGAAGGGTGATAAGGTTTTTGGGGAGCGCTCTGCTCAACTACCGAATTCTTCATCACGGACGCTACGGAAGCCGACGATCACTTTCCCAACGATGACTTCTTCCCCGACATCGACAACCTCTTCGACGGCATGGGCGACAACGTCAACGCCAACGCCAACGCCAATGCTACAACCGCTGCTCAGTACGTGTTCGTGTCTTTTCTGTTCGAGATCATGCTAGAGTTTCTTAGTCTACTATCTGTTCTCGATATGTTCTGTTCTAGTTCACATCTTCAAATGCCTTTTGCCTACCCTCCATTATTTTGCATGACTAGTCTTGTCTCTGTTATTGTGGTCATGTTCAATCTATTGTTTCTTTCATTTAAATCATTCGGTTAATTGCTCGTATTTCCAACATATTGTTCGACAACGTGACCATGCCAAGGTAATGTAACTTACATAGAAGGCCAATGATGACGCTCGGCAAGCGTTGCTGAGGCATGTCTCCAACATGTGTAAAGCTTGTGCACAATGGAAAACCAAGTCATTTTGTATGTGGTGAAATATTCTAGGTGCGGAATCTAGTAATTCGTAAGAGACGAGCGAACCACTTACTTGTCTCCAACTTGTTTAAGCTACACTTGTTTATGTGCATATGGTTGCCTGGGAAAGACCCACACAACCACACTTTGGTCGTCGTAATGGTGACAAACGAACCCCCTTCTCCGCCACCTCCACCCCGTGGTCCTCATCATCCGCCACTTGTGAGGGAGCATCCCCAACCAATGGATCATGAGGAACAACCAGTTGTCACTCATCCCCCTCGTCCTCCCCTATCCTCCTCCTACGACGGAAGCGTCCCTTGGTCTCGAGGCTCGCGATGGCAGGCACAACACTTGGGGAGCGTCGATGACGGGGAGCATGTCCGTGCGTGGACTCACCCAGTCGCTATGGCTGTTGTCACGCAATGCCGGCGTAGGCACTCGTACCGTGTGTCGCAGTCGTTGGCTAGAAGGGCAATCGTCGCCAAGGGTTGTAGAGGACAAATACGGAGTGATGTCCAAAAATGGGGTGGCAGGGAGAAGATCTTACTTGTCATAGTCGTTCCTCCCGTGGGCATCGCCTCCGAGAGGAGAAAGGAAGGGAGGGGAAAAAGGATGACAATAAAACATGGGCAAATCATCAAAGTGCCAGGAAAGATATGGCAAATCATCTAATTAGTCGGGCCCGCCGTCATCCTTTTCTCTAAGAGCATCTCCAACAGGCGCGCTATCTTAGCCGCGCGCTGGAAAAACCCGCTTTATTGCGCGCGCGGGACCGAAACGGGCGCTCCAGCAGCCGCGCTAAAATCGCGCGCGCGGTAAAGTTGGTTCAGGGCGCGGAGGAAAACGGCATCGCGCGCTGCTTATTTGGTGCGCCCGCTCGCGCGCGCTGCAAAATCTGGGCTGCTGCGGGTGGGGCCGCCGGATTGGGCGCCATGTTTTTGCGCTTCTCGTAAAGCAAAATACCACCCCAGTGCGCTAAAACGCTATTTCGACGCTGCAAAAAAAACTTTAGCGCGCCGCGCAACCGTGCGTCTGTTGGAGACGCTCTAACAAACTTCCCCTTACGTGGAGGTCATTTTAGGGAAAGACCCAAAGAAGAACAAAATATTCGGTCTGAAACCTTCTTCTTCCTCCTCTGAATGCCTCGCTCGCTCGCTCTCACCGGTATGAAGTTCTGAACCCCTCGGTGCTACAGCTGCCAAATCAAACTCGGTCCATAGCCATATAGGCGGGCTAGTGCTCCCCCCTCCTCTCTCCCCTCCCCGTCCGCCGTTGTGAGATCTGCCGACGGAATGGAGGCGGTACAAGACACCACATCCCTGCAGGCGGCGATTCGATGGCTGCTGCACACCATCCTGCCAAGCCTCCTAGTCGGCAGCAAGCTGGAGGGGTGGATTCGCCAAGCAGGGCTCGGCAGCGAGGTGGAGGGGCTCAGGGACGAGATCGACCAAGTCGACGGGGTCGTCTCCGCCGTGAACGCCAGGTCTGAGATCAGAAACAGGTCGCTGGCCAGATCCCTCGCAGCCCTCAAGGAGCTGCTCTACTACGCCGGCGACGCGGTCGACGAGCTCGACTGCTACAGGCTTCAGCAGGAGCTCCACGTCCACGGAGGTAAATGCCTGCCTGTACATCCGTCCTCCAAGCACGCGACCTGTTTGTGATAATTACCGCTTCCATTTTTTTTGGTTCGACTAATTTCGAGTCCATGTTTTCTTCTGGTGCAGGCCAATGGCACCATCCCAACCAAACTAACCAGCTGCCAAGTTCTTCAAGGTAACTAATAAATGCTTTATACCTTGCACATTTATAAGACTCTGTTTTTATACAGATGAGTAACAGCCCAACGTGATTCTAAATTTCTAATAGCCAATCCACTACACATTTTTGTCGCAGCACCGGTGACTCCACTCAAAATGCAACTGCTAATGATTCATCCAGAAGAAAGAGGAGAAGGGGCAAGGATTCAACAGATGTCACCGCAGCCAACACAGGCCCTTGGAACAAGGACCAAATTTCGAAAAAGATACAGGACATAACTGGTCAGTTGCGAGATATCCGAGGGAACGTGCGACGGGTTCTCAAGATGCTTGGGCCAGGGTCTCGTGCAGGTCCAAATCGCTGCCAGAGTACAACCACCTCAAACCCGCGCCGGGGCACATCAAGTCTTGCTCAAGGGAAAGTGTATGGGAGAGCTGAAGAGAAGAGTTACATCATAGAGTTGATAAAAGAATGCAAATCAGATGCTGGGGTAACTGTTCTGCCAATTGTAGGTGTTGCAGGAGTTGGGAAGACGACTCTGGCTCAACTTGTATACAATGATCAAGATTTGGAGAGTCAATTTGACCTCCGGATATGGATCTGGGTCTCTAGCAGCTTTGATGAAACCAGAGTCACAAGAGAGATGTTAGATTTTGTGTCCCTGGGAGCACATGAAGGGAAATGCAGGTTTCCCAAGCTTCCGGAAGTCTTGAAGGATCATGTTAAATCAAAGAGGGTTCTACTTATTTTGGATGATATTTGGGATGACATAAGTGATTTTCAATGGAACAATCTATTAGCACCGTTTAAGCCTAACAATGCAAAGGGCAGCATGATACTCGTGACAACTAGAATACCATCTGTTGCCAAAAAGAGAGGTACAACTGGACCGATTAACTTAGATGGTTTGAAAAATGATGATTTCTGGCTAATGTTTAAAGCGTGTGCATTTGGTGATGAGAACTATGAAGAGCAAGTTAGTCTTGGTGAGCTTGGACGGCAGATAGCAAAAATGTTACAGGGAAACCCATTAGCTGCAGAAACTGCAGGGACACTGTTAAGAGAGCATCTTACCATTGATCATTGGAATAATATTCTGAAGAACGAAGATTGGAAATCTCTACAACTCAGTAGTGGCATCATGTCTGCTTTGAAGCTTTGCTATGATCAGCTGCCCTACAATTTACAGCAATGCTTCTCTTATTGCTCCATATTCCCCTACAGTTATCATTTTCTTGCTGAGGAGCTGGTACGTATGTGGATTTCACAGGGATTTGTGAAGTGTAACCATTCAAGTATGACACAGGAAGAAGGGCGGCGCTATCTGTGTGACTTGGTAAACCTGGGTTTCTTCGAGCAAGTTGAAAGAAAAGAACTCCCTTCTGGCCATACTCAAACTTACTTTGCTATGTCTATTCTTATGCATGATTTGGCTAGGGTAGTTTCAAAAACTGAGTGTGCAGCTATGGATGGTCTGCAGTACAATGAAGTATTGCCAACCATACATCATTTGTCTATACTAACGGATGGTCAGACTGGGAACGTACTTGGTAGTGAGAAGTTTGAAGAAAAAATACAGAGCATATTTACATCAGTGGCAAAATTAAGGACATTGGTGTTGATTGGGCAGTATGAATCTTCTTTCTTTGAAGAAGTATTCCGAAAGGCATATAATTTGCGTGTATTGCAAATTTCTGCAACATCTGCTGATTTCCATTCATTCCGGTATAGTTTTGTGAATCTTATACATCTTCGATGTCTAAAACTCGATGGCCATGTTGAGCAGGGGGCCTCACTTCAACTTCACTTGCACGATGATTCTGCAGTTCAGGAAAATGCTACTTTGCTTGCCTTGCAGAAGGTCTGTCTAGAGAATTGCGGAGAAAAGCAAGCAATTCTATCACTGGAAAAGCTTCCATTCCTTACAACATTGAAGTTAACCAACATGTGGGGAGTAAGAGAAGTATTGGTTCCGTCATTGGAGGAACTGGTTTTAGTTAACATGCCTGAATTGGAGAGATGTTCCTGCACTTCCGTGGGGGATCTGGTCTCTAGTTTAAGGGTACTGGAGATCCGGAAGTGCGAAGCACTTAAGGTGTTTTATCTGTTCGAGAAAGCTCACAACTCGGAAACTCTGCTACAGCTGCATTCCTGCACGTCTCTGGAAGATTTGAGAATTGAAGACTGCGGATGGATCACCACAATAGAGGGCCTTCACCTCGTGAAACTCAGGCAGTTGAATGTATGCAGAAACTCAAGATTGCGTGGTATATTAGGAAAGGGCTATTACCTACTGCCTCCACTGGATTCTCTTATAATTAGTGAGTTACCTATCCTTACCACGTCAATCTGCAAGGGGCTCGCCTGTCTCCACCAACTAAAAATTCAGTTTTTGAAGTGCGAGGCCAGAACACTAACAGATGATCAAGAGCGCGCGCTTCTGCTCCACAAGTCCCTGCAAGAGCTAGTGTTTGAGGGTTGTGAGTATCTCGTGCATCTTCCTGCAGGACTGCACAGCCTTCCTGCCCTCAAGATATTGAAGATCAAAAGCTGTTCCAGCATATTAAGGCTTCTGAAGGAGGAACTCCCACCTTCGCTGGTGGAACTGGAAATCGACTATTGCAGCGTTGAGTTGGCAAAACAATGCAGATTGCTAGCAACAAGCAAGCTAAAGGTCACAATTTATGAGGACTATGACCAAGAAGATACCGTTACTTCCAGCAACTAGCGTATCCGTATCGGATACCGTATCCGATACTGATTCTTCCCGGATACGTCCCTGATACCTCTCAGGCTCTAGTAGTGCCGGTGGTGGGCTCCTTTCTCCGGTGCTCCCGCTTCCCTTCCCCCCACTATCCTGTAAAACTATCTAATGGAAGGCTGCTGATTTCCTCCTCCCTTTCTCTCTAACTTCACTTTTATGTTTGGTAAATTGCTGCTACCATTTGGCTGTTGGTTCTTCCTTTTGTTGGAATCATGGATTAGAAGATAATGGACTGCAATGACTAAATGTATGCTAAATAGCTTTATGCTTAATTGATAACATATTTTTTTATTTTAAAAAATAGTCAAACGTATCCTCGTATTGGCGCTTTTTAGAAATGACGTATTTACGTATCAGTATCGGGGCCCTGAATCGGGGCCCTGATACTGATACATGTATCCGTATCGGTGCAATCTAGACTATGACTGAAACTGGGTGGTTTGCTAGGAACAAGTTAATACCTGCACACATACCGGTGTGTTGCTTTGTAAGGTATTCTTCTGTCATTTATCAGGTTGGAATTGTAAGCAGTTGTATCATTGTATGGTATGCTCAGGCCATCCGTGTTTCAAGAAAAGAAAAGAGAAGCTAGATGTATATTCCTTCTGTTAAGATATATAACACTTGGCTCTGGACTATGCACAGATTTGATTTCACTGCAAAATCACATCATCATGCTGTCAAGTTGGTGATTACGGTGTCTCTTAATCTTAATTTTGGTCTCAACCTGTTTGGATTTCAGAAAGCAAAACCAGGAGTCATGCTGCCATGTTGTAGAAGTTACTATTTCTCTGCCATATCAACCAAAGCAGTGGATGGTAAACCTCCTTCTTTCATTGTTTCTTACTTATTTATATGATGTTGTGAGCTCAGAAAGATGATTATTTTCCATTCCCATAGATGTGTTCTGCTGATCGTTCACAAGTTGACCTGAAGAAGCCAGTCCAAAAATTCCCTTGCGACGACGCCATGCACAAATGATAGGCGTACCAGATCCATAGGCCCGGATAGATGGAATTCACATTTTGCTTCTTCAGAAATCAGGATGGACTCGCCTGTAAACAGAAACTGTTACCTCCATGTGTCATAGATTCAGGATGACCTTGTTGTTCCATCTCTGGTTGTAGTTTTCTTCTGAAGTTGATATCTTCTGGCCAAAGTTAAACCTATGGCTGTCGATTGCCTTCCTAGCCGAAGTTTGTTTCTTCTATTAAAAAAAAAAAATCAAAGGTGTGCTGCTCATCCTAGAACATGAACTGCTTTATTTTGTAAAACAGAAAACAATTCATTTTCAGAAGTCCGAATCTAAACATGGACCACTGAAAAAAGGAGCATGATGATGAAATGCAACAATATTTACCATTTAATATATAGACCAAAAAGAGTATTGATTGTTCCAGTGAAATCAAGCAATGTATATATATACACCATTTAAGCAGTATTCATCGTTTTCTGTTGTATGCCAATGACATCAAGAGAACAAATGATCCCTGCAAAAAAAAGGAGAACAAACGACTTTCTATGCAAAAATAAATAAATTTAAAGAACAAATGAGCCCCTCTGCAAAATCTAAAATTTTCTTGCATTTACAGTGCTACGTGTTCTTGCAACTGAAATTGCAGCTGTAAAAATACTCCTATGTATGCTAGAAACAATAAGAAGGCAAAAAAAAAAGAGCTTTTGAAGTGAGGAAACATTGTATCAGTGCTTGCAGAACTAATTAGCCAATGAGTTGTCAAAAGGGAAAATGTTACAGAGTGAAACTTTTCTGTACTTGGCTGGCATGGTTTATATAAAAAAGGAGGAGCAACCCAAAAGCCTGGAAATACCACATATTTAACTGTAAAAGTAGTGTGTGAAGATGTAAAGTCTCATTTGGAACAAAAGGATTTTGGATGGAAAAGAAATGAAGAGATCAATTCTGAAAGGAACGAATCGTTATCAGTGACTAGACCTATTGCAATGGGTGTCCCTTTCTCAAACTCCTGGGAGCTGAAAACTGAAACACGCCATTCGGGTCGGGTTCGGATTACGTGGGGTGAAGATGGACAGCACTGCAGCTTCCTCCTCCCTCGGGATTAGGTGATTATGACTATGTGGGTCATCGTTGACATAAGTACTGCCAAGGAGCATTCGGGTTCGGACCGGGTTCTGCGATCGGTTTGGGAGGAAAAGATGTCGTTGGCAAGAAATGGCTCCATTTGCATCCATTCGTGTGCCCAAGGTCGCCGTCACGGAGGAGATTGCTTGTCCAAGTCGCCGTCAAGGAGGAGAATACTTTTCTAAACGCGTCTTCATCCTTGCCTTTGGCTGGCAGCTTTTGGGTTCGGTTTGGAACTTCGGATCGTGTATACTAGTATCATATGATAAACAGGGTCAACTGTGATAAAAGTACATTTTAGAGAGCAGAATGTTGCATTTTGGAATGCAAATATTTGAACTACGTTTGCTTAACCATAAGATTTTGGGGGTTCAAAAACTAAGTAAGCAGCAGGTAGCAGGGCAGTGGAAGTAGTATACTAGTGTTAGGTTCTTAGCACGGCAGAGGGCGACGGCGACTACACCAATCGGGTTCATTCGGTTCGGGTTGCTTCAGCTTCCAACGAAATTTCCAACAAAATGGGCTTAAAACAAAGAGCATGTACGTGTCAACAGCTAGACATACATGAGTCAAGAATACAATCAGTCAGTGGCGGAGCTTGATGAAGATTGTTGAGGGGGCTAATCAGAGTTGAGGGGGGCGAAGAAGATAAGTCATGCATGAACTCTGAGAAATCTTTGATATTCAAGCCTAATAATTAGGTATACACTCAAGAGTTGCCATAGAGTAGGGGGGGCAATAGCCCCCTTTGGCCCCCATGAAGCTCCGCCACTGCAATCAGTTCTCTGGACTCCGGTATTTTCAATTTCCATTGAGCTGTTTGAAAACAGAGCAAACAAATGAGAATCAGAGGCAACCAACCAACGAGTAGTGATTCAATGGTGAAAGCACTACGGAGACTGGTTTTGCTAATTCCATAATCCACACACATCTTCCTTGGACAATCAAAGGATATAAGTATTTCGGGCAATAAGAACAAAAAAACGAAAACCATTCACAAGAAATAGCACAAAGAATGATTCTGGCATCATAAACATCATGCTGATTCAAGAATAATAAGAACAAAACACGAAAACCATCCAAAACCATCACAGAACTTAAAGAACCCGAGCGAAACCGATCGGGTTCGCCCCTAGACTCCCCAGTTAATTAATTAAGTATCATGCATGCACGGCTTGACCTGGTTGGTGGCTTTGTCACACATGGCATGGGGACACAACTTGTCCTTTTCGTCAATGCACCTTTCCTCCATCTGTGATGCTTGCTCCACCACTTGAATCCGAACCGAACCCAAAGACTATTATGCAGGCCTATCGGCTGGACAGAGACATACTAATTAATTATCCATAGAATGTTAAGCATACTTAGCGCTGCAGTCATCAGTCCTCGCCAGTTTGAGAAATAGAGAAAAATTTCCTGAAGGACATACTAATTATACTGTTATTTCATTCAAACTGAACATTTTCCTTGTCTTGTACTCCCTCCGTCCCTTAATATAAGACATTTTTGTTGTTCAATTAAGGGACAGAGGTAACATATGTTTTTTCGTGATAAGAAGCTTGCTTAACTTTTCTTTGTTAGTGCACATATGGGCAGTGTCACAGTGCTCTACATGCAACAAACAACAAAGAGGCATCATGGTCAATCAGCCAATGTAAAGGAGAAGAGAATATTGTCCACTTTATTTATCCCCATTTCATGTGATGAGAATTATTACAAAAAAAAGGGACAGAGGTAGTACAATAGAATTAGTGTTGAACACTCGATTGTGTTTTTTGGTAGCTCACCCCGTGTGTAATGGAAACTTAGAAAGCTCTGAAATTACTATTAGGAAAATGAGTGAGCATTTGACGGCTACTGTAGTTTGTACATTAAGGCCAAAATGCTGAGAATCAAATCCATTGGCTTGTGTATCTAGTGTGCCTTGTTTTGAGATATTACGGGAGCATAGAAACAACTTCAGTGGTGCTTTATAAGGACTAACCCGAACAGAAGAGTGGCAAACACGAACCGTACCCGAAAGGAAACCCCGTGTGGTCAATCCCTGCTCTAATTGCCCATTTTGCTGTCTAGATTAAGACAACGACATTACGCATTGACTTAACCCATGAATCCAACCCGAAACCGACCCGAACATCTCATTTCGTGACCTAAGTTATTTGTGGAGTGCTAAGCAGGAGTCTGGACAAATTAGTTTATAGAATGGAAAAAATAAAAATAAAATACTAATTACCATATGCTAAACCGGGTCAACTGTGATAGAAATACGCTTTAGAGAACAGAATGTTGCATTTTGGAATGCAAATATTTGAACTACGTTTGCTTAACCATGCTGGCTGGCCGTTAACAGAGATGTTGGGGGTTCAAAGACTAAGTAAGCAGTAGGTAGCAGGGCACTGGAAGTAGTACTAGTATTAGGTTCTCAGCACGGCAGAGCGTGACGTCGACGGCGACTACACCAATCGGGTTCATTCGGTTTGGGTTGCTTCAGCTGCCAACGAAATTTTCAACAAAACGGATTGAAAATAAAGAGCACGCACGTGTCAAGTGTCAACACACCATTGGTCAAAAAGATATCGACCGAGACTCAAAAAACAAAATCAGTCGACTGATAATTAGACATTCCCTTTATTTTAAAAGGGGAGCAAATCAAAAGAATCAAATATGTGATGTTTTCAGGCTTTTGTCCATTTCTCAAACTCTTCCACATATATGCTTTTCAGACTTTAAACCTTCGCATATTATTTTTGTTCATTTCTCAGACTCCTGGGAGCTGAAAACTGAAATGCAACATTTGGGTCGGGTTCGACCGATGATGGGCGGCGCTGCAGCTTCCTCCTCCCTTGATATTGGGTCATCACGACTACCTGGGCCACTGTTAACATAAGTACTGCCAACGAGCATTCGGGTTCGGATCGGGTTCTGCGATCGGTTTGGGAGGAAAAATTATCTTCAGCAAGAGATGGCTCCATTCGCATGCATGCGTGTGCCCAAGGTCGCTGTCAGGGAGGAGTTGTGGGATTGCATCGATGGGAATGGTTGGCTAGGCACGTTTGCTTTTGCCTTCACAGGACTGTCAACTTTCGGGTTTTCGGTTCGGTTCGGAACTTCGGATCGGATCGGGTTGCTGCAGCATTGATCATCTTGCTGGGCTCGTCACCCCTCTCTTTCTCTGCCTTCACAGAACTGCGAAACGTCCATTCAGACCGGCCATGTGCATGTGTATGAAACTATAAATAGCTCCTCAACCTGAACCTGCAAAAGCAAGCCTTCTTGCGCCATTCTCTTCTCCAAGCTCTCAAAGCCCCAACCTGAACCACTCTCTGTTGTGCCGCCTCACCACGCGCAGCTCTACGGAAAGGTCAGCCATGGACATCATCTTCACCATCTTGGCGTCCATCGCCGCAGCGTGCTCCGACAGGAAGAACCTTCCCAAGGCCCTCATCTCCGGCGGGATCTTCAAGGCCGCGGCGGCGCTCTGCCTCATCTTCTTCCAGGGGCCGGGAGGTGTGTTCCTCCACCACGGGAAGGGCGCCTACTACATCTACTACGGCATCCTTGTCACCATTGCCGTCTTCGGTCTCATGGAGGCGTCCGTGGGATGCTGGGTTTCCGGGAAACTGGATGACCGGCATGCCGCCGGGAAGGCGGTCCTCTGCGTGTCCTTCCTTCCTTTGATCTGCGTGGCAGCGTTCGGGGGCTTTGTCGTCCTGAGGAAGGTGAACTAGCTAGCTAGTTAGCTGAGCCGGCTGTGCCATCCGAGTACATCCTGTATATGAGTGCCACATATATTTAAAAGATGGCTCACGGCCTCTGGTGGGCTGTCAGACTTGCACAGTTGGTGCAAGAATAATCAGTGCCGTGTTGTTGTATGGGATATTCCATTTTATCACATTTGTACTATATATGCTCTGTATGTGAACTTTGGGCTATCACCAGTTGCTCAAATAATCTGCAAAGAAATAAATAGCACAAGAACGATTCAGGCATCACAAACATCATCATGATTCAAGAATAATAAGAGCAAAACACGAAAACGATTCAGAAACTATAACAAAACTTCAAACCCGAGCGGAAACCGACCGGGTTCACTCAAGGCTTGACCTTTTGTTGGTGGCTTTGTCACACATGGCATGGGGACACAGCTTGTCCTTTTCGTTAATGCACCTTCTCCTCTATCTGTGATGCCCCACTACTTGAATCCGAACCGAACCCGAAGAATACTACGCAGGCCCATCGGTTGGACAGACTGAAAACCATGTCAAATGCTGTCACTGATGACTCTAGTGCTAATTCTCCTTAGAAATCTAATGATACTTAGAGATGCCGCAGCGGCTCCCTGCTCCGCGAGATGGCGAGAGAAGAGATGCTGCCGGGCGGCGCTGCTACATGCTTGTGCGGGAGACTTGGAGAGGATGCGCTGCTACACAGCTACTGATTTGGATAATCGGATCAATCGGGTCCTGGTTAGTGGACTGCAAGTGGGCTGAGCTCTAAAGCTTTATAGGTAGAAAAAAAACTGCGAAAATCCTGGGCGGGCCACAGCCCAGTCTGGCCCCAACAAAGCTCCGCCCCTGCTGCAATCAGTCGTTATCAGTTTCAAAAATGCCCTTTCATCATAGTGTTATTTCCTTTAAACTGAAACCATTTTTCTATCTTGTACAGACTCCATATGTAAGGGGAACCAAGAAACGAAAAACTGAAATTACTGGTATTAGGAAAATGAACGCGCATTTGACGGCTACTTAGGTTTATGCATTAAGCCCAAAAATGCTGAGAAGCAAACCCGTTGATTGCGTATCTATGGTGCCCTATATACGGCTTTGTTTGAGGTACTATTGAGCTTGGATACTAACTGCTGGCTGTGATAGGTGCGGGACCGATAAACAACTTCACAGGTGCTTTAACAGACCAACCCGAACAGAACAGTGGCAACACGAACCGAACTCGAATGGGAACCCCGCGTGGTCAAATCCTGGCTTTAATTGCCCATTTTGCTGTTTAGATTAAGACGGCGACATGACGCATTGACTTAACCCATGAATCCGAACCGAAACCGACCCGAACATCTTGTTTCTTGACGTAAGTTATTTCTGAAATGCTAAGCAGGCGCGTGGGCAAATTAGTCTCTAGAATGGGAAAAATCTAATCCTGTTTACCGGTGTGATAAACAGGCAGGGTCAAATGTGAGACGTAACACAAAAATGTGAATTATGTGATAGCAGTACATTTTAGAGAACAGGCCAATGTTGCATTTTGGAGTGATAATATTTTGAACTACTCTTTCTTAACGAGACTGGCTGGCCGGCCGGTAACAGAGATGTTGGGGGTTGAAGGACTAAGTAAACAGCAGCTAGCAGGGCTGCGGAAGTAGTATGAGATTCTCAGCATGGCAGAGGGGGACGGCGACAGCGACTTCGATATATCGGGTTTGTTCGGTTCGGGTTGCTTCAGCTGCCAACGAAATTCTGCGGCACCTTCCAGCGTGGCAATCAACCTCCAAAGTGAGTTACTCTGTTATGTTTTGTCTGAATCTGCGACTCTAGTTCTTCAGACTAGCAGAGCCTGTCAATGCTAAAGGCTGTATTCATGGCCATGTTCGCTGTTGCACGTCGATGACATCTAGAGAACAAAAGACCTTCTGCGCTCAGTTATATAATGGAGCTCCTCCACAATCTCTGTAAAATTTTCTTGAATTTACAGGGCTATGTCTTATGTGTTACTTGCATTTGCAACTAAAACTGCTGCTGTAAAAAATATTCGTATGTATGCCAGAAACAACCAAAAGCAAAACAAAATAAAAATGAAGTGAGGAAATATTGTAACAGTGCTTGCATAATAAATTAACCAATGACTTGTACAAAAAATGTTACGGAGTGATACTTTTCTTTGCCCTAGGCTAGCATGATTCTTTAAAAAGGAGAGCAACCCAAAGCCTGAAAATATCACATATTGAGTTGAAGAAGTAGTGTCTGAAGATGTGAAGTCTCCTTCGGAACGGAATGTTTTTGGATGGTGGGGAAATGGAGAAATCAATTCTGGAAGGAATGCGTCGTTATCATTGACTATGAGTGTCCATTTCTGAAACTCTGGAACTGAAATGCAACGTTCGGGTTCGGATTATGTTTGCCGAAGATGGGAGGCATTGAAGCTTCTTCCTCCCTTGGGATTGGATGACTACGACTACGTGGGCCACCGTTGACATAACCGCAAACATTCAGGTTCGGACCGGTTCTGGGATCGGTTTGGAAGCAAAGATGTGTTTAGCAAGAGATGGCTCCATTCACATCCATGCGTGTGTCCAAGGTCACCATCACGGACAAGAATGCTTGTCTAAACGCGTCTTCATCCTTGCCTTTGGCTGCCAGCTTTCGGTTTCGGTTCGGAACTTCGGATCGGATCGGGTTGCTGCAGGATTGACCGTGTTGCTCGTGGGTCGTCACCCCACTTTCACAGCACTGCCAACGTGCGCCCAGACTGTATAAATAGCCCCTCAGGATGCTGTTGCAAAAGCAAGGCTTCTTACACCATTCTCCAAGCTCAAAACACCCCAAACAAAGCCAGCTTCTCTGAAGCTACACCACGCGCATCACTTCAAAGAGGCCATGCAGTGGCCAAGCTCTTTGCTAAGATGATGGCGACTCGCCTTTCCGTCCACATGAATGACCTTGTCTCGCCTGCCCAAAGTGCCTTTATCAAGAAGCGAAGTATTCATGACAACTTCATTTACGTTCGCAACCTCGCCAGAAGGATACACCGGAGCAAAACTCCCATGTTGCTATTCAAGCTTGACATCAAGAAGGCCTTTGACTCGGTTCGGTGGGACTACTTGATGGATCTCCTGCAGCACCTCGGCTTCCCCGCACGCTTCCGAGGTTGGGTCTCGGCGCTCCTCACCTCGGCCTCCTCGCGAGTGTTGCTTAATGGCACGATTGGAGACCCTATTCGGCATGGGAAGGGACTGCGGCAGGGAGACCCACTACCGGAATAAGGGCAGTTGCCGACGGCACTTTCTATGCCGACGGCATTTTGTCGGGGCCGTCGGCATAAGAAGACGTATGCCGACGGCCTGTGGAAAGCCGTCGACATAGAAAAGCCGCTGGCACAGCCAGATATATGCCGACGGCAACCGTAGGCATACAAAGGCCGTCGGCATATACCGGACTGTGTCGACGGCGGCCGTCGGTATAGCGCAGCCGTCGGCATATAAGCGGCCCAGGCGACCCCACCTGCGACGGCCAGCTGACGCCGTCGGAGGTATGCCGACGGCACTGACGGAGGCCGTCGGCATAGTTCGAGCTGCCACGTGGGAGAGCTATGCCGACGGCATAACCGTCGGCATATCTTTGCACCTATGCCGACGGCTTTGCCGTAGGCATAGCCTTCGGCCAGGAACCACCAGGAACTGCCACGTGGCAGTACTACTGAATCTGACTTATCTAATTTATTTTCATTTTTAGGTTGAAATCAGACTTATCTAAACTTAAACATACACAAATTATATATCGATTTGGGGTAGAACTTTCCATAAATTATAAATATCCAGTTTGTTTTTCTTTTTTTGTATGTTATAACTGTGACCTCATGTACTTTTGCATATAGGTCCTTATACTTTGTTAAAATCATAAGTAATTGATTCTTGCATCGATTTGACAAATTTAATATGGTTTGTTATCAAAATCTTGTAAAGATTCTGTTGCTATACTATGTTTTCAAATTTGAACAAACTTAAATCATGTTTGCTTCAGATTTACAGAAAACACCCTTTTGTTTTGACTATTTGTATATTTTTCATTCCTTGGCCAAACGAGACATATTTTATATGTACATCCATCAGATTGTTTCTACGAGTGCGGTGGCGGGTGCAAACACCTGGCACGCGGCTCCGGAGTGTGACCCCCTTCATGGACGGCGCTGCCGCCGGCGCTTGGAGGGGGGAAACGGCCGCGTCGGGCCGACACAGAGGGGATCCTGTGGTGGGTTGGGCCCGGATCTTGTTCCGGAGTGTTCCCATAGGCTGACCTATCACAACCAGGTGGAGAAGTCTATTGGTCAAACCCCGTCCGGCGAAAGTCAAAGGCGTAGATCTATGGGTCAACTGGTCCAGGGTTAGGCCTGCCGGGGGCCTTGGGGGGGGGGGGGGGGGGTAGCAATGCCACCAGAGCATCGCGACGGGTCCTCACACGTGTCTTAACATGCGGTGGCATGTCTGAAGAGTCAAGACGCGTCTCCGGGGTGTGGCCCCCCTCATGGACGGCGATGACACCGGAGTGACGTCCTGCGGTTTTGGTGCTGCGTGAATATTCCTGAACACCCGGAGGGTGATAAAATCATGAGTTTTTTACACGGTACAGACACATGTGATATAGGATGTGTAGTCATTTTTCATAATTTTTTGAGATGCAGAAGTAAGTGGAAAAATTCCTCTTTTCGGATTGTTCCTCGCATGTCTACGGGGGTGGTCGGGGGCCTTCGTGGGGTAGCTATGCCACAAAATCTTGCGCTGGGCCCTCATACATCTCTGGAAGTGTGGTGGCGGGTGCAAACACCCGGCACGCGGCTCCGGAGTGTGACCCCCTTCATGGACGGCGCTGCCGTCGGCGCTTGGAGGGGGGAAGCGGCCGCGTCGGGCCGACACGGAGGGGATCCTGTGGTGGGTTGGGCCCGGACCTTGTTCCGGAGTGTTCCCATGGGCTGACCTATCACAACCAGGTGGAGAAGTCTATTGGTCAAACCCCGTTCGGCGAAAGTCAAAGGCGTAGATCTACGGGTCAACTGGTCCAGGGTTAGGCCTGCCGGGGGCCTTGGGGGGGTAGCAATGCCACCAGAGCATCGCGACGGGTCCTCACACGTGTCTTAACATGCGGTGGCATGTCTGAAGAGTCAAGATGCGTCTCCGGGGTGTGGTCCCCCTCACGGACGGCGATGACACCGGAGTGACGTCCTGCGGTTTTGGTGCTGCATGAATATTCCTGAACACCCGGAGGGTGATAAAATCATGAGTTTTTTACACGGTGCAGACACATGTGATATAGGATGTGTAGTCATTTTTCATAATTTTTTGAGATGCAGAAGTAAGTGGAAAAATTCCTCTTTCCGGATTGTTCCTCGCATGTCTACGGGGGTGGTCGGGGGCCTTCGTGGGGTAGCTATGCCACAGAATCTTGCGTTGGGCCCTCATACATGTCTGGAAGTGCGGTGGCGGGTGCAAACACCCGGCACGCAGCTCTGGAGTGTGACCCCCTTCACGGACGGCGCTGCCGCCGGCGCTTGGAGGGGGGAAACGGCCGCGTCGGGCCGACACGGAGGGGATCCTGTGGTGGGTTGGGCCAGGACCTTGTTCCGGAGTGTTCCCATGGGTTGACCTATCACAACCAGGTGGAGAAGTCTATTGGTCAAACCCCGTCCGGCGAAAGTCAAAGGCGTAGATCTACGGGTCAACTGGTCCAGGGTTAGGCCTGCCGGGGGCCTTGGGGGGGGGGGGGTAGCAATGCCACCAGAGCATCGCGACGGGTCCTCACACGTGTTTTAACATGCGGTGGCATGTCTGAAGAGTCAAGACGCATCTCCGGGGTGTGGTCCCCCTCACGGACGGTGATGACACCGGAGTGACGTCCTGCGGTTTTGGTACGTGAATATTCCTGAACACCCGGAGGGTGATAAAATCATGAGTTTTTTACACGGTGCAGACACATGTGATATAGGATGTGTAGTCATTTTTCATAATTTTTTGAGATGCAGAAGTAAGTGGAAAAATTCCTCTTTCCGGATTGTTCCTCGCATGTCTACGGGTGTGGTCGGGGGCCTTCGTGGGGTAGCTATGCCACAGAATCTTGCGCTGGGCCCTCATACATGTCTAGAAGTGTGGTGGCGGGTGCAAACACCCGGCATGCGGCTCCGGAGTGTGACCCCCTTCACGGACGGTGCTGCCGCCGGCGCTTGGAGGGGGGAAACGGCCGCGTCGGGCAGACACGGAGGGGATCCTGTGGTGGGTTGTGCCCGGACCTTGTTCCGGAGTGTACCTATGGGCTGGCCTATCACAGCCAGGTGGAGATGTCCATCGGTCAAACCCCGTCCGGCGAAAGTCAAAGGCCTAGATCCGCCGGTCAACAGTGCCAGGGTTAGACGGGACGGGGTACTTGGGGGGGGGGGTAGCTATGCCGCCAGGTCTTGCGTTGGGCCCTCTTACACGTCTCGAAGTGTGGTGGCAGGTGCAAGCACCCGGCACGCGGCTCCGTAGTGTGACCCCCCTCACGGACGTCGCTGCCGCCGTCGCACGGAGGGGGCAAACGACCATGTCGGGCAGACACGGAGCGGAGGAAATCTTGCGGTGGGTTGTGCCCGGACGTGGCCGTTTCCCCCCTCCGTGCGATAATACACATTTAAATTAATCAAATTTTAATTTAGGAAAAAAAATAAAAATAAAAATAAAAAATAAAAAAAATAATACATAGCTATGCCGACGGCATGCCCCGGATGCCATGGATCGATGACGTGGCACGGCTCGAGCTATGCCGACGGCTAAGCCGTCGGCATATCCCCCCTTATCCACTCGCGGTGCTCTCCCTACCGCTCATTCCCCTCTCCCCATCCCCATCGACCCACGCCGCCGCCACCCTCTCGATCCGCCACCGGGTCGCGCCGCCGCCGCCGCCACCCTTTCCGCCACACCGCCGCCGGAGCTCTTCCCGCTCCCCGCCTGCCGGCCGTCCTCCGCCCTACCACCTCGCGGGCCCGCGTCGGCGCCGCCCCGACCCCGCGCCCTCCCTCTGCTGCTCGGGCCTCGGCCAAACCGCCGTCGCCGTGCCGCCCCGGCCCTGCGCCCTCCCTCTGCTGCTCGGGCCTCGGCCGAACCGCCGTCGCCGTGCCGGCCCGCGTCGGCGCCGCCCCGACCCCGCGCCCTTCCTCTGCTGCTCGGGCCTCGGTCGAACCCCCGTCCGCCCTGCCCGCGTCGGCGCCGCCCCCTCTCCCTCTCCTGCTCGCCCGCACCGGTGAGCTTTCTCTTTTTGTTAATTTTTTTCATTTTTTTGCTACTGTGGATGGATGGCTTCTAGCAGTGGCATCAGTGGCAATTAACAAAAAAGCTTGAGATTTGTTTAAAAAACAGAGGAGAAATTACATTGGTGGCTTGGTCTCTTGTAGATGCCTGGATGGATGGCTTCTAGGCGTTCTGCCATCACACCACATAATTAGAAAAGAAATAAATATAATTGCATGATAATGGATAAACTGAGGTGCATGGAGATTGAGTAATGAAAGTATAGCTCACAACATCTGAAATTAGCGCCATAGATAAGACTAACCAGATTCAGCGATAGACGAAGGTTGTAGAATATTCAGAGAGATCAGCTAATGTATGTAACGCATAGAAAGGTTGCAGGGTTTCAATATATATGCCAAATGAATTAGGCTGTCTGAACTAACCCAGATTTTCCTAGTTCCTATCAAGTAAATTTTAAATCATAGCATGACGAGAATCAACTAGCCTTCTGGAAATGAAATTCAGATGTACAACCAATAGTTCTTCCACTAAAAGAACTCCTTTGTATTGAGAAAATATGAAACTGGTCCCCTGTTACCCAAAACAGATTTTTCAATGAGGTAATTCCAAGAAGAGCAGGATATTGCTGCTGCTCTGCTCTGCTCTGGTACAACACAATTAATTCCAAGAAGCGAGGCACTGAAAAGTAAAGTAATCGGCACGAACATGATGTGCTCCAAAATTGGGATATGATGAGTGGTTACTTCATCATGATCATCTTGCTAAAAAAAATTGAAGAACAAAATTTCACACTTGACAGAGAAATTAGGATTTGAAGTATCATGATGATCTAAAATCTTCACTAGATGTCATTAGCACTATGTTTTTTTTCATAGTTTGAAGTGTCTATGCTTTTATGTGATGCGATGACCTAATTTTTTTTCACTCGGTGGAACTTACAGGATTTGTGGTGTTGCATCTCCGTGGAGTGATCGTCGATGTTGGAGCTGTTGGTCCATGATCGTCCCTCCGCTCATCGACTACATCCTCTACATCTGAGGGTGAGCTACAATTCCATCTCCTCCTCCGCTTTTTTTTCATGTCACTAGATTTCACTTTCATGTCAAGTCGCGTAACCTAGGCGTCTCCCGTCCGAAAGGGTTGCATCGATAAATATGCATTCAATTGCATATTTATCACCGTAACTCATTCGGATTGTCCAGCGTTTTCCACGGACAACCCGAGGATGTGTAGATTGGGTACGTTCTCCATGCTCTACCCCATTCCGAGACAAAATTTTGGCAGCGCCTCCCCGTTGTTCTCCGGATGCACATTCTCTCGGGTTTTTGCCGAGACGTGTATCTGGAGAACAGCGGGGAGGTGCTGCCGAAATTTTGTCTCGGAATGGGGTAGAGCAAGGAGAACGTACTCAATCTACACATCCTCGGGTGGGATTAGGACCCATCTTTACCTATTAGAGATGTAGGTGGATTCAATATCGTTTCTCGTCAACCCGGTAGAAAATAAAACATTGATGTGATTAATTTAAATGAATCCTTAATTTTGGTGTGTGCCTCCCAATAAAGTAGAGATGGCAGATAATCAATGGATGTACAGTGGTTTTTTCGGTCGGAATCAAGTAACAACAGAGTGGGCCGAGAGAACCGATGTGTTTTTGAAGGAGATATTCCGTCGTCCAATGAGAATGGTGCCAGAATGCCCCTGTGCCAAATGTAAGAGACGTATCCGTAGAGATCAGGAGGAGATGACTTTGCACCTTCGCACGAATGGATTTATGCCAAACTTTAACATGCCGATAAACTTTGCCCAGCGGGACCGTGGTAGAGAGGAGGTGATACGACAACGCATTGCTGGTCATGAGGACGATGGGGTTAGAGACATGCTAGATGATGTCTGTGCTGCACAGACGGCAGCTGCGACACTTTCAGCGAATGAACCGGAGGAGCCGGAGGAAAACGCAAAGGCCTTCCTGGATATCTTGGCCTCGTCAAAGAAACCTCTTCATGAGGGTGCCAAGCTCTCTCAGCTGGATGCCATCTCGCAACTGATGGCAGTCAAGGCGGAGTACGGCTGTACCCGAGGTTGCTTCGAAGCATTTCTGGGAGTATGGGCTAACAGCCTCCCTGAGGGCCATGAACTGCCGAAAAGCATGTATGCTATGAAGAAAATCATGAAGGCGCTCTCTATGGATTATGAGAAAATACATGTTTGTCCAAAGAATTGCCTTTTGTTTAGGCACGAGTATGCGAATGGCAACTACTATAGGAAGTGCGGTTCCTCACGGTATATTGAGGTGCTCGATGAGCAGGGTGAGAAGAAGCAGCTAGCCATCCCTGCAAAGGTTCTTCGGTATCTCCATTTCATAGAAAGACTGCAGCGCCTTTTCATCACCGAGGAGTCTGCCAAAATGATGAAGTGGCACAAGGAAGGGAAAAGGTACCATGTAGATAAAATCGTACATCCATCAGAAGGTGAAGCATGGAAGTCATTCGACACAGAATACCCTGAGGAAGCAGCCGAGGCTGGGAATGTCAGAATTGCTATATCAGGTGATGGGTTCAATCCATATGGTATGTCGTCTAATCCATACAACTGCTGGCCCATGTTTGTTATTCCGCTAAATTTCCCTCCCGGCGCCATAATGCAACGCAAGACCATGTTCCTGTCGCTGATAATTCCGGGGCCTGAATATCCGGGGAAGAATTTGAGTGTGTTTATGCAGCCGTTGGTGGATGATTTGCACCATTCTTGGTACTTCCCGAGGTTGACATACGATCGACATCTGCAGAAAAATTTCTTGATGAAAGTTTGGCTGCAGTATTGAATGCATGATTTTCCCGGCTATGCCCTATTCTGCGGATGGTGTACAAGTGGGAAGATGCCATGCCCAGTGTGCATGCAGGCCTTGCATTTCATTTGGCTGAAGAAGGGTGGCAAGTATGTTGCCTTTGACCTGCATCGACAGTTCCTCCCTCCAGACCATCCTGATAAGGAAGACAAGAAGAACTTCACGAAAGGCCTAGTTGTCCATGAAGTAAACGAGATTCCAACGTTTTCGGGTGCGGATGTGCTTGCTCAGCTGAAAGCTCTTGAGCCCGCCGGCGAAGGGAAAGGCAAAGGCAAAGCCAAAGCCAAAGCCAAAGGCACAGGCGAAGGCGAGGGCGAGGGGAAAGGGAAAGGCAAAGGAAAAGCCAAAGGTTTTGAAGGATATGGTGAGACGCACAACTGGACTCACATTACCCCCTTCACGCAGCTTCCCTATTTCAAGGACCTCAAACTTCCATATAACATCGATGTGATGCACACCGAAAAGAATGTCGCAGAGGCCCTTTTTCGCACGATCCTCAACATTCCTGATAAGACAAAGGATAACGTTAATGCTAGAGTCGATCAACAGAATATTTGTGATAGGCCACGTCTGAACATGCGGCCTCCCACAGGCGGTCGAAAATCTTGGTTCAAGCCAGATGCTGACTTCGTCCTTAAAAAGGATGATAAGATGGAGGCATTCAAGTGGCTGAAACACGTCGTGAAGTTCACTGATGGTTATGCATCGAATATAAGTAAGGGAGTCAATCTTTTAACGGGCAAAGTCACCGGGCTCAAGAGTCATGACTATCATGTATGTATTGAGCGGATTATGCCGGTGATGGTTTGAGGCTATGTCCCCGAGCGTGTCTGGCGTGTGCTTGCGGAGCTACGCCATTTCTTCCGCACGCTTTGTGCTAAAGAAGTATGTCCCAAGATGATAAAAGAATTGCATAAGAAGGCACCGGAGTTGATATGCAAGCTAGAGAAGATCTTTCCGCCAGGCTTCTTTACTCCGATGACACATCTCATTTTGCACCTCGCGAACGAGGTATTGTTGGGGGGCCCTATGCAGAATCGTTGGCAGTACGGCCCTGAGAGACAGAACAAGCATCTTCGACACAAATGTGGAAACAAAGGTAAGATTGAAGCTTCCATAGCTGAGGCAGTTATCCTAGAGGAGGTGGCAGATCTCAGGACAGCGTACTATCCAGACCACGTTCCCACTCTGCATAATAAGGTGCCTCGATACAATACAGAAGAGTCCAAGTATAAACCCAAGCTCCCTCTATTCAGCGGGCAAGGTGGCAGGGCTGGATGCTCGAAACCTTATATCATGCCACGGCACGAGTGGGAGGACGTCATGTTCTATGTCTTGCACAACATCAAGGAAGTTGAGGATGAGTGGATGAGGTAATACCGTTGCACCATTCTTTTAGTCAATTCATTATGTTCACTTTGCCTCGATCTAATACCGCTTTTCTTCTTTTAGTCGATTCGTTGATGAAGAGTGGACGGGAATGATGCCTCCTACTGAAGCGGAGGCACTTACTCTTCTTCGAAAGGGTGCCGATGGAAGGAAAAATTTTGTTGCTTGGTTCATGGAGAAAGTAAACTTTCACACTTCCCTATTACCTAGTGCACCCAACATTTATTAGTTGTCGGAACTAATGCACCCTACAATTTCAATTAAACTTGTAGGGAAAAGATCCGAACACATCAATGGATGAAGAATTGAGATGGGTTTCCATGGGTTTTAATAGTCGGGTCATGACATGCGAAAAGTATGACGTGAATGGTTATCGCTTCCATACAGAGGAGCACCAGAACAGTCGGCCTAATCCCAAAACTATAAATACTAGAGTCTTCACCGAAGGAGATAATAAAGTAGAGTACTATGGAAGGGTAGGAAAAATATACGAGCTTACATTCAACCGTGGGCGCGAAACCCTAAGTCTCGTTGTGTTCAAATGCCGATGGTTCGACCCCAATAAGGGTCTGAGACATACGCCTTCCGTTGGTTTAGTCGAAGTTAAACCATCAACCGTCTATGCCGGAGCTGATCTCTTTATTGTGGCTACCCAGGCCACACAAGTTTATTATCTGCCCTACCCATGCCAGAAAGAGTATCTAAAGGGTTGGGAAGTTGTGTTCAAGGTGTCGCCACATGGTAAGCTACCAGACCCGAACGATGATGATTACTACAACATAAACCCCATGACATACGAGGGAGTGTTCTTTCAAGAGCAACATGATGATGTGGTCCGAAACAAGGACGATGATGACTTGGGTTATGTTGATGTGGACCCAAACGATGACGATGCACGGAATGAAGGTGAGGCAATTGTGAATCAAAGAGACATAATTATGCTTGAGAAGTTAAATGAAGACGCTGACGACGAGGAAGAGCCTCCACCTCCGTCAGACAACGAAGACGATATGCGTGATAGTGATGATGAGACCGGTCGACAAATAGATTACAATAGTGATGATTCATATGGGTTCTAGGAAATGTAAGTTTTTTGTATGGTTTATTAATATGCTTCCTTCCTTTGCCAAAAAAGATATATATATATATATATATATATATATATATATATATATATATATATATATATAGCATGCTTATACATTGCATATTTTGTTAATGTTCTTTTCTGTATGCTTAATGTGCTTTTTTGTTATTTATGTGCTTTTTTGTATGCTTATTTATTTGTTATCCTTACTAAGTGTTTATTCTCTTCTCAATGCAGGTTTGCTAATCATGGGCAAGTCCAGCGGCGCGGGTTTCCTAAGCAAATTAAAAGGAGGTCTTAGTCGGAGTGGATGACCCCGTCAGCCTCCCCCCCCCCCCGGCTACTTGAGGATGACACCTCACAGGGAGGTCGAGGGGTCGGGGGAAGAGCCCCTAGAGGAGGAAGGGGTGGTGGGAGAGCCCCTAAAGGAGGAGGGGGTGGGTCGAGATGCGGTCGGGTCAAGAAACTGCGGTCCGTGTCTGACATAGGGGGGTCGTCTTCGACGCCCTCCTATACTGAGGCACCCTCTGAGTCTGAGGAGGAGGAGGTTCTCGAGGAGGAGGAGGAGGAGGAGGAGGTCAAGGAGTTCATTCAGGAGGAGGGTGAGGAGGAGGGTTGTGGAGGGGAGGGTGGTGGAGGGAAGGGTTCTGGAGGGGAGGGTGGTGGCGAGGTGTGGGGTAACTTGCCGCCGGGTGATCCGAAGGGGTGGCTGCGTGGTGTTGCAGAACTACCTACACCTCCTGCTACCGAGGAGAAGAAGTGGCTCATTGAACCCGCGGGGACAGAGTAAGTGCCTCTCAATCATAGTTTGAACACATACTAACATTTTCATTGTACACATGCTAATTTTTTTTGTTTCTTTTGCAGCAATTGGAAAGTTCTTGGAGAGGGCCGTAAACCGAACGGCATTATCACTATCCTGTTGAAGGATTTTTGGCCGGGCCTATTCTGCCCGCGGCCAGACAGGGACCCAGAGCTGCGGGTTTTGGCCACGAGCTGGGACCACTACGAGGCTGCTAGCCTCGCGGAGTACGGGACGGCCGCTAAGGCCGTGATCAATAAATTTTGGGTAACTTCTCTTCAGAATCACTTGTCTTGAGTTTCGTTCATAGTTTATCATCGAGTCACTTAACTCATGCCTTGTTTCATTCTGGTTTTATGCATGATTGTAGCAATTCTATAAGGTTCTTGAGGAGCACAAGGCCAGAGCCGATGTGGTCTTGGTGGCGGCTACGAGGAAGAAAACTCGCCAGATTCAGTACGAGGTGTGCTGGGTTGCCATCTCGCACTACTACCACAACTACCTTGGTCAAAAGATGACCAAGAAAGAAGCGCAGAAGCAGCGGCTTACCTTGAGCAGGGAGCAGTACATGATGGTAAGTATTACAGACTTTTCATTCCAACGTATAAACAGTCAATTTCATTGTTTCGTGATGACATGTCATGCTTCCATTATTTAGGTTATTCCTACTTGGTGCTACGGAAAGGATGACGGATGGGCGAGTTTGGTGGATAGGTGGCTCGGTGAGGATGCAGAGTTTGCTGCCAAGAGCACAAAGAACCGGGCTAATCGTGGAACCGACGGAACACACGGCCAAGGAAACAGGAACCACTGGGGCTACAAGGCCATCCAGGTTTACCAGGATACATTCTTTTTTTTCTTTTTACCGTCATGTTCTTATGTATGGCTAACTTCTGTTTGACATTGCAGGAGGGCAATTTGAAGAAGCCGCTCTCAGACATGGAGTCGTGGAAGCTGGCCCGTGCGCGGAGTAAGCGCAAGGACGGCGAGAGCGAGTATTACGGCAATACCGAGAAGAACCTAGAGTCCTACTCGGAGTCGTTTACCAGGTTAAATCCTGGTTCGGATGTTGCTGACCCCATCCTGTCTCAGACCGACGAGACGGCGGTGGTGGCCATCCAGCCGAAGTATCATGGCCGCTACCCGTGCCTCGATGGCGTGATCACTCCTTCTGTCTCCTACACACGGCTCCGAGCTACCAACCCGAACCCGAGCGGCAGTACGGGTCGTTCGCATCCTAGCTTAGCCAGCCAGCATGCTGTAAGTATTTCCCCCCTTATCTTCTTTTTTTCTCACTTTCTCACTTTATTTTCAGCATTGCCCACTTACAAACAACCTAAATTTTGTAGGCATATAAGGCCTTTGCCGGAGTACTTGCAACGAGTAAAGGCAAACGAGGATTACAACCGTCTGATGATGGCAGTTAGTTTTGCCCACTTAGAACCAAGCTAAATTTTGCACTTTCATTTCTTCTGACCTTCGTGTTTGCTTGGTTAACTAACAACCAGGCTATGTGGTCGTCTATGCAAAACCGCACGGATCCACCACCAATGGGACCCGCACCACCACCTTCTGGAGAACCCCCACACGTGCCCACGTTCGATGAATGGGTGGCACTAGGCAGTGGGACTCCGGTACTAACTATTCACCAACTAGTTCTCGTTGATTCAACACTATCCTATTTACCCTTACAATCTCTTTTCAAATATGTAGGGAACCGGTGGATCATTTCGTGGCTCGACTCCTGGTTCAGAGAGCCCAGTCACTCCGGTCTGGCTAGGTGGTGCTGGTCTTGGCGGTGCTGGCGGCGATGATCCTAATCTTCGCTAGATGATGATGTTTTCCATGTTCTGCTATGCTTTCATGTTCCATACTTCCATACTTCTTCCTAGTGTTCTTTAGATGACGATGATGATGTCCATGTCTCGTACTTATGTTTATGAAGTTTCGACGATGATGATGTTGATGATCTTGAGATGATGATGTTGATGATCTTGAGATGATGATGTTGATGATCTTGAGATGATGATGATCTTTCATGTTGAGATGATGATGATGTTGATGCTTCCTGTGATTTTGAATGCAAAATGCAAATTTGTGCTGTCAATTTGAATTGGAAATGCAAAAACAGAGCAGTTCTAAAAAAACAGAGAAAAACTATGCCGACGGCCTTGCCGTCGGCATAGCCACGCCCAGGAGGTCCCAGCGGGCGCCAATTGACAGACATACGCCGACGGCCTGGCCGTCGGCGTATGCCCCTGCCAGAAGCTCCCAGCGATTGCCGCGTGGCACGTATATGCCGACGGCCAGGCCGTCGGTATAGATATGAATCTATGCCGACGGCTAGGCCGTCGGCATATAGCACTGAGAGACGCTTGAGTATGGCGACACGTGGCGCCTCTAAGCCGACGGCCGGGCCGTCGGCATAGATATCCATCTATGCCAACGGCCCAGCCGCCGGCTTATAGGCGCCACGTGTTCTCTTCTTATTGGTTCCGCCTGGTCACGGCGCCGTCAGTGGACGTCCGGCGGATTTTTTTTGCCGACGGGGATTATATGCCGACGGCCGTACGGATGTCGTCGGCATATACGTCTATGCCGACGGTCTGACAAGACTACGCCGTCGAGATCGACGCCGACGGGGATATGCCGACGGCAGCCGTCGGCATAGACCTATGCCGACGGTAAACGGCCTATGCCGACGGCAAAAGGCCGTCGGCATAGTGGTTAATTCCGGTAGTGACCCGATGTCTCCTTTGCTTTTTGTGCTCGCCATCGACCCCCTGCACCACATCCTCAATAAGGCCACAGCCCAAGGCAAACTCCAACCGATCCGGAGAAACTCTACAACTCTCCGTGCCTCCCTATATGCCGATGATGCCGCTGTTTTCGTGAAGCCGATCAAGGAAGATGTCTCCTTTTTTGCCTCCATCCTGGATGCTTTTGGGGAAGTCACAGGCCTGGTCACTAACTGCAACAAGAGCATGGTGGCTCCAATTCGGTGTGCAGGCCTTGATCTCCAGGACATCCTCCATCACTTCCCGGCCAAGATTACGCAATTCCCCATGACGTATTTGGGGCTGCCGCTTTCGGTCTCCAGGCTTAAAGCTGTGCACTTCCTTCCGCTGGAGGATAAAGTTGCTCGCAAGCTCGCCCCTTGGATTGGTCAGCTCATGGCCGCGCCTGGTAGGGCTGTCCTGGTTAAGGCGGTCCTCACCGCCCTTGCCATCTACACCATCACTTCTATTGTCTTGCCGGCAGAGGTGCTGAAGCGGATCGACGCTTTGAGACGCGCGTTTCTTTGGGCAGGTTGCGACAAGGTTACTGGAGGCAAATGTAAGATCAATTGGGAGTGGGTTTGTCGACCAAAAGTCATGGGCGGGCTTGGGATCTTGAATCTGGACAAATTTGCCTCCGCCCTTCGTCTGAGGTGGCTTTGGTACGAGTGGGAGGAGCCGGCAAAACCGTGGCTTGGGCTGGGCACCCCTTGCGACGATGCTGACAGGGACCTTTTTGCAGCGGCCACGAAGGTCACGGTTGGAAATGGCTCTAAGGCCCTCTTTTGGATGTCATCCTGGCTTAACGGTATAAGGCCAATGGATATTGCGCCTAAAATCTTTGACATCTCAAAAAAGAAAGGTTGTACTGTGAGAAAGGCTTTTATCGATGACCATTGGATCTCCCAAATTGACATGACAAAGTGCATTACCGCTGACCACATTCAGGAGTTTGTCACCCTATGGGAGAAGTTGGATGGGATTATCCTCGACCATGACATGCAAGACACAATTACTTGGAAGCTTACGGAAAGCGGCACCTACTCCACGGCATCAGCCTACATGATGCAATTCGAAGGGAGTACCGTCACACCCCTGGTAAAGACCGTCTGGAAGGTGTGGGCCACTCCAAAATGCAAATTCTTCGCTTGGCTGATCATTCACAATAGAGTCTGGACGGCTGACAGACTACACCGGAGAGGGTGGCCAAATTGTGATATGTGCTCTATGTGCAACCAAGTTCAGGAATCAGCTGCGCATCTGCTATTCCAATGCCGCTACTCGGTTGCGGTTTGGAATACAGTTAAGGCAAGAATTGGTCTGGGCGACATCGTGACCGGAGATTGGGCGACAATGAACAGTGTCAGAGATTGGTGTACCGAACTTGCCCTCGCGCGCTCGCCGAATAGAAAAGGAATGGCCTCCCTACTTATGCTTATTTCTTGGGAAATTTGGAAGGAGAGGAACGCTAGGATCTTTCGGAACGTCTCTGCGCCTTCGATGATAATCGTGGACAAGATCCTGGACGAAGCAAGATTGTGGGTGTTGGCAGGTGCCAAAGGTCTTGATGTAATTTTACCCCGCGAGTAGTTGCTTTTTCTTTGCCAGTTTATGGCTGTTGCCTTCGGACACTGATACAACTCCTTCTTATTTAATGAAATGGCAAGTCTTTTGCCTCGTTTCAAAAAAATAACTTCAAAGAGGCCATGGACATCATCTTCACCATCTTGGAGTCCATCGCCGCAGCATGCTCCGACAGGAAGAACCTACCCAAGGCGCTCATCTCTGGCAGGATCTTCAAGGCCACGGCGGCGCTGTGCCTCGTCTTCTTCCAGGGGCCAGGAGGTGTGTTCCTCCACCACGGCAAGGTCCCCTACGACATCTACTACGGCATCCTCGTCGCCATTGCCGTCTCCGGGCTCGTGGAAGCTTACGTGGGATGTTGGGTTTCCGGGAGGCTGGATGACCGGCACGCCGCCGGGAAGGCGGTCCTCTGCGTGTCCTTCCTTCCTTTGATCTGCGTGGTGGCGTTCGGGGGCTTTGACGTCCTGAGGAAAGAGTGAACTAGATAGGTAGCTGAGCTGGCTGTGACATCCGAATACATCCTGTATATGAATGTCACATGTGTTATTCTGGCAAAGTTGGTGCAAGAATAATGAGTGCAGTGGTGTTGTGTGACATCTATCATTTGATCTCATTTGATCAAAAGAGAAATGGACTTCTCTGATATCTTTTGATCGATTATTCTAAGTAGCTAGACAAGTCCATTTCTCTGAATATCAGACAATCAGTGAGATGTGAGAAGATCAAGAATTACACAATAGATTCGAGGACTAGAGAAAATCTTGTTAATTTATTCAGATTCTATAGAATAGAATAGATTATGATTAACTGAGATTTTGCAAAATGATTCAAACAGCTGGACATACATGAGTCCAAAATACAATCAGTTCTCTGGACTCATGTAATTTCAATTTTCATTAAGATGTTTGAAAACAGAGCAAATAACTGAGAATCAGAGGCAAAACATGAAAACATCTTCCTTGCACAATCGAAGGATATCAGTATATCAGGCAATAAGAGCAAAACATGAAAACCATTCACAAGAAATAGCACAAAGAGATTCAGACATCACAAACATCATCTTGATTCAAGAATAATAAGAGCAAAACATGAAAAGCATTCACAGAGTTCCGAACCCGAACGGAACCCGACCGGGTTCACTCCTAGATTCTCAAGGTACTTAAGTATCATGCACTGACCTTGGTGGCTTTATCACACATGGCATGAGGACACAGCTTGTCCTTTTCGTCAATGCACCTTTTGTCTATCTGCGATGCCCCGCCACTTGAATCCGAACCGAACCCGAAGGATACCATGCAGTGATGCAGGCCTATTGGCTGGACAGACTTATTATTTATTGAATGCTAAGCATACTTAGCGCTGCAATCATCACTCCTCATCAGAGTCAGAAATGTCCCTTAAATAGTAATATCATCGTAGTGTTATTTCATTTAAACTGAACCCATTTTTTTGCCTAGTTCTGAAATTACTATTAGCAAACTGAATGTGCATTTGACGGCTACTGTTGTTTGTGCATTAAGCCCAAAATGCTGACATGCATGTACGGTAGAATCAAAAAATTAACTTCACTGGTGCTTTATACAGTCCAACCCGAAGAGAAAAGTTGCAAACACAAACCGAAACCGAAAGGAAACCACGCATGGTCAATCCCCTGCTCAGCTGCTCTAATTTCTCACTTTGCTGTTTAGATTAAGCCATAACGTATTGACCTAACCCATGAACCCGACCCGAACATCTCATTTCTTGACTTAAGTTATTTGTGGGATGCTAAGCAGGGGCGTGGGCAAATTAGACTCTAGAATAGGAAAATCCAAATCCTGTTTACCAAAGTGATAAACAGGCAGTATCAAATGTGATAGCAGTACATTTTAGAGTACAAACCATTGTTGCATTTTTTAGAATGCTAATACTTGAAATAAGCTTGCTTAACGAGATTGGCTGGCCGGTAACAGGGATGCTGGGGTTCGAGGACTAAGTAAGCAGCAAGTAGCAGCAGGGCAGAGGTGACCCCGCCGATCGGGTTCGGTTCGGGACTTCGGGTTGTGGAAATTCTGCGGCAGCTTCCGGCATCGAATCAGGGGACCCCGGGCTCGCTGACCACAGCACTGCCAGCACTGCCATCCTCTGCCTTTTCCACAGCACTGCCAGCACCCGTTCGGTTTCTCTTCGGGTTGCCACTGCTAGCTCTGGCCGAGTGGCCGTTGTTTATAAATAGACAGACCCTGTCGGCCGAACCTTGTACCACTCTGCAATACCAAAAAGCTCGAGCAAAACCACAACACTTCTCCACCACCATGGCCATCCTCCGCGACATTGTGGGCCTGATCTCCGGCGCTTTCTCCGACCGGAAGAACCTCCCGCGGGCGCTCATCTCCTGTGGCGTCCTCAAGGCCGCGGCGGCGCTCTGCCTCGTCCTGTTCAAGGCGCCCGGGGGCATCTTCCTCCACCACGGCAAGGGGCCTCTCTACCTCTACTTCGCCGTGCTCATCGCCGTGGTGGTCTTCGGGGTCGTGGAGGCGTTGGTCGGCGTCTGGGTGTCCAGCGAGCCGGACGGCCGGCACGCCGTCGGGAAGACGGTGCTTTGGCTGTCCATCCTCCCTCTCGTCTTCGTGGCTGCGCTTGGGGGCTTCAGCTTTCTGTAGAGCATCAACTATCAACTATGTGCATGTCAGGGTGTTGCTGAGCTAGTAATCCAAAATAAGAGCCTACTAGTAGCGTTGTGTGTCCGGGAGAGCTTTGGTTATCATTACCGAAAAAGTCTTTCGCCCCGCTTTATATATAAAGCAAACCACCAGAGCACAAAATCCGACACAAGTTCACCACACACACGCGCACACACACTACCGGAATAACCCACTATGCCGACGGCCAAAGGCCGTCGGTATACCCCTATGCCGACGGCAGCCGTCGGCATAGACCCGTCGGCGTCGATCTCGACGGCGTAGCCCTGTCAAACCGTCGGCATAGCTACATACGCCGACGGCATCCGTACGGCCGTCGGCATAGAATACCCGTCGGCACAGAAAATCACCGGCCGTCAACTGACGGCGCCGTCACCAAGTGTCACGAATGGGGAGGCGGCACGTGGCACGTATAAGCCGACGGCCAGGCCGACCGCCAGGTGTCACCTCCAGGGCGCCTTCTGGGCCGTCGGCATATATTTTCATCTATGCCGACGGCCTAGACGTCGGCACACGTCTGCCACGTGTCGTCCACTGGTACCTCCTGGCCTTACCTATGCCGACGGCTAGGCCGTCGGCATAGATCTATTCTGTTTTTTAAAAATTTGCTCTGTTTTTGCTATTCTCATTCAAATTCACAGCATTTAAATTCACAGCAAAGCATATATAGACAGAAATATATTGAAAGATCATCAACATCACATCATCATCTAAAGATCATCAACATCACCATCTAAAGATCATCAACATCACCATCTAAAGATCATCATCATCTAAAGAGCATCAACATCACATCGTCTAAAGATCAACATCATCATCGTCGAAACTTCATAGACATAAGTATAAGACACGGACATCATCATCGTCATCTAAAGAACGCTGAGAAGAATGGAACATGGAAAGCATTGCAAGACATGGAAAACATCATCGTTCATCCCAGAGTAGGATCATCGCCGCTAGCACCGCCAAGACCAGCACCACCTCGCCAGACCGGAGTGACTGGGCTCTCTGCACCGGTTCCCTACATGTTTGAAAAGAGATTGTAAGGGTAAATATGATAATGTTGAATCAACGAGAACTAGTTGGTGAATAGTTAGGCAATGTACGAACCGGAGTCCCACTGCCTAGTGCCACCCATTCATCGAACGTGGGCACGTGTGGGGGTTCTCCAGAAGGTGGTGGTGCGGGTCCCATTGATGGTGGATCCGTGTGGTTTTGCATAGACGACCACATAGCCTGGTTGTTAGTTAACCAAGAAAACACGAAGGTCAGAAGAAATGAAAGTGCAAAATTTAGCTTGGTTCTAAGTGGGCAAAACTAACCGCCATCATCAGACGGTTGTAATCCTCGTTTGCCTTTACTCGTTGCAAGTACTCCCGCACCTCGACATGCTTAAGCTCGACAAAGGCCTTATATGCCTACAAAATTTAGGTTATTTGTAAGTGGGCAATGCTGAAAATAAAGTGAGAAAGTGAGAAAAAAAGAAGATAAGGGGGGAAATACTTACAGCATGCTGGCTGGCTAAGCTAGGATGCGAACGGCCCGTACTGCCGCTCGGGCTCGGGTTGGTAGCTCGGAGCCGTGTGTAGGAGACAGAAGGAGTGATCACGCCATCGAGGCACGGGTAGCGGCCATGATACTTCGGCTGGATGGCCACCACCGCCGTCTCGTCGGTCTGAGACAGGATGGGGTCAGCAACATCCGAACCAGGATTTAACCTGGTAAACGACTCCGAGTAGGACTCCAGGTTCTTCTCAGTATTGCCGTAATACTCGCTCTCGCCGTCCTTGCGCTTACTCCGCGCACGGGCCAGCTTCCACGACTCCATGTCTGAGAGCGGCTTCTTCAACTTGCCCTCCTGCAACGTCAAACAGAAGTTAGCCATACATAAGAACATGATGGTAAAAAGAAAAAAAAGAATGTATCCTGGTAAACCTGGATGGCCTTGTAGCCCCAGTGGTTCCTGTTTCCTTGGCCGTGTGTTTTGTCGGTTCCACGATTAGCCCGGTTCTTTGTGCTCTTGGCAGCAAACTCTGCATCCTCACCGAGCCACCTATCCTCCAAACTCGCCCATCCGTCATCCTTTCCGTAGCACCAAGTAGGAATAACCTAAATAATGGAAGCATGACATGTCATCACGAAACAATGAAATTGACTGTTTATACGTCGGAATGAAAAGTCTGTAATACTTACCATCATGTACTGCTCCCTGCTCAAGGTAAGCCGCTGCTTCTGCGCTTCTTTCTTGGTCATCTTTTGACCAAGGTAGTTGTGGTAGTAGTGCGAGATGGCAACCCAGCGCACCTCGTACTGAATCTGGCGAGTTTTCTTCCTCGCAGCTGCCACCAAGACCACGTCGTCTCTGGCATTGTGCTCCTCAAGAACCTTATAGAATTGCTACAATCATGCATAAAACCAGAATGAAACAAGGCATGAGTTAAGTGACTCGATGATAAACTATGAACGAAACTCAAGACAAGTGATTCTGAAAAGAAGTTACCCAAAATTTATTGATCACGGCCTTAGCGGTCGTCCCGTACTCCGCGAGGCTGGCAGCCTCGTAGTGGTCCCAGCTTGTGGCCAAAACCCGCAGCTCCGGGTCCCTCGGAGAGGAAGCTAGCTCGCGACGAGGTAAGGCGTTCCGCGGAGGATGGTGGTCGCCGGTGGAGTAGCTCGGCGACGACGGTGGTGCTCCGTGTCAATCGGGTACTCGGCGGCGCCGCTCTGGAGTGGGGCAACGACGGCAGTGGGGTAGGGGCACGGAGAGCGGTCAGCAGCAGGGGTGGTGGGGCGGGGGAGGGGCTGCGGTGATGGTTCTCGACGGCGGCAATGCTCTGGTTGAAGGGCGGCCGTCCACGGTGGGATGGTTGGGGGCGGCGGTCTGGTGGAGGGGACGGGAGGATGGCGACGATCTGGGGGCGGAGGACGGCCGGCGGGCGGCGAGCGGGTAGAGCTCCGGCGGCGGTGTGGCAGAAAGGGTGGCGGTGGCGGCGTGGGTCGATGGGGATGGGGAGAGGGGAATGAGCGGTAGGGAGAGCAGTGCGAGTGGATAAGGGGGGATATGCCGACGGCTTAGCCGTCGGCATAGCTCGAGCCGTGCCACGTCATCGATCCGTGGCATCCGGGGCGATCCGTGGCATATCTGCCGTCGGCATAGCTATGTATTTTTTTTTATTTTTTTATTTTCTTTCCTAATTTAAATGTGTATTATCGCACGGAGGGGGAAACGGCCACGTCCGGGCACAACCCACCGCAAGATTCCCTCCGCTCCGTGTCTGCCCGACGTGGCCGTTTCCCCTCTCCGTGCGACGGTGGCAGCGACGTCCGTGAGGGGGGTCACACTATGGAGCCGCGTGCCGGGTGCTTGCACCTGCCACCACACTTCCAGACGTGTAAGAGGGCCCAGCGCAAGACCTGGCGGCATAGCTACCCCCCAAGTACCCCGTCCCGTCTAACCCTGGCACTGTTGACCGGCGGATCCAGGCCTTTGACTTTCGCCGGACGGGGTTTGACCGATGGACATTTTCACCTGGCTGTGATAGGCCAGCCCATAGGTACACTTCGGATCAAGGTCCGGGCACAACCCACCACAGGATTCGCTCCGTGTCTGCCCGACGCAGCCGTTTCCCCCCTCCGTGCGACGGCGGCAGCGACGTCCGTGAGGGGGGTCACACTACGGAGCCGCGTGCCGGGTGTTTGCACCCGCCACCGCACTTCCAGACATGTATGAGGGCCCAGCGCAAGATTCTGTGGCATAGCTACCCCACGAAGGCCCCCGACCACACCCGTAGACATGCGATGAACAATCCGGAAAGAGGAATTTTTTCACTTACTTCTGCATCTCAAAAAATTATGAAAACTGACTACACATCCTATATCACATGTGTCTGCACCGTGTAAAAAACTCATGATTTTATCACCCTCCGGGTGTTCAGGAATATTCACGCAGCACCAAAACCGCAGGACGTCACTCCGGTGTCATCGCCGTCCGTGAGGGGGGCCACACCCCGGAGACGCGTCTTGACTCTTCAGACATGCCACCGCATGTTAAGACACGTGTGAGGACCCTTCGTGATGCTCTGGTGGCATTGCTACCCCCCCCCCCCAAGGCCCCTGGCAGGCCTAACCCTGGACCAGTTGACCCATAGATCTACGCCTTTGACTTTCGCTGGACGGGGTTTGACCAATAGACTTCTCCACCTGGTTGTGATAGGTCAGCCCATGGGAACACTCCGGAACAAGGTCCGGGCCCAACCCACCACAGGATCCCCTCCGTGTCGGCCCGACGCGGCCGTTTCCCCCCTCCAAGCGCCGGCGGCAGTGCCGTCCGTGAAGGGGGTCACACTCCGGAGCCGCGTGCCAGGTGTTTGCACCCGCCACCACACTTATAGACATGTATGAGGGCCCAACGCAAGATTCTGTAGCATAGCTACCCCACGAAGGCCCCCGACCACACCCGTAGATATGCGAGGAACAATCCGGAAAGAGGAATTTTTCCACTTACTTCTGCATCTCAAAAAATTATGAAAAATGACTACACATCCTATATCACATGTGTCTGCACCGTGGCAAAAACTCATGATTTTATCACCCTCCGGGTTTTCAGGAATATTCACGCAGCACCAAAACCGCAGGACGTCACTCCGGTGTCATCGCCATCCGTGAGGGGGGCGACACCCCGGAGACGCGTCTTGACTCTTCAGACATGCCACCGCATGTTAAGACATGTGTGAGGACCCGTCGCGATGCTCTGGTGGCATTGCTACCCCCCCCCCAAGGCCCCCGGCAGGCCTAACCCTGGACCAGTTGACCCGTAGATCTATGCTTTTGACTTTCGCCGGACGGGGTTTGACCAATAGACTTCTCCACCTGGTTGTGATAGGTCAGCCCATGGGAACACTTCGGAACAAGGTCTGGGCCCAACCCACCACAGGATCCCCTCTGTGTCGGCCCGACGCGGCCATTTCCCCCCTCCAAGCGCCGGCGGCAACGCCGTCCGTGAAGGGGGTCACACTCCGGAGCCGCGTGCCGGGTGTTTGCACCCGCCACCGCACTCGTAGAAACAATCTGATGGATGTACATATAAAATATGTCTCGTTTGGCCAAGGAATGAAAAATATACAAAATAGTCAAAACAAAAGGGTGTTTTCTGTAAATCTGAAGCAAACATGATTTAAGTTTGTTCAAATTTGAAAACATGGTATAGCAACAGAATCTTTACAAGATTTTGATAACAAACCATATTAAATTGGTCAAATCGATGCAAGAATCAATTACTTATGATTTTAACAAAGTATAAGGACCTATATGCAAAAGTACATGAGGTCACAGTTATAACATACTAAAAAAGAAAAACAAACTAGATATTCATAATTTATGGAAAATTCTACCCCAAATCGATATATAATTTGTGTATGTTTAAGTTTAGATAAGTCTGATTTCAACCTAAAAATGAAAATAAATTAGATAAGTCAGATTCAGTAGTACTGCCACATGGCAGTTCCTGGTTGTTCCTGGCCGAAGGCTATGCCTACGGCAATGCCGTCGGCATAGGTGCAAAGATATGCCGACGGTTATGCCGTCGGCATAGCTCTCCCACGTGGCAGCTCGGACTATGCCGACGGCCTCCGTCAGTGCCGTCGGCATACCTCCGACGGCGTCAGCTGGCCGTCGCAGGTGGGGTCGCCTGGGCCGCTTATATGCCGACGGCTGCGCTATACCGACGGCCGCCGTCGGCACAGTCCGGTATATGCCGATGGCCTTTATATGCCTACGGTTGCCGTCGGCATATATCTGGCTGTGCCGACGGCTTTTCTATGGCGACGGCTTTCCACAGGCCGTCGGCATACGTCTTCTTATGCCGACGGCCCCGACAAAATGCCGTCGGCATAGGAAGTGCCGTCGGCAACTGCCCTTATTCCGGTAGTGACAGAAGTAGCACAAGACAACACAAATGGGTTCTGCTGAGGGCACAGCTCAACAAGCCCTAAGAAACACACACACCCAAACTCAACAGCGGGTGACACGGCCTCAGAAGGCTAATCTGGCTCGGGAGGAGGAGGAGGAAGCGGGGGCGCCAGGCGGAGAGCCATCGAGCGAAGGTAGGCGATGATGGTGTTGATGGCATCTCGGTCGGAGGGGCGGCTAAGCGGCCGCCAGAGCTGCAGGAAACCACACATTTTAAAAACTGCGTCAGTGGCACGTCAGAGAGGAACGCGCTGAATCACAAGCTTATTGCGGACAGTCCAGAGAGTCCACGCGAGCACCCCGATGGTCAGCCACCTAATGTGGCGGGCCGACGAAGGGACGGACTGGATCTCCGCGAAGAGGTCGGGGACGTTGGTATGGCACCATTGACCACCGACGGCTTCGCGGAAGCAACTCCAGAGGAATTGAGCCGATACACACGCGAAAAAGATGTGATTCGAGTCTTCCACCGTGCCGCATAGGGGGCAAATCCTGTCCCCAGGGCCATTGCGCTTGAGCACCTCCACCCCTGAAGGTACCCGACCCCTAATCCATTGCCACAAGAAGATTCTGATCTTGAGCGGTAGCCTAATGGCCCACACAGCGGTGAGGGCATTAGGAGCCATCGACGGAGCGATGGCCTGGTACAGGGATCTGGTGGAAAACCGGCCGGAGGGTTCCAGGCGCCAAGACATGCGATTCGTAGCATTGTCGACGTCGGGAGTGTGGAGGGCGATGCATTCCAGCATCTCTTCCCAAGCAGCGAGATCAGGGGGACCAAAAGGTCGGCGGAACGCGAGGCGCCCTAAGTCCGAAAGGGCGACCTCGACCGAAGTCCTAGGCTCCACCGCTATGGAGAATAAGTCCGGGAAGCGGACAGCAAACGGCAGGTCCCCAGCCCATCTATCAAACCAAAACAGCGTAGAAGACCCGGACCCAATCGAGATGGAGGATCCAATGCGGAGGACATGAAGCAGCTGGATGACTGATTGTCAGAACTGAGAGCCTCTGGAACGTTGGCAGAAAGCCAACGGCTGGCCCCGAAGGTACTTGTTCCTAATGATGTCAAGCCAAAGACCGCCGTCACCATTGGCGATCCTCCACAGCCATCTAGTCAGCAAAGCAATATTCATACGCTTGAAAGACATGATCCCCAGACCTCCCTGGTCTCGAGGCTTGCAAATGTCGGGCCAGCTGACCATGTGGTATTTCTCCTTATTGCCCTCGCCAGCCCAGTAAAATCTAGACTGGTACTTGGCAATCTCGTGGTGCAGGGTTTCATGGAGACTATAGAAGCTTATCAGGAACAGGAGGAGGCTGGACAGGGATGAGTTGATGAGCACGGTCCTGGCCGCCTTGGACAGCCACCTGCCTTGCCACGGCTCGATCCGGTGTTGGAGCTTAGTCACCGTGGGCCGTAGGTCCGCGACGGAGAGGCGCGAGTCACTAATGGGTATCCCCAGGTAAGAGGTGGGGAAGGACCCAAGCTGGCAGTTAAGACGGTCAGCAATGAGCTGGGACTCGTCAGGAGAGTAGCCAAGAATCATCATTTCGCTCTTGTCGAAGTTGATCTTGAGCCCAGACATATGCTGAAAGCACAGGAGGAGAAACTTGAGGTTGACTATGTCGGCGTCAGAGCCTTCCACCATGATAATAGTATCATCAGCATATTGCTGGAGGGAGACCCCTCCCCCTCCCACAAGATGAGGAACAACCCCACGAATATGGTCGGCCGCCTTAGCCTTATCGAGGATGGTAGCAAGGGCGTCGACCACCATGTTGAACAAGAAGGGGGAAAAGGGGTCCCCTTGTCTAACCCCACATAATGTGGGGAAGTAAGGACCTGCCTCCCCATTGATGTTAATCGCGGTACGACCAGACGAGACCATCTGCATAACCCGGGTAACCCATCTGTCATCGAAGCCCTTCCGGAGGAGCACTTCCCGGAGGAAGGCCCAGGAGACGGTGTCATAGGCCTTATGGAAGTCGATCTTCAAGAAGACCGCACGCTGCCGCCTAGTGCGTACCTCGTGCATGACCTCGTGGAAGACCAAGACCCCATCCAAGATAAATCGGCCCTGGATGAAGGTCGATTGATTAGGATGAGTGATGCGGTCAGCTAACAGGGTCACCCTATTGGCGTACCCCTTAGCCAGGATACGGAAGATCACGTTGATCACCGTGATCGGCCGGAACTGGTGGATGTGAGAAGCCCCCGCCACCTTGGGGATGAGGGTAATGATCCCATAGTTGAGACGAAGGGTTTGGCACGCTTTGTTGCGCCGTTGGTGTTGTTGGGTTTCTTAAAAAAATAATCACTCTGTTTCAAAATATAAAGTGTATTACTTTTCTGAAAAGTCCAAACTTTTAAGTTTGATCAAATTTGTAGAGAAATATATCAAGATCCATAATATCAAATCGATATTTTTAGATTAGTCATGAAATGAATTTCCATACTTTTTTTGTTTAATATTGTGGATGCCGATATTTTGTCTCTGAACTTGGTCAAAGTTAAAAATTTTGACTTTCTAAAAAACTAATACCCCTTATATTTTTGAACTGATGGAACATTTAGTTTGGCGGGTGGGGAAGATGATAGAATGTGTTTTATTTTTATTTATATATTTTTATTGGCCGATAGTCGCATTTCTATATTGGTGCTACAATATCACATGGTGGCGCTTCTTTTTTCTAGGTGGTGGGAGGGTGCACGGGATTGATATGTTTTTATAGACCGGTTGCTGCGGATTGATTTGAAAAATCGTTGGCCCGGTCAAAATCGTAAACCAAATTCAAAATTGAATACCTCAATTGATTGAAAAACCTTCAAAATTAGGGAACATAGTGAATTAAAAGAATTGAATGGGAGAGCTTGAGAAATTGTTGACCCAGTCAAAATCGGATGACCCAATTTTAAATTGAATATCTCAATTAATGATGAGGTCTTAATAATTAGGAAGCATAGTGTATAGTATAAAAGAATTGAATGAAAGAGCTTTGAGAAATTGTTGACCCGGTCAAAATCGGGTGACCCAATTCTAATTGGAGACCTCAATTGAATGTGGGCTCTTTAAAACTAGGGAGCTTAGTGTTGTAGAGGATTTTGGAACGGGGGTAGTAGTTCTCGATCGATGTGAAATAACTTGATGTTGCTTAAGAGTAATGAGCTAATTAATCCTGTTAATTTGACTTCCTATATTTTGTATTTCCATGTGCAAACATAAATTTAAAGGGAATCAGCCGTATCCTAGCCAACAATTTGGGAGATCTTATTCATCCGTTTCGATGAATCAATAGATCACATAACGCACCCATATTTTGCAGGACAGGCTCGGCCTAAAAGACAACTTTATTTTTACATTCTGATATCGGGCCGGCGGCGCATTAGCAGCGGGAGCACGCGCACAATTTTCACGACCGGGCCGGTGCATTAGCAACGGGAGCACGCACACAATTTTTGTTAAGGAATGACTTCGACAGAAGACGCCCCTATGTCTCGCATTCAGCGAGACAAAGGAACCCTCGCTGAAGGTTGGGTGCCGCGAGTTGGGCCGACCCAGGCGCGAGGGAAACAATAGCTTCGTTTTCTGTTTATTTCATGTTTTTTGTTTTGTTTTTTGCTTCTTTTTTTACTTCCGTTTGTACATCCAAATATTCTAAATAAATATATTACAAAAATCACTCTACATAAAACATTTAAAAAATGTTGACCAAGCATTTGAAAAATGTTCATTGTGTATAGAGACAATGTTTATCACGAATACGAAAAATATATAAAAAATAAAATATGTATGAAACAATTTGAAAAATATATGAGAAAATGTATTGGAAAATACATGGTCAATATTAACATGCTTGAACTACATCTAGTGTGTGTCCGCTGGTTTGGTCAACATTTTTATTGACCATGTATTAGAAAATATTAATATTGTATTTGAAAAATGTTAATCAAGCATTTGAAAAAGTTCAAAAGTGTGTATAGGAAAAATGTAGACCAAGTATTCAAAAAATGTTATTCTTATATTTGAAAATGTTAAAAAATTTGTATTAGAAAAAATGTTGACCATGTATTAAAAAATGTTAAATTTCTATTGAAAGAATGTTAAACATGTATTAGAAAAATGTTGTTGACATATACAAAAAATGAAGAATGAAAACTAGAAGAAACAAAGAAACCAAAAAAATAGAATAAATGAAAGGAAAATAATATAAAAAATCAAAGAAACAAATGCAAGAAGAATTAAAAAACAAAGAAAACCGATGAAAACCAAGAATGAAATAAATTAAAACTGAAGAAAGAAAATAAAAAAACCAATGAAAACCGAGTAAGGAAACAAATAAAAATATAAAAAAAAACAACAAAACCGGTGAAAACCGATGAAAAAGCAAAGAAAACAGAAAAAACAAAAAAATGTGAAGAAAACAGAAAAAATAAGGAAAACAAAAAACAAACGAAAAAAAAAGAAGGAAAAACCCCGGAACCAACCAACCAACCGAGCATGGCGTATGAATCAGCAAAAGAAAAAAACAGATAGAACTAGGCCGGCCTAGTCACTACAGGGCGGGTCAAAAAGCTTTAGCGAGACGAAAGGAGCACTCGCTTAATGCGAGATATAGCGCTCGTGTCGACAGAAGTCGCTCACTGGCGCTATCTCTTCGCGGGCCACAAGCGGAGGCAGTCTCATTCAAGGAGGTTTCAGGCCAGTTTGCAGAAGCTCCTTGAACTTTCCATGTGGTTTCGGTTAGGTTCCAGAATGATCTTTTCACCATTTTTTCCAACTTTTTTCTCTATTTTTATTTTCCTTTCTGTGACATTATTTTATAATTCGTGGATATTTTTCAAATTCGCAAACACTTCTAAATATTGTAAACATTTTTTTAAATTCTTAAACTCCTTAATTTTCCACAAATATTTTCTGAATTTGTGAACAGTTTTTAAATTCATGAACAATTTTTGAAATTTACGACCATTTTTAAACAATTCATGAACTTCTTTCGAATTTGTGAACATTTTCAAATTAATAAATATTTTTTACAATTCACGAATATTTTTGGAATTCATGAACAAATATTATTATCCACGAACATTTTTTGAATTCTAGAAAATATTTTCAAATTCATGATTTTTTTAAAATTTGCAAATATTTTTTGTCATCGTGAAATTCTTTAATTCTGCATAATGTTTAAATTGATGAACATTTTTTTGAATTCGCTAAAAGTTGTTTCGAATTAAAGAACATTTTTTCAGAAACATTTAATTCATGGACAATTTTTGAATTCATGATTTTATTTTGAAATGCCTGAATATTTAAAAAATTGCTAACATTTTTCAAGTTTGTGAACATTTTCCAAATTTTCAAACTTTTTCCAAATTTACGAACATTTTTAACGTGATGAAATTTTTAACATGAAAATAATTTGTATTCATGGATATCTAAAATTTGAAATTAAACCAACCAAAATATTAAAAAAGCAAAGTGTAAAATATCATAAAAATGTGTACGGCTGGTGTGCCCTCGCTCGCTAGCGCCTTCTCCACTTGCTGGTCGAGGCCCATATAAGTGGGACATGAGCGATGCGTGTTGTCGTGCTCGCTACGAGCGACGCACATTAGTGCCCAACAGTGGGACCGACTAATTAGAGGGTGCCCTTTTTGGGGAACCCAACTGTCACTTTTGGTGGGCCAGGAGTGCGCCACTTGGTGCGCTCAGTCATCGCCGTATGTTGCGTACTGGTGCATATTTGGAATTTCAGTTTTTTTTGCAACATTTTTGAGTTTTGTTTGTTTTTTCGGCTTTTGCTAGGTTTGGAAAATCTTTATTTTTTTCCAGAAAATAGTGCTTTTCCGCGAGAAGCACAAAGCACAGTTGTGCTTTCGTGAGAAGTACAATCCATGCTTTCACGAGAAGCACGGTTGTGCTTTCTGGAGAGGGAAAACACAATTGTGCTTTCAAAAAAGGGGAAAAGCACAGCTTGTGTTTCCGCGAGAAGCACAACTATGGTTCCCAAAAAGTAAAAAACACAGGCCTGCTTCCTAGAAAAAAGTGGAAAACACAACTGTGCTTCTGGGTTCCATCTTTTTCCGGTTTCTATCTATTTTTATCAGTTCTTGATTTTTCAGTTTTTTTGGATTCTGTTTTCCTATTTTTGGTTTTTCCCCTGAAACAAAGTTTGTCGAATTCTATTAACACGGGATGTAGCTTCGAAGATGTCGACAAGAAATCTAATGATGAAAATGGTTCGGAATTTGGATACACGATCCAAGAGATAAAACGTTTTGAAAACCAAATCGACGAAAAAAAAAACTCTCATGTAGGGGAATGACCTCTGCAAGGAGTACTCACTAATTAGTGATCTCACCCAACAATTTGTACTTTCCTGGGAAGGAGGGAGTAGTAGACAGGAGACTTTCATGGGCCAGAGTGGGCTTGTTTAGAGGGCGGCCCATGTGAGAGGGACAAATACGAAATACGACACGAGTAGCAATCTGAAAGTCCATATGCAACTCATAATTTTGTTGTCAACTTCATAGCTGAACTAGATGAACTTAATGTGCAGCCAGAACATCCAGTTCGGACAGCTCCTGAACAAGCTCGCCATAGTTTCAACTGGATTCCGCCGGCGGAGGGCTTCATAAAAATTAATGTTGATGCTGGGATCTCAACAGACCTTAATGTGGGTACGGCGGCAGCAGTATGTCGGGACCGGGATGACACTTATTTGGGCTCTTCCATGTTAGTTATTCGTGGTATGGTTGATCCTCCGACTTTAGAGGCAATTGCATGCAGTGAGGGTCTTTCTTTGGCTCAAGATCTTGGAATGTTACATCTCCAAGTTGCTTCGGACTGCAAGCAGGTGGTACACCATATACATCAAAGAGCTGGAGGGGACTATGGCATTATTATTAGAGAGATTTTAGATACATCTATTTCTTTTGCCCCTTGTATTTTCTCTTTTGAACCTCGAGCTGCTAATTATGAAGCTCACAGGCTAGCTAGGTTCGGTGTTTCTCTCCCAGTTGGGAGGCACCTTTGGTTGGGTACTCCTCGTGACCCAATTGTAATTCCTGCGAACCTTTTTGCTAATCAATAAAGGCCTAGCAAGCTTTTCTCAAAACAAAAAAAAAGCAATCTGAACGTCTCTCAAGTCTGAACCTTCCTCGTGTTGTTCCAACCCCTCTCGTTTCATCGCTTTCCTCACTCTCACTCACGATTACAACAAAGAAAGGTGAACGGGCAGCCGCCAGTGGTGGTGCTTTTTGACTTTGCACGGCACAACAAAGAAAGGTGAACGGGCAGGGAAAAGCAGCGGCCGGGACAAATGCGAGTACTGTTTTTCCTCTTCCTTTGAACCCCTCTCTGCCTTTTCTCTCTCACCCACTCACTGCTGCTGCATCTGAACTGAACCTATAAGCAACTATAAGGTGGTGCTCTCCTTGCGCGTTGCTGCCCCCTCCATCCCCTGATAGTTGCTTCCGCGGTTCCGCCGGGATCTGGTGATGGAGGCGGTGGAAGACGCCACAACCCTGGAGGCCGCGATTGGGTGGCTTGTTGATACCATCCTTGCAAATCTCCCAGCCGGCGGCAAGCTGGACTCCTGGATTCGCCAAGCTGGCCTGGGCAACGACATTGGGAAGCTCAAGTCTGAGATCGAGGCGGTGGAGATGGTGGTTTCTGCTGTGCAGGGGAGGGCGGCCGGGAACAAGCCGCTTACCCGATCTCTCGCTTGTCTCAAGGAGCTGCTCTATGACTCCGACGATGTGGTCGACGAGCTCGACTACTGCAGGCTACAACACCAGCTCCAACCAGGTAATTTTGGTATCTGCTGAATTGCTTGCTAATTGGCAGTTCCCTTTTTCTCTTTTTACGTCAGGCACGACTATGCTGAATATCTGGTCCACTTTTTCTTCTGCCTGCCTTAGAGACACTGCTCCAAAGGGATGGACATGGTGGAACGCAGCAACTTGAGATTTCTAGAGAAAATGCTGACAATGTGCCGAGTAGCGGTAATAACAGGTTACGGTCCGAGCTATGGAATCAATTTGAAATCACAGCGTTTATTGAACAAAACGGAGGGCCTTCCAGAGCAAGATGCAAGCGCTGTCAAACAGAGCTTATGTGCGAAACCAAGAAAGGGACATCAGTTTTGCGCAATCATCTCAACAGCAAAGGTTGTAGCAAGAAACGTGGAGCAACTGACCCTTCTTCAAGGTACCTAAATTATTAAGACCGATACATCTGCTTAAGACCGTATTAAGGTTCTCACTGCCAATCCATGATCTATTTCTTATTGCAGCACAGCTGATGCTACTACGATTCCTACGCATATTGCAGCTGGTAATTTGTCTAGCAGAAAAAGGATAAGAACCGATCAGGAGTCTACACACATCACCGCATCTAACCCAAACGGTTCGAATAAGGATGCATTTTCTGAAAGGATACAAGACATCACTAGTCAGCTGCAAGGCAGGCGAGAGGCTATCACAGGGCTTCTCAAGATACTTGGGCCAGACTCAGGTGTTGCAATTTCAAATCACTGTCAGAGTACTATCTCAGATCCACGCCGAAGAACATCAAGTCTTATTCAAGGAAAAGTGTATGGGAGAGCTGCAGAGAAGAGATCCATCAAAAAGTCGATAGAAGAACACAAATCAACTGCCGGTGTAACTGTTCTGCCTATTGTAGGCATCGGAGGAGTTGGTAAGACAGCTCTCGCTCAGCTTGTATACAATGATCCAGCTTTGGAAAGTCAATTTTACCACAAGATATGGCTCTGGGTGTCTAACAATTTTGATGAAATGAGACTCACAAGAGAGATGTTAGATTGGGTCTCCCAAGAAACACATGATGGCATGTGCAGCTTTCCCAAGCTTCAGGAGGCCTTGAAGGGTCGTATTAAATCAAAGAGGGTTCTACTTATTTTGGATGATGTCTGGGAAGACATGGATGATGGCAGATGGAACAAATTATTGGCTCCTTTCAAATCTGGTGGTGCAAATGGCAATATGATAATTCTAACAACTAGAAAACCGTCCCCTCTCGCGTCATTGAGTAGTTCACCCCCATCTACCTCCCTCGCGTCGTCCCCTCTCGCGTCGCCTCCCCCGCGGGCGACTCGGGAGGGCTCAGCCGCCGCCGCCGCCTAGTCCCTCCAGCGCCCTTCTCCCCCTCCGCCGCTGCTGATGGTCGGCGCCGGGCAAAGCCCGTGCGTGCGACGGCGGCGGCGGAGGGTCTCTCCTCCCGTTCCCGGATCCGCGGCGGCGCGGGCGTCCTGATTCGCGGGGTGCGGCCCTCCCGTCGGTGTGGCGGATCCCGGAGGCGGCGGTCTCGCGGCGGTGCTCGGGTACCCAGATCCAAGGGTGTGGGTCTCACGGCAGCGTGCGGGCTCCCGGCGGCGGCAGGATCGGTCGACGGCGGGCTTGGGCGATGGCGTTGGCCGCGCGGTGCCGGATCTCGTCGCTCGTGGCGGATCTTGCCACTCCGGCCTTCGTGGAGGAACCTGGACCAGGGGCGGCGGCCCCGTTAGGCATGGCGACGGCGCCCTCGGCTGGCGACGTTCGCAGGGGGTGGATGGACGGCGTCTTGACCGCGTGGGCGGTGAGTCGCCGGTGGATCTCCTCCGCGCTGCAGGCTCTCTCCCGCTGCACTTGGTGGCTTACGATCGCGGTCGTCGGCCTCGGTGCGTTCGCGGGGGCTGGTAGAGGTGACATCGGACCGGAGGAAACTCTGGATGACTCGTTCATCCCGACGGTGGCGACGACCAGGGTCGCCGTTCTCCTCCTTGCAGGCGCCGTCGAGGTCCCTGCCCTCCACCCCGACCACATGCCCGGGTGAAAACCCTAAATCTCCTTAGATTGGGCGGCGGCGGCACTGCGTGTGTCGTACCCTTCTTGGAGGCGCCGCCTGGGGCATTTGGGTGCTCGGTTTGAGGAACTGCAAGCGGAGGGGATGGGACCAGTGGCAACAGGTGGTGTTTCGCGTCGGAGGAGCGGCGTGGCATCTGGCACGTCGACAACGGCGGGTCTCAGCGGCATGGAGCAGCGGGGTCTCGCCGGTGGGCGTGTGATGATGGACGAGCGCAGGATGGTGGCGTTGTCTGGCGTCGTGGTGGCGTCGACGGCAGCTAGATCGAGCAAGGTAGATGCAACAGTACAGCACTGAAGATGGATTGGTGGCAGGTGGCTGCGGCGGCCTCATACCCGGCAGGCGTCCTGGTTGAGGAGTGCGCCGGACTGGTGGGTGCCTCATACCCGGCAGGCATCCTGGTTGGGACCTCAGGTCTTAGATGTTAGGTTTGGCTGCGAGGTCTGTTTTGTATTAGGCCCAGACTATCAGCATCCCTACATCAATTGGATAGGAGTAGCGACAGATGTTGCCTAGACGGTGGCTTTAGTCTTACTGTTGTATGACTTTGTAAGGTCTTGTGTGAATAATTAATAAAGTGGCTGCATGCATCGTCCAGATGCAGAGGCCGGGGGTCCTCCTCCTTTTCTAAAAAAAGAAGAAAACCGTCTGTTGCTAAAAAGAGAGGTACAACTGGACCAATTAAGTTAAATGGTTTGAAAAATGATGATTTCTGGCTATTGTTTAAAGCATCTGCATTTGGTGATGAGAATTACGAAGAGCAAGCAAGTCTAAGTGACTTAGGACAGAAAATAGCACAAAAGTTAATTGGAAACCCATTAGCAGCACAAACTGCAGGAGCACTATTAAAAAATCATCTTACTGTGGATCATTGGAGTAACATTCTCAAGACCAAAGCTTGGAAATCCCTTAACCACACTGGTGGCATCATGGCTTCTTTGAAGCTTTCCTATGATGAGCTGCCCTACCATGTACAACTATGCTGCTCATATTGTTCTATATTCCCCTACGGTTATGAATTTCATGCTGAGGAGCTAGTTCATCTTTGGATTTCACAGGGGTTTGTGAAGAGTGATCATTCAAGTAATAGTTTGGAGGAGATGGGATGGTACTATTTGACTTACTTGGTGAACCTGGGCTTGTTTGAGGAGGTTGAAAGTCGAACTTGCTATGCTATGTGTAGCCTGATGTATGATTTTGCAAGGCTAGTTTCAAGAACTGAGTGTGCAGCCTTGGATGGTTTGCAGTGCAGTGGAATTTTGCCAACTTTGCCAACTGTACACCATTTGTCTATAGTAACCAATTCTGTATATCAGAGGGATGACCAGACTGGGAACATACCTCGTAATGAGAGGTTTGAATTTTTCTTGCAAAATATAGTCGCGTCAATGAGAAAACTGAGAACATTGGTCTTAATTGGGGAATATGACTCCTTTTTCTTCAAAGCATTCCAAGATGTATTTGAAAAAGCACATAATTTGCGTCTGCTGCAAATGTCTGCGACATCTCCTGATTTTAATTCCTTTCTGTGTAGCTTGGCAAATCCTACACATCTTCGGTATCTAAAAATTCAGGATGGTCATACTGAGCAGAAGGCTTTACCTCATGTTTTGAGCAAGTTTTTTCATCTTCAAGTATTGGATATTGCTTTCTTTAAGTCATTGCATACAGTTCATCTAGAGGATTGCGGAGAATGGAGAATACTTCCATCTCTGGAAATGCTTCGGTTTCTTAAAAGATTGAAGTTGAGCAACATGCGGAGAGTAAGCGAAGTATCGGTTCCGTCATTGGAGGAGCTGGTTTTAGATGGAATGCTAGATTTACAGAGATGTTCCTGCACTTCCGTGGGGGATGTGAAGTCTAGTTTAAGGGTGCTGGAGATTCGGAGATGTCCTGTACTTGAGGTGTTCGATCTGTTTCAGAAAGGTCGTGACTACGAAATTGAGCATAAGTCATGGTTGCCCAGTCTGAGGAAACTCATTATGTGCGATTGTCCTCTTCTGCAAGTACATACCGCCCTTCCGCCTTCAGCAACATTTTCTGAACTATTAATCAGCAGAGTTTCAACAATTATGACAATGGAGGGATCTTCCATGGGAACATTCAAAATTAGCAGAAATGGACTTTTGTGTGACCCTTCTAGTGAGATGATGGCACTTGATGACAAAACTTTGGCATTCCATAATCTCAAGGATATCACATACTTGGAGCTATGGTTATGCAAAAACCTAACATCTATTTCATTCAAAGGCTTAAGTCAACTCATCTCTTTGAAGAGTTTGAAAATATGGTACTGTGAAGAACTTTTCTCTTCAGATGATGTGCCAGAGCAGACCTATGAAGACATGATAACTGCAAATGAGGCTGCTCTCCCGTCTCTTGAAAGTCTCTGTATTAAAGCATGTGGAATAACGGGGAAGTGGCTATCTCTGATGCTGCGACATTCGCCGGCCCTGAAGGAGTTGAATTTAGCTGCCTGCCTGCAGTTGAAACAGTTGAAGATAGAAGAGGAAGGAAAGGTTCAATCAAACCTTCTCTCGGCTTTCAAGGCTTCGTCATCAGGGTATCTATCTGAAGCGTCAACAGGATATGCAGATGACACACGGTCAAGCTCAGTTGTAGATGGAGTCGTGCACATTCCGTTGAATCTTAGAAAGATAAAAATTGATCGATGCCCTCATATAATATTTGACGGGAGTAGGGAAGGCCAAAAGAACGGCAGATATCTCCTCCCGCAATCACTTGAACATCTTGATTGGTTTGTTTATTCCCGAAAAGCTCTGCGTCCCTGCTTTGTGGGTAATCTCACGTGCCTCAAAAAGTTAAATGTAAGGAGCGAAAGTTTGGAATGTCTAAAGCTGGATTCCTGTACGGCCTTGGAAGAATTGGAAATTAGATGTTGTGAACAGCTCGTCGCATTACAGGGCATGCAATCGCTTGGAACCCTCAGGTCTTTGGTATTAGATATGAACTCAAGATTGGAATCTCTACAGCTGCATTCCTGCACGTCGCTGGAACGTTTGGAAATTGATGATTGTAGTTCGCTTGTCACAATAGAGGGCTTGCGATCCCTCGTGAACCTCAAGCATCTGGAAATACGCAGGTCTCCTGCCTTGGATTCCCTTACCACATTTGAGAGTTATGAGCCAACTGAGGGAATTCCAAGTCATAGCTATGAGTTATTCCCTGCACTGGAAAGTCTCGAGATTGATGACTTGTCTCCCCTTACCACGTCATTCTGCAAGGGGCTCACCTGCCTCCGAAGCCTAACGCTTATGTTTTTGAATGCAACGAGACTAACAGATGAGCAAGAGAGGGCGCTTCTGCTCCTCAGGTCCCTACAAGAGCTCCAATTTCAGTATTGTAGGCATCTCGTAGATCTTCCTGTGGGGCTGCGGGGCCTCCCTTCCCTCAAGACGTTGAAGATCATGAGTTGTAAAGGCATTTCAGGGCTTCCGAAGGAGGGCCTCCCACCTTCGCTGGAAAAACTGGATATCTACGATTGCAGCGTCGAGTTATCAAAACAATGCAGATCGCTTGCAATAAGCAAGCTAGAGGTCGAAATTGATGGGCGTTATGTGGACTGATTACTGAGTATCTTTCTAAGGTATACTTCTACCATATACCCAGTTATTTTAAGACTAAACACCAAAATCGTACAATTATATGCTATTGGAGGGATTGCCCAGGCCATCCCTATCCTGGGTCAACTGTTACGGTACTTATATTTGAAGGGGGGAAATGTTTAACGTATTTTTCTTGTGATATGAACAGGTTTGGTTTCACTTCAGAAACTCATCCTCAAATGGTCACGATAATGGTGCCTTATAATCTCAATATTTTGTTCTTCGCTTGTTGGGATTTCCGAAATCGAACTGGGGACTTATGCTGCTGGAAAAGACTAGTATTTTCGCTGCCATATCAAAAACTGAAAGCTTCAAGAGGTAAAAGCCTGTCTTTTCGCTGTTTATTATTTCATCTCATGTTTGAGTTTAAAAAGATGATTGTTTTTCAGTCCTTGACTGAATGCAGAACATAGATCCAGAGATGATGGGAGATCAATCAATTTGATAATCAGTCCACATTGATATACTAGAACTGATCGAACTCATATCTCCTACCGTCAGAAGTTCAGGATGGCCTCCCCAGCAGACACCAAATTTGAATCTAGGCATTTACTTTGAACCTGTCTGGTCTGTCATCTCCAATGAGTTCCTGCTCATCTCCGTTCCATGTTCAGGCTTCGGGCCCGGCAAGCGACCCGTCTGCTCTTACCACGTTTCTAGACCTGTTGAACACATCCTTGAGTTTTAACACTGTAAGTTGTGCCTGCCACCTGTAGGGTAGTTCCTGTAACTGCAAGAAGCTGTTACTGTTAGCGCCTGCCTTAAAATGATCAAACTGAACTGTATACCTCATAGCATCCTTTATATTATCTGTTTGCATCGTGGATTTGTGATGGAGGTGTTGAGGCTTGGAGGTGCTTAACAAGTTATGCGCCGCCATTCACGCTGTGTTCCTAGTTAACATACTTACACAAACATCATATAGTTGTACTACTATTGAACTGCTTAGGGCATCCCTGTTTCTCCTGGTTTACCTACCTGCTACAGAACTTATGTTTCAAGAAAAAAAATGCTAAACGATTTGTTTCTCTCTTATGAGTATGAAACACTCTGCATGGGTTTGATTTTACTTCGGAACCTAATACCCATGTGGCCATCTTGATTTTGATGTCTCGACAATCAATACTTCTCCACTTGTTGACATTTCAGAAAGCAAACTGGGGATTTATGCTTCCATGCCGGAAAAGCCTACCTACTATTTTGCTGCCATATCAGAAATTTGAAAGCTTCAACAGGTAAACCTGCTTTCTTTCTCTCTATTTATTATTCACCACATGTTCTGAACTAAAAATAAGACCATTATTTTTTCAGTTCCTTGACTGCATTTAGAAGACAGATCCAGAGATGCCGAGACAAGAATTTGATAATCAGACAAGAATTTGATAATCAGACCAGATCGAACTCAAATTTCCCTTCGTCAGAAATTTGGGATAGCCTCGCCAGAGGACGTTCATTCTGAACCTGTCTCCTCCGACGGGACGAGTTCCTGCTCATCTCCGTTCCATGTTCAGGCTTCAGGCAAGCAACCCGCCTGCATGCTCACCAGTAATTAAAATAGCCCCATTTTGAAGGCGCGATGAATCGACACACTGCTTGCTTGACGGTTGTCCGAACCTTCTATGCTGCAAAGGAGGATCCAGGGAAATGTGTTAGTGAGGGGTCTCAACTTGTTGGCCTATTGCTTCAAAAAAAAAAACTTGTTGGCCTATTGCCAGTGCATTTGTTTGTGTTCTGGTATTGGCGGTGGTTTGTCGTTCCGAGTTTTCAGTTCATGTGTAGTCCCCCCTCCCCTGTTTTGACCTTGGTCAGTAACTCTGTAATTGAACATCACTTTCTGTGCATGGTGATCTAGCTTGCCATTACCTGTATGTCTTCCTGAAACTTATCTGTGAAACAACCAGAAAGTGGATTTTCAGCGGCATGGTCGGTGGCGAAGGCTCATTTCTTGTCAACCTTGAATTTTTTTCTGCCAAATGCAGTTCTTGAGCCTCATCAACTTGTTAGATGTTGGTGTGCTACCATTTCAGAAGAATGCTTCCTTGTAACTTATACATGTTGTTGGATTACCATTTTTATGTTGGGAAGAATGCTTCCTTTATGTTAAGTGATGATGTCTTCAGCCGTGAGTTGCACCTGTAGTTGATAGTTTAGCTGACAAGGCATGTTTTTCGAGAGTTCTTGCAAAGTTGCCCCTCCAGCGCTTGTCTTATGATGCCTTTGATTTGATACATTTAAAGATGCTATTTGTTTAACACTACAAAGTTCAGTATGTTAATACTACTGAAACAGCTTCTACCTGAATGTCTGTTAGCTGCTTACAGGCATATATCAGAACTAACCTGTCAAAGAAACACAACATAGAAATGCAAGTTGCTCAGGCCAGTTTGCACAGAGACAAATGTACGATTTCATCTCTCTGGGCAGAACTCCGAGGAGCTTTCGAAAATCAAAATCATACAGACAGGAAAAGAAAAACGAATTTCTATCAAATCAATAGAAGAAAGAATCCTTTCCCTGATTTGAATCCCGTCCTCCCTAAAATAGGACATCTCTCGTCGATGCGTCCTTCATCACTCACACGACTCGTTACTCCAAAAGAAAAATCCTGCGCTAAAGCTCAGCAGATCTTACTCTTCCCCAGCACTCATGCATCTCTTATTCAGGAACAACACAATAGTTTACCGATACAGCTTCACTCACAGGTGTAAGACTCACACTACCAGCTTTGCAGTTCGTCACTCATGCCACTAGCAAGGTTACTTTTACTCTTACAGACAGCACCAACATTTAACATCAGATTCACGTCATAAGAAATTGACATGAATGGACAACAACTTCATTTCATTTTTCATCCATCAACCCTGCTACAGTACAGCTTCACAGGGAAAGGCACTAAACATTTTGGCTTGCAGGCAGCCATCGACAGGCAGCACTACTGGATTTCAAGCTATTCCCAGGCATAGGCAGTAGACACTTCAGAGCCTTTCCGAAGATGGATGACATGACTCATGAGGTGTTTCCATGCCTGACACTGACCGATGGGCCAAGAAAACAACGACTGATCACAGAAAAGCTTCAGGAAGACACTTCAGAGAAGAGTGAGAAAACAACGGCTGATCACAGAGAAGTTTCAGCAAGACACTTCAGAGCAGAGTGAGCTCCCTCCCTGTACACATCACTTGGCCTGAAATGCCACAAAAGGTAAACAAAATCCTCTTTCTGCTCAAAAAACTTCAGGTCAAAACCAATGCTCATCACAGAGATAAGCTTACAGCAGGACAGCTGAGAGAGCAGAGTGGCGTCTCCCCTGTCCAAGACTGCGAGTACATGCTCTGGCTGATACATGGCAAGCTACGACATGAACCGAAGTGATATTCATTACAAGGTTAATTATTGCCTGGAAGCCAACACAAGGACAAAGAAGGAAACATGCTATACATAGGAACTGAATACTCAACAATCGCATAGCCTATTACGAAACGAAACCATCGGCCATGCCACGACATAAATAGATGCATAGACTCCTCGCTAACACATGCCCCTGGATAATACTGTCTGCGCATAATCGGTTCAGAAAGACTCGACCAAGCAGTAGGTCTACTTAATTAGACCAATCAAATCATCGTACCACCTTCATAATGTGTCTATTTTGACTACAGTCCTGTATCCAGTCTCCATATTCAGAAATGAATGATTTATCTCGCACTCATAACTAGCAACCAGCTTGTTTGTAACGACACCATTATCTATTACACAGGAAGCTACATATGTTGGACTCGTTGTCTAGCACTCCGAAGACACTTGATTAGAGAGGATTCACGGAGGTGGATGGATGAAGCAGCATAACTTGCAATTTCAAATTTCTGCGGTCAACCTTCATGATGCTTGATCCAGCTTCTGCAGCTTCACCTTGGCAATGTCAAGTTGCTCTGAATAAGAATTAGAGAGGGAGGAATCGTGTTACCACCATGAAGAGCAACACATAGAAAAGAAGAAAACAGCACCACCACTTCCAACAACAGCAACAAAAGCGATGAGCATCAAACATACTCTGTTGGGACGCCACGGCCGATTTGATGTCCTTGCGGAAGAAGATATTGCAGGTCTTCTGGTACGCGGCCTGTGCGTTTTTTGCAGCAAGTCAGACAGGTGGTAACTCGTCAGTTCTTACTATGCATCACACTAAAACAGCCCAATTGACCATCGCCTGGACTTCACCAAATTCATGCAGAGACTTAGGGAGATACTTACCCTGGATGGAGGCAGGTTGTTGAGCTCGCCGATCGCCACTTGGTGCGCTCTTACCTGAACCGAATAACACACACATGCGGATTATCTATCTTCTACTGTCGTCGAACAAATCGAAAGGACTGCATCAAGGTAGAGAAACATGAGGGGACGTAGCCCTACCTCCTTCATAAGCTCCATCTTCTTCGTGTCCACCTCGTTCACCGCCGCAGCCATGTCTCGCCGGTGCCGGAGCTGGAGGTCCGCTTCAGCTTCAGGACACCTCAGCCAGGCGACGGCAGTGTAGCTACCGATGCCTAAACGAACGAATCTGGTTCACACATGCGGAACGAGAAGGAATCTTAAATTAAAGCTGAAACCACGCCGCCGCCAGAATCGTATCCACCGGAGTTCCAAAGCCACTCCATCCCCCAGCGAACCGACAGCCGATCCAGAAGCGAGCGAGTCCCGCCCCGCGCGCGCCCGGCTGCGGCTACGAGAAGGGAGAGGGGCGGGAGATGGAGAGAGTTCTGGCAGAAGGTTCCAGAGAGGGAGAGGGAGAGAGGGAGATAGACCTGACGAGGTGGCGTGGCGGCGGAGACGGGAGGGCGGAGGAAGACGGCGGTGCGGCGACCGGGGAAAAAAGGGATTTTTTTTTTTTTTGAGAAAAGGGGAAAGAAGGGATGGGACCAAGAGATGGGGAGCGGCGGTGCGTGTCGGCTCTCGTCAGGCCTTGCCTAGCGGCCCATTACAGCCTGGCCTAAATGTACATAAAATTTTAACAAAATTTTAAAACTATAGGTGAATTAAAAACAGTTCCATGACTTTGAAAAATGTTTGCATTTTTCTAAAAATGTTCATGAATTTGATTTTTTTTAAGAATTCAAAAAATATGTTTATGCATTGAAAACATGTTTGTGTTTTTTTGAAAAAATGATCATGGATTGAGAAAAATGTTCGTAAATTCAAAAAAAATCCTGAATTCAAAAATGTTCACAGATTCAAAGCATATTCACAGATTTCAAAAATGTTTGTGGACTGAAAAACTGTTAGTGGATTAAAAAAATTGTGAATTAAAAAAAATTCACGAATTTGGAAAAATGCTTCTGGATTTGGGAAAACGTTCATGAATTCAAAAACAATTATGGATTTATAAAAATGTTCTTCGATTCAAAAAATCTTCCCAAATTGCAATTTTGTGAAATATTCTTAAAATTTTGAGCATTTTCTAAATTCTGAAATAATTTTGGAAATTCCAAACATTTTTTGAGAACGAGAACAAATTTTGAAAACATAAACATTTATTGGAAAAGAAAAAGGAAAATGTCATTTTGAATAGTTTTTTAACATTTTGAACATTTTTTGAAAAGAAAAATATTAGGAAAATAATACAGGAAACAGAAAAAGAGGAAAGAAACAGAAAAAATCACTACAGAAAAAAAAGGATTCAGGTATAATCAGTCGTAGTGGTTCTCTCGTTCGCTTCGATTCCTAATGGGTCGGCCCATCTAACTACGCTAGTGGGCGATCGAACCCCTAGCGCTCATAAGAGAGATACATATCAATTCACTACTAGGGAAAACCTTACCAGTAGCGCTGGATTTATAGCTACTAGTAGCGCTGGTACACGCGCTACTGGTACGACGCTACAGCTAATTTTTAGCAGTAGCGCTCTTTTTGACCAGCGCTACTGGTAAATTAACTTAGCAGTAGCGTGCTTTCAGCAAGCGCAACTACTACTTATCTGCAGCGCGTGTATAAGAAAAGCGCTACTGTTAAAAGCGCGCTGCTGGTAAACCTTGGCCCCGCGCCACTGCTAATGTTTTATGTTTTTTTCTGTGTTTTTATGCTGTATTTAAACAGATACAGCTTTTATACAATAACAACATGCATATTCATTGAAAAAGATGTAAGACCTTATATTGTCTAATCGTCGGCATCGATAAGTAAAAGTTATTAAAAGTCTCATCTCATATCATCATCATCATTCATCGGCAAACACATGTCTCAAAATAGCGATACAAGTTATTAGAAGTCTCGAATACATGCAACAACATGGTCACATACTCATGTTTCATCATCTATGTAGACTATGATATGATCGCATAGAAGAGAAGAGCGATCACGATGAGCAAAAGCGAGATTATGTAGTAGTTTTTGCGGCACCGGTTCTGAATCCTCTGTTGCGCTATGAATCTCAATTAACTAGCTTCGGCTTCCATTCTGCTATCAAACCCTTTCTGGCTTCCGCCCGGGAAGCGGTACACTTGGGCCTGACACTCCGTCCACTCATCGTACACATCTGGAACATGCCCTACATACACGGCATACCACTTCCTTGCCATCGTTGATCTATATACCTGTCAGAGATGCACATATATCATCAAGCGAATTCAACGATATATAATATGCAGCGTAAGTTACGTCGGCCTGTGGAGAGAAACAATTATGAAATAGAAGCAACATATAGTAAACATAGTTAACGAAATTCATCGTACCGAAACTAATTAACTAGCGCAGCAGCATTTACATCTAATAGTTTCGTCGTACAGAGACATTCAAAAGTTTCGTCGTACAGAAAGTAACAACTAACTAAACAGACACATTGTCTTCAAGCAGTGCACTCTTCCCATCCGGCCATATTCGGGAGGATGCACCCAAGCTTAGTGAAAGGCGTCATGTCCTGACGCTGTAGGGTTATGCGGGTTCGGACGTCAGCTCGTGATATTGGGCCGTTGTAGAACATCCCATTCTCTTCGAGGACGTCTTTCATGATGATGGACGCAATTTCCTGCTGGATCCGGTAGAAATCATTTCGAAGTTGATTATCTGGCACGGTTCCAAAGGCTTCGGCCCATCTCCGGATATGGGCATCGCCGGATGAAGATGTCATGCAAAATGATTGCACATCCCTTCTGTACTCCATCATTAGATGGATGACGTAGAATCCATCATTCTCACTTCTTGCCGGTCGCTGGAGGCAACATAAGTCAGTCTTATGGCCGAAACACAGCCCGGCCTTACTTGTTTTTTTGACTTGGATGTAGCCACCCCGCATGCTGAAGCCCATGAGAGCTCTGTCCAGAACATACTTTATGTGTGTGTAATCTTTCTTCTCTATGTTCTTCGATGGGTCCAAATATAGAGCGTGGGAGAAACGCGGGTAAAGAATGATGAGAACGGCACCCTCCCCCCCCCCCCCCCCCGCTGCGCAAAATACACGATCAAGTTAGCCTCCATGCGTGCAAAGTAATTATTGAAATGCACGAAAGGATGTATGTGTTATAGTGGCTATCCGCGGATGACTTACCCGGGATGATAAGGTAGGAGAATCTTTTCTTTGTCCTTATTGATGACCAAGAATTCTTTGATGTACTCCCTCGCATATTGACGGTTGGCTTCGTTGATTGACAAGAAGCCCTCATGCATGTAGTATGGGTCCGCGACCGCAAGACCAGTGATTGCTCTCTCCTGACGATGTAGTTCATGTGCAGCGCATACAGGTGGACGAACGTAAAATCGAGTCTCCTCATTTGAAACATCTCGAAGATGTAATCAAATCGTAGGAAGAACAGGTCCGCGGGGCATGTGCTGACGTACATCTTGCCACTGCACGACACCCTAACCGTATAAAGTGGGTATCCTAGATCATCCGAGGCGAGGAGGCTTCTCTCTGTCGACAACACATGGTTCATGGAGTCTCCTGAGATCCCCTGTTATGGCAGCTAGCGCATCAGCCGGTACCATTGGCTTTCCCGCGACATGGAGTAATGGCGCATGTTTCATTGGTACACTGTCAACCCTGGTCTGCGGAGGCGGCTGGCTGCTAGAAGCAACATTGGCAGCTTTATTACCTTTTCTCATCGGTCTCTTCCTCTACTTCTTGGTGGGCTCAGGTGCTGGTGGGTCTGTTAGACCCTCCCTGACCACCGCCCCTAGTGTTGTCGGGCTCAGCATTGAACGCCTCTGGCTAATTAGTTGAGCTTGGGTGGAACCGGCATCTGGAGGCGTGTCCTGCGAGGATTGCATGAACAAAGACATCTTGCACTCCCGAGGACGTTCCGTCTCTGGTACACCATGCATCTCATATGGTTGACTCATCGTTACTTCGTGGTCAAAGCCGGTATTGAGATACTGGAGAGGGTCATCCACCTCCATGTCCTGATCCATATCCTCTTCCATGGGGCCGATATCATCATCCGCCGGAACGGTTGGCCCTCCTTCCTCGTGTCTCTCGATCTCACCCAGTAGCACAGACGATGTTTGTTGTAGTTGTGTAGGTGGGGTTGTGGTCATACCTGCTTCCTGATGAGGTCCCGTTGGTGTGCTCCCGGCCACCTCCACACGAAGAAGATTCTTCGGCCACAGGATCGGCCAATTTTTGCATTGGCCAAGCTGCGTGGGGGTCTCGTCATCCTCTCCACCGGTTTGTATGGGACGAGGAAAACCCTAGTAGCCCACTTTCACACTCGCCACAGAGACCCTTAAGGCATTATCAGGCATCTGCCGGCTGTGGAACAATCGATCCTTGGGCTTCACTATAGTACCCTTCCCCACATCCACCAACCCGCCCTTCATGTGGTAAAGGAGGGTGCACGGAGTGGAGTCGGCCTGCGAAGACATGTACGTGTGCGGCGTCAGAGATCCAAAAAGAACGGGAACTGAAGATTAATTAGTTGTGTTGATGAGGGTGTGAAGCGTATTTACCGTGAGGGCATCGAGCTCAGCCAATGTCGACGGCCCGGCATTCAAGCCAGAGACGGAGCTAGGGCTGCTGTGAGTGGGTGCGGGAGCAGGTGCTGGAGTAGGTGCGGGTGCGGTTGCCATATCAGGTACGGGTGTGGGTGCGGTGTTCATTGAGTTGCTCCCGGTGAAGCTGGGCATGGGAAAATCAGTTGGTGCCGCGTTTGGATTTTGTTGCAACCAGCTGACCACACTTGGAATCAAGCTTGTAAAGGCAGCTGCCATATCATTTCTACAGGCAGCTACCGCTTCCCGGACTGTATCAGCTTTTGTTTTCTCGATCGCCCGCGCCACCTTCTCGTCGATAGTCACTTGACTTAACTTCTTTCTCTGTCTTTTGGCCTCGGGGTCCTCACCATAATAGTACTTCCACGTGGCGCCGTCTCCGGCGCCGTGCACACGTCCATATTGCAGCCGCTGGCCCGGCGGGTGTCCCATCATTACGTTCATGGCCCGGTTGAAAGGGGTGTCCCACTTGTACTTCGCCGACGACTGAGTCGACTGAGTCGACGAGTCGCTTTCGGCCGCAATCTTGTGTTGCTCTCTCTGCAAAATGGAGCGTGAATCGTTTACGAATGTGACTAAAATGTAGTAGACTTCATTGATCGGAAGCTAATATATAAAGTGGTAAAAGGATAATTACCAGTAATCTCATGAATTGCCTAGTCGGCCCGTCGGTGAAAAAAATCTTTTTTATGGGGTCCCACTTGAATCGGGCCCTAATGAAGTCGTGCTCCTGCTGGTCGGTGAACTCAGCCAAGGGGTCTGGGATCCCCAGACGTTCACGTTCCACGTCCTCCTTAGCCCACACGGGCCTCTTTCCCGTGTAACCACGACTTCTGAGGCGGTGGTTCCCCATGTTCTTTGCCTGCAGCTGCTTGCCTCTCTCCGACCTGGCCTTGGCAGCTTCTTCATTGCAAGTCGCCTTGAACTTTTCAAAGTCCTCTAGCGTAATTGTCGGATTGTCTGCAACAATCTCGGCATAGGTTTCATGGTCTACTTCAATCGCCTTTTTCACCCTAGTTTTCCAGGCGCTCAATGCGTTGCTGAACTGCCCTAGGGCTTTGTTGTTGATTTTTTTCATGGCATCATCTTTCCATGGGTCAACGTCGTCATTCCGACCGGGGAACAGGAATCTTGCGTGCAACCTAGTTAGGAGCAGCTGCTTCAAATGTTCATTCTTCCGTATTTTTGTGGTGTTGATGTTAGCGGTATCCCGTAGAATGCATGCTAGTTGGTTGCCGTAACACGCTGCCACTTCCCGCGGCTCTACAGGCTCGAAGTCGCCGGGGTTCACCGCCGTGACCACCAGTCTTCCGGTGCCGAGCTCATTTGGGCGTCGTGCCCTCTTTGCCTTCTTTCCTTCACTGGCTTGGGAGGTCCCACCTTCCGTGCTGTCGTTAGCAACATCATCAGGGCCCGTCTCAGTGCCGGTGTTGGTGGCATCAGTGTCAGCGCTGGCGCCACCACCGTCGTCGTCCGTCATGACAAGGGGGTCCTGCCACCCTTGTTTCTCCTGAGCCGCAAGAAAGTCGAGGTAGGCGTGTGCTTGTCCTTCTTGGGTGTGAGAACCTCCGGCCTCATCATTGTCGGTCATGTTTCCTAGATAGGGTTCAATGTCGTAGTCGTTTAATTATCGAGCTTTATATAATAAAGTGAATAATGACAAAAAAAGTGACCTTTGTTTTGCTTGAATGTCGTTTCATTATCGTGGCGGCAAATCTCGAGCACTCGATATGTCCAACTTTCTAGCACAAGTCATGCCGAAATTCACGGAAAATTTCGGCATGACCTATGCTAGAAAGTGCACATATAGAGCGCCTGAAATTTGCCGGAATGGAAATGAATCAACATTTCCGGCAAAACATAGGCCACTCGGAATCGGTTTCCCTGCAAATGACAATAAGCACTATGTGCTGAAGTAGCATTTCACTAACAATCACGGAGATGCAGCCCTCACAAGAAAATTTTCATTTTCATTTACATCCTCATTTTCATTTACATTTAAAAATCCTCATTTTCATTTAAAATGGACAGCAAGATAACAGCAACATCCTCATTTTCATTTGGACAGCAACATCCAATGCAAAGTGCACTATTGCAGCAAGTGTGACAAAAACATAACCATCCTTTTTCTTTTGTTCATCTTCTTGACCATCTACAATTGATGCATGCTATAAAAAATACTACACATCACCATATATATATATTGCAAAGTTGCACTGGACAGCAGCAATTTGAAATTATACAAGCTAAACAAGAATTTATGTTGAAATTAGACAAGGAAGCGAGTCGACATTTTTTTTTACAGAAAACTAGTTCCAATGGCAATCACGACGAATATGTGAACCAAAGAACTAGTTCGTAGCAACAGCAGCTGGTATTTGAGATTTCAACAGTAACATCAACATTTTTTTTAATTAATCCGAACGAAATTTCTTACTCATGCAACTAGCTGTCCTCCCCATTAAATTGTTCTATCTATCATCTATCTACTAATGCTCGGTGCACCCATTCAAAATATGAAGATCGCCGTCGTCGCAAAACCTAAATCAAAAATTGGGGAATTGGGGAATGGATGAATGGTACCTCAAATCAGGCCGAACCGAGTGCCTGAGCTTCGAGGGGCGGCTGTCGTGGAAGAAGAAGATCCTGGCCTTCGTCTTCGAGGAGGCAGGGGCAGAGGGGGCCGGGGCAGAGGAGGCCGGCCGGCGTCGGGGTTGAGGGCGGGTGCGGCGTCGGGGTCGGGGCAGAGGAGGCCGGCCGGGGGTCGGCGTCGAGGTGGCCGGGGCAGAGGGGGCCGGGGCAGAGGAGGCCGGCCGGCGTGCGTCGTCGGCGGCGGCGTGGGCTGGGGAGAGAGATCACGCGAGGGGGATCGAGAGTGAGAGAGAGAGGAGTGCGTGGGGGGCTGGACAGGGCCGGGGCTATAGCCAACTTAGCTATAGCGCTGGTCGTAAAAACGCGCTATAGCTAAGTTAGCTATAGCGCGTCTTAGGAAAACAAGCGCTACTGCTAGTTTTTTCTTTTTTATTTTTTAAATTATGTGGCATGTTTAGCTATAGCGCTTGTCCTATAAAAAGCGCTACTGCTAGTCTTTTTCATTTTTCTTTTTCTTTTTCTTTTTCATTTTTCTTTTCATTTTTCTTTTTCTTTTTCTCTTTCTTTTTCTTTCATTTTTCTTTTTCTTTTTCATTTTTCTCTTTCTTTTTCCTTTCCTTGTTGTAAGTTGTAGCAGGGGTTAGGGTTAGGTCTGTTTATGGACTAATAACACACCCTCCGGATATAATTAGTGCATAATATATATATTACAACATTTGACCACTAACGGTGTTAAGTACGTATACAAAATAGATATAGACAAATTATGATAGTTTGTCAGCTTGGTCGACGACGCTTCAGACTGATCTTCTTCTTTCCTCTTTTGTTCGTTCTTGAATAATTGAGCCCATGGTTGTGACTTTTCCTTTTCCAGGGAGTACGATCTTTCGTAGGTACTGTAGTCTTCATCCTTCTTTTGACGTATGTTTCATCGTCATCAGCATCATCTTCCCTCATCGGGTCACCGTACTGGTCGTAGTCTTCCTCGTTGGCGACTCCATCCATTCCGACGATGCTCCTTTTGCCTCTCCTCACGACAACACGGCTGGGATTGCTCGGGTCTGTTATGAAGAAACATTGTGTCACATGTTTAGCGTGTACCCATGGCTCATTTTTGGCGGTGGCGTTGACGGTACCGCTATCGGAGTCGGGTATACACATGGTAGTGAAATGTCGGTTTTCTCTTTGTACGTTCTTAGCCCATCTGACACGGAACATCGTCGCGCTATGCAATCCAGAGTAGTCAAGCTCCCAGATCTCATCGACCCTTCCGTAATATCTTTCAATTACGTTCCCGGTCATGGCTTCCATCGTCACCCCTGAGTTCTGGTTATCACTGTTTATATCTTTGGCCTCCGTGTAGAACATGTATCCGTTGATATCGTATGCTTGATAAGTCGCGAGGTTGACCGACGGGCCATGTGCTAAGGCGTATATGAGCATTCCGTCCGAACAGCCCTCTTCCGGGGGATTAGCCAGAACTCGCTCTTTGAACCAACGCAAGAAAGTGGAGTTGTGCTCTCTAATAACTTCAGCGTCTGTCCTGTGCACCCCACGGTCACGGTAGTTCTTTGCGATGTTCTCTTTGTGCAGTGTCACGAAATCTTCTAGCACATCTAGGTGTTGTAGCACTACTAAGTTTGCCCTGTCAAAGTCGTTTTGTCGGCCCGAGCGGAACACATTCACATCCCTCCGACCATTGGTATGACCTTCGCCTTTGAGCCTTCCACAGTACTTGCTGACGGGAAAACCAACAACAGGGTCTCCGGTGCCTAGATAACTCTCGCAGAAAGAGATGCACTCTTTGGTCAGATATCCTTGGGCTATGCTTCCATCCGGACGGGACATGTTACGAACGAATCCTTTGATGACCCCATTCATCCTCTCGAACGGCATCATGTTGTGCAGGAATGTCGGCCCTAGGTCGATGATGTCGTCCACGATGTGGACACATATATGCACCATGACATCAAAGAACGCGGGCGGGAAGTACATCTCTAGCTCATTTAGTATGACAACGATCTCTTCCTGTAGCCTATGGAGTTGCTTGACACTGATCGACTTTCGAGAGATAGCATCAAAAAAGTGGCATAGGTCAGTAAGCGTCTCACGGACGTGTGTGTCCATAATCCCTCTAAGTGCAACCGGGAGTAACTGCGTCATCATCACGTGACAGTCGTGAGACTTCATCCCGCTGAACCTTTTTTTCTTGGTGTCCAGATATCTGCTAATCTTCCCACAGTATCCGGAACTAACTTTGATTCCGGCAAGGCACTTGAACAATTGATCGACCTCCTTCGGATGTAAGGTGAAGCAAGAGGGGGGGCAATATTGTTCTTCCTTCTTGTTTACTTTTTTCCCCCTATCTTCCGTCTCCGACTCCGTCTCCGTCTCCTCCGACGACTTTTTACCGGGCATTTGGAGATCTTTCCTGATATTCAAAAATTCCAAGTCTTTTCTTGCCTTCGGCCCATCCTTGGTCTTCTCCGGCATGTTCATCAATGTTCCAAGCAAGCTCTCGAGGATATTCTTCGTGATATACATTTGATAAAGGCTATGAGGCGTGTCAAGTTTGGGCCAGTACTCTAAGTCCCAGAAAACAGACCTCGTCTTCCATAACTTCAGCAGCGGCTCAGGCGCCTTTTTCTTCGTCTTTCCCGGCGAGGGGCACTCTTCCCAGTTCTTCAATAACTCATATATTTCGGCACCGCTACGCTTACGTGGAGGACCTCGATGCTCAGCCTTACCATTGAATAGATCTCCACGCTTTCTCCACGGGTCATCCTTCTCGAGCCATCTTCGATGCCCCATGTACACGATTTTCGAAGACCCGCCATCTTTCGATAGCTGCTGAGAAGTTGTATCATCCATGCACCTAGTGCATCTGCAATACCCGTGGCACGCCTGGCCGGAGATATAGCCGTAACCGAGATAGTCCTGCACCGTTGTAATCAGCGCGACTCTCATGTAGAAATACTCTCCTTTGCTTGCGTCCCATGTCTTGGCCGGCGTTGTCCATAAGGTCTGTAGCTCCTCTTTCAGTAACCCGAGATACAGATTTATATCATTTCCCGGTTGTCTCGGCCCTTGAATAAGCATAGTCATGTGTATGTATTTTTCCTTCATGCACTTCCAGGGGGGGAGGTTGTACATCCATACAAACACGGGCCATGTGCTATGATTGGTGTTCTGGTTGCCAAACGGATTCATGCCATCAGTACTAGCGCCAAGCACGATGTTCCTTGCATCATCTGCGAAAAAATTAAATTCAGCATTTAATGCTCTCCACTGGCTAGCATCTGCGAGGTGTCTCAGCTTCGGATCATCTCCGTCATCTGGCTTCACCCTCTCCGCATGCCAGCGCATAAGCTTTGCTTCCTTAGGATCTACGAAATACCGCTGCATACGCGGAGTGATCGGAAAGTACCATACAACTTTCTGTGGAGCTTTCTTTTCGGCCTTCTTATATCGTGAAGCATTGCACTTTGGCCAGATGGTTTTTTCCGCGTTCTCGTTCCGATATATGATGCAATCGTTGATGCATGCGTGATATCTAATGTGTGGCAGATCAAGAGGGCACACAATTTTCTTTGCCTCCTCGACACTAGTAGGACACAGGCTTCCCGTGGGAAGAACCTTCTTTAGATACTTCAGAAGCTCATCCAGGCTTGCATCCGTCCATTTGTTTTTTGCCTTCGTCTTTAGAAGTTCTAGCGTGAAACTCAAGCGGGTCACCTCGGGATCGCAACCATCATACAATGGAGTCATCGAGTCTACCTCCAATTGCGCCAGTTTGGCCTCCTCTCTAGAAGCAGCTCTGTCGCTAGTCGTCTCCTTGCGAAGCAGGTCTCGAACATGCGGGTCCCGCATGGCTGAACTTAGTAGCGACGAAGGCTGCGGCGTGTCCGCGTCTTCTCCGCCTTGTACTGCCTCTTCGCCATCACCATTTCTAAGGCCCTCTTCTTCGGGCCCATAATCGGTCATCTCTTCGTCTGGCCCAATGTCATTATTTCCTGCCCCGTCGACGTCCTCATCATCATCATCTTCACTTATCCACCGAGCATGGCCATCCATGAAACCATGCATGAGCAGGTGCGCCTTGAATTTACCACCCTTAAAGGGGTCGAGCCTGACTCCTCCTTTGCATTTTCGACACGGACATAAAACATCCTTCAGTCTTTTTTCATACATGTCGTCCACCGCGGATTGCCAGTATCTTTCCACTGACCTTCATGATCACCTGCATGCGCAGAGCAAAAGAATTATAACCACGTATGCATGCATGGATCAAATTCATACAAAAATTCGACATGACCTTCCCTAAACATAGGACATATTGAGTTTGCCCCGAAATTCGCCGAAACGGAATTGAATCGACATTTCGGCAAAACATGGGCAACTCATGTCACCCACATTTCAACAAATACACAATATAGGCAACTCACATGCCACACACAATTCGGTATATTCATATCGTGCATATATAGTTTCGGTCCTATCGCACACACACATATTTCCATTCTTGCACAACTCTTTTTTTGCTCACCTATGTGTCGAGAGGGATATCGAGCACCTTCTTAATTAGCTAGTAGATCTAGATAGTGAGGTACCTACATATAGCTCTTAATAGGGAGAGAGAGCTAGCTAGTGGAGATTGGTGGATGGGCAAAGAGACAGAGATGGAGGAGGGAGGCCATTAATTAATGGAGGTGGTGGAGGGGCAAAGAAAGAGAGAGGGAGGAGGGAGGGCATTAATGGAGGGGGTGGAGGGGCAAAGAAGAGAGAGGGAGGAGGGGGAGCATTGAAAGGAAGAACCAATAAGCAAGTGCAAGAAGAGGGGGGGAGAAAGGAAGGGGGAGGGAGAAGAAGGGGGGAAAAGGTGGTAGATATTTTGGCTGGCAACCATAGCAGTAGCGCTGGCCATACACACACGCTACTGGTACTTGCACTAGCTGTAGCGCTGGGTTGCAACGCGCGCTACTGCTAAAGGGGCCCACAAGCTTACACGCAGAACAAATAGCAGTAGCGCGCTATCTATAACAGGCGCTACAGCTGTGGCACTAACAGTAGCGCTGGGTGTTTCACAAACGCTACTACTATGAATTGACCTGGGGCTGTGGTGTGGCACACTTAACAGTAGCGCCGCCCAGCATAACCAGCGCTGCTGCTAAGTTATACCAGCAGCGCGTTTTTATCCCAGCGCTACTGGTACTTAGCAGTAGCACGGTGTCAGGACCGGATTTCCGGGATATAAATTTCCCAGCAATTGGTCCTTGTGCTCACCAGCCCCAGGATTACTGTTAGCTGGTGAGGCACAATCTTGATACAGAAATTCCAAGCAAATACAAAATATGTAGTACAAGACCATTCTGGTCTATGAGTACAACAAAAGGTTTCTAGTGGTTGATGGCGGAAGCGGTTCGGGGTCATCAGCGTCTATGGGACTCCATTTCCCACAGGAGCAGCTGACCTGGATAACTCCTATCTTCGCGCGGCTGCTATCTTCAGTGCCTAGGTTCCGGGGCTGTCGTCATTGCGCTCCTCTCCAAGCAAGAAATCTGGCCAAGACAATAGCCAGGGACAAGCCAGTGAGTACTTTGAATGTACTCGCAAACATCATGAAAACAGGTACAATATAGCAGGTGATAAACATGTACTGAAACAATCCACGATCGCTTGGTCAGTCTCAAAATAAAATTCATGATGCACGCAACTAGGTCATTCATATTAAACAGAAATAAGCAATCAGAGAATAAAAATAAAATAAACCAATCGGGTGTCTGAAGTGACGCCTCGAAAGGATAATAATATAAAGCATGCCTCAGCCGGGCGTCTGAGCGACGTCACATAAAGGCCTTATAAGGAAAATAAATAACAAGCATGCCACAGTCGGGCGTCTGAGCGACACCACATAAAGGGCTTATAAGGAAAATAAATAACAAGCATGCCACAGTCGGGCGTCTGAGCGACACCACATAAAGGGCTTATAAGGGAAATGAATAACAAGCATGCCACAGTCGGGCGTCTGAGCGACACCACATAAAGGGCTTATAAGGAAAATAAATAACAAGCATGCCACAGTCGGGCGTCTGAGCGACACCACATAAAGGGCTTATAAGGAAAATAAATAACAAGCATGCCACAGTCGGGCGTCTGAGCGACACCACATAAAGGGCTTATAAGAAAAATAAATAACAAGCATGCCACAGTCGGGCGTCTGAGCGACACCACATAAAGGGCTTATATGAGAATAATCACAATGAATATCCAGGAGGTAGAACCATCCCAGGGATACTCAATAATTCAAATAATATAAATGGTTAGTCCACAATAATAATAATCATAATTATCATTTGTCACATGTCATGATCAATGTTCCGGTTTAGAAGTTTTCCTCCGAAGATCGACACTAAGACCGACACTTGACCCATCCCAGACTGTAGTCCTTAACCGCGGACACGGCTATTCGAATAGATATAAACTCTGCAGAGGGTGTACTCTTTACCCACAAGTAACGGATTCCTTTAGTCCACCGGGACTAATTCCGCTTACGGTCTTTTAATTGAAAACACACCTGACCCGCACACACCAGCTTAACTTACCGATGTCTGGAATCACCCATGACACTCGTTAAGCAAAACTCTAAGTGGGGAGGCTCCAACCTCGATTAGCATGGGATCGAATTTATATTCGCGCGCTCTAAGGGGTGCCCCCCTCTCGGTCCCGGACCGGAAACACCCATGCCCCCGGACCAGGTGGCCTGCCTACCGGATGCACCCGGTATCTTCCACCATGGCCTCTCTGTACGGTGTGTGCCAAAAAAAGGGTTGACAACTTACTGAACCGTACCCTACCTGCGGCAGGGACGAGTGGTAGTACGAAACAAGTATGGGGGTTACTAGAACAAGACTCGATCTATGGTCGACTCAGGAGGCTTATGTGTTCCCTGCATGGTTAGTACAACAAATATTTTTCACGGCATCAGACAGAAATCACCGTTCTTCATACCCCCTCATGCCTTTCTGACCATTCTCGCTCCAACGAGATGTCAGCACCAAGCTCGTGTCTACCCGAGACAGAGACTTCTCCGGATTCCTTCCGGTAGGCATGTGAGGTATAAGAGGGCGAATACTGTCACCAGTATTTTAGTATCAACAGCAAAGAATGCACTCCAAGGCATGATCACAACATCACATGAAATAACGAATGTTTCCAAAACACCTCGGTGTTGTAGTCACGTCAAACAACACACAATAAACATTTGACCGGGTTTCAGGATGCTTGCCTTCAAGGTGCAGAAGTGCAGGGTGCACCACAAATTTTTTGAAAGCTTTCTTCCCTCTCCGATTCCTATTTCGAAAAGTATTTGAATTAACACGTAATTCAAAAACAGTGCAAAAAGTTGTCTTGGAAAATTTTCAAATAAATATGAAAATAAACTAGATGAGATTCCAGAGAAGTAGGAAAAAGAATCAATTCATTTGGAGTTTTATTTAAAAAGATATGTCCAGTCAAAGGTTCAGTCAAACTCTGTTTTTAAATAAAACAGAAAATAGAAAACGGTTCGCAGTGAAAACGCTTTCGGAAGAAGAAAACGTACTTCGGGGGTTTTACGCTTTCTGAAAACTGTCGCGCACTTCCTGGAATACGTTTCCTCTTGAAGAAAACGCATTCTGGGTTAAGACGCCGACAGGCCAGGGCTTGTCTCGCCGACAGGCGGGGCCCGCCTGTCGGGTTCCTCTTCTTTCTCCCGCGCACAGGAGGCAGAACCAGAGGCGAGCTTCCGGCGGCGATTGCCGGTGCCAGAAGGCACCTCTCCCGGAGCTGTGCACACCGGCGTGCTCAGAAGGGAGGGCCCCATCCTCTGGAGGGCAAAGGAATCACCGGGGAGCTCGGGGGTGAGCACCCTTTCCTCCGAGGCGGACCGAGAGCTCCGGCGAGCACGGTGTCGGCCTACTGCTGCTACGGCTCAAATTAACAGGGGGAATGGGCTTGCGGGGTCGAGAGGAAGCTACGGGTGAGGAAATAATGGGACGGGAGGCTCTGGCTGCGGAGAAATTAACAGGACGGTGGCGGCGGCTGGCTCGGCCGGAGATGGGGGAGGAAGGTTCCTCCGGTCGAATTGGAGCTAGGGGGGGTTCACAGGGGGCTGCAGGTTTGCGGTGAGGGCGACAAAGAGCTTGAGGGGTCCTATTTATAGCGCGACGAGGTCGGTACCGAGGCGGCCGTGGATAAGATCGCCGGAGAACCGACGTTCTGTTGCTGCAGGGCGACGTGGCGGCGACTAGCGGTGTTGGCAGGGCGAGAGGATGAGGACGGCCTGTTCCGGGGGCAGCTGGCGGGCTGAGAGAGCTTGGGCGGTGCCGTGCGCGGCAAGCTCTGGCGGCGGCAGTGGCTGGTTGCGGGGGCGGCGCTGCGGCGAGTCAGGGAGCGGCTTGGCTGGTCTTGGCGCGTCGCGGCATAGTCAGGAGACAGGGGAGATGAACTGGAGCTAGCGGGGGAGGCGCTACTGGTCGCGGCGGCTCGGGCGCGGCACGAGCAAAACGTGCGCTCTGGGCACGCCCAGAGCACGCACGGCGCCTGCTCGACGGAATGCTAGGGGGGCTAATCATGCTTGGATGCAAATTAAAATTAACAGGTTTCGGTTAAATACAATGGAAGGTTTAGGGGGCATGGTGGTTTGGCAATTAGAACAAGCTCACAGTGCAATTTTAAAACCATGCCAAAATCTGGACATGCACTACAGATGCTCGACAAAATGCCAGGGGCATCTAGGGATCTGCTATGGCCACCAAAATTTCCAGATGAGAGTCTCTTTAGATGTAGGTGATAATGGTAAAGTTAGTTTGGGATAAACATAAACTTTTTAATGCAATTTTTGGTGAAAAGCAATTCTGGACAGAAACTGTAGACTATAATTTCATGTGTCCAAGTTATTCTAATGGGTCCAAAATTCTGGACTTAAGGGTTTTATAGGATGTACTATGAGTAGGAAAAATCTTAAGAGCAATGGGGCAAGATAAAATAAGGTTGTAGTACAAACTACCAATCTGGACCAGAATAAAGATGAGGATGGTTTGCTCAAATATTCCAAAGAACCCAAGTGGATTTTTACATAAACAAGAGTTATATACTCCTACTGACATCCCAGAATTTTTATAGAATTTTTAAAGGAATATTTAAATAGGTTGAAGTGTAGACTGCAAATTGAACCAGATTTAAAAACTTGAAGTGGTGCTCAAATTTTACAATTGACAAAGCTGGGTTTTTGCATAAAAGTGATCCAGGGACATCACATGACTCCTACAAATTTTTGTGGAATTTATAGATGAAGTTATAAAATAGTTGCAGTGCAAATGGGGCTTTGAAAGGAGTTAAAATGCTATTAAATGAATTAAATCTTGGCCAAATTTTATTATAAAAATTATTCCACTGGTTTTTAATTAACTGCAATAAAATTCAAGCCATACAACAATACTCAAAAGTTTCAAGACAGAACAAAAGAATTTTTGAAATTCAGGCAAAAAGGAGTGGCTCTGTGATCACAAGAAAATCCAGAAAGGAAAATTTCTAATCCCTGGCAAAATTTTAATTAACAAAACATGGTGAAATTTTTGGGGTGTTACACACGGTGGTCCATACACGCGCTATTGGTAAAGTTCTACCTATAAGCTTTTTCCTAGTAGTGATTGTGGCGCCTCCCAGTGCTTCAAGTGCCCTAGATTGCATTGGCAGGCTCCTTCGCCCTCTCGAGTGTACTAGATTCGCTCGCTGGTTGGCTGGCTGGTTGACCGTTGACTTTTAACAAAATGTTTGCGAATTTCTTAAAATTTCATGAGTTTGAAAAGATCCAGGAATCCAAAAAAATCATGAATTTTTTTAAAAAATAAAAAGGAACAAGAACACGAAAAAAGTTCATGAATTCAAAAATAATCATTATTTTGAAAAATAGTCATGAATATTAAAAATTTCATGATTATGAAAAAATGTTCAAGAATTTGAAAAGAATTCATGAATTCAAAAAAAGGGAATTTGATAAACACTATTTGCGCATTTGAGGAAAAAAATATGAAGGAAAAAATAAATAAAACTTGTCCTAGAAAAAACAAAAGAAAAACCATTAAAAACTGGTGCGAGAAAACCTACAAGCGCCGGCCCATATAGGAACTACCCTATGGGGATGTGTGAGAGTGCTATCCACGGTTAACATTCTTCTAAAAAAAAAAGTCTATGGTTAACATGTGCCGAATAGTGTTTTCTGCGAGGGGCTTTGTCTTGCTCGCGGCGACCAAGAGGTCCTAATTGGCGCCAATTAGCGTCAAATAGATAGACTACGCTTAAAACAAAGCGCAAAGGGACGACCCTATAATGTGCTAACCTATTTTGATGTAGTCAGGCAACGTTGTGTAGAGGTTATTTTTGGTTTATTCATTTTAGTTCGTTTTTATTGTTTTCTACTTTTCAGAAATACAAGAAATTTGGAAAAATATTTGGTGAGAATTAAAAAAATGTTTAATGTGTTTCACAATGTTCAACACTTATTTGAAAAATGTTCGTTATTTATTCAAAAATTCACCATGTATTTAGAAAGGTTTTACTGTATATTAAAAACAATTCATCATGTAATAAAAAATGTTTATCATGTTTAATTTTTTTTTGGCATGAATAAAAATTATTTTTGCAAAGTTTAAATCGATCATCGTTTATTACAAAATCCAAAAAACTAAATAATATACATGTATTTCAAAAAAGTTCATGAATTCACAAAAAATCATGAATGTGAAAATGTTCATTGATTTGAAAAACTGTTCACAAATTTGAAAACTATTAATGAATTTTTAAAAGTTCCTGATTTTTAAAAAATAATCATGAATTAAAAAATGTCGTGAATTTTAAACAAAAATAAAAAGAAATGAAATACACCGAATAAAACCGTCCAGGAAAACCAAAAGAAAGACCTTCCAAAATCGCTCGGGAAAAAAACTACATGGGTTGGCCAATATTTATGTGTGTGTGTGGGGGGGGGGGGGGGGGGTGCGGGAATGCTATCTACAGCTAACACGTGCCAAATAGTGTTTTCTGAGATGGGATTTGTCTCCCTCATGGCGAGCGAGAGCCCCTAGTTGACGCATATTGGCGTTGAATAGACAGTCTATGCTTGAAGCGAGGGGCAAATAGCCAACCGATTAATGTGCAGACCTATGTTTATGTAGTCACGCAGTGCTCTGTAGTGGTTATTCTGGATGTATTCATTTTGCTCCTTTTAAATTGTTTTATGCTTTTCATAAATATACAAGAAAATTTGATATACACAAAAATGAATTTCTATTTTTGAAAACAATGAGGCGTAGAGTAATAAAATGTTAATGTATTTAAAAATATTCAACACTTATTTAATAAAAAAATATTCATTGTATATTTAAAAAGTTCACCATGTATTTAGAAAATGTTCACTGTATATTAAAAAACTTCACCATGTAATAAACAATATATGGCATGTATTAAAATAATGCTCAGCATGTTTCAAAACAAATTAATCATGTATTAAAAAGGATAGTCAAAACACAAAACAAGAAAAGAAAAATGAAAAGGAAATAAAAAACTAGAAGGAAAAAAAATCAAAAACCCAAAAATCGAAATAAAATCCACAACAGAAGAACCTGGAAAACAACACCAGAGTGGCGTCGCAAATGAAACAGCAGGAAAAAGCCAAAACAAATACCACAATAAAAAAAACATTGCAGCAGTGCAACGAACGAAATAACAGGAAAAAACCAAAACAAAAAAAGAAAAAGAAAAACCGAAAAAGAACACTTCATCAGCTTAGCGAAAGAAACAAGCGGAAAACGCCAAAATGGGCCGGCCCAATTTGCCTCGCACGTGGGTGTCGCCAGTGGCGGAGCTAGACAAAAATGCTTGGGGGGGGGGGGGGGGCAAAAGACAAAAGACAAAATCTGTAATGAGCAACTGCTACTGAGAGAACAAATTTATAGTGTGTATAGTCCAATTCAATCAACCACTAACCAACTGAGAGAGAAAATACCAATAACCAACTGAGAGAAAAAATGGTAGCGCTATCACCAAAAAAAAAATTCCCAACTAGATCAAATCACACAACGAAACAACAAAAGAAAAACCACTTTGACTCATACTGTACATCAGAGTTGATGTACAGGCAACGCTTACAGCGTTAGAGACTTCAGACAAATTGTGCACGGTATGGTGGCCAGCCGGCCAGAGTTCAAGCAATCAATGGCATCGGCGACCTGCGACCACCGGCCAGTGGCCAGTGGTGATACTGGGTGTGCCGTTGATCCCCACACAGGTGCTGGAATCGTCGCCACCGGCTCAAACGTAGAGCTCCTCCTAACCTCCTCTCCTTGTCAGGAACGGCTGAACGGCGTCGAGGGCTCGAGGCTGTCCGTTGCGGCGCATCGGCTGGTTGAGTGAAGCACAGCACAGAAGCTGAGAAGCAGTTGATGTATTGTGCGTGAAGAAATGAAGATGAGCCTAATTCTAAGCAGCCGAACTGCAGCCTGCAGGGACCACTAGTACATTGTAATGAAAAAGATTTGTTTGGGCTGGGGGGGCCACGGACCCCTCAGGCCATAACGTAGCTCCGCCGTTGGGTGTCGCCCTATCCATTTGACGTCTGCGGTGTCAAATAGGATTCGCCAACGCGAGCATCCCTTCACCTGAAGGGATGAGGTACTAGGCCGGCCCAGTTGCGTGTTGCTTCAATTGTTTGTTATATTACTTGGTTTGTTTCTACCCTAGCCGCCTAGGGTTTTCCTACTCCAGCGATTCTTTGCGCCTTTGAGGTTTCTACCGATATCGTCGGCTCCGATCCACAGTCCCTCTTCCTGTGCGCAAGCTAGGACCACCCTCCCTGGTCTGGGCTTGACACGACGAGTTAGGGGTTTCCGCTCATCCAGATGGTGGCGGCTGCATCAACTAATGGCACAGGCGGCTCCACAATGTATATGACTGTTCGAATCAATTATTTATGTTTTGATAGTTTCCTCACCAATATTGGCCGCAATGTATACCAATTATGGAAGGTTCCTGACAGATTTTGGGACCTTCTAGAAGGTTCTTGAATCAAATTCTCTTTTTTCCTTTTTTTGTTTGTTTACTATTTTCCTTTTTATGTGTTCTTTTTAAAAAAATATTTTGTTTATTTTTCTTTTTCTTCTCAAAATTTCACAAATTCAAAAAAAATTAAAATCTTCAATTTTTTTTTTGAAAGTTGAAAAATTGCTTACGTTTTCAAATTGTGTCCATTTTTTTCAAAAAAAGATTGAAATTTTAGAAATGGTTCATAATTTCAAAAATATTTGCATATTTGAAAAAAAATCCGAATTTCAAAAATTGTTCAGAATTTCAAGAGAATGTTCATAAATTTAATAGATTATTCACATTTTTCAAAATTTGTTTATAAACTCAAAGAAATCACCTTTTAAAATTTCTTTGTTTTTGAATTTGCAGACATTATCGTGCACTTTTTTGAATTCATGAACATTTTTAAAATTCATGAAATTTTTGTGTTTTCCATGAACCTATTTCTAAATTCAAGAATTTTTCTTATTTGCGAATAAGTTTAGAATTCTTGAACATTTTTTTGAATGCGTGAATTTGTTTTTGAATTCAGGAACATTTTTTCAATTGGTGTACTCAAATACATGAACATTTTGCGAACTCTTTCTGAATTCATGAGCATGTTTCAGATTAACTAACACTTTCTTGAATTCATGACATTTTTTAGTTCACCATTTTTTTCAAATTCGCAAACATTTTCTCAAATCCATGCAAATTTTTTTGTTTCACGAACTTTTTGATCTTTTTCAACTTTTTTGGGTTTTTTATGTAGTGAAAAATAAAAGAAAAAAACAGATCTTCACTATGCTAACCTCCAGGATGTAGTGATAGGAGCTAATGGGCTGGCCCACCCTACAACTACGACCTGAGCGATCGGCGCGGGACGTGAGCGAACTCACTAATTAAGGAGTACTCTTTGCAAAGGTCACTCCCACCTCCCCAGGTTGCGACAAGCATCACATTCATGTGCGCCACTTGTCGCAACCTGGGAGTTTACCCTTTTTTCGTAGATTCATTTATTCAAAACGTTTTATCTCTCAAACCGTGCGTTCAACCTCGAACCGTTTTCACCGTCGGATTCCTCGCGTTGAGATCTTTAAAGCTAGATCCCATGTTGATATGTTTCTGTTGAAAATATGCCCTAGAGGCAATAATATTGTATTATTATATTTTCATTTTCATAATTAAGAGTTTATATTTCGTGCTATAACTGCTATGATCCTGGAATAAGTGATTCAGTGAAAAACTCATATGCACGTGTGGAATGATAAACGGCAAAGAATAGGTTCCCAGTCTTGCCTATAAGACTGGCTTAAGTGTTGTTTGTGATCATGTTTTTCGGATATTAGGATATTGTTAAGTGTAACGATAGTTCTAAAACAACATTGAGAATATGACGTTAGAAGAACGATCAACGATCATATTGAATCGACCCAAACTTGTTTGTTATACTTTGAGATAATATCGTCTGAAATCAATTGTCATAACACAAAGTGTTAGCATGTGTTTTAGTTCCTCAGACCATGAGAGTATCACAATCACTTCCTACCGGACGGTGGACTTTGGAGTTGCTCAAACATCATCTGTAACACGGTGATCATAACGACAACTTTCAGGTTCATCGAAAAGTTTGATAAGGGACTGGATAGCTCAAGAGTGGGATTTGCTCCTCCGACGATGAAGAGATATTCTTAGGGCCCTCTTGGTGTGATGGCATCCATCATCGTCTGGCCAAACACAGGTGACTACGTCACGGGAATGCCGGACAAAATGGGCAACGAGATCAACTGTATAGTGAGCATGTGTATGACTCAGGAGGATACCGATGCATCCCAGGTTTTATAAAGTATCGCGAAGCAAAGGGAACATCACATGATAACCAAAGGTTCACTCAAATGTCATTCGTGTAATCATAGGGATCGATATGGACGTCCACGGTTTCACTATCGGTCATTGAACGAAGGGGTTTCGTTCATGTCTATGATTTACCGAACCTACTGGGTCACAAGCTTAGGGTAATCATGATCTGCTGAGTGTTAGTAGGACGAGAGTATCGAGGATTTATTTGTGGGATTGTTTCATTAATATTCGGAATAGTTTCGAGAGGAAACATAAGCGTTTCGGGGTCACCGAAAGGGTTTCGAAGTTTATCGGGCAACACCGGGTATTATCCATAAATAATATATAGGAAGGAATATTGGGCCACCATGGCCCAACAGGGAAGGCTCCCCACTTTTCCAAGTGGGGAGGCCGAATTGGAGTGGGGGGAGGAGTCTTGGCCGGCGCACCAAGGAGGGGCCTTCCCTCCTTGGTGGCAGTCCCTCCTCCCCCCTCTATCCTATATATACATGAGGTGTTGTCCCTTTTCTATACACAAGTTTTGGAGCCTCCTCTAGTTCCTCTAGTTCTAGTTCTAGTTGATCCTAGTTGATCAATTAGAGCTGGACCTAGATCCTCTAATCCTCATAATTAGAAGCCCAGTGTGGTTCTAATCTCCTTCCTCTAATTCTCCAGAGATGATTAGCTCTGGACGGCGAAGCGCTGCCGGATCGTGAAAACCGTACGCTTGCAACCAAGTAGAGAGGCCCTGCTTTCGGTCTTCTGTTCGAGGGATCGTTCGAGGGCGGTTCGCAGGATCGTTCATCTACGGTTCGAGGGACTCCAAGTACGATCTACACCGACTCGTCTACTTCCGCTGCACTCCGGAGTCAGTAATGATCGTTGATCCAAACCATATATGCATCTTCATATTATTTCTGGGTGATCGTAGGGCAAAATATTTTTGTTTTCTACTACGTTTCCCAACAGTGGCATCATGAGCGGTTCTATGAGTAGATGCAGGTTTCGATCTAGATCACATGTGGATGTGAGGGTTTGATGTTCTTCCTATGCTTCCCTCGAGTGTTACTTCGGTTCAGTTCATTGACGGCATGATGTAGCTTTGTACAAGGTTCTAATAATCTATCGGCTCTGGCTGTCGACGATCTGCTAACAATTCCTTGGGCTTCTTCATAGTCAAGAATAGTGAACCGCCGCGTACACAAGAGGGCGATGAAGATGAACGATCTTATAGGGGGTCACGCATATTTGACGAAGTTTAGTGTGGGGGCAGAGATTTTTAATTAAGTCTCTTCTTTCACACACCCCGAAAGTTAATCTAGCAACAAGAATTATCACCTTGATGGTGTGCGTAGGTAGCTAGTGTTATCCAGAAACCCTAGAAGCCACGTAATTAAAATTTACCAAACCGATTAGTGGACGTCTAACTTGGTTTTGCAGGATTGCATATGATGTGGTATAGCCTTCGTCATGATAATGAGTTTATGCATGAGATGGTTATATGTTGTAATGTTAAGTGGCCTGCGCGTCACAGCATGATGGCTGGAGCCACGGGATTGCCACCTTAATGTAATAGATGTAGAGATAGCCTACAGATTATTCGGAGGACCCAGAGCTTCACGAAGCGCAGGAGAACAAAATCGTTGCCACGGCGGTAGTTTTCAAAATTGTCGCCACGGCAACACTTTCGGAGAAATCTTCATGAAGACCTCGGTGGACCATGGAGACGTTCCCGATGCCCAGGGCTATACCATATCATGCTATTATGAATTGACTGAGATGTTTATCCCTTTGTTGCTTGCACCCTTTGATTGCGCGGTAGTCAATTATTATGGTGATCTCTCACAGTAAATATCAAGTTAAAAGGTGCTCTTCCCAGTGTTGCTACCGTCTATGACACGTAGCATTCCGAAGTGCGTCATGTCCACATGAGTACAAATGGTTGGTTGTGAGTTGTAAGACGGGTGGATGGTCAGACCATGTGAGCAGATAGCACTCGGTTGTCTTGAAGTTCTGGCAGAATCGTTCTGAGCTCGGAGCACGAAGCATCGAAAGATGAACAAGAGTCATATGAAGATATGATCGGCAAAAGTTTGCCTACCGGTCAAAATTCTCGTCATGAGTGATGTCCACATCAATGACTAAGAATAAGATCAGGATCTTGAATCACTCACTATCAATTATGAGAGATATTGATTTGAGTGGGAGTGCACTTTATATTAAAAATTGTTTAAACACTAGTGCAAATTAATTATGAACAGTGTCTAAATATATTTGTGTTTATCATTGTAGATCAATGGCTCGCAATATGTTCAACTTAGCCCCTATGTTAGAGAAAGAAAAGTTGGCTGATAATGGTGGAAACTATGCGGATTGGATCCGGAACCTGAGATTTGTTTTCAGGAGTGCAAAGAAGGAGTATGTGCTGGATCAGCCCCTCGGCGATCCTCCTGCAAAGGATGCACCAAAAGAAGTTGTAGATGCTTTCACTGCTCGTAGTGATGACTATGAGTCAGTCCAGTGCCTCATGTTGACTTGCATGGATCCTAAACTACAGAAACGGTTGGAACGTTCTACCACTCAATTCATAATTGGGTCTCTGGAAGTTCTGTATAAGAAGCAGGCAAGGACCGAATGTTTTGAAATAACCAAGGCATTAATTGAATGCAAGATGGCAGAGGGTTCCTCAATGAGTGAGCACATAGTGAAGCTCGCTGGCTATGTTGATAGATTGGCTTCTCTGGAATTTGGAATTACTCCAACACTCGGTACAGATATTGTGCTTGCTTCACTCCCCCATCTTACAATGGTTTTATCATGAATTATAACATGAATGGGATGGAGAAAAGTGCAAATGAGTTGTTCGCTATGCTCAAAACTACGGAAGTTGGGATGTAGAAGAACAAACAAGTGTTGATGGTCAATGATAACCCACAAGTATAGGGGATCGTTTGTAGCCTTTTTCGATAAGTAAAATATCAAACCCAACAAGGATCTAAAGGTAGAATTAATATTCTCTCAAGTTCTATCGACCACCGATACAACTCTATACACACCAACGTTTGCTTTACCTAGAAACAAGTAATAAAACTAGAAGTACTTTGTAGGTGTAGTGGGATAAGTTTGCAAGATAATAAAGAATGTGAAAATAAAAGTTAGGTGCTGTTTTAATAAAAGAACAATTAAGTTAGTATAGCGAGTTTGGAAAAGTGGTGGTAGGATTTGCGAAATTGTCCTAGGCAATTGATAACAAGATAGGTAATCATGAGTGCATTTTTATATGAGGGAGAGGCATGAGCTAACATACTTTCCGTACTTGGATCATATGAACTTATGATTGGACCTCTAGCAAGCGTCCGCAACTACTAGAAATCATTAAGGTAAACCCAACCATAGCATTAAGTAACAAGTCCCCTTTACTCCCATATGCAATGACCCCCTTACTCGGGTTTAAGGTTCTGTCACTCTCGCAACCCACCATAAGCGAATCATGAACATATTGCAACACCCTACTGCGGGAATTCCCACATGTGTGCATGGCACGGAGGGCACCATAGGACAGCACCAAAATAAAACATGCAACTCAAACCAATCAAGATCATCAATCAACCCATAGGACAAAAAGAATCTACTCAAACATCATAGGATGGCTACACATCATTGGATAATAATATATAGCATAAAGCACCATGTTCAAGTAGGGGGTACAACGGGTTGCCGGAGAGTGGACCGCTGATAATAGATGGGGGAAGGTGATGGAGGTGTTGAGGAAGACAGTGGAGTTGTTGGAGTAGATCGCCGCCACGATGGTTCCCCCGGCGGGCGCTCCGGCACCGTCGGGAAAGAGGGGGAAAGAGCTCCCCTGCTTCTTCTTCTTCCTTGGCCTCCCCCTAGATGGGAGGAGGGTTTCCCCTCTGGTCCTTGGCCGCCATGGCTCCCAGAGGGCAGGAGCCCCTCCGAGATTGGACCTCTCTCTCTGTTTCTCTTCTGTTTCACGTCTGTTTTCAGAGCCCTTCACCGTTTCTTATATTACTGGAGATCCGTAACTCCGATTGGGCTGAAATTTTGAGGGGATTTTTATTCAGAAATTATCTTTTTTGCAGTGATAGAAGGGTCCAACTGACCTACGAGGTGCCCACAAGACATCAGGGCGTGCATGGGGGGGGGAGGGCGTGCCCTGTTGTCTTGTGGGGCCCTCGGGCACCATCTTGCGTTGATTCTTTTTCCCAAAAATCACATATATTCCAAAAAAATCTTCATAAAATTTTATCGTGTTTGGACTTCGTTTGATATGAATTTTCTGCGAAACAAAAAACATGCAACAAACAGGAACTGGCACTAGACACTGGATCAATCTGTTAGTCCAAGAAAATCATATAATTTGTTGTCAAAAGTATGTGGAAATTGTAGAATAATGGCATGAAACAATCAAAAATTATAAATACGTCAGAGACGTATCAGTCAATAAGACCACCAGTTGCAAGAAGAAGGGCAAGTCCAAGAAGAAGTCTACTGGCGCTGGTAAGACCGTCTCTCAGAAGAAGAACAAGGGTGGAGCCACTAAAGAGACTGAATGTTTCTACTGCAAGCAGAAGGGACACTGAAAACGCAACTGCAAGAAGTACTTGGCGGATAAGAAAAATGGTTCTTCAGGTAAAGGTATAAAAGTTATACAAAGTTAATGTTATTCTACTTGTTGATTTACTGTGTGTCATGAGTATTTGATACTGATCAGTTGCTCTTACTTGCAAACCAATGCAGGGACTACAGAAAGCTGATAAGTTGAGAAGAAATGAAGTCGTGATGCAAATCGGGAATGGTGATGGGATCGCTACTCAAGACCATTGAAGTCATGCCTTTAGTTTATCTTCAAGATTTATCCTAGAATCGAATAATAGTTATTTCGTTCTGGAGTTGTGTAAAACAATATGTTTTGGGTTATGCGACGGATATTCTTATAAGTTTTAAACAATGGTTGTTCAGGTTGTTATAAGAATATGTTTTGGATTTACCTCTGTTATTGATGGTTTATTCGTGAAATCTTGAATTGAGAAATTTATAACATTAATGCTAAACGTCTTGAAGAAGACTGATAAGCACCACTTAAATGTGGCACTACTTGGTTATATCAGAAAAATAATCTTCATGTAGATGAAGTATTGAAGTATTTTGATTTTGAATCAAATGACAAAATATATAGTGATGTATGAGGTCCGATGAGCAAACCAGGGCGCGGTGGATAATTATGCTTCATTAAATGATTTGAGTAAATGTGATTTACTTGATATAAATCTGAAATATTTGAAAGGTTCAAAGAAATTCAGAATGAAATTTTTGAAGGGTTCAAGAATTCAGAATGAAGATAAGAATCTTTATGACAAGAGATAAAAGAATCTTCAATCATGAAGAAAATTATCTAAGTCATGAGTTTAGCAAAACACTCAAATAATTGTGGAATTATTTCTTACCGATCTGCTTATTAAATTTGGGGATATGCACTTGAAACAGCAACGTATACACTAAAACAGAGCACTGCATAATAGTCTGGTAAGACGACACCATATGAGTTATGGAGTTCACGATCCAGACACATACTAATTTGTAGGTTATCCTAAAGATGTAATTGTGTATTCCTTCTACCAAAAGTTTATAGACAAAGTGTTTGTCACAAAGAATGAACACTTTCTTAAGAAAGAGTTTTCTCGCTAAAGAAGTAAGTGGGAGGACAGTACAGCTTGATAAGATTATTAAACCTCTGGCGGAAGTAAGCAGGATCAACAAACCGAAAGTTGTTCCGAAAGTTATCCATACAACTGAGCCATACGTTACTACACCATCTGTTGAAACTCTAGTGAAAGCTTGTAACTGAACAACGTAGATCAGGAAGAGTTAATGAACCTCCTGAACAATCTCACAATGAGATATTCGTCTTAGAAGAAGATGAACCTACGCACTACAAGGAAGCGATGGCGGCGCCCAGCTCAAAGGAATGGCTTATAGCTATACACATCGGAATGGAGTTCATATACAATTAAGTTTAGAACTTGGTTGATATTCCATAAGGTATAGACTTCATATAAAACAATTAAGATTGGAACTTGGTTGATCCTCCAGGAGGTATGAAGTAAATAGAATGGATGACAAAACTAGTTTCCTAAATGGAAAGGATGTATGAATAATACAACCATAAAGTTTTGTAGATCCTTATGATACCGGATGGGTGTGCAAACTTTAAATGGTTTGAAGTAAGTATCAAGGAGCTAGAATCAACATTTTAATAAAATAGTTAAAGAGTTTGACTTTATTAAAATGATGAAGATACTTGTGTATGTATGAAATTCAGTGGGAGCTATATAGTATTTCTGATCTTGTATGTAATTGACATATTATACATTGGAAATAATATAAAGTCTCTAAGCACAATAAAAGATTATGAATAGTATGTTTCCAATAAAAGACTAAAGCGAAGCAAATTATTGGACATAAAGATCTATAAAGATAGATCAAAATGTCTGATTGAGATAAGCTAATATTGAATACATTGACAAGGTTTTAAAATGTTTAAAATGGAGAATGTATTTTTCTCTCAATGTCACATAACATGATGCTTAGAAGAAATCAATGTCTAAGACAATTGATAAGCATATGCAGATGAGTGGATAATAAAATCCATCATGAATGTTATGATATGTATTAAAGCCAAATGTTTTTATGTACTAAGTGTTAGTAGCAGGTACCAAAAGTGATCCTAGGTTTGGTTCACTAGGTAATTGTTAAGTACCTCAGAAGAACAAAGGACTTGCTCCTTGTTTATAGAGGAGATGAAGAAGTTCATTGTAGATGAACACTAACTTCATGACTGATTGGACTATGGTAAAATAATTGTTTGGAACAGTTTTCAAGCATGAACAAAATTGTGGATTCTATAATGTAAGAAGTATATGATGAAGACATCAGATGTTTCAAAATAAGTCTGAATCAAGAAATGTCTTGATATAGTTAATATGATACCAAGTGTGATGATACCAATGACACTGTATTATGAATATAGTTAATCAAGAAGTGTCCTGATATAGTTGGTGTGATCCCAAGTGCAATGAAGTCAAATGACACTTTATTATGAATAATAGTGATATTACTCAAAGCAAATGGAATCAAGATTATACATAAGAATCAGACTTGACTAACACAAATATTACATGGTTTTGAATGTGCCAAAACAAATGACGAAGGCTCTGCCACAACTAAAGCATGAGCAACACCGGAAAGGCCATGGGTGTTAAAATAGACTATGCAACTAGATTATTGACTCTAGTGCATGTGGGAGACTATTGGAAATATGCCCTAGAGGCAATAATATTGTATTATTATATTTCCATTTTCATAATTAAGAGTTTATATTTCATGCTATAACTGCTATGATCCTGGAATAAGTGATTCAGTGGAAAACTCATATGCACGTGTGGAATGATAAACGGCAAAGAATAGGTTCCTAGTCTTGCCTCTAAGACTAGCTCAAGTGCAGTTTGTGATCATGTTTTCCGGATCTTAGGATATCGTTAAGTGTAACGATAGTCCTAAAACAACATTGAGAATATGACGTTAGAAGAACGATCATATTGAATCGACCCAAACTTGATTGTTATACTTTGAGATAATATTGTCTGAAATCAATTGTTATAACACAAAGTGTTAGCACATGAGTATCGCAGTCACTTCCTACCGGACGGTGGACTTTGGGGTTGCTCAAACGTCATCTGTAACATGGTGATCATAACGACAACTTTCAGATTCATCGGAAAGTTTGACAAGGGTCTGGACAGCTCAAGAGTGGGATTTGCTCCTTCGACGATGGAGAGATATTCTTAGGGCCCTCTCGGTGTGACGACATTCATCATCGTCTAGCCAGACACAGGTGACTACATCACGGGGATGCCGGAACATTTCAACGAGAAAGAAGAACAAAATCGGCAACGAGATCAACTGTATAGGGCAGCTCGTCATAGGAAAGCTTCAAAGAAGGCATGATGTGTAGGGTAACGCGACAGAAAATAAAAAAAATTCTGACCTACGCACCAGCCCAGGACCACTATGAAGATGCATGCAAGGTTTGATCTGATCATTACCGAATCGTAGCGCAGCGGAAGTAGAGTCGATGAAGATCGTTGGTGCAGATCCCCGCAGCTAGGATTTACAATCTCCCAACCGCGAGGATTTTCTCCCTCGGACAGCTCCCCGGACGGTCCCCCGGACAGCTCTTCGGGAGGCCGTCGAATAGCCCCCCTTGGACGGTCCCTCGGATGGTCCCTCGAACAGCCCTCCAGGAGGCCCTCGAACAATTTCTCGGGCGGTCCCTCGGACAGCCCTTCGGGAGGCCCTCGAACAATTTCTCGGACGGTCCTTCGGACAGCCCTTCGGGAGGCCCCTCGAATAGTCCCTCGGACAGAAGATCGAACGTACGACCTCTCTACGGCGTTGCACACATACGGTGTCATCTATCCAGCAGGGCTTCGCCATCCAGAACTAATTCCTACCGAACCCAGACAACCTTTCGGCTCTACAAAACTATTTCGTGTGAGGGAGAGAAAAATGGCAGATCATGCATGCCTTGTGTTGAAGAGAGTTTGAGTGGGTTGGAGAGCTCCTCTCCTCCTCCTTATATAGTGGTGGAAGGGGTGGAGGAGGGGCTGAAATTTAGCCCACAAAACATGCACCCACCAAACAAGGGGAAAACATGTTCCCACCAAACAAGGGGAAAACACGTTCCCTTGTCCATGGTGCCCCAACATGGGGCCCCACCCCCTCCCAACCTGCTCCACCATTCGTGGGGGCTGCCCACAAAACATGGGCCCCCCCCAACACCTTTGTCCAGCCACAAGGGGCTGCCCCCTAAAGGGGGCGCCCCCAAAAACAGCCCCCACGTTTCGTGGGATCTTGTCCCCTCACGCTGGGACAAGATGTTTTCCGCGACTATTTCTTCTGACAAATTCCGGAAGGTCTCAGAACATTTCTGGCACCATCTAAAATTATTCTGGACACTCTCCGGAACATTTCCGGTATGATGGTTTTATTTCGAAATATTTTCGTTTTTCTCCGAAACAATTTCGGTAGCTCCGAAACACTTCCGGTTTTCTCTCCGGAACTTTTCCGTCGTCTCTGAAACTTTTTCGGTGACTTTCTCTCAGACTCCTTGTCTAGTATTCAGCAGATAGATGACCCTTAAGTGTGTGACCCCATAGGTTCGGTGAAATATAGACATGACCGAAACACTTTCCGATCAATGATCAATAGCGAAACCGTGGACACCCATATTGACCCCTATACCCACACGAATAAATATTCGAGTGAACCTCTAGTTGCCGTGTGCTATTCCTGTTGCTTCGCGATATGTTACAAATACCCAAGGTGAGATTTATCGGCATCCCCGTGGATCAACAACTTTTGTCCACTATGCCAGTTACCTCGTTACCGGTTTTTGTTCTCTTTTCTTGTTCCCGCGTTCCGGCATCCCCGCGATCAAATCACGATGTGTCTGGCCAAATGATGATGGATACCGTAATGACGAGAGGGCCCAAAGAATATCTCTCCATCATCGGAGGAGAAAATCACAGTCTTGAGCTATCAAGTCCCTTGTCATACTTTTCCATGAACCCGTAAGCCGCCGTAATAGCCACACTTTTACGGATGACGTTTAACAAACCCCAAAGTTCATGAAGCAAGCATGAAGAAACTCGATACTCTTATGGTCTAAGGAATTATGCAAACGTTAACTTACTCTGTGTTATTTACCATTAGCTTGTGACGAATGTATCTCATAGCATAACATCAATCGGGTCGATTCAACACAAGTGTTCTTCTAACATTGTGTCCTCAAAGTTGCCGGCATAGTCATGCCCATGATCAGGAAAACAGAACCATCATGCAACACTTGAGCAAGTCTTAGAGGCCAGACTAGGAATACATTTTACCGTTTATTATTCCACACGTGCATATGAGTTTTCCCCCGAGCCTCGTGGTTATTGTAGACTCGAGAACCATAGCAGTTATAGCATGGAATATAAACATAATTACGAACATGAAGATAAATAATAATATTTATTATTTCCTTTAGGGCATATCTCCTACAGACTCCCACTTGCACTAGAGTCAATAATCTAGTCAATGCTAATGCACTTCACACCTATGGCATACCGGTGTAAAATATGCATCGCTTGTGGTATAGTCTTTGTCCAACGGATCTGACAACTTCAGGTCCGTGTGTATCTTTGCATATCCTTGCATTTTCATGCTTTCACAAAATTCATATTTTGTGTGGACTTGGCTTTGTATATATGCGAATCACTGGTCGAACCTTGATTCCTTAGACTGAGCTATGGAGCAACTATCTACAATAGTGTTTCATTGACCAAAGCCATCTTGGAACCATACTAAGTTCATGAATGAACTGATCCAACATCTTCTTTGTCGCTTCTAAAGCGTCAACATACTTAGCCTTCGTTATAGAATTCGCCACAGTAATCTATTTGGAATAATTCCAACTTACTGTGCCACCATATCGTGTATTACACAAAACCCTTAAATCAAAAATCGCTTGGAACACTGATGAAGACTGTATCGATGTAACTACTTACAACGAGCACTTCATAATCTTCGCTTGCGAGAAAACATGTCATCAGTGCTACTTTAGTACTCAACGATATTTTTCACTGTTGTCCCATGATCAGTATTTTGATCACTTTGGTATCTTTACTCGCAACTGCTTGGGAGTATTGGACATATCTGGTTGTTTTACATACCATGGAATACATGATTAATCCAAACATAAAAGTATGTGGAATTTCCATCATGTATTTTGCTCATCAGTGTTTTTAGGACACTGAGTCTTGCTAAAACTCTTTCCATGTGACTTCAGCAAGAATCAATCCTTGGTGTTCTAATGCTAAACTGTTTTAGCATCTTGTCAATATGTATTTTGGCTTGGCCCTATTAGGCAATTCTATCTCCATAGATAATTATGCCTAATATCAAGGCTACCTAGCCCAAGCACTTCATCGAAAAACTATTTCTCAATGAAGTCCTAAATTGTATCAAGAAATTTATATTTATTTCCAATCAACAATGTGTCAAGCACACAAGGTTTTTAGAAATATTATTATGCTTCCACTTACTTTCTTGTTACCACAAGCATCTTCGCTTTCCATTAATGAAATCAAACTGTTTTGACTATTTCATCAAAACGAAGATTCCAACTCCATTATGCTCTTTTCTGTCCATTTCTGGAACTCTGAAGTTTGCACACTCACTAGCATCCTCTAGATCGACAAAATACTTTGGACTGTATCACATACATATCCTTTATTGTATTTTCATCTCATGGAAATCCTTTTATGGTCCATGTATCATATCTCATGATTAAAATACGTATTAATTGCTAGTTTAACCCGAACCGACTTTAAGCATCGCTACGGAGAGACAATCTCGCCATAGTAAATTTCTTGAATTTGTTATAAGCAACAAATCAAGCTTTATGGATAAAACATTTTTATCCATATCAGTTTATAGTTTCATTAATGTTCGTTAGATTCTAAGTCTTCCGAAGGGTGTATCAAGATCTAATCTTGAATCATTTATATGGATACTATCTCGGATTATATTGGCATTTAGCCAATTCTAGAGTTAGGGCCCATCAACGCTTCCTTGTGTATCGTAGGTATACTGTTGTCTAACAACAATATCTTGTTTGCGCACCTGAGTGGTTTGCATGAGTTTTGCCTACGTGGTTCAGCTGCAAGTTCGACCGAAGTCCATACATCTCATGTAGAGGCTTCCATATCAGTCTCAGGAGGAAATTCTGAAATTACTTTCAAGGTTTCTTTCCATTGACCTGATGACGAAGATATTGTTATCTCGTTGAGTTGCACTGTCCTCCCACTCATCTTTTTGCAAGAACCATTTTCTTCAAAATCATACCGTTCTTTGTAGCAAACCTTTTGCCTCAGTATAGTGATGGAGGAATACCCAATAATTTGGGATAACCTACAAAGTAGCACTTGTCTGATTTGGAATAGGTTTGTAAATATTTTACACAAGCCCTATATTCCAAATGTTAAGAAAAGACATAATATGGTTGGGCGTACCATACCATGGCGTCATTTCAAAAGATCTGATGGCGCTCTTTTCAGTGTAAAAGCCGTAGTCTCTAAAGCATTAGTTTAAAAGGGATAATGACAAATTGATTTATGTCATCTTTAATCTTACCATGTCATAAATGGTTTGATTACATCTTCACGGACATTCCACTCACAGTGGTGTTTCGGGAGGTGTAAGTTATGAAACTCTTTTCATAACTCATCAGACATTCGCTAAACTTGTAACTCAAAAATTTCTTTCCGCAATCTAATTGCAGAAACATAATTTTTCTTGTTACAATAATTTCTACTTCATTTTGAAAACCTTTTGAACAATTTCAAAAGATCCAGACTTATGTCTCATAAAGTAAATATCCATATATCTACTTGAGACATTACTGAAGATAGACCACTGCTAGCAACAACAGTTATCGGACTACACACATCAAAATGTATGATCACCAATAAGTTCATTACTCATTCCTTATGGCCTGTGAATGGTATTTCAGTCACTTCACTTTTCGGACAAAAGTTGCAAGTGTCAGATGATTCATAATCAAATGACTTCAAAATCCATCATTATGGAATTTCTCCATGCGGGTTTCTCCAATGTGACCAAATGTAGTGCCACACATATGTGGTATTCTTTTAGTCTTGCGACATTCAGTGTCAGTGTCATGGATGTATTATATTATTATCAATATTCATATCATACATCTCATTCATAATGAAAGTATGGCCCTCATGTTATTCACAACACCGAATAACAATTGTTCTCTTATGAACAACTTTCTTGCAACATACTTTATGCAACGGGTTTGAGTGTATAAAACTCTAAAATGAATTATGAAAATAAATACAGAGGTAATACGACGATGGAAGGTGTAGTAACTTTTACTATGTTCCCAGCGCGTATCTAAACCTCATAACTGGCAAGTCTTTTAGGCCGTAGTAGTTCTTGTATCAAGTTGCAAGAGAATGCAATCGAACGGGTATCCCTGTGATCAATTTTTAATCACAATACCCAAGAATTAGTGACTAACAGTTTAATCATAATTCCCAAGAAATATATCTTTGACCAGCCTTCTATACATCAATAACTTGTATGACATTCATACATGAGCTGGACATTCCAGTCTTCATTCTTTTTGCCTTTATACTTCTAACCGTTTTACTTCCAATATTTCTCCTACTCTCAGAAGAAGCACCCAACTTAAAGAGTGGCGTCAGCCCCAGACTTCCTAGGCGTGTAAGTCTTACTAACACCCTTTGGACATTTCCTTTCTCTTTAAGTCGTTGTTTTATTCATCTTCATCACATGACAGGCATTCTTCTGGATCCCTCTCTTATCAGTCTAATGCTTAGTAAACAATTCACCAATACTTTGCAAACAAATATTGCTTTGGATATCTCATATCTTTTAGCCTTTGTCTGTATCTGAAACTAATTTTCAGTTCCATGAATATCACATAAATATCCCAAACTTTCGAAGTTCGGGTCTCATGGAAGCAAACATATTGCACTTGACCGTAATGAAATTCTAGCTTTTGGATCGAAGGACGAGAGTCACATCATCCATAGCATTAGCGGGAGAATACCGAAAGCAAGCGATAGGACAAAGTCCTTCTCGGCACTCTTGAGGATAATCCTCACATTACATTACCAACCGTAAAGTTTTAACCAGATAAATAACAACTATTCAATTTTAACAGGAAAGGTGGAAACACGAGCCATTATCCTAGAACTATTATGCAAATTCCACTTTGACAATGTTCAAAATTAATTGCACTGAGAATTAAACAAGTTAATTCTAAAATGCGCTCCCACTCAAATCAATATCTCTCATAATTGATTTTGAGTGATACAAGACCCATATTTCAATTCAACGCCATTGAATGAGATGAACAGTGATGGCGCAAACTTCAATCGGTAGGCAAACTTGCCGATCACATCTCTATGTTACTCTTGTTCATCTTTTGATGGGCGTGTTCCGAGCTCAGGGAGATCCTTCCAGAACGTCAAGACAACCAAGTGATCTCGCTGCGAGGTCTCAACTCACCCGCCTCACACTTCTCTAATCGTTCATACCCAGGGAGATCCTGTGATACCCCGAAGAGATAGGTGTTGTAACGGTGCAACACTTGGGAGAACACTAACTACTTGATATTTTAAGAGAGAGATCACCCTAATAAAAAGCTACTACCGCGCAATCAAAAAGGGTGCATCAAAAGGGATAAACATCTCAGGCAATTCATAATAGCATGATATGGTATAGCCCTTTCTGACGGAGAAGTCTTTATTTTCTTCATCTTCGGCATTTGTGTCGATGTCCACCTTCGCGAAGATTGCCACCACCTTGTCGATGCAACAGATAATATTGCTATCTCTATAGCTAATAAAATAAGTGCATTACATAAGGTTGACACGCAAGTCATTAAAGTGACAATCATATGGCTCCAGCCATCATGCCAAATCATGACACGCAGGTCATGTTAATTAATTTACATCAAATAGTCATCTCATACATAATCAAATTAAATATGACAAAGACTATACCACATCTCATGCACATACATCCTGCAAAACCAAGTTAGACGCCTCTAATCGGTTCATACAAGATTTTATTTTACGTGGCTTCTAAGGTTTTGACTTAAACCGCAGCTATCAACATTTATCATCAAGTATGATTATTCAAGTCGCTAGATTTACTTTGCGGGGCGTATGAAACACGAGATAAAAAATCTCGAGCCCGATACTGAACTTCATCATACGCAAGAACCCCGTGCAGATCATATCTGCATTGCCCTTTAGTCTGCGAAATATCCATCTTTCTTTAACTATGGTGGAACCCAAAGACACTGAAGCACTTCGTTGATCTGTCAATCAGCATACTCAGGAGCAGCATGAAAGTATCGCGGATTGCCAGAACTTTATAAGATTCCACCATGCCATCAAGATCAGGACTACGCAAATTCAAGGGAAGCAACAAGAACACTGGGTAATAGATTTCATCTACTACCCGCACAAATAATTTTCAGCAATAGAACTCATCTACTACAAATTATATTGTGCAACACCCATACATCTCATGTATTCTAGATCGTAACCTGCATTTATGCATAGCACGGCTCATGATGCCACTATAGGGTAACGCGACAGAAAACAAAAAAATTCCGACCTACGCACCAGCCCAGGACCACTATCATGATTCATACAAGGTTTGATCTGATCATTACCGACTCGTAGCGCAGTGGAAGTAGAGTTGATGAAGATCGTTGGTGCAGATCCCCATAGCTAGGATTTACAACCTCCCAACCGCGAGGATTTTCTCCCTCGGACAACTCCCCGGACGGTCCCCCGGACAGCCCTTCGGGAGGCCTTCGAATAGCCCCCCTTGGACGGTCCCTTGGATGGTCCCACGGACAGCCCTTCGGGAGGCCCTCGAACAATTTTTCGGGCGGTCCCTCGGACAGCCCTTCGGGAGGCCCTCGAACAATTTCTCGGATGGTCCCTCGGACAGCCCTTCGGGAGGCCCCTCGAATAGTCCCTCGGACAGAAGATCGAACGTACGACCTCTCTACGGCGTTGCACACATACGGTGTCATCTATCCGGCAGGGCTTTGCCATCCAGAACTAATTCCTACCGGAACCCAGACAGCCTTTCGGCTCTACGAAACTATTTCGTGTGAGGGAGAGAGAAATGGCAGATCATGCGTGCCTTGTGTTGAGAGAGTTGGAGTGGGTTGGAGAGCTCCTCTCCTCCTCCTTATATAGTGGAGGAAGGGGTGGAGGAGGGCTTAAATTCAGCCCACAAAACATGCACCCACCAAACAAGGGGAAAACATGTTCCCACCAAACAAGGGGAAAACATGTCCCCACCAAACAAGGGGAACACTTTCCGATCAGTGATCAATAGCGGAACCGTGGACACCCATATTGACCCCTATACCCACACGAATAAATATTCGAGTGAACCTCTAGTTGCCTTTGTGCTATTCCTGTTGCTTCGTGATATGTTACAAATACCCGAGGTGAGATTTATCGGTATCCCCGTGGATCAACAACTTTTGTCCACTATGCCAGTTACCTCGTTACCGGATTTTGTTCTCTTTTCTCGTTCCCGCATTTCGGCATCCCCGTGATCAAATCATGATGTGTCTGGCCAGATGATGATGGTACCATAATGCCGAGAGGGCCCAAAGAATATCTCTCCATCATCGGAGGAGCAAATCCCAGTCTTGAGCTATCAAGTCCCTTGTCATACTTTTCCATGAACCGTAAGCCGCCGTAATAGCCACCCTTTTACGGATGACGTTTAATAAACCGCAAAGTTCATGAAGCAAGCATGAAGAAACTCGATACTCTCATGGTCTAAGAAATTATGCAAACGCTAACTTACTCTGTGTTATTTACCATTAACTTGTGACGAATGTATCTCATAGCATAACATCAATCGGGTCGATTCAACACAAGTGTTCTTCTAACATTGTGTCCTCAAAGTTGCTGGCATAGTCATGCCCATGATCAGGAAAACAGAACCATCATGCAACACTTGAGCTAGTCTTAGAGCCCAGACTAGGAATACATTTTACCGTTTATTATTTCACACGTGCATATGAGTTTTCCTCCGAGCCTCGTGGTTATTGTAGACTCGAGAACCATAGCAGTTATAGCACGGAAATATAAACATAATTACGAACATGAAGATAAATAATAACATTTATTATTGCCTCTAGGGCATATCTCCTACATGATGCCACCAGTGTGTTGCATGGATTTCCAATCTTCGTTCTTCAGAATGTAACTCCAATGATCCACAGTAAGATGATCTTTTAATAGAGCCCCAGCAGTTTGTGCTGCTAATGGGTTTCCTTTTAATTTATTTGCTATTTCATGTCCTAAGTCACTTAGACTTGATTGCTCTTTGTAATTCTCATCACCAAATGCACATGCTTTAAACAGTAGCCAGAAATCATCATTTTTCAAACCATCTAAGTTAATTGGTCCAGTTGTACCTCTTTTTTTGGCAACAGACAGTTTTCTAGTTGTCACAATTATCATATTGCCAATTGCACTATCAAAACTGAATGAAGCCAACAATTTGTTCCATCGGCAGTCATCCATGACTTCCCAGACATCATCTAAAATAAGTAGAACCCTCTTGGATTTAATATGATCTTTCAAGACCTCCTGAAGCTTGGGAAAGCTGCACAGGTCATTATGTGCTTCTTGAGAGACATAATCTAAGAGCTCCCTTGTGAGTCTCATTGCATCAAAGTTGTTAGACACCCAAATCCATATCTTGTGATCAAATTGACTTTCCAAAGCTGGATCATTGTATACGAGCTGAGCGAGAGCTGTCTTCCCAATTCCTCCGATGCCTACAATAGGCAGAATAGTTACACCAGCGGTTGATTTGTGTTTTTTTATCAACATTCTGATGGATCCCCTCTCTTGAGCTCTCCCATACACTTTCCCTTGAACAAGACTTGATGTTCTTTGGCATGGATCTGAGATTGTACTCTGAAAGTGATTTGAACTTGCACCACAAGAGTCTGACCCAAGTATCTTGAGAAGCCTTGTGACAGTCTCTCTCTTGCCTTGCAGCTGACTAGTGATGTCTTGTTTCCTTTCATAAAATGCCTTCTTGTTCCACCCGTTTGGGTTAGCTGTGGTGATGTGTGTTGACTCCTGACCAGTTCTCATCCTTTTTCTGCTGAACGAATTAGCAGCGGCAACAGGCATAGGAATCGTAGTAGCATCAGCAGTGCTGCAATAAGAAATAGATCATGGGTTGGCAGTGAGAACCTTAATGCACGCTTATGAAGATGTATAAAATAAGACTCTAAAAAATGTGCCTGTGCAAAGGCACTAAATAATTTAAGTACCTTGAAGAAGGGTCACTTGATCCACGTTTCTGGCTGCAACCTTTGCTTTTGAGATGATTGCGCAAAACTGATGTCCCCATTTTGGTTGTGCACATAAGCTTTGTTTGACAGTACTTGCATCTCGCTCTGGAAGGCCCTCCGTTTTGTTCAGACTCTATGATGTGAAAGTGAGCCCATTCCTTGGACCGTAACCTGCCATTACTGCTACTCTGTACATCATCAACATTTTCTCTAGAATTCTCAACTTGCTGCACTCCGCCATGTCCATCCGTTTCGAGCAGTGTGGCTAAGACAGAACAAAATGTGGTATGTACCTTAGCATAGTCGTCGTGCTCCAGGAAAAAAAAAGAATTGGGACTACGAATAAGCAAGCAATTCAGCAGATACTTGGATCTAAATTCATCACCGAAATTACCAGGTTTGAGCTCCTGCAGAAGCCTGTAGGAGTCCAGCTCGTTGACCACATCATCGGCGACGTAGAGCAGCTCCTTGATGGCTGCGAGAGATCGGGTAAGCGGCTTGTTCCCGGCCGCCCTCCCCTGCACAGCAGAAACCAACATCTCCACTTCCTCGACCTCGGACTGGAGCTTCTCGACGTCGTTGCAAGGATCCAGGAGATTTGCAAGGATGGTATCGGAAAGCCATCCAATCGCAGGCTCCAGGGTGGGATCTTCCATGGCCTCCATCACCAGATCCGTCGCAAGGAGAGGGCAGCAGACAACACGCAAGGAAACGTATGGCAGAGATGGCGGGTTCAGACTTCAGAGGATAAGCAAGGTTGACGTATGTCAGGAAGGTTCAAAGTTTGAAATCACTGATTAAGGAGCACCCTTTACAAAGGTCATTCCCACCTCCCCAGGTTGCGACAAGTGGCACACTACAAATGCGCCACTTGTCGCAACCTGAGAGTTTTCCCTTTTTTCATAGATCTATTTATTCAAAACGTTTTATCTCTTAAACCGAGCGTCCAAATCTCGAACCATTTTCACTGTTGGATTCCTCGCGTCGAGATCTTCAAAAATAGATCCAATGTTGATAGGTTTTGATGAACTTTTTTTTCATGAAAAAACGGACGAAAAAACCACACCGGGAGCACGTTTTTCCCCTTTCCGAAAGCCGTTTCCGAGAGGCACGGCCGTGCCTCTCGCGGAAGCAAAACCGTGCCTCTCATGGAAGGAAAAAAAGCATGCTTTTTTTTAGTTTCCGAGAGGCACGGCCGTGCGTCTCGCGGAAGCAAATCCATGCCTCGCGAAAGAAAAAAAAGAAAACATGTTTTTTTCCCGTTCCCGAGAGGCACGGCCGTGCCTCTCACGGAAGCAAATCCGTGCCTCTCGCGGAAGGAAAAAAAAGAAAACGTGTTTTTTTTCGTTTTTGAGAGGCACGGCTGTGCCTCTCACGGAAGCAAATCCGTGCCTCTCGCGGAAGGAAAAAAAAAGAAAACGTGTTTTTTTTTCGTTTTCGAGAGGCACGGCCGTGCCTCTCGTGGAAGCAAATCCATGCCTCTCGCGGAAGCAAAACCGTGCCTCTAGCGGAAGAAAAAAAAGAAAATATGTTTTTTTCATTTCCGAGAGGCACGGCCGTGCCTCTCGCGGAAGAAAATCCGTGCCTCTCACGGAAGCAAAAACGTGACTCTCGCGGAAGTAAAAAAAAGGTTTTTTTTTTCGTTTTCGAGAGGCACGGCCGTGCCTCTTGTGGAAGCAAATCTCTGCCTCTCGCGAAAGAAAATCCGTGCTGTTGGAAATATGCCCTAGAGGCAATAATATTGTAGTATTATATTTTCATGTTTATAATTAAGAGTTTATATTTCATGTTATAACTGCTATGATCCTGGAATATGCGACTCAGTGGAAAACTCATATGCACGTGTGGAATGATAAACGGTAAAATAAGATTTCTAGTCTCGCCTCTAAGACTAGCTCAAGTGTTGTTTGTGATCATGTTTTCCGGATCTTAGGATATCGCGAAGTGTAACGATAGTCCTAAAACAACATTAAGAGTATGACGTTGGAAGAACGGACATATTGAATCGGCCCAAACTTGTTTGTTATACTTTGAGATGATATCGTCACAAGTCAATTGTTATAACATGGACTGTTAGCATGTGTTTTAGTTCCTTAGACCATGAGAGTATCACAGTCACTTCTTACCATACGATGAGCTTTGGGGTTGCTCAAACGTCATCTGTAACTAGGTGATCATAACGACAACTTACAGGTTCATCGAAAAGTTTGGCAAGGGACTCGATAGCTCGAGAGTGGAATTTGCTCCTATGATGATGGAGAGATATTCTTAGGGCCCTCTCGGTGTGACGGCATCCATCATCATCTGGACAGACACAGGTGACTACGACACGGGGATGCCGAAACATGTCAACGGGAAAGAAGAACAAAACCGGCAACGAGGAGACTGGTATAGTGAGCATGTATATGACTCAAGAGGATACCGACATATCTCACCTCGGGTTTTGTAATTGTGAAGCAAAGGGAACATCACATGATAACCAAAGGTTCACTCGAATATCATTCGTGTAATCATAGGGATCCATATGGACGTCCACAGTTCCGCTATCGGTCATTGAACGAAGGAGTTTCGTTCATGTCTATGATTTACTGAACCTATGGGGTTACAAGCTTAAGGTAATCATGATTTGCTGAGTGTTTGTAGAACAAGAGTATCGAGGATTTATTTGTGGAATTGTTTCATTTACATTCAGAAAAGTTCCAAGAGGAATCGGAAGCGTTTCGGGGTCACCGGAATGGTTTCAGAGTTTATCGGGCAATACCGGGTATTACCGATAAATAATATATAGGTGGAAAATGTTTTCGGGGATGCTAAATTAATAATAAAAGGCTCTAGTAATTGTTAGGAGGCTTTTATATTTAATTTAATATCAACGGGCCTTAAAAGGCCAAGTGGTGGAGAACTACTTGGGCCACTTGGGCCCAAATAGGTGGAGGCGCCCCCTTCCTCCTTGTAGAAGGAAGGGGAGGCCAAATTGGAGGGGGATTCTTCCCCTCCTTGGCCGGCCAAAGGGGAAGGTTTCCTTCCCCTTGCGGCAACCCCTCTCCCCTCCTTCCAACCTATATATACTAGAGGCTTTGGGCACTTTTAGATACAACTTTTGGAGCCTCCTCTAGTTCTCTAGTTCTAGTTCTAGTTGATCCTAATCGATCAATTAGAGCTTGACCTAGATCCTCTAATCCTCATAATTAGAAGCCCAGTGTGGTTCTAATCTCCTCCCTCTAATTCTTCGGTGATGATTATCTCTGGACGGCGAAGCGCTGCCGGATCATGAAGACCGTACGCTTGCAACCAAGTAGAGAGGCCGTGCTTTCGGTGTTCCATTCGAGGGATCGTTCGTGGTCATTTCACGAGATCATTCATCTACGGTTCGAGGGACTCCAAGTAAGATCTACACTGACTCGTCTACTTCCGCTGCACTCCGAAGTCGGTAACGATCGTGATCCAAACCGTTTATGCATCTTCATATTGTTCCTGGGTGTTCGTAGGGCAATTTTTTTTTTGTTTTCTACTATGTTTCCCAATAGTGGCATCAAGAGCGGTTCTATGAGTAGATGCAAGTTTCGATCTAGATCACATGTGGTTGTGAGGGTTTGATGTTCTTGCTATGCTTCCCTCGAGTGTTGCTTCGGTTCAGTTCATTGACGGCATGATGTAGCTTTGTACAAAGTTCTGATAATCGATCAGCTCTGGCTGTCGATGATCTGCTAACAGTTCTTTGGGCTTCATCATAGTCAAGAATAGTGAACCATCACATACACAAGAGGGCGATGAAGATGAACGATCTTCTAGGGGGGTCATGCGTATTTGACGAAGTTTAGTGTGGGGTTAGAGATTTTAATTAAGTCTCTTCCCTGAGACACCCCAAAAATTAATCTAGCAACAAGAATTATCACCTTGATTGTGCACGTAGGTAGTTAGTGTTATCCAAAAACCAGGTCCGTCTCCAGAAATTCAGGGCCCGGGTGCGAAATGCGAATTGAGCCCTAAAATCGGAAAAATTCCTATGCCTAAAGCATACTCTCACTTAAATGATACTGCTTTACATATGTGTTATTTCGTAAAAAAAATTGAATATATCATACAAACTATCTTCCCCCAAATACTTCACTCATTGAGCATTGACATACATCAATTTTGTTAATTAACCTGAGAACTGTTACACATGTTCAGAATACTCATTAGCCACTAATTTTTTGATAGAAACAATAGTTGGTGTTTCGTAAATTAATCTTCCTATCGATCTGGCATTAGCCTTGGCGCTCAGCTAGCAGCTCCCTTCTTCCTAGCTTGGTAGTGTTGGCACTTGTTAGCCTTGATTTCTGCTCGAATTCATGGTGCAAAATTCTGCAGCATGGCCCCGGCGCTCCTGGTCCTTGCAGTCACGCCGATGGCAAGAAGATAAGATCTAGTCGGAGGACTTGGGAAGACTAGAAACAAAGGGATGACCTAATTCATCGGGAGCAGGCCCTGATCGGGAGAGAGTTTGGGTGAGGCTCAAGCGATCAAACCAGGCCGGCGAGACCAAAACCATGAAAACAAAGAAAATAGCCTACCAGAAAATATAATTAGGCCCAAATTGGGGGCCCCTAAAACTTGGGGGCCCTATGCGGTCGCACTGTTCGCACATGGCCATGGACGGCCCTGCCAAAAACCCTAGCAACCATGTAATTAAAAGTTGCCAAACCGATTAGAGTACGTCTAACTTGGTTTTGTAGGTTTGCATATGACATGGTATAGCCTTCGTCATGATAATGAGTTTATGTATGAGATGGTTATATGTTGTAATATTAAGTGGCATGCGCATCACAGCATGATGGCTGGAGCCACGGGATTACCACTTTAATGTAACAGATGTAGAGAGAGCCTACATGTTATAGGTGATGGTGGCAAGGTGCACATGGAGAACCCAAAGCTTCACCAGGCGCAGGGAGGAGGTGCTGAAATTTTCGTGCCATGGCAGCGTTTTTTGAAACGGTTGCTACGGCAATGATTTTTTTGACCGCCACGGCGACGTTCCGAATGAAGACCATGTAGACTTCCTGGCGCCCAAGGCTACACCATATCATGCTATTATGAATTACCTGAGATGTTTATCCCTTCATTATTTGCACCCTTTGATTACACAGTAGTCAATTATTAGGGTGATCTCTCACTGAAAATATCAAGTTAAAAGGTGCTCTTCCCAGTGTTGCAACTGTCTATAACATGTGGCTTTCCGGAGTGCGTCATGTCCACATGAGTACAAACAGATCATGAAGTGTAAGGCGGGTGAGGTCAGACCGAGCAAGTAGATAACACTTTGTTGTCTTGAAGTTCTGGCACAATCGTTCTGAGCTCGGAGCACGAAGCATCGAAAGATGAACAAGAGTCATATGGAGGTATGATCGGCAAAAGATTGCCTACCGGTCGAAGTTCACGTCATCAGTGATGTCCACATCAATGGCTATGAATAAGATCAGGGTATTGAATCACTCACTATCAATTCTGAGAGATATTGATTTGAGTGGGAGTGCACTTTATATTAAAATTTATTTAAACACTAGTGCAAATTAATTATGAACAATATCTGTGTACTTTGCATTATAGTTGTAGAATTATGGCTCACGGTTCCACCTTTGTTGTTGAAATTGATTAGTTGTTATTTATCTGGTTGAATCTTTATGATTGAGAGGATCGTCCTCTAAAATGCCAAGAAGGATTTTGTCCTACTGCATGCTTACAATACTCTCTTGCTGATGCTATGGATGACGAGACTCACGTCCTTCGATCCAAAAGGCTAGAATTACATTACGGTCTGATTGCTTCTAAGAAACCCGAACTTCAAAATGTTTGGGATAGTTATGTGATATTCTTGGAACTGATATTGTTTTCAGAAGCAAACAAAGGTTACAAGATATGTGATATCTAAAGAAGTGTTTGGTTTGCAAGTTCTAGTGAAGCATTCAACTATGTTTAAGATTGAAATATGTAAGAACCAGAAGAACATCAGTCATGAGTTGATGGTGAGAACTTAATGAGAAAGAACATAACCGAAGGATGTAATGAGACTTACATGTCTAGGGAAGTTCGGGGCTCACACCACTCTTAAAAGTTGGATGCTTCTTCTGTGAGTAGGAGAAATATTGGAAGTAAAACTATAAGAAGTAAAAGGCAGAAAGAAAAGAAGACTGGAATGTCTAGCTTGTAGGAGATATGCCCTAGAGGTAATAATAAATGCTATTATTTATCTCCATGTTCATAATTATGTTTATGTTCCATGCTATAACTGCTATGGTTCTCGAGTCTGCAATAACACGAGGCTCGGAGGAAGACTCATATGCACGTGTGGAATAATAAACGGTAAAATGTATTCCTACTCTGGCCTCTAAGACTAGCTCAAGTGTTGCATGATGATTCTGTTTTCCTGATCATGGGCATGACTATGCCGGCAACTTTGGGGACACAATGTTAGAAGAACACTTGTGGTTGAATTGACCCGGATTGATGTTATGCTATGAGATACATTCATCATAAGTTAATGGTTAATAACACAGATAAAGTTAACATTTGCATAATTCCTTAGACCATGAGAGTATCGAGTTTCTTCATGCTTGCTTCATGAACTTTTTGGTTTGTTAAACGTTATCCGTAAATGGGTGGCTATTACGGCGGCTTACGGGTTCATGGAAAAGTATGACAAGTAACTTGATAGCTCAAGATTGGGATTTGCTCCTCCGACGATGGAGAGATATCTCTGGGCCCTCTCAGTGTTACGGTATCCATCATCGTCTGGCCAGACACAATGTGATTTGATCACAGGGATGCCGGAACGCAGAAACGAGAAAAGAGAACAAAACCGGTAATGAGGTAACTGGCATAGTGGACAAGTTGTTGATCCACGGGGATGCCGATAAATCTCACCTCGGGTATTTGTAACATATCACTAAGCAACTGGAATAGCACACGGCAACTGGAGGTTCACTCGAATATTTATTCGTGTGGGTATAGGGGTCAATATGGGTGTCCATGGCTCCGATGTTGATCATTGATCGGAAAGTGTTCCGGTCCTGTCTATACTTCACCGAACCTATAGGGTCACACGCTTAAGGGTCATCTATCTATTTAATACTAGACAGGGAGTCTGAGAGAAAGTCACCGGAAAAGTTTCGGAGACGACGGAAAAGTTCCGGAGAGAATACCGGAAAAGTTTCGGTAAAACCGAAAAGTTGTTTCGGATTAAACCATTGAGCCAAAAAGGTTTCGGCATGGACCAGGAACTTTTTTGGAGGTTGCCAAAATGTTCTGGTAACTTCTGGAATTTTTCCGGAGAACAAAAAACCAGAAATGTTTCGGAGCTGCCGGAATTGTTTTCGGTGTAAACGAAGATGGTTCTAAATTAAACCACCATACCGGAAATTTTCTGGAACGTGTCCAGAATATTTTAGAGGGTGCCGGAAATGTTCTGGGGCCTTCGGGAATTTTTCTGGAAATTACACGCGGGAAAACATCTTGTCCCAGCGAGAGGGGACAAGATCCCACGTTTCGTGGGGGCTGTTTTTGGGCTGTTTTTTTTGGGGGGGGGGCGGAGGGGCCTTTTGGGGGCAGCCCCCTTGTTGGTGGACAAGGTGTTGGGGGGGCCCATGGTGGGAGGCAGCCCCCACATATGGTGGGGCTGGTTGGGTGAGGTGGCAGCCCCATGTTGGGGGCGCCATGGAGGAAGGGGGACCCCCCATGAGGCAACTCTCCACCTTTGGTGGGAGCTTGTTTTGTGGTGGGGGCCCACACCCTTTGGATGGCTGAAATTTCAGCCCCCTCCACCCCTTCCACCACTATATAAGGAGGAGGAGAGGTGCTCTCCAACTCCACTCCAAGTCTCTCACCAATTGGCATGCATGATCTGTCTTTCTTCTCTCCCTCCCATGAAATAGTTTCGTAGAGCCGAAAGGCTGTCTGGGTTCCGGTGGGAACTAGTTCTGGAGGGCAAAGCCCTGCCGGATAGGTGACACCATATGTGTGCAACCTCGTAGAGAGGTCGTAGGTTCGATCTTTTGCCCGAGGGGCTGTTCGAGTGTCCTCCCGAAGGGCAGTCCGAGTGACCGTCCGAGTTTTGAGGGTCCTCCCGAAGGGCTGTCCGTGACACCGTCCGAGGGACTGTCCGACCGCCTCCCGGAGGGCTGTCCGAGGGGCAGACGAGGGAGAACATCCTCGCGGTTGGGAGGTTGTAAATCCTAGCTGCGGGGATCTGCACCGACGATCTTCATCAACTCTACTTCCGCTGCGCTACGAGTCGGTAACGATCGGATCAAAACCTTGTATGCAATCTTCATAGTGGTTCTGGGCTGGTGTGTACGTTGGAAATTTTTTGTTTTCTGTCGCATTCCCCTACAGTGGCATCATGAGCCATGCTATGCGTAGATGCAGGTTGCGATCTAGAATACATGAGATGCATGGGTGTTGCACAATATAATTTGTAGTAGATGAGTTATATTGCTGAAAATTATTTGTGCAGGTAGCAGATGAAATATATTACCTGATGTTCTTGTTGCTTCCCTGGAATTTGCATGTTTCTGATCTTCATAACAGCATGGTGGAATTTCAAAGTTCTGGCAATCCGCGATCCTGATTGATCAACGAAGTGCTAACAGTTCATTGAATCCCACCATAGTTAGAGAGAAAGATGAAATTTTGCAGACGAAAGGGCAATGCAGATATGATCTGCACGGGGGTCATGCATATGACGAAGTTCAGTATGAGGCTCGAGATTTTATTATCTCGTGTTTCATACACCCCTCAAAGTTAATCTAGCGACTTGAATAATCATACTTGATGATAAACGTTGGTAGCTGCGGTTTAAGTCAAAACCTTAGAAGCCATGTAAAATAAATTTTTGCATTAACCGATTAGAGGCGTCTAACTTGGTTTTGCAGGATGACATGAGATGTGCATGTGATGTGGTATAGTCTTCGTCATATTTAATTTGATTATGTATGAGATGGCTATATGATGTAAATTAATTAACATGACCTGCGTGTCATGATTCGGCATGATGGCTAGAGCCATATGATTGTCACTTTAAATGACCTGCGTGTCAACCTTATGTAATGCACTAATTTTATTAGCTATAGAGATAGCAATATTATTTGGTGCATCGACAAGGTGGTGGCCATCTTCGCGAAGGTGAACACCGACACAAATGCCGAAGACGAAGAAATTAAAGACTTCTCCGTCAGAAAGGGCTATACCATATCATGCTAGTATGAATTGCCTGAGATCTTTATCCCTTTTGATGCACCATTTTTTATTGCGCGGTAGTCGCTTTTTATTAGGGTGATCTCTCACTTAAAATATCAAAGTAGTTAGTGTTCACCCAAGTGTAGCACCGTCTGAAATTCGTATCTTTTCGGGGTGCGCCATGTCCACATGGGTACGAACGAATCGAAAGGAATGAGGCGGGTGACGGTTAGACCTCGCAGCAAGATCACTTGGTTGTCTTTGACGTTCAGGCAGGATAGTCCTGAGCTCGGAACACGCCCATGGAAAGATGAACAAGAGTCACATAGAGATGTGATTGACAAGTTTGCCTACCGATTGAAATTCTCATCATCAGTGATGTCCACATCAATGGCGTTGAATTGAAATGTGGGTCTTGTATCACTCGCAATCAATTATGAGAGTTATTGATTTGAGTGGGAGCGCATTGTAGAATTAACTTGTTTAATTCTCTGTGCAATTAATTATGAACTTTGTCTAAGTGAAATTTGCATAATAGTTGTAGAAGAATGGCTCGCGTTTCCACCTTCCCTGTTAAAATTGAATAAGCTGTTAAATATCTGGTTAAAACTTTACGGTTGGTAACGTAATGTGAGGATTGTCCTCAAGAGTGCCGAGAAGGACTTTGTCCTATCGCATGCTTTCGGTATTCTCCCGCTAAAGCTATGGATGATGTGACTCTCGTCCTTCGATCCAAAAGCTAGAATTCTGTTACGGTCAAGTGCAATATGTTTGCTTCCATGAGACCCGAACTTCAAAAGTTTGGGATAGTTATGTGATATTCATGGAACTAAAAATCATTTTCGGATACAAACAAAGCAATGTTTGTTTGCAAACTATTAGTAAAAGTGTTTGCTATGCATTAGACTATTAAGAGAGGGATCCAGAAGAACGCCTGTCATGTGATGATGGTGAATCAAACAAACAACATAAAGAGAAAGGAAATGTCTGAAGGGTGTTAGTATGACTTACACACCTAGGAAGTCCGGGGCTGACGCCACTCTTAAAGTTGGGTGCTTCTTCTGAGAGTAGGAGAAATATTGGAAGTAAAACTGTTAGAAGTATAAAGGCAAAAAGAGAGAAGACTGGAATATCCAACTCATGTATGATAGTCATACAAGTTATTGATGTATAGAAGGCTGGTAAAAGAAATAGTTCTTGGGAATTGTGATTAAAATGTTAGTCACTGATTCTTGGGTATTGTGATTAGAATTGATCACAGAAATACCCGCTCGATTGCATTCTGCTGCGACTCGATGCAAGAACTACTACGGCCTAAAAGACTTGCCGGAGTGAGCTTTAGATACGCGCTGGGAACATAGTAAATGTTACTATACCTTCCATTAGTGTATTACCGCCTGTATTTATTTTCATAATTCATTTAGAGTTTTACACACTCTAGCCCATTGCATAAGGTATCTTGCAAGAAGGTTGTTCATAAGAGAACTTTTGATGTTCGGTGTTATGAATAACATAAGGGCCATACTTTCATTATGAATGAGATGTATGCTATGAATATTGATAATAATACATTACCTCTGTATTTACTTTCATAATTCATTTTAGAGTTTTACACACTCTAGCCCATTTGCATAATGTTTGTTGCAAGAGTGTTGTTCATAAAAGAACAATTGTTGTTCAGTATTATGAATAACATATGGGCCATACTTACATCAGGGATGGGATGTATGTTATGAATATTGATGGTAACCTGATACATCCATAACTCTGACGCTAAATGTCACAAGACTAAAAGAATACCACACATGTGTGGCACTGCATTTGGTCACACTAGAGAAACCCGCATGGAGAAATTCCATAATGATGGATTTTGAAGTCGTTTGATTATGAATCATCTGACACTTGTAACTTTCCTCTGAAAAGTGAAGTGACTGAAATACCGTTCATAGGCCATAAGGAACGAGCAACGAACTTGTTGATGATCATACATTTTGATGTATGTAGTCCGATAAATGTTGTTGCTAGCAATGGATTTATCTATCTTCAAAAATGACTTAAGTGGATATATGGATATTTACTTGATGAGACGCAAGTCTGGATCTTTTGAAGTCATTCAAAAAGTTTTCAAAATGAAGTAGAAATTATTGTAACAAGAAAAAATATGTTTCTGTAAATTAGATTGCGGAAAGGAATTTTTGAGTTACAAGTTTAGCGAATGTCTGATGAGTTGTGAAAAGAGTTTCATAACTAACACCTCCCAGAACACCACTGTGAGTGGAATGTCCGTGAAGATGTAATCAAACCATTTATGATATGGTAAGATCAAAGATGACATAAATCAATTTGCCATTATTCCTTTTAAAAGTAATGCTTTAGAGACTGCGGCTTTTACACTGAAAAGAGCGCCATCAGGTCTGTTGAAATGACGCCATGGTATGGTACGCCCAACCATGTTATATCTTTTCTTAACATTTGGAATATGGGGCTTGTGTATGTAGGGTAACGCAGCAGAAAACAAAAAATTTCTGACCTACGTACCAGCCCAGGATCACTATGGAGACTGCATACAAGGTTTGATCTTTTTCGTTACCGACTCGTAGCGCAGCGGAAGTAGAGTCGATGACGATCGGCGGTGCAGATCCCCGCAGCTAGGATTTTACAACCTCCCAACCGCGAGGATGTACTCCCTCGTCAGCTCACCGGACGGATCTTCGGGCAGCCCTTCGGGAGGCCTCAGGACAGTCCCTCGGATAGTCCCACCGGACGGATCCTCGGACAGCCCTCCGGGAGGCCTCTAGACAGTCCTTCGGATAGTCCCACCGGACGGATCCTCGAACAGCCCTCCGGGAGGCCTCACTGACAGCCCTTCGGGCGGGTCACTCGGACAGCCCTTCGGGAGGACCCCCGAAACACGGACAGTAACTCGGACAGCCCTTCGGGAGGCACTCTCGAACTAAGACCGAAACTACGATCTCTCTACAGAGTTGCACACATACGGTGTCATCTATCTGGCAGGGCTTCGCCGTCCAGAACTAGTTCCCACCGAAACCCAGACAGCCTTTCGGCTCTACGAAACTATTTCGCTGGGAGGGAGAGAGAAGCCAGAAATGTCATGGCACTTGTATGTGAGAAGGAGTGAGTGTGGAGGCAGCCCCTCCACCTCTATTTATAGGAAATCCAAGGGGTAGGGTTTCTTAGCCCCCAAGCCTTCTAGAAACCTTTTGGCAAAATATCCCAAAAGGTGACTTTTGCATAAATATCCCAAAAAGCACTTTCACTATTCACGATGACATTTTTCAGCGTCCGGTCGAACTGAAAATATTTATGTGGGCTTAGAACATTTCCAGTACCCACTAAAATAATTTTCAATGCGATCCGGAACAATTCCGGTTTAGTGATTTTCATCTGCGAAAAGCATCTGAAGCGGTTTCGGCAGCTCCGGAACATTTCCGGTTTTCATCCCGGAAAATTCCAGAAAGTTTCCAGAATGATTCTGGCACCCTCCAAGAATTATCAGGCATGTGCCAAAACCAATTTGACTTTATGGTATCCCCTGAAACAACTTTTCAGTTTTACCGAAACTGTTCCGGTGTTCTCTCTGCGGAACTTTTCCGCTGTCCGAAACTTTTCCGGTGTCCGAAAACTTTTTCGGTGATTTTCTCTCAGACTCCCTGTCTAGTATTCAGCAGATAGATGACCCTTAAGCGTGTGACCCTATAGGTTCGGTGAAGCATAGACATGACCCGGAACCCCTTCCGATCAATGATCAACATCGGAGCCGTGGACACCCATATTGATCCCTATACCCACACGAATGAATATTCGAGTGAACCTCCAGTTGCCGTGTGCTATTCCTGTTGCTTCGCGATATGTTACAAATACCCGAGGTGAGACATGTTGGCATCCCCGTGGATCAACATCTTGTCCACTATGCCAGTTACCTCGTTACCGGTATTGTTCTCTTTTCTCGTTCCCGTGTTCCGGCATCCCCGTGATCAAATCACAAAGTGTCTGGCCAGACGATGATGGATACCGTAACAACGAGAGGGCCCAGAGATATCTCTCCATCGTCGGAGGAGCAAATCCCAATCTTGAGCTATCAAGTTACTTGACATACTTTTCCATGAACCCGTAAGCCGCCGTAATAGCCACCCATTTACGGATGACGTTTAACAAACCCCAAAGTTCATGAAGCAAGCATGAAGAAACTCGATACTCTCATGGTCTAAGGAATTATGCAAACGTTAACCATCTCTGTGTTATAAACCATTAACTTATGACGAATGAATCTCATAGCATAACATCAATTCGGGTCGATTCAACACAAATGTTCTTCTAACATTGTGCCCTCAAAATTGCCGGCATAGCCATGCCCATGATCAGGAAAACAGGATCATCATGCAATACTTGAGCCAGTCTTAGAGACCAGACTAGGAATAAATTTTACCGTTTATTATTCCACACGTGCATATGAGTGTTCCTCCGAGCCTCGTGGTTATTGCAGGCTCGAGAACCATAGCAGTTATAGCATGGAACATAAACCTAATTATGAACAGGGAGATAATCAATAACATTTATTATTGCCTCTAGGGCATATCTCCTACAGACTCCCACTTGCACTAGAGTCAATAATCTAGTCAATGCTAATGCACTTTACACCTATGGCATACTGGTGTAAAATATGCTTCGCATGTGGTATAGCCTGATGTCCAACGGATCTGACGACTTCAGCTCCGTGTGTAACATTGCATATCCTCGCGTTTTCACGCTTTCACAAAATTCATATTTTGTGTGGATTTGGCTTTGCATATGTGTGAATCATTGGTCGAAACCTGATTCCTCAGACTGAGCTATGGAGCAACTATCTGCAATAGTGTCCCATAGACCAAAGCCATCTTGGAACCATACTAAGTTCATGAATGAACCATATGATTCAACAACTTCTTTGTCGCTTCTTAAGCGTCAACATACTTAGCCTTTGTTATAGAATTCGCCACAGTATCTTGTTTGGAACAATTTCCAACTACCGTGCCACCATATTATGTATTACACAAAACCCTTAACTTAAATCGAAAATCGCATGGAGCATTGATGAAGATTGTATTGATGTAATTACTTACAACGAGCACTTCATAATCTCTGCTTGCGAGAAAACATGTCATCACTACTACTCTAGTACTTTAATGACATCTTTCACTGTTGTCCTATGATCAGTACTTTGATCACTTTGGTATCCATACTCGCAACAACTTTGGAGTATCGGACATATCTGGTTGTTTTACATACCATGGAATACATGATTAATCCAAACACAAGAGTGTGTGGAATCTCCATTATGTATTTCACGCATCAGTGTTTTGGGACACTGAGTCTTGCAAAAACTCTTTCCATGTGACTTCGGCAAGAATTACTCCTTGGCGTTTTAAATGCTAAAAGGTTTTAGCATCTTGTCAATATGTATTCATTGCTTAGCCCTATTAGCTAAATCTATCTCCATAGATCATCATGCCTAATATTGAGGCTATTTAGCCCAAGCACTTCATCAAAAAACTATTTTCAAATGAAGTCCTTAATTCGTGTCAAGAAATTTATTTCCAATTAACAATGTGTCAAGTACACAAGGTTTTTAGAAATATTATCATGCTCCCACTTACTTTCTTGAATCACAAGCATCTTCGATACCCATTTGATGAAGTCAAACCCCTTTGACCATTCCATCAAAAATGAAGATTCCAACTCCACTTTGCTCTCTTCTGTTCATCGCTGGAACTCTGAAGTTTGCATACTTACTAGCATCCTCTGGATCGACAAATTACTTTGGACTGTATCACATACAAGTCCTAGGTTTCATTTCCATCAGATGGAAATCCTTTTGTCATCCATGTTTCATATCTCATGATTGAAATATGTATTAATTGCTAGTTCAACCCGAACCGACTTCAAGCATCGCTACGATGAGACAATCTCATCGTAGTCAACTCCTTGAACTTGTTATTGCAACAAGTCGAGCTTTATGGATAAAACATTTTATCCGTATCAGTTTTTAGTTCCATAAATATTTGTTAGACTCTAAGTCTTCCGAAAGGTGTATCAAGATTTTAATCTTGAAACATTTATATGGAAACTATCTCGGATTGTATTGGCATTTAGCCAATTCCGGAGTCAGGGCCCATCACCGTTTCCTTGTGTATCGTAGGTATACTGTTGTCCAACAACAATATCTCGTTTGCGCACCTGAGAGGTTTGCACGAGCCTTGCCTACGGGGTTCAGCTGCAAGTTCGACTGAAGTCCATACATTTTATTGTAGAGACTTCCGTATCAGTCGCAGTAGGAAACTCCGGAATCACTTCCAAGGTTCCTTTCCTTTGATCTGATGACGAAGATACTGGTTATCTCGTCGAGTTGCACTGTCCTCCCACTCACCTTTTGTAAGAACTATTCCCTTTAAAAGCATACCGTTTTGTGGCAAAATCCTTTGCCTCGGTATAGTGGTGGGGGAATAACCAATGACTTGGGATAACCTACAAAGTAGCACTTGTCTGATTTGGAATAGGTTTGTAACCTTTTACACAAGCCCCATATTCCAAATGTTAAGAAAAGATATAACATGGTTGGGCTTACCATACCATGGCGTCATTTCAACAGACCCGATGGAGCTCTTTTCAGTGTAAAGGCTGCAGTCTCTAAAGCATCACTTTAAAAGGGATAATGGCAAATTTATTTATGTCATCTTTGATCTTACCATGTCATGAATGGTTCGATTACATCTACACGGACTCTCCACTTGCAGTGGTGCTCCGGGAGGTGCAAGTTATGAAACCCCTTTCACAACTCATCAGACATTCGCTAAACTTGTAACTCAAATATTCCTTTCTACAATCGAATTGTAGAAACATAATTTTCTTGTTACAACAACTTCTACTTCATTTTTGAAAACCTTATGAATGAATTCAAAAGATCCAGACTTACGTCTCAACAAGTAAATATCCACATATCTACTTGAGTCATTTCTGAAGATAGATAAATCCACTACTTGCAACAACATTTATTGGACTACACACATCATAATGTATGATTACCAATATGTTCTTTGCTCGTTCCTTGTGGCCTGTGAACGGTATTTCAGTCACTTTACTTTTCAGAGGAAAGTTGCAAGTGTCAGATGATTCAAAATCAAACGACTTCAAAATCCATCATAATGGAATTTTCCATGCGGGTTTCTCCAATGTGACCAAATGCAGTGCCACACTTGTGTGGTATTCTTTTAGTCTTGCGACATTTAGCGTCAGTGTTATGGATGTATCATATTTCCATCAATATTCATAACATACATCCCATCTAGGATGGAAGCATGTCCCTTCATGTTATTCATAATACTGAACAACAATTGTTGTTTTTATGAACAACTCTTTTGCAACAAACATTGTGCAATGGGCTAGAGTGTATGAAACTCTAAAATGAATTATGAAAGTAAACACAGAGGTTATGTATTATTATCAATATTCATAACATACGTCTCATTCATAATGAAAGTATGGCCCTTATGTTATTCATAACACCGAACATCAAAAGTTCTCTTATGAACAACCTTCTTGCAAGATACCTTATGCAAAGGGCTAGAGTGTGAAACTCTAAAATGAATTATGAAAGTAAATACATAGGGAATACACCTATGGAAGGCATAGTAACATTTACTATGTTCCATGCGTGTATCTAAACCTCATTCCTGGCTAGTCTTTCAGGCCATAGTAGTTCTTACATCGAGTTGCAACAGAATGCAATCGAGCGGGTATCTTTGTGATTAACTCACAATACCCAAGAATTAGTGATTAACATGTTTAACCATAATTCCCAAGAACTATATCTTTGACCAGCCTTCTATACATCAAAAACTTGTATGACATTCATACATGAGCTGGACATTCCAGTCTTCTTTCCTTTTGCCTTTATACTTCTAACAGTTTAACTTTTAGTATTTCTCCTACTCTCAGAAGAAGCATCCAACTTAAGAGTGGCGTTAGCCCCGGACTTCCTAGGCGTGAAAATCTCACTAACACCCTTCGGACACTTCCTTTCTCTTTAAGTTGTTGTTTTATTCACCTTTCATCATATGACAGGCGTTCTCCTGGATCCCTCTCTTTATCAGTCTAATGCATAGTAAACTCCTTTACTAACAGTTTGCAAACAAACATTGCTTTGGATATCTCATATCTTTTAGCCTTTGTCTGTCTCTGAAAATGATTTTCAGATTCCATGAATATCACATAACTATCCAAACTTTCGAAGTTCGGGTCTCATGGAAGCAAACATATTGCACTTTGACTGAAAAGGAATTCTAGCTTTTGGATTGAAGGACGAGAGTCATATCATCCATAGCATTAGCGGGAGAATACCGAAAGTATGCGATAGGACAAAGTCCTTCTCGGCACTCTTGAGGACAATCCTCACATTACGTTACCAACCGTAAAGTTTTAACCAGATATTTAACAGCTATTCAATTTTAATAGGGAAGGTGGAAACGCGAGCCATTATTCTACAACTATTATGCAAACCACACTTAGACAGTGTTCAAAATTAATTGCACTGAGAATTAAACAAGTTAATTCTATAGTCCGCTCCCACTCAAATCAATATCTCTCATAATTGATTTTGAGTGATACAAGATCCAGACTTCAATTCATCGCCATAGAATCATCATCTCATGACGGGAATTTTAATCGGTAGGCCAACTTGCCGATCACATCTCTATGTGACTCTTGTTCATCTTTCGATGCGTGTGTTCCGAGCTCAGGACGATCCTGCCATGAACGTCAAGACAACCAAGTGATATTGCTGCGAGGTCTGACCTCACCCGCCTCACACATCCCTAATCGTTCGTACCCATGCATCCATGGCGCACCCCGAAAAGTTAGGTGTCGTGACGGTGCTACACTTGGGAGAACACTAACTACTTGATATTTTTGTCAGAGATCACCCTAATAAAAAGCGACTACCGCGCAATCAAGAAGGGTGCATCATAAGGGATAAACATCTCAGGCAATTCATAATAGCATGATATGGTATAGCCCTTTCTGACGGAGAAGTCTTTCATTTCTTCGTCTTCGGCATTCGCGTCGGTGTTCACCTTCGCAAAGATTGCCACCACCTTGTCGATGCACCAGATAATATTGCTATCTCTATAGCTAATAAAATAAGTGCATTACATAAGGTTGACACGCAGGTCATTAAAGTGCAATCATATGGCTCTAGCCATCATGCCGAATCATGACACGCAGGTCATGTTAATCAATTTACATCATATAGTCATCTCATACATAATCAAATTATTATGAACACTGCTATACCACATCATATGCACATGCAAACCATCCTGCAAAACCAAGTTAGACGCCTCTAATCGGTTCATGCAAAATTTTATTTTACGTGGCTTCTAAGGTTTCGAAACAAACCGAAGCTACCAACGTCCATCATCAAGCATGATAATCCAAGTCGCTAGATTAACATTGCGGGGTGTATGAAACACGAGATAATAAAATCTCGAGCCCCATACTGAACTTCGTCATACGCGTGACCCCCGTGCAGATCATATCTGCATTGCCCTTTCGTCTGCGAAACATCCATCTTTCTCAACTATGGTGGAACCCAAAGAACTGTTAGCACTTCGTTGATCTGTCAATCAGCATACTCAGGAGCAGCATGAAAGGATCACGGATTGCCAGAACTTTGTGAGATTCCACCATGCCGTCAAGATCAGGACTACGCAAATTCCAGGGAATCAACAAGAACATCGGGTAACAGATTTCATCTGCTACCCGCACAAATAATTTTCAGTAATAGAACTCATCTACTACCTAATTATATTGTGCAACACCCATACATCTCTATGTATTCTAGATCGCAACCTGCATCTACGCATAGCCTGGCTCTTGATGCCACTGTAGGGTAACGCAGCAGAAAACAAAAAATTTCCGACCTACGTACCAGCCCAGGATCACTATGGAGACTGCATACAAGGTTTGATCTTTTTCGTTACCGACTCGTAGCGCAGCGAAAGTAGAGTCGATGACGATCGACGGTGCAGATCCCCGCAGCTAGGATTTTACAACCTCCCAACCGCCTCCCGAAGGGCTGTCAGATAGGTGACACTGTATGTGTGCAACCCCGTAGAGAGGTCGTCGGTTCGATCTTTTGCCCAAAGGGTTCTTCGAGTGTCCTCCCGAAGGGCTGTCCGAGTGACCGTCCGAGTTTTGAGGGTCCTCCCGAAGGGTTGTCCGTGACACCGTCCGAGGGACTGTCCAACCGCCTCCCGGAGGGCTGTCCGAGGGGCAGACGAGGGAGAACATCCTCGCAGTTGGGAGGTTGTAAATCTTAGCTGCGGGGATCTGCACCGATGATCTTCATCGACTCTACTTCCGCTGCGCTACGAGTCGGTAACGATCGGATCAAAACCTTGTATGCAATCTTCATAGTGGTCCTCGGCTGGTGCGTAGGTCAGAAAGTTTTTGTTTTCTGTCGCATTCCCCTACATAGCTTAGGTATGAATGTCATACAAGTTATAAGATGTGGAGAAAGTTGGTCAAGTGTAGTTCTTGGGAATTATGATCAAATTGTTGATCATTAATTCTTTGGTATTGTGGTTAAAAGTTGATCACAAGGATATTGACTCGATTGCATATTGTTGCGAATCGTTGCAAGAAACTACAACGGCCTAAATGACCAACAAATAATGAGGTTAAAATATCTGATGGAAACTTTGTAAAAGTTACAGGACTTCCCATCAGCTTATTACCTCTATGTTTATTGTTATAATTCATTTTAGAGTTTTGTACACTATAGCCCATTGCACAGAAGTTGCAAGAAGGTTGTTCATGAGAGAACAATAGTTGTTCGATGTTATGAACAAAAGGCCATACTCTTATTGTGAATAGGATGTATGTTATGAATATTGATGATAAAATTGAACATCCATAACATTGACGCTAAATGTCGTAAGACTAATAGAATACCACATATGTGTGGCACTGTATTTAGTCACATTGGAGAAACCAGCATGGAGAAATTCCATAGTGATGGATTTTGAAGTCATCTGATTATGAATCATCTGACACTTGAAACTTTCGTCCAATTAGTGAAGTAAACTAAAATACCGTTCACGGGCCATAAAGAACGAGCAACAAAATAATTGGAACATGCATATTGATGTGTGTAGTCCAATAAGTGTTGTTGCAAGCAGTGGATTTATCTATCTTCAAGGTTGACTCAAGTAGATATTTATATTTACTGACACATAAATCTGGATCTTTTGAAATGTTTCAAAAGGTTTTTCCAGAATGAAGTAGAACTGATTGTAACAAAAATTATGTTTCTACAATTGGATTGCAGAAAAAAATATTTGAGTTACAAGTTTAGTGGATGTCTGATGAGCTATGAAAAGAATTTTATAGCTTGCAGTTCCTAGAACATCACTAAGAGTAGAATGTTTTAAGTAGATGTAATCAGACTATGTATGACATGGTGAGATCAAAGATGACATTAATCAATTTGCCAATATACTTTTTAATGTGATGCTTTAGAGACTGTGGCTTTTACACTGAAAAGGAGCGCCATCAAATATGTTGAAATGACACCATATAAGATATGGAATGGTATGAATACTACTCTATTAGTTATCCCAAAAAGTTGGGTATTCCTCTATCACTACGCCAAGGCAAAGTATTTTGCCACAGAGTGCGGTAAGGTTTTGAAGAAAATGTTTTCTGCAAAATAGTGAGTGGGAGGACAAGTGCAACTCAATGAGATTACAGAATCTTCGTAATTAGGTCACAGAAAAGAAATGCTATAACTGGTTCTAGAATTTCATACCGCGACAGATACGGAAGCCTCTACATAAGATGTAGTGATTTCGGTCGAACTTGCAGCTGAACTATATAGGTCGGGCAAATTCGTGCAGACCTGCATGGTGTGCAGACGAAATATTGTTGAACAAACAATGAACCTATAATTCATAGAGAAGCATTGATGGGCCCTGACTCTGGAATTGGCTATATGCCAAAATAATCCGAGATAGTATCCGTATACATAATTCAAGTTTAGAACTTCATGGACCCTCTGAAAGACTTAGAGTCTAAAGTATAGTAATGGATCTATAGACTGATAAAGATAAAAATGTTTTATAAAGCTTGACTTGTTACAAATAGTTTGTGACAAGATCAAGGAGCTGATTATGACAAGATTGTCTCATCATAGCAATACTTAAAGTCAGTTCAGGTTAAATTAGCAATTACTAAATATTTATATTATGAGATACAATAGATGGATGTCAAAATTATTCCCATGAGATGGAAATAGAACAAAGGTTGTATATTTAATAAGGTCCAAAGGTAATTTTGTCAATCCAGAGGATGCTAGTGAGTGTGCAAACTTCAAGAGATCCTATAATGGATTGAAGCAAGCATAGTGGAGTTGAAATCTTCGTTCTGATGAAATGGTCAAATAATTTGATTTCATCGAGGAAAGCGAAGATGCTTGTATTTTCAAGAAAGTAAGTGGGAGCATGATAATATTTCTAAACACTATGTGTGCATGACATATTGTTGATTGGAAATTATATAAATTTCTTGACACGGATTAAGACTTTATTGAAACTAGTTTTTCAGTAAAGTATTTAGGTAATATAGTCCTTGTATTAGGCATAATAATCTATGGAGATAGTAGTGTCTAATCGGGCTTAGCCAAAATACATATTGACAAAATACTAAAGCTGTTTAGTATGAAAAACAACAAGAAGAGTTTCTTGTCAAAGTCACATGGAAGGAGTTATTAGCAAGAATCGGTATCTTGAAATACTGATGAGTGAAATACATGATTTCAATCACACTTGTGTTAATTCCATGGTATGTAAATAACCAGATATGTCCAGTACTCCAAGTAAGTTGTGAGTAAAGTTATCAGAATGGTCAAATTGTTGATCATAGGACAACAGCGAAAATGTCGTTAAGTACTGACGACATGTTTCTCACATACGGAGAAAATGAAGAGATTGTTGTAAAGACTTACATCAATACATGCTCATTGTAAGTAGTACATCGACAAAAATCTTCATCGGTGCTCCAAGCGATTTTTTTGATTTAAATTAAATGATTTCTGGTGGCACAGTAAGTTGAAATTGATCCAAGAAAGTTACTGTGGTGAATTCTATAACAGAAGGCTGAGTATATTATCTTTTTAAGAAGCAACAATAGAGGGTGAATCAAAAGCTCATTTATGAGCTTGCTATGGTTTCTAGATGATTGTGCCAATGGAACACCGTTCTCAATAGTGGTTCCATAGCTTAGTCTAAGGAATCAAAGGTCTTACCAGTGATTCAATATATACAAAGCCAGTTTCACACAAATTATGAATTCTTGTGAAAGCATTATAGATGCATAGTAATGCAAAGAATACACGCAGATCTGAAGTTGTCAAGATCTGAGAGGACGAAGGCTATACCACAAGCATAGCATAAACAAACATCGGATTGCCATTGGTATAAAAGAAAAAATGCTAACTAGATTATTGGCTCTAGTGCAAGTGGGAGTCTGTTGGAAATATGCCCTAGAGGCAATAATATTGTATTATTACATTTCCATGTTTATAATTAAGAGTTTATATTTCATGTTATAACTGCTATGATCCTGGAATATGCGATTCAGTGGAAAACTCATATGCACATGTGGAATGATGAACGGTAAAATAAGATTCCTAGTCTCGCCTCTAAGACTAGCTCAAGTGTTGTTGGTGATCATGTATTCAGGATCTTAAGATATCGTTAAGTGTAACGATAGTCCTAAAACAACATTGAGAGTATGACGTTGGAGGAACGGTCATATTGAATCGACTCAAACTTGTTTGTTATACTTTGAGATGATATCATCACAAGTCAATTGTTATAACACGGAGTGTTAGCATGTGTTTTAGTTCCTAAGACCATGAGAGTATCCCAGTCACTTCTTACGGTACGATGAGCTTTGGGGTTGCTCAAACGTCATCTGTAACTAGGTGATCATAACAACAACTTACAGGTTCATCGGACAGTTTGACAAGGGACTCGATAGCTCGAGAGTGGAATTTGCTCCTCCGATGATGGAGAGATATTCTTAGGGCCCTTTCGGTGTGACGGCATCCATCATCGTCTGGCCAGACATAGGTGACTACGTCATGGGGATGCCGGAACATGTCAACGAGAAAGAAGAACAAAACCGGCAACGAGGAGACCGGTATAGTGAGCATGTGTATGACTGAAGAGGATACCGACACATCTCACCTCGGGTTTTGTAAAGTATCATGAGGCAAAGGGAACATCATATGATAACCAAAGGTTCACTTGAATATCATTCGTGTAATCATAGGGATCGATATGGACGTTCACGGTTCCGCTATCGGTCATTGAACGAAGGAGTTTTGTTCATGTCTATGATTTACTGAACCTACGGGGTCACAAGCTTAAGGTAATCACGATCTGCTGAGTGTTAGTAGGACGAGAGTATCGAGGATTTATTTGTAGAATTCTTTCATTAACATTCGGAATAGTTTCGAGAGGAACCGGAAGCGTTTCGGGGTCACCGGAAGGGTTTCGGAGTTTATCGGGTAATACCAGGTATTACCGATAAATAATATATAGGTGGAAAATGTTTTCGGGAATGCTAAATTAATAATAAAAGGCTCTAGTAATTGTTAGGAGGCTTTTATATTTAATTTAATATCAACGGGCCTTAAAAGGCCAAGTGGTGGAGAGCTACTTGGGCCACTTGGGCCCAAATAGGTGGAGGCGTCCCCTTCCTCCTTGTAGAAGGAAGGGGAGGCCGAATTGGAGGGGGATTCTTCCCCTCCTTGGCCGGCCAAAGGGGGAGGTTTCCTTCCCCTTGCGGCGCACCCTCTCCCTTCCCTCCAACCTATATATACTAGAGGCCTTGGGCACTTTTAGATACAACTTTTGGAGCCTCCTCTAGTTCTTTCGGTGTTCCGTTCGAGGAATCGTTTGTGGGCGTTTCGCGGGATCGTTCATCTATGGTTCGAGGGACTCCATCTACACCGACTCGTCTACTTCCACTGCACTCCGGAGTCGGTAATGATCGTGACCAAACCGTTTACGTACCTTCATATTGTTCCTGGGTGTTCGTAGGGCGATTTTTTTTGTTTTCTACTACGTTTCCCAACACGTGCCTCTCACGGAAGAAAAAAACGCATTTTTCGCGCAAAAAAAAATTCTTTTTGTCCAAAATCTAAGAAAGACCGGTGGAAAACCGAAAAGCCGAAAAAACAGAAAAAACCATCTAAAAAGCCGAAAACGCGTGCGGAAAAAAAATTCCGGAGGGAGTGCCCAGAGCGCGACACGTGGCGGCTGAGAGCACGCCAACCCCAAGTGACCCTTGCGGAGGCTCCCGAAGGAGCGCTCCTTCCTTAGTTGCTCCCTTCAAAGTTCAGAACAACATGCAGGAATTTACGGACACCTTCCTCGCCATAAACCACAATGCCAGTCCAAAAGACAAGAAAATAATAAGCTCTAGTCTGGTCGCAATTCGCAAATTTCACACCTGCAGATCGCAATTATTCTGAAGATACCCAACCACAAGGATTTAGCCACGCTCACATAAAAGCTTGAAATAACAAAGGGCATTTTATCTAAAAGGCTCTATAACCAACTAATTATTTGAAAAAAACACTTTTGCGTACTATAAAGCATACCAAGACATTCCTACATAAATACACCAACCTGCCAGTTTCACAGCCTGCACAACAAAGTGGTTCAATGCCAAGCTCTCTTCCCTATTGATTGAAGAAAATACATAAACTTCTCGATTACTAACTAAAATGGTGTGTATAGATTGGCATGGGTATAAATAAGATTGGAAGAACAACATGCAGCTTGAACCGTTGCATGGGGTACTGATGCCACACTTCCCTCTAGTTTGTCCCTGATTTAATCATCGCCACAAACTCCTCGAAACTACACCGACCATCCTGCATGCCATCAGCAACCATGGATTCAGAACATGAAAAATCCATGCATGGCCACAACAGTTTTTTTCAAGAAGTCGATGTTACGATAAGATGGAGTCGCGAACAAGAAATGGATAGTTGAAGAAAAATTAAATGAACTAAAAGCATATACTGCCATCCCTCCATTCAGCCAACAACATTAATCTTCTCAAGAGACTCGATCTGCATCTGATGGTGAGAGATGACAAGTTATGTTTAATGTTGGTGGATACGTTTGATTTTTTTTTCTTCGGCTGACCAAGTCCAGTTTTCAGCTTCGTTGCTAGAAAATTTTCTTCTCACACATGTCATCAATCTCCAATCTGATGAGTTACACACATAGTTGCTGGAAAATTGTTGCACAGAATGATTCACCTTAATGGCATGGATTTTATACTTATAGCATCAACACAACAACACACACGGCAAATTTAAATCCTAGTAGCACATGTTTTCTTACCTTTGGACATTTCAGGCAATCTCTCCTTCCTGCCTTCATCTGCACTGCAGTATTAGGACTGTTCCTAGATTATTTTTCCGCATGACATAGAAACATCTCTAGAAAAAAGGCAGCATGAAATTTTGCACTATTTCAACTCCCACTCTACTGTATTATACTTTCCAACGAGTACTTTCTGTGCATGTCACTCATAGCAGAGTACACAGGAGATTGTAGAACGTGTCTTTAGAAGTTTAGATTACATACATGTATTCAATTATCTAAGCTTGGTGGTGTGAAGCAGTGCATGAACCCAATCAATGAATGAAGAACAGAAGGAATAAGAATAGGAGCAGGTAGCCGTGGCTCCATACCATCAATTCTCTCCTGACAGTACCAGCCATCTCCACGCGCCCATCGCTCCACATTCCGTGCATTCTGTCCAGTCACCCTGTCATTGTAGTCGATGGCTCGCACCTCTTCTTCTCCAGGACTTCCTCCAGGACTCAATGAACCAGCTCCCCGCCTCGGCCTACATCTTCCTAGTCGTCCTCAGCGACTAATGAGAACCGAATTGGCTGCCACCAGGAGCGAGCGATCTTATGTCGTCCTCTTAGCCGACGTACCACCGGATCCAGCAACGTTGGGGGCGTGGAGTACTAGCCCAGCACCACACCGTGGTGCAGGGGAGCTCGAATTCGTCATGGCGCTGTCACATAATAAGAGATAAAGTTTTTCCAATTTCTGGGCGTCTCGCCATCCTTCTCCGTCTCGCCGTCGGCGTCGTGACCGGTGGCATAGGCGGGGTTGGCGGCACCGGAACCCTAGAGCTTGGTTCGGGAGGGGAGATCAGGGAGAACACGAGAGGGAGAGCGCAGGGGGGTAACAGTTCTTCGACCAATGGGGCTTAGGACTGAATAAAAATCAGTTGGGTGAGCCTTTACGATCGAATAAAAATCGCTGGAAGGATGGGATCGAGAAAAAATCAGTGGGAAGGTAGGATCAAGGGGAGCGGTGAAAGAAGGGATTGATGGGAGTACTAACGAAAGGCCGTACGGATTCTCCTTTTAGAAGTAGAGCTGGCGAGCACAAAATAGTAGGTTGGTCATAAAAAAATAAAACAAAAAAATAGAAAAAATGAAAAATAAAAACACGTGCACGCGTCAAAATGGGCCGGCCAACTTTGGTAAGATTTGATTTGATTTGAATGAGTTAATGCGTGATGTTTTTTTGGAAAGTGTCGATTTAACTGAGTTAATGCATGTGTTAAATGGCCCGACCAACTTTGGTAAGATTTGATTTGATTTGAATGAGTTAATGCACGACGTTGTTTGGGAAAGTGCCGATTTAATTAAGTTAATGCACTTGTCAAATGGGCCGCTAACTTTGGTAAGATTTGATTTGATTTGATTTGATTTAAATGAGTTAATGCGCGATGTTGCTTTGGAAAAGTGTCGATTTGATTGAGTTAATGGACGCGTCAAATGGGTGGGCCCAAATTGGTTGCGCTTGAGCGAAATGTTGTCTGTAAGATGCCTGCGGGCGTAATATAAGATTTGCGGAGGGGTTGGTGGGAGGTGAGACGAGACTACCAACTCCCCCATTAGGAGTAGAGATTAATGCGCGATGTTGCTTTGGGAAAGTGTCGATTTGATTGAGTTAATGGACGCGTCAAATGGGCCGGCCCAAATTTCTTGCGCTTGAGCGAAATGTTATCTGTAAGACGCCTGCGGGCGTAATATAAGATTTGCGGAGGGGTTGGTGGGAGGTGAGACGAGACTACCAACTCTCCTTTAGGAGTAGAGATTCGAGTAGGGGAGCTCCTATATGACGCTAGCTGCGTCAAAGTGTCGAGGTATCACACAGGGAGCAGCGACCTCGACCAGCCCACACTCGTGATCAGGACAAGAGAGTTTTCTTTTGGCTTTTAACTTATTTTATTTTGAAAATATAAGCTACACTAGAAAGGTTAAAAAGTCATAAAATTTAAAAATGAACTGACTTTTCGAAAAAATGCCCATGAAAATATTTTTTAACATATTTAAAACTATTCTTGAATTTTAAAAATGTTCTCAAAATTAAAAAAATGTTCACAAATTTTAAAAATACTTGCGTTTTCAAAAGTTTTCTCAAATTTATTTTTTTGTGCATTTTAAAAATATTGCCAAATATTAGAAAACATTCTCATAAATTAAAATGTTATTAAATTTTAGAAATTTTATTGTATTTTAAAACTTTCATGAAGTAAAAAATAGAGAGATAAAAAAAGAGAAAGTAATATAAAAATAAATAAAAATAAAAACAGAACTATACATCGTTGCCTAAAAAACAACTATACGTTTTGGTTTTTTGAGGGCACCAAAAAAACAACTATACGTCGCTCTTACTAATTCCTATGGTGCATTAAGGGCCGCATTGAGGAGCAGTTTTAGAGCGGGTTTTTTAGGTTTATTCCTTTTTTTGCTTTTTTTGTTTTCTTTTTTTTCTTTAGTTTTCTTTCATTTGTTCTTTGTTTTCTTTATTTGGTTTTCTGGTTTTCTTCTTCTTTTTCTTTTTCCTTTTTCTTTTTTCTTTTTTTCATACATGTCTACATTTTTTATATGTATTGTACATTTTTTATATACATTAAGACCATTTTTTATGCACGTTCAACATTTTTCAAATAAAGGATTTACCTTTTTTAAGTACAAGTGTTTATATCTATTTTTTTATACACATTGTACATATTTTGTATACATCAAATACATGAATTAAGGCCGGGTTGGAGCTGTTGGAAAAGGGTATTATATGGCGTGTGGGGGATGGAAAGTGTATTTAAATCCAACAAGACGAGTGGATCCCTCGGGCGGAAGGGCTTATGACTGCCTCGTTCAATTGCATTGCATTGGAAAATTGTGGTCATCTAAAATCTAAACCCTAACTGCCATGGTTTCTTGCTATTTGATTTAAAAAGGCCAACACTTGTGAAACGTGCAACATGGTCACCACCGGGTTTGCAAACACTTCACTCACAAATGAAAACTTCCTGTCCACTGAAACCAAAATGAGAATGGTATGCTAAAAACATCAGCAAGAATATAGCAGAGCACGAAACATGCATCAACTGTTGCTATAGACCCTGGCAGCCGCACAGCCGAACTTGAAAAATAAAATAACCGAAGTGATCAAAATAATCTAAGAAAAATCCTAACAAAGACTAACATGCCAATGACTGCGCTGTTAAAATTTCAGCACAAAACAGAGCTAGAAAGACGCATCCTCTGTTTGTTGAACACCTTGGAAACACCACCGGTCACCGGACTCTGAAAAATACAGAGTGCTCGATATTTTCCGAAGGAATTCCCAGTTATAAAGAATAGTGCCTTGAGTGGACTGATTATGGTTCTATAAAAATCTGAAACAGAAAAGAAATCAAGGATAGTACCTTCAGTGTGGACTGTTGAAATTGCTGTGCAAACTGAGCTAGGAGAAAAATCCATCTGCCGTGACTGTACACCCCAAACATTCTATTGGACCCAAACATTTCATGGTGCTCAGAGTCATTTTCAAGAACTTTCCAGAAAATAAGTGTAGATCATCCATCGACAGAGTGTTAAATTTGCAGGACAAACAGTGCTAGAAAAATCTGGTATAGACTTCTGTTGCTGGACACCCGTGAATACACTGTGCTTGGAAAAATCTGGAGAAAGATCCCCAAAATCAAGCATTTTCATATGTTGTGGTATCCACCGCGGACAACACGGCCGGCCTCGAAAAAGCGAGTGCTCAACCAAATCTGCATCAGTTCTTGGAAATACAACAGCGTTGCACAATAATTTACTTATACAGTATTACAGTTTCATCACGTCTTTCAGACTACAGCCTTTTATAGGGGAATTTCAGACTACAGCCCTTTTTACAGTATTCAAATTCGGTATCCGAGCATATGGTCTGCTCATCAAATTCCTGTCCCAGCAATTGTAGATCTGTCTTCTGCATGCAGTCAAGAAACTGGAAAAAAAGTCATCATGTTTAGTTCAAAGCATCAGATGAATAATAAAGAACGAAAAAAGACAGGCTTTACCTCTTGAAGCTTTCGGTTTTTGATACGACAGCAAAAATACTACTCCAGATTGATTTCCGGAATCTCAACAATTGGAGAACAGATATTGAGATTACGAGTGTAAGACACCTTTATCATGACCCACATGAGGATGAGGTTCTGAAGTGAAACCAAATCCTGTTCATATCACAAGAAAAATACGTTAAGCATTTTCCCCACTTCAAATATAAGTACTGTAACAGGTGACCCAGGACAGGAATGGCCTGTGCAACCCCACAATAGCATATAATTGTACCCTTTTGGTGTTTAGTCAAAAAATAACTTGGTATATGGTAGAAGTATACCTTAGAAAGATGCTCGGTAATCAGTCCACATAGTCCCCATCAATTTTGACCTCTAGCTTGTTTGTTGCTAGCGATCTGCATTGCTCTGATAATTCGACGCTGCAAAAGTTGACCACCAGTTCTTCCAGCGAAGGTGGAAGGCCGTCCTTCGGAAGTCCTGAGATGGATCTACACCAACTGACCCAGAGCGTCTTGAGGGAAGGGAGGCCGCACAGCCCCGCGGGAAGATCTACGAGATCCTCAGAATTGTGCAAGCAGAGCTCTTGCAGGGACCTGAGGAGCAGGAGCGCTCTCTCTTGCTCATCTGTTAGTCTTGTTGCATTCGAAAACGTAAGTGTTAGGCTTCGGAGGCAGGTGAGGCCCTTGCAGAATGACGTGTTAAGGGGAAACCCATCATCGATCCTGAGACTTTCCAGTGCAGGGAATAACTCATAGCTATGACTTGAAATCCCCTCAATTGGCTCATCACTCTCCAATGTGGTAAGGGAATCCAAGGCAGGGGACTTGAGTATTTTCAAATAGTTGAGGTACACTAGGGATCGCAAGCCCTCTAGTGCAATGAGTGAACTACAATCATGAATTTCCAAACGTTCCAGCAACGTGCAAGAATGCAGCTGTAGAGATTCCAATCTTGGGTTATCAGATAATACTAAAGACCTGAGGGTTCCAAGCGATTGCATGCCCTCTAATGTGACGAGCTGATCGCAATCGTAAATTTCCAAATCTTCCAACGCCGTACAGGAATCGAGTTGTAGATACTGCAAACTTCGTCCATTCCTTACATTTATTTTTCTGAGGCACGTGAGATTACCCACAAAGCAGGGCCATAGAGTTTTTCCGGAATATTCAGACCAAACAAGTTGTTCAAGTGATTGCGGGAGGAGACATCTTCCCTTCTCTTGGCCATCCTCCTCTAGCTCCTTCTCAAGGGAGGTGAATCCAGCAAAGCCTTCCCTACTTCCGACAAATATTAGATGAGGGCATCCAAAAATTGTTTTCTTTTTGAGATTCAACGGAATGTGCACAAGTCCATCTACAGCTGAGCTTGGCCATGTGTCATCTGCATATCCTGATGACGAAGCCTTGAAAGCTGGGAGAGTGCTTGATTGAACATTTCCTTCCTCTTCTATCTTCAACTGTTTCAACTGCGGGCAACCACATAAATCCAACTCCTTCAGGGTCGGCGAATGTTGCAGCATCAGAGATAGCCACTTCCCCGTTATTCCACATCCGTGAATACATAGACTTTCAAGAGACGGGAGAGCAGTATCATTTGCAGTTATCATGTCTTCATGGGTGTGCGCTTGCAAAACATCTGACGAGAAAAGTTCACTGCAGTAATCTATTGTCAAACTCTTTAAAGAGACGAGCTGACTTAAACCTTTGAATGAAATAGATGTTAGGTTTTTGCAGTTCAGTATCTGCAAGTAGGCAACATATCTTGTGAATCCGCTTTGCTCGTGTATCCCTGCATCCCTCTCTTTCTCAGCCCCCCGATCTAAATCCTTCGCCTCAGGTGCAGCGAAGTGAATTTTTGCACTCACCCGCCCGTTTTCTAACCTAAGAAATATTTTCGTTTACAGAAACCCCCCTAAAGCCTCTGATCCATCATCCCCAACCCAAAGCTCCAAGTCGTGGGTCCTGCGACTCCTGACCCAAATCCTTCCCTGCCAGATCTCTCGCATCGGCCCCCAAATCGAATCTCAATCCGAAGGCCATGTACGACGGCAACGCCTGGATGATTCCCTCGAACTTCTCTAGCAGCGGCAATCAAGTAGCGACAACAACGGCTCGACGGTCACTTAGACCCGGCCGGCCGGCCGTCTCGACGGCGAAGCCATGACAACCGACGACCTTCTACGGCGGTGATGATGCGGAACAATGAGGCGACAACGCCGCCCTGGATGGCCTCCCCCGCCGGCGATGATTCCTACATAGGAAGCTGCAGCCTCTCGTCCATAGGAAGTTGTCGGCTGTAACCTGTAGCCTGTACAAAATGTACTGGTGCTATGCTCATATGAGTAAACTGTATCAGTATTTGCACCTAAATGAATGGCATCGTGTGAGATGCTTGTATGTGTTTCTTTTCTTTTCTAAATTCCTTACTAATACGTGATATGCCTTACCAAGCTTGTTCAGATCAGATGCTTTGGTTGAGCTTTTCCCTTATTCAAAAATCCTGTTTGCTGTTGCCACAGAATTCAGTGACTAGTTCAGTTATGAACTTAAATGTTGAAAAAAATCAGTGATTTTCTCAGTCATGTGGTCAAAGCATATATTGTTCAGTAAAGCTTTTGAGTTGCAGAAGTGGCTGGGATGGCTTTCTCCAGTTTTGATATCTAAGCTATAAGCAGCAAGTCACTATCCAAATATCCTGAACATTCACAAAGTTCAGTGACTAGGCTCCATATGTGTTGAACAAAATCAGTGACTTATTCAGAAAATCTTCTTAATTACCAGAAGTGGCCTAGGATGGCCGTAATCAGTTTTGAGATAAAAAAAAGGCTATAAAAAACAAGTCCGTATCCAAAGTTTCCTGAACATTTACTGTAGTTCTTGATTGATCATGTATAATAAGTATATTGACAAACTGCATTTTGTGCTCCGGTATGATGCAGGTCTGTGCAAAGAATTTATTTAACATAATGAAAATTTGACAATCATCCGCCGACTGATGTTCATATAATGTAGTAATTTGATAATCATCAAATTTGTTATAAATCAAGTCAAATTTGATTTAACACAGTGCAAATCCCCATCCATTACATGGCTCCTGTACATCAAAGAGTAAATCATAACATATATAAAATCATTCTTTGCATGGCAAAATTTGGCATCAGAAAGCACCATTTAGTTGCATATCTTCCACAATCATACTCCTTTTCCCTTTGCTTGGACAATTGCGACTATCATGAAATACTATTTGCTTGCATGTCTTGCACAAGCGTGCTACCCTTGCCTTTACTTCTTTGTCCTTCTTTTTTCGACTATCCTCCTTGGTCTCCTTTCCGCTCTTTATTCTTTTGCATCTCCCCACCGTATGAACATCAGTGGGCGGATGTATATGAACTTCAGTAGGAATGTTGCAACCAATAAAAGCCTCATATTCCTCTTGCCTAGTGCTTTTGGTAGCTGCAGGAACCATTTGGTCTAGAGGGGCCTCAATGTTCAACACACTTGATGTTAAGAAGTCCATGCCTACATCTGAGTGCTTCGCCTTCTGAATCATATCTTCCATCTTATTACGTATAGTTGAAATCTTCTCTCTCGTGGCCGCGTCCAATGCATCAGTGGGCTTTTCTTCTAGTAAATTCCCTTGTTCATCAAAAATACTCTCCCTGCGAAGAATTTATTTTTGTTAGTCATATTATTTTTGAACAATAAGAAATCAATAGTTATGCATTTTTTTCTACCTTTTGCACCTTTTCTGCCATCTTTTCATAATGTAGTAGCTGGGAAGCTCATTTTGGTTTTCAATTCTCAATACTTGGATAATATGGCGACATGGAATTCCGTTTGACTCAAATAACTTGCACGAACAATTTGCTATCATGGTTGCCGTGTCATAGCAGACCTCCCTAACCTTACCAGACCCACCTCTCAGGGTCACCATTTTCACCCCCTCACCTTGTGTAATACCCTGAACACAACAGTGGTCTCTAGCAGCAATAACTTGTTGCTGAAATTTCTCAAACACCTCATATGTGAAGACCTCGCTGCCTTGTTTCTCAATTCTCCATGGCGTCAATAGTTGTGGGGTGGTATGTATACTTCTATTGTCTGCCATCAATTCTTCCTCACGTTGGCATTCTAGAGCTGTGTCAAACCTAAGCCAAAACTCAACAAAAGCGAGCCTTCGGTGAATGAAACGGTTAAAAAAAGAATTTGCACTTTCTGACCTTGAAGTGGTTCTGAGGATGCCCGCTAGAGATATGTCCATAAAGTAGGCTGGTATCCAAGTCTCTCGAATACTAAACCTCTTAGCAAACCACTCATTTTCTTCCAACCCGAAATCTGCAATGACAGAATTCCATTGTGACTCAAACTCAGTTGTAGTTTCTGAACCCCAAACACATGAGTTCAGCCTCTTCCAAAATTCAGGATCCTCTCTAATCAAAGGTCCAACTTTTTCAGGCACCTTTTCCATTATATGCCACATGCACAACCTATGCACAGTGGTCGGAAGAACTTTGTCAATAGCAATCTTCATGCTACCGGCTTCATCTGTTATGATAAGTCTAGGTGCTACCCCTCCCATTGCTTTTAGGAAGGTCTGAAATAACCAAACATACGATTCATTCTTCTCATTTGCTAAGAAGGCAGCACCAAAGAATATACTCTGTAAGTGATGATTGACCCCTGTAAATGGTGCAAAGATCATGTTGTACTGATTAGTGGTGTATGTAGAATCAAAGGATATCACATCTCCGAAGAGACTGTAGTTCTTCCTGCTTGTGGCATCTGCCCAGAACACATACATCAACTTCCCCTCATCATTCACGTCAAAATCATAGAAAAATGCTTTGTTTACTTCCTGCTTCCTAGCTAGCTGGGCCACAAACATTTGGGCATCCGCGTTTCTAATTTTATCCCGAAGGTCGCTGTAATAATTCTGCAAGTCCCTCTTCGTGCACCCAACATTCGGAATTCCACCCTCGCTAACTTGGAGTAGCCTGTATGCCTGAGAGGTGCCAATGCTTGCCTTGTGACATGTGTATAGAGTATTCTTTGCCCTCTCACTAACTCTACGATTCAATCTGATCAAATGACGCTTATCCGGCGATACAAGACCGTGAACGTGGTGCTCAACCCATGAATCTATATTGTAGGTGTTCTCCCCACAAAGTCTAACAAAGATGTGTGCATCACAACCACATCGTGTGTTGGCCTGCTTACGCTTTTTCCTCGAGGGGTCATCGATCTCCTTACTATCTTTCGATTTGAATCCTTCCCTATTACACATAAAGCGCTTAGTTCGGACCACCTTATTCTCAATCTTCTTCTGTTGTCCGATACGAACTCCAAAACCCGCATTATGTGCATATGCCTTGTAGAACTTCTCCACTGCCTCGAGTCCTTCAAATGTCATACCTACTTTAGGCTTCAAATTCTCATCACATTCAGGTGTAAAAGACAAACACTGCAACATCAAGAATAAATTGTGATCGCCACATTCACACATAGATCAATAAATTGAATGGGATTAGTTGTAAGGTACAAACTAATCAAACTTACAGCTAGGGGTATGGCTGCATTCTTTTTGGGTGTGCCAAACTCTTCTTCATTCATATGCATTTGCAAGTAACTGGTTGGCTCCATGTGACTGCAAACACACCTACAGGATCAAGCTTTCACACATGGCAATGGCACATGCTTTAATATACGGAAGGACTGAATTTTACCTGGAACTAGTGGTGTCGTAGTGCTGCTGATTGCTACTGATGACGTGGTTGTTCATTCAAGCAACTAGCTGATCTAGCGTATAAGATCTCCTTAGACTGTGGATCTGCAGAGGAAGGATCAATGTTTTAAATAGCGGGCTATGAAAAATAGCGGCGGGCCTAAAAATCAGCTATAGCGGAGCTATAGCGGAGCTATAGCGGGCTATAGCGGGCTATTTGTGAAGGCGACCATTTAGCGGCACCCTGCTGAAAAGGCTATAGCGGGCTATAGCGGAGCTATAGCCGGCTATTTAAAACTATGGGAAGGATACAGAGATCAAAACAATTACGTACATTCATGCATGGGCCGACAGCTGCCGATGAACGCCGAGATCATGTCAGCTGGGAAGATCAGTACTTGCATGGGGCGGCGCCTGCCGGTAGACGCCGTCGCCGCCGAACTGAGAGCACAGGGGCGCGGGCGTTCGGCCTAGGGTTCCACGCCGCCGCGGGAGAGAGAAATACCGAGAGCTGTCTATTACGACGCACGATGCAGTCCTGCGTCCAGGGTTGTTTTTGCAAAGTAAAACTGTTGGTATGGGCTACAGGCGGGCGTTTCAATGCAAAATTACTGGAAATTAACCCAAATCGAAGGATTTAGATCGGGGGGCTGAGAAAGAGAGGGATGCAGGGATACACGAACGGAGCGGATTCGCAAGATATGTTGCCCTGCAAGTATTTGATATCCTTAAGATTATGGAATGCCAAAATTCTGTCATCAAGTGCCAACATCTCACTAGAAGGCACACATGGTATATTTCCCTCAATTTTGAATCTTCCCATGGAAGATCCCTCCATTGTCATTATTCTTGGAACCCCGCTGATTAATAGTTTAGAAAATGTGGCTGAAGGCGGAAGGGTGGTGTTTACTTGCAAATGACAACAATCATGCATAATGAGTTTCCTCAGATTGGGCAACCATGACTTATGCTCAATTTCGTAGTTATGGACTTTCTGAAACATATCAAACACCTCAAGTGCAGGGCAACTCTGGATCTCCAACACCCTTAAACTAGACTTCATATCCTCCATGGAAGTACAGGAACATCTCTCCAAATCTTCCATTCCATGTAAAACTAGCTCGTCCAATGACGGAACCGATACTTTTCTTACTCTGTACATGTTGCTCAACTTCAACCTTTTAAGAAACCGAAGCATTTCCAGAGATGGAAGTATTATCCATCCTCCGCAATCCTCTAGATGAACCGTTTGCAATGACATAAGGAAATCAACATCCAATTGAAGATGTAAAGGAACATCCGACACTTGAACATCGAAAAACTTGTTCAAAATATGAGGCACAACCATCTGCTCAGAATGACCATCTTCGAGTATTAAATGCTGAAGACGTGTAGGATTTACCAAGCTACATAGGAAGGAATTAAAATCAGCATATGTTGCAGACATTTGTAGCAGACGCAGATTATGTGCTTTTCCAAACACATCTTTGAATGCTTTGAAGAAAAAGGAGTCACACTTCCCAATTAACACCAATGTCCTCAACTTTCTCACTGATGCGACTATATTTCGCAAGAAAAATTCAAACTTCTCACTACGAGGTATGTTTCCAGTTTGGCCATCCCTCCGATATACAGAACTGGTTACTATGGACAAGTGGTGTACATTTGGCAAAATTTCATTGCATTGCAAACCATCCAAAGTTGCACACTCAGTTCTTGAAACTAGCCTCGCAAAATCATGCATCAGGCCACACATAGCATAGCAAGTTTGACTTTCAACCAGTTCGAACAAGCCCAGGTTCACCAAGTCAGTCAGATAGTACAGTCCAATCTCCTCCAAACTCTTACTTGAATGATCACACTTCACAAATCCCTGTGAAATCCAAAGACGAACTAGCTCCTCAGCCAGAAATTGATAGTTGTAGGGGAATATAGAACAATATGAGCAGCATTGCTGTAGAGGGTAGGGCAGCTCATCATAGGAAAGCTTTAAAGCAGACATGATGCCACCAGTGTATTGCGGAGACTTCCATTCTTCTGTCTTAAGAATGTTACTCCAATGATCCATAGTAAGATGATCTTTTAATAGTGCTCCTGCAGTTTGTGCTGCTAATGGGTTTCCATTTAACGTCTGTGCTATTTTCTGCCCTAAGTCACTTAGACTTGCTTGCTCTTCGTAATTCTCATCACCAAATGCACATGCTTTAAACAATAACCAGAAATCATCCTTTCTCAAAGCACCTAACTTAATTGGTCTACTTGTTCCTCTCCTCTTTGTAACACACGGTTTCCTAGTTGTCACAATTATCATATTGCCATTTGCACCACCAGACTTGAAAGGAGCCAATAATTTGTTCCATCGATCGTCATCCATCTCTTCCCAGACATCATCCAAAATAAGTAAAACCCTCTTTGATTTAATATAACCCTTCAAGACCTCCTGAAGCTTGGGAAAGCTGAATAGGCCACCATGCAATCCTTGGGAGACATAATCTAACATCTCTCTTGTGAGTCTCATTTCATCAAAATTGTTAGACACCCAAATCCATATCTTGTGATCAAATTGACTTTCCAAAGCTGGATCATTGTATATGAGCTGAGCGAGAGCTGTCTTCCCAACTCCTCCGATGCCTACAATAGGCAGAACAGTTACACCAGCAGTTGATTTGTGTTTTTCTATCAATTTTTTGATGGATTTCTTCTCTGCAGCTCTCCCATACACTTTCCCTTGAAGAAGACTTGATGTTCTTCGGCGTGGATCTGAGACTGTACTCAGACAGTGATTTGAACTTGGGCCACCAGAGTCTGACCCAAGTATCTTGAGAAGCTTTGTGATTGCCTCTCGTTTGCCTTGCAGCTGACTAGTGATGTCTTGTATGCTGATCTGTGCTGACTCCTGACTGGTTCTAATCCTTTTTCTGTTGCCAGTTGCAACAGGCATAGGAATTGTAGTAGCATCAGCGGTGCTGCAATAAGAAATAAATCATGGATTGGCAGTGAGAACCTTAATAATACACTCTTAACCAATGTATAAAAGAAGGCTCTCAAAAATGTTTTGGTGCAAGGCATTAAATAATTTTGGTACCTTGAAGAAGGGTCACTTGCTCGACGCTTCTTGCTACAACCTTTGCTCTTCAGATGGTTGTGCAAAACTGACGTCCCCATATTGGTTGTGCACTTGAGTACTGTTTCACAGTGCTTGCATATTGCTTCGGCAGGCCCCCCGTTTTGTTCAAACTCGGTGATTTCAAAGTGATTCCATCCCTCGAACCGTAACCTGCTATTACCGCTACTCTGTACATGGGCATATTTTCACTAGATCTGTCAACTTGCTGTGTCCCATGTCCATCCGTTTCCAGCATGTCCATCCGTTTCCAGCAGTGTCTCTAAGACAGAACAAAATGAAATTTAGAACTGCCAATTAGCACGCAATTCGTTGTTATTACAAATTTTACAATCTAAATCAACACAATGTTTTTTTTTAAAGTAAGCAATTCAGCAGATACTTGGATCTAAATCCATTATCAAAATTACCTGGTTGGAGCTCCTGGTGGAGCCTGCAGTGATCGAGCTCGTCGACTACATCGTCGGCGTCGTAGAGCAGCTGCTTGACGGCTGTGAGAGATCGGGTCAGCGGCTTGTTCCCGGCCGCCCTCCCCTGCACAGCAGAAACCACCATCTCCACCTCCTCGACCTCGGACATGAGCTTCTCTACGTCGTTGCCGAGGCCAACTTGGCGAATCCAGGATTTCAGCTTGCCGCCGGCTGAGAGATTCGCGAGGATGGTATCTGCGAGCCACCCGATCGCGGGCTCCAGAGTGGTGTCTTCCACCGCCTCCATCATCAGATGCGGCAGAACCGTGGAAGCAGGCGATGGAGAGGGCAGCAGCCGGAAGCAACGCGCGAGGAGACCACCACCTATGGCAATGGCAGGGAGATGGAGAGACGGCACGGCACAGAGGGGTTCAGAGGAAGGGGGAGGGAGGTGGTTGACTTCAGAGACGTTCAGATTAGTCCCACAAACATAGCTTCCTACATGGGCCATCCTCACAGACGAGCCCACTCTGGCCCATTAAATCTCCTATCCTAGTACCATGCTCCTCTGCTTTTAATCTCAATAACATACAAAAAAAGTGTTCCTTTACTTTTGGAAATTATTTCAATTGATCAGTGAACAAGAAAAGTTGGGCTAATCCTTTTTTCCGCGTTTGCTCAACGTTAGGTGCGTGAAAAATTTCTTGCCGTCACTCGATTTCTACTTTGTCTGAGGCCAAAGGCGGAGACGATGTGAGGAGTGACAACGTCGAGCGTTGGCCGCGGCGAGGCCGGGCTAGGACTTCACGAGCCCGATGCTGCGAGCGGGTAGCGAGTTGTGGCATGTCGAACGGATGCGAGGAAGCAGGTTAACATGCACGTGCCAAGGAGGTGTGGGGATCGCCGGAGTTTCTATAAATCAGTGAGCTTAGAGGGATAGTTGGGCAGTGGCTAGCATGGCAGTGGGGAGAGGTAGAGGGATAGTTTTCACTGACCATTTTTCTTTTCTTTTTGTGCTTTTTCACTTTCCTTGTTTTATTTTTAATAGATGGAACATTTTTCTCCTAAAATACACGATCTCCTTCCTTAACACATCAACATTTTTTAAAGTGCATGAATATTTTTTAAATACATGCCTAACATAAGAACATTTTTTAAATCATTAATACTTCTAAGTACTTAAATAGCTAAATTATTTTCACATATATGAATTCTGTTTTGCATAAATGAACATTTTACTTAAAAACTTGATTTTTATATTAATATTATGATTTTTAAAAATATATTAGGAAAATAAAATCATAATTTAAAAATGTTGTATAAAAATATTCCATAAAAAGAAAAGCTTTTTCTTGGGCTGAGCCAGTCCGGCCCGTGTGGGTGCTATATGGTCTATATGATCACAAATTCCAGTCACCCCAGTCGACACATCTCTTTATCTATACCTAATAATAAAGTTTCTTACCACCGTAATTTCGTCCGTTAATTTCGTCTGTCCACCCTGCCCGTCCAGTGTCGTACGTCTGTCTTCAATTCGTTCGTACGCCTAGGCCACGTCGTCTTATGGGCCTGCGAGGCTATGGGCCTGCACGCATGGGCCTCGCGTTTGTCTGCCTCACCCGGATTTCGCATGCGTATTCACAATAACATAGTCCCACCTCGATTGCTTGCATGGAATCCTATCAATTTATATACGTAGGCAAATTGCGAAGGACAGGAAGACAAAGGGACTTCGACCCGACACGAGGAAAGAATCAAATCGAGAAAAGAACAACAGATGAATCGACCCGAGGCTTAGGAATTGTACAAGGAAGGAGGACGGAAAGAATCTCTCCAGGATGAGAGGAGTCCGGGCGGCGGCAACGCGTGCGGAGCAGAGCATGAAGGCCGCTCGGACGTGGCAGGGGTCTGCTCGTGGTCCTCTTGCGCGAGGACGACGGACGCCCCAGAGGCTCCTGGAAGGCCGTCGAGGTTGGGGGGCGCCGGATCGAGAGTTCAGGGTGGTGAGAAATGGGGGAGAGAGAAGAATCTTGCCAGGATGAGAGGAGTCCGGGCGGCGGCAACGCGTGCGGAGCAGAGCATGAAGGCCGCTACCTCCGAGGAGGCGACAACCAACGGCGGCCTCGCGGCTGTGACCTTCTGGACGCGGCTCCTGGTGGCGCGGTCGCCCAAGACGCTCCGCGGGACGATGGCCCATGGCCGGCAAGGCGGCGTTCTACAGCGCACCAGCCCGCAACGGAGGTGGCGCCCACGGCGCAGCAATGGCCTTCGGTGCGCACCGCGGGGGCATTGCTATCGGCCACCGGCGCTGCTCCTCCCAGACGGTGGTGCCCATGGCCGTGGCCCACTGGCCCCCGGCCGGGCTCCCTGCGGAGGCGCGCGGGTGGCGGCATCCTATTGTCGGCCGATGGCACGCCAGCACCCTCGTCGGCGGCCTCACCCGGCACGGCCGACTACGGCGGCGGTGGCCCATGGCTTCGAGGATCCTCCTCCAACGCTAATTTTTTTGTGTCTTGGGAGGAACCACGATCAATACTGGGTACTGCACGGGAGAAGGATTTGGGGATCTTATCCCTTTGGCCTTTTCTCATTTTAGTCCTTCCCTTTACTATATTTAAGAAAACACTCTTGCATTTATCTGTTAGATCCTCTGTCTTATCACAGCAGTAAGGCACTCAGATTGATCAAATTTCACGTAACAATCCTCTGACTTTCTATTTAAGTCCTCGAGCGCTTGGGCGCCATGCACGGCTCTGTGGCTGCGGGCGGTTGGATACAGGAGCGAGGCGAGGCAGCTCGGCCTCTGGCTGAAACAACGCGGCGGCGGGGCTTCACGGGCATGGGGAGGTCCGGCGGCGTGGTTCTTGGCGGGGTTCGTCAGATCCGGTCGGCGGGGAGCCGGATCGGGGCAAAGGTGGCGATGGCGGTTGGCGGAGCAGATCGGGCCGCGTCCATGGCCGGCGGCGTGCTCCTCGCGCCAGCGGCGCTGTCTCCTGGAGAGAGAGACCGAGGAATTAGAGGGAGAGAAAAGAAGAGAGAAGGAAAGGAGGAGAAGGGAGATGGCAGAGAAGGGGCAACGGTGGACGCGGTGATGACGGAGGCTCGATCTTGCACCTAACTTTGCCTACATGGCGAACTCAATTTTTGCACGATGATCCCTTCCACATGGATCTAGCAGGACAAGCCAAGAGTTTAAGTGTGCATGGAAGAAAAAATTGTTGGGGAACGTTGCATGGAAAACAAAAAAAAATCTACGCACACGCAAGATCTATCCATGGAGATGCATAGCTACGAGAGGGGGAGTGTGTCTACGTACCCTCGTAGACCGTAAGAAAAAGCGTTAGAACAACGCGGTTGATGTCGTCGAACAACTTCACGATCCAACCGACCGAGTACCGAACGTATGGCACCTCCGCGTTCAGCACACGTTCAGCTCGGTGACGTCCTCGACTTCTTGATCCAGCAAGACGGCGAGGTAGTGGATGAGTTCCGGCAGCACGACGGCGTGGTGATGGTGATGCTATCTCCGCAGGGCTTCGCCTAAGCACTACGAAAATATGACCGACGGACGGAACTGTGGAGGGGGGCGCCGCACACGGCTAAGACAATGTTGTGTCCTACTTTGGGGCGCCCCCTCTCCTCTATTTATATATGTGTAGTGGCTTGGAGTAGAAGGAATAGTGCCACGTGAACAGTAACCGTGAATAGTACACACGTGGACTTGGACTCCAAAGTCCAATCCTATTCCTACTAGGACTCTTCCTTTTTCCTTCCCTGGCTGTGTGGGCTTTTGAGGACTTGGTGCGCCTGGCCCAATAAGGCCAGGGCGCCTCCCCTTAGCCCATGCCAGCCCTTGGGACGTGGTGGACCCACTTGTGGACTTCCGGACCCCTCCGGAATCCTCCGGAACCTTCTGGAAGCTTCCCGGTACAATACCGAAAAAACTGCACCTTTTTCGGAACCCAAAATATGACTTCCCATATATAAATTTTTACCTCTCGACCATTCCGAGACTCCTCTTGACGTCTGGGATCTCATCCGGGACTCCGAACAACATTCGGTTACCAATTCACATAACTCATATAACACTATATCGTCAACGAACGTTAAGCGTGCGGACCCTACGGGTTCGGGAATGATGTAGACATGACCGAGACGCCTCTCCGGTCAATAACCAATAGCGGAACCTGGATGCCCATATTGGTTCCTACATATTCCACGAAGATCTTATCGTTCGAACCACAATGACAACATACGTAATTCCCTTTGTCCGTCGGTATGTTACTTGCCCGAGATTCGATCGTCGGTATCTCCATACCTAGTTCAATCTCGTTACCGGCAAGTCTCTTTACTCGTTCCGTAATACATCATCCCGTAACTAACTCCTTAGTCACTTTGCTTGCAAGCTTCTTATGATGTGCATTACCGAGAGGGCCCAGAGATACCTCTCCGAAACACAGAGTGACAAATCCCAGTCTCGATCCATGCCAACTCAACGGACACCTTCGGAGATACCTGTAGAGCATCTTTATGATCACCCAGTTACGTTGTGACGTTTGATAGAACACAAGGTATTCCTCCGGTATCCGGGAGTTGCATGATCTCATGGTCTGAGGAACATGTATTTGACATTCAAGAAAGCAGTAGCAATAAACAGAACGATCATATGCTAAGCTAACGGATGGGTCTTGTCCATCACATCATTCTCCTAATGATGTGATCCCGTTATCAAATGACAACTCATGTCTATGGTTAGGAAACCTTAACCATCTTTGATCAACGAGCTAGTCTAGTAGAGGCTCACTAGGGACACGGTATTTGTTTATGTATTCACACATGTATTTAAGTTTCCGGTCAATACAATTCTAGCATGAATAATAAACCTTTATCATGAACAAGGAAATATAAAATAATAACAACTTTATTATTGCCTCTAGGGCATATTTCCATCAGTCTCCCACTTGCACTAGAGTCAATAATCTAGATTACTTAGTAATGAATCTAACACCCATGGAGTCTTGGTGTTGATCATGTTTTGCTCGTGGAAGAGGCTTAGTCAACGGGTCTGCCACATTCAGATCCGTGTGTACTTTGCAAATTTCTATGTCTCCATCCTTGACATATTCACGAATGGAGTTGAAGCGTCTCTTGATGTGTTTGGTCTTCTTGTGAAACCTGGGCTCCTTGGCTATGGCAATTGCTCCAGTGTTGTCACAAAAGATTGTCATTGGACCCGATGCACTAGGTATTACACCTAGATCGGATATGAACTCCTTCATCCAGACTCCTTCATGTGCTGCTTCCGAAGCAGCTATGTATTCCGCTTCACACGTAGATCCCGCCACGACGCTCTGTTTGGAACTGCACCAAATGACAGCTCCACCATTTAATATAAATACGTATCCGGTTTGTGACTTAGAGTCATCCGGATCAGTGTCGAAGCTTGCATCGACGTAACCCTTTACGACTAGCTCTTCGTCACCTCCATAAACGAGAAACATGTCCTTAGTCCTTTTCAGGTACTTCAGGATATTCTTGACCGCTGTCCAGTGATCCACTCCTGGATTACTCTGGTACCTCCCTGCCAAACTTATGGCAAGGCACACATCAGGTCTGGTACACAGCATGGCATACATAATAGAACCTATGGCTGAGGCATAGGGAATGACTTTCATTTTCTCTATATCTTCTGCCATGGTCGGGCATTGAGTCTGACTCAACTTCACACCTTGCAAGACAGGCAAGAACCCTTTCTTTAACTGATCCATTTTGAACTTCTTCAAAACTTTGTCAAGGTATGTGCTCTGTGAAAGTCCTATCAAGCATCTTGATATATCCCTATAGATCTTGATGCCCAATATATAAGCAGCTTCACCAAGGTCTTTCATTGAAAAATTCTTATTCAAGTATCCCTTTATGCCATCCAGAAATTCTATATCATTTCCAATCAACAATATGTCATCCACATATAATATTAGAAATGCTACAGAGCTCCCACTCACTTTCTTGTAAATACAGGCTTCACCGTAAGTCTGTACAAAACCATATGCTTTGATCACCTCATCAAAGCGTATATTCCAACTCCGAGATGCTTGCACCAATCCATAGATGGATCGCTGGAGCTTGCACACTTTGTTAGCACCCTTAGGATCGACAAAACCTTCTGGTTGCATCATATACAACTCTTCTTTGAGAAAACCATTAAGGAATGCAGTTTTGACATCCATTTGCCAGATTTCATAATCATAAAATGCGGCAATTGCTAACATGATTCGGACAGACTTAAGCATCGCTACGGGTGACAAAGTCTCATCGTAGTCAACCCCTTGAACTTGTCGAAAACCTTTCGCGACAAGTCGAGCTTTGTAGACAGTGATATTACCATCAACATCCGTCTTCCTCTTAAAAATCCATTTATTCTCAATGGCTTGCCGATCATCGGGCAAGTCCACCAAAGTCCACACTTTGTTCTCATACATGGATCTTATCTCAGATTTCATGGCCTCAAGCCATTTGTCGGAATCCGGGCTTATCATAGCTTCTTCATAGTTCGTAGGTTCGCCGTTGTCTAACAACATAACTTCCAGAACAGGATTACCGTACCACTCTGGTGCGGAACGTACTCTGGTCGACCTACGAAGTTCAGTAGTAACTTGATCTGAAGTTTCATGATCTTTATCATTATCTTCCTCTCTTATTGGTGTAGGCATCACGGGAACGGTTTTCTCTGATGAGCTACTTTCCAATTCGAGAGAAGGTACAATTACCTCATCAAGTTCTACTTTCCTCCCACTCACTTCTTTCGAGAGAAACTCCTTCTCTAGAAAGGATCCATTCTTGGCAACGAAGATCTTGCCTTCGGATCTGTGGTAGAAGGTGTACCCAATTGTTTCTTTAGGGTATCCTATGAAGACGCACTTCTCCGCTTTGGGTTCGAGCTTATCAGGTTGAAGCTTTTTCACATAAGCATCGCATCCCCAAACTTTAAGAAACGACAGCTTAGGTTTCTTGCCAAACCATAGTTCATACGGTGTCGTCTCAACGGATTTAGACGGTGCCCTATTTAACGTGAATGCAGCTGTCTCTAATGCATAACCCCAAAACGATAGTGGCAAATCGGTAAGAGACATCATAGAACGTACCATATCCAATAAAGTACGGTTACGACGTTCGGACACACCATTACGCTGTGGTGTTCCAGGTGGCGTGAGTTGTGAAACAATTCAACATTTTCTTAAGTGAAGGCCAAACTCGTAACTCAAATATTCGCCTCCGCGATCAGATCGTAGAAACTTTATTTTCTTGTTACGATGATTCTCTACTTCACTCTGAAATTCTTTGAACTTTTCAAATGTTTCAGACTTGTGTTTCATCAAGTAGATATACCCATATCTACTCAAATCATCTGTGAAGGTTAGAAAATAACGATACCCGCCGCGTGCTTCAACATTCATTGGACCGCATACATCGGTATGTATTATTTCCAACAAATCAGTAGCTCGCTCCATTGTTCCGGAGAACGGAGTTTTAGTCATCTTGCCCATGAGGCATGGTTCACAAGTATCAAATGATTCATAATCAAGAGATTCCAAAAGTCCATCCGCATGGAGTTTCTTCATGCGCTTTACACCAATATGACCTAAACGGCAGTGCCACAAGTATGTTGCACTATCATTATCAACTTTGCATCTTTTGGCATCAATATTATGAATATGTGTATCACTACGATCGAGATTCAACAAGAATAGACCATTCACAAAAGGTGCGTGACCATAAAAGATGTTACTCATATAAATAGAACAACCATTATTCTCTGACTTAAATGAATAACCGTCTCGCAATAAACAAGATCCAGATATAATGTTCATGCTCAACGCTGGCACCAAATAACAATTATTGAGGTCTAAAACTAATCCCGAAGGTAGATGTAGAGGTTGCGTGCCGACGGCGATCACATCAACCTTGGAACCATTCCCGACGCGCATCGTCTCCTCGTCCTTAGCCAATCTTCGCTTATTCCGTAGCTCCTGTTTCGAGTTACAAATATGAGCAACCGAACCAGTATCAAATACCCAGGCACTACTGCGAGCATTAGTGAGGAACACATCAATAACATGTATATCAAATATACCTTTGCTCACTTTGCCATCCTTCTTATCCGCCAAATACTTGGGGCAGTTCCGCTTCCAGTGACCAGTCCCTTTGCAGTAGAAGCACTCTGTTTCAGGCCTGGGTCCAGCTTTGGGTTTCTTCGTGGGAGCGGCAACTTGCTTGCCGTTCTTCTTGAAGTTCCCCTTCTTTCCCTTGCCCTTTTTCTTGAAACTAGTGGTCTTGTTAACCATCAACACTTGATGCTCCTTCTTGATTTCTACCTCCGCTGATTTCAGCATCGCGAAGAGCTCGGGAATTGTCTTCTCCATCCCTTGCATATTATAGTTCATCACGAAGCCTTTATAGCTTGGTGGCAGTGACTGAAGAACACTGTCAATAACACTCTCAACCGAAAGATCAATTCCCAGCTGAGTCAAGTGGTTGTGGTACCCAGACATTCTGAGTATGTGTTCACTGACAGAACTGTTCTCCTCCATCTTACAGCTGAAGAACTTGTTGGAGACTTCATATCTCTCAACCCGGGCATTAGCTTGAAATATCAATTTCAGCTCTTGGAACATCTCATATGCTCCGTGGCGTTCAAAACGCTTTTGTAGTCCCGGTTCTAAGCCGTAGAGCATGGCACACTGAACTATCGAGTAGTCATCAAATCGAGCCTGCCAGGCGTTCACAACGTCTGCAGCAGCTCCTGCAGCAGGTCCATCACCTAGCGGTGCATCAAGGATATAATTCTTCTGTGCAGCAATGAGGATAATCCTCAAGTTACGGACCCAGTCCGTGTAGTTGCTACCATCATCTTTCAACTTAGCTTTCTCTAGGAACGCATTAAAATTCAACGGAATAGTAGCACGGGCCATTTATCTACAACATAGATATGCAAAGAAACCATCAAGACTAAGTTCATGATAAATTAAGTTCAATTAATCAAATTACTAATGAACTCCCACTTAAATTAACATCCCTCAAGTTAACTAAGTGATACATGATCCAAATCAACTAGCCCATGTCCGATCATCACGTGAGATGGGATAGTCATCAATGGTGAACATCTCCATGTTGATCATATCTACTATATGACTCATGTTCGACCTTTCGGTCTCCAGTGTTCCGAGACCATGTCTGTATATGCTAGGCTCGTCAAGTTTAACCCAAGTATTCTGCTTGTGTAAAACTGGCTTACACCCGTTGTATGTGAACGTAGAATCTATCACACCCGATCATCACGAGGTGCTTCGAAATGACGAACTTTAGCAACGGTGCATACTCGGGGAGAACACTTTTATCTTGAAATTTAGTGAAGGGATCATCTTATAATGCTACCGTCGTTCTAAGCAAAATAAGATGCATAAAGGATAAACATCACATGCAATCAAAATATGTGACATGATATGGCCATCATCTTGTGCTTTTGATCTCCATCTCCAAAGCATCTTCATGATCTCCATCGTCACCGGCTCGACACCTTGATCTCCATCGATGCGTCGTGGTCGTCTCGCCAACTATTGCTTCTACAACTATTGCTAACGCATAGCGATAAAGTAAAGCAATTACATGGCGCTTGCATTTCATACAATAAAGAGACAACCATAAGGCTCCTGCCGGTTGCCGATAAATTACAAAACATGATCATCTCATACAATAACGTATATCACATCATGTCTTGACCATATCACATCACAGCATACCCTGCAAAAACAAGTTAGACGTCCTCTACTTTGTTGTTGCAAGTTTTACGTGGCTGCTACGGGCTTCTAGCAAGAACCGTTCTTACCTACGGCACAAAACCACAACGGTGATTTATCAAGTTTGCTATTTTAACCTTCAACAAGGACCGGCCGCAGTCAAATTCGATTCAACTAAAGTAGGAGAAACAGACACCCGCCAGCCACCTTTATGCAAAACAAGTTGCATGTCTGTCGGTGGAACCGGTCTCATGTACGTGGACATGTAAGGTTGGTCCGGGCCGCTTCATCTTACAATACCGCCGAATCAAAATAAGACGTTGGCGGTAACCAGTATGACGATCACCGCCCACAACTCTTTGTGTTCTACTCGTGCATATCATCTACGCATAGACATGGCTCATGATGCAACTGTTGGGGAACGTTGCATGGAAAACAAAAAAAATTCTATGCACACGCAAGATCTATCCATGGAGATGCATAGCTACGAGAGGGGGAGTGTGTCTACGTACCCTCGTAGACCGTAAGCGGAAGCGTTAGAACAACGCGGTTGATGTCGTCGAACAACTTCACGATCCAACCGACCGAGTACCGAACGTACGGCACCTCCGCGTTCAGCACACGTTCAGCTCGGTGACGTCCTCGACTTCTTGATCCAGCAAGACGGCGAGGTAGTGGATGAGTTCCGGCAGGACGACGACGTGGTGACGGTGATGGTGATGCTATCTCCGCAGGGCTTCGCCTAAGCACTACGAAAACATGACCGAGGGACGGAACTGTGGAGGAGGGCGCCGCACACGGCTAAGACAATGTTGTGTCCTACTTTGGGGCGCCCCCTCTCCTCTATTTATATATGTGTAGGGGCTTGGAGTAGAAGGAATAGTGCCACGTGAACAGTAACCGTGAATAGTACACACGTGGACTTGGACTCCAAAGTCCAATCCTATTCCTACTAGGACTCTTCCTTTTTCCTTCCCTAGCTGCGTGGGCTTTTGAGGACTTGGTGCGCCTGGCCCAATAAGCCCAGGGCGCCTCCTCTTAACCCATGCCAGCCCTTGGGACGTTGTGGACCCACTTGTGGACTTCTGGACCCCTCCGAAATCCTCCGGAACCTTCTGGAAGCTTCCCGGTACAATACCGAAAAAACTGCACCTTTTTTCGAAACCCAAAATATGACTTCCCATATATAAATCTTTACCTCTCGACCATTCCGAGACTCCTCGTGACGTCCGGGATCTCATCCGGGACTCCGAACAACATTCGGTTACCAATTCACATAACTCATATAACACTATATCGTCAATGAACGTTAAGCGTGCGGACCCTACGGGTTCGGGAATGATGTAGACATGACCGAGACGCCTCTCCGGTCAATAACCAATAGCGGAACCTGGATGCCCATATTGGTTCCTACATATTCCACGAAGATCTTATCGGTCGAACCGCAATGACAACATACGTAATTCCCTTTGTCCGTCGGTATGTTACTTGCCCGAGATTCGATCGTCGGTATCTCCATACCTAGTTCAATCTCGTTACCGGCAAGTCTCTTTACTCGTTCCGTAATACATCATCCCGTAACTAACTCCTTAGTCACTTTGCTTGCAAGCTTCTTATGAAGTGCATTACCGAGAGGGCCCAGAGATACCTCTCCGAAACACGGAGTGACAAATCCCAGTCTCGATCCATGCCAACTCAACGGACACCTTCGGAGATACCTGTAGAGCATCTTTATGATCACCCAGTTACGTTGTGACGTTTGATAGCACACAAGGTATTCCTCCGGTATCCGGGAGTTGTATGATCTCATGGTCTGAGGAACATGTATTTGACATTCAAGAAAGCAGTAGCAATAAACAGAACGATCATATGCTAAGCTAACGGATGGGTCTTGTCCATCACATCATTCTCCTAATGATGTGATCTCGTTATCAAATGACAACTCATGTCTATGGTTAGGAAACCTTAACCATCTTTGATCAACGAGCTAGTCTAGTAGAGACTCACTAGGGACACGGTATTTGTTTATGTATTCACACATGTATTTAAGTTTCCGAACAATACAATTCTAGCATGAATAATAAACCTTTATCATGAACAAGGAAATATAAAATAATAACAACTTTATTATTATCTCTAGGGCATATTTGCATCAAAAATAAATCTTCCACGTGTATGCATATATATGTACATCACCAAACATATGTACTAATACTTCGTCTATGTATGTCGTAAAGCTTGTAAATTAACGAAGTCACAACTAATGCCCGACTGTTCGATGGGTACGTTGTTTGATGAATATCAAATATCATATATGAGAAAATCAATATCAAGTATGCCACAATCGTTTTAAAGCTAAAATATCTACGCGGTTGTCGTGGCACGTCGAGGTATGACGATATTTAGATGAACCGGACAATTTGGCCCAGTATATAAACAATTTTAATAGGCGAACATGCAAACAAATATGACAACTCTATCTTATAAATTCTAAATAAGATCGAACGAAAATTAGTATTCATAAGAAATCAATTTTTTCAATAATATTTTATGAAACTGCAGCTAAATTTATAGAATTCAGAATAACAAGTTAAAGGAAAATAGCATCGATTTTCATACAAATTTAGTATGCAGCTACAAAAATGTACACATAAAATAAGGTAATAGAATTATATACACTTTTTAACCAAATGTTAGAAATTAGTAGCACAACACTAAAACCGATTATGTGTATTTTCTCTATTTCCACTTATGAACAGAAATTGTAGATAAGAATCTGGCAGGGGAAGGAATGGGGAAGGGTGTGTGATGTTTTTTTTTATTCCGTTGCAACGCACGGGCCCATGTGCTAGTTAGTAAGAAAATTTTATGTGTGTCTCTTAAAAAAATTATGTCTGAACTCGAGTTTCTGTCTAAGGACAAGCCAAGGGTGGCAGCACCTGCAGCACTGACCACTCGGCGTCAGTGGCTGACAGTGACGGCAATGGCCGTGGCAGACAGCGATGGCAGTGGCTATGGCGGCGACGGGGATTTGAGAACTAGGGTTTGAGGAGGAGAGAGTGAATGGAGGAGAGAGCGAGGTGCTCTGGTCCGGGCGAGCAAAGTGGTCTGGTTTGACTAGACGAGGGCGTCTTTAGAAACTTTAGTCTGCGTATTCACGTTGTTTCGACCACATGTCCAGCCAAATGCCACGCTGTACCACTTGACCAGCGCCACGTAAGCCAAGCCAATACGTACACAAAACATATGAGGGACCGTATGTTAATCCCTTTAGCAAATTTGATGACTGTATTTTGGGTATTTTGAACTAGAATGACCAAAGTGAGTTCCAGAACAAATTCAGTGATCTCAGATGAATTTTTCTCAATATGCAGTAGAGGTGAAAAACAAAAAATTCAGTCTGAAACCACCTTCTTCTTCTCTGACAGCGTGTTTGGTTCGAGGGAATTAGAGATGGGGAATGGGAGTTGAGAGGTGAGGAGATTAAAAGTTCACTGTTTAATTAGAGAAAATGGGAGTTTAAGTGGGAAGAGGAATGGGAGTTGAGCAAGCCAATTCCCACCTATTTATTATCACGGGGTACCCTGTTAATTCGTGAGCAGAGTTTTATTCCACGCTAATTCCCACCATATACCAAACAAGAAAATGAGAGTAAAAATTTATTTTCCATGACTAATCTCTTCATAAATACACTTGTGCAAACTCCCGTTCCCCTGGCCAAGTGTTTAGCAAACAGGCCGTGAACCCCTCGCTCGCTCGCCCACTAGCTGATGTAATCTGATGGTACTAGCTGCCAAATCAAACTCGGTCCCTTATACGCGAGCTGGTGCTTCCCCCCTTCCGCCCCCGGCTTCTCCCCTCGCCGTCCGCCGGTACCAGATCTGCCGACGGAATGGAGGCGGTACCAGATCACTGCAGGCGGCGATTCGATGGCTGCTGCACACCATCCTTCCGAGCCTCAGCAAGCTGGACGGGTGGATTCGCCAAGCAGGGCTCGGCAGCGAGGTAGAGGGGCTCAGGGACGAGATCGAGCAAGTCGACGGGGTGGTCTCCGCCGTCAACGCCAGGGCGATCCAAAACAGGTCGCTGGCCAGATCCCTCGCAGCCCTCAAGGAGCTGCTCTACGACGCCGACGACGTGGTCGACGAGCTCGACTGCTACAGGCTTCAGCAGGAGCTCCACGGAGGTAAATGCCTGCCTGTACATCCATCCAAGCACGCCACCTGTTTGTGTTAATTACTACTCCACTTCCAATTTTTTTTGTTCGACTAATTTCGAGTCCATGTTTTCTTCTGGTGCAGGCCAGTGGCACCATCCAAACCAAAGTAACCAGCTGCCAGGTTCTTCAAGGTAACTAATAAATGCTTTATACCTTGCACATTTTTGTCGCAGCACTGGTGACTCCACTCATAATGCAACTGCTGATAATTCATCCAGAAGAAAAAGGAGAAGGGGCGAGGATTCAACAGGTGTCACAGCAACCAATACAGGCCCTTGGAGCAAGGACCAAATTTCGGAAAGGATACAAGGCATAACTGGTCAGTTGCGAGATATCCGAGGGAACGTGCGACGTCTACTCAAGATGCTTGGGCCAGGGTCTCGTGCAGGTCCAAATCGCTGCCAGAGTACAAACACCTCAAACTCGTGCCGGGGCACATCAAGTCTTGTTCAAGGGAAAGTGTATGGGAGAGCTGAAGTGAAGAGTTACATCATTGAGTTGATAAAAGAACGCAAATCAGATGCTGGGGTAACTGTTCTGCCAATTGTAGGTGTTGCAGGAGTTGGGAAGACGACTCTGGCTCAACTTGTATACAATGATCAAGATTTGGAGAGTCAATTTGACCTCCGGATATGGATCTGGGTCTCTAGCAGCTTTGATGAAACCAGAGTCACAAGAGAGATGTTAGATTTTGTCTCCCTGGGAGCACATGAAAGGAAATGCAGGTTTCCCAAGCTTCCGGAAGTCTTGAAGGATCATGTTAAATCAAAGAGGGTTCTACTTATTTTGGATGATACTTGGGATGACATAAGTGATTGCCAATGGAACAATCTATTAGCACCGTTTAAGCCTAACAATGCAAAGGGCAGCATGATACTCGTGACAACTAGAATACCATCTGTTGCCAAAAAGAGAGGTACAACTGGACCGATTAACTTAGATGGTTTGAAAAATGGTGATTTCTGGCTAATGTTCAAAGCGTGTGCATTTGGTGATGAGAACTATGAAGAGCAAGTTAGTTTAGGTGAGCTTGGACGGCAGATAGCAAAAAGGTTACAGGGAAACCCATTAGCAGCAGAAAATGCAGGGACACTGTTAAGAGAGCATCTTACCATTGATCATTGGAGTAATATTCTGAAGAACGAAGATTGGAAATCTCTGCAGCTCAATAGTGGCATCATGTCTGCTTTGAAGCTTTGCTATGATCAGCTGCCCTACAATGTACAGCAATGCTTCTCATATTGCTCTATATTCCCCTATGGTTATCCTTTTCTTGCTGAGGAGCTGGTACGTATGTGGATTTCACAGAGATTTGTGAAGCGTAGCCATTCAAGTATGATACAGGAAGAAGGGCGGCGCTATCTATGTGACTTGGTAAACCTGGTTTCTTCGAGCAAGTTGAAAGAAAAGCTTCTGGCCGTACTCAAACTTACTTTGCTATGTGTGGTCTTATGCATGATTTGGCTAGGGTAGTTTCAAAAACTGAGTGTGCAGCTATGGATGGTCTGCAGTACAATGACATGTTGCCAACTATACATCATTTATCTATAGTAAAGCATGGTCAGACTGGGAATATACTTGGTAGTGAGAAGTTTGAAGAAAAAGTACAGAGCATATTTACATCAGTGGCAAAATTAAGGACATTGGTGTTGATTGGGCAGTACGAATCTTCTTTCTTTGAAGAAGTATTCCAAAAGGCATATAATTTGCGTGTATTGCAAATTTCTGCAACATCTGCTGATTTCCATTCATTCCGGTATAGTTTTGTGAATCTTATACATCTTCGATGCCTGAAACTCGATGGCCATGTTGAGCAGGGGGGCTCACTTCAACTTCACTTGCACGATGATTCTGCTGTTCAGGAAAATGCTACTTTACTTGCCTTGCAGAAGGTCCGTCTAGAGAATTGCGGAGAAAAGCAAGCAATTCTATCGCTGGAAAAGCTTCCATTCCTTACAACATTGAAGTTAACCAACATGTGGGGAGTAAGAGAAGTATTGGTTCCGTCATTGGAGGAACTGGTCTTAGTTAACATGCCCAAATTGGAGAGATGTTCCTGCACTTCCGTGGGGGCTCTGGTCTCTAGTTTAAGGGTACTGGAGATCCGGAAGTGCGAAGCACTTAAGGTGTTTGATCTGTTCGAGAAAGATCTGTTCGAGAAAGCTCACAACTCAAAAACGCTGCTACAGCTGCATTCCTGCACGTCTCTTGAAGATTTGAGAATTGAAGACTGCGGATGGATCACCACAATAGAGGACCTTCACCTTGTGAAACTCAGGCATTTGAATGTATGCAGAAACTCAAGATTGCGTCGTATAATAGGGAAGGGCTATCACCTAGGATCTCAACTGGATCTATTTATAATTAGTGACTTGTCCCTCCTTACCACATCAATCTGCAAGGGGCTCACCTGTCTCCAGAGCCTAATAATTCAAAATTTGAAGTGCGAGGCCAGGAGACTAACAGATGATCAAGAGAGCGCGCTTCTGCTCCACAAGTCCCTGCAAGAGCTAGTGTTTGACGATTGTGGGTACCTCGTGCATCTTCCTGCAGGACTGCATGGTCTTCCTGCCCTCAAGAAATTGAAGATCAGAAGCTGTAGCAGCATATTAAGGCTTCTGAAGGAGGAACTCCCACCTTCACTGGTGGAACTGGAAATCGACTATGCAGCGTTGAGTTGGCAAAACAATGCAGATTGCTAGAAACAAGCAAGCTAAAGGTCATAATTTATGAGGACTATGACCAAGAAGAAACCGATACTTCCAGCAACTAGCGTATCTGTATCGGATACCGTATCCGATACTGATTCTTCCCGGATACGTCCCCGATACCTCTCAGGCTTTAGTAGTGCCGGTGGTGGGCTCCTTTTTCCGGTGCTCCCTCTCCCCTTCCCCCCACTATCCTGTAGAATTCTATCTAATGGAAGGCTGCTGATTTCCTTCTCCTCCTCCTCCCTTTCTCTCTAACTTCACTTTTATGTTTGGTAAGTTGCTGCTACCCTTTGGCTGTTGGTTCTTCCTTTTGTTGGAATCATGGATTAGAAGATAGAAGATAATGGACTGCAATGACTAAATGTATGCTAAATGGCTTGATGCTTAATTGATAACATATTTTTTTTATTTTCAAAAATAGACAAATGTATCCCCGTATTGGCGCTTTTCAGAAATGATGTATTTACGTATCGGTATCGCCCTGATACTGATACGTGTATCTGTATCGGTGCAATCTTGACTATCACTGAAACTGGGTTGTTTGCTAGGAACACGTTACTACCTGCACAACGTATACCGGTGTGTTGCTTTGTAAGGTATTCTTCTGCCATTTATCAGGTTGCAATTGTAAGCAGTACGTTGTATGGTATGCTCAAGAAAAGAAAGGAGAAGCTAAATGTATATTCCTTCTGTTATGATATATAACACTTGGCTCTGGACTATGCACATATTTGATTTCACTTCAAAATCCCATCATTATGTTGACAAGTTGGTGATTATGGTGTCTCTTAATCTTAATTTTTGTCTCAACCTGTTTGGGTTATGCTGTTCAAGAGGCCTGGTGTGTACTCACTATGTTTGTATCCTCCTAATGCTTCATTTGTATTCTCTTATAATTAGTGAGTTATCTGTCCTTACCACGTCAATTTGCAAGGGGCTCGCCTGTCCCCACCGAAAAAGGGTTTCCCCCCGCTTTGTATTACAAAGCAACCAACCGATACAACCAATGATAGGTGCTGGGGCGGAAACAGCATAGTCATGTCCAAACGAAACGACAGAGAAAATACAAAAAGAACAAATGTCGACAACGGCGGGTCGACAAAAACGAAGAAGCCTCGCGACCACTGCACCCACCGGAGATCTCCCACCAAGCACCTAGACTCCGAAGCGCTGGTACCAATCAACACCTCCAGGAAGGGACGCGACGATGACGACGCTGCTGCCAAGGGTTTCCCCCGGTACGCGACGAGGAGAAAGGAAGGGTAGCCCCCGACGCCCTCCAGGAAGGTCCGGCGGCACCCTCAGGCGCCACCGCGTCGGTGTCGGCCAGGCCGACAGGGATTTCTCCCGATCCCAACCTTCACCTCGGGCGCTCCGAAGCCCGCCACCAAACAGACCACCACCCTGCGCCAACACGGTCTTGAAGCCTCCCACGCCGTCTCCCCACGGCACCGTGAAGTGAGGCCTGCACAACGAAGAAGAGGAGCCGGGAGACGGCACCGCGAAGTGAGGCCTGCACAACGAAGAAGAGGAGCCGGGGCTCGCCTGTCTCCATGACCTAAAAATTCAGTTTTTCAAGTGCGAGGCCAGGATACTAACAGATGATCAAGAGCGCGCGCTTCTGCTCCACAAGTCCCTGCAAGAGCTAGTGTTTGAGGGTTGTGAGTATCTCGTGCATCTTCCTGCAGGACTGCACAGCCTTCCTGCAGGAGGCGACGAGCGGCGACGGCGGCGTCGGGGACGCGACGGCGACGGGGAGGCGGCGTCGGGCGCAGAGGGAGAAGGGGAGTGGGGTGGGGATTAGGGTTCGGGGGGGTGCGAGGGGGGCCATATAGGCCAGGGGGCGCGCGGGAGTGGGCCGGCTGGGCCAGCCGGCTGGGCCGAGGCCCAGTAGGGAGGGGAGGTTTTCCTTTTCTTTTTATTTTTTTATTTTATTTTCTATTTTCTTTCTGTTTTGTGAATTGTTTGGACACCGTTTGACTTTTGAAAAATATGTGATCTGGTTCAAATAATACAGTGCATTATTACCTACCACCAGAAAGTGGTTTGAATAAAATATGATTTCATTTGTAACTTGGATTAAATAAAATGGATTAAAAGGTGTTGTTTAGTTACTGTTTTAGGTTGATAGAGTCACTTAGGCATTTTTAGTTATGTTATTTTCCTGAACATAATTAGTTATGAATTATTTGCTATTTAACGAACATTTTTATTTCCAAACTTGGACAACTTTTACTTTGCACTTTAAATTTGAGTTTCAATTTAAATTGGAATTTGAAATGAGATATGATGCAATGATGATCAAACATAGTTAATCATGGTGACTTGGCATTATCAAAAGGTGATCACTGTAGCTATTACATGGGGATGTTACAATCAGACTGGGAACATACCTCGTAGTAAGAAGTTTGAATTTTTGTTGCAAAATATAGTTGCATCAGTGAGTAAGTTGAGGACATTGGTGTTAATTGGGGAGTATGACTCCTTTTTCTTCAAAGCATTCCAAGATGTATTTGGAAATCCACATAATCCGCGTCTGCTGCAAATGTCTGCAACATCTGCTGATTTTAATTCCTTCATGTGTAGATTGGTAAATCCTACACGTCTTCGGTATCTAAAACTTCAGGATGGTCATGCTGAGCAGAAGGCTTTGCCTCATGTTTTGAGCAAGTTTTTCCATCTTCAGGTGTTGGATGTTACTTTCTTTATGTCATTGCATACAGTTCATCTAGAGGATTGTGGAGAACGGAGAATACTTTCATATCTGGAAATGCTTCGGTTTCTTAAAAGGTTGATGTTGAGCAACATGCAGAGAGTAAGAGAAGTATTGGTTCCATCATTGGAGGAGCTGGTTTTATATGGAATGCTAGATTTACAGAAATGTTATTGTACTTCCGTGGGGGATATGAAGTCTAGTTTATGGGTGCTGGAGATCCAGAATTGCCCTGCACTTGAGGTGTTCGATCTGTTTCAGAAATGCCATAACTACCAAACTGAGCATAAGTCATGGCTGTCCAGTTTGAGGAAACTCATTATGCAGGATTGTCCTCATTTGCAAGTACAAACCCCCCTACCACCTTCAGCAATATTTTCTGAACTATCAGTTAGCAGAGTTTCAACAATTATGACAATGGAGGGATCTTCCATGGGAACATTCAAAATTAGAGGAAAAAGAATTTGGTATGTGCCTTCTTCTAGTGAGACGATGACACTTGATGACAAAATTTAGGCATTCCATAATTTTAAGGATATCAAATACTTGGAAATATTGGAGTGCGAAAACCTAACATCTATTTCATTCAAAGCATTAAGTCAGCTCATCTCTTTAAAGAGTTTGACATTACAGAACTGCGGAGAACTTTTCTCTTCAGATGATGTGCAAGAGCGGACCTATGAAGACATGATAACTGCAAATGACGCTGCTCTCTCGGCTCTTGAAAGTCTTGATATTATAGGATGTGGAATAACGGGGAAATGGCTACCTCTGATGCTGCGACATTCACCGACCCTGAAGGAATTGTATTTAGATGCCTGTCCGCAGTTGAAACTGTTGAAGATAGTAGAGGAAGGAAAGGTTCAATCAAACCTTCTCCCAGCTTCCGAGGCTTTGTCATCAGGATATCTAGATGATGCATTCCGAAGCTCAGTTCGAGCGTCATCAGGATATGTTGATGATGCACGACCAAGCTCAGCTGTAGACGGACTCGTGCACATTCCATTGAATCTTAGAAAAATAACAATCGGTGCATGCCCTGATCTAATGTTTGATGGGAGTAGGGAAGGCTTTGCTGGATTTACCTCCCTTGAGGAGGTAAAGGGAAGATGTCTCCTCCCGCAATCACTTGAATATCTTGATTGGTTTGATTATCCCCGAAAAGCTCTGCGGCCCTGCTTTGTGGGTAATCTCACCTGTCTCAAAAGGTTAGAAGTAACCAGCGGAAGTTTGGAATATCTACAGCTGGATTCGTGTACGGCGTTGGAAGATTTGAAAATTTGCGGTTGCGATCAGCTCGTCACATTAGAGGGCATGCAATCCCTCATGAACCTCAAGCATTTGGAAATACTCAGATCCCCTGCCTTACATTCCCTTGCCACATTGGAGAGTTATGAGCCAATTGAGGGGATTTCAAGTCACAACTATGAGTTATTCGCTGCACTGGAAAGTCTCGAGATCGATGACTTGTCTCACCTTAACACGTCATTCTGCAAGGGGCTGACCTGCCTCCGAAGCCTAAAGCTTTTTTATTTGAAGGATGCAACGAGACTAACAGATAAGCAAGAGAGAGCGCTTCTGCTCCTCAGGTCCCTGCAAGAGCTCTGCTTTTATGCTTGTGCAGATCTCGTAGATCTTCCCGCAGGGCTGGGCGGCCTCCCTTCCCTCAAGACGTTGGAGATCGAATGGTGTAAGCGCATCTCAGGGCTTCCGAAGGAGGGCCTCCCACCTTCGCTGGAAAAACTGGTAATCTTATATTGCAGCGTCGAGTTATCAGAAAGATACAGATTGCTAGCAACAAGCAAGCTAGAGGTCGAAATTAATCGGTGCTATGTGGACTGATTACAGAGTATCTTTCTAAGGTATACTTCTAGCATAAATATACCCAGTTATTTTTCGACTAAACACCTGTTGGTACTCCTTTTGTATAATAGGAAAGCTAGAGGTCTTATGTGTAAAAATGGAGCTCTGTAAATATCTATACCCAGGATGAATGGATGAGGTTGCCCCGACCAGAAATTCCAGAGTTTTCCCCTTCTCTCCCCTTCGAATCCTCTCTGATTAGGTGTGAGTTCATCAACATGGCATCAGAGCAAGGTTGCTTCGGGGCCTGATTTGTGGCGGTGGAGAGCTGAATCGGGGCTGGGTTGGTCGGCTGTGGTGGAGCAGGGTGACCGGCGGCGGCTGAGGCGCAGTGAGGGCATGCAGCGCTGGTCAGCAAGGGCGCAACGGACATCGACGAGCATTCAGCCACGGCGGTGACTCGGTTTGAGCATTCCCTTCGTTGCTGGAGCTGAACAGGTCAGGCGTTTGGGTACTCAGGCTGTGGTGTGTGTGCTGAGTGTGGAGGAATTGAAAGTATGGCAGGCAATGAAAGTGCCCCAGCGGGAGTCACGGCGGGGGAGCTTGGTGCTGTTTTGCAGGCGATGGATGAGAAGTATCGGGTGTTGTTTGATGCAATTAACAGGCAAGCAGGGAACCCAAGATCAGAAGTGGAGATCAAGGAAGAGGTGCATCCTTTGCAAATGCCCCATGTAAAATTAGAAGGGCCTGAGAGTTATGTGAGTTGGGCAGAGCATACAGAGACCATTTTGGTTTCTAGGAAGCTTGAAGGCTACATTCTAGGCATGGTGGAGAAACCTGCAGATGAGAGTTCCAAAGAAGGCCAGAAGTGGAAGGCGACAAATGCACTAGTGAGGGCCTGGTTATTGAGCTCAGTATCACCTCAGATTGCTAAGCAAATTGAAAGGATTAAAGAAGCTTCTGAAATCTGGAGATTATTGAAAGGGACATTCTCAGGAGTAGGAAATGAAATGCTTGCTTGCAAGATTCAGAAGGAGTTGCAGGATCTGAGCCAAGGCGAGAAGACAGTGGTTGACTATGTTTCTGAGCTGAAACGACTTTGGAGCGATTTGGATTATTATGATCCAATTGAGATGGAGTGTGGCAAGTGTATTGAAAAATACAATAAATGGACCGAGAGGAGGCATGTTAGGGATTTTCTAAATGGACTTAATTCTAAGTTCGAAAACAGAAGGGCTACATTGTATGGTAGTGGGAAACTACCTAACCTGGAGCAAGCAATCTCTGCAATTATTAGTGAAGAAACTCGGCTGAAGCTGGAGGCTACAGGATCAACTACACAAGGCGTCGCGCAGAGGCGCTCAGCCTTCCTTGCTACAGAAGGGGCAAATTTTCAAAGATCAGGAGCAGGTATATATGAGAAGAAATGTTTTGAATGTGGCCAGCCAGGACACCTGCGAGTCTCTTGTCCTGAATTAGTTGGAGCAGGCCGGGGTAGAGGAGAAGAGTGGCGTGGCAGGGGTCGTGGACGTGCATTTGATGGACGCGGAGGTAACCGGGGGCGTGGTATGCGACCTGCAGGCAGGGAAAATATCTCATCAGCTATTGAAGAAGCCCCACCAACTATGAAAGTAGAGATGTTAGTTGATGACTAGGAGAAGTGGAGCAAATTTAAGGAAATGTGTTTGGAGGACAAGCAATCCATCGAGGCTTCTACTACATCCACATCTGCTGCATCTGCCAACTTTCGTGGTAAAAATTCTTGCACTATGAATTATGAAGTTACTGATATACCATGGTTAATCGACTCTGGGGCTTCTAGACATATGGTTGGTTCTTATAGAAATTTTCTTGATTATGCTCCTGATTTAAAGAGGCAAAGTGTGAAATTGGCTGATGGCTCCTCTCAAACTGTTTTGGGGTCAGGAACAGTCAAGTGTGGATCTAATATGTATCTTTCGTCTGTTCTGCATGTTCCCTCGTTCCCAATTAATCTGCTATCCATTAGTTGCATTACAGAAGAGCTTAATTGTGTTGCTGTCTTCTTCCCATCATGGTGCTTATTTCAGGAACTTGGGACTGGAAGAAGGCTTGGGATAGGGAGCGTGCGTGATGGCCTGTATTACTTAGATGGTAATATGTCACCTACGGTTGCTGTTGTGTTGTCTCACTCTCCACTGGAGGAATTTCTTCTTCATCATCGGAGGCTAGGACATATGTCTTTTGTCACTCTGGGTCAGCTTTATCCAAACCTTTATAATAAAATTAGCAAAGAGAATCTATTATGTGATGCATGCCACTATGGGAAACAGACTAGGAGTACTTATGTATCTTCTGATAATAGGAGTACTGTGCCACTTCAGACCATCCACTCGGATGTATGGGGTCCTAGGGGTGTATTATCTCTTAATGGATATCGCTCTTTTGTCACATTCATTGACTGCTGTACTAGGACTACTTGGGTCTATGTGTTGAAAAACAAGAGTGATGTATTTGAATGTTTTAGGGATTTTCATAATTTAATCACGACCCAATATAATGCATGCGTGAAAGTACTCCGTACTGACAATGGCACGAAATATGTGAATAAGGAGTTTGACGAATACTTATCAAGCTTTGGAATTATTCATCAAACTACTTGTCCAGGTACCTCTGAACAGAATGGCTTGGCTGAGAGGAAAAATAGGCATCTCTTAGAGATTACACGGTGTATCATGATGGCCATGAATGTTCCAAAATTTCTATGGAGTGAGGCAGTAATGACTGCTGCATATCTGATGAACAGAATGCCGTCTAGAGTTCTTGGTTACAAAACTTCAATAGAGTGTCTGACAGGTAGGACTACATATGTGGTTCCACCAAAGGTGTTCGGGTGTGTGTGTTTTGTGAAAGATTACAGGCCATCCATTGGAAAGTTAGATCCAAGAGCTGTGAAGTGTGTGTTTGTGGGGTATTCTGGGAAGCAGAAAGGCTATAAGTGTTGGTGTCCATCAGAAAAACGAATGTTTGTGAGCATGGATGTAATCTTCAGGGAACAAGTACCATTTTATGGGGAACCTGATGATTTAACCGATGTCTTTCCTGATCTGTTTTCTAGTGATGTTTCAGATCTGGACAGCGAGACAGGGGGAGAAAAAGAAGGAGAAGAGAGCGATTCTACACCATCAAAGGAAATGGTGGTTGGAGTAATACCACTGGAAGACAGAAATGATGATAGAGATGTGGATCATATAGAAGGAGAACCAGGGCGAATGCAAGGGGAGAGACAAAATACATCAACTAAAGCTATGCGGTGGGCAAGACCGAATGAAGAACAAAATCTGCGGGTGTATACGCGAAGACATAAAACTGAGGGAGAGCATGTGCAGGGGGAGGAAATCAGTCCAACGGAGGATGATTCAGAAGCTCAAGATCAATCCGATGGGCATGATTCCAGTTCACAGCCATCAGCTTCATCTGATACTCCATCACCAGTCTCCATAAGCGATGGTATACCCCCTCTTGCTTATGATGACTTAAATGTTCCTATTGCCCTTAGAAAGCAGCCTCGCACTATTGCTAGAAAATTGCCCTCTAAATTAGCCCCATATGATGTCTCTAATTATGTTTCATACTCTTCTATTGGGCCTTTGTATAAGTCATTTATAGCTTCCTTGCATTCAACTGTACCTATACCACGTCACTGGCAGGAAGCGAAGCAATACCCAGAATGGAGGGCAGCAATGTTAAAGGAAATGGCAGCACTTGATAAGAACCAAACATGGGTACTTACTTCTCTCCCTGCAGATAAGAAAGTTGTGGGTTGTAAATGGGTATTTACAGTTAAACAAACTCCAGATGGTAAGGTGTAAAGATATAAGGCTAGGCTAGTTGCAAAAGGGTATAGTCAAACTTATGGAGTGGATTATGATGAAACGTTTGCTCCAGTGGCGAAATTGAGTACTGTCAGGACTTTAATCTCGATAGCTGCAAATCAGAAGTGGAAATTGTTCCAGATGGATGTTAAAAATGCTTTCCTCCATGGAGATCTGCAAGAGGAGGTTTATATGGAAATTCCTCCTGGGTTTAGCAGCCGGGAAACAGAGGGTAAAGTGTGTCGGTTAACAAAATCTCTCTATGGACTAAAACAGTCTCCTAGGGCATGGTTCGGAAGGTTTCGAAAGGAAATCTGTTCCATGGGTTATCGGCAAAGCAATGCAGATCATACCATGTTCTTTAAACGTCAGTGTGGTCATATTACTATACTTCTTGTTTATGTAGATGACATTGTGATTACAGGTAACAATGAGATGGAGATATCTCAGTTGAAGAAGATGTTAGCAAAGTCGTTTGAAGTCAAGGATATGGGATATCTCCACTACTTCTTGGGAATCGAAGTTGCATATGGCCCAAAAGGTATTTATCTCTCACAGAGAAAATATGTGCTTGATTTACTTGAGGAGACAGGTATGTTAGGATGCAAACCTGCAGTCACACCAATAGAACAAAATCATCGGATCTTGGCAGATGGTGGTGATCCTGTTGATAGGTACCAATACCAAAGGCTAGTTGGGCGGTTAATCTATCTCTCACATACGAGACCAGATATAGCATATGCTGTTAGTATTGTAAGCAGATACATGCATGACCCTAGAACTAGCCACTTAGATGCTGTGAATAGAATTCTAAGATACTTAAAGAGTTGTCCTGGGAAGGGAATCATGTTCACTAATCATGGACATCTGAGAATTGAGGGGTACACCGATGCGGACTGGGCTGGATGCTTAGATGATAGACGTTCAACTTCGGGCTACTGCATGTTTGTTGGAGGAAATTTGGTTAGTTGGAGAAGTAAGAAGCAGAGTGTGGTAGCTCGCTCGACAGCGGAAGCGGAGTTTAGGTCAATGGCTTCAGGGTTATGTGAACTGATGTGGCTGAAAATATTGCTAACTGAGTTGCAGTTGTATGATGGTGCACCTATTCAGGTGTATTGTGATAATCAGGCCACAATTAACATAGTGAATAACCCTGTTTATCATGATAGAACTAAACATATTGAGATAGATAGGCACTTTATCCGGGAGAAATTAAATGAAAGGTTATTCCAAATTAGTTATGTTAAGTCAGTAGATCAGCTTGCAGATGTATTAACAAAAGGCATAGGTGTTGTATCATTTATGAGGATTTGTAACAAGATGGGGCTTATTGACATCTTCGCCCCATCTTGAGGGGGAGTGTTGGTACTCCTTTTGTATAATAGGAAAGCTAGAGGTCTTATGTGTAAAAATGGAGCTCTGTAAATATCTGTACCCAGGATGAATGGATGAGGTTGCCCCGACCAGAAATTCCAGAGTTTTCCCCTTCTCTCCCCTTCGAATCCTCTCTGATTAGGTGTGAGTTCATCAACAACACCAAAATCGTACAATTATATGCTATTGGAGGGGTTGCTCAGGCCATCCCTGTCCTGGATCACCTGGTTACAGTACTTACATTTGAAGTGGGGGGAAATGCTTAACGTATTTTTCTTGTGATATGAACAGGTGTGGTTTCACTTCAGGACCTCATCCTCAACCTCATGTTGTCATGATAATGGTGTCTTACGCTCATAATCTCAATATTTGTTCTCCACTTGTTGAGATCTCTACTCCTAATGTCTGAGTTGGTAGTCTCGCCTCACTCCCACCTCATCCCACCACTCTATCTTTCGCCCACCTTTCACATCATCACGTCACAGCATTGGGCCGGCCCATTAGCATGTACGTGAACGCAATCCTCCCATCGCCTGCCCTCCACGCGATCCTCCCGACTTCCTCGCGCCGCCGTCCTCTTCTCCTCGATCTCCTCTACCAGGCGCCCTCCTCGCGATCCTCCCGACGTGTCCAACGCCACAGCCTCTTCTCCCCGATCTGCTCTACCAGGGGGACTCCTCTGTGACCCAGGCGCTGGCCGACGCGAGGCGACTCCTCGGTACTCCAGCCGCGAGGTCGCATCCGACGCCGGCTGCTCCTCTGCGGCCTCACGCCCTGCCGCCGACAAGGACACGGCCTGAGGACGATCCCTTGGAAGACAGGTTTGGACCAGCCCGTGATCCCCTGATTCTTCTCTTGCTACAGGCCGATATCCAGGTGAATACACAAGGACAGAAGTCCTCCAATGCATGCACAGATTACACAAGTCCCCCAATGTATGCACAGATTACAAAACGAATCCATTACAAATGCATGCACAGATTACAAATGCATAAAATGGAGCCACAGATTACAAATGCTCCAGGAAGTGATGCTCCAGCAACTGATGCATCAATTGAGCCCTTGTTTCTTAGCTATCCCTATTCCTAGGAGTAGAGATTACAAATGCATAAAATGGAGCCACATATTACAAATGCTCGAGGAACTGATCCTCTAGCAACTGATGCATCGATGGAGCCCTTGTCAGCCCAATGCTCGCGAAAGTTCTGCATACATATTTTGTTATATTTTGTTAAATGAAAATGCTCCACAAACATTTGGTGCTAACAAGCCTATACATGTAAGTTCGACATGGTTAGAAATGATAGTCTACCTAGATTATACTGCCGTGTATGTGCTCCAACATCAATTTGTCTTGGACATTCTGGTTCAGGAACTTGGTACCAACCAGACAGAAACGTCCAGAGCATCTCCAGTACAGATCATCTCCAGTTGTTCGGAATGTATAAAACATGTTAACTTCTTTCAGGTATAAATGGGAAATGCAAGTAGTAAGAGAAACAAACAGGGTGAGGCGACAAGCGTACCTCAACAATCTCTGGATGAACTATCTGATGTGCAGATAGATAAACAAAGTAGTTCAGGTACATGTACATATTTCATGTTTGTAGTCAATGGCGGATTAACAAAATATATTATAATTTGTATATCTCCATAAGCTACAGAGGACATGGACGCGACAAGCCTCGCCCGAACCGCTCTTCATGATGACTCAGGGTCTCCAGGTACATGGTCTTATGTTGATCCATGTTATAACTATCTGATGTACATGTGTGATCAAGCATTCATATTTTCTTCTAAAAGTCACAGCTGGACATCGACGCCTTCTTCGTGACAAATTTAACGTTGACATACTTTCCCAAAACCTTACAGGAATGTTCCAGTGTATGATATGTGTCTTACGATTCTCGAAATTAATCAAGTCTATTTCATGGAAACACGCAGGCAACCACAAAGGAACAGAAGAACCTCACATAGGAAATTTCCATGAAACCCACCCACACCCTGAAGTTCATGTCTCGAAAGTTGATCATCTTGACGCGATTAGTGGAGGTATGGCTACACCTCAGTTAAAAATACAACTTGTGTATGTTTGAATGGCGTCCAATCGATGATCTTCATTTTGTTAGCTCCATACTTTCTTTGTTTTGGTTCCGTTCTTTATTTCATCAATCATGTGTATTTGCTACCAAACAGTGCTCGCAACAAGCAGCAAATCAAAAGGACCTAACAATGTAAATTCAAAAAGCATCACAACCACACCGGGGAATGCGACCAATTTGCAACGACACCCTCTTGGTGATATCTCTAACGTTGACATGCATTCCAAATGTGGCTCAGGTATGTTACTCCGTATCATATGTGCCGGGCGATTCACCACCTTGTCATGTGTGTGCTTGCCTTGTTTTGGTTCCGTTTTTAATTTGATCAAACATGTGTATTTGCTTCCAAGCAGTGGTCTCAGGAAGCACCAAATCAAAAGGACCTCGCAATGTAAATTCAAAAAACATCACACCCGCAATGGGGAATGCGACGAATTTGCAACGACACCCTCTTGGTGATATCTCTAACGTCGACATGCATTCCCAAAGGGTCACAGGTATGGAGCTCCGTATCATATGTGCCTTGCGATTCACCGCCTTATCATGTACAGGCTTGCCTTGTTTTGGTTATGTTTTTAATTTGATCAAACATGTGTATTTGCTTTCAAACAGTGGTCGCAGCAAGCAGCAAATCAAAAGGACCTCGCAATGATAATTCAAAAAACATCACACCCGCACTGGGGAATGCGACGAATTTGCAACGACACCCTCTTGGTGATATCTCTAACGTTGATATGCATTCCCAAATGGGTTCATGTATGTTACTCCGTATCATATGTGCCTTGCGAATCACCACCTTATCGTATGTGTTCCGTTTTTTATTTGATCAAACATGTGTATTTGCTTATCATATGTGCACAGGCTTGCTCAACAAGCCCAATGGACCCTGCATGGAAACGCTGTTGCGTGGACAGACAAACACCCACCCACCCCCTCCTGGTCGGGTCCTCGATGTTGATCCGCCGACCCAGATGAGTGGAGGTACTGCTCCATACTTACCATGCAAATACACAGTATGAATTGCAGATCTGGTCTGTGTTCTACATTAATGAAGCTCCATACTTGCCTTGTTTTGTTTCCCATTTTTAGTTGTAGATGAACCAGCCATCTCAGATGATGATGCTTCATTGCCTACTCCTATTGCTATCACAGCTGCTAATGGTGCACATCTAGCAGATAGTTCTAGCGGTATGGGCCAGCTATGCCTTTCATATTAATGTTCTACATGCAGAATTTTGCATTGTATGATGTAATGTTGTTGGTGTAGATGGGAGATACAACAGCAAAATCTATTGTCATTACTGACAGTAGACAAGCTAAGAGGGCACACGATAGAGAACGCAAAAGGGCATACGCTAGAGAGCGCAGAGAGAAATTGACCAGCGAACAAAGAGAGCAGATAAATGCACGGAGACCAGAAACTTATCGCAGGAAAAAGGAGGAGGGACCCAAATTCCTAGAAGAACAAAATCGGAAGACACGGGAACAACGCAAGCAAAGACGAGATAGCTTATCTGCTGAGGAGAGAGCGGATATGAGTGCTGAAAGAAAGACAAGATACGTGTCTAGGAAAAACACCCCATGCCCTGAATCCATTGCAATGCCACGTCCAGATTTGCCTACTACATCTGCGGCCAAACAGTCTTTGCATAGTGGTGCATCACCTGTGTCAACGAACATGGCTGGACACACCTTCAAATCTGATGGTAATTCACCCCATCTGCAATTCACTTCACTTCTTATATCCGCCCAGATTGAATTTGAGTGCATCACCACGCCTGCAACCTTTGCAGATTCGTTGTCCGCCGCAAATGCGTCAGCAGCTCGTGGCCCTTCAACGAGCGTGCCTCCTTACACTATTGGGACCAATGGTAAGGCTTTACTGTACTCACAATCTGGGGATCAAGGTTATGGAACTTGTGCTTACCTGCCCAACATGTGTCACAGATGACATTGAGGCCTTCCTTAGCAAGATCATGGACGATGATCCGCTGCCCGACAACTTCATGGATGAGGAGTACTATCTATTTGGTGGCAAAGGTATGGTCGAACAGTTAACACCCGCTTTCCGTAGCTTTATTTTGATTAAAAATAAAAGTAAACTTTTTTTGATTAAAAATATTAGTAAACGATGATGGCACTGCAATGTTGCAATGAATGCCCTCAGGATCCGATGTCGATAGCATGGATGGAGACGAAGATGCGAACATGTCTGACGCTGAGCAAATCGACATTGATCCTTTCGACTATGTCTACTCAAACCTCCCGACGTGCACACACATCGTCAAGCTCGCCGCGAACTGCGAGCACTGCAAGGCCAAGAGGTTTGAGTCTGAGGCCCCGGGATTCTGCTGTCGCAATGGGCAGATCGAGCTGAAGGAACCGGAGCCCATCCCGGAGCTAATGAGGCTTTGGTCCAGCACTGATGCGGACTCTAGGCATTTTCGGGAGAACATACGGTTCTTCAACGGCCACTTTTCCTTCACAACCCTCGGCGTCAGCCTCGATGAAAACTACACAAACATGAAGTCTGGGGTGTACACGTTCCGTGCGCACGGCACCATCTACCACAACGTGCATTCCTTCGGGCCAACATCCCGTCCAGAGCATCTCCAGTTGTACTTCTACGACGACGACCCTGGCCTAACCCATCGCAAGGCTGCCACCAAGCAATTGGACCAGAATGTCGTCAGAAAGTTAGTGGACATACTCAGGGAAAACCCGTACTCCCAGCAGTTTAGGAGTTTGGGTGCGCACAGGGACAACCTCGACGATTACAGGATAGACCTCAACACCGACCAGAGGCTAGACCAACGAAAGTATAATAGACCGGTGTCATCTGAGGTCGCTGCAATCTGGGTGGAGGGCACTGACCTAGCGAAGAGGTTCGATCGTAGAATTACACTTTGCGGGAACGACAACCAGAGGCATAGTATACATGTGACGGATGGCTCATATGACCCGCTCTCTTACCCCCTCTTCTACCCAAGGGGGGAGCTCGGTTGGCATCCGAAACTACCTAAACGTGATGTCCCTTGGCCGGTTGTACAACAACCAAGAGGTAGCCGTGATGATGATGATGAGGATGCAGGTATGCCTTTTGCGTATTCTGTCGTTCCGATGAATAGTATAATTCTCATATGAATCCTAATTTCCATGTTACTCATCCATGTGCAGAGGGGAATAGCAGGTTATGCGTCTCCGTGAGAGACTACTACTGTTACAGGCTGCAGACATGGCCTGCGATATTCAATCCCATACTTTGTGGAGCACGATTGCTCCAGCAATGGGGAGTCGACATGTACATCAAGATTGAGAGTTGTAGGTTGAAATGGTACAGAAAGAACCAGACGAAGATCCGTGCCGACCTATATAAAGGAGTTGTTGATGCAATCACATCCGGGGAGACACGAGCAAGCGATGTTGGAGTAAGGATAGTGCTCCCTGGAACGTACCCAGGTGGCGACCGCGACATGAAGCGGAGGCATATGGATGCCATGGCAATTGTCCATACCTATGGGAAGCCTGACATCTTGACCATGACCTGCAACCCTAACTGGGAAGAGATATCGAATGAGTTGTTTCCTGGTCAGACAGCGCAAGACCGACCTGATCTTGTGGCTCGCGTGTTCCATGGCAAGCTAGAGGCTATGAAAGAGATGTTGCTCAAGAAGCATATCCTGGGTGTTGTTGTCGCGTATGTATACGTAGTCGAGTTCCAGAAGAGGGGCCTCCCCCACGCCCACTTTCTGTTGATCATGGATTCGACATATAAGCTCGTCGTTCCAGAGCAGTATGACCGACTCATTTCCGCCGAGCTCCCAAACAAGCAAAAGTATCCGGAACTCTACGCCTTGGTGGTCAAACATATGATGCACGGACCATGCAGTGCTCTGAACCCCAAAAATGTGTGCATGCAACAGAACGAGTGCAAGTGCAGATACCCGCGGCCGTTCAATGAAAACACGGTCCAGGGTAAGGACTCGTACCCAGTTTATCGTCGTCGAGACGATGGTCGGCATGCTAAGGTCCGGGGTAAAATGTTGGACAACAGATGGGTTGTGCCTTATAACCCTTACCTTCTGCGGATGTTCAATTGCCACATCAACGTTGAGGTCTGCTCCAGCATAAAGGCCGTCAAATACCTTTACAAGTACATATATAAGGGCCATGATAGGGCTTCTTTCAGCATCGACCAGCCTGACGCCGATGGTAACATTGATGAGATCAAAAGATACGTCGACGCGAGGTGGGTTACTCCTCCGGAGGCGATGTGGAGGATATTTGGCTTCCCCCTATGTGCCAACTCCCCGTCCGTCCTACAGTTACCTCTTCATCTCCCGAATATGCACAGGGTGGCATTCAATGAGCAAGCTGACTTGACCGACGTCGTTGCCTCTGATAATGCTTCCAAATCCATGTTGACGGAGTATTTCAAGGCTAACCAGGACCACCCGTGGGCTAGGGATATATTGTACAGGGATTTTCATGGAAACTTCACATTGCAGAAGGGACCGAAGTATTGGAAGCCGCGGGTGGAGCGTTATCAAATAGGTCAAATCGTGTCTGCCAATCCTGCCGAGGGGGAGCGATACTATCTGCGTGTGCTGCTAAACCATGTTCCGGGCAAGACATCATTCGAGGACCTGCTCACCGTGGACGGAAGGCTATGTGGGAGCTTTCGAGAGGCTGCTGAGAGGCTGGGACTCATCGAGGCAGACAACACGCTCGACGATTGTCTTACTGAGGCAGAGCAGTGGGCGATGCCATGTTCGCTCAGGAGGCTCTTCGCAACAATCTTGGTGCATTGTGAGCCAGGCGACGTGCGTGGTTTATGGGATAGGCACTTCGAGCCTATGTCTGATGACTATCGTCGATCACACACGTGCCCGAATGAGGTGGAGCAGATGGTGTTGCTTGACATTAGGGGTATGTTGCAGTCCATGGGCAAAGACATAGTTGATTTCGCTCTTCCGAGCATCGACGATACGTTCGACCCAACCGGAGGCGAGGCCAGAGAGGTCATCGAGGAATCCACGGTCGAGTTTGACGTGAACGACACTAAATTGGCATCATCGCTAAACTTCGAGCAGAGGGTTGCATACGACGAGATAGTAGCGGCGGTTGACCGCGGTGATGGGGATGTATTCTTTGTTGATGGTCCGGGAGGTACAGGGAAGACCTTCCTGTACAGAGCGCTGCTCGCCAAGGTTCGGAGCGAGGGCAACATCGCTATCGCTACCGCAACGTCGGGCGTCGCCGCTTCTATCATGCCTGGAGGCAGGACTGCCCACTCGAGGTTCAAGATCCCGTTGAGCTGCGACGATGGTGCCTCATGCAGCTTCACCAAGCAGAGTGGGGCCGCAAAGCTACTCAGTATGGCCTCATTGATACTATGGGACGAGGCCACCATGACTAAGCGACAGGCGGTCGAGGCACTGGACAACAGCATGCGCGACATCATGGGAAGACGGGACCGACCCTTTGGAGGAAAAACTGTTGTTTTTGGTGGGGACTTCAGGCAGGTTCTTCCGGTCGTCAGGAGGGGGTCCCGGGGTCAGATAATCGATGCAACCCTCCGAAGTTCTCACCTCTGGAAGGGTATGCGCCAGCTAAGGCTCGTCACCAACATGAGGGCTCATAATGACACGTGGTTTGCGGATTACTTGCTAAGGGTAGGCAATGGCACCGAGGAAGCTGACGATCAAGGCAACATACGACTCCCTGAAAATATTTGTGTGTCGTCTACAGGCGAGGCTGACGACCTGGAGAAGCTGATTGACCATGTATTTCCGAGTCTAGATGACAACATGTCTGATCCGAATTACATGACTTCTCGCGCAATCCTCTCCACGACGAACGACAACGTCGACAAGATAAACATACGCATGATAGAGCGTTTTCAAGGAGAAGAAGTAATCTACCATAGCTTTGACAGTGCAGAGGACGACCCATATGGCTACTACGCTCCCGAGTTCCTTAACGGATTGACTCCCAACGGTCTGCCTCCGCATGTACTCAAACTGAAGCTGAACTACCCTGTCATACTTCTGAGGAACATCGATCTGGCTAATGGACTGTGTAACGGGACGAGGCTTGTGGTCCGAGGTTTCGAGAGGAACGCCATTGATGCAGAAATCGTGATTGGACAACACGCGGGTAGGAGGGTCTTCCTTCCTCGAATACCCCTATGCCCGTCTGACAACGACATGTTTCCATTCAAGTTCAAGAGGAAGCAATTTCCTATAAGGCTTAGCTTTGCTATGACGATTAACAAGGCTCAAGGGCAGACCATCCCGATTGTTGGCGTGTACCTACCTAATCCGGTGTTCTCTCATGGTCAACTCTATGTCGCGTTGTCTCGAGCCACCGCGAAGAGAAACATAAAGATCCTCATTGAGAAGGAGAAGGAGAAGGAGAAGGAGAAGGGCAAGAAGCAAAACAGTAAATCAAAGAAGCGAAAAAGACCTACCATGTCCTTACAGACCTCGATGAACAACATCGTCTATAAGGAAGTCCTTACAGGCTGAAGTCCGCACTTAAGAAATTGGCGGGATTTGAATATGACAAAGCATTTACTCTTATGCTACAGAGAATTTGCTGCTCTTCGGTGTTCTTGTACTGATCTTAATCTTTGGTTGTTAGCGATTGACCGTATTATGTTTATACAAAAAGTCAAATATTAATAATATTGCCTCGGATTTGTGACTTTGCAAATTGCCAATTTTTCATGTATGTGACAAACCTGGTACCTGCATCCTATGTGTTCAAACGTGCGGGACCACTATGTTTTCCTGCACAAATATTGCACACTGCTTGGGTCACTCCGATGTTGTAAAACTAGACTCCACTGGAGTGTTCTACATTAGAGAAATATTTATGATGCGGCCCCAAAGCAGGCACACACAATGTTATTTATTTTTGTTTACTATGTTATTTATTTCCCTTATGCAGAATAACTCTGGGTGCTTGATCATGACTGGAGACTATCTTTGGTATTAGAACTGGATTACACCAATGGGTTATTTGCATCTCAAGTTAAATTAGTCACTGTTAATCAACAATGAAATGTGGCCATTGGTTCTTGGATAATTGATGGTACAGATGGGCAAAGCAACAATGAAATACCCCACTGGATTAATGGTACAGATGGGCAAAGCAGCAATGATATACCACACTGGATTGATGGTACAGATTGGACCCAAATACCTTCCTAAATTTTTTTTCTGAAGGGTGCGATACTGGACCACCACACAATATCAAAACTATATCTTTATATTATATATCATAGGTGGAGGTCTCTGTATAGTCTCTTATTTCCCCCTTATTTGAATTTTATAATCCTTACTTTTCAATACATATCTAAACAGACATGATGTGTTTCTGACTAATGAGTTGCAGGGGTGGTGCAAGGAAACTGTTGTTATGAGTTGCGAGGTCCAACGGCGGTGATCTGATTCGGATGACTTGAGCAAAGCTGTGAAAATTCATGTATACCAAACGATATGTCCAGATGCATGGCTTTCTGTGTAAATGCAGACTGTATGTTTACTTATTGTCGTGATCTTTGTACGTCTATGCCTACACCCTACAGCCTGAGCCACTTGACGACCAATCTGTAATTAGATGTTAAAAATATAGATGCAGATACGTTAATTATAATGTGGCATTGAATTCCTAATAATTCATACCTGAAATAAAATTGTGATTTATTTGATATCTTACTATCGTATCCGCGTCGAGCACAACAATATTTACTCTTTCTTCTTGGCTGCTTGGTTGGTTCGCGGGGGCTGCAACGGACAAGCGGGCTGCCATGATTCAGCAAACAATAACATATCATGGTGGCCTATATGGAAGAATAGAGGACGCTACATGAGAAGGCAGCCAAGTCAACAAAACCAGCTAAGGTGACGCAGCCGTGGTCACCGCCGGAGCAAGGATGTGTGAAGGCCAACTCTGACGGAGCCGTTTCAAAACATGGGGACAATGGCGAAGGAGGGGCTGTTCTGAGAGGGCCTGATGGTTATTTCAGAGCGGCAGTTATCATGAGTTTTGTTATTGGGGTATCATGAGTTTTGTTGTTGGGGTAAGGCAATTGAAGATTGTGGTCACAAATTCAGTAAAGCATGCCTCTACTTACGAGACGACAACCAAAATCACAATAAACTCCACACTGGATATCGAATGTGATGAGCAATAATAAGAGCATACCTGTACATATATGTATTGTACTGTCACCGTAAGTTATTTACTGGTTACTGCCTATCAAAGAAATGTGTTAGCGTTGGTTCTCTAATAATGTCTACGGCAAACTGTTTTCAGGTATTATTAGAGAACCTTGGAAATGAAAACTCTTACTGAGATATGTGAAGTCATGCCTCATGCCTGAAGCACATTCAACAAAGAGTTAACATGCTCCGGGGGATCAATCACAGCGATTTCCTTGACAAACGACACATGATCTGAATTTTTCAGCAACAAAAAAACTGTCAGACACCTCGGCTAGGAACAGGAAAAGGAGCAATGCAATGCAGAGTTATTACATGGATAGTGCAATAGTAGAGGAGCATAGTAACAAATGTGCTGTATTAAGCTACAGCTTCACTGGGTTCTGCTCAAACAGCGTAAAGAGTAATTGCATTTCTGGGATGATAGCTTAGCTCCATTCCTAGAAGAAGGAACGGCTACAATTCTACAAGCACGATGACACTCTGGATCGAGGCGGCTCCCCGAATCTAATTCCGGAGAAGAAACCCATCAATTAACAGTCATCTACACTTGGTCTTTGTTAGCGCCATTTGGGTCACGAACTAAGTCTAGAGAATCAATCCGCCTGTAAACAGTGCGTACTACTCGATCCCACGAATCAAGCTTCCCAATCAGGCAGGAGGTGAAATAAAAACAAAACGCGGCGAACAAAGTACCAAACACAGCAGCAGCAACACACTGGCGTCCTCACCGTACGCGGTGGCGGCGGCGACCGAGGAGGAGGAGGAGGCGCAGCGTGCGGCGACGAACGACGCCCCTCCGAGCGCCGCCGCGGCGCTTGCAGCACGGACGCGGCCGCAGCCGCCGCGGGCCTCATCTCGCCGCCGGTGATAGTGGTGTTGCGAGCGTCCGCGGCGCGGCGACCAGCCGTGCGGGCGAAGTGCAACTCCGCTGCCGCATGAGACCGCGCCACATCGCCGCCTACCGCCAGCCCCGCACCCGTCTCCGCATCAGCACGCCGCGAGCAGGAGCCCCTGGCCTCCGTCGCCCGTGACCGGATCCGGCGAGATCGGTCGGGATCCGTCGCCGCCGCCTCTGGTCTCGCCTCCAATCGCTATCGACGGCCGTCTTCTTCTGCAAACGACGCCGCCGCATCGCCTCTGCGCCTCATGCCGCATCGCCGGATCAGGCTGGCGGCCGCCTCGTCGGAGAGTCAGAGAGGATTGAGAAGGAGATGCGAGGCGGAGGGAGAGTGAGTCGGGAGGGAGATGGAGAGAGCGAGGAAGAGTGGGGAAAGAGTGAGAGGAAAAGGTTTTTTTTTTCGGATACGTGAAACCCTGGATATTTGGTTTGTGTCACTAATGTTTATTAATATAAAATATAAAATATCATTTGTATATGTTTATATATTTATATGTAATTAGCAGTATCCAGTTTTTTATTGCAAATAAAAAATGTGTTAGTCTGACTTTTGTTTAAATATATTATATATGTTTATATAATGCAGCATAAAATATTCTTTATATTTTTATATGTTCCACTTTGTTCATCAGAGATAAAAAATGATGGATTCAAATGATGTTTTAGAAATATCATCTCACATAGGCACTGACATAAGACAGACCGAACTGAAACACCACGAGAAGAGGTGCATACAACTAATTCTTCTTTATTTGTATGTTATACAAAAGGTGCATTTTTATATGATTATTGTTCCAGAACATGGGAGAGATATAGATGTATTCTGGCGACGTTCAAAAAGAATACATCGACAAAAGTTCCGAGAAGATGTCGTTAGAAGGGGCCGAAAGTTTTTTACAACATAATGATGTGCAAACGGTGATATCTCATAATAAACCCAAAAAACAAAAACAAATGTCGTCGCACAAGGTATTTTTTTCAATGTTATTATCGGTCTTTCTTTCGTCGTATTATTTTTGTATTGAACTATTTTGTCACGTGTTGTATACTGATTTGACTCACTTTTGTATCATGACGACAGACTATGTTTGTACCCCTAAAGATATTACAGTCATCGAATCAATTATGTCTGCCCCAAGAAAACCAAGTTCGTGGACATTGGAGATGCCTTGTTATCAAACGACGATTTGAAATGCCTTACGAAAGATGATATGTTCTTGCACGATGGTGTAAGGCCAATTGCATAAAATTTGTACTTAATAATATAAACCATATATAATATTTAATAACATAAATATATTCTAAACATGGAATTGCAGGTGATAAATGCCTACATATTTTGTATGCTTGATCACGACCATCTACGAGACGGGGCAGGTGAAAAGGTACATATTATTAGCATATTATTGTTTGCGCGGTGAGTATTGTTCGTTACGCGTTTTAAGACCTTCCACGTGAAGTATTCGTGCTAACTACATATATTGCTTTTGCGGGATGGGTAGAAGTTGAGAAAATAGTTTTTATATACTTGCTCAAATATCGTGCGAATGAAGCTAAAGACAACTTTCCTGATATTATGCGAGAATTTCACCGTAAATAGTTTTTATTACAAGTGAAGTGGACTTCGGTTATTATGCAACGGTGTCTGTGTTATATTGTCTCTACCTGAAATTTAACATACATTATCTTTATATAACTTCAGCAAAATATTTCAGAAGCCCGTGACAACGCACGGGCATTCTACTAGTTTCCAATAATACGCAGCTAAAGTTTTGATCCTTTTGTAAGGTGCCTCACCACCCCACCTAGGAAAAAGAAAGAATCCCCGATTGTCTGTCTAATGCGCTTGTTCGGTTCCAGCCTTTTCCATATCACCATTCTGAATTTCTCAATGCTCGCAAAACGAATCCATTATCTCGCTCTCGGGAACCTCCTGTACAGGTTCCAGTGGGCCAAAAGACAAAACTGGATTCCCCTATAAGTGGCTTTAGTCTGAATCCCGTGAGTGATTAAGGCCCTGTTTGATAGCAGAGTATTTTCTAAGTTTTTTGAGAATACTACAGTTTTTAAAATTACCATAGTTTTATTTACAATGAGCTGTTTGGTTGCCTCTAAAAACTGTGGTTTTAATACTACAGTATTGACCAAACTGTAGTTTTTTCTCTGCATAAAAAAAAGAACCTCGGACCTCTTTTTAAAAAACTGAGCAGCCGGAAAGAAGGGGCGTCGTTATCTTCTTCCCCGTTGTGTTCAACAGACGACTGCTTCTACTAGTTCTCATTATCCATCTGCTAATTACTCCGCCGCCTTTGCTGCCGCTAATCATAATTAGTCCAATCAATCCATATATTCTAGTACTACACCACGGTGCTACTTCCATCCATTATATTTTTCATCTAGCTACTACACGTTTACAACCGTAGCCTATCATCTACTGCTGTTCGTTCTTGCTGCCGAACTCATTGCTACCTGCCTGTGCGTGCTGTGAACAAGACTTTATTGTGTTTTGTGGCGTAGCACTAGTGGAAAACAGGGCTATAATCCCGGTTTGGGAGGGCCTTTAGTGCCGGTTCGTCACGGCCCGGCACTAAAGGGGCTCCACGTGGCGCTGCTGGGGTGGGGGAGGGAGGACCTTTAGTCCCGGTTGGTGTTACCAACCGGACCTTTTTTCCCATCCTCTCACTGCTCCAGCCCCAGCACGCTTAACTTTCAGGTTCTATAGCCCCTAGTTTCCAAGTCTGCACTTGTTGTTTTCCTGACAATAGTAAGCTATCAATCCTATTAACCCTTAGGTCTTGGTGTCACATGATTTAATTTTTTGAATTCTAAACAATTATTAAAATAAACAAAATAAGTACTAATAATATTTAATTTCAATGAAAATAAAATAAGTAATAATATTATTTTATTCATTTTTTTTTGCCATTTATTCATTTAATATGACATAATTAATATCTTTAAATCTGTAAATCGAAATTCGACAAATAATATATCCATTATTATCAGAAAAATGTGAGGAATCCAAATATGACATCATTTATTTATTTTAAATAAAATTAATTATTAAAATTATTATTTTTGATTTGAAATAACTTTTTTTACTTTTGGAATTTTGAGAATCTGAGAAAACTTCACCGGGTAAACCCTGGTGAAATCGAGTCCCAATTTTTCTCTAGTTTTTTTTTATATATTAAACTTTTTTTTTCGACGTCGTATGCAAAAGTTATGGCCGTTTTACATTTTTTTTTCGTTTTTTTGCAAAAAAGGTCAAAATTCATATTTCAAAATTTCTATACCAACTAGACACTAAAACCTAACTACACCTCAAAGGATTTTATTTTTTGAAGATTTTATCATTTTTGTTTATTTTCTACAAAACTAAAAAAGACGGTCCACGGGGGGGGGGGGGTAGAGTTTGAAAATTTCAGAACCCCTTTAGTCCGGGTTGGTGTCCATCCAATCATACCGTCAACTACACATCTGCTAGCACCGTCCCAGCCAGAGTCACAACTAAGGTTAACCAAGTCAGAAAGGTATGCGGCCGTCGGCTTCGAAGTATCAGGGTTTCAGACGAAAACTCGTCTGTTACAAGGGCATTTCGTTTTTTTAAACTTATTTCAACTCCAGACTTTTTGTGTGTTCATTATGCACCATTCGAAGCCACGCCCTCAAATTTCAACCCTTTCTGACTTCATTTGCTATTTTCATGCATTTAATGATTTTTTTGAGCTAAATGACCCTGAAATTGAAAATCACTACAAATGAACTCTGAAAAGGTTGAAACTTGGCATGGTATCATCATTTCACCCACATATCTTGTGCTAAAAAGTTGAGAGGGTTACGGCAAAAACTGGATGCACTTCATGTACAAACTGGACCATCTCCTTCGAAGTATCAAGGTTTCGGACGAAAACCCATCTGTTACAAAGGCATTTCATTTTTTTAACTTATTTCAACTCCAGACTTTTTGTGCATTCAATATGCACCATACTACAACATGTTAAAATCTACAGAAAGAACTAACTAAAAATAATAAAAAACAACAATTAAATGACTAAAACAACTATATAAGCAAAACAATATTGTTTTAATTAAAATCCTAATTTAAATTATTCTAAAAATAACCAAATAAATCTTACTGTGACAACAATCTAACACGTGACTAGGAGCAAAAAGAATTAAATTAAAAACTATTTGTAAACTCAAGTTATTCACAATCTAGGGTTTGAAGCAAATTTGAACAAATTCAAATTTAAACCATTCAAATTTGAAAAATAATGGCACAAACAGAAACTAGACAAAATTTTAAATCTAATGCAAAAAGAATCACTCAAAAACATCAAATATCTTAAAAGATATAAGCAATTTAAAACAGAAACTAAAAACAGAAAAAAAAAATTCAGAACCCCTTTAGTCCCGGTTGGTGTCTCCAACCGGGACTAAAGGTTGGACTTTTAGTCCCGGTTGGAGACACCAACCGGGACTAAAGCCTCAACCCCTTTAGTCCCGGTTGGTGTTACCAACCGGGACTAAAGGGGGGCCTTTAGTCCCGGTTGGTGATACAAACCGGGACTAAAGGGGCTCGTGGGGGCCCCAGCTGACACCAGCCTGGCACAACCCCTTTAGTCCCGGTTCGTGTAAAGGTCCGGAACGAACCGCGACTAATGATGCCCGTTCCGAACCGAGACTAATGGTCACATTAGTGCCGGTTCAAAACCAAACCGGGACTAATGCTGCGGACAAAAGGTCCGTTTTCTACTAGTGTAGCCAAACAGGTCCTCTGTATTGTGAATACTCCAAAAACCATTGTTATATTAAAACCATGGTATTTTGTACCTACGGGTTAAATTACTGCAGTTTTCGATACTTTGTTTTTTATAGTACTGATATCAACGAAAAAAATAGCGTGCTACAAAATATAGCGAGGCCCTTCTCCAAATGCTACACAAGTTATAGCGCGCTAATAGCGTGCTATATTTCAAAATAGCGTTTGCAAAAAAAAAAGCCAAATATATCCAGAAATAAAGTATTTCAGCAATTAAATTAGTGTGCCCATTTTTTGCTCTCAAAGACTTAAGAGTAAAAATATGATAAACATCCTGATAAGATAAATGACTGCATTCAGGTTATGTATACAGAAACAGAGGAATGATTCATATTCAGATGTTTGCAAGGTGGAGCTTGATTCGAGTAATACCATTGGTGTACACATTATGACAGTAGATGCACTTCAAAGAATTCCTCTTGTTTTTGTCAGGACAAATGCAATATTTCCATCCTGGGTATTTTGATTTCACATTCACAACGGCAGCTTGTCCTTGTACCGTTGATGCTGTGCTTGAAACACCGATGCCTACAATCAAACAAAGTATATATCAATGCCTACAATCTTCAGTTCAGTACATATCTCTTTAGTACAGAGTAAATATTCAGAATTGATATATCAGTAAATATTCAGAATTGAAACACCAACGGCAGCTTTACTGATATCTCTTTAGTACAGACTAAATGTACAGAATTGATATATCAGTAAATATTCAGAATTGAAACACCACCAGCAGCTTTACTGATATCTCTTTAGTACAGAGTAAATATTCAGAATTGGTATCAGTAAATATTCAGAATTGATATGTTTTTTTCCAATAGATAACACAAGCATATATATTTTTCCAAAGTATATATCAATGTCTACAATCAGACAAAGTATATATCAATATTTACTGATATCTCTTTCCAAAAGTATGAAGTATAATTACAAAGAGAAGAAAGAATCAAACTTGTTACTCGTGGCACAAGCTTCAGTTCAGTACAGAGTATAACACAAGCTACACTTTACAGAGTATATAAAGTTATAAACACAAGCTTCAGTTCAGTACAGAGTGTAACACAAGCTACACTTTACAAACTACACTTTACAAAGAGAAGAGAGAATCAAACTATACTGTACTCCCTGCATGTTTTCCATCTGTGTATAATTACAAAGTCAGAACAAACTTGTGGCCTAATAAGTAATAACTCAGCTACACACAAATATACACAGTTAATTAGTCAAAACCATAAACCATATTCAGGGTATCAACATCTTTCTATGGATAATTGGATATACAGGGGATCTCCTTCTGAATCCTACTTCCCATCGTTGGTGCTGTTGCCGGCGTTCCTCTGGTGGTGCTCTTGCCGGCGGCATAGCGGGAGACGGGGAGGGCAGGGAGATGGCGCAAGGGAGACGAGTACCTGGTGGCTGACTAGCCGGCGGTGTGGCTGACATCACCCCTGCCGGTGCTAGGATGGAGTCGAGCTGGAGGACGAAGCCGCCGCGAGAAGATGATGTTGCCGCCGCCGCTCACGAGAAGATCTTGCCGTCGCCGCTCACGACCAGATGGTGCCGCCGCCTCCGCTCACGACCAGTTGTTGCCGCAGCCGCCGCCACCGCTCATCTCGGCTGGGAAGGGGGATGAGAAGTTGAGAGCTAGGGTTGGGTTGGCTCCTTGTCGTGTGAGAAAAGAGTGAGAGAAGGGTGTGGCCGAGGGATGGTTTCAGCCTTTTGGGCCTGCTGGGCTGTGCCGCTGTGGTTTAAAAAAAATTCAAGTACACGCTAAAACGTTACACGCTACAACGTAGTAGCGAGGTATAGCGCGCTAATTACGTGAATAGCGCCGTAGCGGCTGAATTTGCCAAAACGTAGCGTTTCCTTTCCTAATACGCTATAACGGCGAAATAGCGCGCTATTTTTTTCGTTGACTGATATCAAACAGGGCCTAAACTGTATAAGTAAATTATTGTGCAACGATGTTGTGTTTTCAAGAACTTGATGTAGATTTGCTTGAGTACTTACAGTTTTTCGAGCACAGTGTATTCAAGGGTGTACAGCAAAAGAAAATGCATGTTTCTAGCAGTGTTTGTCTTGCAAATTTAACATTCTGTTCATGGATGATCTATACTTGATTTTCTGGGAAGTTCTTGAAAATGATTCTTAGCACCTTGAAATGTTTGGAGTCCAACAGAATGTTCACCACAGATGGTTTTTCTAGCTCCATTTGGGCAGCAATTTTAACATTCCGCACTGAATGTACTATCCTTGATTTTATTTCCAGTAATTGTTTCAGATTTCTATAGTCATGTGGTGTGTACAAGTGCGACAACTAGCTCTGTTGTCCTTGAGAAATCGTAATCAGCTCACTCAGGGCACTATTCTTTATAACTGGGAATTCCTTCAGAAAAAGTCGAGCACTCTGTATTTTTGGACTCCGGTGGTGTTTCCACGGTGTGCGACAAACAGAGGATGCATCTTTCTAGCTCTGTTTGTGCTGAAGTTTTAACAGTGCTTTCACTGGAATGTTAGTTTTTGTCGGGATTTTTCTTGGATTATATTGAGCACTTTGATATATTTTTATCAAGTCCGGCTGTGTGTTCGAGGTGTACAACAATTCACAGTTGATGCAATTCGAGCTCTGTTATATTCTTGTTGAAGTTTTAGCATGACATTCTCATTTTAGATTTCTTGGATAGGGAGTTTTCATTTTAGTAGAAGTGTTTGTATACCCTGTTCGTGGTCATGTTGCACTTTGACAAGTATGGGCTTTTTTAATTCAAATATCAAGAAACCATGGTGGTTAGGGTTTAGATTCTAGATGACCAATTTTGTTTGGTGGAATGCAGTTGACATTGTTTTTGACTGGTGGGACCCACAAGTCAGGCCAAGCCTCATAAACTCCGCCGAGCAGTGGCGGAGCTTAATGGGGGCCAACCTGGGCCATGGCCCCCCCAGCTCAAAAAACAATAAGCCTATATATCTTTGTATTAGGTCTATTTTGGACTAAAACTCAGTTAAAATAGTTAGGTTTGCCCCTCCTTAATCCCATTGCCCCTCCATGTTTTTTGTGTCAAGCTCCGCCACTGCCGCCGAGGACTTAGATGTGGTCGTGAAATACAGATTCTCTGTCGGTGGCAGAAGTCAGAGTCGTTTACGAGAGGGGTCATTGGCGGTGGAAGGGAAGCAACAACGAAAAGGACAAAAAGAAGCGCCACCCCTGAAACTCCAAATTTTTGTCACAGGATCCTCATGACCCGGTGGGAATTCTCTAACGTACTGCATGCTAACTTTGTGTCGCTGACATGTGGGCCAGCCACCTAGAGGACCCACATGTTAGTGACACAAAGTCAGTTGTAGAGAATCTGAACTGCTCAGGACCACGTCTCGGTCTTCGGCGGAGTTTGTGAGGCTTGCATTGACTTGTGGGTCTCATCGGTCAGAAATGATATCAATTGCGCTAAACCAAATGGTTTGGATTAGGTGTGCTGACTAAATCAGGGTTCTGGGGCCGCACTTCCTCTCCGTCGGCGAGGCCTAGGACCACTCCAACCCCCCTCCGGCTGCTCGGTGCGCTGCAATTCTGAATACTGAAATAAACTCATCACAGATTAACAATTGCTAATCCTATCATTGCTGTATAACCAATACGCTAGTACAGATTAATAACTGTTAATCCTATCTATCATCGCTGTAAAGCCTAACCATTTGATGAGTCCGAATGTTGTTTTTTCTCAAGCACAAGCATAAGCTTTATATTCAGCAGATAGAACAGCTACATCGTCCACCATAGGAGATAGTACAAGATAATCTGGAAGGTGCCGTAACCAAGTGGTGAGACCCACTGTTGATTTAAGCTAATACGTGATGCGATCTTGGGTGCCGGCAAGTGAGTCCCAGCATCCCACAAAGTGCATCGTGTACGCATATTTGGTATGTTCAGTGTTACAGCCGAGGCCTGGCTGTTAACTGACTAGTGAAGAGTCCAACTGTCGATTGAGCCGATATGCAATTCAATTGAGGCCTTGCAAGTCTTGGTTAAGAAAAAATAACTTTCAACAAATCTAAAATAAGAATTTTGGGACTGAGGTAATATGTACATGATTGAACACGTGGCGAGTCCCTTGATTAACAAGCGTAATGATTACTGTCATATTGTTACAATTGCCCAAAACGTGAACCCCAGTAATTATCTCTTTTGCTTTTAGTTTCTTTTTTTTTGAATAGTTTGGATTGCTTACCACTTGTGTCACGTGGTCTCTTTTGCTTTTAGTTGGAATCCCAGTTATATTACTTAGCGTAATTCGATATTTAGTAGTAGTACTTTTTCATGTACATTTATTTTATTCTCCACCCGCGAACATCACTCATCGCCTGTGTCTCGTTCCCTTTTCGCCGTGTGCCGCCATGGATTCGATCTGCCGTCGGAGCCCACGGGTTCGAGGCCGCCGCCGCCGCTGCCTGGCCCCAGCCGCGAAGCGTGGTGCCCCTCCTCGCCGCCAGCCGCCTCTGCTTTTCCTGGGCGGTGCTTCCGGAGGCCCCTCCGTAGGGCAGCAGCGCGGGCGAGGGTGGCGTGCGGCTCGAAGAAAGGAAGTGAGGAAGGGGGCGGTGGCCGTGGCTGCTCCGACCGTCGTGCTGGGGCCGCGCTTCCTCCCCGCCGGCGATGCCTAGGATCTCCGAGGTTCGACCTCTCCTCTCCTCTCCTCTCCACCACCTTCTTCCCCTCCGGCGGTCCGGGGGTGCTCTGCATATTGAAATTAACAATTAATCCTGTCATCGATGTGGACGCTTAGCTATTGATGAGTCCCACTGTCAATTAAACTAATACGCAACCCAACAACCCACAACGTGCGATAGCACGCACAATTGATTCTTGAACATCGCGTTAGCATGTGCGTTCGTAGTAGATCGATAAATAGTCAAACTTGAGGCCTGGCGAATCTTGAGTAAGAAAGTTTTGAAACGATCGAGGTCGCTAAGTAAACTTCTATTATGTATCTATAAACAGGACCTGAGAGCATGAGATCTGCACCTCAGATCCATCCGCATACAAACGCTCAGAGGAGAAGAAAGAAGCTCGGATGGTACTGATGGAAGCCACCGAGGTGAGGATTGGCAAATCCGTGCTGAACGAGTGCTTGGGTACGCCAAATTCGCCACCACGTATTTGGTAGCTGGATTTCTCACCCAACAAACATAATACGGGAGGATGTTAGGATTGGAAAACCCCAAAAATATTTTATGTGGGCACATAAAAGTAGAAACATAGTAGAAATAAAAAAAATTCATACAAATCTTAAAAGGCAAGTGCAGACCTGTTAGCAAATATTATCTGACATAAATCAGAATCCGTGAAATGGGACCGGTCAATTCAGATTCTTGCAAGTTTCAGTACAAGCTAGAAGATATGGAACTCCTAATTTTGTGAAAACAAATATGTTTCAGAATTGTTATGATTTCATCCAATCCAGTATGTAGGGTTTGTTTAGGACATTGGCGTAGTCTTCAGGATGATTCTTTGAACATCAATTCTTGTGAAGACATGTTGCCTCACATACAAATAACTATATTTTATAATTATGTATTTCATGATAAATCTCACAATATCAGTTTGATCTTTTGGATGATACTAATTTTCCTCTTATAAATAGTCAGATTTTGATATAATTGCCACGGTCTTTGGGTTCAGGATATCCACTTTGCGTAAATTAAACATCTAAGAGTAAATGCTCTTCGTGGGTTGTGGCTAAGAAATCACATGCCTCACGCAAGTCCCAACAACCCACAACGTGTATGTATGTACGTATACTCCCCACAGTTGTATTATGTTAATGTTAGTCAAACTTTGTGGCTAGGAGTACATATTATGTTCATTATCGCAGCCGGCGGACAGCTATTAGCATCAAATTTGTATGCATTTCCACCATTTTTTAGGCCGTGATGTGGGTTGTTAGAGGAAGGATGCCACATGCATACTTGGTCCAAACAGCTCATATATAGTTGTACCATGAGCAAGATTTTGGTTACCGAATGGGGCATTTTTACCGAGGGGGACGGGTAAATGCGGTTACCATGGTTACCACGAAATACCGAGCGAATTTCGAACGAAATTTTTTGAATTCAAATTTTTAAACACCAAAACTAAAAAATTTGAAATTTTGACAGCATCACCCCTATATTTATGGCATATAAGCAGTTTATAGCAATAGTAACTGGCCTTAAGAGACCCACAACACATATAACAATAGAATGACCAACATAGATATACAATACTCATAAACCATCAGCCACAAGCCCACAAGATTGCAGTCCAACAATATAGTTTCAGACTTTAGAGACTAAACTTAAGATTAGACACAGGAAGACACACATAGCAGTCCAACTACAAAAGAAGTGCAGCCAGTCCACATTACAGTCCCATAACAAAAGATCGTCGATTCGGTCAATTACATAGTACATAGCATTGAGCAACAAACCAAATTGTCATTCAATTCCTTCTAGACTTGCAAGTCTCCTTCGTTGAATCTTAAAACGAATCAAGCTGCAAGTGAGCAAATTAAATGTCATGTTGTTAGCAAACAAATTTGTTTATATTATCGTGTCTTAGAATTTGTTGACAATATATAATAAATGGATGCATGGAATGAGATAGCAGCAAGCAAATAAAATTTTGGGTGGCAGCTAGCAAATAAAATTTTGGGTGTTAGCAAGCAAATATGGATGTATGTCATGATATGGAAGCAAACAAATATTTTTTTGGGTGGCAGCAACCAAACAGACAAGGTTAGCACTTCATTATTACCTTCCTCTTCCTCCTTTTCCTTGTAGACTTCCGCAAAGGTTCATTGTTTTCGTGAGACAGCACGTCATTGTTACCTACAAAAATTACAAGTTAGCACTTGAACCACATAAATTCATATAATGTTCATATAAACTAAAGGGCTTTGACCTTCATCATCCTCTCCATCTACATCCTCTACCTCCTCTTCCTCCTCTTCCTCCTCACTTGGAGGCATCCCACTTCCTCTAGATCTCTTTTGTCCCACCTCTAAGACAACCGGACAATCACCATCACCATCATACTCATCCTCATCTTGCATGGAATCGCTTGTTGAGTTGCCCAGCCAATCCATGATTTCATTATTACAATCATAGAGAGAGGTATTCATCAACAACGCACAAGTATCAACCTCTTTCTCTTTTGGCTCACCAAGAATTAGTCGGATTCGCAGCCCAAGGTTGTAGTGGCAAAAAACCATCTTGTGCAACTTTTCAAAACCAAGACGGTTCCTCACTAGTGTATGCACTAAAGCGTATGTGCTCCAATTCCGCTCACAGCCGCTTGAAGAGGTGCATTGAGAGACAATCCGAATAGCGTAATTTTGAAGCACCGGTGTAGTTTCTCCAAATGTTATCCACCACTCAGTTGGGGACACCTTTTCAGCTGCATTACGAGGGTACATGCCTTCGAAAGCCCCTCTTGTATTGACATAAGAGTGAACTTCAGGAATCATAGCAATGAACTCTGAAGGACTAGCCAACTTCTTAAGTGCTGCATTGAGTGCCCTCATGTGTGATAGACTTTTTCCTAAGTTATACTTGTAGTGACTTGCCGGGTCCAGAACACCGGCTATAGAATGGAAAGATAGCAGGGCAGCAAGAATTAGTTCGCAACAACCATAAAAGTATGACAACAATAAGAATAATTAGCATTTTACCAACAATAACAATTCAATGGCAGCAAGAACTATTACCTGCAACCATCAATGTGTTTTTGTATAAATGGTCAACCCTTTTGTCGACCACCTTTAGGTACTCGTATTGGTCTAGAGAATCATGAGAAAACAAAGAACTCAATTGATGCCTAGCATGCATCATCCTTGTCATAAAGCCAGAAAGTGACCCAAGCTTCTGTGAATCAGCATATCGAAGTATGCTATATATTGGGCCAATTAAATCTATCACCCGCTTCACGCTATTCCACCAGGTCCTACTTATCAAACAATCATATGTGTAGTCATAATCAACCTCTGAACTCCATGAGCTATTTTTCCACTCTGGAGATGTCATCCACACTTGGAATTTCTCTTGCTTATCCCAAAAGCTTTCTAGGAACATAAAGTTAGTACCAAACCTTCTGGCATTCGGTCGCACCAACTCTCCACCTATGTGCTTCTGCATTTCAGCATGCAAAGTTGAATGATTGTACATGAATCTACAAATTCTCTTACAACTACTAACCACTTCATTAATCTCAGGAAAGCATCCCATCTCCTTCAGCATGAGGTTAATGGTGTGAGCCGCACATGGCTGCCATGTGATGTGTGGGAAATCTGCAACAAGGTCAAGACATGCTTTCTTGAAGTTAGAGCCATTGTCGGTCACGAGTTGGACAACATGTTGCTGCCCTATCTCTTCGATCACTTCTTTGATGTGCTCATACACAAACTGTGAATTTTGCATGTGTCCGGTGGCATTAACAGATTTGTGGAAATACATACGCCCATTGGAGAACACCATAAAGTTTATAATGCTCATCCGTGAAGGGCCTGTCCACGAATCTGACATGATAGTAACACCATATGTGGGCCAATCATCTTTGAACTTGGCCACATACTGCTGCAATTCTTCATAGTTGCTATTTAAATAAGTTCCATCAATATCTATCCCTTTAGGGGCAGGCACCCCTTTGCCAAGGTCTTGAGTCAATTTTATTGCTCCTACAAAGTATGGACAATTGGCTTTGTGCCCAGGGATGTCATTAGCGTGAAACCATTTTGCCCAAGCCTTCCCAATCCTGGATTCATATTCCACCTTGTTAATACATGCCTCCATTGTCTGTTGTGGCCTAGTCTTGCTATATGCCAAATCAACGTCAAAAAAGTCTTTGACACCACTTGAGCTGCTCCCTACACTTCCTTTAACAGCACTGGTTCTCCCATGATCTCCACGTAACGAATTCCGTAGGGTCTGCTGGAGTATCTCATCATCTTCATCTTCACAATCGATATGTATTGGTGCACCTTGACTGTTTATATGATTGACCTCATCTACCACTCTTTTCTTTCCTTCTTTGGAAGTCCTCCTCCGGGCCTCTCCCTCTGGAATGGCTTTCCGAAAAATGGCAACTACATGATGAGGTGCATTCATGCAAGAGAAGACATGAGGGCCCGGTCCAGCTATATGCTGCTTGAATCGGGTTGAACCCCCACCATATCTGAGTAAACCACAATATCCACACTCCCATGCTTGTCCTTCCAATGATTTCCCATGACACCATATGTTTGTTATATCATTTGCATTACCTTAAATAAAAATACATAAGCATATGTAATTATGTTGCATTTCATTTGGATAACATTTGACTACGGCGACTTCTATAAAAAAAGGTGAAGCGTTTAGTTATAGCGGGCATATTGGGTTCTTCTACTCAGGTATAAGTCCCAACACTTCTGAAATTACACAACTTAGTTGCATCTCTTGGATCTGTTTAAGCTTTCAGTTAACAAGGCCGAGTGAAGTGTGTAACCCCGCAAAAGAAAAAATAGCAATAGAAGAGATGAACGACTAATTAAGCCGAGCTACTTTCTTGCTGACATCACGCAGCAATAATTGCTGCTCCTAGAACCAAATCATCGGCAGGAACTACGAATTTGCAATAGAGTTGGGTTTGTTTAATGTCAGCCTGATGGTTATTTAATCTGGTATACAATTGACCACTGGAACCATCTTTATACTATAGCATTGCAAAAGGCTATATATATATATATGGAGTGTGCCTGTCAATTACACTTGCGACCCCTCTCGGAGAACCAATCATCGGCAGGAACTACGAATTTGCAATGCAGAGTTGGGTTTGTTTAATGTCAGTCCTGATGGTTATTTAATCTGGTATACGAACTGTAACCTGCTGCACATTACTACAAAAGAAGTTGATCCACCTAGTAAATACTGGTATTTGGGACTACTTCTATTTCTGTAATCTAGCTTGATTCAAGACAAAATAAAAGCATACTAGACAGGAAATTAGAAACAAAAATGAACGTAGATCTACAAGGACACAACCTTACCTTTAGTTGGTTCTTTAACCGGCAGTGGAACCTCCCGGCCTCTGCTTATGCCACCCTGACGAGCCACCCCGGTGGCAAATCCGCTTCGGTTGATGTCATCCAGAAATCCCGTTGCTTGTCCTCCCGATGAACGGCCGACGGGGATCGTTGCACAGCCGCTGCCGTGACCTCTACCCTGACAAGCGGGAATAGCCTCTTGAGCTGGGTCATGGACGCCGGCGACGACCCCCACTGTTCGCAGCTCGCCATCGCCACAGCCCCGTCCCATCCCCCTTCCAACACCGGCCATGCCGGAGGGCGCCCCAGGTGGACGACGTGAAGCGGTGAGATCACGGTGGCGCCGCCGTCGGAAAGAGATCTAAGGGCGGATTGGGCGCCGCCGCCGCCGCCGCCGCCGTCTCACTCGCGCCCAGCAGCCAATTTCTTGCGGGAAGTCGATTTGGGGAGAAAGACGGCTAGGTTTCGTCCGTGGGTGTGTGCCTGTGGGAAGTATGCTTCCTCTGCCTCGGCTGGGCCGTGCCAAAAATTCAAACGGGCCGGTATAATTTGCTCGAAAGGCCCATTTACCGGGGGTCATGGATAAACGCGGTTACCGCTCGGTAAATGGAAATTTCCATCGGTAACCAAAACCTTGACCATGAGTGAGGTTGCTCCTGCATACTTATCTGAGTTTGATTTCTAGGATTCAAATCATGTTCAGGGTACACGACTGCACATATATCAGCACCTTTTTTTATTTCTACTAACGTGTATCGAGAGGTTGTGTATGTCGTACGTACATACATATCAGGGTGTGCAAAACCGAACCGAAAATCAAAAACCGAACCGAAAAAACCAAACCGAACCGAAATTTCGGTTTTTTCAGGTTACGGTTATGGTTTCAGTTTCCAATTCTATAAACCATTTAGCATTTGGTTTTTTCGGTTAGAAACCGAAAACCGTTCGGTTAAACCGATAAAACCGAAGTACGCTTTAGTGCGCGACAATATGAGCTGAAGCCTGCGCCACCCCTTGTTTTATAGCCATCCGCTCACCGCGCTGCTGCTCGATAGGCGAGGTGGTACTAAATTGGTGCAGCTCGAACCAACCAGGGCACATGCGGTGCTTGTTTGAGGCTTTGGGCTCAAAGTATCCAGCCCATACGGCCGATTCGTCTAGCGATCCACGCGACGAGCGCTACGTGTCGTCCCAGGCAGCCGATCGCTCAAAAAAGGTAGCCGATCGCTTTTGTCGGGACTCGGGAGGATCGACTTGGGTCGTGTCCTCGTGGATGGCTGGATGCACAGGATTTTTGTCTCATTCCTTTTTCAGCTTCTTCCCTCATGTAATCAATCATATCTGCTTGCATTTAATCTAATGGTAAGACCAAATCATGTGGACCTCTGAAACATACCTAATCTCTCATATCTGCTGCTATCTAAAGCATATGACTAAATCAGGTCTGTCATCTAATGACCCAATCTACGTACACAGTTCTCACAAAAAAAATCTAACATACATACATGAACCGAATCATGTGACCAAAAAAATATTTGTTGTTTACAAGTTCGCGTCAACTTTGGTTATTTTGGTTATTACCGAAACCAAACCGAAATTAAATGGTTATTACCGAAACCGAACCGTATCTATGTATAAAACCGTATAAACCAAAGTATAAAAATCGTATAAACCAAAAACCGTATAAACCGAACCGAATCAAACCGAAAAAACCGAATGCACACCCTGACATACATACATACATATGTGGTGGTGAGTGCAGCTGGCGTCTACAGAAATACAAATTAACAATGGATATCATACAAGAGTGGTGAGGCATCGCTGTCTATCCTTCTAACTGAGAGTCTGGTGCAGAATTAACTAACGAATTGTTGAAACTAATATTGGTGAGGACTTGAGGCCTGACAAGCCTTGAGGCCTGACAAGTCTTGATTAAGAATGAAAGTTGTGAACGAGCAGGTTGTTCAGTAATTTTTCATTATCTAAACAGAACATGAGACCGACTAATGAATAGATCTAATCATTAGACTGTGACACTGTGTGTTAGTATAGCAAGGTGCGATTTGATCTTGGTAACGCGGAATTGGTGCTGAACGGAGCACATGCCTCACGCAAGTCCCAACAACCCACAATGTGCGTGCAGATCGGTAGATAGGTTAGGCTTTGTGTTTATATGCAGTTGGTCCTTGAACATGGCATTAGCATGTGTGTTTTTACTAGATCAATAGATGGTCAAATTAGTGAAATACAATTGGTACAAATTAACAGTTTGTTCCTATCTACTGTAAGCTAGCTAGTGATCGGTCCCACTGTTAGTTAAACCGATATGTGATGAGATTGAGGCCTGGCAAGTCCTGATTAGACAAGAGCAGGTCCCATCATCCATCTAAACATGGGCTAAGAGTCTGAGGCGTGCAGACTTAGATCCATCTCAAATCCGCCATCGTTGGTCATGGCTAGGATAGGAACCCACATGCCGCACGCGAGTCCTGACAACTCATGACGTCCATCAACGTGCGTAGTGGATATATTCTGTTTAGCATCACAGCCTGATCGATAATGGATCGATAAATAGTTAAACTTTGTGTTACCATATATTCTGTTCACCTATGAGCATTTTCACTGCATTTGAATTGTAGGCCGTAATGTGGGTTGTTAATGTTGGAGGGAGGAAGTCACAAGCAGGCTTGGTTCATGCAGCTTAATTAGGCGAGTGAGGCAGGCTTGGTTCATGAAGCTTAATTAGGCGAGTGAGGTTTGTTCTTGTGTGTACATATCTCTACTCCTAAAAGGGGAGTTGGTAGCTTCGCCTCCACGGTTTATTTTCGCTGGTTTTTTTCGTCTCACCTCCCACCACCTCTCCCATTGGTTTATTTTATTTCCCCCATAAAAAAACCAAATCACATTAAAGGGAGAGATCTTGTCTCGGGCTTGCTTTGGAAGGTGCTGATTCAATTCAATCACGTAAATACTATGTAATTAGGAATTCAGAAATCACACCATATGTGTGAGATCACCTTGCTAAAAGACAGACATAAGATTTTTCTCGATAACCTTTCAAAACAAAATAAGATATTCCTCAATGTGCTGCCATTTATCGTTATCATTATCTCTACCATTAAATGACAATCACAACTTTCCTAATACAACAAAAATAACATATATTTTTTCTTATTTTACCAAATCACATACATTTTCTTATCTTACCAAATCACATATATCTCTACTATCAAAGGGGAGTTGGTAGGCCGGTACGCACTGTTTATTTTGAGAGAATTCCTTATTTGGCCCTTTTTAAAATTTTGCTTCCTTATTTGGCCCAGAAAAAAAATTGTTCCCTATTTGACACTAAGTTTAAATTTTGTTCCTAATTTGACACTTCCATCCATTTTTCCATCTGTGGGTGTTAAGTGGGACATGAAAAGACCATTTTGCCCCTGGTGTTGTATGTGACCAAACCTGTTTAAAGGACCAAAGTAGAAGTAAAGTGATACTCCCTCCGTTCCTTTATCTAAGGTGCATTATTTCCAGCGCGGTGACCAAGGCACCATATTTTGGACCCGTGGAGACAAAACTACCCCTGATATTAGTTTAATGGAAGAAATCAATTACCTGACGTTCCACCGATTTGACAGCCGCATGCGGATATCTTTCCAGCCTTGCATGGCACATGCAACACCATATCCCAGAAAATCTGGAAGCAAACCTTGGAGGGAATTGGCCTGGCGCGCAGCTATAGAGAAAATGGAGGGAATTGCATGGCGCCAACGCAATGCATATTTGAATTTTTTTTGCTTGTGTACAAAATGGATCTGGCTCGTCCTTTTCCCCGTTCTTTTATCCATCTTATTGTGCGATACTGATGTTATAGTAGCACTTTGCAAGTAACAAAAACAAAGAAAATGAACTTCATTTATGCTAATACTCCGGCAAAACTATGGGCACCATTACAATTTATGAAATCACATCAGCCGTTGAGTGGTAAACATAGACTAGTTATGCCACTGATTACGTTCTTATTTCTTCATCGTCTTTGGATCATACGATGTCATCAAGGACTTGAGCACAAATTCTGTATATGACTCCATTCCCGGGGGTATGGAGTCTGGCATTGAATCGGGCGCATAAATTTGTCGCACATGTACTTCACTTGCTCTCGCAGCTTGCAAATTTTCAAACTCTAAGTCGATTGTTTCGGCATCACTATCCACCTCACCATTGTTGATGCCATTCACTGCGTCGCTCTTGTCGTCCTCCGCATACATATACTCCCCTGGATCGATGTCTCTAGTTGTGGCCCTAAAAGAAGTAGAACAGGAGATGTCATACATATGTACACATATGAATATCAGCTAAAGTTAGTCAAGAAGGTATACATGCAACTAACCCAATTTCTAAGACGTTGCTTGATAAGACGGATATGCCATAGCTACGGCAAAGATCAACACGCCGATTATTGCTCGACAGACCATGTTTAAAACGATGTCTGACGTTGCGTAGGGTTCCAGCGCTGAGCACTTGACGGCCTCGTTGACGGCGGCGACTCCCGCCTTGGAAGAATTTGCAGACCGGATGTTGAGCACCATCTGTACGCAATAACCCGACACGTCGGACACCAGCGACATTGGTCGCAGCCACGTCGTGCGAAGTCTGTTCGACGAGCTTGACGTCAGTGGACAACCCAGGCGACGAATCCTTGGCGAAACGTTGGCCGCGGTCTTGTACCTCACTAAAGAGACCCAAAGACTCATCACTTTCGTCCTCCTCTTGGCTGAAAGCATGCATCATTGAATTGAATTCTTGTTCCCTTGGTGTGAACGCATCCATGACGTACTGATAAGAAAGGGCAATGGTGGTGTTTTTCTATGCATGCTGGGAGACGAAGGATAGTAAAGAATGGATAGCATAACCAGCGATCTGATTGTAAAAGATTTTTTCCTAACTACGGCAACTAACGATAGTACAGAACCGTGTTGTTTTTTCTTTTCTGATCGGCCAAGATTTTAGCACAGCTTTCTATAAGTGTCTGGTGGAGGGGTAAACGTGGGATTATCTTGGATTAGACCATATACACCTTACATTGTGGAATTTTAGTGGAAAAAAAATGCACCTTAGATAAAGGAACGGAGGGAGTATATTTTGTCATGGTTACATGACCAACTGAGATGCCAATCTCTTGTTGTACGACATCCATGGAACCAATTTTTAATTTAAAACTTGCACAAAGTTCATACGAATACATAATAAATCATCCCATGTATTTTGATGTAACATCCCCTCGTATCTATCCTTGAAACATCAAGCTTTAGCTAGTACATGCGCACGACAATTAACAGTTCTACACTCCTGAAAGCTAGAACAAAACGATATGCCCACTTGAAACACAGCTCCATGAATGGATCGGTCTACCCCAGCAGAAATTCAGGGCCGCCGTTTTCTCCAGTCCCTCCCGTCCGCTGCAGGTAGCCGGAGCTCGCGAAGTCGACGAGCAACTCGAAGGATGCGCCGTCTATGCGGGCCACAATGTCATGGATCGCCTGTGAGGTGTGCTTCAACTGCCGGATCAGCAGGTCCACACCATGCCGCGCGGGAACGCCAACAAGACCAGGTTGTCGAAGTACCCCGGCGGCGTGCCCAGGCGCCGCCGCTCGTCGACGGAGATGCAGATGGTGGAGGTCTGGCCGGGGCTGAGACCCCCGCGCGCGGGTCAGGGTGCTCCAGGTCTGGGTGCAGCTGCAACACCACGGGCGATGGCTTCGGCTGCGCGACGTCGACGAGGGTGGCGCCGTCCACGCGTACCTTCATGAGCCGCGCGTCGTGGCCCGACCCTGCAGCCACGCCCGCCGTGGCCTGATCCGGCAGCTGAGCTCGCCAACGGACGATCCGCAACTGCTGTGTGCCCGCGCCGCTGCCGCCATGTGCCTCGCGCCGTCGCCGCCGTATAGCTAGTGCTCGGGGAGGTGGGGAATCGGGGGAAGGTCAACTGTGAAGGTGGGGAATCGGAAGAGATAGAGAGGTATCGGGTCGGGTTGGACGGGGGTTGCCGGCTTGGCTTGGACGTTTTTTTTTTCTTCCAGCGTTGTATGACAACATTGGGGTAAGATGGTCTTTTCATATTGGACTTAACACCGTTAGTAGACAAAACTGACAGATTTGTCAAATTAGGAACAAAATTTACATCTAGTGTTAAATAGGGAAGAAATATTTTTTCTAGGCCAAATAGGGAAGCAAATTTTAAGAGAGGGCCAAATAAGGAATTCTCTCGTTTATTTTCGCCTCCACGGTTTATTTTCGCCTTCACCTCTCACCACCAGCCCTCCATGCTGGTTTTTTCTTCCTTGCACACTCCCACCTCCGTGGTGGCAGGCGGGTTGTCAGACCGCCTACATGCGTTCGTGGACGCGGTCATATTATATTTCTTGTCAGTCATACAAAGAGCCAGACAGACTACATTCTCAAATCAAGTGTGTTCATTCAAACGTCAAGAAATTTGTTAAGAAAATGTGTCCTACAATACTTGGTAGGCCTTGTAGAAATGAATCCACTACAAGAAGCGCGTCAAATATGTAATATCTCAATTATCAAATGGAATGTTTACGTAGTCATCGTTCATAGCAGTCATTCATGCGAAAATAATTTGCAAATCAAGCGCTGAATGAATTTTAAAATCAAACCATTAATGCAATTAATTAGCTACATAGTAAGTATATATCTCTAATCCTAAAGGGGGAGTTGGTAGCTTCGCCTCCACGGTTTATTTTCGCTGGTTTTTTTCGTCTCACCTCCCACCACCTCTCCCATTGGTTTATTTTATTTCCCCCATAAAAAAACCAAATCACATTAAAGGGAGAGATCTTGTCTCGTGCTTGCTTTGGAAGGTGCTGATTCAATTCAATCACGTAAATACTATGTAATTAAGAATTTAGAAATCACACCATATGTGTGAGATCACCTTCCTAAAAGACAGACATAAGATTTTTCTCGATAACCTTCCAAAACAAAATAAGATATTCCTCAATGTGGTGCCATTTATCGTTATCATTATCTCTACCATTAAATGACAATCACAACTTTCCTAATACAACAAAAATAACATATATTTTTTCTTATCTTACCAAATCACATACATTTTCTTATCTTACCAAATCACATATATCTCTACTATCAAAGGGGAGTTGGTAGGCCGGTACGCACGGTTTATTTTCGCCTCCACAGTTTATTTTCGCCTTCACCTCTCACCACCAGCCCTCCATGCTGGTTTTTTCTTCCTTGCACACTCCCACCTCCGTGGTGGCAGGCGGGTTGTCGGACCGCCTACATGCATTCGTGGACGCGGTCATATTATATTTCTTGTCAGTCATACAGAGAGTCAGGCAGGCTACATTCTCAAATCAAGTGTGTTCATTCAAACGTCAAGAAATTTGTTAAGAAAATGTGTCCTACAATACTCGGTAGGCCTTGTAGAAATGAATCCACTACAAGAGGCGCATCAAATGTGTAATATCTCAATTATCAAATGGAATGTTTACGTAGTCATCGTTCGTAGCAGCCATTCATGCGAAAATAATTTGGAAATCGAGCGCTGAATGAATTTTAAAATCAAACCATTAATGCAATTAATTAGCTACATAGTAAGTATATATGTAATTAATTAGGTCCATTTAAAAAGGATTTTTTTTCGCACCGAGTCCATTTGGAAAACGATTCATTAATACAATTAATTAATTAGACAGACAGTTAATTATGACTACAGATAATTAGAAGTAGGGATTTTTACCCAATTAGATAGATAATTAATTTATTTGGTTGACAGTTAATTAGGCATGCAGAGAATTAGGTAGGCAGTTAATTATTTGTGTAATTAATTAGTTAAGCAGGCAGTTAATCACGCCGAATCATTTTGAAAGCGCTCACGAGCAAGGACGGTCAACAGGCTCTCAACGACATGGCCGAGCACTGTTTGCCAACATGGATAATGGCCACCATGCGCTCGCGACATGGGCGACCGAGCGTTCACCAAGATGGATGACGACCATGCTCTGCAGGATGTCCACACACTGACGGTTGCCAAAACGTTCATAGGTGAGGACAACACGACACTACATTGGCCTGGTGGTTCATGATATAGTAGAAAAGAAGAGTGTTACAAGAATAAGAAGGAAAAAGAACTAAAGCGGCCAAGTGGTCCATGGTGTTGGAGAAGGAAAGAGCGTTCCAGAAAATAAAGCGAAAAAAGAAAGAAAGAGTATTCTAGGAAATAAGTAGGAACGACAACTAAAGCTGGCGAGGAAGGAGGAAGAAAAAGATGAGGCGTCGCTGATGAACAAACTGATATTGACGTGGTGTTGGTTGGCGCCAACGAAATGGGTTGACGAAGAGACTAGGAGTAGAAGATGCAGGGGAGGACGAGGAAGAGAAGAACGACAAGTAGCCCTTCTAGCAATGAATGGTTTCTGGGCTGGAGGTGGAGCTTATTGGTGACTAGGAATATGTTCAGGTTGCCACTCGCCTCCCACATCAGTGTGTATGTGTTTTTTTGGTTTCATTAGTTGAAGAATTCAAGGGACATATGATGTCGCTTCATCATGTCATTGACATGTTGAACTGAAGGCGTTGCAAACTCTAAATAGATGCGAGATATGAGAATGGGAGAAAAATATTGGCGCCTGTTGCAACACAATTAGAAACCCTAGAAAAGGTGACATTTTACTGTGTGCATTTGCAAAGTTCAATGGACCTTTGAGAATGATCTTAGTTATTTTTTGTTTTGCGGCAATAGTATGTGTTAGTTTAACCCACTCTATTATATTGTAAATCTGAAAAAATTCATCCCTGTTGCAACGAACGACGAAGGTGAGGTGGGCGTCATCCGGTTTTAAAGGAGAGGGCTCCAGCGAGAAATGTCCCGCTACGGCGGGAAACCGAGCAGGAAGGGGAGGGTCCGACCGGAAAAGAGAAGGGTGCGTCGTGGGGTGGAGTTTTTGTGTTGGGACATTTACATTTGTGCCCCTAACTCAAACCCACTACTCAGATTTTTCCCTAATTTCAAAGCATGCTCAAATTTGCCCCTCTGCCTTGAGGTGCACTTACGGAAATACCCTTTCGTGCTGTTTCCGTCCAGTCAAAAGGGTTTGACCATTTTCGGGATGTTTGTTGGACATGTTTTCCCCTCTCTGCATAAGCCACTTACATGCGGGACCCACTCTAAAAAATAAAATAAAAAACCTCTCTCTCACCCCTCTATCTCACTTATCGGTGGACCCCAACCAAAATAGTAAAAATAAAAATAACTCTCTCTCTCTTATAACCATTGTTGAGGAAATCGTTAACTGGTAGTTGCTCCGTTGGCTAGCGAGTAAGGGATTAATAGGTTAATCGACCATTTAATCAATTAATCGGACGATTTATCAGTTTATCGGCTACTCGATGACCCTACAAGTAGGGATTAATCGTCAAGTTAACTGGTTAATCGGACGAATTATTGAACACGGCTTATAACCCCTCTCTCTATCAAGCTAAAAATAACTCTCTATGACTTACATGTAGGACCCACCTTATAAATAAAATAAATAAAAATAAAACAGAAAATCTTTCCTCCTCTCTGTCTCTCTAGCACGTACGGCGGCTGGGCTACCGGGGTGAGGTGCCCCGCGTCTTCGGCCACCTCCTACCTCTCTTCTCTCTTCTCCCCCCCCCCTACCTGCAAATTCTCCCGGGTGAACGGGAGGCAGCAGCAGTCGCGGCAGCTGCATCGGCCTCGCGAGCCACGATGGTCTTGTTGCCCGCAGTCGTCGCCGCCTTGGGCTGCCTAGGCCTCTTCACACGACACTGCGTCTTCGGGTTGAGGTTGCTCGCGGCAGAGGCAGGATCTTGCGGCTCCTAGCCCCCTTGCTCTGTTTCTTGTTGCAGCGTGGGCCGAGGACGCCGTCGTTGCTAGCCACCGTGGCCAAAAGCCAGCTCGAGCCCGAAGAGCATGTCCATGAGCCTCGCCAGCCGACTCTCTTCCACCACGCATGGTTAATTCGGGCGGGGGTCGCCCGTAGATGATGCCTGAGAGCCCGACCTCCGCCACAGACATTGCTTCCATCTCCTAAATTCGGCCACTCCAACAAACCGTAGGACACACTGACCACCGTGTCGTTGTCGCTGTAACCTAGCGCCCCTACTCCCCTTTTCTCCTGCTCGATTCCATGCCCATAGCCCCTGCCCGATATCGACCGCCATGACCGACCTCGGCTAGCTCGGTCGTGCGCGCGCCCACCCTTGCCACACCCAGCGGACCTGGCGCTCCTCGTGCAGACACACCACTGACCTCGCGCCCTTCTCCCACTGTCCTCCGGCCACCTATGGCAAGCCGCCGGCGAGCGCAGCTGCTCACGGCCGGGCATGCCTTGCCATTGGTCCCGTGGCCACATGTACGGGGAGAGAGAGGGGGGTTGCGAGAGAGAAAGAGTTTTTTTCCATTTTTTCCTATATTAGGTCCCACGTGTAAGTGATATGTGGATAGAGGTGTATAGAGGGGCAAATATGTCCAGAAAAAGTCCCTTAGACGTTCAAACGCCTTTGACTGGATGGAAACGGCATGGAAGGGCATTTCTGTAAGAGAACATAACGGTAGAGGGGCAAATTTGAGCACACTTCTAAATTAGGGGTAAATCTGAGTAGTGGGTTCGGGTTAAGGGCACAAATGTAAATGTCCCTTTTTGTGTTGGGCCCGCGTGTTGGAGATAACATGGCGGATAGTCCGGACAACGACATTTCTCCCCCACATATGGTCTGGATTTGGGGGAGACCGGACTAACCAGACGGTTGAATTTTGGGGAGCCTACTCGGCGTCCGTTTGATGTCCGAACACGCCCGAACATTGAGGGAGAAATGAACTTCGACCTTGGAGACGACCTTAATCATTTGTTTGATTCATTTATATATGCATTATAGCCCGTAGCAACGCACGGGCGTTCTACTAGTACATGTGGTGGGTGAGTACAGCTGGCGGCTATACTCTATAGAAATACAAATTAACAATTGATCCTTGTATGAGAGGGTGGTGAGGCATCGCTGTATCTTGTAACGAGGGCCTGGTGCAGAATTAACTAATGAGTCCTGCTGCTAAAACTAATATGTGAGGACTTGAGGCCTGCCAAGTCTTGATTAAGAATCGAAGTTGTGAAACGATGACTAAACTTCCTCTGTCTAAACAGGACCTCAGAGCCTGAGACCTGCATCTCAGATCCATCCACGCAAAGACTCACCGGAGAGGGAGAGAGAGAGAGGGAAGCTCGATCGGTACCGATGGAGGCGACCGCGTTAAGCATCGGCAAGTCCGTGCTGAGCGGGGCCCTTGGCCTCGCCAAGTCCGCCGTTGCGGAGGAGGTTGCCCTGCAGCTGGGAGTACAGCGTGACAAGGCCTTCGTCACGGACGAGCTGGAGATGATGCAGTCTTTTTTGATGGTGGCGCATGATGAGCAAGGTGAGCACAACAAGGTGGTCAGGACCTGGGTGAAGCAGGTCCGCGATGTGGCCTATGACGTCGAGGATTCGCTCCAGGATTTTGTCGTTCGTGTGGACAAACAGTCTTGGTGGCGCATCCCTCGCATGCTTCTCGATCGTCGCCATGTTGCCAAGCAGATGAAGGGGCTGAGGACCAAGGTCGTGGACGTGAGCCAGAGAAACTTGCGCTACGGCCTCATCAAGGGCTCTGGCTCCACTCAGCCTGCTGCTGATGCTGCCCCTGCTGCTGATGCTGCCATGTTTGGTGTTGATGAAGCAAGGCACGCCGCGAAGCAACACCAAGCAAGATCAGATCTTGCGCAGCTGATCAACAAGGAGGGTGACAACCAAATTGGAGTGATCGGTGTATGGGGAACAAATGGCAGTGTTGGGCATACCTCCATCATTTGGGAGGCCTATGAGAATCCAATCAGCAAGCTGAATTTTTCATGCCGAGCATGGGTCAGGGTGATGCGCCCTTTCAATCCAACAGAATTTGTCCAGAGTATGGTGAAACAGTTTCATGCAGCAGTAGGGGTTGGTGTTCTGCTGGAGGGGGAAAGAAAGGGGCAAGATTTGGCTCAGGCCTTCAATGGATATGTCAATGAGAAGAGGTGCCTAATTGTGCTTACTAACCTGTCCACAATTGAAGAATGGCACCAGATCAAGACTTGCTTCCCAGAGAACAAACTGGGGAGCCGGATCATAGTATCCACGGAGCATGTTGAAGTGGCAAGCCTGTGCCCGGGGCAGGAAAGTATTGTATCAGAGCTCAAGCAATTGTCTGCTGAACAAACCATCTATGCTTTCTACCGGCAGGTACTACTTCAGTTTTAAACACATGTTTTTGATTTTCAAAAGGACCACCCAAAATATGAACCATTATATCAGTTAGATGTAGTATATACTATATACTAGTGGCCAAGGGTAATTGCTATGGAGCGTCTCGTGGGTGTGCTCAAATTAATTTGTGTGTTTGGACAAGGGGGAAGGGAACTCCGCCTATGTTGTCTCAACATAGCCGGTCCCAAGCCCGGATAAAGGAGGAGGGTTGTGATAGGCTTGGCGAGCCAACGTCAAAACTCAGCCACTCTTATGGAGATGAAACCCAAAAGATTTTCGTTGGGGCGTAACCCTCTCAGCGACACGCCACATCGGAACCCGGGTGTGGTGGAAAATGGGCAAGGGCCGGGCCGTCACCCCCCAGGTGGCGCGCCGTATCTTGATCTGGATACGGTGGCAAGTGAGCGAGGATCGGGTCATCGCATCCTTAGTGGCGCGCTACATCGGCGCCCGGGTGTAGTGGAAATTGAGCAAGGGTCTTCGCATTTGACTCGACGAGTGCGAAGGGTAAGGAAGCTAGCCGAGCCTAGGAGGATTCGCTTAGGTAGCTGGAACGTAGGGTCTCTGACAGGTAAGCTTCGGGAGGTAGTTGATACCGCGGTGAGGAGAGGCGTTGATATCCTTTGCGTCCAAGAGACCAAATGGAGGGGACAAAAGGCGAAGGAGGTGGAGGGTACCGGCTTCAAGCTGTGGTACACGGGGACGGTTGCAAACAGAAATGGAGTAGGCATCTTGATTAGCAAGAGCCTCAAGGATGGAGTGGTAGACGTCAAGAGACGTGGGGACCGGATTATCCTGGTCAAGCTGGTAGTTGGGGACTTAGTTCTCAACGTTATCAGCGCGTATGCCCCGCAAGTAGGCCACAATGAGAACACCAAGAGGGAGTTCTGGGAAGGCCTAGAGGACATGGTTAGGAGTGTACCGATTGGCGAGAGGCTCTTCATAGGAGGAGACCTCAATGGCCACGTGGGCACATCTAACACAGGTTCTGAAGGGGTGCATGGGGGTTTTGGCTATGGCATCAGGAACCAAGAAGGAGAAGATGTCTTAAGCTTTGCGCTAGCCTACAACATGATCATAGCTAACACCCTCTTTAAGAAGAGAGAATCACATCTAGTGACTTACAGTAGTGGGCAACACTCTAGCCAGATTGATTTCATCCTCTCGAGAAGAGAAGACAAGCGTGCATGCCTAGACTGTAAGGTGATACCTGGAGAGAGTGGTGTCCCTCAGCATAAGCTTGTGGTTGCTGACCTCCGCTTTCGGATTCGTGTCCAGCGGGACAAGCGTGCCAAAGTCGCTAGAACGAAGTGGTGGAAGCTCAAGGGGGAGGTAGCTCAGGCGTTCAAGGAGAGGGTCATTAAGGAGGGCCCTTGGGAGGAAGGAGGTGATGTAGACAACATGTGGATGAAGATGGCGACTTGCATTCGTAAGGTGGCCTCAGAGGAGTTTGGAGTGTCCAGGGAAAGTAGAAGAGAAGCTAAAGATACCTGGTGGTGGAACGATGATGTCCAGAAGGCAATTAAGGAGAAGAAAGAGTGTTTCAGACGCCTATATCTGGATAGGAGTGCAGACAACATAGAGAAGTACAAGATGGCAAAGAAGGCCGCAAAGCGAGCTGTGAGTGAAGCAAGGGGCCGGGCGTATGAGGACCTCTACCAACGGTTAGACACGAAGGAAGGCGAAAGGGACATCTATAAGATGGCCAAGATCCGAGAGAGGAAGACGATGGATGTTGACCAAATCAAGTGCATCAAGGACGGAGCAAATCAACTCCTGGTGAAGAACGAGGAGATTAAGCATAGATGGCGGGAGTACTTTGACAAGCTGTTCAATGGGGAGAGTGAGAGCTCTACCATTGATCTGGATGACTCCTTTGCTGATACTAGCAGGCTTTTTGTGCGGCGAATCCAGGAGTCGGAGGTCAAGGAGGCTTTGAAGAGGATGAAAGGAGGCAAGGCGATGGGCCCTGATTGTATCCCCATTGAGGTGTGGAGAGGCCTCGGGGACATAGCGATAGTATGGCTAACCAAACTTTTCAACCTCATTTTTCGGGCAAACAAGATGCCAGAAGAATGGAGACGGAGTATATTAGTACCAATCTTCAAGAACAAGGGGGATGTTCAGAGTTGTACTAATTACCGTGGAATTAAACTGATGAGCCATACAATGAAGCTATGGGAGAGAGTCATTGAGCACCGCTTAAGAAGAATGACAAGCGTGACCAAAAATCAGTTTGGTTTCATGCCTGGGAGGTCGACCATGGAAGCCATTTTCTTGGTACGACAACTTATGGAGAGATATAGGGAGCAAAAGAAGGACCTGCATATGGTGTTCATTGACTTGGAGAAGGCCTATGATAAGATACCGCGGAATGTTATGTGGTGGGCCTTGGAGAAACACAAAGTCCCAGCAAAGTACATTACCCTCATCAAGGACATGTACGATAATGTTGTGACAAGTGTTCGAACAAGTGATGGCGACACTGATGACTTCCCGATTAAGATAGGACTGCATCAAGGGTCAGCTTTGAGCCCTTATGTTTTTGCCTTGGTGATGGATGAGGTCACAAGGGATATACAAGGAGATATCCCATGGTGTATGCTCTTTGCGGACGATGTGGTGCTAGTCGATGAGAGTCGGACGGGGGTCAACAGGAAGTTGGAGTTATGGAGGCAAACTTTGGAATCGAAAGGTTTTAGACTTAGTAGGACTAAAACCGAGTACATGAGGTGCGCTTTCGGTACTACTAGGCACGCGGAGGAGGAGGATGTTAGCCTTGATGGGCAGGTGGTGCCGCAGAAGGACACCTTTCGATATTTGGGGTCAATGTTGCAGAAGTATGGGGATATCGATGAAGATGTGAACCATCGAATTAAAGCCGGATGGATGAAGTGGCGCCAAGCTTCTAGCATTCTCTGTGACAAGAGGGTGCCACAAAAGCTAAAAGGCAAGTTCTATAGGACGGCGGTTCGACCCGCAATGTTGTATGGCGCTGAGTGTTGGCCGACTAAAAGGCGACATGTGCAACAGTTAGGTGTGGCGGAGATGCGCATGTTGAGATGGATGTGTGGCCACACAAGGAAGGACCGAATCCGGAATGATGATATACGAGATAGAGTTGGGGTAGCGCCAATTGAAGAGAAGCTTGTCCAACATCGTCTGAGATGGTTTGGACATATTCAGCGCAGGCCTCCAGAAGCCCCAGTACATAGCGGACGGCTAAAGCGTGCTGATAATGTCAAAAGAGGCCGGGGTAGACCGAACTTGACATGGGAAGAGTCTGTAAAGAGAGACCTGAAGGATTGGAGCATCACCAAAGAACTAGCCATGGACAGGGATGCGTGGAAGCTTGCTATCCATGTGCCAGAACCATGAGTTGGTCGCGAGATCTTATGGGTTTCACCTCTAGCCTACCCCAACTTGTTTGGGACTAAAGGCTTTGTTGTTGTTGTTGTTGTTGTTGGACAAGGGGGAAGGGGGGGGGTAGGTGTGGAACGAATCCAGCTCTCGAGTTGGGATCTCCCCGGACTACCATGATGGTCCTAACCAGATACATTCTCAGCCTCCCTGGATTCCTTATCAACCTGCTGGTACAGATGTCCTCTGCCTAGGTCCCTGGATGAGGTAATGGCTGTTCAGTGGAGAGGTATTAGCGGGCATCCAGTGTGAATTACCAAAGCTTTCCTGCTCGCTGGCTAGTGACTAGGCTTGGCAATGTGCTCCTTGAGCCTTCACAGCAGGGATGTGCAGGGAGCTGCCCAAAAAAGGGGTGTAAATATGGATATTCCATCTGACAAATAAACGCTGTGTTGCAATTTTTTCTTTTTTGAAGCAGACATTAAAATGCTTTGATAAAAGTGACAACTCAAGGATTTTTTGCATTTGTTTGACAAGCAGTTGTCCATGCTGTTCATACCTGCTGAGGGCTAAGGTTTTCAATAACTTTAGGTTCTCTTGTAGTACTAGCTAGTCAACTTTTGATGTGATTCATAAATAATTTGTGTTCGTGTTCTTTTTCGCCTTTTAAACTTCTACTAGACTACTTTCATTATTTTTGGCGAAGTCAAGTCTGACCAGGTCAACCTAGCTGAATTAACTTTAATACATGCCATTCGAGCTTGATATACTATTTCTGGTTCGTTGTCCCATTAATATTCCTGTATAGCAATAGACAAGCTTGAGCTGACCCGTCATTATTTTTTTTGAGTATCCATCATTAAAGTTTTATCTAACTATCGTTTGCTTGTGTTCAGAGTTCTCATGACGTTACAAATCCATCAAAGCCAGCATGTAGCTCAAAGTTATCCAACATCGCTGAGAATGAGATACAAGAACACCAATCCAGTGCTGATGTTGATGGAAATATGATAGTGCAAAAGAGGTTCACACGCACCTACACAATGGTAGGTGTTTTGACGGAATTTCAGCTTATTGGGCGAGAGCAAGAAAAATCTGATATTATTGAACTAATCGTAGAACAAGCTAGCACCCATCAATTTCAGGTGATAGTAGTATGGGGAATGGGTGGTCTTGGAAAAACTACTCTGATAAAAAATGTTTTTCAGAGCAAAGAGATCAGTGGCTTGTTTGGGAAATATGCCTTTGTCACGGTCTTGCGACCTTTCAAGCTTGAGGAGCTCCTTAGGAGCTTGGCATTGCAACTAGATGCAAACAAGGGATCCATGGACTTTGCAGGTGACACCCAAAAAAACATTGCTTTGATGGGAGTTGCAGACTTGATTGAAGTGTTGGGTAGACGTTCAGAAGGGAAGAGTTGTTTCATTGTTCTTGATGACCTCTCATCTGCCGTAGAATGGGATATAATATTGCCAAGTTTACATGCAATCAAAAATCTTGTCATTGTGATCACCACAAGGCGAGAGGATATTGCTAAGCATTGTTGCAAAAAATCAAAGTGCATACGCAGGCTCAACGGTCTTGAAGAAAAGGATGCAAGTAACCTGTTCACAAGAAAGGTAACGAAATAGTATTCTTTATATTATTCACCTTATCGGTTAGCAAAAAAATATTACCCCTTTATCTCAGTTCAGCTTTTAGTTTTGATTGGTCATTTCAAATTAGTATATTGTATTACGACCAACTATCCTTGGAAGAGATACTTCAAAGTGGGTTGCAAAAGCATAAGATTAGGGCACTATGACTCATGTTGTAGACTCATCAGTTACGATTGATATAGTTTCAACTGTTTTAGCAATTAAATCAAAAAACTAGTTACATCACACGATTACTCGGGTTAGGAAAGGTTAGTATTAGCAACAAGCCAACAATATTCAATGAACTGACCACTTTCCTTATCAAATTACACGAACCACTTTCTTTGAGAAACCGGCAGGAGCTCTGCAATTTCATTAAGTAGAATGAGAGCTGGCCATTTACATGGAAAACTAGCCGAAAACCGACAAATCAACCACACACACCGGCTCCAAGGCCATGCACCATCCGAGCTGACGAACGGTTTCGTCACCCAAGTGACTGGAGCCAGCCTTTACAACATTAAAACGGTTTTCGAAGCCATCGATTCTGCTTCCACACTGGCCCTAGCCCACGCACCAGTCGAGTCAGCAGCTCTTATCACCTCAGCGACCAAAGTCGATACCCTATAACAGTGCGACTATCTTTGGAGTCACCGCTCTGGCTTCCGAATTTGAGCAACATGCACACGCCGAACGTGAGGCCGCGCATCTGGTGAGCTGATGACTCGGCCACCCAAGCGATTGGAGGCGACACCCTGCAATTGACGAAGATTTCCGGAGTCACCACTCCAGATTCCACACTAGTCCAAGGTAGCGTACCAGCTGGGTTGACGACTGTCACCCATACATCTAGAGCTGATGACATTTTTTTCGATAAAGGGTGAATTTTATTAACTCAAAATGAAGCATCAAGTGGATACAAACACGATGAGTTCACACCCAACCTCTGCATGAATAGGATGTACACAGCCAACAACAATGCACGCACAAAGAATCACGCCGGCGAAAAGCAAAGTCATACAAGACCGAAGCTATGCCTAGATGGAGAAATAAATCGAAGCGATCGACGAACTACATCAACAACCATTCACAACAACCATCTATTGACATCATGAGGACAACGAGAAAGGTTCTCCAGTAGCAACGCCACTAGGAAGGGAACGACACTCAGCGCCGCCGTGGCCGGATCCAACCACTAAAAGCCAGATATTGGGTTTTCACCTTGAAGATTAGGTCCGAGCAAATCCGAGCAATGCCTTCAACAAGGTAACGATGCAAAAACATCGCTATTGCCAGATATAACCAACTAGAGTCAGATCCGAAGCTCGAGACCGGGTACTCGAAGCACCACAAAATCGAAGTCATCGTGTGTTGTCGCTACCACCTTTCCCTATCCCATAAGATACACATGTAGCACGGTCATACGTGAGATGCCACACAAGTGAAGATCATGCTCACACAAGTAGGAAGTTAAGCCGCAACTAGAGCCAATCGTCACCGAAGGCTTCGAATGGTGAAGGTCGTCATCACTATTGATGAGGGAGGAAACACCGCCGAAATCCAATTCGGGACACTCCGGCAGACCCACGCTGTCCTCTTCTCTGTCTTCCTCGACTGCGGAGAGCCCTACGGCAGCTGCGTGTCGCCCTCATTCAAGAAACCGATGGCGAATCTGATTCTCCGCCGTGATCTAGCCGGCTTGATTACTGGCCACTGGAAAAAAACTTGGATTTTGTTGCGCCAACCATGTGCGACGGCCACCACCTAGCCTCCGGTGTGCGCCGCCGCTGCTACTGCACACATAGCACAGCCACATCTGCTCGTTAGTTGCTCCAAGTCGAAGGATAAAATCCCTCCTGGTACTCGGTCTGCAACGACGCCCACATCTTTGGTGGCCGCACATTAGCTGTTGCCGTGATCTAGTGCTTCCTTATGCCATGCGTCATCGCCATTGAAGCGTCTTGAATTGCCACCTCTGCCGGCCTGAAACCACATGGATCCCAACCGAGGACGACAACAAAGTCCCGCCGCCGCCGTTGGCCGGGAGGAAATTGGAGACGAGGAGGCACTGGGAGGACTAACGGAACGCCACCCGTGTCGTTCATACGGACGATGCATAGAGTTGATGCCCTACAATACCCAAGTGTTCCAGGTTGGTTTCCGAAGCCATCGCTCCGGCTTCATCTCAACACAATCCTGGTGCCCGAACCTGTTCTGCTGAAGCTCAACTTGACTATGGTTTTGGCGTCATAAGGCGACACCTCCAAGGAGGAAGCAACGAGAAACGTTACGGCCGCGCATTCGAATAGGGGACGTAAACTTGGATCTTTGCATGGAGGATACATAAAACGTTGCCGGCTGGAGATGAGATGGGCAAGGAGGGGAATGATGATATGGGCAGTGTCATCGTCTGTGCCATGGTCGGCCAGATCTGGAACCACCGTTCTTCTTCACCGGTGTAGTGCCGGGCGGACATGTAGAGGTGGATCCGACTGCTTCTTTGTCGAGCTGGAGTTCTCTGGGACTCTGAGGTGCCTTGTGGATCCAGCGTTTCTTTCATCCCGCTGCATCTACCTCGGCCACAGAAGTTGTAGTTCAACAAAGGTATTGCTTCTGGTGTGCCATCTTCAACTTCCAAGTGAGGCACTTATCCCCTTGCCCGTCGTTGCCAAGGTTTTTGTCGGAGACGGTGGCCATGGAGTCTCTGACGAGGTTGCTATGTGCGATAGCACTCAATTGTGTTCCTCTTGTATGGTTTGGGGGCCTGTTTGCAAAAAGGGAGGACCATGTTGTAATTTTCAGTTTCTTTTAAGGTAGTCTATGCACTGTTGTATTAAATATGATATGAAATGGCAGCTTCAGGGGCCTTCGAGCCCCTACCCCTGTTCAAAAAAATAGCAAACCGAGGCAGGGGCCAGCCAGATCTGGAGCCGATGCTCGAGAACAGAGCAATATGATCACACACAACACAAACAGAGCAATATGATGCAGCACTGTTGCTGCCACCTGTCGACTTGGATGACGCATTGTTTTTATCAAACCGTGGTGCATCACTTGTTTTCTGATTCATGTTTTCTGAGGATTTTTCTTCTCACATTGTCAATTCCTTTTACACGAGATAAATATACTCATAAATCCAATGCATTCCCAAGTTTTTTTTTGAAAATTTTCATTTAAAATTGTTTGGTTGGTGTATTGACCATTTTATTCCCATGAAGGTTGTGACAAACAACTGCATCCCAATTTGTTTTGGTTAGTCTTCTTATTTCATTTTGTTGAGACTTCATGGTCACATTCGTAGTTTGGTAGATCAATACTTATTACTGTGATTAGCAGATTTTACCGCCTGATCACATTGATTTTTGGTCGAGATTAATCTTTCTACTAGTTACTTAATGTGGTTCATCTTGAGACTTGAATAGTACTTTGGAAATGTTGATGAATCTAGAGTTTTAGAAGCAATATTGAATCGTGAATTTACGTTTTGCTCGAGATTAATCTTGCTACTCATTACTAAATGTGGTTCATCTTCAAGAGTTGAGTAATGCCGTGGAAAAGTTTGTGAGTCTACAATTTTACAAGCAATATTTAATCATGAACAAAGTTAGATAATTTAGTCAGTGTTCGGGAGGAACATGTCAGTGCTGATTCCGCCGTTTTGTTGCTGATATGCATTTAGTATAATAAATTGTACACTTAATGTGGTATTTAAATGTTAATAATCATTAGCAGCGCTATACTGGCCCATGTCCATTCGTCCTTCCGTTGACGTGACCTGTACGTGATGCCTACAGTGCTTGTTTATGGACCCTGCTGTGCCGATGGTGGGTCCATGAACTGTGAATTACAAAATGCATGTCCATTTAGTATATAGTACTGTACTGACGGAAATATGATTTGAATGTGACCAAGCAGCTGTGACAGCAGAACTACCTGTCGCTCAGGCCTTAAAGAGCATTTTCATCGTTACATAGCCTATTGTGTACTCGCCACCCAAATTGGGGTTACATAGCTCAGGCTAGCTAGCTATTAAGTAAACTAGGAAAAGTGGTTTGGTTGCACCTAATTCATTTATAGTTAACTGACTAATTATATGGACACGGCTATTGTTAGCTTGAGCTCAAATGAGTTTGGACGAACAGTAGAATCATAAAATTTTGAAAAACAATTCAAAAAATTTCTGATTTTTTTTGTGAAACATTAACAAATGTTCTGAGTGCTTGAAAAATTTCGTCATAAAATCACATTCGTGGAAGTTGTCGCAAAAAAAAACAAAATCGATGCTCCAAAAATACCATTTCCAAAAGCATTTTGGAGTGCTGATTTAGTTTTTTTGCCGCGACTTCCACGAATGTCATTTCAAAATGAGAATTTGCAAGTTCTCAAAACGTTTCTTAAAGTTTGCCACAACAAAATTTCAGAATTTTTTGAATTTATTTTCATTTTTTTCGAATGTACTGTTCATGGCGAGCTCATTTGAGCGCGTGAGCAGTTGGGGACTTTCCTAATTATATTCCCTACAATTGCAGGTATTTAAAAATAGGACTACTGATTTGGCTGAGGAATATCCTGCATTGGTTGAACCAGCAAAACTAATCCTAAAGAAGTGCAATGGACTTCCCCTTGCGATAGTCACCATAGGTGGCTTCTTGGCTGATCAACCAACAAAAACTGCTGCAGAGTGGAGGAAACTGAATGAGCATATCAGTGTTGAGCTGGAGATGAATCCAAAGTTTGAGGTCATAAAAACAGTCCTTATGAAAAGTTATGATGGCCTACCCTATTATCTTAAGTCTTGTTTCTTGTACACGTCCATCTTCCCTGAAGACCGGAATATAAGTCGGAGACGTTTAGCTTACCGATGGATCGCTGAAGGTTACGCGCGAGACAGATTCACAACAGATAGATACTTCATGGAACTTGTAGAGAGAAGCATGATACTACCAACTCGGCAATCAGCTTGCAGCATACAAGGATTCGACTCCTGCCAGCTACACGATCTGATTCGTGATGTCAGCATTGCAGAGTCAATGGAGGAAAATCTTGTCTTGAATCTGGAGGAAGGGTGTACCTTGAACACTCAAGGCATAGTGCGTCACATTGCCATAAGCAGCAATTGGGAGGGAGATGAGCGTGAGTTGGAGAGCATCGTGGAGCTGTCCCATATACGGTCATTGACGGTGTTTGGCAAGTGGAGGCCATTTTACATTTCTGACAAGATGAGGTTTCTTCGGGTACTGGACCTAGAAGACACAGAAGGTCTAGCTAATCATCACCTTGAGCACATTGGGAATCATCTTCATCTGAGATACCTTTCTCTAAGAAGGTGTGGCGGCATCTCTTACCTCCCGGATTCAGTGGGTAACCTGAGACAGCTCGAGACACTAGATATCAAATATACAACGATACTTATGCTTCCCAATACCATCACCAAGCTTGGTAAGCTACATTATCTGCATGCTGGCAATCATGTATATACGTTTGAAGGGATACTGGCACTACCATGCATACCTTACCACATGCGTTTCAATTGGCAGCATGGTGGGTGCGTTCCTTTCACTTGCTATGTTAGAGACAACATACCATCTTATGTCGTGAGTGTGCCAAGAGGGATAGGGAAACTGAAAACCCTACAAACAATGGCAACTGTGCACCTTGAATGGGGAAATGCCATCGTACAAGAGATAAGAGGTCTCACCAACCTGCGCAAGTTAGGAGTAGAGCTTGGCATCAACACAAAAATTGGGATGGAATTCTGTTCAGCCATTTCCGGCCTCAGTCGGCTTGAGTCCTTGTCAGTGAGATCACAAGGGAATTTATATGACTGCTTGCATGACACGTTCTCGCCTCTGGAGAATCTTCAGAGCCTCAAGCTACGCGGCCACCTGAGGAAATGCCCGCAATGGATCAAGAGCCTCCAGAATCTCGTGAAGCTCACTCTAGGACACACCGAGCTATCAGGAGAAGGTGAAACCATGCAGGTTCTTGGGAAACTACCAAATCTATCCATTCTGCATTTGACCGAGCAATTTTTCCAGATAGAAGGGCCTATCACTTTCCAGAGTGGCCTTTTTGTAAGCCTCTTGGTACTTCAGCTTCATTACTCAAAAATGAAAATCAGGTCATTGGAGTTTGAGCCAACGTCAATGCCAAAACTTGAGGTACTGAGTCTGCAATTTTATCATTCCACAAGTGGCTTTTCTGGGCTGGAATTACTCCAAAGCATCAAGGAAGTTCGGCTCTTGGTCCACTTTTACAGTTCAGTTATCAAATGGGAGGCAGACAAAGACAAGAAAGGTATGACTAAAGAAGAAGCGGAAAAGGAAGCAAAACGCAGGGAAGACAAAGTCAAGGAGGACATTAGGAAGCAGCTCGCCAACAATAAAAATGGACCCATTTTGAAGGTGGAACAGATGAGCTATGTCTGACGTGCAACTTGCTTCACTGTTCGTGAGCATATTATGCAGCGGCAGGAGGATTAGGAAGGGGGAAGGGGCATGTTTTGTTGCATTTTATTCATGTCCTTGTATGGACAACGGATTCTTAACAGGTTTGTGTAATTGCTGAGAATTTAAATTTAGTTCATGTGCCGCTTGTTACTTTTCCATTATTTTGCCGAAATAGACTATGTTATTGGCCAGTAGGAGTGTTCAGTTTCTATGCAGCTCGTCACCTTTTCCTGTTCATGTTGATGTACGTCATTAAATTGGAAGTCCGATAAAATGGAACTCGAAGTTGTAGATGATATTTGTCAAGCTGTGCATGTCAGTTACCGTAGACCAAAATATTAACTCCAACATGTTATCAGTAGGCCTCTGCTTTCTGAAGTGTCCTCCTGAAGCTTACCTGTTCAACTAGAAGCAAATACTCCCTCGGACAAAGTTGTACTAAGTGTGCGTCAATTAATTTGGATCAGAGGGAGTACCAACTTTTTTTTAACCAGGAAGCAAATACCAACTTCATCAACTTGCACATTTTTCTCTCCAATTTGCAGAACGCGAGCAAGAGGAATCATGAGAAGGAGCGGAAGTCCAGAAGGAATGACTTCAAGTAGCCTGAAGCTGGGTTGCCATGTAGCATGTACTCTTAAGATGTATATATGTATACAGAAGCCTGCACTCTAGTAAGTGTCAAGGTTCATGGATGAAATTAGAAGACTGCAATTTTTTTAATGAAGTTGAAGTCCATGCATGTTAACTTGAAGTTACATGCTGTTTTGAAAAGTAAAAGTAACCTTGCTAGTTGACATAAGTGGTGAATTGCACAACTGGTACTTTCTGAAACCTGTGAGTTGAGCTCGATCAGTATGTTAGTGTGTTGCTACTTGCTAGTTGACGAAATGATGTTACAGTCTACTTGTGAAATTTTTGTTGCATTCTCTTGGAACTGATGCATATTGGTTTGATTATTTTCAATTTTTCGAGGTCGGCGGTGTTTGCGTGCGTTCAAATTTTAGTAGTCCACCTAAAAACAATATGATTTTCGGAAGGTTTTCAGATTTTTTCCCTAGCACTTCCAGTTTTTCGAGTCCGGCTGCGTGTTCAGGGCCTTCAGGGTGTACATGAAAAAAATGCAGTTTTCTAGCGGTATTTTCCTTGGGGAGTTCTTTTTAATTTCTGGAATCCAATAGAATGTATGGTGTGTACAGGCGTACAGCAACAGATGGACGTTTCTAGCTGCGTTTGTGCAGCAATTTTAGAAGTCAACTCAAGAAACTATGCTTGATTTTCAGCCCAACCCCCCACAACGTGCATACACGTTGGCCATACATCTTCATAAATAGTCAAACTTTGTGCTGGCATATATACTCCATGATGGACAGCTATTAGCATCAAAGCCGTATGCATTAATTTTCTGTAAACATCAATCCATGACGTAGGTTGCTTGAGGAAGGGCCTCACATGCATGCTTGGTCCAAGCAGCTTAACTAGGGGACATAGTAGAATTAACTACTATGCAAATCTTGATTATAGGCCTGGCAAATCTTGATTAACAATTGGTTGAAGTTGTGAACCATCGAGGCCGCGCATGAACTTCCATTATCTACCAAAACATGGCATTAGAGCCCGAGACCTGCATTCTCAGATCCCATCCACACACAAACGCTCACAGGGAGAGGGAGGGAGAGAGAAGCTCGATCGACACCGATGGAGTCCACGGCGGTGAGCATCGGCAAGTCTGTGCTGAAAGGAGCGCTTGGGTGGTCATGGAGCTCGGAGTTCAGCACGACAAGGCCTTCATCACGGACGAGCTGGAGATGATGCAGTCTTTCCTGATGGTGGCACACGACGACGAGCAAGATGACCACGTCAGCAAGGTGGTCACAACCTGGGCGAACCAGGTCCGCGACGTCGCCTACGACGTCGAGGATGGCCTCGAGGACATCATCCTCCGCTTCCACGGGCAATCCTGGTGGGGCATCCCTAGCACGCTCCTCGACCGGCGCCATGTCGTCGAGCAGATGAAGGAGACGTCGGCCAGAGGAACTTGCGCTACCACCTCATCGACGGTGCCTCCAAAGCTCGAGACCTCTCCATCAACACCGGCCCTGCTACTGACCAGACCATCTATGCTTTCCACCAGCAGGTACTAGTTCAATTTCGGAAATACTCCCTCCGTTCGCAAATATAATATGTTTTAGATATTTCAATATGAACTACATATACGGACTGAAATGAGTGTACAAACACATTAAAATGCGTCCAAATCAGAAAAAGTTAGAACATCTTATATTTGTGAACGGAGGGACTAGCTTTTTGTTACTCTTTCATCTTGCTCAAAATCTCGGCTATCAATATGTCAACTTTAGTACCCATATTTGTTTGTTTTGTGGTCACACCAGCATTAGTGCTGAAGATTTTTATTTTTATTTAGACATATTGTTAGCCCAGATCGCGTCGCCGAATACTTTCCGACGACACGTCACGACCGATGACGAACGACGGTGACGAACGAAGCTCGCTGACGAACTCGACGAATTGCTTTTACGCCGAGATACACCGTGGTACAAAGCTGGCTACCTGATCCCTAATCCATCCTTTGCTGGACGTGAACAAGTACTCCCTCCGGTCCTTTTTACTTTGCATATAAGAATTGTCCGAAGTCAAACTTCATAAAATTTGATCATATTTATAGGGAATCAATAACTCCCGAACGTGCCAGATTCTTTCCCGACGTCCCGAACGTGCTTTCTGCCCTTGGATCACTAGCACGAATCTTAGAGCAGGAAAAACTGACATGTCACACTTTCCTTTCGTTCGGTAAATAAATCCCTCGTCCCGAACGCCTCCTCTCTTATCCTCTTCCTCACCGCGCATCCCACACACACTGTCCTCCCGCACGGGGCACACACATTAGAGCGGCGGCGGACGAGTGAGGCCATGCGGCGGGGACGAAGCAGGCGACGTCGGAGTGGAGGCAGGCGGCGGAGGAAGTCAGATCCGGGTGTGGGAGCCGGGATGGGGCTCTAGGTGGTGGTGGTCGGCGGGGGTGATCCGGTGGCGCCTCGGCGGTCGCGGCGGCGAGGGCGTGCCGACGGCTACCAGGGAGAGAGGTCGTCCACCTCCTCACTATCCCCGCATCCGCCACCAGCAAGCGGGAGTAGCCTTGCGCCGCCCTCCGGTAGTTCCCTACGGACACCTCGTCATTTGGACGGCGGGGCACGGGGCCATTGCGACGCCGTCGACCTGAGGGCGACCCGGACGGCGCACGCGGATTCCTCGCCCTTGACAGCGCCGCCCGGGAGATGGCGATCCCCTCAAAGCCTAGGGGAAGTTTGCCCTGGCGCCGGCATGCCATGGTCCTTCGAGAGGAATTGCAGCAGATTTTCCTGGGCGACCTTTCAGCGTGAGGAGTAGGAGCGGACATTGCGTCAGGAGGAGCAGTAGTGGACGGTGGCAACACCATGGACCGGCAGGATGCTGAAGACCAGTGGTTGGCAATGGCAATAGTTCGAATGTGCAGCAGCGGACGAGCGTCAGAAGGAGCTGCAGCGGAGGTCGACTGCAGGCTGTAGCGCAAATGTGCATTAGCAGAGAGCTGTCTGTGATCAGCAGCAGCAGTGGCTGTCCCTGCACGAGGCTTCATAGGTAAGTGATGCTTTCTCCATCTATAAAATCAGTAAATCATTGGAATGGTAGTCATGCTCAGTTGCCATATGAAATTTTTATTCTATTTTTGTCCATGGCAATTTTTACTCTATTTTTTGCCATGGCAATTTTACTTTTAATGACATGGCAAATTTTAATTTTTTGATATAGGCTGATGCATGAAATAATCTGTATATGCACTTGTGCTAGCTGCCATGGGAACATGGCAATTTTGTAGAAAATGTCGAAGATGGCAAATTTGAGTAGAACATGGCATTTTTTTCTGCAGAACATGGCAAATTGTCGAACAACTTTTAGTGGATTTCCCATTCCTATTATTTAGTGTACTTAGATTCTTGACTCACTTGAGTTGATGTTGAGCAGAACATGACAATTTTGTTAAAAATGTCATAGGTGGCAAATTGAGTACAACGTGACACTTGTTTTCATTCTCTACGATGGATCATGGCAATTCACACACCATGGCAAATATTTTACTCTTTTTTTGCCATGGCAAATTTCATACTATTATTGCCATGGCAATTTCACTTTTAATGACATGGCAAATTATATTTCATTTTGCCATGGTCCATGTGATATATTTGCCATGTCAATATAGTTAAATTTGCCATGGCAAGTTCCACGTGTTTTTGCCATGGCAAATTAAGATGTGTTCTTACGGGGTGTTTTGCCGTTAAAAACAAACAATTTTTTTGAAAGTTTCTAAAACATGGCAATCTTTCCATCCTTAAAATAGTTTGCCACCATTTTCTTCAAATGTATGCTAGATTTTATTTCTCTAACACGGCAAACTTACTATATGGACCATGGCAAAATTAAGATGGACCATGGCAAGTTTAATATAGGCTGATGCATGAAATGAATCTGTAGATGCACTTGTGCTAGCTGCCATGGGAACACGTCAATTTTGTAGAAAATGTCGAAGATGGCAAATTTGAGTAGAACATGACATTTTTTGTGCAGAACATGGCAAATTGTTGAACAGCTTTTAGTAGATTTCCCATTCCTACTATTTAGTATACTTAGATTCTTGACTCACTTGAGTTCATGTTGAGTAGAACATGGCAATTTTGTAATTTTGTTAAAAATGTCATAGGTAGCAAATTGAGTACAACGTGGCATTTGTTTTCATTCTCTACCATGGCAAATTTATTTTGATGGATCATGGCAATTCACACATCATGGCAAAATTTTTACTCTTTTTTTACCATGGCAAATTTCACTCTATTATTTGCCATGGCAATTTTACTTGTAATGACATGGCAATTTTTACTTCATTGTGCCATGGTCCATGTGATATATTTGCCATGTCAATATAGTTAAATTTGCCATGGAAAGTCCATGTGTTTTTGCCATGGCAAATTTAGATGTGTTCTTACCGGGTGTTTTGCCGTTAAAAACTAACAAAAATTCTGAAAGTTTTTAAAACCTGGCAATCTTGCCATTTTTCAAATAGTTTGCCACCATTTTCTTCAAATGTATGTTAGTTTTTATTTCTCTAACACGGCAAACTTACTATATGGACCAAGGCAAAATTAATTGATGGACCATGGCTAGTTTTTAAATCATGGCAAACTTCCCATCTTTCAAATAGTTACCACCATTTTTCTTTAAATGTATATTACTATGGTTCATATGGACATGGCAAATTTATATGGCAAATTTGCCATATTTTATTTATCTCTTTTAACATGGCAAACTTTTTTGATGGACCATGGCAAAATTAATTTATGGATCATGGCAAGTTTAATCCAAGTACCATGGCAAATTCATACTTGATAACATGGCAAAAACAATTACAAGGGTAAAACTTTGCTTTAGCTAAGTTTTCCATGATATATAGAACATTTTCCATCAAAGATTGCTATGGCCCATGGCAAAAACTATCAAATCTACATGTTTTCTCATTTAATACCCTGGCATTTTTCTCGTGTATATGTTGTTTTTATTTTTTTTACCAGGGCCAATTTATTTTATATTCTACGGCAAATTCATCAGGTATACAATGGCAAACTTTTAATTCTGACATGGCACTTTTTTGTCCCTGTTTTTACTTTCTATTGGTTGTGTGTAAGAACAATGCAAGTATATTTGTGGATTGAAAGATGGTGAAGTTAAGAAATTTTGATCCACTGATATGGCATTGCTCAGAATTTTTTTATACATGCCCAATGGCAATTTTGTAGAAATCTTTTTTGTTCTATCCTATATGTCCATTTTTTGTGTTTTTCTGTTTTTTCATAATATCATGGCAAAATTTCCACACTCAATTGTCATGAAGTGTGTATGAACATCATGGCAAGTCATGAAAAATTCTGTAATAATACTTTTTTTCATGATTACATGGTAGTTTTGTTCATTAGAGCATGGCAACTTTTTGTTCCTAGATTTTTTTCAGGGAGTGTTTTTCTTGCTCCAGTGCATTTTTAGGCCTTTTTTGTGTGTTTCTCTATTTATTGGGACATAAGCAGTTTAATAGTTTCTGGACAGTGTTTACTTTTTTTGGCACGAAAAGTATTTTGGTTGAGCCAGGATGCCAGCTAAGGGCCTGCCTTGCCTGGGGTTCGGGAGGGAATCAGTTGGCACCGAACGAAAGCGTTCGTGCCGACCGATCTTTCCCAGCGAACCTTTCGTTCGATCTGGGAAGGGCTCCCACCGAACGTACGTTCAATATCGGGGTCCTATTTATATGAAAAAATATCAACATCTATAATGCTAAAGTTATACAATATGAAAATTTAAGTCATGACGCATCTAATGATAATGATTTCACATTGTGAATATTCGTATTGTATTCTATAAAGTTGGTCAAACTTTACGAGGTTTGACTTCAGACAAATCTTATATACGAACTAAAAAGGACCGGAGGGAGTACTAGTTATGCACTAGCACTTCTAGCCGGATAGCAACACGCACGTACGCGACCACTGATCGATCTTTGCTTTTGATCGATATACAACTCTACTAGCTACGCACGAGCACCAGGGGTACATGAGTATGTATATTAGTTAGCTAACCTGCCAACTAATCTAATCCTACTCGGTGAAGGATAGGAAACTAACACGGACACGTACATGCACGTACTGCCGGACACAGACACTTCTTGTCGTGTTTAATTCCAACACATATCACCAATAATATGGGCCATTAATAAGCATCTATGAAAGGTTGACCTATCTTGATGCTTCCTAGAACGTCCCACTCATATTAATGTGTGTGTTGGACAAGGTAAAAAATGGGAAATTCTCAAACCATTCCACCTCTCTTGTTCAGCCGACTTACAACCTTCACTAAAGACATCCCCGGCATCCAATATGGCCACCAACCATGTATTCCTTGTCGATGCCGTTGCAGCGTTCCCTAGGAGAGGTTACTATGTTGAATTGGGGATGCTACCATCTTGTGTATATGGATTATGTTGCAGTGGTTTGATAAATTTGAAATTGCAAGAATTTTTTGCATAACTATTCCTAATGTGTAACTGAATTACATGTTCTATTTGGTCATGTGAATGCTAAGGTTTTCACTAACTTTATATTTTGTTGTAGTACTGCTCAACTTTTGGCATGATTCAAGAATAATTTGTGTTCATGGTCGTGTATGGTTTTTTTATTTACTAATTCCTCATCTGCTTTCGGAATTTCTTGGCAAAATCAAACATGATGTGAGAAAAACTGATTTGTATACGCGCCATTTGAGCTTGATTTACGGTTCATTGTGACATTGATATTGCTGTCTTGCTTAGGACTTATATATGTGATGACTTGACGCATATATTATGATGAGTGATTTATCATTGGAAATGTGTCTAACTATTGTTTGTTTGTGTTCAGAGTTTTCAAGACACAACATATTCATCAAAGGCAGCGTCGAGCTTAGTGTTACCCCACACCATTGAGAATGAGATACAAGAAGGCCAATCTTATTCTGAAGATGATGAAATGACAATGATCCAAGAGAGCCTCACACACACCAGTAATGTGCAAGGTCTTCTAGAGGAATTTCAGCTTATTGGGCGGGAGAAAGAAATATCTGATATTATTGAATTGATTCTAGAACACTCTAGCACCCAACAAATTCAGGTCATTGCAGTGTGGGGAAAGGGTGGTGTTGGGAAAAGCATTCTGATCGGAGATATTTACCATACCCAAGAGGTCAATCAAATGTTTGAAAAACATGCCTATGTCACGGTCTTGTAACCTTTCAAGCTTGAGAAGCTCCTTAGCAGCTTAGCATTTCAACTAGATGCAAGGAAAGTTGCTTCAACAAAAGTTACAGACTTTACTGGACTGCTGGACTGGTGTTTACAAGAAAAGAGTTGCTTCATTGTTCTTGATGACCTCTCATCTACCACGGAATGGGATATAATATTGCCATGTTTGCTTGCAATGAATAGTCCAAGCTTGGTCATTCTGATCACCACAAGGCATGAGGATATTGCTAAGCATTGTTGCAAAAACCCAAAGTGCATACGCTTGCTCAATGGTCTAGAAGAAAAGGGTGCCTGTGACCTCTTCACAGAAAAGGTACTGAAAGAACACTACCCATATTATCCACTTTCTCAATTGCAAAAATATATAGTTCCCTTTATCTAGATCTTCAAAGTGTCACATTTCAGATTAGCATACTGTAAGCACAACACAACCAACCCCCTTTACAAGAGATAATTCAGAGTGGGTTGCAAGAACGTAAATTCGGCTATCATGTTGTAGGGTAATATTTAGGAATGATATACATTCGACATGCTAGCTATGAAACCAAAATACTGATTACATGAACCCATTTTCTGAGTTAGGCCAGGTTAGCATTAGCATCAAGCTGGCAAAATTCCATGACTTCACTACTTCTCTTACCAAATTATATGGGAACAATGTTTTGAAAGAATCATGTAACTGTAATGAATACAATTTAATCATTTTTCCATATTTTTGAAACTATGTGCTCTCCAAACGGGTTGGTATGTACATGGTGCTAGAAAAGTATTTCTCTTTTTCCCCTTTTGTACAAACTGAGCCAAATAACATAATCATCTTTCCAAGAATTACTAAATTTTTTATACATATAGAGAATGGATGGAAACATGCGTTGATGTTAAATTTGGTACAAAATATGTTTGGGAGATGCACATGATAAGTTATAACTCAACTTGTATTATAATAACAGATAGTGTTTCATATTTCAGTTTTAGAATTCGTACATACAGAACTATGTCCTAGTCACTCCAATTAAAAAATTAGATAATGAAAGAAATATTTCTAATTGCATTCCTGATGTTTATTACCAAATCACTAGAAAACATAGCCTATTGCGTACTAGCCACCCACACATGCACATGATAGTCAAAAAATAAACTCTGTACACTAGTTTCCATACACCTGACTCATCTTAATTACATAGTGGTAAAAACTAATTATATGTTAACCAATTGCAGGTATTTAAGGATAAAGCCACATATTTGACTAAGCATTATCCTGAATTGGTTGAACCCGCAAATCTGACCCTTGCGATACTCACCATAGGTGGATTTTTGGCAGAACAACCAACAAAAACTGTTGGTGAGTGGAGGAAACTGGATCGATGTATCAGTCTGGAGATGGAGATGAATCCAAAGTTTGAGGGCGTAAAAACAGTCCTTACGAAAAGTTATGATGGTCTACCCTATTACCTCAAGTCCTGCATCTTGTACTTATCCATCTTCCTTGAAGATCACACGGTTAGCCGGAGACGTTTGGTGTGCCAATGGGTTGCGGAAGGTTACTCAGAGGATACATCCACGGCCGAAAGATACTTCATGGAACTTCTAGAGAGAAGCATGATATTACCAACTCAGATTTCACTTTGCAGCATACAAGGAACTGACTCATGTCAAGTACATGATCCGATCCGTGATATCATCATAGAAAAGTCAATGGAGGAAAATCTTGTTTTCAGGCTGGAGGAAGGATGCAACTCAAACAACCAAGGCGCAGTGCGTCACCTTGCCATAAGCAGTAATTGGGATGGAGATGAGGGTCAGTTGGAGGCCACCATGAAGTTGTCATGTATACGGTCATTGACGGTGTTTGGCAAGTGGAGGCCATTTTATATTTCTAACAAGATGAGATTTCTTCGTGTGCTGGACCTCGAAGGAACTAAAGATCTAGCCGATCATCACCTTGAGCACATTGGGAAGCATCTTCATCTGAGATACCTTTCTCTAAGAGGGTGTGAAGGAATATATTACCTCCCAGATTCAGTGGGTAACCTGCGACAACTTGAGACACTAGACATCAAATATACAAGAATACTGAGGCTGCCAAAAACCATCACCAAGCTTAGCAAGCTATGTCAACTGAAAGCTGGCAATGAATTCTATGTCGGAAAAGAACGGCCATCACTAGCATGTTGTGTACCTTTCGCTTGTTGTTGCGCGATGGTCATACGAGCTTATGCTGTTAAGGTGCCAGTAGGGATCGGGGAACTGAAATCCCTGAACACACTGCGATGTGTGCACCTTGAATGGGAAAATGCCATCATACAAGAGATAGAAGGTCTCACCAACCTCCGCAAGTTAGGAGTGTTTGGCATTGATAGGGGTAATGGCCCGGAGTTTTGTTCAGCCATTTCAGGTCTCGACCGCCTTGAATCTTTGTCAGTGCAGTCAGAGGAATGGGATTTATGTGACATCTTGCATGGCATGTCCTCGCCTCCAGAAAATCTCCGGAGCCTCAAGCTTCACGGTTGGATGGATGAACTGCCGCAATGGATTAACGTACTCCAGAATTTGGTGAAGATTAAGCTAGAATCCACCGAGGTGTCTATAAACGATGAAGACTTGCGAATCCTTGGGAACCTACCAAACCTATCCATTCTGTCTTTCAAGGAGAAATCGTTCCAGAGTGCACTACCTATCACTTTCCATAGTGGCCTTTTCAGAAGCCTCATGATGCTCGAGCTTGTTTACATGGAAGTGGAGATTGGGTCGTTGGAGTTCGAGGCAACATCGATGCCCAAACTCGAGGTGCTGAACCTGCGACTTATCGATTGTAAAATTGGCTTTTCTGGACTGGAATTTCTCCCAAGCATCAAGGAAGTGCGGCTCTTGGTCCTCATTACCCCAACATTCATCGCACTAAAGGAAAATATGACCGAAGAAGAAGCAGGAGAGCAGGCAAGACACAGGGAAGACAAAGTCAAGGCGGACATGAGGAAGCAGCTCGCCAACAATGAAAATTGCCCCATTCTGAAGGTGCAATGAACGAGCTAGGTCGACAACCTGTTTTCTGAACCTACTATGCTGCAAAGGAGATTCGATCCGCGGGCATATGTCAGCGAGGGGTCTCGACTTGTTGGCCTACTTGCCGGTGTGTTTCTTTATGTTCCAGTTTGGGCGGCGGTTTCGTCTTATGTTGTGTAGTTTCTGAGTTTTAAGTTCATGTGTAATTGTTCATTTCATTTTCCTTGTTCTGGCCTTGCGCAATAACTTTGTAACTGAACATCACTTCTGCTTTGGCTTGGCATTACCTCTGTGTCTTCTTAAAGCTTATCTGTCAACCAACCAGAAGGGAGATGTCCATGTAGTTCTTCTTCGACCATATTTTTCAACAAATGTAATTCCTGAACCTCATCAACTTGTTAGACCATGTTATTTTGTTACCATTTGTTCAGAAGAATGCTTCATTATAGATGATTCTGCCTAGATGTTCATTATAGATGATTCTGCCTAGATGGTTCTGCCTAGATGATTCTTGAACCTCATCAACTTGGTAGACCATGTAATGTCACTCATGTACTACTGAAACGCCATTAATTTGACATTACAAAAGTTCAGTATGGTAATTGCCACTCAGGTACTACTGAAACACCATTAAAGGTACACATTGTCCTAGTTGGTTCTGCCTAGATGTTCATTGTCAATCAACATTTATACATGTGTGACATGCATCTGGAATGATTCAGCTTAGCTACCATATACAGATTTCCCGATTGAAAAGAGAATCGACAGAGCACGACTGACCGAACTTGCTGCTCCCGGCTAATTAACTATGTGGAGGTGGTTCTCTCCATGCTGTTGGTCCTGGCGTTCTCCCGCATCTTCTCAACGATGTGCCGGCCCTTCTCCTCCACCTGTCGCCACTTCTCCTCCACCTGTCGCCGCTTCTCCTCCAGCTTGTCCCCCTTCTTCCCCAGGTCCATCATCCGGCTCCGCCTCCCGCTCTTCCGCTTTGCATCATCTCCAACAGAGCCCGCTGCTGCCGCCACCGCCTGCTGCTGTGTTGGGGAACGTTGCATGGAAAACAAAAAAATTTCTACGCACACGCAAGATCTATCCATGAAGATGCATAGCTACGAGAGGGGGAGTGTGTCTACGTACCCTCGTAGACCGTAAGCGGAAGCGTTAGAACAACGCGGTTGATGTCGTCGAACAACTTCACGATCCAACCGACCGAGTACCGAACGTACGGCACCTCCGCGTTCAGCACACGTTCAGCTCGGTGACGTCCTCGACTTCTTGATCCAGCAAGACGGCGAGGTAGTGGATGAGTTCCGGCAGCACGACGGCGTGGTGACGGTGATGGTGATGCTATCTCCGCAGGGCTTCGCCTAAGCACTACGAAAACATGACCGAGGGACGGAACTGTGGAGGGGGGCGCCGCACACGGCTAAGACAATGTTGTGTCCTACTTTGGGGCGCCCCCTCTCCTCTATTTATATATGTGTAGGGGCTTGGAGTAGAAGGAATAGTGCCACGTGAACAGTAACCGTGAATAGTACACACGTGGACTTGGACTCCAAAGTCCAATCCTATTCCTACTAGCACTACTAGGAAAAAGCCTACTAGTAGCGCTGGTTTTGGGGCTAGCAGTAGCGCGGGTGCCCGCGCTACTGCTACGACGCTACAGCTAAATTTTAGCAGTAGCGTGGTTTTACCCGCGCTACTGCTAACTATACATAGCAGTAGCGTGCTCATTAAACCGCGCTGCTGCTAATAGCAGCAGCGCCTCTTTCCAGAGCGCGCTGCTGATAATAGCACGCTGCTGCTACATGCATGCCCGCGCTACTGCTAATTTTTCCTGTATTTTTTTTCTGCAGCATATTGGCCCTGTATTTGTACAGGTTTTATACAGTAGTTTCATCATATGATTTTATGATCAATCATGAGTTATTATATCAGTGGGTGAAAGAGACATGGATTAGATTGAAGTGGAGGCAACATGGTGCAGATCGAAAAAGTACTACTAATCCAAACTTGATCACTTTAGTTTGGATTAGTAGTACTTTCGATCTGCACCATGTTGCCTCCACTTCAATCTAATCCACGTTTATTTCACCCACTGATATATATAATAACTCATCATGCTTATATAACAACTCCGCATCATCATCATAATAATAACTCATCATCGTTATCATAATAACAAGTCATACTCATCATCATCATCATATATAGTCATCTAACAACTTCTACTCGTTATCATAATAACAAGTCATACTACTCATCATCATAGTCATAACCAACCCTAGTTAATTGTTCTTAGCACATGTTCATGAGTATTAGCTAGGACCTGCTACGCTCTCTAAGGTAAAATAGCATAAAACAACATAGCCCCTGACTCTCCATTATGAAGAATGGGGATTATCCTGTCTCCAATTCGTGCGCTTCGCACAATGTTGCTTCCAAGTAGCTCACTTTCATTATTCATAAATTTTTTCCATTCTTTGATTGTGATGTCTTCATCGGTTTGAAAAATCTTGTATGAACAGCGGTGAACCCGAGGCGGACTTGGCCGTAATCTAATAACATCAATGCGACCTTTCGTAAACATCAGATGAGGCACACAATCCTTCGGGATTTTCTGTTGAAGAACATAATAATAACTTAGTTAGCAATGTAGTTTAGCTTTAAAAGAATGTATGCAAAAGATGCACTGATGTCGTAATAGTAAAAAATCTTACCATGCCATCTCTATGGATGTTATCGTAGTTCAACACGTGCACTAGTGGCACGTATTGACCATAATGTGGAGGAGTTTCATAATTGATATTGAAATTCTCAACATCAATAATAAATGAGATAAGATGATCTTTCTCCTGGTAACTTAGTTCAGAGCCATCAGTGTAGTAGGTTCTGTCTACTACCTTTCGTACATTTTTTGAAGAATGGAAATAAGCTGTCAATGGAAATAAGCCGTCAATGATTTTTAAATAAACAATATAAATTACTTAACAAATTTATTTTACAAACTCACAAAGAGGTAGAACTGGAAGCGTCTCAACATCCACCCAAATGTCGATATTATCGTCAATTTCATCTTCGGGCCCAAGATCGAAGGTGATTTGCATATCCTCCTTAAATTCATAGGCCTTGCAAAATCCTCTCCAAGTTGAGCAACCGAAATGTGAGCTATTTGGTGCATTAAATAGCTTAACCAAAAAAGTAAAACCATGCTTCGTCCTAAGGTGAGCACTCTTCGTCTCTGTTCTCTCCCTATCTTCAAAACCGAGCTTTTCCAAGACATACGGTCTTGCATGACATGGGATGAACTATTTCAATTAAAAAAATGGAAAATTACACGTTGAAGCCAAAATTCACAAGTCATGCATAATTACAGAAAAATACTTGTCGTCCTTACGTACCGTAAAAACGTCGAAAGTCTCCTTCAGCACGATGGTGAAGTACCTACCGTTCTGCAAATAAGGCATCCTGCCGCACAAATCCCGGTCGTCTTCACAGTAGTCGCACTCAGGAATCATATCGTCGTCAGACATTTCTTGTGTTCATAAGTCAAAGATTAAAAATCGACGGCAAATAACATGAACTCAACACACAGATCATTATTACTCATCACGGGTTGACTTTTGGTCTGTCGAGTCTTTCCTTGAAAACTCTCATCTCACGTGGTGTTCGCAGATATTCGACCGACGGTGATGGTCGCTACTCCTCCTCCCCCTAGTGCATAACAAAGGTATAGCACAAGGAGAAGAAGGAGAAGCGACCCCCACGACAACAGTCGGCATTCTTCTTCTCTCATATATGGTGGACACTCTCCCTCACTAATTTTCTGACTGTCATGTATTGAGCCCCGACAGAGTTAAAGTCAACCCGAAATGTCGTTTAATTCTCTTTCCAGCAAATCCAAGGCACTCGATATTTCCTACATACTAGCACAAGTCATGCTAAAATTCACGGAAAAATCCGGCATGACCTTTGCTAAAATAGGACATATCGAGCGCCTGAAATTTACCGGAACGGAAATGAATCAACACTCCGGCAAAACATAGGCCACTCGGATTTTCCATGAGATACAAAAATGTGCATACACATACAGAGATGTTTAAACTACACAGCACTACACTACACCATGACCAAAAAATAGGGGTCAACACATCTGCCGGGAAAACTAGGCATTGGAGGCAGACTAACTGCCGGGAAAGTCTTTTGCCGGCAAATACAAACCGCCCTTGAAAGTCCTGTCGGGGAAAGCAATTCCCGGCAGTTACCGTAAACCCCAGCAGATTGTCTGCCCTTCATATTCATAGCATTGCCGGCAGTTAATACTATTACCGGCATACAACTCTTCTCCGGCAGGCTAGCAATTCAGGGCAGATAGAAGATTTCCCGGCAGCCGAACTGCCTGTATTTGTGTTCACTTCGACCACACAATCTCCCATATTGTATACATGTATTTCAACAGCTATGATTTATCTTCAGTCCATTTTGTGCCACCTATATATGACAGCTATGATTTATCTTCAGTCCATTTTGTGCCATCTATATATAAAACACACATGCATATAGTAATAAAGATTGCATCACACTTTAGAGATAATACGTGTGCATATACTTATGAGCAATCCATCATCCATACATAGATGCATTAGTCCAGGACAACCAAAAGCACAAAGATCCATTATGTGTGCCTACATGCACACATAGGCATACAAGTCCAGTAACAGGACAGCCAAAAGCACAACCATCCATCAGGTCTACATGCACACATGCATACAGTTGTAGGTTCATAAGTCCAAGTATTACATCATAGACAAAAGCGCAAAATATATGATCTGGTTTTAGGTAGAAACATATCCTAGCAGAAGATCCTTTTAGCTCACCAAACACACCACACTTGTGGATGCAAAGGCATTATGCCGGTGACCTGTAAAAAAAGGAAATGGCCAAATAGATCAGCTCGGAAGAACACATGTTCCAAACATAGAAGTTGCATGGGCTGAAAGAAAAAATCGACTCATCCAATGAAAAAGACACACGTGTCACCCTGTACTTTGCATTCCACAAGGCATAAACAGAATGTGTGGATGTACTCATAAGAAGAGATTGTGCACTATGTATGGATCATCAGGAAGATCAATGTAACCAATCACTATAAATATATACCAACAGTCATCTTCTTTTGGTGTAGTATAATTTCTCTTGATTGCTATGAAGTAAATAGAACATTCAAAAGCTGCAGGCAGGGATTAATTACCTAAAAAGCACGGACACGGGGACGGAAAGACGGGGATACGCATACGGGGATACGGGATACGACATTTTCCAAAAACAGCCATTCGGGGATACGGCGAGTATATATAAAATAAAATAAAAATATGCCATGTAATATAGAGTTAAGACAGAAAATTAAAGAGAAAGAGATCATAATAGAGAGTACTGCCCCATTTGGTGTACCTATCAGGCCAACAACAAGCAATCAAGTTCAATCAACAAGCAAGCAAATTCAAGATTGAAAAATGAACATTGAACAACATTACAACAGCACAAGCATTACTGCAAAAGCATTGATTCAACTATATATTCAGGCAAGCAGCAGCAGCACAAGCATTCAAATAGAGCAGCTGAGCAGGGCTTACAGTAGCGGGCTAGCAGCAGCAACACAAGCGAGTAGCAGCACAAGCGGGCGGCAGCAGCAGCATAATATGGATAGCAAACAGAACAGCAGCAGCACAAGCAAAGAGCAGCAATCTAGCAAGCATCCAGATCCAGTAGCTTAAGTGGAATAAATCTGAAGATTAAAAGTGGAAGAGGTTGAAGAATGAGGAGAGGCTGCTGGGTTATCTGCGGCTGCGAGGAGAGACTGCTGCTGCTGGTGCTGGAGGGGACGGTCGCCGGTCGAATCCAGGCGTCGCCGTCGGCGAGTCCAGGCGATGGAGGCGACGATCCAGGAGGTGGCGGCGCCTTCTGTGCGACCTGGGAGGCAGGGAGCAGATCTTCCTTATGTCGAGGGCGTGCGGGAGACCATGCAAAATAGGGTTAGCTAATGGGCCGAGGCTGTTTTCTGGGCCAGGCCGTATCCCCATACGTGTCCCGGCGTATCCCTGTCTTGTTTTCTTTTTTTTTAATTTGAATTTCGGGGATACTGCAAAATTCGCGTATCCCGGCATATCCCGCCGTATCCCCGTATCCCGCCGTATCAGGACGGCAGTTTGGCAATATCTGGCGTGTCCGTGCTTTCTAGTTAATTACTAGCAATCTAGTGGCAATGCAGGGTGTTCACCATTCTGTTTTCTTGTACATGTTTGTTCTATGTAGTGTGCAGGGCCGCACCCAAGAATAAAACAGGGGCCCAGTGTGAAATCAAAACTTAGGCCCTCGATGGCATTCAAAATTAGGAAAGCAAAACTTTATAATATATATCACGGTGGCAGTGCAATTGTTTGAAGAACTACATCGTATCAAAAAGTGATTCTCACTGTAACTTAAAAATAAAACATTCTAGTGCTAGAAGACATTGCAGAAAAGAAACTAAGAGGCAAATATCATGCATTAAAAACAGATTATAGGAAAAACAGGATGAAACAAATTTTGATCTATTTTGGAAAGAAGAACATGGGGCAACAGAGCGTGTCGCTCTAGTAGTCCGGTTCAGGGCATGGTCCGGTCACTCTTCTCAATGAATCGGTGACCAAATAAACTGATGGTTTTTAGGGTAAATGACCAGATGGTTGGTTGAGGCCTTGAGGTTGGAAAGTTTATTGCTTGGTTTTAGAAAAAGAGTTTGCAGGCACATAAATGTCTGTGCAAAGTTTAAGTAGTAGCTGCAGAATTATTTAAGAAATAGAGTTGCTGGTTGTGATTCAGAATAGAAGGACTTAAGCATGTGTTTGAAAGTAGAACATTTTTTATCTACTGGGAAAACCAAAAAAAGTACTGGTTGCTCAGAAGAAAATAAGAAACTTGTTGGTTCCTGCTTTCAATCACATGCTTCATTCAGATCAGCTCGTATACCTAGATCTCGTAGATCAAGACGACAATTCAAATTATCTTTAGATTTTCCATCGAAGCCCAAAAGTGTGTTAATTATGTTTTCACAAACATTCTTCTCAATGTGCATTGCATCTAAATTATAAGGCCGCAGCAAGTCCTTCCAATATGGTAAATTAAAGAATATGGATTTTCTTTTCCAAATTACTGGTTTAGCATCCTTATGCTTCCTTTTCTTTGTCTTTCCTGAGGGGTTCTTTCCAAAAACAGTATGCATATTTTCTGTTATCGCCAAAACTTCTTCTCCAGTAAGTGGTATAGGTGCCTCTCGAAGCTCCGTACCATCAAAAGATTCTTCATCAAACCTATACTCATGGTTTGCATCTAAGAACCTTCTATGACCCATATAGCAATTCTTAATGCCCTTTGCCAGCCGAAGAGAGCAAGTGTGCAAGTGGCAATCTGGACAACCATATCCCCCAGAGGTGACACATCCACATACACTAGTAGAAAAAGGGCCTTTAGTCCCGGTTCCAGAGGGCCTTTAGTCCCGGTTCTGGAACCGGGACTAAAGGGTCGGGACTAAAGCCCAAAACCTTTAGTCCTGGTTCGCTTACGAACCGGGACCAAAGGGGCTCCACGTGGCCGCTGCGGGGAGCCCAGGCAGGAGGACCTTTAGTCCCGGTTGGTAACACCAACCGGGACCAAAAGGCATCGACGTGGCCGCTGCGGGGAGCCCAGGCAGGAGGACCTTTAGTCCCGGTTGGTAACACCAACCGGGACCAAAGGTCATCCACGCGTCAGCATCTGGCAGGAGCTGGGGTTTTTTTTTGAAGGGGGGGGGGGTTGGGGGGTTTTGGAGGGTTAATTTAGGGGTTTCATATTGTGTTAGCTAGCTAATAGGGAGAAGTGTCCTCTCTTTCTCCGTGCTCGGTCGACGGTAGCTACTATACATATAGAGATAACTCGATGCTAGCTAATAAGAAAATGAAGGAAACCATTAATTACACAAGATCGTCATGCTGAACATATATAGAGAGAAGTGACATCTCTTTCTCCGTGCTTGGTCGAACAACAAGTTTTCGTATATCTATCCGACGGTACTACATATATACAATATAACATCTTTTACAATCCCTAACATCATCTACCTAAGATCCAATCACAAATCCGCATGGTATTCCCCGTCTTTAGGTATGACGTGGTCAAGAAAGAATCCCGCCAATTCCTCTTGAATTGCTCGTATGCGATCATGTGGTAGGAGTTCATCCCGCATCTGCCAGATCTAATTTAAAGAAGGGGGTCAATACATGCATATATATGAATAAAACTCAACACAATTGATGGTAATATATAAAATAAAATTGTGAATATTATTTACGTACTTCAAATTGTTTGTCAGAGAAGCCCCGTTCAGAGGTCGAGTGGCGAATGAACTCGCATACGTAGTATGCACATAAAACAGTCCCTTCTTTCTGGTACAAGCACTTTACGAGAATAGAGTTCAATCAAACTGATAAACAAGCATGGTAATGATATATTGATGAAAATTTGAATCAATTAGAGATGCGCCGAACTAGCTAGTACTACTTACTTTGGGGTGCGTAAATCGCAACTCTTTGGTTAGACCGGGAACCTTTCGGGTGAACTTCTTCCAAACCCTGCCAGGCAAAGAAAATGATTACTTGATATCAGGAAATTAACGAAAGTTGCATGCCGATATGGTCCCGGTATTGACTGAACTTACTTCTTGAGCATTACAGTCATGTCCGCATAATTCTCGGGATCTTTACGTCTCGAGTCTAAGACAGTTACTAATGCCCCGTCAAGCTTAATGGATAGCAGAATAAAGTGGAAACTGCGCACGCATATATAACTCATCAATTACATTACTTAACCTCGAGTAAGCGAAACTGAGTATACAGAGAAGACAGCAATACTCACTTGAAGTTGTAAGGAAAGAGTATTTCCCTTTTGTTTTGATGTATAAGGAACGACTATAGCAAGTTCTCCTCGGTCTCTTTGATTGAGTTTTGTACCGTCCATTCATTTACGGCATCTGGGCTAATGAACCCAACGTCGAAGATTCCTACTTTTTTGCATTCGAAGATCTTCAATCTGCATAATATAGTGAGGATAATTATATATACATGCAATGAACGAGCTGAGCTAGAGACTTAACTATAGAAGTAATACTTACAGACAGTAGGAAGTCATGAGTTGTTTATCGAGGGCCAGTTGATTGTATAACTGAAATAACTCCACAAATTCAATAGGCATCACGGGAAGTCCAATGAATTCGTGCTCTGGTTTCACTGCCATATACATAGTGTCTCTCCCAGACTCCCTGCAGGTTTTCATGTACCACTCATGCAATTTGTACATCATCGTTGTTAGAGGAGGATGATCAGGTTTGACGAGAGGCTTCCCGTGCACGTATTTATATTCTTCTTTTGTTACCTCAGCCGTTTGAAAAATTACATCATCCCCCAAGTAATCACCAGGATTGGTACCAGGCACCATCCCCGGATGATTAGCGATGATATCGCTAGACACCTTGAGCGGGGGGCACGATTTCTTCTCTTGTTCGCCGAGCTGGGGAATTGTTTTCCCACTTCTTCGTTCTGCTAACCTTGCATCACTGGAAGTACTTCCCGACCGCCGCGCTTCTTCATATGTCTTTTTAAGAATGCGGACATAGTTGGAATCCGGCGGAGGCGGTGGTGGTCGCTTCAGGGCATCGATAGTGCGCTTCACTTTCACCGGATCTAGCTTCTCCTTCGGAGGTGGAGTTTTCTTTGCAAAATGGTCCCTCACTTGGGCCCGACATATGTCCTCGTTTTCCTGCTCGGTCCTCTCATATGGTAACTTTTCCAGAGGCTTGAGAGATGGACCGTATCTGAATTGCCTCCCGCCTCTGCTTGTACTGCTAGCCGGCGGAGCGGCGGCGTCTTTCTTCCGTCGTTGCTGACGAGGCGGAGAAGGAGGCAGAGTGCTCCGACGCGCCGGAGGAGCCGGAGCGGCGGCGTCTGTCTTCCGCCGTTGCCGACGAGGCAGAGGAGGAGGCGGACTGCTCCGACGCGCCGGAGTAGGCGAAGGAGGAGGCGGAGTGCCCTCACGCGTCGGAGGAGCCGGAGAAGGAGGGGTAGTGCCCTGATCACTCGCCGGAGGAGGAGGAGGAGGCGGAGGCGGAGTGCCCTGACTCGCCGGAGGAGGAGGAGGAGGCGGAGGCGTCCAGTTTGGAAGCTTGATGTACTCCTTCTGCCATAGACATGTACTCCTCAGAGCATGAACCAGCTGATTTTCCCCTTCACCTGTAGAGTGGTAAAGCTCGAGCTCCTCAAATCCCTCCATTACTTCATCCACCATCACAACAGCATAGCCATGTGGAATCGGAAGGCAGTGAAAAGTTCCGTTGGGTTGAGGAGGTGCAACAGAGCCGAAAGCCGCCTTGAAAGTGAGGTTATGGCATTTCGTCATAAGCTCGCAATTTTGAGCCTCCGTGATAGTATCCACGGGGTAGATAGGCTCCGTGAAGTCAGTCTGAACGGGCTCCGTGGAAGCCACGCCGCTTCTCCGCTGAGATGGCGGGGTAGCTTCTGGGGTAGCTTCGTGCCGCTGAGATGGTTGGCCGGCAGCTCGCTGGCTCTCAGGTTCTTCCTCTAGCTTTTGTAGTCTTGCACTCATCTTCTGCATGTCGCTCAGCTCCGCTTTCCTCTTTCTCTCCCGGCTTCTGTAACCGCCTGCGTCGGGAAACCCAACCTTCCACGGAACGGAGCCTGGTGTGCCTCGTGTTCGTCCAGGGTGCTCAGCATTCCCTAGGGCCTCAGTCAGCTCGTCCTTCTCTCTGTCGGGAATGAACGTCCCTTCCTGCGCTGCGGTGATATACTTCTGAAGCTTCGTGACGGGTATTGCAAGTTGCTCGTCCGTCCAACGGCACTTCCCTGTTTCAGGGTCCAAAGTTCCCCCAACCCCGAAGAACCAGGTCCTTGAACGGTCTGGCCAGTTCAATGTCTCTGGTTCGACCCCTTTAGCAATCAGGTCATTCTCAGCTTTGTCCCACAACGGCCGGGCTTTGAGGTAGCCACCTGACCCCATGTGATGGTGATACTGCTTCTTTGCAGCGTTGTTCTTGTTTGTCTCTGACATTTTCTTACTCTTGTCTGATGTCTTGTAGGCCACAAATGCGGGCCAGTGATCTCTTATCTTCTCAAATCGGCCGATGAATTCTGGAGTCTCACCTTTGTCGACAAACTTTGATTTCAACTCCTTCTTCCACCTCCTGAATAGATCTGCCATCTTCTTAAGAGCACACGCCTTGACCAGTGGCTCTATAACTGGCTTATTCGGATCCTCCTCTGGCGGTAGGGTGAAATTTGCCTTCAGCAAGGTCCAAAGATCATCTTTCTGTCTATCGGTGACATAATCACCTTCAGGGGCATCGTCCTTAGGCTTATTCCATTACTTGATGCTGATCGGGATGTTGTCCCTAACAATAGCTCCGCACTGAGCAGAAAATGCGTCCTTGGTCCGCTTGGGTTCAATCGGTAGGCCATCGTCCGCGAGTGCTGTGATCGTGAACCTTTCATCCTTGCGCAACCTCTTCTTCGGGCCTCGTCTCGTTACCGAAGTTTGGCTCGATCCGGAGGGCTATAAAAGAAGAAAGAAGAGTTAATATATGTACATACCAAAACAATTAATGCATCAATTAGCTAGTCAGCACCTCCGGAGCCATCATGATCATGTCACCGGAGCCATCATGATCATGTCCTTCCTCCTCCATTGTTCCATCGGTGTCGTTGAGAAACGACAAGACAGCATCACCTCCGGCGAGGATTATCTCCCCCAACAATTGTTCTTGTTCCAAGTTTCTTTGATCCATAGTTTCTGCAAATATAGAAGAATATATATATAGATGCGATCAGAAAAAAATTGGATCAACTTGTGCACATCCATAATGGGGGCATTCTTGATAAATCTATGTTACCGGAGTTATCTATGTTACCGGGGGGGGTAGACGACAACGACGCTCACCCCTCATGTCATGTCCGACGTCCCTCCTCATGTCGAAGTTATCGGGGAGGGGGTAGACGACAATGACGCTCACCCCTCATGTCCGACGTCCCCCCTCATGTCGAAGTTATCGGGGAGGGGGTACAGGTGGCCTCGAGAGTTGGTCGGGCGAGCGGACCGGGAGTAAGTAACTTTTAACTCATTTTAACTCATTTTGAATATATGAACATTTTAACTTTTATGGGTAGGGGCGGGAGGGGGTTGATCGACGTCCCCCCCTCATGTCGAAGTTACCGGAGTTTTCTATATGAACAAAAAAAAATCCACATGACATGTCCGACGAGCGGACCGCCTCTCTCTCATGCATGTCCGACGTCCCCCCTTATGACAAAAACTTTCTATAAACAAAAAAAAGCATACATCTATGAACAAAAAAAAAATTCTATGAACAAAAATAAAATTGTATCAATGCATATATAAAAACTTTCTATGGATCATCATTGCTCATATATCAATGCATATATAAAAAACTTTCTATGGATCATCATTGCTCATATATAAAAACTTTCTATAAACAAAAAAAAACATACATCTATGAACAAAAAAAATCTATGAATAAAAATAAAATTGTATCAATGCATATATAAAAACTTTCTATGGATCATCCATCCATACATACATACTGCATATACATACATACATACAGCATCCATACATACATACATACATACTGCATATACATACAACAAAAAAAAAGGCAGATCCGGCCGGGGCGGCGGTGGCGGCGGCGGCGCGGCAAGCAGAGCAGGGGCACGGCGCCGCAAGCAGAGCAGTGGCGGCGGCGCGGGGGAAGGGGGGGGCTCACTGGGGGCGGCGTCGGGGCAGGGGCAGGGGGGCACGGCGGGCGGCGTCGGGGCAGCACGGGCGCGGGGAGCGGCGCCGGCGTCGGGGCAGAGGGCGTCGAGGGCGTCGGGGCAGCGGGGCTCGGCGGCGATGGCGACGAGGAGCAGCCTGACGGCGTCGACGGGGCAGAGGGCGGCGAGGGCGTCGACGGCGAGCTCGGGCAGCCTGGCGGCGTCGATGTGCTCGGCATCGTCGGGGGAAACAACAGATGTCTTTGGCAAATTTTCCCAACTCCCGCTTATATAGGGAGACCTTTGGTCCCGGTTGGTGCCACCAACCGGGACCAATGCCCACCTTTAGTCCCGGTTGGTGCCACCAACCGGGACCAAAGGTCTCTTTTCGTCAGCCCAAAGGGCGGGAAGCAGAGACCTTTGGTCCCGGTTGGTGGCACCAACCGGGACTAAAGGGTGGCATTGGTCCCGGTTGGTGCCACCAACCGGGACCAAAGGTGGGCATTGGTCCCGGTTGGTGCCACGAACCGGGACCAAAGGGCTCTACGGCGTCGGGGCGTGGAAGTTTAGTCCCACCTCGCTAGTTGACTAGCGCCCGCACTGGTTTATAAGCGCGGCTGCGGCCACCGTTTCGAGCTCCTCTCTAATGCAGGCCTACGGGCCTAAACTCACTCTCTCTGCCGTGGGCCTACTGGGCCTTCTGCGGGCCTGCATCCTGGCCCAACTAGCGGGTTTCTAGTCGTATGCAGGCCGTGGTTGCCTAGTAGCCGGCATTTTTTTTTGCTTTATTTATTTTCTTTTGTTTTTTTTGCTTTATTTATTTTTTTTGTTTTTTTTGCTTTATTTATTTTCTTTTGTTTTTTTGCTTTATTTATTTTGTTTTGTTTTTTTTGCTTTATTTATTTTCTTTTGTTTCTACTTACAACTAAATACTTAGAGTTTTTGAGTGATTCTTTTTGCTATTAATGTTTTGAACAAAAAATACTTTGATAACTTTAGTTGCATAAATTTTAGATAATTTTAGTTTCATAAATACTAGAGGTTTATAAAATATTTTTAGTTGATTCCTTTTGCTATTAGAGTTTTATAAAAGCTTTTTAGTTGATTCTTTTTGGTATTGAAGAATATTATAGTTTTATTTTAGTTGATCATAACAGAATTTTTTAATTGATTATTTTTAGTTCATTATTTTTGCTATTAGAGTTTCATAAAGGTTTTCTAGTTCATTCTTTTTGCTATTAGTTCATTCTTTGAGCTAAATGACCCTGAAATTGAAAAGGACTTCAAATGAACTCTGAAAAGGTTGAAAGTTGGCATGGTATCATCATTTCACCCACATAGCATGTGCTAAAAAGTTGAGAGGATTACAGCAAAAACTGGATGCACTTCGTGTACAAAATGGACAATCTCTTTCGAAGTATCAGGGTTTCGGACAAAAACTCATCTGTTACAAAGGGATTTCATTTAATTTCTTCACATGTAACTGCAATGATATAGTTGTGGAGAGAAAGTCTTCACTTTTTCTTCGCTTGTGTCCTTTGCTTATTGCGCCGTAACCATGGATAATCTTCATCGTTTAACAGGGTGCTTGGGTCAGCCTTGACTTTGAAGGGAGGAATTTCATGAAACTTTTCATAATCTTCAGACATGTCTGTCTTGCCCTCCAATCCCACGATGTCTCTTTTTCCTGAAAGAACTATGTGGCGCTTTGGCTCATCGTATGATGTATTCGCTTCCTTATCTTTTCTTTTTCTCGGTTTGGTAGACATGTCCTTCACATAAAAAACCTGCGCCACATCATTGGCTAGGACGAATGGTTCGTCTGTGTACCCAAGATTGTTGAGATCCACTGTTGTCATTCCGTACTGTGGGTCTACCTGTACCCCGCCTCCTGACAGATTGACCCATTTGCACTGAAACAAAGGGACCTTGAAATCATGTCCATAGTCAAGTTCCCATATGTCCACTATGTAACCATAATATGTGTCCTTTCCCCTCTTGGTTGCTGCATCAAAGCGTACACCGCTGTTTTGGTTGGTGCTCTTTTGATCTTGGGCGATCGTGTAAAATGTATTCCCATTTATCTCGTACCCTTTGTAAGTCAATACAGTCGAAGATGGTCCCCTGGCCAACGAGTACAGCTCATCAGAAACAGTGTTGTCACCCATGAGACGTGTTTGCAACCAACTGCCGAAAGTCCTGATGTGTTCATATGTAATCCAGTCGTCACACTGCTCCAGGTGTTTGGAGCGCAGATTATTCTTGTGTTCATCGACATACGGGGTCACCAAGGTAGAATTCTGTAGAACTGTGTAGTGTGCTTGAGACCAAGAATGCCCGTCCCTACATATTATTGAGTCCGCTCCTAGCGTGCCTTTTCCAGTCAGTCCCCCCTCATACCGCGATTGAGGGAGACCAATCTTCTTAAGGTCAGGAATGAAGTCAACACAAAACCCAATGACATCCTCTGTTTGATGGCCCATGGAGATGCTTGCTTCTGGCCTAGCGCGGTTACGAACATATTTCTTTAAGACTCCCATGAACCTCTCAAAGGGGAACATATTGTGTAGAAATACAGGGCCCAGAACGACAATCTCGTCGACTAGATGAACTAGGACGTGCGTCATGATATTGAAGAAGGATGGTGGGAACACCAGCTCAAAACTAACAAGACATTGCACCAAATCACTCCTTAACCTTGGCAGGATTTCTGGATCGATCACCTTCTGAGAGATTGCATTGAGGAATGCACATAGCTGCACAATGGCTAATCGAACGTTTTCCGGTAGAAGCCCCCTCAATGCAACCGGAAGCAGTTGCGTCATAATCACGTGGCAGTCATGAGACTTTAGGTTCTGGAACTTTTTCTCTGCCATATTTATTATTCCCTTTATATTCGACGAGAAGCCAGACGGGACCTTCATACTGAGCAGGCATTCAAAGAAGATTTCCTTCTCTTCTTTGGTAAGAGCGTAGCTGGCAGGACCTTCATACTGCTTTGGATGCATGCCGTCTTTTTCATGCACACGTTGCTGTTCCTCCCGTGCCTCCGGTGTATCTTTTGTCTTCCCATACACTCCCAAGAAGCCTAGCAGGTTCACGCAAAGATTTTTCGTCACGTGCATCACGTCGATTGCAGAGCGGACCTCTAGGTCTTTCCAATAGGGTAGGTCCCAAAATATAGATTTCTTCTTCCACATGGGTGCGCGTCCCGCATCGTCAGTCGGAACAGATAGTCCGCCAGGACCCTTTCCAAAGATTACTTGTAAATCATTGACCATATCAAGTATGTGATCACCAGTACGGAGGGCGGGCTTCTTCCGGTGATCTGCCTCACCTTTGAAATGCTTTCCTTTCTTTCGACATTGATGGTTGGTCGGAAGAAATCGACGATGCCCTATGTACACATTCTTCCTGCATTTGTCCAAATATATACTGTCGGTGTCATCTAAACAGTGTGTGCATGCATGGTATCCCTTGTTTGTCTGTCCTGAAAGGTTACTGAGAGCAGGCCAATCATTGATGGTTACAAACAGCAACGCATGTAGGTCAAATTCCTCCTGTTTGTGCTCATCCCACACACGTACACCTTCTCCATTCCACAACTGTAAAAGTTCTTCAACTAATGGCCTTAGGTACACATCAATGTCATTGCCGGGTTGCTTAGGGCCTTGGATGAGCACTGGCATCATAATGAACTTCCGCTTCATGCACAACCAAGGAGGAAGGTTATAGATACATAGAGTCACGGGCCAGGTGCTATGATTGCTGCTCTGCTCCCCAAAAGGATTAATGCCATCTGCACTTAAACCAAACCATACGTTCCTTGCGTCACCTGCAAAGTCCCCCCACCTTCTCTCGATTTTTCTCCACTGCGACCCGTCAGCGGGTGCTCTCAACTTCCCGTCTTTCTTACGGTCTTCTTTGTGCCATCGCATCAACTTGGCATGTTCTTTGTTTCTGAACAGACGTTTCAGCCGTGCTATTATAGGAGCATACCACATCACCTTGGCAGGAACCCTCTTCCTGGGGCGCTCGCCCTCAACATCACCAGGGTCATCTCGTCAGATCTTATACCGCAATGCACCGCATACCGGGCATGCGTTCAAATCCTCGTACTCACCGCGGTAGAGGATGCAGTCATTAGGGCATGCATGTATCTTCTGCACCTCCAATCCTAGAGGGCATAGAACCTTCTTTGCTTCGTACGTACTGCCGGGCAATTCGTTATCCTTTGGAAGCTTCTTCTTCATTATTTTCAGTAGCGAACTAAATCCCTTGTCAGATACACCATTGTCTGCCTTCCATTGCAGCAATTCCAGTGTGGTACCGAGCTTTCTGTTGTCATCTTCGCAATTTGGGTACAACCGTTTTTTGTGATCCTCTAACATGCGATCGAACTTCAACTTCTCCCTTTCACTTTCGCATTCTCTCTGTGCATCAACAATGACCCGGCGAAGATCATCATCGGGCACATCGTCTGGTTCCTCTTGATCTTCAGCTTCCCACATTGCAGCATCACCGTATTCAGGGGGCGGGTAGTTGTCATCATCCTCTTCTTCTTCGTTGTCTTCCATCATAACCCCTCTTTCTCCGTGCTTGGTCCAAACATTATAGTGTGGCATAAAACCCTTCTCAAGCAGGTGGAAGTGAAGGGTTTTAGAGTTGGAGAAAGCCTTCGTATTCTCACAGATAGTACATGGACAATGCATAAAACCATTCTGCTTGTTTGCCTCAGCCGCTTCGAGAAAATTATGCAGGCCCTTAATATACTCGGAGGTGCGTCGGTCACTGTACATCCATTGCCGGTTCATCTGCGTGCGTTATATAGTTCTTATTATTGAACAACATATAACTCTCTAGAGCATCTAATTAAAACACACAAGTAAGAACTTTTTTCTTTTAGAAAGAAGATAAGAAGAAGAGGCTAACCACGGTGTTGCCGGCGCCGAGATGGGCGTGGGCGATCGACAGTGGTGAGGACGGGACAGGACGGACCGCCAAACCTAGACAAATCTTGAGGAAAATGAAGCTTGGACAAGGAGCTTCGAGAGGAGAAAGCTTAAGTGTGGCTCGGGCATTTCATCGAACACCTCATGTGCATAGGAGGTGAGCTAGAGCACCACAAAAGCTCTCCCACGGCCGGGCAAAAAACAGAGCAATGCATTGCTCTGCTCGCGGGCGGGGGCTATATATAGGCCAACCATTGGTCCCGGTTCCAGCCACAAACCGGGACCAAGGGTTGTGGGCCAGGAGCGAGGCGCATTGGTCCCAGTTCATGGCTGGAACCGGGACCAAAGGGGTCACCTTTAGTCCCGGTTCCAGCTACAAACCGGGACCAATGGTTGTGGGCCAGGAGCGAGGCGCATTGGTCCCGGTTCGTGTCTGGAACCGGGACAAAAGGGGTCAGACGAACCGGGACCAATGGCCCACGAGGCCCGGCCGGCGCCCTGGCCTCACGAACCGGGACCGATGCCCCCATGGGTCCCGGTTCGTGAGTGAACCGGGACTAATGGGCTTCTCAGGGGTGGACTGATGCCCTGTTTTGTACTAGTGATAGGTGACCTAAACCAAGGAGATCAGAAATGGTGTATAATATGGCAGCATGCAAGTCAAAGGGCTCTCCCGTAGAAGCATCAAAAGTTCTAACACCCTTTTCAAACATTTCGACCATATCATCGATAAGTGGTTCAAGATAGACATCCATGTCTTCCCAGGTGACTTTGGGCCAAGAATTAATAAGGAAAGGATGAAATTTGGCTGCTTCATGCATAACCAAGGAGGCAAATTCAAGGGGATCAATATGACAGGCCAGATGCTATAGCTACTACAGTACATGGATCGATAGGGATTAAATCCGTCTGTAGTTATAGCTAGCCTAATGTTGCGACTATCTTCAGCAAATTTTGGATGTGTCGCATCAAAATGTTTCCATGCAGGAGAATCTGTCGGATGCCTCACTAATCCATCTCTTATGCGCCCTTCATCATGCCATCTTGCATCTGTTGCACTCTTCTTTGATATGAATAGCCGCTGAAGCCTCTTCTTTATTGGAAAATAACGAAGAACCTTTCTTGGTACTTGGTGTACACGTTTCCCATCAAGGCTCTTCTTTTCATATTTCCACCGAGATGTTTTGCATATAGGGCGTTGGTCTGCATTTGCATATTGCTTTCGAAATAATATGCAATCATTCTCACATGCATGTATATTAACATAACCTAGTCCAAAGCAGCTCTAGCAATATGTTAAAACTCTTATCACTCCAACCCCCAAGAAATTTGGTGTGGAGTAATCTAACTACAAAGTGTAGCTTTGAGAAGCTTGTGCACCCAGGATAAAGTTGTTGCCCTGCATCATCTAATAATTGGTGAAAAGCTTCTATATTTGGATCACTTCCATCCTCCCTTAGGTCACCATCATTCCCACCACCGTCCCCAACTTCACCAAATTCATGTCCTATATCTTCAAGCATTTCTGGTATCTCATCGAGTACCTCAAATATGTCCTCATTTCAAAAATCATCATTTTGAAAATCGTCATGCTCGCACCGTTGTGGAAGGCATGATGGTCCCTCCCCATGATATAACCATTTTTTATACCCTTCCAGGAACCCATCGCATACTAAGTGCTCATAGACAACACTAGATTCCTTCCATGCACAGTTCACACAGATTTTACAAGGACATAATATCTTGCTCCCTCTAGCTGAATTGGTTCGTCAAAAGATAACCCTTCGATAATATTATATAAAGTGACAAATGTGTGCATGTTAGTGTTGTACCTAGCATGATCCATCCAACTCTTGTCCATCATGGTTTGATTGTACTAAATTTCAACCCTTGCCTAAATATCGCAAGCCAACACAAATCAATGAATAAGGCTATAAATCATAATTACAAACCAAAGCAACCTTTGAGGATTTCAAAATATAGTCTAATGAAACCATGCAACGATAGAAACAAATTACAAGGTATTCAAAATATAGGGAAACAATACCACACAATCATAGAAACAAATCAAGTCTTCAATTATGAGCAAGAATCTCACCAAAATCTGCAAGTGGCACTTGTCAAGTATTGATGGCTGCAGCTTGATACTTCTTCACTTGCCAACCTAGAGCTTAAAACTTGTCTTTCAAATTTAGTTTAGGCTGTTCAGCCTGGAAAGCATCAAAAGATAGTTAACAATGTACAACATCAGTTTAAATTTGAACCAAGTTTTCAATGTACAACAACAGTTTATATTTGAATAAGTTGCTACAGACCAAAGCCTCATGCAAAGTACCGACATACGTACTAAATTAAAAAGTCTCAAAAACAACAGAGATCATCTTTACATAATATAGTTGTGAAGTACTAACTGGAACATATCTGTAAAATTGTATCCTGTAGTCAAGGAGACTTTGCATACAAGCAAAAGTATGAACAATTATAATCAATTTGACTCCGAAGAATTTTTTTAACCTTTATCAACTTATCACACACTGCTACTGGACTCACTCATTACATATCACGGCACAACAAAATGACAAACAAATTTCAAAACTTTAGATGCATACCTCTGCAGAACAACAATATTCATATCACTACTCCTAATCAAATTTGCTACCTCTCCAGAACAAATTCATTGCATATCTCAACATACAAGGTTCGGTAATTTGAAGTTACATAACTGAAACTACCAGATGCGTACCTTTTAGATTTGAGGGAGCATAAACAAAGGTAGATGGTGCTGTAGCAAATTACTCTGCTGCTACTTCACGTGACCTTGTCCGATGCTTTGTGAGGGCTGAGAGGAAGGGACCAGCAGCTGGAGAAGAAGCTAGAGAAGAGGACCCAGGGAAGAGGATGCAGAGTCTACGGCGCTCAGCGACGGCGTGGGTGACGTGGCGGATGGGGAATCCGGTCCTTGGTTGGGCGGTGTGGACCAGTGGATGGAGGATACAGGGGCACGGCGCTACGGATGGGGGATGCGGGGGCACGGAGCTGTGGATGGGGGATGCAGGGGAGATGGCGCTGGGCGGCAGCGTGGGTGACGAAGGGGCGGCGGCGCTGTGAAGGGGAGACGGCGCTGGGCTGCGCCCTGGGTGAGGAAGGGGCGGTGACGTTGTCGATGGGGGTGGCGGCGCTGGTTGGGGAGGTGGGGGTGGGGGTTGAGTCACCGACGGCTTGTTGCTAGGGTTTGGCGGCGGCGATTTGCTAGTGCGGCGGCGATTTGCTATGGAGAACAGAGAGAGAGGGGCTGAGGATAGAGAGAAGTGGGAAAGAAAAGGGCCGCGCGCGGTGGGCTTCCAGTGAGTTCTTTTTTTTCTTCTCCCGCGCGAGCCTCGCGCACTTTTTTGGGCCTAAATTTTCTCCTCCCCGCCAATGTGGTTACGGGCAGGACATTTGCCCCTATTTGGTTTTCAGGGCAGTTGCACTGACCCTAAAGAGGCCGGCAGTTGGGCTGCCCTTCTAAGCCAAATATTCCCGGCATATTTGATGACCCACATAGCCTTGCCCGGCATATAGATTTTTGTAGGCAGTTAATTGCCCCCAATTTTTGATCATTCCCGGCAGTTAATTGCCCCTAAACTTTGGTCGTGGTGTAGTGCTACTCCACATATCACATGTTCAAATAGATCATCTTTACTCACTAGACGGCTGTCGAGGATGCGGGTGTTGTCGGTCACATGTTCACATTTTCATTTTCATTTCTTCACATGTTTACATTTTATGCACTTCATAATCAATTTATAATGAAACTTCTTGAACCATAGAAAAATGCCCTAATTTCACAATATAACTTAGAGCTTGATTGCTGAAATATTATTTGAAAATATACTATGAACCCTAGAAAAATGCCCTAATTTCAGAATATAACAAGTACAGAACATTTTTTAAAATTCTACGAACTAAATATAGTAAGCTACAAACTATAATATAGAAACTATAAACTATGAATTATAAACTACAAACTATAAACTACTTCAGTAAACTACAAACTAGAAACTAATTTAGTTAAATGAGGGAGCTAGCTAGGAGGGAGGAGGAGGAGGAAGGAGGGCCGGCGGCGGCTGGAGGAGGAGGGAGGAGGGCCGGCGACGGCTGGAGAATGGAGGCGGGAGGGAGGAGAGAGGAGGGGGAGGGAGCAGGGAGGAGGAGGGGTGGCTAGAGGAGGAGGAGCAGGGGGGAGGGAGGAGGGAGGAGGAGGGGCGGCTAGAGGAGGAAGGAGCAGGGGGGAGGGAGGAGGGCCGGCGGCGGCTGGAGGAGGAGGGAGGAGGGTCGGCGGCGGCTGGAGAGGGAGGGAGGAGGGGCGGCTAGAGGAGGGAGGAGGGAGGAGGAGGAGGCTTACCGAGGTCGGGGGATGGCGGCGACGAGAGCGTCAATGCGGCGTCGGCGGCGATGGTAGGAGGAGGAGGACGGTCGCGGCGGTGAGAGAGTGGCACAGGGAGAGTGACGAACGGGCGGGGCGGCGGATAATGTTTACCCTAGCAGTAGCGCGGGCTACGGCCCAACGCTACTGCTAAGTGGGGACGGGCAGCTGGGCCCGGGCTTGCCATAACAGTAGCGCCGGCCAAGGACACATGCTACTGCTAACGTGTTTAGCAGTAGCGTGTGTCCATGACCAGCGCTGCTGCTATGGCAAGCCCGTGGGGCACAGCGACACCACGGTGTGGGACCACTTAGCAGTAGCGGCGGTCCGCTGGTCCGCGCTACTGCTAACTCCCTACCTGTAGCACTGGAATGTACCACGCGCTACTAATAAGTAACAGTAGCGCTTCTCCTCTTACCCGCGCTACTGCTAATGTTCTATCTATAACACTACTGGAATCAGGGACTTTGCCATCTGCCAGCTCTTTGCCGTCTGCTGGCACACGGCAAAGAGGTTGTTTGCCGTCTGCTTTGGGAAAGCAGACGGCAAAGATCTGGCTGATGGCAAAGACACTGTTTGCCATCAGCCAGCTCTTTGCCGTCTGCTAGCGGACGGCAAAGTTTCTTTGCCGTCCGCTAGCAGACGGCAAAGAGGTGGGGTGGGGCCCAGTGGAGGCCAGTTAACTGCAACGGCCCACCCCACCTCTTTGCCGTCTGCTAGCGGACGGCAAAGAATCTTTGCCGTCTACTAGCAGACGGCAAAGAAAATACCTACTAACGGCCCTAACGGCCCACCCCCCTCCACTCTCTCCACTCTCTCTGCCTCTCCCCTCCCGACCCCGACCCCACGCCATCGCCGCACCAGCCGCCGCCCCCGACCCGCCCCGGCCCGCCGCCCGCCGCTCGCCGCCGCCGCACCCGCGACCGCCGACGCCGCCCACTGCCCCGCCCCACTGCCCCGCCCCGTGCCCGCGCGACCGCGCCCAGGCCTGCCCCTCGCCGCCCCGTCGTGGCCCGGCTGCCCCCTCGCCGCCCCGTCGCGGCCCGGACGCCGGCCAGCCCCGTCGCCGCCCCCTCGCCGGCCAACCCCTCTGCCCCCCTCTGGTGAGCTCCCCCTCCTGCCCCTTTTTTCTGTTTTTTTTATTTTTTCTGTTTAGGTTTTAGATATTTAGACATTTAGGAGTTTAGATACTTAGATGTTTAGGTTTTTAGATATTTAGACATTTAGGTAGAAAGAAACCTAGAGGAAAGAAAAAGAAGAAAAGAAAAAGGAAAAAAAGGAAAAAGAAAAAGGAAAAGAAGAAAAAATAAGAAGAAGAAGAAGAAGAAGAAGAAGAAGAAGAAGAAGAAGAAGAAGAAGAAGAAGAAGAGGAGAAGAGGAGGAGAAGAAGAAGAGGAAAAAGGAAAGGAAGAAGAAAAGAAGAGGAGGAGGAGAAGAAAAAAGAAGAAGAAGAAGAAGAAGAAGAAGAAGAAGAAGAAGAAGAAGAAGAAGAAGAAGAAGAAAGAGGAGATGAGGAGAAGAAGAAGAGGAAAAAGGAAAAAGGAAGAAGAAGAAGAAGAAGAAGGAAAAAAGGAAGAAAAGGAAGAAAAGGAAGAAGAGGAAGAAGAAGAAAAGGAAAAAGAGGAAAAAAAGACCCCGACAACCGGACCCCGACCCCGACACGACACCCCGACCCCGACACGACACCCCGACACCCCGACCCTGACATGACACCCCGACCCCGACATGACACCCCGACACGACATCCGACACACCCCGACACCCCGACACGACACCCCGACACCACGACACCCCGACACCCCGACCCGACACCCCGACACCCCGACACCACGACAGCCCGACACCACGACACCCCCGACGCCGACACCTCTTCGGCCTCCTGTTGACCGAAAAGGTGCTCTTCGGCCTTCCAGAGGCCGACGGGGTCATATATTTCCCTATTTTGTTATGAAAAACATCATATATATTTGTGTTGATCGGGTGGATTTAAATGTGCAGTTCTTTCGTTGCTGCGAGGGTCTAGTGTTCCACGACCTCCCCGTGCGTACGACGAGCTCCGCCCCTGCGTTCGTGGGTGAGCACAAATGACATCTCCTCCTCCCCCCTTCATTTGCTCTGTTCCGGTCTTCGTGCCGATGAAACTTGCTAGCTATAGGTGTCAATCATCAGTATGCGTGACCACTATGCGTCTCCCGTTCGAAAGGGTTACATCTATAAATATGCATGCATTTGCATATTTATAACCGTGATTCTTTCGAATTGTCCAACGTTATCCATGGACAGCCCGAGTATGTGTAGATTGGGTTCATTTTCCCATATGCTCTACTCCGGATCCGATGCAGAATTTCGTCAGTGCCTCCCTGTTGTTCTCCGGGTACACATCCTCTCTGCTTATTGCCGAGACGTGTACCAGGAGTACAGCGGGGAGGTGCTGCCGAAATTTTGCGTCGGATCCGGAGCCGAGCATGGGAAAACGAACCCAATCTACACATACTCGGGTGGGATTAGGACCTATCTTTACCTACTAGCGTCTAGGTTGCATGGACGTAATAAAACTGACAAACTCTATTAACTGATGAATATGGTTTGCTGAATTATGTATATATTTCTTGTGTGTCCAGTAGCTAGGCAAGATGAGTGATCGTGCGTGGATGTACACCGGTCACACTAGTCAGAAAGACATGACCCATGAATGGATAAGAAAAACCAAGGGGTTTGTGAGAGCCGCATTTGCAAATGGACAGGAAACAACCTGGTGCCCCTGTGTCGAGTGCGACAACTTTCATAAGAAGTCAGAGTTTGAAATGATCAAACACCTGCAGAAGTTGGGTTTTACGCCTAATTATACGGTTTGGACATTTCATGGTGAGTCTGCCCAATGTGCCAGAGCTGAGGAGGGCCGTCGTCGCACCGACGAGCATGGTACCGGGATGGAAGACATGGTGGAAGACTTTGATGATGCTCGGGATTCGGACGATGAGATGGAGGAATCTGCAAAAGCCTTCAATGATATGTTGGAGTCTTCAAAACGTCCTCTCCACGAGCACACTGAGCTTTGTCAGCTGGATGCCATCGCACAAGTAATGGCTCTGAAGGCTCAATTCAACTTGGGCAGAGAATGCTACGACGCGATGATGACACTATTTGGACGTTTTCTACCCAAAGGCCATGTAATGCCTGCAAACCTGTACCAGTCGGACAAAATCCTCCGTGTACTTAAGATGCCCTATGAGAAGATAGATGCCTGTGAGAAAGGATGTGCCTTATTTAGGCTTGAGTATGCGGACTTGAAGTATTGTCCCGTTTGCCAGTCTTCCAGGTATGTTGAGGTAGACAACGGTATGGGTGAGAAGAGTCAGACAAAAATCCCAGTTAATGTTCTTCGGTATATGCCAATCATACCAAGACTTCAACGTCTTTTCATGGTCGAAGAGACGGCTAGACAGATGACATGGCACAAATTGGGCAAAAGAACCGAACTAGATGCAGATGGGGAGCCGATGTTGGTACACACATCGGACGCTTTTGCGTGGAAGCGCTTCGATGCAATACATCATGCTAAAGCTGCAGATCCAAGGCATCCTCGAATCGCCATAAGCACGGATGGGTTCAATGTGTTTGGTATGATGGCAGCCCAATACAGTTGTTGGCCTGTATTTGTCATTCCACTCAATCTCCCCCCCGGACAGATTATGCAAAGAAAGAACATTTTCCTGACGTTGATAATTCCGGGGCCCAACTATCCGGGGAAGAGTATGAATGTGTACATGCAGCCGCTTAAGGATGAACTGCAAGAAGCTTGGGATAATGGGATCAAGACATACGACGCCGCTACAAAAAAAAACTTCCTAATGCGTGTGTGGTACATGTACTCGATGCATGACTTGCCGGCGTATGCGCTATTCGTTGGCTGGTGTGTGCATGGAAGGTTCCCGTGCCCCACATGCAAGGCAGCTCTTGAGTTTCGTCGGCTACAGGCGGGTGGCAAGTTTTCTTGCTTCGACATGCATAGACAGTTCCTGGATCCTCGCCATAAGTTCAGAAAAGACAAGAAGAACTTCATCAAAGGTAGAGTTGTCAAAAACTCTGCACCACCTGCGTTGACAGGCCAACAGACCCTGGATCAGTTAAACTCTCTCGAGCCGGATCTAGAGCGTCCAGGGTATTTCAAGGGGTATAATTCGGAACACGCCTGGACTCACAAGACATGCTTGTGGGATCTGCCTTACTTCAAAGACCTCCTTTGCCCACACAACATCGACGTGATGCACACTGAAAAGAATGTTGGCGAGGCCCTCTTTGGTACATTGTTCGGCATAGAGGGGAAAAGAAAGGATAATCCTAAGGCTAGAGTCGATCAGCAGGCTCTATGTGATAGACCACTACAAAACATGCGACAACCGAAAGGAAAGAAGAACTGGACGAAGCCAAAGGCATGGTTCAATCTTGGAAGGCCAGTTATGAGGGAAATACTCCTGTGGGCGAAAAATGAGTTGATGTTCCCCGATGGGTATGCAGCGAATCTAAAGAGGGGAGCGAGCCTTGCAAAATTGAAAATATTTGGTCTCAAGAGTCATGATTGGCACATATGGCTTGAGCGGGTAATGCCGGTGATGTTGCGTGGCTTTATCCCTGAGGATGAATGGCTAGTACTGGCAGAGCTGAGCTATTTCTTCCGTGTTCTTTGTGCGAAAGAACTATCGCCTGGCTTGCTAGAAGAACTGGAAGAGTTGGCGCCGGAGTTGATCTGCAAGTTAGAGAAGATCTTTCCACCGGGCTTCTTTAATCCAATGCAGCATTTGATTTTTCATCTCCCGACCGAGGCACGATTGGGGGGGCCCAAGCAGAATCGTTGGTGCTACGCAACTGAGAGGATGCAGAAGACGCTTCGAGAAAAATGTAAAAATAAACGTCGAATTGAAGCATCGATGGCCGAGGCATTCATTACTGAGGAGGCGGCAAACTTCGTGACAGCACACTACGAAGCCAAAAATCGTCATTTGCATAATCCGAAGCCTCGGTACAATGCTGGCGACCCTAAAAAGGGTGGATCCAACCTCAGCCTATTCAAAGGGAAGCTCGCACCAGCCGGTGCTTATACTTCCTTACCGTTGGATGTCGACGAATGGCGGACCATTACGTTGTATATCTTGAACAACCTAACAGAAGTGCGGCCGTACATCGATTAAGTTCTCGGTACATTGTTTCGCAACCTCTAATTCCTTTGAACTGCTCTTATTCCCGGATATTTGATACAGTCGATACGTCGCCGAATTCTCGTATGGAGCGGTGATCCAAAAGGATTCCGTCGAAGAGTATGAGCTTCTGGCAATGCATGGAGGCGGCTATCCCGGTTTCATCTCTTGGTTCAAACAAACGGTAATTTCCATTAGAGCATTTCATTTCTTCGTCTAATTTCTGGCTAATGCAACAATCCTTTCGTATTAAACTTGTAGGCTAGTTCAGAGTCTATGGACGCCGAATTGAGACAAGTCGCAAATGGTTTTGACTATAAGGTCCGTTCATTTGACAAATACGACATCAACGGGTATCGCTTTCGTACCTATGGCAAAGAGCTATCTATGGCCGACCGAAAGTCTACAAATTGTTGTGTCTCTGCTATCGGCAAAGGAGGTACCGAGTATTATGGAAGAGTTGAAGCAATTTATGAACTTCTATTCTATGGTGCAAACCCACCGAACGTCGTAGTCTTCAAATGTTATTGGTTCCAGCCGAAGGAGACTAGAAGGACTCATGAACATCTAGGGCTAGTCGAAATCAAACAAAGCACCCATTTGGATGTTCCCGATGTCTATATTACGGCTAGGCGACCCAAGTTTTCTATCTACCGTGGGCCTGCCAAACTGATCCAAATCTGAATGGTTGGGATGTCGTTTATGAAGTGCCGCCACGTGTTAGACCACCTCCCCCCAATGAAGAGGATTATGAACCTCACATTAACCCAGACACATATGAAGGAGAATTCTTCCAAGAAACACGTCTTTCCAAAAAACGTTTCAAGAACCGCTCTACTTCACACCAGAACATTGAAGTAGACAGCGGCAGTGAATCCGAGCCTGAGCAGGAACAAGAAGAGCCGGAACAAGAAGAGGTTACTGCTGCGGATGACCTGTCAATGCTTGAACGATTACGTACAGGAGGCCTTCCACATGTTGATGCATTTATTGATGATGATGATGATGAGCACGTCATTACTGATAGTGATGATGATGATGATGCATTTATTGACCCCGAAGCATATATAGACGATGATGATGCATTTATTAATGATGACGATGAAGATTAATATTATAGTTCATGCCAGGTATTCAATTATTATTATGTAAATATATATTATTAATTAGTTCATGTTAGGTATTCAATTTTTTATTATGTTCATGATGATGATACACTTAAATTATATACATATTATTCATGTCAGGTATTCATTCTTTAACCTAGGATAGCTCTAAAATGACCTATACTTAGCATTTATTCCTCCAAAATGAATTTATATGCTTAGCTAGCTCAAAAATTACATAACAACCTTAATTAGCTCCAAAATGACCTATTTAACCTAGGATAGCTCTAAAATGACCTATACTTAGCATTTATTCCTCCAAAATGACTTAATATGCTTAGGTAGCTCAAAAATGACATAATAACCTTAATTAGCTCCAAAATGACCTATTTAACCTAGGATAGCTCTAAAATGACCTATACTTAGCATTTATTCCTCCAAAATGAATTTATATGCTTAGCTAGCTCAAAAATGACATAATAACCTTAATTAGCTCAAAAATGACCTATTTAACATATGATAGCTCTAAAATGACCTATACTTAGCATTTATTCCTCCAAAATGAATTTATATGCTTAGCTAGCTAAAAAATGGACCTATGTAACCTTGGATAGCTCCAAAATGACCTATTTAACCTAGGATGGCTCTAAAATGACCTATACTTAGCATTTATTCCTCCAAAAATGACATAATATGCTTAAGAAATGACCTATTTAGCTCCAAAATGACTTAATATGCTTAATTAGCTCAAAAATGGCATAATTACTTATGTTAGCACAAAAATGACCTATACTTAGCTTTTTTTAGTTCATTTATGATATACTTAGCATATTTAGGTCAAAATGGCCTATTTACCTAGGTTAGCTCTAAAATGACACAAGTAAGCAATAAGAAGAAGAACAAGAAGAGGAGAAAAATTCTAGTCTTCTTCTTCTTCTAGTCTTCTTCTTCTAACTTTCTTCTTTCTCATTTTGCAGATTTGATTCACTTCACGGAAGCTTGCGTTCATGGAGTCCTTGTCCTTCCATTTTGTTTTGATTTTGTAGGATCAACAATGTGACACTTGCATATGTATGTATAGATGAATGAAACTTGCATATGTATGGATGAGACTTGCATATGTTTTGATTTGGTATGTGTTGGATGATCATATCCATATGGCTTGCATATTATTTGCATATGTGTTGTTTATTATGTGGTGGATGAGACATATTATGTGGTGGATAAGACATAATGTTTTGCCTTATTATGTGATTCTGAATATATATATATGTGTGTGTTTGAATTTCTGTGAAAATGAATTGATATAAGAAAAAACAGAAAAAACAGTTGCTATATAGCCACTTTGCCGTCTGCTAGCAGACGGCAAAGAGGTTTGCCGTCTGTTAGCAGACGGCAAAGTGGGCACGTGGCAGCAGCCTGTGCAACCTGGGATGGCCTATTTGGCCTCTTTGCCGTATGCTGGCAGACGGCAAAGATCTTTGCTTCTTTGCCGTCTGCTGGCAGACGGCAAAGAGCCTGCGTTGGCCCAGCTGACGTCAGCTGCAGCTCTTTGCCGTCTGCTGGCAGACGGCAAAGAGCGCCGTTAGCCCCCTAACGGGGCTGGCACCTTTTGTGTGCCGTCCAGGTGCTTTGCCGTCTGCCAGCAGACGGCAAAGAGGCCTTTGCCGGCAGCCGTTCAGCCGGAGTGTTGGCCGTCTGCTGGCAGACGGCAAAGGCTTTGCCGTCCGCAAAGTATGCCTTTGCCGTCTGCTATGGCAGACGGCAAAGCAGCTGATTCCTGTAGTGTAAGCTTTCTCCTAGTAGTGTAGGGCTCTTCCTTTTTCCTTCCCTAGCTGTGTGGGCTTTTGAGGACTTGGTGCGCCTGGCCCAATAAGGCCAGGGCGCCTCCCCTTAGCCCATGCCAGCCCTTGGGACGTGGTGGACCCACTTGTGGACTTCCGGACCCCTCCGGAATCCTCCGGAACCTTCTGGAAGCTTCCCGGTACAATACCGAAAAAACTGCACCTTTTTCCGGAACCCAAAATATGACTTCCCATATATAAATCTTTACCTCTCGACCATTCCGAGACTCCTCGTGACGTCTGGGATCTCATCCGGGACTCCGAACAACATTCGGTTACCAATTCACATAACTCATATAACACTTATATCGTCAGCGAACGTTAAGTGTGCGGACCCTACGGGTTCGGGAATGATGTAGACATGACCGAGACGCCTCTCCGATCAATAACCAATAGCGGAACCTGGATGCCCATATTGGTTCCTACATATTCCACGAAGATCTTATCGGTCGAACCGCAATGACAACATACGTAATTCCCTTTGTCCGTCGGTATGTTACTTGCCCGAGATTCGATCGTCGGTATCTCCATACCTAGTTCAATCTCGTTACCGGCAAGTCTCTTTACTCGTTCCGTAATACATCATCCCGTAACTAACTCCTTAGGCACTTTGCTTGCAAGCTTCTTATGATGTGCATTACCGAGAGGGCCCAGAGATACCTCTCCGAAACACGGAGTGACAAATCCCAGTCTCGATCCATGCCAACTCAACGGACACCTTCGGAGATACCTGTAGAGCATCTTTATGATCACCCTGTTACGTTGTGACGTTTGATAGCACACAAGGTATTCCTCCGGTATCCGGGAGTTGCATGATCTCATGGTCTGAGGAACATGTATTTGACATTCAAGAAAGCAGTAGCAATAAACAGAACGATCATATGCTAAGCTAACGGATGGATCTTGTCCATCACATCATTCTCCTAATGATGTGATCCCGTTATCAAATGACAACTCATGTCTATGGTTAGGAAACCTTAACCATCTTTGATCAACGAGCTAGTCTAGTAGAGGCTCACTAGGGACACGGTATTTGTTTATGTATTCACACATGTATTTAAGTTTCCGGCCAATACAATTCTAGCATGAATAATAAACCTTTATCATGAACAAGGAAATATAAAATAATAACAACTTTATTATTGCCTTTAGGGCATATTTCCATCATGCTGTTGCTGCTGCTCCCCCGCGGGTATGATGGCCCTCAGGGAGGTGTACGGTGGGGGATCCCGCCTTGCTCTTCGATGAGTCCACCTGGAGCTTCTCCGTGGCCAGCAGCGGTTTCCTCAGCTCGTCGGCGGCGTCGGGATGTGAAGGAGAGGCAGTTTCAGCCAGGCGAGACTCTGTGTGGGATGCTTCTGCGGGAGGATGGTCTTCGGTTGACTCGTCGATGGACACTACTAGGAAATACCTTGTAGGTAGCAGCTTAACAGTAGCGTGGGGTAAAAGCCCCACGCTGCTGTTAACTAGCAGCAGCGCGGGCTTAAAGCCAACGCTACAGGTAAGACTTAGTAGTAGCGCGGGCCAACGGCCCAAGCGCTGCTGCTAAGTGGGCCACAAGGCCCCCCCGGGTCTAGCCTTAGTAGCAGCGTGGGCTAGGTAACCCGCGCTACAACTAATATGTTAGCTGTAGCGCCGGGTGCACGGCCCACGCTGCTACTAAAACTGCACGTGGGCAGGTGGTGGTCCCAAATTATCAGTAGCGCGGGGCGCCGGAAGCGCGCTACTGGTACTGAACTTAGCCGTAGCGTGGGTCGCCTAGCCCGCGCTACTGCTAAGCCCACCTTATCCTGCCCCGCCCGACCCGTCGGTTTCCTCTCCCTCACCACACTCACTCTCACTCCATCTCTCTTGCGCAGCGCTCGGTCGCCGTCGCCAGCCGCCGCCGCCCGCCACCGTCGCTCATCGCCGTCGCCCGCCGCCGTCGCTCGCGCACCACCGCCACCGAGGTAGCTCCTCCTACCTCCCTCCTCCTCCCTTCCTCCCTCCTCCCCCCCTCCTCCCTCCCTCCCTCCTTCCTCCCCCCTCCTCCCTCCCCCTCATCCCTCCCTCCCTTCTCTCTCTGTTCTTGTAGAATGTAGGTAATTTGAATGTAGGTTTTAGAATGTAGACATTGTAGAATGTAGGTTTTTTAATAGAATAATTTTTTTAAGTCATTTGTGTAAATGAGGTTTTTTTGACTATTTTAGGTGTTTTGAATACAATAGGAAATTTTAGGTCTTTTAATTAGAAAGTTTAGTAATAGAAATTTTTAGTAAAACAATTTAGTAATAGAAAATTTTTAGGTATAGAAAATTTTCAATATAGAACTGTATCGGAATGCCATATGAGAAATTTAGTAATAGAATTTTTTAGTAAGAAAATTTAGGTATGGAAATTTTTAGTAATTTTCTTTTTCAATATAGAAATTTATAGTAAGAAAATTTAGGTATGTAAATTTTTAGTAATTTTTAGTATTGGACAATTTAATTATTTTTATGTCATTATCACTTTGTCATCAAAGAATGCTATATGAGATTTGATGATCTAAATTTTTCACTCGGTGGAATATGCAGGCTTTGTAGTGTCGCGTCTCCCTGGAGTGATCGTCGTCGGAGCTACCTCTACTTCCTCTACACCCGAGTCGGTGAGCTAAAAGTCCACCTCCTCCTTCTCTACTCCTCGGTGTTGAATAGAGTAGAACTAGGGTATTTAGTTATGCTTCTTAACCAAATGAAATGTTCGGGTTATAAGATATATTGAAATGTTTTTGTCAATATTGAACCATTGAAATGCAATAAGCACCAAGTTTGAATGCTCCTGTGTGAATGCTTATGACAATTGATCCGGATAGAATTTCAGGTTTAAACATCTTTGTATGTGTATGGACATCTTTGTATCGCAGGGAAAATCTGAGTGGCCTATGTTTTGCTGGAATGTTGATTCATTTCCATTCCGGCAAATTTCAGGCGCTCGATATGTCCTATTTTAGCGAAGGTCATGCCGGATTTTTCCGTGAATTTTAGCATGACTTGTGCTAGAATATATAGGAAATATCGAGTGCCCTGGATTTGCCGGAAAGAGAATTAAACGACATTTCGGGTTGACTTTAAGTCTGCCGGGGCTCCATACACGACAGTCAAAAAATCAGCGAGGGAGAGTGTCCACCATATATGAGAGAAGAAGAATGCCGACTGTTTTCGTGGGGGTCGTTTCTCCTTCTTCTCCTAGTGCTACACCTTTGTTATGCACTAGGGGAAGGAGGAGTAGCGACCATCACTGACGGTCGAATATCTGCGAACACCACGTGAGATGAGAGTTTTCAAGGAAAGACTCGACAGACCGAAAGTCAACCCGTGATGAGTAATAATGATCTGTGTGTTGAGTTCCTGTTATTTGCCGTCGATTTTTAATCTTTGACTTATGAACACAGGAAATGTCTGACGACGATATGATTCCTGAGTGCGACTACTGCGAAGACGACCGGGGTATGTGCGACAGGATGCATTATCTGCAAAACGGTAGGTACTTCACCATCGTGCTGAAGGAGACTTTCGACGTTTTTACGGTACGTAACGACGACAAGTTTTTTTCCGTAATTATGCATGACTTATGAATTTTGGCTTCAACGTGTAATTTTCCATTTTTTTTAATTGAAGTAGTTCATCCCATATCATGTAAGACCATATGTCTTGGAAAAACTCGGTTTTGAAGATAGGGAGAGAACAGAGACGAAGAGTGCTCACCTTAGGACGAAGCATGGTTTCACTTTTTTGGTTAAGCTATTTAATGCACCAAATAGCTCGCATTTCGGTTGCTCAACTTGGAGAGGATTTTGCAAGGCCTATGAATTTAAGGAGGATATGCAAATCACTTTCGATCTTCGGCCCGAAGATGAAATGTATGATAATATCGACATTTGGGTGGATGTCGAGACGCTTCCAGTTCTACCTCTTTGTGAGTTTATCAAATAAATTTGTTAAGTAATTTATATTGTTTATTTAAAAATCATTGACAGCTTATTTCCATTGATAGCTTATTTCCGTTCTTCAAAAAATGTACGGAAGATAGTAGACAGAACCTACTACACTGATGGCTCTGAACTAAGTTACGAGGAGAAAGATCATCTTATCTCATTTATTATTGATGTTGAGAATTTCAATATCAATTATGAAACTCCTCCACATTATGGTCAATACGTGCCACTAGTGCACGTGTTGAACTACGGTAACATCCATGAAGATGGCATGATAAGATTTTTTACTATTACGACATCAGTGCATCTTTTGCATACATTCTTCTAAAGCTAAACTACATTGCTAACTACGTTATTATTATGTTCTTCAACAGAAAATCCCGAAGGATTGTGTGCCTCATCTAATGTTTACGAAAGGTCGCATTGATGTTATTAGATTATGGCCAAGTCCGCCTAGGGTTCACCGCTGTTCATACAAGATTTCTCAAACCGATGAAGACATCACAATCAAAGAATGGAAAAAAGTTATGAATAATCATAGGGAGCTACTTGGAAGCAACATTGTGCGAAGCGCACGAATTGGAGACAGGATAATCTCCATTCTTCATAATGGAGAGTTAGGGGCTATTTTATGCTATTTTACCTTAGAGAGCGTAGCAGGTCCTAGCTAATACTCATGATCATGTGCTAAGAACAATTAACTAGGGTTAGTTATGACTATGATAACGAGTAGAAGTTGTTAGATGACTATGATAATGATGAGTATGACTTGTGTTATTATGATAATGATGATGAGTTATTATTATGATGATGATGCTGAGTTGTTATATCATTATGAGCATGATGAGTTATTATATCAGTGGGTGAAAGAGACGTGGATTAGATTCAAGTGGATCGAGGCAACATGGCGCAGACCCTAAACCCTAAGTACTTTGGATCTGCGCCATGTTGCCTCGATCCGCTTGAATCTAATCCACGTCTCTTTCACCCACTGATATAATAACTAATCATGATCATAAAATAATGTGATTAGACTACTGTATAAAACATGTACAAACACAGTGCAAATACGCAGAAAAAAAGAAAAAAAAAGAAAAAATTTAGCAGTAGCGCTGGTTGGACAGACGCTACTGCTATGTAGTGTTAGCAGTAGCGCTGGTCTCACCAACGCTACTGCTAGGTTTGTTAGCAGTAGCGGGGTACAACCGGCGCTATTGCTAAACATTAGCTGTAGCGCTGGTACCCGCGCTACTGGTATGGATATTTCCAGCGCTACTACTAGGCTTTTCCTAGTAGTGGGACTTCAGCGATTCCTCGCTCCCGGCTGAGGAAGCAGGCAGACTTGGAGCTGCGCTTTTGCTGCTGGCATCGTCCTTGGGACCAGCTTCCTCGGGATGGGTTGGAATGACTGCTGTGGCATGGCTTCTGGCCTCTGTGGGTTCGTGGTTGAGCCAGATGTAAGGTCCGTCCTTGCCGGGTACCCAGTCGTACTTCTCTGCCAGCATCCATGGCATGGAAATGCTTTCACAATTTGGAAGCACCAGGCTATCACGCAGCGAAACCTGACACGGCATGGTGTGTTTCGCTGTTAGACATGTGAGTCAGCAAAGGAACAACATGTTCAGAGGAAGGTTGTGTTGTTTATAAATGACGCGATGCGACTGTTGGTAATTTTCCTATTCCCGACGGAAGATTCCAAGTCCCACTCCAGGTCAGGCATAGTTTTTTTTTTTAGAAAAGGTCATGCATAGATGTGAATCCATACCAGAGCTTCATATGTATGCGCAAGGTACCTCTAACAGATGTGATCTTTATCGCCAAAGAAGTGGAACCTGCAAGAATTTTTATTGGCATGGACATCGACGGAGGTGCCGTTGGACAGCCCGGCCAGGTGTATGAGGTCATCATTCGCTACAATTTAATTTAGGTTTCTTTAGGTTTTAATTAAACGACAAAAATATCGTCCACTTTATGTAAAATATATTGATCTTATGTCTGTTTGCATTAATTCTGTCATGTTTGCATGAATTATGTTCAAATTTGTTCGTATTGGGGGCCGAAGTTTGGGGCAAGTGTTGGATGGGCGTCCCGTATCACTGTCTACGGGCACGTCTAGACAAATATCATGTCCGTTTTGGGAGTCGGCGTTTTTTATTTTGAATAAAGTAAAATGGACAACTGGACGTCGAACGACCAAAAAAATAAAATTACATTGGAAAACTTACTAGTCTTGTTCTTCCTTTGAGTGTAAGCTACCGTCGGAGATTGAAAATTGCATCGAACCAAAAGTAAAGGAAAGTGACACTTGTAAACACCGTCACCATATAAGGATTTGAAAACCGCAATAGCCACTCACCCCTTGCAACAAGATCTATAAAATCATTGAAGCAACATCGGCTGGAGCATCACCCCACGTAGAACAGACTTGCAAATCACCACCATGCAGAAGGTTGGAGAAACCTAGCGAAGCCACAGAGGAAGAAGATGTCGAAGTCACCACACCAATAGCTCTCCTTTAAAGACACATGAACTTTCAAGATTTGAAGGGAACCAATAGATGCGAGGAGACAAAACTCTCACATGCCCTTCTTGGACGCCGGATCGGATGTTGTCGAGGTAGAGAGAGACCGAAAAGACCTTGTTCCAACACATCATCGCCGTCACCACCTCGTCAATGTCAGCGGAGAAACAAAAACGAAAGAAAAATAAAATGAGACATGCGGGTCTCTACTCCCCTTGCCGCCGACGAGGCCGCGGGACGGGGAAGAGGGGTTTGTGGTGCTGGAGATGCACGCAACACAGGCTTAGGCCATTCGCCCAAAATCATTTCCGTACCAGAAATCCATGAGAGAGAGGATAGCGGCGCAACACCATGGATTGGATTTGGTTTGTCGCCGGATCCCACGGATTCGAAGCCACCCGGGCGACATCCTTGCCCCATGGGGTTGGCTCGTCCCGGAATGGCCTCTGTCGAGCCGCCGCCGGTAGACGGTAGTGCTCTGCCGCCTTTGCCTGGGTAAGGGTGGAGGAAACGGTTTGGTCCGCCGGTCCGGCTCGTGGCCCACTCGGTCTAGGCAGGCTCGGTCCTGACCCAGTAAAAAAATCAGGTGGTCCGGGCTGCAGATTTGGGCCCGAAAGTTCATCGGTCCGGTCCCGTACTTAACCGAGCTAGCTCGCAGGACCGAGAAAAAGCTGCATCGGCGTGGCCGGGGGGGGGGGGGGGGTGGTGAGCACCGCGTGGGGTGTGGTGGGGGCGTGGCGGCGGCCCGGTGAACACCACGTTGGGTATGGCGGGGCGTGGCGGTGGCGTGGCGGGGTGTGGCGGGGGCGTGGCGGCGGCGTGGCGAACCAGGCGTGGCAGAAGCGCAAGAAACAGCCGTCCACCGCCGCGGGGCCGTCGTTCGCGCGGTCACTGGATTCTCTAGCCCCGGAAACCATGTCCATTGGATGCACCCCACACGGATTCGTCGTCTTAGCCAAAGAAATCGATGTGGGAGGTCCTACATCGCCGCATCGGTCATCCCTTTCATCTCCGTCCACCGGCCGTCGTGCCAAACTCGTCGCCGTTGAGCTCCCTCTGGTGATCTTCTTGGTTCGTCTAGCTTCTTTTGGTTCTTGTAAAGCTTCCGGACATCTTGCCGATGGGCTGTGCTTCCTCTAGCGTTGCATCCCCGATGAGCAGCCGCCGCCGGAGCTCCAGTGCGCGCTCTGCCTTGTCTCTTGGCCGGTCCTCCTGGTCCGGCCCGAGCTTCGCCATTGCCGGTCCGGTCCCTGAAAACAGGACCGCCATGCTTCTTGGTCCGGTCCGGCTTGGACCGGCGGCGGCCGGTCCAAACGACGGCTCCGACCGTGTCCACCCTTATGCCTGGGCGGCGTCTCCGGATGCAGGCCACAATGCCCCACCGTAAGCCAATAGCAACCCGAGCTGGTGGGGTACGCGGCTCGAATCTGGGAGGGACAGTTGGTGGCGAGGGCTGTGGCTGCTTCGACCAGGGCGTTAGGTGCCCGTCGGCGTTCTGGGGCTGCGCTTTCCCTCCGGGGTTGAAGTCTGGTTCGTGATCTCTGCCATCTTCCCATCTGGCCTAGCTACTGAAATACGCCTGGAACGAAAAAGTAACAATTAATCATCTATCATCGCTGTAAAAGCCTAGGCTAGCGATGATTCCACTGCTAATTGAACTAATACTCAATGAAATTGATGTGAAAAAAGAGTAACCTCCTATAATCCTTGGCAAGATCAACTTTTGTAAGGGCATATGAGTATATTCTGTTCATTATCGCAGCCGCCAGACATGTATAGCTTTTCCAGTGAACTTGGATGAAGCACGTCACATTAGGGATCAAAATGGAGTGGAAACTTTCCGCTTTTCTGGCGAAAAAATGAAAATGGATAGGAAAAATGAAAGTGGAAATGGAAATTTGCAAAACGGAAATGGAAACGAAATTTTTTATGCAAAAACGGAAATGGAAATGGAACAATGTTTTCCGGTGGAACAGGCGCGGAAATGGAATTTTTTGTTTTCGTTAACATGGAACTTTTCGTTTCGAATATGAGCACGTGGCTATTTTGTAGCCCAACAAATACACAATTAGACCCTACACACGATGAGCATAATGGCCCAGATGGCCCAACTTTTACATTACTACTATTAGCTACATCAAGCATGGCAACACGCGTGCAGAATTCCTAATCCCAAAACAAGCACGCCTCCGTCGCTCGCTGACATATCCTGTTATATAGCCATGATATAATATTTAGTAGTCACCTTATCAATTGAACAACTCCGTTGGTTTCTTGTTTTTTTGTCTTTGGTTCAAGGGGTCTTTAGTTTTCATGAACACTCCGCTTCCGTCTCCGTGTCCATACCGTATACGCTCCATTTTCGTTTCCGGTAATATTCGTTTCTGTATTTGTTTCCATGGTTTCTGTATTCGTTTCTGCTTCCGCAAAAAAAAAATTTAAAAACAAATGTGGCGGCACCCAGTTTCATCTGTTTCCGCTCCATTTTCATACGTCACCTGCTAGCATATACTAGAAATGTAAATTAATTGTTGATCCTTATACTACGTGAGTGTGTTTAGGCATATCGCTGTCCATCCTTTTAATGAGAACCTGGCTAGAATCAGCTAATGAGTCCCATCGTCAAAACCAATTAATGAGCGATGCGATCCAGGCCTTGTTAGGAGTTAAATAACCCGACGAGCATAGGCAAATCCGCGCTGAATGGAGCTCCTGGGTACACGCCAAATCAACTTCCACAGACGAGGTTGCTCTTGTTGGTCGTGTCTAGGAAGCCCCAACAAATGCCAGTTAAACTTTGGGTTAATATCTAGATAGTGCCAAATTCATTGTCCAGTCAATCATCTCTCGATGGGTTGTCTGCATAAAGCCTTATCGCAAAGGACAAACACAACCACCATTACTCATTTGTGAACCAGACAACAAGGTAATCAATCAAGAGAGTGAGATCCTACCTCCCTCGTAGCCATCAGACATGGACCTCGCAACGGGGGACATGGCCTCCCTCCTCCTGAAACTGGTCGAGCTCCTCAAGGATGAGTACAATCTGCAGAAAGGCGTCAAGAAAGATGTCGAGTTTCTTGAGAGAGAGCTGAGGAGCATGCACGCTGCCCTCCTCAAGGTGTCGGAGGTGCCACGAGACCAGCTCGACAAGCTGGTTAAGATCTGGGCGGACGAAGTCAGGGAGTTGTCCTACAACATGGAGGATGTCGTCGACGGCTTCCTTGTGCATGATGAGGACTCCGAGCCCACCGCCGACCTGCACAAGCTCACACGGTTCATGAAGAAGATGGGTAACTTGTTCAAGAAGGGTAGATCTCGCCATCAGATCACGGACGCAATCAAAGATCTCAAGGACCAGGTCCTGGAGGTCGCCGACCGACGTGATAGATACAAGATCAACGACCTTGTTCCCAGTCCAGCTGCCACGACCACTGTTGACCCTCGCATGCTGGCTATGTACAAAGATCAGAAAGAGATTGTCGGCATCGATGTCACAAGAGATGAGGTTATCAAGAAGCTTACATACGGGAAATCCAAGAAACAACTCATGACAATCTCCATTTTTGGATTTGGAGGATTGGGTAAGACAACTCTTGCCAAAGCAGTATATGATACTATAAAAGAGCAATTTGATTTGGGGGCTTTTGTTACGGTGGGTCGGAATCCTGACGTGAAGGAGGTTTTCAAGGACATCCTCTTTCAACTTGACAAGAAAAAGTATACGGAATTCAGTGGAGCATTAACATTGAGTGAAATGCAACTCATCGACTTGATCTGAGGGCTGCTTAATAACAAGAGGTAAGCACCGCCCATCCTAATTTCAACTTCGAGTACCCAAAATAATAGCAAATTTTAGCTCATGTGGCCATCGTACATGGAGGCATAAATTGGAAAATGCATGTGCGTCAGTGCGTCGCACAATCTATTGTCATGCATGGACAAATTTTGATAATTCATATCTATCATATATTTTGACTTTTATCAAGTATTTGAACCATCTCAGTGGCAGACTTGGCATCAAAACGTAATGGAAAAAAGGAAAAACAAGTTAGAGGTTGGTAGATTGGTGCCTTTTCTTCATGATGCTTTACACTAGGATTTTGGTACCATATATGCAGGTTCCTGTGTATTTTTGGAACTAAAGTAAATTTTACTGCATGCTCCTACGTCCTGCTATCATTGGGGCCCTGAGCGAGTAATTTTTTAGAAACTCACAATAGTTTATGCTTTAGTTTTAGCTTCGTGTAACCACAACTTTATGGAATTGAGTTTGGAAAGTGGACTTGTGAAATTACTGTTTCTCTAGTAGCTCCCCTCCATCTTTATATAACTGTATCTTTTAGAAATATTTTCTTGTGCACAACCTTGTTCGAGATTGAATATTACTATTAGGTCATTTTGAAATTACTAATATGGTTTACATGTTTATTGTATTTTTCAAACATTGTAGATAGTTTTACTGATAATAGTTCTTGCACTGTCATGTGGATAGGTACATCATCATTATTGATGACATATGGGATATAAAAGCATGGGAAATGATAAAATGTACTTTGATGGATAGTGACTGCGGAAGTAGAATAATAACAACTACTCGGATTTTCCAAGTCGCCACAAGGGCTGGTGATCTATACAAGTTAGAGCCACTTTCTAAAAATAGATCTGAAGAATTATTCTATAAAAGATTATTTGGTGGCAAAGAAAAATGCCCTTATGATCAGCCGGCTGAGGTAACAAAAAGAATTCTACATAAATGTGGTGGTGTACCATTGGCTATCATTACAATAGCCAGCTTGTTAGTTAGTAAGCCAATGGAGGAGTGGTGTAGGGTGTACAACTCTATTGGATTTGGATATGAAGATCATGAGCATGTCGAGAACACAAGAAAGATATTGCTATTTAGCTATTATGATCTGCCATGCTATCTAAGGACTTGTTTATTGCATCTGAGCATATTTCCTGAAGATGCTACGATCATGAAAGACACTTTAATATGGAAGTGGATCGCCGAAGGTTTTGTCATGGAGAAACCAGAGATTGGTTTATTTGAGCTCGGAGAGAGATATTTCAACGAGCTAATAAATAGAAGCATGATACAATCACTCAGGGACGGATGCGCCATATATGCTTGTCAAGTGCATGATTTGGTGCTTGATATGATCTATTCATTGGCAGAGGAAGAGAACTTTGCTACTGTATTGACTAGTAATAAGCAACATACGTCTTCACAAAGGAAACCCCGTAGGTTAGCCATCCAAAAGAGAGTCATTGACGAAGATAATCCTATGGGTAACATAAGTATGCCACAAGTGAGATCATTTAATGCCATCATGTGTCATTTTAGTGTGATGCCATTGCTTGAAAGCTTTAAAGTTTTGCATGTCCTAGCTATAGATGGGTGTACTTCTTTTCATCTGGAGCATCTAGGTGGGTTAGTCCACTTGAGGTACCTCGAGATCTCAAGAATGGATATTACTAATCTTCCTGGGGGGATAGAGGATCTCAAATTTTTGCAGGCACTGATCTTGAGAAGAACCAAGATACGAGTATTGCCACAGAGTGTTGGTCTGCTAAAGCAACTGAAGTGCATGCTTATCGATGATACATTGATGACAGTGCCGAGCTGGATTGGGAATGTAACGTCCCTAGAAGTGCTATCCTGGTATCACGTCTCCCCACAGTTTGTGAAAGAGTTGCGAAAGCTGACTGAGCAAAGAGAGCTAAGGTTTGAGCTTGAAAGAGATGATGGTTCGTTGATCAACGATTTAATGGAATCTCTAGGCTATTTGAAGAAACTCCAAGTTCTAGAAGTTTCCCTTTATTTCATGTGCCGTCTTGAAGTGGCGGGGTGGGTCAATTGCAATGGCTATGTGCCCTCTCGCCAACTTCGTCATCTGAAACTAGATCTCACTATACGTCACCTGCCGTGGTGGATCAATCCCATGGTTCTTCCAAACCTGTCCATATTAAACATGCCATCGTGTAGGTTGGGCAAGCGTGACCTGGAGACCCTCGGGAGGTTCCCGAAGCTCATTTTTCTTGGACTGTTGCACATCGGTCCGTACATCATGGGTGGTGGTGCATTCCCAAAGTTGAGATCCTTAGGATTCGAGTATTCAATGCCTACGTTTCTGCATGGAGCTATGCCCAGCCTTGAAGCTCTTGGTTTACACATATCGGTGGTGCAATGGAAGAAGTATGAGTTTGCCTTTGACTTCAGTAGCTTGGAGAAGCTCCCTTGTCTTCAGAGTGTGTTTGTTTTTATCATCACCGATGGTGCCAGAGTTAAGCACATCAGTGAGCTAATGGTAACGCTGAGGCATGCTGTCAACATTCATCCCAACCGTCCCATACTTGGGGTACTATACTACTACCTCATCATATATACGCATATATAATTTCTGTATGTAGCTATTTTATTTTCTCGTTTCACTTGATCAATCGCTTTATTTTTTGTATTTTCCAGACATTCTCCATGGATGGCAGTTTGACAGTCGAATACGACCAGACTGACCAAGACGAAGAAGTAATACTTACTTTTATTATTCGGTCTATGTGCAGTTTTTATTACTAGCTAGCTATGCCCTCCGTGCCAAATTAATTGAAGTTCTAGCTGTGTCCTAATTCAATTTATTTAAGTTATCAACTACAACACCAAATTACTTTCAATAGATCCACCAAAAAGTATATTTTTGTAGATCCTAGTAATATATATTTGATGTTGTAAATATTAGCATTTTTTTGCAGACTTTGTCAAATATAAAGAAGGTTGACTTATAAAGATAGATCTACGATTAATTTAAAATGGAGGGAATAATACCGATATATTGCTTTGCAGAGTTGCTACGAGGAGACAGAAAAACAAAAAGCAAACTATTATGAGAAATTCAAGGAACGTTTTCCTGGTCTGACAAGACGTGCTAGCTTTTTGACCAACGAAGAGGACGGAAAAGAACATTACGCTCGCCCGAGAAGCCTAGCCAGGCGTTCTAGCTGCATGTTCTAGAATGCATGCATAAGCAGGTAATTCAGCTAGCAGTACCCCCTTTACAAGTGGTGCATATATCAGCATATCTGTATGTGTATTTGTTTTCATAGAAAAATGTGTGATCTTGCGCAATCTTTATATTTGTGAAAGATTATATAAGTAAAAGTCTGCTTAATTTTATACCATCAGAAATGTTTGCTTAATTAATTATACAATAATCACATTACACCTGTGACGTAATTTTTCCAGGTCAGCACCATCCAGTACTATGCAACTCGTGGCAAATAAGGAGTAAAATCCAACACTATGCAACTATGTCACCAGCTGTCGATGCCGAACACTTGTCACTAGGTATTGATTCAGGAGTTGAGCAAAAAACAAAAGACGGAGAAACCTCTACTGCCTTTCTTTGGTGGGACTAGCAAAAGGGCCTGTGCGTTTCAACCGGAAAAAAAAAATCATAATCTCTAATGGCCATGACCACATTTTGCGGCATCATCGAGATACACTATCACTCTCAATTTCGTGAAATCATGAACAATTTTTGAAATCATGAACATTTTTTTAAACTAGTGAACATATTTGAAATCGTGAACATTTTCAAATTCGTGAACATTTTTACAAATTTTCGAACATTTTATTAAATCAAGAAAAAAATTCAATTCATGAATATTTTATACTATTTGTAAATATTTTTTAAAAATTGTGAACATTTTTTAAAACAATTTACTTGAATCGGCGAACATTTCAAGAATCGACGAACATTTTTTTTGCAAATTGGTGGAACAATTTTTGAAATTCATGATTTTTTTTTGATTTAACGAACATTTTTGAAATGCATGATCATTTCTCGAATCAGCGAATTTTTTGAATTTTTCAGATATTTCTCCATCCATGAATATTTTTTGAATTGGCACAATATTGTTCCATTTCATTAACATTTTTTCATACATGAACTTTTTGAAAAATCATGAACATTTTTTATTTCCTGAACATTTGTTTTCAAAATTTCAAACATTTTTTGGAAAACAAACATTTTTTTACAAAATCGCGAACATTTTTTGAATCCACAAACATTTTATGATTTATTAACCATTTTATTTCAAAATTCTCAGTTTTTTGAACTTTTTTGAACTCCCAAATTATTTAAAGTAGGAAAAAATAAAAAGAAAAAAGAAAAAGAAAAAACCCGGACATGGGTCGGCGCAAACGGGCATGCTACGTCTTCTCCCAGCGCACAGGTCGTAGAATAGAGGTCCCTACTGCATGGGCCGGCCCAGGCGGGGATTCCCCCGTGTAAAACGTTTTTTATCACTTATAGGTGGCACTGGTGGGTAATATTTTGCAACTTTGGGCAGTTTCCGTGACGTAACGCCATAACCAATAGCCCTTTATTATTAGCTATAGATTCTAGTCCACGGGCTTTTTAAACAAGTTCAAAATATTGCTTGATTATTTCCTGAAAACAAAAAAAAATCTTGTTTTTATTAGATTAAAATATGTTATTTGGGTAGCCTATGACATTGGTAAGGTTACACCTTATGCTGCATAGTCGGTCCCAAGCCCCCAAAAAAGGAGGAGCTTGTAGTATATCTTTTTAGTTATTCATTTGTAAACAGTTACGTCAACCTTGAGGTGTTGCTGGCATGTCTACGTCCCTTTAAGGTTTCACCTTTATTTTTATTTTCATTTTCTTAAAACAGGAAATCTTGCGATACTAAAAGGTCACCCAAAAATGTGATTTGCCTTCAAGTCACTCTCAAAAAGGCTGGAAATAAGCAGGGCATTTGGTTGACCTATTTGCTTAGAACAATGCCAACCGAACAGAGCCTCAGCATGTCCTTAGATGTTGTATCAATGATGATGATTCAGGATATGGTATCGTGGCTTGGACTATCTCTCTGTTTTCGTGAAGCAAAGTGAGTGGGTAGCTAATTTGGTTTCCAGTACGAAGAATGGGACATAGCGCCGCTAGCTGAATGAAGATTAAATTCAGCGACATGGTGACCAGAGGTACATTCCTTACCAGAAATTGATATTTTGTAGTTGTTCAGCAATTCTTTTTTTTTTTTTTTGCCCGACTAACACAGTTCCTCAACTGAAAGTCTGAAACGTCAACCTGTGCTTTGTAACTCGCAGAGCGCAAGCAAGAGATGAAGAGGGTCTCGTTGGGTTATCACACCATATTTGTCCATGGAAGACGAATCGTTGGAGTGGAGTTTGAGGCAACATTAATGGAAGAACTTGAGTTGCTGATTGAACCTCCAATTATGTGATTCTGCAATTAGCTTTTCTGGGCTGAAATTTCTACCGAGCATCAAGGATTATGGCTCGTTGCCGTCGTTTTGCCATTGGACTAGAACATGAAGACGCGCGTTGCCGCGCCCGTCCGTCCTCAAGAAAAAGGATAGAAATTTAGAGAAATATATGGGGTAAAATTCATGGAAAATTGTAAAATAGTAAATAGAGCTAGTTTTTTTTTTTGCGGGGATTAAAACAAAGCTAGTTACGCCCTTCTACAGTGATTTGGCGTCCTCAGCCGTCTGATTCAACGTATCAACAGTCCAGATCCTTTGAGCCTCCCGCAGTGCCGAGAGAGAGAGAGGCCATGTAGAGTAGTATGTGTGTGTAGCCTAAGTGCAACCTTAGGTCGCCTGACCCCGCCCTTTATATACATGCATGGGCTCCTCTCGAAGACGAGGTAGAAATCTATACAAGAGTAAAACAAATCATCATAAGCTATGGGAACAAATGGAGATGTTCTTTTATTTGATTATTATGAGTGTTGATGAGCTGTTTCGATCAGGTACCTTGAGTGGTTACCATATTTGTGTACAGGCAATTGACATAAAACCTGTAGAGTCTTGATTGCAACAGCAAGCTGGTCTGGTACTACCAAATCTGTGTAGACGCGAATGGAAGAGCTATGTGTATAGCTGAGGGGGTTGTGCCCCCCCCCCCCCCCCCCCCCCCCCCCCCAGCCCAACACAAATTCCTGAAAGAATTTTTTTTAGGGGGACATAATTAGAACAAAGTATTCTCATTAGCCCCTCCAAACATGTATACTTTGAGTTTTGCCCTCCCCCCTCCCCGACATCGCAGTCAAGCTCTGCCTAGACGCCATCGCCAAAAAAACCGTGTAGAGTCATAACCGCAACCACAAGCCGGTCTGGCTTGCCATGGAATCAAGATCAATCTGCGTTTGTGTTTTTCGTTAAAGGACATTTTGTCTCGGAGTAATTATTCTTGATGAAATGGATAGATACACCAAATTTTAATGAAAAAACTTCCTTTCATTCTCAAATGCAACAAAATGTCCTTTGATATAGTGAATGATTTCGAAAAGTTCGAAAACAAAGAAGAGCAAGATAAAAACAAAATGAATCGCCTATTTAATTTACTCTGGACTTGAATCCATAAATAAATTAGACTGACGATACACATTGATGAGCTCCATAGGAAATACTCTGAGGCGTAGAAGATTTGAAACGTCAATATTTACCCTGTTCATGTCTTGGTATTCTTTTAAAATTATAATTATGTCCTAGGATTTTTTATTATTATTGTCTTGCAAATCAAAATAAGTCGAGATGTTGTAATTAGATTTCAGAGGAGATTTGAAGCCTAAAACAAACAAATATGGAAGTCTTGGTGCTTCTCAAAATACAATACCATACTACTACTCTTTGTGACTTTCCGAGGAGCACATGGCCTCGAAGACCGGCAGCCTTGGCCGGCTCCTTGGGCCATAGAGCACCGTGTCCGCCTTGACCGACTGCTCGGGCGACAGCTGCCACAGCTCCGCCATCGATTGCCACCGGGTACCATCTTCACCACGAGTCGTCCTCGGCAGCTCGTAAAAGAGAGCGGGTGCCTCCTGCTGTAGCTGTCCGTCCAAGAAACCATAGTAGTCTGGGGCGATCCCGTTCCCCGAGCCCGGCGGCGACCAAGGAGAAGGGTAGATGGGCGTGCCAAAGCCGTAGCCATGCCCGCCGTCCATGCTCATGGTCATGCGGTGAAGCAACTTCCGAACGGAGCTTAGGACCCTATGTCCGAGGATGTACAAGAGGAAGAATCCTACAATGCTCGCGAAGATGCTGCCGAGTAGACGCACGTCGCTCTCGCTTCCAGCTGGCTTGGGAAGAGGACCCATGATGCCCATAACTGTTGCATGAAAACGTGGCTAGACTGAGAGAGAGAGAGAGAGAGAGAGAGAGAGAGAGAGAGAGAGAGAGAGAGAGAGAGAGAGAGAGAGAGAGTAGTGTGCGTGTGTAGCGGAAGTGCAACCTTAGGTCGCCAGACCCCGCCCTTTACACACATGCATGGGCTCCTCTCGAAGATGAGGTAGAAATCTATACGAGAGTAAACAAATCATCATAAGCTACGGGAAACACATGGACATGTTCTTTTATTCGATTATTATCAGTGCTGATGAGCTGTTTCGATCAGGTACCTCGAGTGGTTACCAAATTTGTGTAGAGGCCATGCACAAGAAACCGTGTAGAGTCTTGACCGCCACAGCAAGCCGGTCTGTATAATTAGAACAAAGTATTCTCATTAGCCCCACCACATATATACTTTGCTTTTTGCCCCCCTGACATCGCTGTCAAGCTCCGCCTAGACGCCATCACCAAAAAACCCGTGTAAGAGTCGTAACCGCGACCGCAAGCCAGTCTGGCATGTTTTGGTCTGGTAACCAGCAATTTGCTTGCCATGGAATCAAGATCAATCTGCGTGTGTGTTTTTGGGCGGCGGAGGAGATGATCAACTAGCTTATTCGTACTCCCTTCGTCCTTGGAAAGAGTGTATTTTCAACTTTGTTGGTAAGTCAAACTTTTTTATGTTTGACCATATTTATACAATAATGCACCAACATTTATACTATCAAATTAGTAGCATTAGATTCATGATAAAATATATTTTTCATCATATACCTATTTGATTTCACAAACATTAATATATTTTTGCACAAACTTAGTCAAACTTTAAGATAGTTTGATCCTCTAATAAAGTTGAAAGTACGTGCTAGCATCCCCAAGAAATATCGATCTGTGTTTCCTAGATGCGTTTTCCAAACGGCCAGTGAATTGATCAGATAGCTTCTCCATACGTGTGCTAGCCTCTCCTAGATATTCATCAATTTGCTTGCTCTACTAGCTTCGTTGAAGACCACGTTTCTTTCTAGCAAGCAAATCAACGTGAACTCATACTGGAGCGTGTTGAAGCGCACATGATGGGGTGCGTGAGGAAGCGGTCGAGAGCCGTGAAGGACTTCCCATGGTGGCGACGATGGCGACTTGCCGGTGACTGGGGCGATGCCGTTCCTCCTCCTCTCTCTCTGTTTCTCTTCCCTTGAGCTCCTTCTCCCCACAGCTCTCACTTCCTGCTTCCCTCTCCATCTTTCTCTCCGGTCTCCTGTGTCCCTGTTCGATCCTCTTCTCAACCTTGCCGCCCACCTTCTCCCCAAGATTTCCTCTTCCTGCTTCCTTCTCCAGTCTTCTTCTCCATGTCCTGTGTTCCGAATTGATCCTAATCTCAGTCCGCCACCAACTCTCTTAGTCCCTGTCCGCCCTCTCTCCCCTGATCGCCCATCCAGTCAGATCCGCTATTCTCGGTGCTTCTGCTGTCCAATTCCTTTCCTTGCGCTTGATCCCTGTCGTTGTTTCTCTTGATTTATCAATCCCTCCTTTGGAGCTGCGATGGTACAAGAATTATTCCATGGTGAAGGCTCATATGTTCACTACAAGAAAAAGACACATCCGTGACATTATGGCCCGAACGAATTTTTTTTTGTCATGGATATGACACTTCTATGACGTTAATTGTGACAAAAACACGTATCATCATAAACCTGGTGGGCTCCTACTTCTATGACAAAAAATTATGACAAAAAAATGAGCTTTTCTTCTTGATCGGCCGGAGACTCACCCGCATGAAATTCTTTAGGTCGTCCATGACGTAAAAAATCGTGGTAACAGTGCGGGCGAGGAAAATTTCGGGGAGATTCCAATTATGGTGGGTGGTCGTGGCCGAGCGATGCATTGTGATTTGCGCGTTTCTCTCGTACGCGCGTGTATGCGAGGCGTTCGCTAATTGAACCCGAACGAGGCATTCGCTTATTGAACCCGAACGATCGCACTAGCTAGCTACTACTGAACACGAGCGATCGATCCCATCCCGATGAACAGGACCCGTTTCAACCGTAGACAGTCGAACAGAAGGCCGTTTCCTCTGTTTTGCGATACCCCAGACCCCGTTTCGGCTATTCCGTCCAAGCCGGTTGGCTCCCAATGAACAGGACGCATTCTTACCCAGTCGCTTGGCTCTCGATGAACACGACGTTGTTTCTCCGTTCCGACCCAGCCGGCTGGCTGCCGATGAACAGGATGCCGTTGTTGCCGTCCGTTGCCTATCCATGTACACGAGCCCTGACTGTACGTATGCGCGAGTACGCATTTGAAACCCCGCCTGTATGTATATGTAGCCGTATTTTTTGCCGTGTGGCTGTATGTACGTGTACACGATTTAGACGGGACTGCCTGAACTGCTACGTCGGGAGCTCTACTACGATACGTGCCGCTACTTACTCGACCACGGTTCATCCTTGCAGAGAAACTGATCGACCAGTATGTACGTACACGTTCGTGACCAGACAGGCAACGCTACATATGCTTCGACCGGGTGGCTCCCAGCTGTCAGGGAGGATAAGGACGCACTTCCTTGCGTGCGAAGATATAGCTACTGGGTCCCCGTTGTCAGGAGTAGAAATCATTTTTTTGCGCGTAATAAGGAGGCACTTCCTTGCGTGCGAAGATGTAGCTGGTGGGTCCAGCTGTTAGCCACGCCGCGTACAGTCCTCTGCCGATAGCTGTCGTTCGTTGACCATATTGACCACGCCGCGCCGGGAGCACCAAGGCGATGGACGACGACGAGACCTAGGAAGGGAACGACGCGGAGCCGGGGAAGACGCAACAGTGGATGCCCACGCGGAGGGGAGTACGAGGGTTGACTGGTTCGGCTGCGGTGTGAGGCTGCCGTCGTTGGAGAATAATAGGAGGTGTGGGTGAGTAGAGGGAAGGCCTGGCCAGCGGTAGGAGTAAGGTGAGGCGGTGAGGCCTGCGCGGTAGCATAGCCGGCCACGGGAGGCAGGAGCAGGCGGTCCCGTCGGGGTTGGTTTGGGCGGCTGGAGCAAGAAGATCAGAGATTGAATACGCAGTACGGCCGTTGGATTAACATCCAACGGTCACTGCTGCTAGAATCGTTTGTTGACTAAGTTGACAAAGCCCTGCGCACGCGTCAACTTAGTAGGCCCACAAGTCAGCCTCCAAATCTGGTGGGTCCCAGCTGTCATGGGGAGGAATAGTTTTTTTCGCGTAATAAGGAGGCACTTCCTTCCGTGCAAAGATATAGCTGGTGGATCCCAGCTGTCAGGGGGAGCAATCATTTTTTCACGTAATAAGGACGTAATTGTTTGCGTGTGGACATGGACCATGTGAGTCCCTACTGTCAGCCTCTCCACGTACATCCCTCTTCCGATGGTTGTCGTTTGTTGACCACGTTGACCAAACCGCGCCGAGAGCACCAACGCGGTGGACGACGGCGAGGTCCAGGAAGGGAACGACTCGGAGCCGGTGAAGCCACAGCAGTGGATGCCCACACTGAGGGGAGTACGAGGGCTGACTGGTTCGGCTGCGGAGTGAGGCTGCCGTCATCGGAAAATAACAGGAGGTGCGGGTGAGTAGAGGGATGGCCTGGCCAGCAGTGGGAGTAGGGTGGGCCGGTGAGGCCTGTGCGGCAGCACAGCCGGTCACGGGAGGAGGGAGCAGGCAGTCCCGCTGGCGCTGATTTGGACGGCTGGAGCAGGAAGATAGGAGATTGAAGAAGCACGACGGTCGTTGGATGGACATCCAACAGTCACTGCTCTCGTGTGTTGACTAAGTTGACAAAGCCTTGCATACGCGTCAACTTTTTTTCTAAGAAAGCGTACACGTCAACCTAGTAGGCCCACAAGTCAAGCCCCAAATCTGTGGAAAACAACATACAGCCCATTTGCCATTATTTTTAATAATTTACAGCCCATTTGATAATTTTTAAGGATTTTTTAAAGCCGGTATTTTTTTTGTTAGCATTACAGCCCATATTCTAGCCATGGTAAAAAAAATCAATGAAATTTTGCATATTTTGGTGGGGTCCAAACTATTTTTAATCCCGAAATTTCGTATCAGATTCAAACAAATTTAAAAAATAAATTTATATTAATTTAAAATCCAATGAAATTTTCCCTGCAAAAAAATCAATGAAATTTAAAATCTTAAAATCCAAACAAATAAATTTGAAACTAATTGCCGGTTTGTTGTGTTTTTAAAATTTACAGCCCATTTCTTATTACTTATAGCCCATTTTCTGGGCAAGCCGAATGCATCGCTCCTTTTTTTGGAGCAAAGAATGCATCCCTCCTCGTCTTGAAAGATTTGCATCCCAGTAAGGCTGACAAAAGCACGTAGGCCTTGGTTGGGTATTCTGAAAAAAAAATAGAACTGTGCTAGCCATTTTTAGAAAGAAAAAAAACCCAGGCTGGTCATGTGGTAAACATAAAATAAAAGCCTCGGCAAGACTGGCCACAGCCCCCGCACAGCTCAGTTGATACCCTGCTCCATCTCAAAAACAAAAAAACAACTGGGCAAGCTGCTTGGTCCCTGGTGTCAGCCGCTTATTGTGCAATTATCTCGTTTATTGACTACGTTGACAATGACATGGGACCCAGATGTCAAGAAACCATTAGGAGGAAGCTTTTTTTGGCTTGGAATATGGACGCACATGCTTGCGTACTGCCATGACCCTGGTGGGTCCTTATTGTCATCCTCTCCACGTACAATCATCTCCTGATTGCTTTCGGTTGTTGACCATGTTGACAATGCTAGGAGGTGGCACCGCGGCGAGCGAACCAAGGCTGGATACGACGGCGAGGCCTCGAATGGGAACGAAAAGGAGGTGTGGAAGATACGGCAGTGTGGTCGGAAGCGGAGGGGAGTACGAGGGTTGGTGCGGGGTGGGGATGCCGTCGCCGGTGAACAACAGGAGGTGGGGGTGGGTGGGGGTGTAGAGGGATGGCCTGGAACCGGTTAGGGTATGGTGGGACTGCGATGCGTGCGCGGCTGCACAGCAAGCTGCGGAAGGCGGGAGCAGGCGATCTCGCCGGCGCTGGTTTGGTTTGGGCGGCTGGAGCCTGGAGGAAGAAGACAAGAGATTGAAAAAGCACGATAGACGTTGGATTGACATCCAACAACAGCTTAAGCTACCACAATCGTTTGTTGGCTAAGTTGACAAAGTCTTGTGTACGCGTCAACCTAGTAGGCCCACAAGTCAGCCTGTAAATCCGTGGCAAACAAATACAACCCATTTAAAAAAAATAAAAGCCCATTCCAAACGTTCACACGGAAAGTTCAACATTCAGAGCAAAGTAACAGGTCTGATTCAGAGATAGAGTACTGACTTCCACGTTGACAACCATCATAGCCAACTTAACTATCTACTCCCATTAATATCTCAATAATTTTGGGTGAAATACTACCCTCGAAGACTTTCGTGATCCCCTATACTTGTGGGTTATCAGGGAGTCCTGGGGTCCTCGGGCAGCGGGGGAAGGGACCTCATCTTCCTAGCCCGCGCCCGCCATCCCTGTGCATAAAGCATAGAGTTGGCCCGTGGTTAGAAAGAAGCGGCGGAGAAATGAGTACGCAAGCTAGAAATAAAACGGTTACCTCAGGGGTAGGATTGGCATGCCTAAAGCCCATGTCGTCGACTCGGGGTGTGGCGTCGTCCTTCTTGGTCTTGAAAATAAGCTTCCACATCCCGCCGAGGTTTACTCCTCAAAAAGCCTGTTGAGTGCCGCCTCCCCCTCCGGCTTGTATCTCCACATCGAAGTGACCCAGATTTGGAGAGGAAGGACGCGACGGAGGAGCATCACGTGGACTACATTCGTTAGAGTGATGCCCGAATCCACCACGGCTTTAAGCCGATCCTGGAGCACCTTCACCTCTTCTTCATTCCCCCTAATGACATTTTTGTCGGCCAAGAGAATAGCCTCTTTGGCGGTTCAGCCCAAAACACCGGGCCCTCCCACTGGTCGGCCACATAGAACCACTCCTGCTGCCATAGCTTCACGGTCTGAATAAACGTCCCCTTCGGCCAGGTGACCTTGGGGATCTTGCTAATCATGGTCCTGCCGTAGTCGGCGAGCTTGGAGCCAGTGTTGTACGGCTTAATGCCGAACACCTTCAACCACGTCCCGAAATGGGGTTCGACGCGGAGGAAGGTTTCGCAGACCGTTATGAAGGAAGCAATATGGAGGATGAAATTTGGGGCTAGATGGTGGAAATTAAGCCGTTAAAAATTGAAGGCCCCTAAGAAAGGGGTGGACGGGAAACCCCGGACCTCGGATGAGGTGGGAGACGAATACCACCCGTTCCCCATGGCGAGGAACGGGGATGGCAGAAGCCGAACGGACCTCGTTTGCGCCCAAGGGGGACCGGCATTTGGCCGTGACGGGAAGATACCCATCCGCTTGAAGCTCGGTAATGGTGCCGATGGTGACATTGGAGGGCAACCACTGCCCCCTCTTGCTGGCAGCCTTGAGCACCGGAGCAGCAGCACCCCTTCCCTCTCCGACCATCTCTTGTGGCAAGGAAGAAGGTGGAAAGAAGACTAGATCAAGAAGCAGATCTCGAAGCGCCGGGGCTTTCGAGAGGCTTGGAAGCAATGAGGAAGGGGATGAGAGCGTAGGGGAAATCATTTACAGCTCCCTTTTTTATAGGTCAGTAAAAGTCCAAGTTTCGCCCCGCCTTGCATTAAAAATAGCCAGTTCTCGATACATCGTGCAGTTTATGCGCGCGAGGATTAATGCGCTCTTGTTGATGATATCGCTGGAAATCTGGAGCACGATCTCTTTAATTGATAAGACGTGACAATGGAAACCGCCTTGGGCCATGATACGCCCAGTAATGACTGTAGAAGGGACGACTCGGCTCTGCCATAAATGGTACATGTGCAACGAAGCCATATTCAGTATCACATTGTTAGAGTCTGGAGATGTAGGGAGCCTCCTCAGGGCGTCACCATTCTGGGCCGTCGGATTCAACTTCCAAAACGATCCGGGCCGTCGGATCTTCGGTTGAGACGATCCTGGCCGTTGGATCCTCTGTGATGTGACTAGCAATGAATAGTGCCTGACATTTCTCCCCCAAACTACCACCCTCAACCACAATGACAGGCGGGGCCCAGGCTGTATGGGCCTCAGCCGTCAGCGACTGCGATGGTAGGTTGCGCCCGGTGCTGCTTCTTGTGTGCACGAAGGGCGTGCCACCACCTGTGAATTTTGGTGGCCACCGAGGGCACTTTCGACATTCCACGGGTTGGCCCTTGCGTGGCGTGCTGTGGATGGCTCGGTTGCGCGTAAGGGCGAGGAGATCGACTGATTGGTGGAACCCTAGCCGCCACTCCCGTCACGCCCCTGCTCCCCTCCTCCCCTCCTCGCCATTCCTCTCCTGCCGCCGAGATCACCGCCGCTGCTCTCCCCACTCCCCGCCGAGCTCCGTCGCCGTCGCCGCGTACTCCTCTTCTCCCCCCTACGCTCGACACGAGCGCGGGCCGCCACCGCACCGTACAGGTGGGCCTGCAACCCCGACCCCGACGCTTCCTCTACCCAGCCGTGCGAGTCGAGACGGCAAGATCCAGCCATGGCGGCCGAGGTTCAGCTCGCTGGCATGCTCCTCTTCCCTTCCCGAGCCCGACGACAGATTTGGTGCCGCGCGCGGCCATCCCTCCGGCGTGGTGGCGGACAAGCAGAGGCACGTATCCGGCAAGGTCATCGTACCTCCCTCTGGATCCGTGCTGGCCGACGGCGAGGTGGTCACCGGCGTGCAGCACGATCCATCCTACGGCGCCGACTACCACCGCCATGCTCCTCCGAAGGTAAGCCCACTTCTCCATAGTTTCCTCCCCTCTCTCTTGTGGATTTGCCTGTTCATTCACTCAAGATTCATTCTTTTGCAAAGTAACCAATAATCGTCTCCGCTCCTCGGCGCTCGGCAGAAGGAGGACGAGGATGTCAAGCCGAGATGGGCTGCGTCTAATTCGCCTGCTGTGTTGTGGGCACCTCTCCTCCTCAGCATTCAACAGGTGACAAGGTGAGCCGCTGTCGATTCTCTGCACATAAGATTTATCCCTTTGCTTGGTTATACTTTAAATCGTGAGCTTGGTTATATTCTTAGGTTAATGCCCTGCTGGATGTCATTTTTAGGTTGTTGTGTACCTGCGGGTAGTTCATTGGCGCCTAGGTTCTGTGGTGCATACTCATTATAGTACCAGGCTCCTAGCTTACATGGTCGGTTCAGTCCACGTTTGAGCTTATCATTGTACCACGGGAAGACCTCCCCCAAGATCAATGCACATGTCTGCTGGGAATCAGGGAATCAAGAACAATCTGTGAGCGTTGTCGATATTAACTCTTGTGCATGTTTGCTTCTGAATCAATCATCTGCTCTCTACTAAATGCATGTGAAATTGTGGTTTGGAGTTCTGATGTCTGGGTATTAACTCTTGCAGGGTGTGTGTGAGAACATCTCCATTGTCCTCTGCAGTGGCAAGGTTTCTGTGAAGAACAGGCAGGTTAAAGCCAATAGCAACTACAACTTTGAGAAGCCCTTCCTTTACCTTGCAAGGAAGCTGGGAGCTGGCTGGTAATTGTCTCCCTCCCCATTGCTTTCATTTGCCTGTGACCTCACATCATATATGCCTTTTAGGTTTAGTGTTCTGGTTCAATAAAGGAATGGATTGCTGATTTGCCTTTGATGCAACTTGTGCCGGCACAAAGCTAAGCCTGCGGCGCAGCCGCTGCGTGATGATGATGACAATCTGATCGAGTAGATCGATCATGAGTTTTTTCATACTTTGAGCCAGAGTTTATGATGTACATGCAAGTATTTGCCTTTGCCTTATATTTTGTCAGGTTATTCCAAGCATAGAGTTTTAAGGTGTTTCCGCTCTGGTTCGCGTTTTACGGTAAATACAGGTTAGATGGTGTTTCCGCTCTATTAGCCATGTAAAATTGCTTTGTTTTAGAGATAATTTTTTTTTGCCTTCCATTCGTTATAAACTCGATTCTTCGTCACAAATAGATCCTTAAATATGCATGTCATGTTGTTTCCCTGGAAACAGACGATCAAGTCACATTTTTTATTTTCTGTTGTGATTTGAGGATCTTGCAGCCTTAAAAGTATGTCTCACATGTAAGAATGTGGAAATGATGGCCAAGTAGCAGGTTTGCATCATCCCATGAATAATAGGAAATGGGGTTGTAGTTTTTAAGATGTATAGGAAAAGGCACTAGCATAGGACTGGTTATTCCAGTTTTTAGTTAGGCTCTGTACTGATTATCTCAGCTGTGAGAATAACAGCTATACCACCTTGATGCGTAATTGCAGATTGTGTTCTTGCTATAATTTGTTATGACTTCTATGTTTTACAATATTCCAAGTAAATCAGAATATCCTTGATGTACATTCCTTGATTTTTTAATGTTAGGGGCCAAAATATATATCCTTAATTAGGTCTTCCTCCGTACAGTGTAGATGATAGTAACCCTTTTATGAATATATAGTCATTTTAGACTCTAGCTCAGGTCTGCGCATTATATAAGGGGTTGAATTTGTCGGTTTAAAATTTGTGCTATCAATCCTTTCTGTCCTTCTAGACAAAAGTTATTAGTTTTGATTTTTTGCTAATTTAGAATATTTCTGCTATCATCCGTGTAGATGGGAAGGGATAGGAGCTCAACATGAAATGGACTATATTGTGATAGAAAAAAACTACAGTTGAAGCACTGAAGACATCGGTGGCACCTTCTCGACCTACATGTTCGTCTCTCTTTCTCTCTCCAGCTTCTTTTCTCTTTATACAGTTTCTTTTCACTCTGAACCGAATAATAAATCTAACAGAACTGCTCATATATCTTGCACTGGATCACACCATATGTGAGAGTAAAATAGTTCTTTTCAGCTGCAAGTGTTAGTTCTTTTCAGGTCTCTGGAACAATTATAATATTTTCTTATTCATGCAATTTGGACCGAATTTGTTGAGTAGTTAAAGTCTCAAATAGGATTTTTATGCTGATCTGGATTTGTGTTAGTTGTATTAAATCATGTTTCAATCATAGCTATTAGATATAGGCACATTGTTATTTTACCAGTGGATTATATGCTGCTACTTCAATTGTAGGTCTTTAGTTTGTATTGTGTTTCTGCTGTAATTTCTTATACAGATAATTCTGACTTACTATTTTTTTCTTTGTTCAGTATGCAAGAAGAAAGAATGTATATTATCCTACATTCTTTGTATTTACTCTCTCATTTAAAGCTTTGCACTGAACTTTATTGTGAAGCATGTCTATTTGTTAGTCCTACTATTATATTGTTGAAGCAATTATTTTGTACCCTTAAAATTCATACCGAGTATTAGTGAATAATGTATGTTATTTTAAACTGCACTTCATTGTTTCATCTATGTCTCCATGTGGCACTTTATTTACGAACATTGTGGGAAGCTACTGTTTGTTGTTAAACTTCAGAATTCAGTTTTAGTACTAACTTGGTACTATTGTTGTCGGCTGGCAAGTCATCAGTTTTGCTTGATGTTAAACCATGGGTCGACGAGACTGACATTGTCAAGCTAGAGGAAGTTGTCCGAAGTGTCAAGACTTCTGTGGGGTGCTTGTATGTTTTTGTACTTTAAATTTGGTGATACATGTTTTTTGTTGTCTGCATAGTTGCTTGTGTTTTATAACATTGAGAGTTTTCCATTCCTTGCAGCCAAGCCCATGACATCAAGAAGCTTCTAATTATGTTCACCATCACCGAATGCCTCCTTTGAGCACGGGCTGCAGAGACGACGAGGACCTCAAGGTGAGCCACGCTCCTTTTGATTCTCTCCTGCTTTTGTCGTTGTACCATCTTGCTGATCTGATCCGTGCATATGGATTTATGGCAGCTTTGTCGGCCACTCTACAAGTTACTGCTCTTCTGATTAATTACTACATGTATCTATATGTATTTTGTAATGGCATCTTACGCGGTCAGCCTCTATCGGTTGTGTATATGACCACAATCATGACACCTTCCTCTAAATTGACTTCAAAGGTCCCTGACATGGTAATAAAATCCCGGTGGAAAGCCCTCCCATATTTATTAAATTTGCTTGCTTTGGCATGTTACTTCCTCTAAATTTTAAATAGGATATTCTTGAGATGTAGTTTTAGGAAATAGTTTGGTTTTAGTTAACATGCAGCATATGTGGTGTATTATGTAAGCTAAGCTGGGCTATTTAAGTAATGTTCTTTAGCTATTCCTTTGCCCTGTAAGGGAGATCCTGTGTTGGAAGATAAGCATTTTCTTAATATGATGTTGATATAGGCATGATGGCTCCTGTGTAGTTGTTCGGTTTTCTTTTTTCCTTTGGCTAACAAATAAGTAGACTGTGTGTGGGATTCGTTTGTCAGTTTCGCAGACATTAGTCGCCTGCTAGCTTCTTAGCAGCAGTTTAGCTTTGTTTGCGGTTATATATGCTTGTGAGCTGCAGAATCCATCATCTCCTGCAAATTGTTTCTATGCATGCTAATTCCTTTATCACTCAATTCTTGGGGGTACTCAGCTTTTATTTCAGACCTAGATTCAGTCAGTCATCCATTGGCAGTTTATTTGTGTGAAGCACCTATATTGTTTGTCAACATCTCATTTACATACAGAAGAGACCTGATGGAAACTATCCATGTGCCTGCACATGCTTTGTATTGCATAATTTTGTTAGCTTCTATAAATGGTCTCGTGAATAAAACACTGCCGCACCAACGCCTGAGTAATTGTATTGGTTTCTGCTCAAGTACCCTAATGCAATCTTGCCTTTGATTGTAAACTCTGGTTCGGTATTTTTAGTTGCACGGTTCAGTGAAAGAAAAGAAAACCAGTGTCAAAGTAGAATGCACATCACAGTAGGAAGCCTACCGCTGAAGAATATTACACTACATGTATCTACATAGGTGAGGATATAAATAATCAGCCTTTTTCTTTGAGTTTGTGGCAGCCAGATACCATCCAGGGACATCTGCATCTATAGGTGATTATAATTGACTTCAAAGGTCCCTGTGCCGCAAAGTTACAGTGTCCTGTTCAGGGTTCTGTTGCAAACATTCATATATGGATGGATATGAGAAACTGACTATATTCTGTTTGTTGTCCCTACGATTCTTCAGGTGGTCCTTTTAGATTCTCTCTGATTTTGTATAGATAGTTGGGTTTTTGGATACAAATATAATTTCAGTAATCCCATGATTTTGGTCAATGCCAGGTTTAATTGTTGACATAGTATTGGAAATTTAGTTCAGTTTAAAATATCATGCCATGTGGCTTCATTTATTTATGTCCAGATTAAAAATCATATGCAAATAGACTTGTGCAAGAAATAATTTTTATATTTGTTTTGGTCCGTTCTCTCAGCTCACACCGATCACACTCTTTTTAGAACTCCAGTAGCAACTGCATATATAAATGATAATATACATTTCCATTGAACTTTGTTCTGTGCAAGTATGAGTAAATGTGTTGATGTGTTCTCCCTCTTTCTAGGACTATAATAACAACTACAGTATGAAAGCGGCAAGGAGGCGCAGCCCGATATACATCAATATTTTGAGTTAAAAAATATGAAGAACATGACTACATGAGCACCACCCACGCAGTTCCACGAATACAGTGTATCTCACAAAAGAACCAACATCTATACACGAGACGAGGTGAGAGAAACAAGATGCGGCTAGTACCTGTTTGAGGTCGGCTGTGGAAAAAAAAAAACTGGAGACGAGCCGGAGATTGGGATGGATCAGACCCGACTCCTCGAAGACGAACCATCTTTGGCTGTGGAGCAGCTGTCTGCGGCTCCATTCCTCACTTTTCTCCTTCCAGATCTTCACACAGGCTCCACTTTGCAGCTAGGAGGTGGCCGAGAAGGCCACTGGTGACTCCTTCGCACCGTTCTCTTTCATCATCCAGTTTGTGTCCATGAAGGGGTGTGTGCTACCGAAAAAGGCTCACGCCCCGCTTTATATATAAAGCAACGATCAATCCAGTATACAACTCAGCACACACCACTCGACACCACCATACATGCACTCGAGGCAAGATACAAGGGTGATAGGAACAACTACAAGCACCCTACTACTCCAAGCAAACTACATGTAGAAAGAAAGAGCACCGCTTGAAGTTTTCGGGGCCCTCTCCTGACTGGAGAGGAGCCGAGCAAGACGAATCAGGAGCTCCAAGACGGCGCCTTCAGGAAGGATACGACACCGTAGTGTCACCACCGCCCGATCCAGGAATCGAGGTTTCACTCGGAGCATCAAAGGGATCGAAGAGGAAACCACGACGACGCCTTCAAGAAGGGGACGACACCATAGACGCCGCCGTCGTCGACCCAAGCGGGGTACACGAAGCCATTGCTCGCCGCACCACCACAACCGGTCGTCGTACCCTGACCACCACACCGCCCACACGACCATGGTAGCCAGACCAGACCCGAGCCACGAGCTCCGCCCACGAGCCCCGCGGCTCCCACCACCAAGGCCGCCGCCCCGACATCCAAGACCCGGACTCCACCCCACCCAAGATCCCGGGCAACGGACGAGCTCCCCAGTGGGAGGCAAGGATGACTCCATGACCCTCCTGGCGGCAAAGTCATCCCTCAACGGTGGATGAAGGCTGGGAGAGGACCAGCCCTCCGACGAAAGTAGCACACACACGCCGAGGGGATGAAGCGCAGGTCGAAACGGTCCGCTCGCGGACGAGCCGACGCCGGAGTAGAAGCCAGCCGTCGTCGCGGGCAGATCCGCCGAGCCACCGTGTAGCCGCCGCGCCATCAGGAGGTCACCGCGCCCGGACCTCACTGCGCCGCCGCCGCCCACGGCCGGAGCAGCACCCACGCCGGGGCTGCCCCAACCCGCGCCGCCCGCCGGAAACCAGCTGCAAGTACCGGCCAGACACGCAACCACCAGAAGCCATCACTCCGCAGCCACCACCCGCCCCTAGAGATCAACCAGAGCTGGAGAAGGCCGGCGGAGGCCCTCCAGCGCCGCCCGCAGCCCCACTAGGCCCAGATCTGGACCAAGGGAGCAGCCACGGGCATGCAGCCGCCGCGATGCGGGCCACCGCCAGGAGCGCCGTCGTGCCTCTGCACACTGCCGCCGCGAACTACAGCCGCAACGCCGCCATGCCCCGCACGCGCCTGACGCCTCCGACGAGCCGGCCGCCCCGCGCCGCCCGCGCCCGTGCGAAGGAGAGAAGGGCCCCCGCCGCCAGCCACGGCCAGGGGCTTTGCCCTGGCGGTTCCGGCCGGCGGCGGCGGCAGGGAAGGGAGGAGGGGGGCCTGGGGGCGAGGATGGCGGCGCCGCCCGAGCCGTCCGCGGGGGGACGACGCGGGGGGCGAGGGGATATGGTCCGTCTTTTTGAGGCCTCACATTCCTCGTATTGTCGGGCAGTGTGCTACTGCAACATCAATCTGCTGCATCGCTGGGGAGGTTGCGCCATGGAGGCGCAAGATACAGTCAAACCAGGGGCTATCACCGCCGCCAGCTGCACGGATTTTTTTTGAGGGTAACTAGGGTTTTATTCCAAAGTCAACTCATCAGGAATACATGCAATGTCCGGCAAAACCCTTAGCCACAGATGGCGGCCCACCGACAGAGACGCAGCTCCTTTTGCTATCGAGTGGGCCTCGAAATTATTTTCTCTAAATTCAAAACGGAAATCTACGAAAGAAAAGTTTGCAGAACTAAGTTCAATATCCCTCAAAACATGAGCATACTGGGGCAAGGCTCCTTTCTTGATGTTTGTAATGACCTCCATGCAATCAGAAGCTACTATGAGGCGTGGTATGTTCAGGTCTTGCGCCAAAGCGAGCGCTTCACAACAAGCTTGAGCCTCTAATGTTGTTGGATTAGTCAGGCCATCATAGACCACAACAGATGAACCGAGATATCGACCATTCCTGTCCCTAATCAGAGCTGCTGCAACTCCTTTATCTCCCAGGTGTGAAATTCCGCCATCTACACTTGCCTTCGCAGCATTTTCTGTCGGGGCTATCCAGCTCTTCGTCCTTGGTCTCATGGCTGGAGGAACTTGTACCCGGTTAGCTCGAACATTGGCAATCTCCAGATCTTCAAGGTATTTGTTTATGAAACACATGGTGGACAAAGGACTTTGGAACTGATCATCATGAATTGCTCATCGTCTGGCCCACCAAATCGCCCACATGGTGATTAGGACCCTCGCTAGGTCCTCCTGTTTCAGAGTGTCAAACAGCCAGAAAATCCATAACTTTGGGTCCTCACTTCTGTTGGAGATCACATGTTCCAGCAGCTCCTCTTCCCCAAGGGCCCATACACATCTTGCCATCCGGCAGTTGATCAAAGAATGCCGCCATGAATCGATATCAGAATTGCAAACAGTGCAGACGGGGGAGTCGGCCATATGCCGGGCATGGCGAACTGAAGCTGTGGGTATAGAAGTATGGGCCAATCTCCACACAAAAACACGTACCTTAGAAGGTATTTTCACTTTCCAGAGCGTTGTCCATGAATTCTTCACTGCTTGATGGTTTGAATTTCCCGGGCGATGCTCTAGCCAGTCTTCTCTCTGAGTTTTAATACTTGACAGCATTCTGTAAGCGGAACGGACAGTAAACACTCCACGTTTATCATAGTGCCAAGACCAGAAATCTTCTTGAACCCTCGTGCTCAAAGGTATGTTCTGGATCACTTCTACATCTGCGGCTATGAAGTGTTCAGTCAGAATCTGGGAGTCCCATGTCCGAGTCGTAGGATTGATGAGGTCCACCACTCTCAAGGGCGGATTAGCCGATCGGCAACATATTGGTCTTAGCTTATAATCTCTCGGTAACCAGTTTTCTTCCCAAATGCCCGTGTTTGCTCCTGATCCAATTCTCTTAATGAGACCCAACGATAAAACATCTCTGCCTTCCAATATTGCTCTCCATACCTGAGATGGCGCTGATCCCAATGTAGCGTCCAAAAGATGACAATTTGGATAATACCTCGCTTTAAGAACTCGGGCACTGAGCGACTCAGGTTCGTGCATTAGTCTCCATGCTTGTCGAGCTAAAAGGGCTAGATTAAAAAGTTCTATATCCCGAAAACCCAAGCCGCCCATAAATTTAGGCTTGGTCATGGTCTCCCAAGATACCCATGCCGGCTTCCTCACTCCATCTTTGCAACCCCACCAGAATTTTCGGATCAGACCATTAATATGCTCACATAGGCCTCTCGGCAGCTTGAAACATGCCATAGAATAAGTGGGTATAGACTGAACCACAGATTTAATTAAAACTTCCTTACCACCCGCCGATAAACACTTCTCCATCCATCCTTGAACTCGCTTCCATATCCTATCTTTCAGGTACTTGAAACAGCCCTCTTTTGACCTACCCACATCAGATGGAAGGCCCAAGTATTTGTCGGAAAGGGCTTCATTCTGCACTTGAAGGGTGTTCTTGATTTGAGCTCGCAAGGGTTCTTGCACACCCTTACTAAAAAAAATGGAGGATTTGCTCGTGTTGATTTTTTGTCCAGACGCATCACAATACTTTTTTAACACCTCCTGGACTCGTGTGGCACCTGAAATAGTAGCCTCAAAAAAGAGTAAACTGTCATCCGCAAAAAGCAAGTGATTAACCGCTGGTGCTGAGGGGGCCACCGTAACACCATGTATACCTCCTCCCTGAGCCTTGAGCAAACAAGATAACCCCTCAGCAGCAAGAAGAAATAAATAAGGGGAAATCGGATCCCCTTGTCTCAACCCACGTGATGGTTTGAAAGAATCCATACTGCCACCGTTGAATAAGACTGAAAAAGACACCGACGATACACACCTCATAACTGTGTCAGTAAAACGAGGACTGATCCCCATCTTGAGCATCACTGCCCTCAAGTAACTCCACTCCAAACGGTCATAAGCTTTCATCATATCAAGCTTGAGTGCACAAAAGCGGTTACCTTTGACTCTTCTAGTTTTCATATAATGTAGACATTCATAGGTTGTAATGAAATTATCTGTAATGAGACGTCGAGGTACAAAGGCTGACTGCTCTTCTGAGATAACCTCGGGGAGAATAAGTTTCAGCCTGTTAGCTAAGACCTTTGAAGCAATCTTGTAGATCACGTTACAAAGGCTTATGGGCCGAAAATTGTCCGAAATTTGTTGGACTAGAGATCTTGGGAATCAAAACGATGAACGTACGATTTATTTCCTCCGGAGAGTCCTCTCCTTCAAGCACTCTAATGATCATACCTGTCACTTCATCACCACACAAATCCCAATGCCGCTGGAAGAAGTGTGCCGGAAACCCGTCAGGTCCTGGCACCTTCGTGGGAAACATCTGAAATAAAGCTTGCTTGATCTCTTCTTTAGTGTAGGTGGCATTTAGACGTGTGTTGAGAGCACCGTCCACTCTGTTTGGGATGTGGGAAAGCACCTCTTCCATCCCTGTGGTTCCTTCAGATGTATATAGATTGGCATAGAACTCATTTGCCATGTCCGCAAGTTCTCTAGGGTCCGTGCAAGAAGTACCGTCAGCTCTCTCCAGCTTGACTATCTTGTTTTTAGCTCGTCTTGCACTTGCCTTACGTTGGAAAAACTGCGTATTCCCATCGCCTTCAGCGAGCCACTGAATTCTAGCTCGTTGTCTCGTCATAACCTCTTCCGTATAACATAGCTCAACTATCCTTGCTTCAACATGCCTCTCCTTAGTGCCAGGACCGACCCGAAGCGGATCCTCCCTTAGCTCCCGCAGGCGAGATCGTAGCGCTCGTAACTCACAGCGGACCGAGCCAAAGGTATTTCTCCCCCATCGGGATAAAGAACCGGCAACACTCTCAAGTTTTACAGCTAGATCATGCACTGAAGCTGCTGGCTGGTCGGGCCTCCATGCTTCTTCAACCACATCTCGGAATCTGCCATCAGACTCCCACATACACTCATAGCGAAACGGCTTCTTGAGAGCTATCCGGATATTATTTGCCTCCATCTCATTCATCAACAAAATCGGACTATGGTCTGACTTCGCTGCCGTTAGATGCTCAACTGACGCAAATGGAAACATTGCAGACCAGCTCGTATTAGCTAATGCACGGTCAAGACGAACTCTACAGTAGGGGCCACCTGCCACCTTCTTCTCCCAAGTCCAGTCCAGCCCCTTGTAGCCGAGGTCGTCCAGTTCACATACATCCACCGCCTCACGGAAACCTGCCATCTGAGCACAATCCCGAGGGTTTGGGCCCATCTGCTCTTCTGGACGAAGAATCTCATTGAAGTCCCCAATACACACCCATGGCAGAGTACTTTCTCCTCGCAAAAACTTCATTGTATCCCACGTTTTGTAACGAAGGTTTCTTGTAGCTTCACCATAAAAGCAAGTCAAGCGCCACGGATCTCTCCCTTGTTCAGTTATTACCGAATCAATGTGATACTGTGAAAAATTCTTTATTGCCAGATTAACTTCTTGTTTCCAATACAAGCATAGGCCACCACTACGGCCACTACTAGCCACTGCAAATCTACCAGCAAAGCCTAAAGAGACCACCAAGCCTTCCACTCGATCTTTAGCTAGTTGGGTTTCAACTAAGCATAGGATCGACGGCGCACACACCTCCACGAGATCGCGGAGCTCACGAACTGTCGCGGGATCGCCAATTCCACGACAGTTCCAACATAAGGTTTTCATTGTTGGCGTCCCTCCAAACTGGAGGACGCCAAAATCATCGGTACACTGCTAGCCTCTTGTCCTTCTTCTCCTTGCCTCCTCCTCTTTACAATTGGATCTTTCCCTGGTGTAGTTACGCCATCCTTTGCACCTAATTCTCCATTCTCTATCATCAGAACTGTTCCAGCCACCTTTCTGGCCAAATTAGGAACCGGTTGCCCACTTGACATTACCATCACTGGACACGAGGCGTTTGCGTGCTGACTTTTCCTCTGCAGCCGCCTGAGATCGAGCAGGATAATCTGTATCCATATCGCTGTTAGCACCGACCCGACCCATGCCGCGTCTCGGGCCATCCCGACCCTGTCTTCCTCCTCTATCGCCCCTGCCATACATTCTTCCTCGTCCACCTACAGCCCTTCCACCTCCACACCCTTCCATTGGGCGACCCCCCGGCGCCTCCGAGCTCCAAAGCAGCCATTCCCCCCACTCACACAGGCGTGGATCATGCACACCATCGCCGCATTCCTCAACCAGGTGGCCCATCAAGCCACAAAAAAAGCAGAAGTCGGGCAGTTTTTCATAATACACACGGTATTTCTTCCGTTCCTTAAGTGTGATGGGAACAAAGCGAACCAGCGAAAAACTCGGGCTCAGAGAGTACTGCTGGGGTTTATAACACCTTCATTCACCACCACCGTGAAGGGCGGTTCCCCTACCTTTGCAGCCACCTTCTCGGCAAGCTCCTTCTTCCTTGTCAAACCGTCAGGCAGTCCTTCAATACGTGCCCACACCGGCACCTTATTCAGCTTATACTCAGCTACATCACTGTATCCATCATATTCCTGTATGACAACCGGTGCTTTCCTGAATAACCATGGTCCTCCGTCCATGATCCTCCTCCAATCACCCAGACAATGGCACTGTACGAGAAATAGATTTGGGCCCTTCACATTGAAAGTCACCCCCTTAGCCGCCGTCCATGCATTACGCATCTGGTTCAAAAGTGCTGAGTGGCTAAACGGGCGGGTTGTATGCACCCTGAACAGCCCCAGCCACCTCACGTCCTTTATCAGATCATCCACTTCCGCCGAGAGATCAAGATCCTCCTCTTCATTGCCGTGGAGATTTAGCCCCGCGAAGTGATCTTCCAGGTCCGGCTCTGGGCCATCGTATTCCCAATCCTCTTCCTCCGTCGCTCCAGCCGACGGCTCCAGATCTGCTTCCTCTTCCGTAGCGGCCCCAGTGGCCGCCTGCTTCTCAGTTTCCTTGACGCCAGCCATAGACTCCGCCTTCTCCTTGCCTATACGATCTATCTCTTCATGCTTCTCCTCCATCCCGTTCTTTCTCCCATCACCTGATAGCAGAGGATCCGCCATGCTAACACCCAAGGACTCCCAGATCAGATGTAGACTCCCCACCCCTGGAAGATCCAGCCGGCGGAGAGGTTTTACGGGTACTCTGGCGTCGCCGCCAGAGGAAAGGTGGAACCCTAGATCTCTAGGGGTCGTGCCCAAATGGCCTGTGTATGCCAGCTGCACGGATGGGGACGCGCTTCAGTGGAAGAAAACATCCGAAGGGCCCTTGCGATGCCTCGCGGATGGGTAGGCCTGCTAAAATAGTTTTTTTTTTGAAACAAGGCAAAAGATTTGCCATTTTCATTGATTAAGAAGGAGGTTTGGGTGGTCTAGGCCCTAGGCCAGTTACAACATATCACTCTCGCGGCATGACATTACACAAATGTTTCGCACCGGCAAGGCACCATAGTGCCGCCTCTTCTTTGATTCTAGCTACTAAAACCCCCACTGCCACAGCGACGTTGCGAAATACCCTGGCATTTCTTTCTTTCCATATTTCCCACGAGACGAGCAACATAAGAGAGGCGAGCGGTCGTCGAGATTGCGTCGTCCTGGCAGCGTTGTCACTCCACCATGCCTTCACCGAGTCGGCAATGCCCCAGTTCTGCGGGCAAATGTCATGAAGACCTAGCCACACAATAATCATGTTCCAAACTCTAATCGTGTAGCGGCATTTGAAAAGGAGGTGAGCTGCCGATTCCTGGGCTTGCTTACAAAGGGGGCAGAGGTTGCAGTTAGGCCATCCCCTTTTCTGGAGTTAGGCCTGCTAAAATAGTCACCCCTCTTGCAACCGCGCAGCCCACGTCATTTTGGCCCGATTAACGACAAGCCGTCCAACTCAACTTGAGGAGCAGCGGCCCGGTTAGGTTGGATCGGCCGGTACACACGCTGTGACGGGCTCAGAGAGGCACTGCGGGAGGCTCAAAGGATCTGGACTGTTGATACGTTCAATCAAACGGAACAGAGCTAGTTACGCCCTTCTACAGTGATTTGGCCTCCTCAGCCGTAATAACATTCTTGGAAGTCGTGGTAAAAAAACAAAATTGACACTCAAAAAATGCTATTTTCGAAAGCATTTTGGAGTGCTGTTTTTGTATTTTTTGCCATGACTTCCACGAATGTTATTTCGGGATGAAAATTTTCAAGCACTGAGAATATTTGTCAAAGTTTACACCAAAAAAAAGTTCAGAAATTTTTGAAGTTTTTTTTTGAATTTACTGTTCATCCCGAGCTCGGGAGTAGAAGAGGACTTTTGGGTTGTACCCCCATACTAGTGTACCCTCTATTCTTACCGTCCATTTTTGCATCAAACTTCGTTCAAGCAAACTTCTCTGTTTTGTTTCTCCCAAATAAAAGAATATTTGAACCGGAAACTTTGCAGATCAACATCGCACAAGTACTACTATGTGCAGAAAAGTTTTTTGATTTTTTGGCACAACATAAATATTTAAAAATGATACAACTCATCCAAAATTTGATAAACTTATGTTTCATCAAAAAAATATTCAAACACATTTTATACAATGAGTGTCGCTTGTGTATAGTTGACCTGCAAAGTTTCATGGTCAAACGTTCTCTTGTTTGAAAGAAAGAAAAAAGAGGAATTTCTATATAAGGACATGAATCTTGACACAAACTGAATGATCTACATAAAGGATACAGTGGTATTGTAGTACAAAAAATCCACACTCGTGAGGACTTCTGCGTGTTTTTGTGGCATTGCATTCAGGCCAAGTATTGCTATTTTTGAGGCTTTAATTTGCCTTATTGTAGTTCTTTCTTCCTTTTGCTGGAAGGCTTATTGAAGTCCATAAACAGTACGGTATAATTTTGTGCTTTTTCATCTGAATGTTCTTTTTGTGATTTGCAGAACGCGAGCTAAATGAAACAGGAGAAGGACATGAAACCAACCAAGTTCAAGATGGTGTTGTCGGGTTATCACTTGTCTTCCATTTCCCTGAAGTTCAACATGATGTTCCCATTTATTCTAGCAAATGTTAAGGTGATGGATGAAAAAAAATGAAGTTGTTGACCATTTCCCTGAAGTTCAACATGATGTTTCCATTTGATCTATTGTATTTTCGTTAATCAATATAAAGAGAGTATATGTACAAAGAGAACATGAGAAAACAAGACAAAAAAAAACTAACTTGCATTTCAATGACTAGTGATGCTAACCTGAAGTACTTAAATGTTCCTGCTTGCATTAAGTTAAGTAAAATTATTGCGGTGTACACTCATCTACTCCCTCCGTCCTTCAAAGAGTGTACTTCCAACTTTGTTGGAAAGTCAAACTTTTTTATGTTTGACCGTATTTATACAATAATACATCAACATTTATGCCATCAAATTAGTAGCATTAGATTCATGATAAAATATATTTTTATCATATACCTATTTGGTTTCACAAACATTGATATATTTTTGCACAAACTCGATCAAAGTTTGAGATAGTTTGACCCTCCAGTAAAATTGGAAGAACACTCTTTCAAGGACGGAGGGAGTAGGAAGTAGGAACATAGGCACGAGCGCCGGGTGAATAAATATCTGCTGAGCTTTGGTGTGGAATTTTCTTGGACTAATGAGAATGCTAGTGTGTGTAGAGGATGCGTACACGTCTATTTATATACGTGCGGTGGGTGTGTTGCAGCGCTATAGAAATTCTATCCATATTACAAGCTAACAAACAATTAGTAATCCAAGTGTGAAGGCGTGTGGTGAGGCGTCGCTGTCGATCTGTCATTGTAACGACAGCCTGAATGTTTGGACAGTTAGTAACGACTAACGACTCAGAACTTTGAACTAGTACGTAGTATGCAATGCATGCGGAGTACTTGAAGATAAGAAGATTAGGAAGGGAAGCTGTGGACGAGGTTGCAGAGTTAACTTGGGTAAAGCAGAACCTTCTCACATCCATCCACGCAGAACGCTAGCTAAGCTCAGAGGTGGAGAGAGAAAGAGCCAGCTCTGCTGTACTGATGGATATGAGGCCACCGGCCTGAGCATCGGCAAGTCCGTGGTGAAGGGGGCGCTCGGTTACGCCACATCCGCTCTTGCAGAGGAGGTGGCTCTGCAGCTCGGAGTCCAGCGCGACAAGGCCTTTGTCACGGGCGAGCTGGAGATGATGCAGTCTTTCCTCATGGTGGCGCACGAGGAGCGAGGCGAGCACAACAAGGTGGTCAGGACCTGGGTGAAGCAGGTCCGTGACGTCGCCTACGACGTTGAGGATGGCCTGCAAGATTTTGTCGTTCACCTGCAGAAGCAGAAACAGTCTTGGTGGCGCATCCCTCGCATGCTTCTTGATCGTCGCCATGTTGCGAAGCAGATGAAGGAGCTAAGGACCAAAGTAGAGGACGTGAGCCAGAGGAACTTGTGTTACGGTCTCATCAAGGGCCTTATCTCCACTGAGCCTACTCCTGCTGCTGCTGCTGCCATGTTTGGTGTTGATGAAGCAAGGCACGCCTCAAGGCAGCACCAATCAAGATCAGATCTTGCTCAGCTGATCAACAAGGAGGGTGACAACCGAATTGGAGTGATCAGTGTATGGGGAACAAGTAGCAGTGTTGGGCATACCTCCATCATCTGGGAAGCCTATGAGAATGCAATCACCAAACTGAATTTCCCATGCCGAGCATGGGTCAGGGTGATGCGCCCTTTCCATCCAACAGAATTTGTCCAGAGTATGGTGAAATAGTTCCACGCAGCGGTAGGGGTTGGTGTTCTTCTGGAGGGGGAAAGGAAGGGCGAAGACTTGGCTCAGGCCTTCAATGGATATGTCAATGAGAAGAGGTGTCTGATTGCTCTTACTGACCTGTCCACAATTGAAGAGTGGCACCAGATCAAGACTTGCTTCCCAGAGAACAAACTGGGGAGCAGGATCATAGTATCCATGGAGCATGTTGAAGTTGCAAGCCTATGCCCAGGGCCAAAAAGTATTGTATCAGAGCTCAAGCAATTGTCTGCTGAACAGACCATATATGCTTTCTACCAGCAGGTACAACTTCAATTTTAAACACATGTTTTAGATTTTCAAAAGGACCACCCAAAATATGAACCATCATATCAGTTAGATGTTGTATATACTAGTGGCCAAGGGTAATCGCTATAGAGCGTCTCATGGGTAGGCTCAAATTAATTTCTGTGTTTGGACAAGGCGGGGAAGAGGGAATTCCTGGTCTAAGCCCTCATGTTCCATGCGGGAAAGAATAAGTCCCCTAGGTGTGGAACGAAACCAGCTCTCGAATTGGGATCTCCCCGGACTACCATAACTGGATAAATTCTCAGCCTTCCTAGATTCCTCATCGACCTGCTGATATAGATGTCCTCTGCCCAGGTCCCTGGATGAGGTAATGGCTGTTCAGTGGAGAGGTATTAGCGGGCTTCCATTGTGAATTACCAAAGCTTTCGTGCTCGCTGGCTAGTGACTAGGCTTGGCAATGTGTCTCCTTGAGCCTTCATGGCAGGGTGTGCAGGAAGCTGCCCAGAAAATGGGTGTAAATATGGATATTCCATCCGACAAATAAATGCTATGTTGCAATGCTTTGATAAAAGTGACAATGCAAGGATTTTTTTTGCATTTGTTTGACAAGCAGTTGTCCATGGTGTTCATACCATGCTGAGGGCTAAGGTTTCCATAAATTTTTGTTCTCTTGTAATGCTAGTCAACTTTTGATGTAATTCATGAATAATTTGTGCTCGTATGGTCAGTTTTCGCCTTTTAAACTTCTAGACTACTTTCAGTATTTCTGGCATAGTCAAGTCTGACCAGGTCATCCTAGCTAAATTAACTTGTATACATACCATTGGAGCTAGATATACTATTTCTGGTCCGTTGTCACATTCATATTCCAGTCAAATTGTTCCATGAGGCAACTGGTAGGATCCTTGCTGTAGAGGCGTGATTTACACCCTGATTTGTAAGAGTTGTATGTTTGGGTGAGTGTGTGCTGTGCCTGGATTCCGGCCGGGTGGTTTGTATGACTTCTTCTTTCTCCTATAATGCAAAGGCAGAGCTCCTGCTGTTCACGTCAAAAAACAGGACACACTTGAGCTGACCCGTCAGTATTTTTTTGAGTGATTCATCATTAAATTTTATCTAACTATTGGTTGCTTTTGTTCAGAGTTCTCATGACGTTATGTATCCATCAAAGCCAGCATCTAGCACAAATTTCTCCAACATCCCTGCGAATGAGATACAAGAAGATCAATCCAATGCTGATGTTGATGGAAATATGACAGTGCAAAAGAGGTTCACACGCACCTACACAATGGCAGGTGTTCTGGAGGAATTTCAGCTTATTGGGCGAGAGAAAGAAAAATCTGATATCATTGCACTAATTGTAGAACAAGCTAACACCCATCAATTTGAGGTGATAGTAGTATGGGGAATGGGTGGTCTTGGAAAAACCACTCTGATAAAAAATGTTTTCCAGAGCAAAGATGTCACTGGCATGTTTGGGAAATATGCTTTTGTCACAGTCTTGCGACCTTTCAAGCTTGAGGAACTCCTTAGGAGCTTGGCATTGCAACTAGATGCAAACAAGGGATCCATGGACTTTGTAGGTGACACCCAAAAAAACATTGCTTTGATGGGAGTTGCAGAGTTGATTGAAGTGTTGGGCAGACGTTCAGAAGGAAAGAGTTGTTTGATTGTTCTTGATGACCTCTCATCTACCATAGAATGGGATAAAATGTTGCCATGTTTACATGCAATGGAAAATCTGGTCATTGTGATAACCACAAGGCGAGAGGATATTGCTAAGCATTGTTGCAAAAAACCGAAGTGCATACGCTTGCTCAACGGTCTTGAAGAAAAGGATGCAAGTAACCTGTTCACAAGAAAGGTAACGAAATAGTTTTCTTTATATTATTCACCTCATAGGTTAGCAAAAAATATATTATTTCTTTTTATCTCAGTTCAGTTTTTAGTTCTGAATGGTCATTTCAAATTAGTACTGCCTCCGTCCCAAAATAAGTGTCTCAACAAAGTAGTACTAAAGTTGACACACTTATTTTGGAACGGAGGGAGTATGTTGTAAGCACATCTCGATCAACCATCCTTGGAAGAGATAATTCAAAGTGGGTTGCAAAAACATAAGATTAGGCCACCATGACTCATGTTGTACGCACATCATTCACGAATGATATAGTTTCAACTGGTATAGCAATCAAACCAAAAAACTGATTACAACACACATTGCTCGGGTTATAGCAAATTAGTATTAGCAGCAATCCAACAATATTCCATGAACTCACCAGTAACAAATTATACATGAATCACTTTTTTTCGAGTAACTGGCAGGAGCTCTGCATTTTTATTAAGTAGAATAAGAATACGCCAGTTTACATGGAAAACTAGCCAAAAATCGATACAACAACACACGCAAACCGGCCCCAAGGCCGTGCACCAGCCGAGCTGATGGCTCCATCACCCAAGTGACTAGGGCCAACCTACAACGTGACGATGGTTTCCAGAGCTAGCGATTATGCTGCAACACTGGCCACGGGCCCACACACCATTCGAGTCAACAACTCATCATCTCAGCGACCAAAGCCGACACCCTAGAACATTGTCATGGTCTTTGGAGCCACTGCTCCGGCTTCCGAATCTGAGCAACATACACACGCTGAATCTGAGGTCGCGCATCTAGTGAGCTGACGGCCCTCCCACCCAAGTGGCTAGAGGCGATACCCTACAAATGTCGAAGATTTCTAGAGTCACCCCTCTGGTTTCCACACTGGCCAAGGGCAGCATTCTAGCTGGGTCAACGACTTTTTCACCCATAGGACCGGAGCCGATGCCCTACAACACCCAAGCATACCAAGTTAGTTTCCGAAACCACCGCGTCGGCTTCATCTCAACACTCCTGGAGCCCAAACCCATCTGGTCAAAGCCCAACTTGACCAAGAATAACAGACACCTCCAAGGAGGAAGCAACGGGAACGTCACCGCCGCCCATTCGAACAAGGGTCGTAAACTTGGGCTTTTGCACGGATGATCTGGAAAATGTTGCCGGCTGGAGTGAGACGGATAATCCATGACACCTCCAAGGAGGGGAACGATGTCTGTGGGCACTGTCTTCTGTGCCAACCAAAGCAGAGCTAAGTTTTCACCTGGAGCTCTGGTGTTCCCACAATCGTCACCCAGCAAGCGACATGCCGCGCGACACATCGTTGTTGCCATCCACCACTTCCAACGCATCACCGCTCGGTGCCCTGCCGCCCACACGCACACGAGCAGCGGCTGGCACTGCAATTCCCACACCCACACGACCAGTGACTGGCACTGCAATCACATCATCCCAGAGCCGCCACTCTTGCTTCCATGTGTGCAGCAAATAAGCCCCCAAGCAAGTTCAGGCTGGCCCAGCCAGATCTGAAGCTGCTGCAGCTCCAGAACAAAGCCACATGATGCTGCCCCGTTGCTGCCACCCATTAACTTGGACGGCGCATTTTTTTTTGTCATATCGTGGTGAATCACTTCTTTTCATGATTTTTTGTCTCACGTTGTCAATTCCTTTTACCCCAGATGAAAATAGTGATAAATCCAATGCATTCTCATGCCCCTTTTTTTTTTTGAAATCTCTCACTTAAAATTGTTCGGTTGGTGTATTGACCAATTTATTAGCATGGAGGCTGTGACGAACAATTGCATCCTAATTCTTTTTGATCAATCTTCTTATTTCATTTTGTTGAGACTCCGTGATCACATTCGTAGTTTGGTAGATCAATACTTATTACTGTGATTAGCAAATTTTACCATCTGATTGTACTCATTTTTGGTCGAGATTAATCTGTCTGCTAGTTACTTAATGTGGTTCATCTTGAGACTTGAGTGATACTTTGGAAATGTAAATGATTCTAGAGTTTTAGAAGCAATATTTAATCATGACCTTGAGTATACTGTGGTTTGGATGCACCTAATTCATTTATAGTAAAAAAAACTAATTGTATTTTCCATAATTGCAGGTATTTAAGAATAGGACTACTGATTTGGCTGAGCAATATCCTGCATTGGTTGAACCAGCAAAACTAATCCTAAAGAAGTGCAACGGACTTCCCCTTGCGATAGTCACCATCGGTGGCTTCTTGGCTGATCAACCAACAAAAACTGCTGCAGAGTGGAGGAAACTGAATGAGCATATCAGTGTTGAGCTGGAGATGAATCCAAAGTTTGAGGTCATAAAAACAGTCCTCATGAAAAGTTATGATGGCCTACCCTACTATCTCAAGTCTTGTTTCTTGTACATGTCCATCTTCCCTGAAGACCGCAATGTTAGCCGGAGACGTTTGGCTTACCGATGGATTGCTGAAGGTTATGCACGAGACAAGGCCACAGCAGATAGCATGATATTACCAACTCAGCAATCAGCTTGCAGCATACAAGGATTCGACTCTTGCCAGCTACACGATCTGATTCGTGATATCAGCATTGCAGAGTCAATGGAGGAAAATCTTGTTTTCAGGTTGGAGGAAGGCTGCAGCTTAAACACCCACGGTGCAGTGCGTCACCTTGCCATAAGCAGCAACTGGGAGGGAGATGAGCGTGAGTTGGAGAGCACCGTTGAGTTGTCCTGTATACGATCGTTGACGGTGCTTAGGAAGTGGAAGCCATTTTACATTTCTGATAAGATGAGGTTTCTCCGAGTGCTAGACCTGGAAGGAACAGAAGGGTTAAGAAGTCACCTTGAGCACATTGGGGAGCTTCTTCATCTGAGATACCTCTCTCTACGTGGGTGTAATTACCTCTTTTCCCTCCCAGATTCGGTGGGTAATCTGAGACAACTTGAGACACTAGACATCAAAGAGACGAGTATAGCTATGTTGCCTCGAACCATCATCAAGCTCAGTAAGCTATGTTATCTCCATGCTGGTAGCGGTTCAGTGGATAAGGAGGAAACTTGTTTTTCAAAGCGTCGAATGATCTATGCAGTGCAACGTCAAGTATGCTGCTCAAAAATTGATGATCTTGATAGATGTGATGCTTGCACTATTGCTTGCTGCATAATTTACCCTAATATCATTAGGGGCATATTAGATGGTTCTGGTGTTAAGGTGCCAAGAGGGACCAGGAAACTGAAAGCCATGCGTAAACTGCGGTATGTTCACCTTGCTTGGGGAAATGCCATTATAAAAGAGATAAAAGGTCTCACTGGCCTGCAGAAGCTAGGAGTGGTCGGTATAAACAAGAAAAATGGTCCAGGTTTCTGTTCGGCCATTTCCAATCTCAGCCATCTTGAATCATTGTCAGTGTTGTCAGGGGATAGCTTAATTGGCTGTTTGGATGGCATGCCCGCAGCTCCGGAAAACCTGCAGAGCCTCAAGCTATCCGGCAGCCTGAACAAATTGCCGGAATGGATCAAGGGGCTCCAGAATCTCGTGAATCTCAAGTTAGAACTCAGCAAGCTATCAGGGAACCTTGAAACCATGCAAGTCCTTGGGAACCTACCAAACCTATCCATTCTGGGTTTGTGTGATCGCGACTTTAAGATCGATGTACTCCAGTTCCAGACTGGCCTTTTCAGAAGACTCACGGTGCTTGATCTTTTCTACACAAGGATGGAAATTAAATTAGTGAAGTTTGAGGAAGAATCAATGCCCAATCTTGAGTTGCTGACCCTTAGCCTTGGATATACTGTAACTACCTTCTCTGGGCTAGAGCTTCTCCAAAGCATCAAGGAAGTACGGCTTAGCTTTCCTTATTTCGGGTTTACACCCAAATCATCAAAAATTGGGGGAACCGAAAGAATGGACAAAGGAGAGTATGAATGGCTGAAAGAAGAAGAAAAGAGAAACAAACCCGTGCAAGATAAAGTCAGGGAGGAGTTGCAGGTGCAGCTTGATAGGAATAAGAATCGGCCCATCTTGAAGGTGCAATGAGCTCACAAACCTGGGGCTACTTCTGTCCTAAATATCCTTACTGAGTGGCCTCCTTGCCATGCTATTGGAAAATCTATCTGCTACCCACTCTTGTTTTTATCTCTTGCATTGATTGTTATATTGTATTAATGGATTGAAACAAAGCCCACGCGAGTCTGACGGCACTGTTGTTCTGCGGCTGTTAGTGTCAGAGTTTCTGCTTTGGGTATCTCTTTGATTTTCTGAAGAATGACTACCCACGGGCCACGGCAATGTATGATGCTCTGTATCTGTATGTTCCGGCGATGTGTGTACACCATTGCTGGGCTGCTTAATAAGGGTATGGTGATATCTTAGGCGATTGTAAACTGTTTGGATTAGATGGAGAAAATTCGTCCGTACTCTACTATGTTGCACCATATGCTAGGCTTGTATGGTGATCATGCCATTTCTGCTTTGGGGCTCTGCTTTGATTTGTTGAAGAATGAGTCGGCACTGCAGTATAAGATGCTCTGTAATTCTGTATGTTCCGGCCGGCGATGTGCACGCCATCGTTGGGCTGTTCTAATAAGGCGGCAGTAATATCTTTGGTAGTTGTAAATTATTTGGATTAGATGCATACAAATTGTCAGTGTTTTGCATCATACTGTATGTGATTGCTTGTTTGCAATCCTTTTCTTCTGCCTGTGGTGATCATGTCAGTCCCTGGGCTCTGTCTTTCATCTCTCAGCAGAATGAAATGAATGATGTAACCACATACTATAATCTACGTAGTCATCTGCAGCTTACAGATGAAGGGATGGCATGGTGGACATGAAGTAGCGCTAAATCTCATCGGATTGTGCTTTGAGCTATGAGAGCAGCCAATGGCACTGGAGCAGGGCAGCATATACTGGGGTGCAGCTCCACCGGTGAAGTAGAAGGGCGGGTATTTATTCCCATCTCATCAAAAGAAAGAAAAAAGTGGAAGGGCGGGGGACGATAAGGAGCAGATGCAGGAGTGCTCACGCAAGAATCCCACATATCAGGGCGCGGCTATGTGTCGCCTATTGCGAGATGGACGTCCGCCTCGCCTCAAGAGGAACTGTAGTGGAGCGGCCAATTAATAGTAAGTTCCCTCATTATGTTTGTTTCCTGATTCGTTCTTTTTCTTTTCTTACTTTTATTTATATTTATGAAACGAACATATTTTACTTAAATTTCTATAAATGTTCACCTTGCATTTTAAAATATTTCATGCAGTATAAAAATGTTTGTTTGCGTAATTTTCGAAAACAATGTAACATTAAAAAAATGTTCTTGACATTTCAAAATTATTCGTGAAAATGCAAAAATATTGTTCACATAGTTTTGTAGTAAATATTTGGACCAACCAAAACATTGTTTGCCAAATTAAAAAAATGTTCACGCCTTAAAAAATATGTTTCATGACATTTTTAAAAAATGTTCATGAAAACATAAAAAACAATTCATGCAATTCTAAAAGTGTTTGAAAAATGTTCATTGTGTATTAACAAATGTTTAATGTACATTTTACAACTGTTAAACATGTAGTTAAAAAATGTAAATTTTACAACTGTCGATCGTGCATTTTAAGAATGTTCATGGAGTGAAAAAATATTTTTTGCGCAATTTTAAGAAGAACAGTACCATTCAAAAAATGTTCTTAAAATTTAAAAAATGTTCATGAAAAGGTAAAAGTAATTCTTTTACATAGTTTGTAAATAGTATTTGTATCACTAAAAAAATTGTTCACAAATTTTAAAAATGTCCACGCATTTAAAAATATGTTCGTGACATTTTTAAAAAATGTTAATGAACACACAAAAAGTTGTTCATGAAATTTAAAAAACAGTTAAATATGTGTTTAGAAAATGTTCATTGTGTATTTACAATTTTGTAATGTACATTTTACAAATGTTCAACATGTATTTATGAAATATACAACGCATATCTAAAAAACAAAAAAAGCTCAACGTGTATTAAAAGAGTAAACATGTGTTTTGAAAAATTTAAAAATAAAATGAAATAAAAAACATAATATAAAAATGAAAGAAAAATAAAAACTGGTGAAAACCAAGACAGAAAAACAGAGAAAAGAGGAGAGAAAGAAAAACAAACCTCGTGAAACCGAAAACTGGCCGGAATGTTCCAGGAGACGATCCTCATAGAGCTTCCCAAAACCGCTCGTATCACACTTAATGGGCTGGTCCATTTCGTAGATCTCTTGAGGCGATGCTAGCTACGGTCCCACAGTAGACGAGACCTAGCATTTGGGCCAAAAATCCATAGCTGATCACAAGCTCATCGGCTACACCTTTGTCCTGCGTTGCATGGTGAGAGTGTGAATGGAGACGGGGTGCCACTTTTAAATAGGGGCAATCCCGAATAAAAATTGAAGGAAAAACAGGCAAGCATCCCGGGTGAACAGTAAATTCAAATAAAATAGTGATAAAAAATCAAAAAGAATCCGAAAAATTTGTACATCAAATATGAACAAGTTTTCTATGTGCGTGCAAAAATTGATGACAATGTGACATTGGGGGTGCTCGGGGCAGGAAAAACAAAATCAGTGCTCCAAAAATGAAAATTTTGAACCTTTCTCAAAACTCAGTTTTTTTTGTCAGAGCTCCTCTCGTGTTGTACCACCATGAATTTTTGCACACACCTAAAACCTTGTGCGTCTTTGGTGTCAAAATATCTTCCATTTTGTGATAATTTTCAGTTTTACTATTCATCCACGTGAACACATATGCTCATGTGCACCGAAATGCCGTCCTCCATTTGCGCCACCTATTCCCCCTCCGCCCCCCAATGTGCCCTCTCTTTTGGGCCTGCATACCATAAATATGTGGACCAGGATATAAGTCTACAGACAAACAGTAAATCTCTTCTACCTAAAGAAGATGTAACCCAGTAAACCAGGTCAATCTTTGGTATAAGAATTAATTCATGGTCCGTAAACAAATTGTTTCTTATGGTAAAACCTGATACCGGACGGACATCTTTGGTAACCCAATAAATAACATCTACCTAATAATAATAAACCTGATAAAAAGAATCGAACGTTCCCTCTCCCATCTTACGCACGGGCGACCATCCTTTCTTAGACCTAGATATTCCTTGGATCATATGTGAAACCTGAATATTCAGCGTTTAATGCTCTCCACTGGCTAGCATCTGCGAGGTGCCTCAGCTTCGGATCATCTCCATCGTTTGGCTTCATCTTGACCATGTGCTAGTGCATGAGCATTGCTTCCTTAGGATCTACAAAATACCGCTGCAGACGGGGAGTGATCGGAAAGTACCATACAACTTTCTGAGGAGCTTTCTTTCCAGCCTTTTTGTATCGAGAAGCATTGCACACTGGACAACTGGTTTTCTCCGCGTGCTCGTTCCGATAAATGATGGAATCGTTGATACATGTGTGGTACCTAATGTGCGGCAAATCAAGAGGGCACACGATTTTCTTGGAGTCCTTGATACTAGTAGGACACAAGTTCCCCGCGGGAAGAAATTTCTGTAGATACTTCAAATGCTCATCGAGATTTGCGTCGGTCCATTTGTTTTTTTTCCTTCATCTTTAGAAGTTTGAGCGTGAAACTGAAGCAGGTCTCCTCGGGATCACAACCATCATACAATGGAGTCTTCGAGTCTAACTCCAGTTGCGCCATCTTGGCCTCCTCTCTAGAAGCAGCTTTGTCGCTAGTAGTCTTCCTGCGAAGAAGGTCTCGAACATGAGGGTCCTGCACGACTAAAATTAGTAGTGAGGAAGATTGCGGCGCTGCAGGTCATGGTCACGTACAATTCGGTCATATAGCACACACACATTCTTTTTCTTGCACAACAATATCTTTTACTCACCTATCTCGAGAGAGAGCACAGTGACGAGGCGGTGTCGCTTGGGATCGAAGTGGACAAAGATATTTAATGCTCCTTCATTAATGAGGGAGGTAGCTAGCTTAGTTCATTTAATGAGTTGGAGGGATAGGTGATTAATTAGTAGATCTACTACTTGGAGAAGATGATTCTAACTAGCTAGTGGAGAGGGGGAGAGAGCTAGTGAGTGAATGGAGTGGAGGGGCAAGAAATATAAGGAGAAGGTAGAGGGAGAAGAAAACAAGTGAGGAAGAGAGGAAGGGGAGGAGCCATTAATGTAGATGGTGGAGGGGAAAAGAAGAGAGGGGGATGAGGGGGGAGAAGGTAGAGAGAAGAAAGCAAGTGTGAGAAGAAAGCAAGGGTAGAAGGAAGGGGAAGGGAGAGGGAAGGGGATGTGAAGGTAAAAAAAGATGGCTGCCGCTCTTAACAGTAGCGCGGGGTATAGAGTCGCACTACTACTATCAACTTAGCAGTAGCGCGGCATTTATACCCCGTGCTACCGCCATGGCCCGTTCCGAGGGACACGGTGGGGACCACTTAGTACGTGGGGTTTCTGAATCCACGCTACTACTACACTATAACTGTAGCGCGGTGTTTTAGCCCGCGCTACTGGTAAGTAGCAGTAGCGCGGCCCATTTAACCCGCGACACTGTTAAGTGGTTGCCTATAGGGATTTTTCTAGTAGTGAACCCTTCGGTTAGTTGCTCCCATGAAGTGATGAAGGGCGGCAAACCCGAAGATAAGCAAGAGGGGCGGCCCTATAGGTCCATTGGGCTCGAGCAAACCAAGCCATATATGAACGTTGAACAGGCCAGCCCTCTCCTTTGGGCCTGCACTCACTCACTAGGGGTACAAGTCTCAGCACAAACCACGTAAAATCGCAACAGTGGTACGTGAAGGGCACGCTCGCATGTCTTTCAGTTTCTTTTGTTTTGGACGTACGTGTGGAAAATCTGTAGAATTTGTGACCGGGCCCGTCAATTGGCACGTACTCTGCCCGTCAAGGGGATTAATGGGATGGTTCTCAGTAGTTCCCTGCACTGCACGGCCACAAGCATAAACGTATCCTTCTCCTTGGCCACAAAACCAGACGTACCTTGACTGTAATTTTTTTGCCAGGCGTAGTGTTGCCAAACGGCTACCATCATATCAGCTGGCCAAACGCGAACCAACCGGTGGTTGGATGGTTAGAGGGACTGTGGTATCCCCAGCCCACCAGAGTTCAAATCCTGGTGCTCGCATTTATTCCTGGAATTATTTCAGGATTTCCAACGATGCGTATTCAGTGGGAGGAGACGTTCCCGTCGACGACGAGGTGCCTACGATGACTTCGTAAATTTCAAGATGATATGTCGGCTCAGTCTCTCGGAGGTGCTCATAGGGGTAGGGTGTGCGTGTGTGCGTTCATAGGGGTGAGTGTATGCGCGTGTATATGAGCGCTTGCGTCTGTACTGTGTTAAAAAAAAAATATCAGCTGGCCAAACTGCTCTCGGCATGCATCGACAAGGCGACGACTGCGCGCGCGGGTCATGCACGTCGCAAATACTGGTGGTGGTAACTTCGGGCAAAAAAATAAGATAAAATAAATAAATACTGGTGGCAACTAACCCGGTGATGACCGTTAACATCCGATGATCGATGCATACAGAGGCAGTATACATACACTCTCAATATATAGTATCTGTCTATATATCTAGCTATTATTGATCCTATCGCCACCATAACACGAAACCAACACCACCAACACCTAGAACAAACTTGATCGCCGCCGGAGCCATGATGAGCGCCGTATCCTTTTTGTTGGCGTGCTTGGCGGCAGCTCTGCAGCCAACGTCGGCCGCCGAGCTGGAAGGGGTGGGCTGGCTCGGGCTCGCTGCCCTTCCAGATGCGGTCGTGTTCCCATCTACTATCCGTGGGGGATAGGGCCGGGCTGCTTCAGGCAAGGCTTCGAGCTCACCTGCAACAGCACCGCTAGTCATAAGAGGCTCTTTCTGGCCAACACTACCACTGAGGTCCTTGCCCTGTATCCCGGAGACAATGGAATCTATGCCCCTGCTATCCACTTCAACGTCACCATGAAACCAGGTATGAACGACACCTATAACATGTCATGGGAGGCCCCTGTTAAAGGTCTTATGGCCTTTGAACAAACAAGCTTGTCCATTGTTGGTTGTGGTGTGGGTGTCTACTTGTTTGGCCATAATACCAACGATCCCATCGGTAGTTGCATGAGTATTTGCCTCGACGACAAAGTGTCCATGAAGGAGGCAAATGCAAACAACTTCAATGGCGATGGTGGGATGGGATACTGTTCCATCCGTTTGCAGCAGGACGTGCCAGCATTTGGGTTCATAGTTGACCGCCTCAAAGGCGCCTCTGCACTATCAGGTCAAGGTCAAGGGCTCTCTAATAGTAGTATCAAAGTTTTCTTGGCGGAAGATTACAAATTTCATACGGTTGACATCTATTCAAGTAAGATAGACGAATGAAATGTTGAAGGGCCATATTTTAGCATGGCCATCACGGATCAACCAAACTGTGAAAATGCTCAGAATAACAAGTCAAGCTATGCTTGTAGCGATTACAGCGATTGCCTGGATATGTCATCTGGAGGCTACGCCTGTCTCTGCCGCAGTTACACAAACGACTGCAACCCGTACCTTATGGATGGTTGTCAACAACCAGGTCAGCAATCTACTCTTTAATCAGTAATATAAAAATATTGAACTGCCATGTCATGAATATTGGACTCATATATGCATCATTGAATATTATGGTAATTTTGCACCAAGATTGTAACTTTTCTCTCCTTTTGTATGCTCATCATCATTTTTTATAGAAAAAACATTTTTGCTTCCTTGTTTAAATATAATTAGTTCTACGTACAACAAAGCAAGCACTAATTGTTTCTTGATCAAGACTCAAAATTGCCAATCATAGAAGTTCGAAAATTAGGACACACCTTTTCTTCAGAATCTTTGGAAACATTTGGATGTACTAATGTTATTGATTATATTGTTTACTAGTGCCACATGGGGTAACTTAATTCCCAGTTCGCATACCTACTTCAGTAAAATGGTCGTGTGCATCGCTTGATGCAGAGGTCGGAGGTAATCATTCTTTTCGAAAAAAACACTGTTTTAGGTAGTCAAATCAAGGACCTAGAACTACGTGCATGCCCTATGCACCGAGACGGAGGGAGTAGTATCCACCCAATTGATGGGATTGGTTTTCCACAAATAGTGTAGCTCGTATCTTTATAATGTTTTAGCTAGAAATTGAACTTGGTATTATTAATTAATAATTTAATAAGTCGTATCTCTAGTTTAGATAGGATGACCATTAATTCACATAATCTTAATGTAACTTCTCCTGTGGTAGTCTCCAAGTGTGACTTCTTCCTATGTCAATCTACTTGCAGCTCATTACAATCCCAATCATAAAGGAGGTTGCACAAAATTTTGCGGGAACACAAGTATTCACTTCCCTTTTGGGCTTGAAAAAGGTTGCTATGTTGCTAAAAAGTTTCGACTTAACTGCACATTAGAAAACATCACAATTCTTGATCCAGGGGGTAACAATTTTGATGAAGGGGCCAAATTCATTGTGGCTAACATTTCAGTGAATGAAGGATATCTTACTGTTAGAGAAACAAAGGATAACTCAAGGTACGGTAATGAAGGGCTCGCTGTAATAGGGTATAAAAGTGATAGGGTAACGGAAGTAGAAGACATCTCTTTAGATGGTTTTCATTTATCTGAAGAATACGGTATGAAGATGTGGTGGTCTGTCGATAATATGACCTGTTCGGAGGTTATGAGCAAGCAAAGAAGTGCTACGTACGCATGCCGTAGCAGCAATAGCACTTGCATTATTGTCAGCCAACCATGCTACAAGAATGTGACAATGCAGCTCGGCTATCGTTGCCTGTGCTCTAAAGGTTTTGATGGAAATCCATACATACTGAATGGATGCCAAGGTAAACAAACTACAACTGCCAGTACAAATTGTCTTCCAACTGCACGGACGATTTTCCAAGTACATGAAATGATTGACTGAATCATTGCAATGATAAATCTAGCAGGATTCATGTGATGCAATTTGTCGGCATCTTGACCCAAATAATTTTTTTCCTTTTTTAGTGGATTTAGGCTAAACATGCTACTCAAGTCATAGGACTCATTAACATGGCTAATTTTAGTTATGTGCATCACATGATGTAGAGACTAGAAGAATGATCATTTTATTACTTTAAAAAATGTACATTATGGTAAATTATGCTAAATTACCGTAGCCATGCACAAATACTAGATTTTAGTTAATTCATGAAAATGACAACATAGGGATTGATCCTTGTTTGAGCTAACATTGAATATCACCATCATGTATATGATTAATCTTATACAACATTCTTTGGGTCTTTTAAAATGTGCTCATACAAACTTCCAGATATAGTGGCATTTACATACACATAAACAAGTAAATTCACCTCATGGAAATAATATGTTATTAACATATATGAAATCAAACATATGTGTATAATGTTAGGTTTCTACATAGTTTGGTTGTTTACTAACATGTGCTTAGAAACAATAATGGCCAATGGTGTATTTTGAAGTTTGCATTGCTGTATAGAGGTAGTTTTAATGTCTCTAGGATGAGTGCTAGGCCAATGGTAACCTATCTATGGTTCCACCATTTCTACCAAATATTTTCAGGCATCATTTGTTGCTCACATACCTACCATTTACAGATGTCAATGAGTGTTTGTTGATGAATATTTGCAATGGCCCTTGCCTAAATTACCCTGGAAGCTATAGTTGCAGTGAGTGCACCCATGGAAAAGAGTTTGATCCAATAGAACTCAAATGTGTCATGTCATCAAAGAGACGCAATCTTCTCTTAGGTAAATCATACCGAATTTAATCTCCTCGGTACAAATTGCAACTTGCAAAGTGGCATATTTTTTTCATAACAACTATTATTGGATGTATAAGTATCACAACTGGAATTAGTTGTGGCCTTGGTGCCATTATTCTTGTGCTAGGTGCGACAGTACTCATCAACAAGTCGAAGAGAGGCATACAAAAGAATATTCGAAATGCATACTTCAAGAAAAATCAAGGCCTACTCTTGGAACAACTAATATTAGATGAAAGTGCCATAGATAAAACAAAGATATTCTCCTTGGAGGAATTAGATAAAGCAACCAACAACTTTGATGTCAGTCGTATTCTTGGGCATGGAGGACATGGCACGGTTTACAAAGGGATTCTATCCGATCAACGTGTAGTGGCCATAAAAAAGTCTAAGTTGGTGGAGCAAACTGAGATTGACCAGTTTATCAACGAGGTTGCCATCCTATCACAAATCATTCATCGGAATGTGGTCAAGCTTTTTGGTTGTTGTCTCGAAACAGAAGTGCCTTTGCTAGTTTATGAGTTCATATCCAATGGCACACTATATGATCTTCTTCACATTGATGTAAGTGTTAAATGCTTGCTTTTATGGGGTGATCGCATTAGGATTGCTGTAGAAGGTGCAGGTGCTCTTGCTTATCTCCACTCAGCTGCTGCGATACCAATTTTCCATAGAGATGTCAAATCTTCCAATATACTACTAGATGGAAACTTTACTATCAAGGTTTCTGACTTTGGTGCTTCGAGGTCTTTATTGCTTGATCAGACACACGTAGTGACAATCGTACACGGAACTTTTGGTTACTTAGACCCCGAATACTACCACACCGGGGAGCTGAGTGAGAAGAGTGATGTTTATAGCTTTGGAGTTATACTGGTGGAGCTTCTGATGAGAAAGAAGCCAATTTTTGTTAATGAACAAGGTATAAAACAAAGCTTGGCTCATTACTTTCTGGAAGGACTTCAGCACGGTGTCCTCATGGAAATCATGGATCCCCAAGTAGCGGAAGAAGCAAACCAGAATGAAATTGATGATATTGCCTCAGTCGCGGAAGCATGCTTGAAAACCAAAGGAAGGGAAAGACCTACCATGAAAGAGGTAGAAATGCAGTTGCAACTCCTAAGAACTAAAAGATTAAGGAGTCAACTTCCTCCCATGAATGATGGAGAGATCGAGTCATTGGGGTGCCTAAAAACTGCTACCTCTCATGCACAGAGCAACAACATTATCAGTACCGTTGGTTTAACGCCTACATGCATCTCTAGAAAGTACAGTTTGGAGCAAGAGTTTTTGAACTCGGCCAGCTTACCCCGCTAGCGAAGGAGCACACAGTGGGATGATTAAGCTTTTCTTGTGCATCCACTCGCTTTTGTAACTCACTAGTCCTTCTTATTCTTGTTTAATAGGTTTACATCACGGATGGTTTTGATTTTCGATGTACAAGCTGCCGTAGCCACTAGTCATTCCTTTCCATTGGCCTATTTCATTCCTATTCCCCTTGTGAATTTATAGTTGTTCTTGAACAACTCTATGTATGCACTTTGTGTTTGATGTGTCTACATTTTCCGTCATTAGATTATGGACATATATTTATATCAATATTGCTGTTCAAATCTATGGTGTACGTGTGCTGATTAGATTGTTGTGATATATATATATATATATATATATATATATATATATATATATATATATATATATATATATATATATATATATATATATATATATATGACGGCCGTTTGGGGCACCTAGGTGCCCAGGCACCTTGCCTAGATGCCGTTAGATCGAATCGTGTCATGTGTTTTTATTATGTATAGATGAGGTATAGGGTTTGACCCGTTAACAAATACTCCCTCCGTCCCAAAATAACTGTCTCAACTTTGTACTAACTCTAGTACAAAGTTGTACTAAGCTTAAGACACTTATTTTGGGATGGAGGGAGTAGGTTTATATTTTGCATTATATCTCCAATAGTATGAAAAATAAATTTCCATATGTTTGTTTCTGATGCATACCCCGTACGTGAATTGAGAACTTTCCGAAAGTAATTGATGCCTGTCAATCGAATACCTTCCAATGAATTTGCATGGCGTGGCCATTATGGAAAATGGTATAACATGCCAATTACCTTCCAAATATTCGCACGTCATTAATGGTCCATCGTTTGAACAAATCAAACCGAAATGATTTTTCCATCCTAAACCTTCCAAAGAATTTTGCATGGCGTGTCCATTATGGAAAGGGTATAACTAGCTAATTAAATACCTTCCAAAGATGCGCCTCTAATTAATGGTCCATTATTTCAACATATCAAACCGAAATTGTTTTCCATACCTACTGCCATGTATGATAGGCGCAAGTTAAAATGTAAAGGTTTTTATCATGACGAATTTATGTTAAAAAAATTATCGATCATTGTATGCTGATCGTTTATTAGTCTGGGCCATGTGGGTATCTACCTACAATTAGAAATAATTCGGAGTTAAGTCTATCAACGTTAGTCGGGTATCACGCAATTAGGAAAATCTTGAATCCGAGTAGTTGATTCACCTAAAACACGAGGATAAACGTGCGCACCTTCCTTAGGTATGTACGTATATATTGCCCAGGGATGGAGTACTACCACATCAATTTGATTTGATTCTGAAAACTTAATGTATGATTAATATGATATAATATTCACACCAACATTAATTTGTATGAACGTGGGTATATCATATAAGATGATCTTTTAATTGCATTACCGGTTACGTCTTCAGGGTATATGCATAAAATGATAAGAGTGCATAATTTTCTTCTTTCTAGCACTAGCACACTTCTGTAAGCTTGACTTTGGAGTACTGTGAAATGATAAGGAAATGCGAAATATGAATTTTAATGGATGGAGTATTAGACAAGGACTAGCGGAATCACAAATTTTGCCCGGTGTCAGGATGTTTGCCGGGTGCATTTAATTGGGTATTCGGCAAACATGACCTTTGCCGATGCAACGGAGAAAACACTACGCAAAAGGATGATACCGGGAAAATTGCATGTTTGCCGATTTCCTGCTGCCTAGGTATAAAACACAGAAAACACTAGACAAAAGGATGACACTCGACTAACCCGACCTTTGCCGAGTGCACTTCGTCCATTTTGAAGTGCATATGTCATTAGGCAAAGCTCTTAATTCTAGTAGTGACCGCATGTCTGTGAAAATAGAGAATGACACTACCGGGATACTGGAGGAAATAATAGGGTTATGAACGTTCGTAGGTATGGAATACCTTAAAGAATATGTCAAAAAAATTAAATAAATTTCTGGATGTGAGATACCTTATTTATACTAGTAGTGGTAAATGATCAGAAATGTGATACATGAACTACCAAAATCAGCAATTTACTAAAATGTAAGGGTATATGGCCTACGGGTATCGAACAACTGAAAACATGAAGGTGTACTACATGGGGTTATGAACGTTCGTAGGTATGTGATACCTTAAAGAAAAGCTCAGAATTTTTTAAATAAATTTCTGGATGTGAGATACCTTATTTATACTAGCAGCGGTAAATGATCAGCAAATGTGAAAATGAACTAGCACAAACAACAGTTTGCTTAAAAGTAAGGGTACATGACCTTCGGGTATCGAACAACTAGAACCATGTAGATGGGGTTATGAACGTTCGTAGGTATGGAATACCTTAAAGAAAAGCTCGTATATTCTTTAAAAAAAATCCGATACCTTATTTATACTAGTAGCGGTAAATGACCAGCAAATGTGAAACATGAACTAGCAAAATCAACATTTACTAAAAAGTAAGGGTATATGACCTTCGGCTGTCGAACAACTAAAAACATGAAGGTGTACTAGATGGGGTTACGAACGTTCGTAGGTATGGAATACCTTAAAGAAAAGCTCAGAATTTTTTAAATAATTTTTTGGATGTGGGATACCTTATTTATACTAGCAGCGGTAAATGATCAGCAAATGTGAAAATGAACTAGCACAAACAACAGTTTGCTTAAAAGTAAGGGTACATGACCTTCGGGTATCGAACAACTAGAACCATGTTGATGCGGTTATGAACGTTCGTAGGTATGGAATACCTTAAAGAAAAGCCCGTATATTCTTAAAAAAAATCCGATACCTTATTTATACTAGTAGTGGTAAATGACCAGCAAATGTGAAACATGAACTAGCAAAATCAACATTTACAAAAAAGTAAGGGTAAATGACCTTCGGCGGTCGAACAACTATAAACATGAAGGTGTACTAGATGGGGTTACGAACGTTCGTAGGTATGGAATACCTTAAAGAAAAGCTCGAATATTTTTATAAAATTTCTGGATGTGGGATACCTTATTTATACTAGTAGTGGTAAATCATCGGCAAATGTGAAACATGAACTAATAAAATCAACATTTACTAAAAAGTAAGGGTATATGACCTTTGTGTATCGAACAACTAAAAACATGAAGGTGTACTAGATGGGACCATGGGGGTTTGAAACCAAACTTAAAATGATGGGCCACATGTTGGTTTTATTAGAAAATAAATGTCGACTATTAGAAAGTGTGTTGCTTTATCATAATTAAATTAATTTATATTTTTTTATTGCCGTACAGTGCTATTTGCACAGTGGGGTATTTGATATCCAAGGAAAATAAAGATTTGTTAAGAAATGAGCCGCACTAAACATTAGGAGGTTTATAGAATTTTGTGATTCCGATGCTCGGGAAAAATGGTATTAGAAGGGGTATGTGATACCCGACGAAAAAAGGTCACAAGAAGTGGGGAAAGGGTGTATTAGAAAGTACAACATGTTGGTGATATAATACACGGTGGCATGTCGTTGGTATTAGAAATTGTGTGAATAGATGAAAGTGTAATTGATTGTGATTATCCGTATTAACTCATACACTGAAAAATTGGTATAAAACACTGGGGTATCCGACGGGTAAGAAAAAAGAAGGTGCTTGTTTACAGCTGACAACTACCAAAACCTAAATAGAAATGAACGAATGGAAAATTCTCAATAAATTTTTTATTTGGAGTCCCACATGTCACAAGAGGGGAGCGACATATGTACATGTACAGTGACTATGCATGGTTTCTACAGGAAGCCCCAAAACCAAGTCGTCCTCTCCCATGGTTCTCGCCAAACCACAAGTATGCCATGGTCATCATCCTGTTCCTGCATGCAACAATGACTCCTTGTGGTCTCTTCCATGCTACACGAGTGGTGCGGATGACGCATGGTGACTCGTCTACACAGTCGCACCGCCCATTGTGTCCGTTTCGCCATCTGATCGCCACTAGCTGGGCACTACATCTGTTCCGCCGTTACTTCGCTGTTGGCCATTACCTGGAGGGTTGAGCAGCTTGAACACATGCAATCCTGCAACCATGGGTGAGCTGCTTGAACACGTGGCTATCATCCATGATTCCACAGTACATACAACCTCGAAACTACAGATAGATCCACGGCAAGAAATGGTACCATGAGTGAGCTCGTAAGATCAAAAAGAAAAATAATCGCATAGCACCAAAAATTGATACGAGGTTACAAATAATAGAACAAAATCAAGAGCATATGGATAAAGTAAATTAACTAAAATATCTTAGGATTGGCATCCCTTACACTTGCGAACGCGACGACTGAAATCCATGAACGAAATTTGAAGCCACAATAAGCGCAGGGTATGCACTGGGTGCAGTCTTATTGATTTGATTTTCGGGTGACTTGAGAGCTCGTACAAACAATCATGAGAAAACGGCCAAAGGTATATATGGAGTTCAAGCCATTCAAATGGTATGGTAGTGTGGGGCTGATTTATGGAAGGTGCAACGTGTAGTTTATTTGGAAAGAAATCAATTGATACGGAAGGCAACATCATGCAAATTATTTTGGAAACCAATCAATGTCCGCGTAATCTATATAACATGCCAAACCACTAACGGGTTACATGTTGGAAAAACCCAATAGCGGATGCAAGGATCATTAATCAATCCGACGGCTTTAGATCTAGGTGCCTGGGCACCTAGGTGCCCCATCTATTTTACCTATATATATATATATATAGTTTCTGTTTATGCACAAAGTATTTCATGCAACAAACAAACAAATACACTCAATTCCCATCTCATGAAACACGAACATCATGGCATTTATTTTCATCCAAATTATTCATCGGCACATCATGCATTATACTTGAAAAGCTATATAATTAGATTAGATAGGAGGCGATGGTGCAAGGATCGTCGCCAGCGCTGGGTCCAGGCGAGAAATCTTGGGACAGTCAGCCTTGCACTCATCAACTGAGCCGTAGCACTGGTCCTTTACTAAACAGCAGTAGTAGCATTCCGATGGTTGTTCGCACGAAGTAAGGACGCACAGTCCATTTACATGGATCTTAACCCTTTCCACCTCTTCCAATATTCTAGCTGTGGAACAGAAAATCAATTAATAATCATATTAGTCTCTGTTTAGAAACAAAGTAGTTCATGAACAAACAAACAAATAGACAATCACTCAGAAAAGCCGTAAACACTTGTCGGTAAATAGAAATCAACTTACACTGCACATGGGTAGTGAAGCACGTGACAAGAAGCACCGACAGTATGATTGGTGCAAGGGAACGGTTCCTATACTTGTCCATGGAGAAATTGCTAGGCGGGCTTGTTTGCCCCTCGTCTATAGCAGAGTAGGTTTTCTGAGAAACGATGACAGGAATCTTTGTTCGGGTGTACTATTTATAATATATGCCCAATAATTAGCATGAGGTACAGGGCAAGGAAGCACGGTTCTTTCTATTTTTGCAAAGATATCATCCCAGCTAATCTTTGTATTTATGTGATACGATTCGATATTCGTTGCAATCTCTACCCCGATTCGATACTCTTAATAACACAATCAATCGAAGGAGCACCCCCACCGATTTTTCCCTAGCGTAACCGCACCATCCGTACCGATTTTTTTGAAACGTACTGATTTTCTTCCGGTTCTTCTGTCCCACGTACACAGATCTGCCGATCATCGAAATCCCTCCCCGTCTCACTACTTTTCCTCCCAAAAGTCATTGGAAAATCAAAACTTTCCTCATATACAACACAAATCAAAACTTTCCAGAATCGCATCTCCTACCGCCGTTGTGGGTCGACAATTCCGATTTGTTTCCGTCTGTGTGTAGCGAACCAAACTTTCCTAACACTAAAGCCGACATTTCATTTCTTGTTGAACCCTACCCGACCGTAATGCTCCATTTCTATTGCCTAGCATCGGCGGTGACTGGTGGGATGCTCGTCGACGGCAGTCCTGGCAGCCGTTGCCGCTCGTTGCCTTGCCCGCGTCAGCAGCTGGATAGACGTACGCGGCCCATGGCTTGCGCACGATTGCGACGCGAAGCGCAACCTCCTGTTGCGGATCCTAGGGCGGAGTGTGCACATGGTCGCTGCTCCTCCCTGTGGTCGGGCTGGTGGAGGCGCTGTCTGGCGTGCGAACATGAGCATCGGAGGCAAAAGCGGACCCCACGTGCCCTCCTCCCTAAGGCCATGTTTGGATTGTCGTGTTTCTATCTAATACAACCGTAAAAAATACACACCTCCGCCCGCCGGTTTCGTTTCCGGCCCGAAATCATTCGTGTCCGGTACAATACACGTGTAAATTTCACACCTCCGTATTACGATACACCACATCCAAGCGCAGCCTAAGTGGCCACGGTGGTGCACTCCAGGTTGTTCAACAGGAGCACCACGCTTCGTGCTCGGCTTATGGGTCACAAGTTGAGACCACCATTACTGCTCTTTCTATGCATTGTCGTGTAGTTTTTTTTTGAAGGGCACAAGAGCAAACTGGTGAGAGATTACAAGTAACTATGAGCTACAACCTCGAAGCAAGGTTTTCGGGGTTCACTTAGGGGATGCAGTGCTCCCTCCCATCTAGCCAATGAAGCGCGTGAAAGGAAAAACTAATCTCTACAAATCATGACCGACCTTCAGTTTGTCCAAAACTGAGCAATGCTCACATGATGGAATGAAATGAGATTTTAACATCATGACTGCAATTTATAATTTAGACGACCACAGTAGATGGTCATGTCAAGGAATATTAAACTTGTCTCATGTCAAGAAATATTTAGACCACCACATCATAAATGTGTCCGGCAGTTTTAGAGGATAAAATATTAAACTTGTTAATCCATTATGCAGCCAAGGAAAATACAATAATTTAAAGGACCTATGTATGGACAATAGATCCAGCCTAATCTAGCAAGATGAGTCACTCTCAATTGCACATGTGCAAAAAGTGCAAACTTTCCTCAAGCTCTTGTGGGATTTGGGGAAGACTGACAGCGAGCCACTGGTCGATGTTCTTTTGCGATGACCGCACCTGGACAGAGAAGACTTGGAGGATCTCGGATGGCATGGGGGCGGTAGTTGCCGTAGCTGGGCACAGAACATGACCGAGCAGCATGGATAACACCGATGTACTATGTTGCACATTTTTCTTGCAGCAATTGTGATACCTATTGTTGTTGTTTTAATGGACAACCTACCACTATGGTCTGGGAGTTCGCTGGCTAATCTTAACTTTGATATGTGAGCATCTAGTGCAGAAAATCATGAACAATAATGCAACTCTCCGTTTTAATGTGTTTATTCCGTCATTGATTTGTTTCATTTAGTGAGAACAGTGGGACATGCTATGGCCTTATAATTAGTGGAGAAATTTTGCTCTCATGCTTATACTATTTTTTTATTGGTTTGCCAATATTCTTTACTGCGACCTCATGGTATAGCACTACTTTGCTTCATAACATGATATAGCTTTTTCATGATTTATTTGTATATACATGGGGTTGAAATCTAGTAATTCCTACTATTACCATAGACCGAAACTCCGTAAGATGTTCTTTTGTAGTTTTGAGCGGGTATGAGCTTGTTTTGAAAATATATATGGCTAAATGTCGAATCACCAATTCTATTTCGTAGTAGCCTTGTTCAAACAAAAATATGCATATTTTGGTGTTACTTTGCAGACTTGCTCTCAGCTTTGTTCTTGGCATGGGGGCTTGATAATGGCTGTGTTCTAAGGTATCTTATCGGAAATAATGGCATGCATGGATTAAATCTTGCACTTTGTAACTAAATTTTGGTGCTAAAACATGGTGTGTCGCTTGTCAGTTTTACCCAATAGTCCTATCTCTCTTTGAATGATTTTCATGATGTTGATTACATTTTATTACTATATGGATTTTATACTGATATCACCCTCTATAAAATTGATCTGTATATCCATGGCATATCCATGGCAGTGCTTTCAACTATTACATCATCTCTGAATAGTGTGGTTGTGTCTTTTCGCTCATATTTAGTTTCTCTATCCACTCCGCGCATGATTTTGTTGTAGGCTAACAAGCATTGCCATACCACTTAGAGTCTTCCTATCTGGTTATGCAACGCTTGATATCTATACTCATTAAACTTTGTTAGATAGTAGGTCCTTTATACGTCTCCAACGTATCTATAATTTATGATTGTTCCATGCTGTTAATTTATCAATCTTGGATGTTTTAGTTATATTATTAATCATTTATATATCATTTTTGGGGACTAACCTACTAACTTAGTGCCCAGTGCCAGTTGCTGTTTTCTGCCTGTTTTTGCTTCACAGAAAATCAATATCAAACGAAGTCCAAATGCCACAAAACTTTTTGGAGATTTTTTTCTGGCAAGGAAGGACCCCGGAAGCTTCGGGAAGAGACCTGATGGCAAGGGAGGTGGCCACAAGCCACCTGGGCGCGCCATGGGGGGCCTGGCGCGCCCAGGTGCCTTGTGGGCCCCCTTTGCTCCGTTTGACCTAATTCTTCCCCTATAAATTCCCAAATATTCCAAAACCGTTAGGGGAGTCCACGATATACTTTTTCCGCCATCGCAAGCCTCTGTTCTCGAGAGATCCCATCTGGAGGCCTTTTCCGGTACTCCGCCGGAGGGGGAATCCACCACGGAGGGGCTCTACATCAACCTTGTTGCCCTTCCGATGATGCGTGAGTAGTTCACCACAGACCTTCGGGTCCATAGTTAGTAGCTAGATGGCTTCTTGTCTCTCTTTGTTCTTCAATACAATGTTTTCCTTGGTGTTCTTGGAGATCTATCCGATGTAATCACTTTTGTGTGGTGTGTTTGTTGGGATCCGATGAATTGTGAGTTAATGATCAGATCTATCCATGAAATTATTTGAGTTTTTGATTCTTCTATGAACTCTTTTATGCATGATTATTATAGCCTCTTATTTCTTCTCTGATCTATTGATTTGGTTTGGCCAACTAGATTGATTTATCTTGCCATGGGAAGAGGTGCTTTGTAATGGGTTCGATCTTGCGGTTCTCAATCCTAGTGACAGAAGGGGACATGACACGCATGTATCGTTGCTATTAAGGTTCAAAAGATGGGATTTATTCATACGTGGGTTTATCTTGTCTACATCATGTCATCTTGCTTAAAGCATTACTCCGTTCTTTATGAACTTAATACTCTAAATGCATGCTGGATAGCGGTCGATGTGTGGAGTAATAGTAGTAGATGCAGGCTGGAGTCGGTCTACTAATCTTGGACATGATGCCTATATACATGATCATTGCCTTGGATATCGTCATAATTATTTTCTTTTGTATCAATTGCCCAACAGTAATTTGTCTACCCACCGTATGCTATTTTCTATGAGAGAAGCCTCTAGTGAAAACTATGGCCCCCGGGTCTACCTTTATCATATATTAAAGTCCTAAAAATACTTGCTGCGTTTTTACTTTTATTTATTTTATTTTTTATTTTTGCATTATCTATTTATCTATCACATACAATTTAATCTCGCACTTTACCGTCGAGGGATTGATAACCCCTCATTCACCTTGGGTGTGAGGAGTGTTTGCTTGTATGCAGGTGCTGTTCACGAGTTGTTGCTTGGTTCTCCTACTGGATTGATAACCTTGGTTTCATAACTGAGGGAAATACTTACTGTAGCTGTGCTGCATCATCCCTTCCTCTTCAGGGAAAATAGCGACGCAAGTACAAGCTATCAGGAAGAATTTCTGGCGCCGTTGCCGGGGAGACATCATCATCAACTATCAAGTACCTAAGCATAATCACTCATCTCCTTGCATTTACTTTATTTGCCATTTGCCTCTCGTTTTCCGCTCCCCCACTTCTAAAACGTTTTTACAAAAATACAAAAATATTTTTTGTTTGCTCTTTTTCCTTAGTTGTTTATCTGAGTAGTCACCATGAGTGATTTTGGTATGGTAGAAACGGATGACGGTAGGACTCCTAAAGTTGGAAGTTCTACCAATCTCGATTCTAAAACTTTCGTGTTGGGACATGGGAATGTCATAGGAAAAAGTACCATCGAAGAATTCTTTAATTGTGTTGGAGCTCTAGCTTTGGATGAAGTACCTGTTTTAAATGAACCGCGAACTATGCGGAAGCTATTGCCAAATTTGTTCTTAAGTTTGAAAGAAGATTTATCCGTACTCATCCTACTTTGCAAAGATTGTTCTATGAGTTTCCAGTCATAAAAGATCCTAGAGCTAAGAAACTAGCTACCCTTGTCCTCATGTATGAATTTGATCACTTGATGAAAGAGGCTAAAGAGATTTTTGATTTCTATGGTATAGACCATAAAAAACCGGTCATAAAAGAGATCTTAGATACCAATGATAACTTGTTAAGTCTTTTATTTCGTAGTGATCGCATCTTTGATGAGAGTGCCAAAAAGGAAGTCCCTCCTTTAAGTATGATTCAACAAGTTTTCAATGATGTTAATAGTCACTATTCTTGGATCGTAGCCGGAAATCAAAAGGGGTATGAAGATGGGCAACTTTCTAATGCTAAAATTCCTATGGATGAAGTGTTCCATGTTGTCTTTGAAAAATCTCCGGACAAAAGTCCTTCTACGAAAAAGAAGGAGAAGGATGACAATACTTGAAACTATGCATTATGCCTAGCTAGGGGCATAAAACAATAGCGCTTGTTGGGAGGCAACCCAATGAATAAAATAAATTTTTACTTTTTGTTTCTGTTCTTTTGTTTACATAATTATAGCCTCTGTTTTAATTGTGTTTTTATTATTAAATTATTGTTTGTGCCAAGTAAGACCTTTGGGATAGTGTGGATGATAGTTGACTTGATTCTGTGCAAAAACAGAAACTTTTCTGCCCAGTGCAGAATTTGTAAAAAATCATCAGAAAGTCAAAAGCTTCTGAATATTTTACACATGATTCATAAACAAATTGCCCACGTTTTCCTAATTTTTCAGAATTTTTGGAGTTACATAAGTATAGTAATTATTAAGATAGCTACAGAATGTTCTGTTTTAGACAGATTCTGTTTTTGATGCACTGTTTTGCTTGTTTTGATGGAACTATGGATTGTATCGGGGGGTATAAGCCATGGAGAAGTTAGAATACAGTAGGTATAATGCAAAAATAAAATATGAATGGGTTTGCAACAGTATTTAGAGTAGTGATTTGTTTTATTATACTAACGGATCTCACGAAGGTTTTGTTGAGTTTTGTGTGATTGAAGTTTTCAAGTTTTTGGTGAGATCGCGATGGATGAAGGAACGAGGAGTAGAAAAAGGCTAAGCTTGGGGATGCCCAAGGCACCCCAAGGTATATCCAAGGAAGACTAAAGGGTCTAAGCTTGGGGATGCCCCGGAAGGCATCCCCTCTTTATTCTGCCAACTATCGGTAATTTTACTTGAAGCTATATTTTTATTCGTCACATGATATGAGTTTTGCTTGGAGCGTCATGTAATATTTGAGTCTTTGCTTTGTTTGCTTTTTAGTTTATTGATGACCCACAAGTATAGGGGATCAATCGTAGCCCTTTCAATAAGTAAGAGTGTCGAACCCAACAAGGAGCAGAAGGAAATGACAAGCGGTTTTTGGTAAGGTAATTTCTGCAAGCACTGAAATAAGCGGTAACGATTAGTTTGATAGCAAGATAATTTGTAACAGGTAAAAAGTATCAAGTGTAAATAAAGTGCAGCAAGGTAGCCCAATCCTTTTTATTGCAAAGGACAGGCCGGAACAAGTTCTTTTAGTAAATCAAACGTTCTTGAGGACACACGGGAATTTCATCTAGTCACTTTCACCATGTTCGTTTGATTCGCGTTCGCAACTTTAATAATTTGATATGTGGGTGGACCGGTGCTTGTGTAACACCCCGATTTTTTGGCCCTTTCTTTTCCTTTTGGATTTCTTCGAATTTTATTTGGAATTTCTTTTTTCGTGGCTATGTGGTCTTGAAACCTGGGAAGATCTTCTCTCCTGCCACTTTCAAGTGGCTTGTCATTCTCAAATCTATCCCAAGGCCATGTCATTTCCATCTTAGCCCAACCCCAATATTTATTTATTGAGAACATTCCTTTTTCTATTAAAGGAATAACCCTGTTTGCCCTAGGTTGTGAAGCAACCTATATTTCTGTCATTCCCAAAATTCCCACAAAATTCTCATAAATTCTTTGGATCATATCTTCCACAAATATGTAAAAATCCATCCTTGCCTAGTTCAAAAATAATTCAGGAATATTCATTTTCCATTCTGTCCAGAATGGCACTTTGTGAAGGAAGTGCCATTTATCTTTTCTTTATTTCCATAAAAAATTTTGGGCACTCTTTCCTATCCAAATAATTGCCACATGCCAAAATTCAACTCCATTTGCCTAGTAAATGTTCCTCAGCAAATTTCCAAAGTTTCTATCCAGAAGGAAGCTTTGTGAAGGAAGTACTATCTAGGATTATCCAAATGAGTTGAAATTTTGGGAGATCATTGATGTGATCAAATCATGACTCTCCACCAGATTTCATCTCCATCCAACAATCTATGTGAGCACAACATACAATCTTGGTTTCTGGTCACAATTTCAGTTTGTGAAGCAACTATATTTTATATTGCTTCAAAAATTCTGAAATTAATCCAGGACCTAAATATCCATAAATAATGTGAGCATGCCAAAATTCAAATTATTTTTCCAAGCCATTTTCTCTGAACAACTCCCCCAAGTTTCTGTCCAGTGAGGAACATTGTGAAGGAAGTACCATTTTTATCCATCCAATTGGGATGAAATTTTTATGGCACCTTCATAAGCCCAAATGATCACCCTTCACCCATTTTCAGCTCAATCCAAGCAACCATGTGAGTGCTACTTCCTGATCTAGATTCTGGTCAAATCTTTGAAGTTGTGAAGCAACTGCACTCTAACCTTGTTCAAATGACCTCAAAATTCACAGGATCATAGTCCTTCCTACCCTAAGCCCCTGAGACATCCTGGTTTATTCTTATCCTGTCTATGTTGATCACTACTTCAGGCTTAAGTTTGCAACAACAAATTTCCATCGACCACTCCCATCAACTCATAGTGTCTTTAGCCGAACCATCGCATCAGTGGGACTGTAGGTTGGAGGGACAACTCGTTTGACAACTTTTGGCAGACCCTCGTGCCCTCTCCTCGCCAAGCCACGCGGTGACCACACTGGTGGCAAGCGCTGGGCGCGCTCTGCTCGTCGTTTTGCTTCGGGCCTTCTTCTCCCATCCGGTTCCGCGTGTCCTAGCATGTCCTCGAGCCCCGCAGTGGCCACGTGCTCGCTCTCCAGCCCTCGCCCCCTCCTCCTTCGCCCTCCGCGCGCCACGGTGGCCGCGACCGGGTGAGCACAGTGGCCGGTGGCCGACCGGACACCGCACCGCCCGCGTCTGCCATCCCACTACCCCTCTCCCGTCGCCATCCACGCCTGCCCGCGTGCGCACGCGTACGCGGACGTCGCCAGAGCTCGCTCCATTCGGTGAAGGCGACATCCGGGGACGGCTCCTTCGCCCCGGCTATATAAGCCGCCCCCGAGACCTCCCGAGCTCACCAACAGCCTCCCCTCACTCCACTAGCCCTCCCCAGCCTACCCACCCGAGCTCGAGAGCCCCCCCTGCTCTCCAATGCTGCCATGGCCGCCGCCGAGCCCCTCCTAAATTAGCCCAATGCCGAGCCTCTCCCTCCTTCTCCTCACCACCAGAGAGACCACGCGAGCCCCTGGAGCTCCCCCACCTCTTCCCCTCCTTCTCCGGTGCACTGTGGCGCCGTGCCCAAAAACGGCCGAAGCCGCCGTCCGCCATGGCCAAAGGTGGGCGAGCTCCCGCCCTCCCCGAGCTCCGTCTCCTCCTTGGTTGGATGCGCCGCGGCGTGCCGAGCTCGCCGGTATGCTGGACGTCGCCGGACACGGCCCAGGTCGCCGGGACGGCTGCCGGCGTTGAGCCCTCCTCTGTCCCGCGAGTGAGAGCGAGGTTGAAGACGGCGACCAGTCCACGTGGACCCCACCTCCTCGCGACCCCACCCGTCAGCGTCCCGCGTTGACCCAGGCGACCGGTGACGTGGAAAAGTGGACGCGCATTCCTTTGAATACGTCTTCGTTTGGTGAAAGCGTACTCTGCTTATTCTCCGGTTAAAAATATGCTTTCACCGTGAGCAGACGTATTTTCAGAAATACGCTTTCCATCTTAACCCAGCAGGCCGAAACCTCTAATTAGTGGACGTTCGTCCATTAAGGACAGAAGTGGAAAGATTTTTATTCGATTTCTGCCTAACGAACGAACGGCCATAACTCGGCAACCGTAACTCCGATTCAGGTGATTCCAAAGCCCACGTTCTCAGTTCGTCGAGCCCATTCCGACGGTATCATTTTCATGATGTTGTTACACTGTGAAAATGACCATTTTTCCCTTGCCCTTAAAACAGCCCCGCCGAGAGGGAAACTTTTCCGGCGATTCTTTCCGCGAGTTCATCGCATCTCTCCCCGGTGAATCTATCAACCCCAGGCAAGCCACAACAGCCACTTGCATGATGGCATTGCAGTAGCCATGGTTTCCACTTGAATATTTAATAATTGTTTGCTCATTTAATTATTTTGTGAATGCTATGTATATGCTTATTTATCCATGTCTATGCTTAGGCCATGTTCATTTTCATCTAGTAAGGATATTCTTATCATGTTTTATTCTTGTAATTATTTTCGATGCTAGTGATAATGCTATGCTCACTTGAGTAGTTACGGTTTGATATGAAAATACTTGTGATAGTTATGATCATCGCTATGCCATGCTCGTTTGCATCCCGTAGCATATATGATTTATCATTATGATGTTAAATGATTATGTTGCCCATCCATGGTTACACTGTTATCATGCTCATCTGCATTGTTATTTCATCATGTTATTTTATTGTGACTCAGCTCATCACCATTCAAGTTGAACCTGACATTAATCGAACTTGAACAAATCTATTGGCTGGGTCATGGTGCCACCGAATCGAGCTAACCAGTGCAGCCACACTTGCCTTATGGAGGCCCTAATGCAGTCTATTGTCATGCCTCTCGCCGGTGCCTCCTACTAGGGAAGGTTATGGGTGCGCACTACCCTGATCAGGTAGGCTACCATAAGCCTTGAGGACCCGAGTTTTGATGGTATACCGAGGTCCCCGTTTGGGACAGTTTTGTTGGGCCACGACGGTGGCAGCCACAGAGGTGGCAGGTGTCACATGTTGACACCGGGGTCACCCAGGACATAGCCCAAAGGGGAGTTTGTCGGAGTGGCCGGGAGAGTGTCATGCAATAGATTGGTTTTGTCGGAATGTCGTTGGTCCACCCGAATGGGAGCACGAGGCCGTGAGTTCCGTAGTGTGGGTACAATGTACTAACCTCTGCAGAGTGTATAATCTATCGATAGCCGCGTCCTCGGTCATGGACACAGTTCGTAGTAGGTCACACTGTGGGTCAACAGTAATAAAAATCTGAATAATAAACAACCCCGGTTCCATGAGGAAAGAAGTTGGTTGATCTTTATGTGGTCATGCGATGATCACAGGTAGAGATCAAGCTCCGTGTGGTCATGTAATGATCACGAGGGTAAGTTGGTGGTTACAAGATAACCCCCGAGCAGAGTAAGTTGGTTCATGAGACCTTAAACGTCGACCCCCTTGCATGCTAGTATCATCCTGTTCATATCATGAATTATATGTTGTTGCCATGCTCATGTTGTTGCCATGTTCATGTTGTTGCCATGCTCATGTTGTTCTAGTAGTATCGTGTTCATATTTGATGATTAACCTGTAAATGCCATGCTGTTGTATGTCTTGATTGCTTTGGTTGCGGTGAGCTTGCGAGTACATTCAAAGTACTCACCTGGCGTGTCATGCCAGCTTGCAGGTCATGCCGTGATTGCTCGTTTGTCGAGGATCCCGAGGTTGCGCTCTAGGATACGTCCCAGCCAGAGTCCTTGCGGAGTGGAGTCCATCACCGTTGTCGTTGTTCCGCTGTTAGGAGTTATTCCGCTATGAGTTGTTCCGCTGCTAGCATAGAGCTATCTGAGCAGGCGTAGTGTCGCCGTGCCCCTGTAACCTTCATGCCTTTAGAACCTTTGTATCCGTGTTATTTGTAATAAAGAGCTGATTTGTTCTATGCCAAGCAGTGCCGTATTCCAAAAGACTTGATCTCTGGGCTGGAATATGGGGTGTTCCGGTCTCTCTGAGCCGGGGTGCCTCAAGGCTTGGTATCAGAGCAGGTCTGGCTGTAGGACGCCCTAGTCCGCGCGAGCGTTAGAAACCGTTAGTATTGAGTCTAGTCAGTTTGTGCATTTGGTTGTTGCATTTGTTTGCTGCATAGCATGCATACAGACTTATTATCTTGTCACTAACGGTTGATCTTGTGAGTGTAGGTGGCATCGTTTTCGATCCACAACCTGCACCCTCCCACTTTGCATACTCGTTCCTTGGTGTTTGGTGTCATCTCTGTCCCAGCGGAGTGATGCCGAGGTACCTAGTGGTGTCGATCATTTACAGGATTGATGCACAGGTATCGCACCAATATTTTCTCTTCAGCCACACCTATTGTTTCGGTGGTAGACATGTTTCTACCCCGGATCTCGCCATCCAACCCGCCGCTTTGGCAACCCTTACTGGGCTTTGTTACCAGAAAAGGGCAATGCCAGCAAACCTTGTTTTTCACCGCTATCCTACCCTATCTGGACGAGTACGGTTCCCTTCCGTACGCTTGATGATGATGTGACCGTGACATCCGTGTCTCGGTATATGATCACCGAGTACGTCCTCACCGCTAAGCCCGTCCAGATGCAACTGGTGCTGAGCCAGCGCTTGGTGTAGCCCTGTTTACACCAACCTCTCCACACGCTAATTCACTTTCGTGCACACCGCCACAGCATATTAGATCGTAGTACCGGAGTTTCCTCGAGAATTGTGTGCTTAAGTAGGCATGCATAGTGAGGAGAATAGCTGTGAAGTGTGCAGTTGCTTGTATGTAATCTTAATGCTGTGTGTGCTTTTGTTTTAGTCGTTTCTTTTGCTTCTTTCTTTGGGCCCTCGGTGTTACCTTATTTCCCCTTATGAAAGTTGCTCATCAAACGGACACCGGACTCGAAGAATCAGTGAGGAGTTCAAATATTTGGAAGCTCAGCCAAACATTATGAAACTCTCAGCCGACTGCATTATATTGGGAATATCTAATCTGAATACAAAGGATATCCTAGATTGATTATCAGCATCAAGGTTACATCAGTGTGCAACCATCACAATCGTAATGAACCAGCTCGAAGATAATTTGTGTGCAAGACAACAATACATTTCCAGTCAAAGGAATATCAGGGGCATATATATATATATATATATGTATGGCATTCAGTCCGCATATCACGAAGAGAAGCTTCTGGAGTAAGCAACCCAGTCTTCCTCCGCATGCTACCAGGGAAGCTTACGACACAAGGTTCCGCAGTCTTCCTCAGTACGATATGTGGATAGCTTCCAGCTTAAGGTACTCCGCCTTCTCCTATAAGCCACCGCAGAAAGCTTCCGGCATAAGGCACCGAATCGTCCTCAGTAAGCAACCAAGGGAGAATCTTCTGAAGCACAGTACCCAGTCTTCCTCAGCACGATACTCTCAGATAGCTTCCAACGCAAGCCACCCAGTCTTCATCAGTACGACACTATAAACAATCATCGGCATTGGAACAAGATATTACACAGTGAGTTGGCAACATATGGCAATGCATCCCAAGAACCAGGTCCGCAACAGTTTGTCAGAAGCAAGAATCAGCCAACACACAAGTGTCTGCCTCGGGAATCAAATTCCCAGATACACATGCTTCCATATAAATATTGTGAGCATGCTGCCAAGGTCATTAAAGTCACTCGAACGATGATGCAAGCAGGATGAGAATCCGACAACCACATGAATTATGTAAGAGGAAGAATATACACCTCAGCGTGACGCAAGCTATGAAGCAAGACAGTGTTGGGACAACAATCCTGACAGTGGATATCAAGGCCAGCTTCCTCTCAACCGAGAAAGTGATATCATTAACCTCTGTCACTGTCATGTATGATTGACCACAGCAGTGAGCTCTATACAAATAACTGTGAACCTGGTATATGATCATGATGAACCCTTGCCTACCTTTTTCCTAGTAAATGGCACCACGCCTGTGTTCTGAGCTGCGTTCGGCCATCCAGGGTGGATGCCGATTTTCTATTTCTCTTGTCAACAACTAGCCCGTGTTCCGAGCTGATTTTCGGCCGTCTTGGGCAGCTCTTGAGTTTCTTTTTGTAGCAACGACCCTATGCTCTGAGCTGTTCTTCGGCCGTCTTAGGGAACTGCTGCATTCTTCTTATCAACACTGCCTCATGCTCTGAGCTGCTTTTCAGCCGTCGTGAGCCATGGTTGAGTTATTTCAGTAATGTCCCAGATCTGAGTTGTAAAGACCGTTCTGATGGCTACTGAGTTATTTGCCGATTTCTTGCGAAGGTTCGGATGATCATTGCCCTACAGTTAGAGCTTGAGAGATGATAAACTTGCCAGTTAAATGTTGCTGCACTATCTGAGGATAAGGATAAGGTATGACCGCTGGAATATTGCACCTGACAGCACCTATGGTCACATGAAGAATTGAGGATATCAATGGCCAAGCTCTTTTCAGCAAAGGATTCAGAAAAAGAGAACAATAATGAAGGAGGAAGACCGGTAATACAGGTATGATAATAAGTGCAGGAACAACACGGTACGGATACCCAAGACAGTTTGATTCCGTATCGATCACCATGAACACACACCCAAGGGGTCTACTCTGATTGTAAGGACCTCATATCAAGGTAACAGTTGAATCATCGACACAGATCTGAGACAAAGAAGTTAGCAAGATTTAAAACTACCTACAAGCAGTCAGATTCTACCAAGGGAACGGTTATGATTCCCAGTATGGTTTTGAACCCGGAGGACATGCATCTAGTAACCTAATGAAATGATTAAATGATTCATGTCCATCGATGAAATTTGTACACAACTCCATTGACTACTATCGGTGCTGGATATAAGAATGTCACGTCAGTTGGAAATCACTTCCGGACTTATGGAAATTCCGGTCATGAAAATATCAGACAAGCCAGCAGACATAAATGAACTGAAGTCGGAGCAAGGATGAACATATGAAGGAAGACCTGTCAGAATGTGGGATACAGTGAAGCAAACCACTGCCGAGCAAGGTATGCAGATCATATGAAATTCAGTGGGAACAATTTATAAAGGAAAAGGATGCTTGAGTTGGAAACGGTTTCCTTAAGTCAGAATATTCATACTTGTTCCCTAAGCAACCAAATCTCGAGGACGAGATTTATCGTAAGGGGGGTAGGTTTGTAACACCCCGATTTTTTGGCCCTTTCTTTTTCTTTTGGATTTCTTCGAATTTTATTTGGAATTTCTTTTTTCGTGGCTATGTGGTCTTGAAACCTGGGAAGATCTTCTCTCCTGCCACTTCCAAGTGGCTTGTCATTCTCAAATCTATCCCAAGGCCATGTCATTTCCATCTTAGCCCAACCCCAATATATATTTATTGAGAATATTCCTTTTTCTATTAAAGGAATAACCCTGTTTGCCCTAGGTTGTGAAGCAACCTATATTTCTGTCATTCCAAAAATTCCCACAAAATTCTCATAAATTCTTTGGATCATATCTTCCACAAATATGTCAAAATCCATTCTTGCCTAGTTCAAAAATAATTCAGGAATATTCATTTTTCATTCTGTCCAGAATGGCACTTTGTGAAGGAAGTGCCATTTATCTTTTCTTTATTTCCCTAAAAAATTTTGGGCACTCTTTCCTATCCAAATAATTGCTACATGCCAAAATTCAACTCCATTTGCCTAGTAAATCTTCCTCAGCAAATTTCCAAAGTTTCTGTCCAGAAGGAAGCTTTGTGAAGGAAGTACAAGCTAGTGTTATCCAAATGAGTTGAAATTTTGGGAGATCATTGATGTGACCAAATCATGACTCTCCACAAAATTTCATCTCCATAAAACAATCGATGTGAGAACAACATCCAATCTTGGTTTCTGGTCACAATTTCAGTTTGTGAAGCAACTATATTTTATATTGCTTCAAAAATTCTGAAATTAACCCAGGACCTAAATATCCATAAATAATGTGAGCATGCCAAAATTCAAATTATTTGGCCAAGCCATTTTCTCTGAAAAATTCCCCAAAGTTTCTGTCCAGTGAGGAACATTGTGAAGGAAGTACCATTTTTATTCATCCAATTGGGATGAAATTTTTATGGAACCTTCATATGCCCAAATGATGACCCTTCACCCATTTTAAGCTCAATCCAAGCAACCATGTGAGTGCTACTTCCTGATCTAGATTCTGGTCAAATCTTTGCAGTTGTGAAGCAACTGCACTCTAACCTTGTTCAAATAACCTCAAAATTCACAGGATCATAGTCCTTCCTACCCTATGCCCCTGAGACATCCTGGTTAATTCTTATCCTGTCTAAGTTGATCACTACTTCAGGCTTAAGTTTGCAACAACAAATTTCCATCGACCACTCCCATCAACTCACAGTGTCTTTAGCCGAACCATCGCATCAGTGGGACTGTAGGTTGGAGGGACAACTCGTTTGACAACTTTTGGCAGACCCTCGTGCCCTCTCCTCGCCATGCCACGCGGTGACCACGCTGGTGGCAAGCGTTGGGCGCGCTCTGCTCGTCGTTTTGCTTCGGGCCTTCTTCTCCCAGCCGGTTCCGCACGTCCTAGCGTGTCATCGAGCCCCGCAGTGGCCATGTGCTCGCTCTCCAGCCCTTGCCCCCTCCTCCTTCGCCCTCCTCGCGCCACGGTGGCCGCGACCGTGTGAGCACAGTGGCCGGTGGCCGACCGGACACCGCACCGCCCGCGTCTGCCATCCCACTACCCCTCTCCCGTCGCCATCCAGGCCTGCCCGCGTGCGCACGCGTACGCGGACGTCGCCAGAGCTCGCTCCATTCGGTGAAGGCGACATCCGGGGACGGCTCCTTCGCCCCGGCTATATAAGCCGCCCCCGAGACCTCCCGAGCTCACCAACAGCCTCCCCTCACTCCACTAGCCCTCCCCAGCCTACCCACCCGAGCTCGAAAGCTCCCCCTGCTCTCCAATGCCGCCATGGCCGCCGCCGAGCCCCTCCTAAATTAGCCCATTGCCGAGCCTGTCCCTCCTTCTCCTCACCACCAGAGAGACCACGCGAGCCCCTGGAGCTCCCCCACCTCTTCCCCTCCTTCTCCGGTGCACTGTGGCGCCGTGCCCAAAAACGGCCGAAGCCGCCGTCCGCCATGGCCAAAGGTGGGCGAGCTCCCGCCCTCCCCGAGCTCCGTCTCCTCCTTGGTTGGATGCGTCGCGGCGTGCCGAGCTCGCCGGTATGCTGGACATCGCCGGACACGGCCCAGTTCGCCGGGACGGCTGCCGGAGTTGAGCCCTCCTCTGTCCCGCGAGCGAGAGCGAGGTTGAAGACGGCGACCAGTCCACGTGGGCCCCACCTCCTCGCGACCCCACCCGTCAGCGTCCCGCGTTGACCCAGGCGACCGGTGACGTGGAAAAGTGGACGCGCATTCCTTTGAATACGTCTTCGTTTGGTGAAAGCGCACTCTGCTTATTCTCCGGTTAAAAATACGCTTTCACCATGAGCAGACGTATTTTCAGAAATACGCTTTCCATCTTAACCCAGCCGGACGAAACCTCTAATTAGTGGACGTTCGTCCGTTAAGGACAGAAGTGGACAGATTTTTATTCGATTTCTGCCTAACGAACGAACGGCCGTAACTCGGCAACCGTAACTCCGATTCAGGTGATTCCAAAGCCCACGTTCTCAGTTCGTTGAGCCCATTCCGATAGTATCATTTTCATGATGTTTTCACACTGTGAAAATGACCATTTTTCCCTTGCCCTTAAAACAGCCCCACCGAGAGGGAAACTTTTCCGGCGATTCTTTCCGCGAGTTCATCGCATCTCTCCCCGGTGAATCCATCAACCCCAGGCAAGCCACAACAGCCACTTGCATGATGGCATTGCAGTAGCTGTGGTTTCCACTTGAATATTTAATAATTGTTTGCTCATTTAATTATTTTGTGAATGCTATGTATATGCTTATGAATCCATGTCTATGCTTAGGCCATGTTCATTTTCATCTAGTAAGTGATATGATTAATTGCTAAGGATATTCTTATCATGTTTTATTCTTGTAATTATTTTCGATGCTAGTGATAATGCTATGCTCACTTGAGTAGTTACGGTTTGATATGAAAATACTTGTGATAGTTATGATCATCGCTATGCCATGCTCGTTTGCATCCCGTAGCATATATGATTTATCATTATGATGTTAAATGATTATGTTGCCCACCCATGGTTACACTGTTATCATGCTCATCTGCATTGTTATTTCATCATGTTATTTTACTGTGACTCAGCTCATCACCATTCAAGTTGAACCTGACATTAATCGAACTTGAACAAATCTGTTGGCTGGGTCATGGTGCCACCGAATCGAGCTAACCAGTGCAGCCACACTTGCCTTATGGGAGGCCCTAATGCAGTCTATTGTCATGCCTCTCGCCGGTGCCTCCTACTAGGGAAGGTTATGGGTGCGCGCTACCATGATCAGGTAGGCTACCATAAGCCTTGAGGACCCGAGTTTTGATGGTATACCGAGGTCCCCGTTTGGGACAGTTTTGTTTTGCCACGACGGTGGCAGCCACAGAGGTGGCAGGTGTCACATGTTGACACCGGGGTCACCCAGGACATAGCCCAAAGGGGAGTTTGTCGGAGTGGCCGGGAGAGTGTCATGCAATAGATTGGTTTTGTTGGAACGTCGTTGGTCCACCCGAATGGGAGCACGAGGCCATGAGTTCCGTAGTGTGGGTAGAGTGTACTAACCTCTGCAGAGTGTATAATCTATCGATAGCCACGTCCTCGGTCATGGAAAGAAGTTGGTTGATCTTTATGTGGTCATGCGATGATCACAGGTAGAGATCAAGCTCCGTGTGGTTATGTAATGATCACGAGGGTAAGTTGGTGGTTACAAGATAACCCCCGAGCAGAGTAAGTTGGTCCATGAGACCTTAAACGTTGACCCCCTTGCATGCTAGTATCATCCTGTTCATATCATGAATTATATGTTGTTGCCATGCTCATGTTGTTGCCATGCTCATGTTGTTGCCATGTTCATGTTGTTGCCATGCTCATGTTGTTCTAGTAGTATCGTGTTCATCTTTGATGATTAACCTGTAAATGCCATGCTGTTGTATGTCTTGATTGCTTTGGTTGCAGTGAGCTTGCGAGTACATTCAAAGTACTCACCTGGCGTGTCATGCCAGCTTGCAGGTCATGCCGTGATTGCTCGTTTGTCGAGGATCCCGAGGTTGCGCTCTAGAATACGTCCCAGCCAGAGTCCCTGCGGAGTGGAGTCCATCACCGTTGTCATTGTTCCGCTGTTAGGAGTTATTCCGCTATGAGTTGTTCCGCTGCTAGCATAGAGCTATCTGAGCAGGCGTAGTGTCGCCGTGCCCCTGTAACTTTCATGCCTTTAGAACCTTTGTACCTGTGTTATTTGTAATAAAGAGCTGATTTGTTCTATGCCAAGCAGTGCCGTATTCCAGAAGACTTGATATCTGGGCTGGAATACGGGGTGTTCCGATCTCTCTGAGCCGGGGTGCCACAGCTTGGGTGTAGTTCTTATTTGAACAAGCCTCCCACTTATGATTAACCCTCTCGCAAGCATCCGCAACTACAAAAGAAGAATTAAGATAAATCTAACCATATCATTAAACGTGTGGATCCAAATCAGCCCCTTACGGAATAGCGCATAAACTGGGGTTTAAGCTTCTGTCACTCTAGCAACCCCTCATCTATTTACTACTCCACAATGCATTCCCTTAGGCCCATAAATGGTGAAGTGTCATGTAGTCGACGTTCACATGACACCACTAAGAGAATCACAACATACATATCATCAAAATACCGAACGAATACCAAATTCACATGATTACTTATGACAAGACTTCTCCCATGTCCTCAAGAACAAAAGTAACTACTCACTCATCATCATGATGTTCAAGATCTGAACATTTAGTATTTCACCAAGTAAACCAACCAGCATCAACTACGAGAAGTAATCAACACTACCACTAGTAGAAAACAGGGCATCAGTCCTGGTTCCAGAGGGCCTTTAGTCCCGGTTCTCCAACCGGGACAAAACGATCGGGACTAATGCCCTCCACCTTTAGGCCCGGTCGTGTTACGAACCGGGACTAAAGGGGATCCACGTGGCCGCTGTGGGGCGCCCGGGCAGGAGGACCTTTAGTCCGGGTTTGTAACACCGACCGGGACTAAAAGGCAGCCACGCGTCAGCAGTTGCAGGCGCTGTGGTATTTGTTTTTTTTTGAAAGGAGGGGTTTAGGGTTTTGGAGGGTTTAGGGCTTTTCATATTGTGTTTCCCCCTTTTTTTTGTGTTTAACCTTCAATTCTTTTAAGTTTAGGGTTTCATTTATATTTTATGTTTTCCATTCAACTCGACGCTAGCTACTACATATAGCAAATGAAGGAACAATTACACAACATCATCATGAACATATATAGAGAGAAGTGACCTCTCTGTCGAACCACAAGTTTTCGTATATCTATCCGACGCTACTACATATAGTACACGATCATGCATATATACAATATAACATCTCTTAAGATCCCTAACATCATCTACCAAAATCGCATTGCAATTCCTGATGGTATTCTCCGTCTTTAGGTATGACGTGCTCAATAAAGAATCCCGCCAAATCCTCTTGAATTGCTCTTATGCGATCATTTGGTAGGAGTCCGTTCCGCTTCTCCCAGATCTAATTTAAAGAAGGGGGTGTATACATATATATGAATGAAACTAAACACAATTGATGGTCATAAAATAAAATTGTGAATACTGTTTACGTACTTCTAATTGTTGTGCAGTTATGCAGCCCCGCTCAGAGGTCGAGTAGCGAATGAACTCGCAAACGTAGTATCCACATAAATGATTCCCGTATGCCTGCCACAAGCACTTTACGAGAATAGAGTTCAATCAAAATGATAATCAAGCATGATAATGGTATTGAAACTAGAATCAATGAGAGATGCGCGGAACTAGCTAGTACTACTAACTTTGGGGTGTTTAAATCGCAGCTCCTTTGCCCATACACCCCTAACCGAGCTGGTGAACTTTTTCCAAACCCTGTCCGGCAAAGAAAATGATTACTTGATATCAGGAAATGAACGAAAGTTGCCGATATGGTACGATAATGATTGAACTTACTTCTAGAGCATTTCACTCATGTCCGCCCACTCCTTAGGCTCTTTACGTCTCGAGTCCAAGACAGTTACTTGTCCCGCGTCAAGCTCAATGGATAGCAGAATAAAGTGGAAGTTGCGCACGGATAACTCATCAATTACACTTAACCTCGAGTAAGCGAAACAGAATATGCACAAGACAGTAACACTCACCTAAAGTTGTGAGGAAAGAGTATTTCCCTTCTGTTTTGTTGTCGAAGTAACGTGTTTAGAAAGTTTTTCTCCGTATCGTCGGTTTTCTTTCGTACCGTATATTCATTTATGGTATTTAGTCTAAGGAACCCAATGTCATAGATTTGTCGTCTTTTGCATTCGACGATCTTCAATCTGCATAATATAGTGAGGATAATTATACATGCAATGAATGAGCTGAGCTAGAGACTTAATTACAGAAATAATACTTACAGACAATAGAAAGTCATGAGAGTTTTGTCGAGGGCCTCTTGATTGTATAACTGAAATAATTCTTCAAATTCAACGTACAACAGGTCGACTCCAATGAAGGCGTGCTCATCCTTAATTCCCAGCAACATACTGTTTGTCCCGTCCTCCTTGCAGGTTTTCAAGTACCAGTCATGCAATCTTCGCATCATCGTTGATAGATGCGGGAGCTCCTTAGGTTTGACGGGAGGCTTCCCGTGCTCGTATCTGAAGGTTACTACCTCAGCCATTTCAAACTGTACATCATCGCTTAAGTAATCACCAAGAGTGACAGCAAGACCACCGGCCGCTATCTCCGGATCATTAGCCATATCGGTAAATGTCTTGAGCGGGGGGCACGATTGCTTTTCCTGTTAGCCGAGCTGGGGAATTGTTTTCCCACTTCGTCTTGCAGCACTGCTAGTACTTCCCGACCGCCGCGCTTCACCAAATGTCTTTTCAATTATGCGGTCATAGTGTGATAGCGGCGGAGGCGGTGGTGGTTGCCTAAGGGCATCCAGAGAGCGCTTCGCTTTTATTGGATCTATCTTCTCCTTTGGAGGTGGACGTCTCGGTGCAAGCTAGCGTTTCACATCGGCAGCCACGATTTCATTGTTTTCCTTCTCAGTCATGTCATATGGTAACTTGGGACGAGCCTTGAGGCTTGGACCAGCTCTGAATTTCTTCCCTGTTGTACTGCTAGCCGTCGGAGCGGCGGCGGCTCTCTTCCGCTGTTGCTGAGGCGGCGGAGCTAGCTGACACGGCGGAGGAGGCGGAGGGGGCGGAGTCCGCTGACGCGGCGGAGGGGGCGGAGTCCGCTGACGCGGCGGAGGAGGCGGAGTCCGCTGACGCGTCGGAGACAGCTGAGGCGGAGTCCGCTGACGCGTCAGAGACAGCTGAGGCGGAGGAGGCGGAGTCCGCTGACGCGGCAGAGACAGCTGAGGCAGAGGAGGCGGAGTCCGCTGACGCGGCAGAGACAGCTGAGGCGGAGGAGGATTCTGCTGAGGGGCCTCCTCTGGCTGAGTCTACTGAGGCGGAGACGGCTGAGGCAGCGGAGATAGAGCTGGACTCCTCTGCTGAGGGGCCTCCTCCGGCTGAGTCTGCTGAGGCGGTGTCCAGTTTGTAAGCACGATGTTTTCCTTCCTCCATAAAATGGTAGTCCTTCATTTTCCAGATGATTCTCCCCTTCACCTGTAGGGTATTCAATCTCCAGCCCCTCGAATCCTTTGGTTACTTCATCCACCCCGACAACAACATAGCCATCTAGAATCGGAGCGAAATGGAAAGTTCCATCAGGTTCACGAGGTAAGACATAGCCGACCGCCACCTTCAAGGTTAGGTTATGGCATTTCGTAATTAGCTCACAATGTTCCCTCTCCGTGATATCATCCACGGGGCAGCGAGGAGCCGTGATATCTGGCTGAACTAGCTCCGTGGAAGCCATGCTGTTTTTCCTCTGAGATGGTGGGGTAGCTTCATGGGCAGTATCGAATGAAGGATCTTCGTGCTGCTGAGAAGCTCGCTGGCTGGTAAGTTCCTCTAGTTTCTTCTCATGCAGTGATAATCTTTCCTCCATCTTCTGCATCCGGTCTGCTTCCTCTTTCTTCTTTCTCCCTCGGCTTCTATAACCAGTGCTGTCGGGAAACCCAAGCTTCCACGGAACGGACCCTGATGTGCCCCGTGTTCGTCCAGGGTGTTCAGGATTCCCGAGGGCCTTTGACAGCTTGTCCTTCTCTCTGTCGGGATGGAACCTCCCATCCAACACTTCCTGGATTGCTTCCTAAATCTTTTGTATGGGTGTTGCAAGTTGAGCTTTCGTGAAAACACACTTCCCTGTTTCTGGGTGCAAAGTTCCCCCATGCCCGAAGAACCAAGTCCTTGCCCGATCGGGCCAGTTCAATATCGCTGGTTGGACCCCTTTAGCAAGCAGGTCGTTCTCAGCTTTGTCCCACGTAGGCCGGGCAACATTGTAGCCACCTGACCCCATAACATGGTGATACTTCTTCTTTGCATCATTTATCTTATTTGTCTGTGACCTTTGCTTAGCTTTCTCTGATTTCTTGTACGCCACAAATGCGGGCCAGTGATCTTTTATCTTCGCATATTGACCGGTGAATTCTGGAGTCTCGTCTTTCTCGACAAACTTTTTGTTCAATACTTTCTTCTAGTTCTTGAATAGTTCTGCCATCTTTTTAAGAGCAAACGCCTTGACTTTTCGCTGTATAACTGGGTTATTCGGATCGTCCTCTGGCGGTAGGCTGAAATTTGACATCAGCTAGTTCCAAAGCTCATCTTTCTGTCTATCGTCGACATAAGATACTTCATCGTCCTTTGAAAGTACATTTGCTCCCTTGGTGGTTTTGGTAATTCATAGCAACATATATCTCATTGAACTAATGTCCATTCAAGATTAAGATTTTAGGATGTTCAATGATTGGCATGGCATGGAATAGAGAAGTGGACCCCTCAAAATGCTAAGGACAAGGATTGGCAAAATATCAAGACTCTACATTTTTTGTTTAGTGATCCAAGATCACATTGAGTCCATAGGAAAGCCAATACTATTAAAAGGGGATGAGGTGTTGCTTAATGGTCTTTTTGCTCAAGTGCTTAGTGACAGTATTCCTAAACCCTCAACCACTCTCTCTACCCAAATATGTCCTAAACCTAAAGTCCAACTCGGCCCCACCGAAATTTCCAATCCGGCCCCACCGAGTTCATCCAAGACTTAGCCACTGCCAAACCCTAAGAAATAGGATCCACCGAAATGGATCTCGGTCCCACCGAGATGGCCTTGACAACTCTCTGTAATCGGTTGCATTCACTTCGGTCCTACCGAGTTATGCATATCGGTCTCACCGAGATGGCTTGCCAACTCTCTGTTGCCTTATTGCATCACTTTGTTCCTACCGAGTTGATGCAATCGGTGCCACCGAGATGAGGATTGCCCTAAGCCATTGCACTTCGGTCCATCCGAGTTGTTCATATCGGTCCCATCGAGATTCCTAACGTTCATATCTTTTACACAGTTCAGTGCTACCGAGATGACTGTTTCGGTGCCACCGAGTTGGGTCAAAAGTGTGTAACGGTTGGATTTTGTGTGGAGGCTATATATACCCCTCCACCCCATCCTTCTCAGTAAGGAGAGCCATCAGAACGTGCCTACACTTCCACCATACATTTTCTGAGAGAGAACCACCTACTCATGTGTTGAGATCAAGCTATTCCACTCCTACCATTTGAACCTTGATCTCTAGCCTTTCCCAAGTTGCTTTCCACTCAAATCCTTCTTCCACCATAGCCAAATCTGTGAGGAGTTGTTTGAGTGCTGGGAAGACTATCATTTGAAGCACAAGAGCAAGGAGTTCATCAACAACACACCGTCTATTACCTTTTGGAGAGTGGTGTCTCCTAGATTGGTTAGGTGTCACTTGGGAGCCTCCAACTAGATGTGGAGTTGAACCAAGAAGTTTGTAAGGGCAAGGAGATCGCCTACTTCGTGAAGATCTACCCCGAGTGAGGCTAGTCCTTCGTGGACGTAAGCCATGGTGGAGTAGACAAGGTTGCTTCTTCGTGGACCCTTCGTGGGTGGAGCCCTCCATGGACTCGCGCAGCCGTTACCCTTCGTGGGTTGAAGTCTCCATCAACGTGGATGTACGATAGCACCACCTATCGGAACCATGCCAAAAACCACTGTTTCTTCATTGCGTTTGAAATCTCCAATCCCTCCTTTACATACATATGCAATTGCTTACATTCCGCTGCTATACTCTTAGAATTGTATGTGTAGGGTGATGCTTGACATGTACTATTACTAAAATCTGCCTACAACTAAAATCTATGAAAAGGTTAGGTTTTATTTGGTCAAGTAGTCTAATCACCCCCCTCTAGACATACTTTCGATCCTACAAGTGGTATCAGAGCTTTGGTCTCCGTAAGGCTTGATTTCCATAGCTTTGGTGATCATAGCCTTGGTTTCACAACCTAGGAGAGTATGGCGTCTAGTGAGGGTAACTATCACCGTAGAGGTCCATATTTTGATGGTACAAACTTTGCTAGTTGGAAACATAAGATGAAAATGCCTATTCTTGGTCATAACCCCGCCATTTGGGCTGTTGTTCGTGTTAGCTTGCAAGGTGACTTCTTTGAGGATGGCAAGGATGTTGGGGAACGTTGCATGGGAAACAAAAATTTTCCTACGCACACACAAGATCTATCCATGGTGATGAGCATCTACGAGAGGGAGAGTGAATCTACATACCCTTGTAGATCGCTAAGCGGAAGCGTTAATAAACGCGGTTGATGTAGTCGAACGTCTTCGCGATCCAAATCGCCGAGCGTCCCGCGATCCAATCACGATCCTTCCGATCTAGTGCCGAACGGACGGCACCTCCGCGTTCAACACACGTACGGCTTGATGACGCCTTCACCTCCTCGATCCAGCGAGCGATGGTGAAGCAGTGGTTGAGTTCCAGCAGCACGACGGCGTGGTGATGGTGGTGAGGAACAATCTCTGCAGGGCTTCGCCAAGCACTACGGAGATTATGACGGAGGAACTAGAGGGCTAGGGTTGCCGGCACACGGCTTGGGAAATCCTGATCGCTCCCGTGTGCTAGCCCTGCCCCTCTATTTATATGTTGAGCCTTGGGGTCTAAACTTGGAGTAAAAGCCTCCTCCGGGTCGGTTTTGCCCGCACAAGGTCGGTTTGGCCCGCAGGGAAAGAGTCCAACTCGGATCCCTGCCGAACCGTGCACAGCCGCGCACAAGCGGTAGTACCGCTTCACACAAGCGGTAGTACCGCTTGGGCGGTAGTACCGCTTCACACAAGCGGTAGTACCGCTCGGGCGGTAGTACCGCTTCACCAAGCGGTAGTACCGTTTACGCGGCAGCAAAACTACTTTTGCACTTTCCAATACCTTGTGGGCTTTATCCCTTTGGCTTATATAAAGTGTTGCTGCACCCGAACACTTCGGTAAACATCCGGAACCCCTTCCGGTGAACTCCGGAACCCTTCCAGAGATCAAAACACTATTATCACATATATCAATCTTTACCTCCGGACTATTCCGGAGATCCTCGTCATGACCGGGATCTTATCCGGGACTCCGAACAACTTTCGGTCACCAACATAATAACTCAATTATACTAATCGTCACCAAACGTTAAGTGTGTAGACCCTGCGGGTTCGAGAACTATGTAGACATGACCGAGACACCTCTACGGCCAATAACCAATAGCGGGACCTGGATGCCCATATTGGCTCCTACATATTCTACGAAGATCTTTTATCGGTCGAACCTCTATGTCAAGGATTCAGTTAATCCCGTATGCTGTTCCCTTTGTTCTTCGGTATGTTACTTGCCCGAGATTTGATCGTCGGTATCTCTATACCTAGTTCAATCTCGTT